>CM048755.1:314935331-316248664 GCA_026315105.1 Locusta migratoria
TATTTTGAGAAAAGAAATAATTTTAACTATGGCACTTGTTTTTGAATGTTTAATGAATATGTAACATAAGTATTAGACAATTACAAATGTTGGTATGCACACAAAAAAAGATTACAGATTTGAGAAAAATCGATCGGAAATGTATCACACTAGGTACAATTGTGATCACTTCCTCGTACAATTTTGATCACTGACTTTTTCCACATGAAAAGCACTTTTCCTTCGGGCACCAGCGCATACTTCGAGGTACCAAACGTTGCACAATAATGAATTTACAAGCGCGTGAAAACTAGAAAATTTATGATTACCTAACATCGTCTGGTGTGGAGGCGATCAATTCGTTTTATAGTTTCCAAATGATAAGCAAAGATCGCAAACTACCAATTTATTAAGTGACGACCGGTTTCGGTGCACTATGTCACCATCATCTGGTCATATATATATTATAATCTGGGCATCTTGTTAAAAAATTGGATATAAAATAAGAAGTGCAACATTGCACTTAGTTACTATATAAAAAAAAATTAAGTTACAAACATGTCAGCTTACAAAATACTCATTTTGTATTTTGTAAGCTGTCATGTTTGTAACTTAAGTATTTTTTATATAGTGACTAAGTGCAATGTTGCACTTCTTACTTTGTATCCAATTTTTAACAAGATGACCAGATTATAATATATATATATATATATATATATATATATATATATATATATATATATATATATATGACCAAATGATGGTGACATAGTGCACAGAAACCGGTCGTCACTTAATAAATTGGTAGTTTGCGATCTTGGCTTATCATTTGGAAACTATAAAAATTTATAAGAGCGCGTTCGACGAAGTCGCTCCACGTCCATCTTAACAGGAAGAAATTCATATCTCCGTAGCAGAAAGTGGTGTATTCTTGGAAAAGACAGGAGCAGCTGTAGAAACCTGTTACACTACAACGCCACACAAAGGCAAGTGCTACGAGTGAAAAATGGCGCGAAAACCTAACTTGATCGGAATTGTACCTATATCGAATTTGTACCCCTATCCTACAGGTTTCGCGGGTGGAAACAACAGTTGGCAGTGCTATGAGCAAAATGGGCACGTTTTTATCAATTCTGTATTTCGTTGACAACCACTGGTAGATTAAATCCTTAAATAAGGGCATTGTGGTCCTGTAAACTCACTGAAAAGAATCGCACGCTTTGGGGCAGTCAGGCGGTGTTACGTAGAGCAGGGGAAGTTCCTGCAGATGTATGACCGAAGTTGGATTCGGCGTAGCCCCGGGCGGGATCGTATATACGTACTGCATAGGACTTAAATAGGAGAGAAGATATTATTTCTGTAAATTGATGAAAATAGCTTGATGTCTGGATTAGGTACCTCAAAGCGAAGGTTGGCCACACCAGCAGCCATGAACACGGAAGAGTCAAAGAAACTGGCACATCTGCCTGATATCATATAGGGCCCCCGCGAACACGTAGACGGACCGCAACGCGATGTGGCATGGACTCGACTAAGGTCTCCAGTAGTGCTGGAGGGAACTGACACTATGCATTCTGCAGGGCTGTCCTTAGTCCGTAAGAGAACGAGGGGGTGGAGATCTCAGTAGTACGTTGCAAAGCATAACAGTTATGCTCGATAATGTTCATGTCTGGGGAGTTTGGTGGCCAGCGAAGGTGATTAAAATCAGAAGAGTGTTCCTGGAGCCACTCTTTAGCACTTCTGGACGTGTGGGGTGTCGCATCGTCCTGCTGAAATTGCGCAAGTACGTCGGAATGCAAAAATGGACATGAATGAATGAAATAAATCGCAATTTGCGATGTTATGGCTTCACTGTATTCGGTTTTAGATGGAATACCAAACTGTGGCGAATGAAAATTTGTGCCCGCCCAGGATTCGAACCTGGGATCTCCTGCTTACTAGGCAGACGCCTTGACCACTCCGCCACCGAGGACACAGTGATCAGCCCGACTGCAGAGGACTCTTTCCTGCACGTCTCCCGCCACACACAAATCTCAATTCGCCACGCTGTCTCTTTCCTATACCACAGCCTTATTTATTCTATAATGCTCGCAGCCACAATACTGTATTCCCGCATCAGGGAGAACAGACCATGAGTTACCGAGACACAATTAATTGTCGTCAGGAGCCCAGGGAATACAGTATTGTGGCTTACGAGCATTATAGAATAAATAAGGCTGTGGTATAGGAAAGAGACAGCGTGGCGAATGGAGATTTGTGTGTGGCGGGAGACGTGCAGGGAAGAGTCCTCTGCAGTCGGGCTGGTCACTGTGTCCTTGGTGGCGGAGTGGTCAACGCGTCTGCCTAGTAAGCAGGAGATCCCGGGTTCGAATCCCGGACGGGCACAAATTTTCATTCGCCACAGTTTGGTATTTCATCTAAAACCGAATACAGTGAAGCCTTAACATCGCAAATTGCGATTTATTTCATTCATTTGAACGCTGTAATTCGTGAATATATATATATATATATATATATATATAAATGGATGCAGGTGATCAACCAGGATATCCACGTTGTACCACATGTTAGAGTCGTATCTAGACGTATCAGGGGTTTCATATCACTCCAACTGCACACACCCCACACCTTTACAGAGCCCCATCATCTTGAACAATCCCCTGCTGACGTACAGGGTCCATGGTTTCATGAGGTTGTCTCCCTAGGCGTACATGACCATCCTCTCGATACAACTGGAAACGAGATTCGTCGGACCAGGCAACATGTTTTCAGCCATCAACAGTCCAATGTCGGTGTTGACGGGCTCAGGCGATGTGTAAAGCTTTTGTCGTGCAGTCAGCAAGGGTACACGAGTAGGCCTTCGGCTCTGAAAGGCCATATCGATGACTTTTCGTTGAATGGTTCGCAAGCTGACACTTGATGATGGTGCAGCATTGAAATCAGCAGAAATTTACGGAAGGTTGCAATTCTGTCAGGTTGAACGATTCCTTTCAGTTGTCGTTGTTTCCGATCTTGCTGGATCTTTTAGCGGCCTCAGATTTGATGTTTTACGAGATTCCCGATGTTCACGGTGCACTCGTGAAATGGTCGTACGGGAAAACCCCACCTCATCGCTACCTCGGAGATGCTGTGTTCCATCTCTCAAGCGTCTGCAATAACACCACGTTCAAAGTCACTTAACCATGGTAACCTGCCATTGCAGCAGCAGTAACTAATCGAACGCCTGCACCAGACACCTGTTGTCTTAGATTAGATTAGATTAGATTAATACTTGTTCCTTAGATCATGTATACGACATTTCGTAATGATGTGGAACGTGTCAGTTTAGTAAATTTTGTCTATACTTGACAATCTATATTTTAAGAATTTTATTGTAAAATTTTTTATTTTTTTTATTTTTTTATAAATTTTTTTTATGTTTTATCTAAAATTTCATCTACATTGTAGAAGGAGTTGCCATTCAGAAATTCCTTTAATTTCTTTTTAAATACTAGTTGGCTATCTGTCAGGCTTTTGATGCTACTTGGTAAGTGACCAAAGACTTTTGTGGCAGCATAATTCACCCCTTTTTGAGCCAAAGTTAGATTTAACCTTGAATAGTGAATATCATCCTTTCTCCTAGTGTCGTAGCTATGCACACTGCTATTACTTTTGAATTGAGTCGGATTGTTAATAACAAATTTCATGAGTGAATATATATATTGTGAAGCTACAGTGAGTATCCCTAGATCCCTAAATAAATGTCTGCAGGATGCTCTTGGGTGGGCTCCAGCAATTATTCTGATTACACGCTTTTGTGCAATGAATACTTTTTTACTCTATGTTGAATTGCCCCAGAATATGATCCCATATGAAAGCAGTGAATGAAAATAGGCGTAGTAAGCTAATTTACTGAGATTTATATCACCAAATTTTGCAATGACTCTGATAGCATAAGTAGCTGAACTCAGACGTTTCAGGAGATCTTCAATATGTTTCTTCCAATTCAGTCCCTCGTCAATGCAAACACCTAAAAATTTTGAATATTCTACCTTAGCTACAGATTTATGTTCAAAGTCTAAATTTATTAATGGTGTCATGCCATTTACTGTATGAAACTGTATATACTGGGTTTTATCAAAGTTTAATGAGAGTCCATTTGTAGAGAACCACTTAATGACTTTCTGGAAGATATCATTTACAATTTCATCAGTTAATTCCTGTTTGTCAGGTGTGATAGCTATACTTGTATCATCAGCAAAAAGTACTAGCTTAGCATCTTCATGTATGTAGAATGGCAAGTCATTAATATATATTAAGAACAGCAAAGGACCCAAGACCGAACCTTGTGGGACCCCATTTTTAATAACTCCCCAGTTAGAAGAATTAATTGTCTCATCTACATCATGTGAACTGCTTATTTCAACTTTCTGCACTCTTCCAGTTAAGTATGATTTAAACCATTTGTGCACTGTCCCACTCATACCACAATACTTAAGCTTATCTAGAAGAATCCCATGATTTACACAATCAAAAGCCTTTGAGAGATAACAAAAAATCCCTACTGGTGATGTCCGGTTATTCAAAGCATTTAATATTTCATCAGTGAAGGTGTATATAGCATTTTCAGTTGTAAAGCTTTTTTGAAAACCAAACTGACATTTTGTTAGAACTTTATTTATACTAATATGTGAAGCAACTCGAGAATACATAACTTTTTCAAAAATCTTTGATAAAGCTGTCAGAAGTGAGATGGGCCGGTAGTTGTTGACATCGTATGTATCCCCTTTTTTTATGCAAAGGTTTAACGATAGCATATTTCAGTCTATCTGGGAAAATACCCTGCTTTAATGAGCTATTACAAATATGACTGAGAATCCTACTTATCTCCTGGGAACAAGTTTTTAATACCCTGCTGGAAATGCCATCAATTCCATATGACCGTTTACTCTTGAGAGAGTTTATTATTTTCCTAATTTCTGAAGGTGAGGTGGGTGGAATTTCAATTGTATCAAATTGTGTGGGTATGGCCTCTTCCATTAATTGCCTTGCTCCTTCTAATGAACATTTAGATCCTATTTTCTCCACAACATTTAAAAAGTAATCATTAAAAATGTTTTCAACTTCTGACTTTTTGTTGATAAAGTTTTCATTTGTTTTGATGGTAATACCCTCTTCCTCTGCTCTTGGTTGCCCTGTCTCCCTTTTAATAATATTCCAAATTGTTTTAATTTTATTATCAGAGGAGCTAATCTCAGACATGATGCACATGCTTCTTGATTTTTTAATAACATTTCTTAATGTAGCACAGTAGCTTTTATAATATTTTATTGTTTCTGGGTTATTACTCTTTCTTGCGGACAGATATAGTTCCCTTTTTCGGTTACACGATATTTTTATACCTTTAGTAAGCCATGGTTTTTTGCATGGTTTCTTAGAATTAAATTTTATTAATTTCTTGGGGAAACAGTTATCAAATACCCTTACAAATTTATCGTGAAATAAATTATATTTTAAATTAACATCAGGTTCCTTGTAAACCTCATCCCAGTCTAACTGCTGTAGACTTTCTTTGAAATTTTTAGTTGTTAAGTCATTAATCGAGCGCACTATTCTGGTGGACAGTTTCGAATTACTGAACGGAACTATTTCATATACTGTTACTAGCTGTGCACCATGATCCGAAAGACCATTCTCAATGGGACAAACATTTATGTTGTTAAACTTATCTTGGTCTATAAAAAAGTTATCTATCAATGTACTGCTGTCCTTTACTACCCGAGTAGGAAAATCAATAACGGATGTCAGATTGAATGAGCCAAGTAAGATTTCCATGTCTTTCTTCCTATTACACTCTTTCAGTGAATCTACATTGAAATCACCACAAATAATAATTTGCTTCCCCCTATCTGACAGATAGCACAACAAGGCATCCAAGTTTTCCAGAAATAACTGAAAGTTCTCTGAAGGGGACCTATATACTGTTACAATTATAAGATAATCATCATTAAGTTTAAGCTGGCAGGCACATGCTTCAATATGCTGCTCTACACAAAACTTTTTTGTTTCTAAATTTTTTACACTGTGATAGCTTTTGGCATATATGGCAACTCCTCCTCTTATCTTATTATCTCTACTTACATTTGAGACTAATTTATATCCACTGACATTCACATTTTCCATACCGGTGACAATGTGATGCTCAGACAGGCACAGTATATCTATTACATTATCAGTTTCTATAGCATCTAAACAAACTAAAAGCTCATCTATTTTATTCTTTAGTCCCCCAATATTCTGGTGAAAAATGCTAACATTATTTTTTACTTTACTTCTCTGAGAAATATTTGATTTTTCAACATTTTTAGCACCTGCCTGCCTGAGCTTCTCACTGGACACTGATCTTAGCCTAAAAAAGAAGTACCTTCATGAATTGCAGTGTCCCCCCTTAAGGACTTTGCTATCAACCCAGCTAGTTTCCCCTTCCCTTTCCTATTGAGATGTAGGCCATGTCTAGTGAAATCCCACCTATCAATAGCATCCACAGGAACCAAACCGATGTCCGACAGAGTGTCCGCCCTAAGCAGTTGATCAATCTCCATATTGACTCTCCTGACGGAGCGGTTCAATTGGGGTTGATCGTACCGCATGAAAGCAGGCAACAGTCCAACATTTGTCTGGGTCGTTGCAGAAGCTATTTTAACCAGGTCACACTCAATATTGTAGCCCTGATCCCTATCAATGCTGTTTCCCACCCCACCCACTATAACAACATGATCCTGTTTTGTGAAACCCTTACACAAGGAACCTATATCCTCTACCACCTGGCTTAGACCTGCACTGGGCTTGAAAATGTTTGTGACCTGGTACCTGTCACCTAGTTTTTCCTGTAAAATCTGGCCCACACCTCTTCCATGACTACTTCCTAACAACAGAACTTTCCTCCTACTATCTACTTTTTTTTGAAACCGTTGGTTTCCTTGTGAAAGTCTGTTGCTTCCTAACTGCACCTACTTCTAAAGGAGCCTCTTCCTCACTTGACTGTGGTAGCAAGGCAAATCTATTGGTTGTGCCAATTGTGAAGCTGTCAGGAACTATACTCTCTCTGTGGCCCCTGTTCCCTGCTACCACTTCCCACCCATGCTCACCCTTCTCCCCCCTTAACCTCATAAGTTCCTCCCTAGCACTATCCAGTTCAGCCTGAAGGGCCCTAATCTTCCCTTCCTGTTCACCTATTTTTCTGTCCCTTGAACACACTTTGCAAAACAAAGGAAGAGACTCGTTTGCTTCCCTCTTTCCCACACCGCTACATCCCCCCCAATGAAACCACTTGTTACAACAGCTGCATTGAAACCCAAAACGAACAAACCTACTGCAGCTCAAACACATTGCATTCATGATTGTTACTACGTGATATTGACAATATATATTAACTAAAGATACAAGGGTTACTAGATTTGCTTAGGACACTAAAATACGTGTAAGCTGTTAGTAAATGCACTTAAAATTGCGGTATAACACTAAATTTTCACACTCGCGAATTTGGCCTATGAATGTACACAAAACAACTTTTCGCGATTAATGAGACAATGCGCGAAAAAAGAAAAGAACCTTTAATGGTGAGCTTGAAGACGACACTAATAAACGTATTTAGTTAGTTAACTGTGTTAAATGCACTTAAAATTACGGAGAAACGCTAAATATGCACACTCGGAATTTAGGCCTAACAAGGACGTATGTAAACAAACCGTACTTTTAGTGATTACTGGATAAATACGTGAGTAAAAGAAAAACCTTTAATGGTAAGCTTTAAGAGCACTGTAATAAATGTTTTTAGCTACTTATAGTGTTAAACTACGCTTTATTTCTACTTAAATTACTTATCTTTTCCGATCGCACTGACACCGCACGTTTGGCCTTGTGCAGGGCTACCAACAGGCGTGGCCGACCGCAGCGCCGTCCCCTGAGTGTTTAGATATCACTGTGCTTGTATACGCATACCTACACCAATTTCTTTGTCTCTTCAGCGTACAACAGTCGTAGACCATATCTTTCACACGACACGTATTACTAAGCAACAGTGATCGATGCATCTGTGTGTAACAGAATCGGCCGTAGTATCGAGCGACGCAACTGTGCTCTAATTCCTTTGTTCTCTTTTCCCCCTCAGTATTCCTCTCCCGACCATAGGGGAAGGTCGAGTAGTATCGGACGGTTAAGCTTTTTTACAAGTTTTGAATAGAGTAATGTCTTGATATGAAAATAATAACCGCCAAAATGTACTCTCATAAGTCATAAATCAACCATCTTAGCAACTAGTCTTAGGGTAGAAAATTACTATTATCTGTTGGCTTCTAAAATTTATCTGATTTTTAACTATGGAGAAATGTTGGAAGTCTGTATCGGACAAGATGTAAATTACAGAAAGAAAGCAAATATTTCTATCAAAACACTAGTTTATTTCTATTAATACATATCAAATGGTAAATGTTTATTCAACTGAGTGATTTTAATAATTTTCGGTGCAAAAAATTCACTAAATGATACAAGTAATAATAATTTTTCCATTTTACACTCCTAGCAATCAATTTTACTGCATCTTTAACACAACTTTTGTTTTTTATTCAAGAAACAGCTATCGCATTCATAATACAAAGTGCTGCTTTCAAGGTCTGCGCAATTTTCGTGGGCCCATCCGTTACACAGTCGACACTGGATCCAGTCCTCTTCAAAAGTTTCGTCACAAATAATGCAGTGAGTCACGCCATCACTTCCAGTGTCTTTATCGTCAAATGTTAGTTTTTTCCTTGCATATTCGCTGGATATTTTCCTTTCTGTTGCAGAAGCATCCTTTCTTTTATACCATCCCAGCTTCTCGGATCGTCATTTTCATTAAACGTACTTTCTCGATAGCCATCTTCATATTTTCTTCCCTCCACATATGCCTCACTTTGCCCATTTCGCCTGTAAAATGAAACAAGTCCATCAAAACCTCCTTTTTGTTGGCTGTGGTTGTTGTCCGATACAACCCTCAATGCTTATGTCCGATACAACCCGACCGATATGGGAAGATAATTCGACTGTCTAGTGCTTAGTAATAAGTGTAAGCAGATTAACTGCCTATAAACATAGAGTGCAATACCCCTTATTGCTACTAACCACCTTATAACAGAATTACACTCACTTTAAATCTGGGTACAGCACTCCAAAATTATCTTCGTACACGAAAACACACTCGCAAAACAGACAATGCGCCGTCACTTTCATACACAAACTCGCAGCGGTACAATATGGCGTAACGACCCCTTTGTCGTCGCAGCCAACACTTCTGTGACCATTACTGGTGCTGCCTCACGTTGAAAGTATGAGAAACACCACTTGTCCGATATAAGCCGCCGTCCGATACTACCCGACCTTCCCCTATGTCGCCGCGAACCGGCCGGCTGCTCACTGCAGTGCTGTGAGTGCGACCGAAGTCATACGAAAGGACAGGTGAACAGGCCTGGTCCAAGGGCTCAGCGATTCCAAAGAAGGCGTTACAGCATTCCTGACTAGTCCTGGAATTTATGCACGTGCAGGCAGATACCATCCCTTACTAGTGGGGCCAATGTAGTCACGTTGCATTCCTGGGCGCCACGCGTGGCACAATTTCTTGCATACACACGTCGTTTCCAAGGCCCGACTGCTTCATGCCGCTGTGTTTGAAATTGCATCTGTCCCATATGGCGCGCGCATTTCAGCCATACTAACGTTATCCGGCTGCTTGCGGCTTGTGTAGCCAGAGCACGCCCTAGCTTGCGCGGGACCCTGTGCAAAACTTCCGCGCGGATTATTATCCCCTCCCCACCCTCTCCAGCAGAGGTTATAAACATTCGTCGCGGTCAAAACAATGCTAAATTTCGTCGTTGACATACGGTACTACCAATATATTAACCATTTAATGCATGACTTTTTATTAGGTGCTATAAAAACTACCATGATTTATATATAGTTCGTATATACTGAGAAAAATATTGAAAAAAATTCTTAAAATTATTGTGCACTACTAGCAACAATATGTTCTTCGCTGGTCAGCTATATAGTGCTTCCATAATGAACCCAATGTAGTAAATGTCACTATTATGCCTCTCATCGTCCCCGAAAATAACTCATAATGCAACAGTAGTATGTGATTGACTACTTTTAGCCGGCCGCGGCGGCCGAGGGGACTGAGGTGCTTCAGTCACGGTCTGCACGGCCACTACGGTCGGGGGTTCGAATCCCCCCTCGGGCATGGATATTTGTGCCGTCCTAGTTCGTAAGTAGTTCATAAGTAGTTTGTAAGATTGGGGACTGATGACCCCGTAGTTAAGTCCCATAAGACTTACAAACATTTGAACATTTGACTACTTTTACATGGCAGAGGAGGAATACTAATGTAAACAAACGCACATGTTAGGAGTAACTCAATGCAGCTAATTGTCGCAATAACTCTGCAGTTTATAATTTCTAGGACGAGCTACTAGTATATGTAACACTATGTATACAAGCAGCTACAAATGAATTTGTGGTAAAATGTTGATCAGTTTGAGAGATAATGGCATTGCCGCGGCGGAATAGCTGTGCGCACTGAGGTGCCGTGCTACGGTGCGCGCGGCCGTTCGCCGTCGGTGGTTCGAGTCCTGTCTCGGGCATGGGTGTATGTGTTGTCCTTAGGTTAGTTTAACTTAGTGTAAGTAGTTTGTAAACTAGGGACTAATAACCATGCAATTAAGTCCCGTAGATAAAAGAAAGAGAAAAAAATGGATTAAAGGGTTAAAGGTCTTACTACATCAGTCCTCTTCTTATGATAGGAAAATAATTAAGCGGAGAAGATCTTAATAAGTATAACAATTACTAAAATGATAATAATAAGAAAATAGGTTAGCTATCGGAATCCTTCCAATTTAATGAAAAAGGTTCACAAGTGTTGTTCAGGATATACACTTACATGTTTCCAGCACTTGACATGTATTTATAAGAAATTAAATCATTTGCAAGTTATAAGCACTTGACACAAAACATCTTTTACTTAATGAAACTTTCACTCTGCAGCGCCGGCCGCGGTGGCCGAGGGGACTGAGGCGCTCCAGTCACGGTCTGCACGGCCACTACGGTCGGGGGTTCGAATCCCCCCTCGGGCATGGATATTTGTGCCGTCCTTCGTGTTAGCTAGTTCATAAGTAGTTCGTAAGTTTAGGGACTGATGACCCTGTAGTTAAGTCCCATAAGCTATACAAATATTTGAACATTTGATTTTCACTCTGCAGCGGAGTGTGCGCTAATATGAAACTTCCTGGCAGATTAAAATTGTGTGCCGGAACCGGGACTCGAACCTGGGACCTTTGCCTTTCGCGGGCAAGCGCCCTATCTACTGAGCTATCCGGACACGACTCAAGATGCCGCCTCACAACTTTACTTCCGCCAGTACCTCGCCTCCTACTTTCCAAACTTCACAGAAGCTCTCCTGCGAAACATGCAAGACTAGCACTCCTGGAAGAAAGGATATGGTGGAGACATGGCTTAGCCACAGCCTAAGGGATGTTTCCAGAATGAAACTTTCACTCTGCGAGCGCTCTACCACTGAGATATCTCGACACGACTCACGATGCCGCCTCACAACTTTACTTCCGCCAGTACCTCGCCTCCTACTTGACCGCTTGAGCCCGCGAAAGGCAAAGGTCCCAGGTTCGAGTCCCGGTTCCGGCACACAATTTCATCTGCCAGGAAGTTTCGTCTTTTCCTTATTTTTTAACGAGCGAATTCTTCAATAATATCTTCAAAACACAACTGTGAAACGACGTTGTGTTCCACTGACAACATGACAAGAAAAGACAGGCTGTCTGGCGAGATGCTGCTTCTGAAATAATTCTTGATAAGCTTTAAACGCGAAAGCTCCTTTCAGCGGAGTCGACAGTCACTAGCACGGTTAGAAAAATTCTGTAGGCAATATAAATATTGGGAAATGGATTTCCAACGTTATTCAAGTATTTCAATATTGACATAGGCGTTATCACATCCTGAGGCACCATTTCTCTGAACACTTGAACTTCTGGCAAAAGGTCTGATGCAACAGTGTTTTTCGAACATTCATCTTTTATGTCCACAGTTAGCTCCTTCTAAATGTTTGTACAAAGCATTTTCAGTGCCTTGCAACCCATTTGACAGTTCACAGCGAGTGGAGCGGCGAGCGCTACGCAGCTCAGAAGAAGCTGAAAAAGACTGTCTTGTGGAAAGCATCTGCTAATGTACGATTATTAGTCGCCGGCCGCGGTGGCCGAGGAGACTGAGGCGCTCCAGTCACGGTCTGCACGGCCACTACGGTCGGGGGTTCGAATCCCCCCTCGGGCATGGATATTTGTGCCGTCCTAGTTCGTAAGTAGCTCATAAGTAATTTGTAATTAGTTTCAAATTAACGGTGCACTGAAGATCCGTCAAAACAAATTGTTCTTTATGTGATTATATGTAAATACGCGATATTAACCGACATATCTTGGAGTATATTGAAAACATGTAATGCATGTGTGGAGTACTGACAGCAGAAAGAGGTGCAGTCACGTGGTAGACTACCAAGCTTGTGCTGGTGACTCTGGTTCGACACTTCCCGTAGACAAATATTTTTTTCTCAATTCCAGTTTTCTAATAGGCTCAGAGACTTTATTATTAATTTGATATAAGTATACTGTATTATACATATAACTGTATTAATATACTATGTAAACATAAGTGGGCACCCTCGGAGAACTGAGTTTCTTGGATTGGTTTTAAGAAAAGAACATTTCGCACCTTACTTAAAGTACAATTCGCACTTTATTGTTTAACGTCTGGCATTTTACACGTTCTAAAGATTCTGCTACTGAATAATAACGTTTATCGAGGAAGAAAGACCTTTAAGTTTTATTAAATAGCGAAACCGTTGCAATAATGGTTGTCTAATGTAAGGAATATTCTAATTTTATATCGCACAGTTTGTCATGAAACTCTTATAATTCGCTGCACTTATTGATATAACTTGCAACTTTTCTAACAGTCTTATGTTCATAGATATTTCGTTGTTACTTATGTTGGCCTATATATATAAAAAAAAAAAAAAAAAAAAAAAAAAAAAAAAAAAAAAAAAAAAAAAAAACACGACAAACATATGTTCAAGCGCGGAAAACCGGTTTAATAGGGGTAAAGTAGGAATTCCTTTCAAAATGTTCAAATGTTTGTTAAGCTTATGGGACTTAACTACGGGGTCATCAGTCCCTAAACTTACAAACTACTTATGTACTACTTACGAACTAGGACGGCACAAATATCCATGCCCGAGGGGGGATTCGAACCGCCGACTGTAGTGGCCGTGCAGACCGTGACTGGAGCGCCTCTGTCCCGTCGGCCACCGCGGCCGGCGAATTCCTTCCCTTCGTAAACACTGTGATTCCAGGACTAGATTCCGCCGACAACCGTCCCTGGAGCTCGTTGCGATCACGTGTAGCTCTTGCGGCACATGTCGTATGCACAAGTCACGCCGTCTCTGAGCGTTCATCCGCACGTTGGACCCGGCACATTGAGCGCACACGTTCAGACTCACGCTCCTTGCGCCGATGGCTTGAGGGCGGCCCTGTGTGTGCATACTCTGTGTGTGCATACCGTGCTGACGACCATTCGGACCTTTACATCATTAAACGTCTCAAGGTCGCGGTAGCAATTATTTGACCCTCGCTGCAGTATTTGCATTTCGACTGATGCTTCCTGTCAGTGTGAGTCACCGCTCGTCATCCGCTTCGTCAGAGATTGTGAAGAGCTTTACAGCCTCCTCCAACAACTCCTCGCTAACTCGTCTTTTACCATCAAGTGTGCTGGTACTGTCCTTTTCTGAGTCTCTATCAAACTCCTCGATGACTTCAGTACTCCTCTCCGGCAAACAAGCTTCTGAAAGTCGTTGTCCGGAGCCTGCAACATAAATTAAACATTTATCAAGTTTGGAAAAATCTTGACATCATGTGATTGGACTTTAATTTACGCTCTGACTCCCATTCATCATAACATAATGACAGTTACTGCTCATGCCATAACATGAGATCTCCATTCCAAAAGAGCAGGCTGTCAGGAAGGCCACAAACACTGCTCCATGCCTGACCGGTGTGAAAAATGTGAAGACAGACACCCTCATCGTTAATGTCAATGGCTTAAAAAGGAAAACCCATTTTGTGTTGACTGTGGAGGTAAAGACGTCACAAGCTACCATGGCTACGTCTTTAAGCGTGCAGCTTCAAGAATCAGAGGATAACGCCCAGGAATGCTTTCAGATGCCCACCATGGAGTGATTTTGCTCATTCTGCCATCAATGGCATAGAAAGCAGGGACCACCGAGGCCAACTGTTACTGCCGCAAGGCCTCCAGTTGTCGACAGGAAGAAGGATTCCTCGTCACCTAGCTGCTCATAAGAGGAAGCCGAAGAAGACGTTCCCACAGCCAGAATCTTCTCTCTAATCTACATCCACCCACACCGTTACCTCCCTCACACCCTTCCACAAGAGAAGGGTATCAATTTACACTCCTGGATATTGAAATTGTTACACCACGAAGATGACTTGCTACAGACACGAAATTTAACCGACAGGAAGAAGATGCTGTGATATGCAAATGATTAACTTTTCAGAGCATTTACACAAAGTTGGCGCAGGTGGCGACACCTACAACGTGCTGACACGAGGAAAGTTTCCAACCGATTTCTCATACACAAATTGCAATTGACCGGCTTTGCCTGGTGAAACGTTGTTGAGATGCCTCGTGAAAGGAGGATAAATGCGTACCATCACGTTTCCGACTTTCATAAAGGTCGGATTGTAGCCTATCGCGATTGCGGTTTATCGTATCGCGACATTGCTGCTCGAGTTGGTCTCGATCCACAGACTGTTAGCAGAATATGGAATCGGTGGGTTCAGGAGGGCAATACGGAATTCCGTGCTGTATCCTAACGGCCTCGTATTACTGGCAGTCGAGATGACTGGCATCTTATCCTCATGGCTGTAACGGATCGTGCAGCCACCTCCCGATCCCTGAGTCAACAGATGGGGACGTTTGCAAGAGAACAACCATCTGCACCAACAGTTCGACGATGTTTGCAGCAGCATGGCCTATCAACTCGGTAACTATGGCTGCGGTTACCCTTGAGGCTGCATCACAGACAGGAGCGTCTGCGATGATGTACGCAACAACGAACCTGGGTGCACGAATGGCAAAATGTCATTTTTTCGGATGAATCAAAGTTCTGTTTACAGCATCATGATGGTCGCATCCGTGTTTGGCGACATCGCGGTCAACGCACATTGGAAGCGTGCATTCGCCATCACCATACTGGTGTATCAACCGGCGTGATAGTATGGGGTGCCATTGGTTACACGTCTCGGTCACCTCTTGTTCGCATCGATGGCACTTTGAACAGTGGCCGTTACATTTCATATGTGTTACTACCTGTGGCTCTACCCTTCATTCGATCACTGTGAAACCCTACATTCCAGCAGGATATTGCACGACCAGACGTTGCAGGTCTTGTATGGGCCTTTCTGGATACGGAAAATGTTCGACTGCTGCCCTGGCCAGCACATTCTCCAGATATCTCACCAATTGAAAACGTCTGGTCAATGGTGACCGAGCAACTGGATCGTCACTACTCTTGTCGAACTGTGGTATCGTGTTGAAGCTGCATGGGCATCTGTACCTCTACACGCCATCCAAGCTCTGTTTGACTGAATGCCCAAGTTTATCAATGCCGTTATTACGGCCAGAGGTGGTTGTTCTGGGTACTGATTTCTCAGGATCTATGCGCCCAAATTGCGTGAAAGTGTAATCACATGTCAGTTCTAGTATAATATATTTGTCCAATGAATATCCGTCTATCATCTGCATTTCTTGTTTGTGTAGCAATTTTAATGACCAGTATTGTATCAGCGCTCTGTCTGCGAAGGACACACATCTGTTGGAGTAAGCCGGCCGCGGTGGCCGAGGAGACTGGGGCGCTCCAGTCACGGTCTGCACTGCCACTACGGTCGGGGGTTCGAATCCCCCCTTGGGCATGGATATTTGTGCCGTCCTAGTTCGTACGTAGTTCATAAGTAGTTTGTAAGTTTAGGGACTGATGACCCCGTAGTTAAGTCCCATAAGCTGTACAAACATTTGAACATTTGTTGGAGTAACAAGTCCCAGCAGTTCCACGTGATGATATAGCCGCTATCTTAGCCATGATGAAGACTTTCGCCTCATCCGTGGACAGAATCTTGCAGACTATTCCACATCTTATATCCTCTGCAGTTAAGGAGGTCATCCGGGCTACTGCCATTGCGTTCTTATTGCTTTGTCAAAGCCCATAGTCTAAATGGGCTGAAAATCTATGAACGAAACGCCAATGGCGTCCTCACATAAGGGGTGCATGTTCAGGTACCCTAATTACCCCTGCTGCCTGAATGATAGGTTCACGTCCAATGGCAGAACAGAACTTCTCTCGTTCACTACTGATTTGTCTCCCGTTTTTTTTTCAAGTATTGGAGGCCACCGCAGTCGTCGTTACCACATCGCATGGCCACGTCACTTTCATGGCAGTTTACCTTCAGCCAGGTTCACTATCGCTGACGTCTGACGATAAAGTTCTCCTCTCCCATCTAGGCAAGATCTTCGTTCCGAGTGAATTCAATGGGAAAATATATGAAGCCAATAGAGCGGCTCTTCTCACCGGGAGAACGCTGGAAGCTGCTGCTACTGTGACGTCGATTCGCCGCCAAGTCTTCCTCACCTACTCCCACCAGTTACCGCGACACATCTTGGCTGCACTCACAGAGAAACTGCTGCGTTTTCTGCGAGTGTAGATGAGATTATTGCTGGCCACCAAGCAACAGAGCAATAGTATGTGGCGTGAAATTAGTGAAATTAAAGCTGCAATCGATCTTCATCGCCAAGAGAAGTGTTCCAGCAGGCTAGCCACACTTCGTATCAGTGACAGAAATGAATGTTCAGTCACGAGAGCCTTCCTCCACAATAGCAACCGACTACCGCCACTTCATCTCGGTCGTCTTGTAAGGCTGGTCATCCTGACCCGCTTACCCACCAGTTGCTACAACAGAAGCCTCCTTCTGCGGTTGACCATATAGTGATGATCTCCGCCACTATCCTAAGTGAAGGAGGGCGTTCTTCGGCATGGAAGACGACAGAAGTGGTGGCAATTCTCAGACTGGTGGAAAACCATAGTCTCCAAAGGTACTGTGGCCACATCACATGGTGATGGCAATGAGAGAGCGTTTCAAAAAGATTTACCTGAGTCATTTGCCGCAGCACGTTACTGTTGACTGTTTGCTCCATGGAGAGAAATTTTGATTTCGGAAGGGATACTGGACTACGCATCAGCTCTTGCTTATTGGAGGAGGCGACGGACGCTCTCGAGTGGCTGGAATACTTCTGACTAATGTTCTTCGGCGCCTCAAGAGTATTGGCTTCATTGCGGCTCGAAGGGCTTCTCCACAGACTCTTCTTCATGAGAGTGCCTGCGCCTGATGACCAATTAATTCAGTCATACCTTGAGGGTTTCAAATTCTTTGAATGCACCGAAGTCAAGTCAATAGAGCGCCGCATTCTCGCCCTTGTTCCCAAGGCGTCGATTTTCGGCCCGCTTTTTAATACCCTTCCTCAAGACCTGTTTGCTCTCTATACTGATGGCACAGAGCTCTACTCTCGAAGTATGAAAGCTGTGTAGGTCCGCCTACAGCCTGTCGATGTCTCCACTCAATGGGCAACAAAGTGGAGACTAACATTTAGTGGCTTGAAGACGTTCGCCCTGGTTGTTGTTTGTCGACAGTTGCAGCTCCCAGGGAGCAGGCGACCATCAATGGGATGGCTGTGCCTTGGAAGTGCATTGCTCTGTAGTTTTGGGGTCATCATCGATCATCGCCTCACCTGGGGTCCCCAAATAGTCCGACTACACAAAAAGGCATCATGTCGACTCGGGGCGCTCCACTTCTGAATCAAGAATCTTCACTTCCTCCAGTTCTGGAGTCTCTATTTACATAACACTGATCCATCCCATCCTTAAATATCAAGTCATTATATGGGATAACGCTTCAGTCTTGCGTCTACAGCGTTTCCAAAGTTATAATACACGACACCCCGGCTCGCCTGGCGCTTTCTATTTGCTTTCCCTCAGCCCAGCTTCATAGAATCAGTCACGTGTCAATCTTAAGAAGTTTAGAGAGATGGCACGGCTCTTTTATCGGAAGACTGGCCATTCACCTTATAGAAACCACTTTATGACAAAGGAGAAAGGGGATTGTCTTTTCTAATGGTATAGGCTATATATTAGAAGTTAATTGATCATTTCAGTTTACTTAATTTGTTGTCAAATGTACAGTTTAGTTTCAGAAGTGGTTTAACGACCGAAAATGCTTATTCTCGTTTGTCTGCGAGGCACTTGGATTAAATAAGAGGCTACGAACATTAGGATCTTCTTTGATTTAACAAAAGCGTTTGATAGTGTTGATTACAAAATATTGTTTCAGTTAGAACATTGTGGAATGAGAGGAATAACTCAAAACTGGTTCAACTTTAATAACAGCAGAGGTTAATTCTCCGCAGAATTAAAAATGGCTATGACGTGCAGTCACAACAGGCTCAGTTAGATGTGGGGTGCCCCAGGGTTCTGTTCTGAGACCGCTGATGAATGATATGCCTTCGAGTGAAACAAGCGATTGTAAAATATTTTGTTTCTGGATGATACCAGCTTAGTAGTGTAGGATGTTGCATGTAATATTGACACAGTATCAAATAACGCAGTTCGCGAGAAGTTCGTGGCTTCTAGAAAATAAATTGATATCAAATTACACTAAAATTCAGTTTTTACCATTTCTAACACACAATTAAACAAAATTTGACATTTTAACTATACATAATGGGTATATGATAAGTGAGACCGAACAGTCCAGATTTCTAGGTGTTCAGATAGATAGTAAGCTGTCGTGTAAAACCCAGGTTCAGGATCTTGTTCACGACATTAAATTCTGCTTTATTTATCATTAGCACAGTTTCTGAAATTAGTGATTTTTCAACTTGAAAAGTAGTCTACAATGCTTAGTTTCATTCATTTATGACGTAATGTGTTATTTTTTGGGGTAACTCTACTGATTCAAATAGGATATTTTTGGCTCAGAAACGAGCGGTTGGTGCAATATGTGGTGTAAGCTCGCGAATGTCGTGTCGACTTCTTTTCAGTAGTCTGGGAAATCTGACATTGGTATCACAATACATATTTTCTTTAATGTCGTTGTTTGTTAACAATATCGGCTTATTCTCACGAGTTAGCAGCTTTCATTCGGTGAATTCTGGACAGAAATCGAATTTACATTTTGATCACACCTCCTTGACTCTTGTGCAGAAAAGCGTGAGGTATTCAACAGCATCCATTTTCAATACGTTGCCACAAAAACTCAAGAATCTTAATACTAATCCACGCGCTTTCAAGACTATACAAGCTATTCTATTAGCACTCTTGTGTTAAAATTTCGTATACTTAGTTGTTACTTGTTCATGGAGCCTTTCTCTTCAATTAGTTCGTGAGGAAAAGAAAACCATATTATTATTATTATTATTATTAGTATTATAGACCATCGAATTCGACGCACTCACAGTAGGGTGGGCCGAAAAAAGTCAATGTTTGAGTATCGAGTTCTAATAGGGATCGAAAGTTGCGTATTTATGTGCTGATTAACGGAAAAATAGTTTTAAAAATCTAAGTTTATATCTTCAGTTCGCGCAGAGGGCTTCTAAAATAACGGTAAAATTGTAGACTTTCTGAAAGGTCACATAAAAAATATATCTTTGAGTATCGTGTCCTAATAGGGCTCAAAAATTGTGTACCTACATACAGATTAACATTATAATAAATTTATAGTCCTAGCTTATGTCTTCAGTTCGCGCTCAAGGCGTTAATTATCGAAAACTGTCAACATTTCTAAATGTTCAGAATATTACATAAATTTACAAATACTTTATATTCTTATCTACGTTTAAAATATATTATGTTTTATTCATTACCTTTTGATTATTAAGAAAGGCAACATCATATCATAACTATGCAGCTCTTCGCCCATTTCACCAGCAAATTTGGTTAAATGACCAAGAACTCACCACCAGGAGGTGGCAGCAGTTCGAGTTCCACCCACACCCTGCCCAACCAACCAACCAAAGAGGGCGTACTAATGATACGTTTATATTTACAGTATTTGAGATGTATACATCAGTTTGTATTTTTATACATTTATTTACATGCAGTCAAAGATGTGGTAGGCTTGAATTCTGATTTGTAAGCAAATTTTGGCATTATTGATCTTGACAGCAGAGTCGTCCTAATGAATCTATCTATGCTACCTTGCCCATGTACTTTCTCTGCAGCCTCTGTTACTAATTTTACACATCTTTCTACAGCATGAGTGTCGCAGGCAAATGTCAGAAATTCAAATTCGGGCAAAGTCTTACTCATCTAATATATAGAAATCGTTCCTGTTGTCAATTTCTGCATCACTATGGAGGCGATAGCTTGCATTTTGACTAATCTGTAAGCCCACTGTAGTCAGTAGCCTCCAAATCTACTGTTCGTGTAGTAAACGTGCAGCTTTGCGGTTAGTTTTCACGTTTCTTTTCTTTATGACTCATCTAAAACCCAACTCTCTAATATATAATCTCTCATCCACTAATATAGCCAATAGCATGCTTTCTGGATGACAGAAAAAAGAGTTTCGTTGTATTACCGGATGATTCTTTTTCTTTTTTTGTGTGTGTGTGCTCTGAAAGATGTCTGGATGTTTTAATAACCTTCAAACAAGCTTTGGACCATACTTTACCGAGGAGTATCTCTTAACATCAAACTAGACTGGCGCATTTGTTTTTATAATGCAGTCAACTAGAATCATGGGTTCATTTGTGGGTTATACTTCACATACATACAAGCGCAACACATGTCAACCAACGGGAGTAACTAAGAAGTCGAAGATTACGATTAGCCAGATCTGGAGTATATTTTCCACTTTGATTACTTTTGACAATATCGAGGAGGTATTGCTGATCTTTGCTTAGATCTGATAGGCGTAGATAAAAAATTACTGACAACCATGACTCAACAACCTCAAAATCAACAACAGATAACTTATCACAGTCGGTTAGTCTTTTTCCAATTATTTCACTAAACAAAGATGGTCCACTTGACTTTCCATCCAAGAAATGAAATAAGTGAAAGGTATTCGTTGAAAGTGAAGTAAGCAAATATACCACTGTAATGGTCCCTGAATTTTTCGTCCTATATTACGAAGAACGCCATTTTCTCACCCAGTCATGTTCCACCTCAACCAATGACTTCTACCTCATTAATGTTAAAGTTATTAGCTTCAAGGTACTTCAGAATGCACTCAACTGACCACTTCCATTTGCACTTGATGAAGAAATGTGCCCGATATACTGCCTTCCAGGTTCACGAAATATACTGACATGCTCTTCTTTCTTGACTCTTCTGCACATTTTGTTTCCCATTTCCTCCTGGAATAAACTGCTGTTTCTTCTGATATCAACGTAGATTCCCTTTATTCTAATAATGCTGCCGATCTATTCTTGAATAGACAGTCTTGCGTTGTCCTTTTCCCTTCGTACCTTATTTTTGTCTGTATCAAGTGAGGTATCTGTCTCCGATATCACTCCTAGATCATAGAAAACAATATAACCTATAATAGCTGTAGGTCTATCTGAAAGACGAAACCGATCACTAACTAAAGCAGAGGACGTTAGATTGGTTCTTACCTGAGATGAAGTAAAAGGAAGAGATGACAGCTCAATCTTACATGTTTTCCTTTCAAAAGATTTTCGTTCTAATTCAAGAGTGTCTCTTGTAAAAGCAAAATTTTGCGCACAATTTCTATTTGTTTCCTTTCTTGTTTCATTTCAAGTTCTTTGTTATTATTTTATGTACGTTGCCCATGCATGTAACCCAAGATGTTCGCTAATCATGTATGAATTTTCTCCCCATAACAGGTATCTTTCTGCTTTTTTCACAACTGCAATCTATAATAACAGGACAGTCACATGTACTCGGCTTTTTCCTCACATTCGCATGAGTAAATGATAGGGCATTTGCATGCGGAAATATCAAATAGTTTTGATTTCGCTTCAGTTACAAACATTTGCATTTTTTCTTAAAATTATATTTTGCATGATCTCTGTTGCGCGATTTTCTTAATTTGGAATAGGAGTCGGGATATGATTTTATCATTTGCACAACTCTTGTGTGAGATACAACCAGACTCAAATGTTCAAATGTTTTTATAGCTTATGGGACTTAACTACGGGGTCATCAGTCCCTAATCTTACGAACTACTTATTAACTAGCTAACACTAAGGACGGCACAAATATCCATGCCCGAGAGTGGATTCGAATCCCCGACCGTAGTGGCCGTGCAGACCGTGCAGACCGTGCAGACCGCCACCGCGGCCGGCACAACCGGACTACATACTTCAAAATAAATTGCTCCTATTTGATTAACAACGTTCTCAGAAATTATGAAAAATGAAACTTTTTTCTTTGAATCTAATTATGTTGAAATATTAAAGCTCTCTTCAAAACAACATAATAAAACATCCTCGTAAGTTGGAAGGGTTGTCCCACTAAGTCCTTTTCGGAAATCAAAACTAGGGCATCGATACCACTGCCTCGTCAATAACAACTTAGTCTTGTTCAGAGTTCCATTTCACTCTTAGTACAAACAAAACAGGTAACTTAAATGCAAATAGTACATTTCATTAAACATCGGACACTCCACAAAAGTTAAACTAAACAAACACTTCAACTGGAATTTGTAACCAGAAATAACAAGTAACAACAACATATATGCAAACCTGCAATGTTGTTTCGCTGCTTTATGAAATAATAAAAATTGCAGATTTTATACAATTTTTGTTGAACTTTAAAGCCCTCTGTACGAACTGAAGATATGAAGCTAGATTTTTAAAACTATTTTTCCGTTGTTGTTGCTGTGATCTTCAGTCCACTGTCTGGTTTGATGCAGCTCTCCACACTCCCCCTGCCCTTTGCAAGTCTCTTCATCTCAAAACAAGTTCGGCAACCTACATCCTTTTGAATCTGATTACTGTATTCGTTCCTCGGCCTCCCTCTACGATTTTTACCCCACACTTCCCTCTAATGCTAAGTTGACGATTTCTTGGTGTCTCAGAATGTGTCCCACCAATCTATCCTTTGTCGTAGTCAGGATACGCTAGAAACTCCTTTTCTCCCCAATTCGGTTAAGCACCTCCTCATTAGATCTACCCATCTAACTTTCATCATTCGTCTGCAGCACCACATTTCTATTATCTTTTTGTCTGAACTCCTTATCGTCCACGTTTCACGCCCATACAATGCTACACTCCAGACAAATGCTTTCAGAAAGGATTTCTTAACATTTAGATTAATATTGGATGTCAACAAATTTCGCTTTTTCAGAAACGTTTTTCTCGCCATAGCCAGTCTGCATTTTATATTTTCTTTACTTCGCCATCAGAAGTTATCTTGCTACCCAAATAACAAAACTCATCTATTACTTTTATTGTCTCCTTAGCTCATCTAATTCCTGCAGCATCGCCTGACTTTCTGACGACACATTCCATTATCCTTGTTTTACTCTTGTTGGTGTTCATCTTATACCCTCTTTTCAAGATACTGTCCATTCAGTCCATTCAACTCAATTGCTCTTCTAGATCCTTTGCAGTCTCTGACAGAAATACTATGTCATCGACAAACCGCGAAGTATTTATTTCTTCTCCCTGAACTTTAATTCCCTCTCTAAATAACTCCTTACATTCCTTCAAATGTTCAAATGTCTGTAAATCTATCAGACCAAACTGCGTGATCATCAGTTCGTAGCTTACAAACTACTTAAACCTAGGTAAACTAACATACGGACAAACACACACGCCCAAGCCCCAGGGAGGACTCGAACCTCCACGAAGAGCAACCGTCCGCTCCGCAGCGAGGTGCTTTAGACCGCTCTGCTACTCCACCGCGGCTACATTCCTTCACTGCTTGCTCAATGTACAGATGAACAACATTGGGGAAAGGCTACAACCCTGTCTTTCATGCCCTTCGATCCTAATAACCGCTGTCTGGTTTTTGTATAAGTTGAATATAACTCTTCGCTCCCTACATTTTACCCCTGCTACCTTCAGAATTTGAAATGGTGTATTCCAGTCGACATTGTCAAAAACTTTCTCCAAATCTACAAATGCTGAAAATGTAGGTTTCCCTTTCCTTAATCTATCTTCTAAGATACGTAGTAATGTGAGTATTGCCTCCCGTGTTCCTACATTTCTCCTAAATCCAAACTGATCTTCCCCGAGGTCAGATTCCACCAGTTTTTTCATTCGTCTGTAAATAATTCGTGTTAGTATTTTGCAACCATGACTTATTTAACTGATAGTTCTGTAATTTTCACGTTTGTCTGCATTTGCTTTCTTTGGTATGGGAATTATTATATTCTTCTTGAAGTCGGATGGTATTTCCTCTGTCTCATACATCATGCATACCAGGTGGAACAATTTCTTCATGACTTGCTCTCCTAACGATATCAGTAGTTCAGACGGAATATCATCTATTCCAGGGGCCTTGTTTCGACTCAAATCTTTCAGCCCTCTGTCAAATTCTTTTCGCAGTATCGTATCTCCTGTCTCTTTTTCCTCCGCTTCGTCTTCCATTTCTAGAATACTGCATTGAAGTTTATTTCCTTTGTACAGGCCCTCTATATATTCCTTCCACATTTCTGCTTTCCTGTCTTTGCTTAGTAATGGTTTCCCGTCTGGGTTCTTGATATTGATACAGCTGCTTTTCTTGTCTCCAAATATCTCTTTTATTTTCCCGTAGGCAGTATTTATCTTTCCACTGGTTATAAATTCTTCTATGGTTCTGCATTTGTCTTCTAGCTACTCCTGCTTAGCCAGTCTGCACTTCCTGTCAATCTCATTTTTCAGACGTTTGTAGTTCCTTTTGCCTGCTTCGCTTGATGCATTCTTATATTTTCTCCTCTCATCAATTAAGTCCAGTATATCCTGTGTTATCCAGGGATTTCTATTAGGCCTTGTCCTTCTGCTTATATGATCCTCTGCTGCTTTCACTGCTCTATCCCTCAGAGCTAAACATATTTCTTCTACTGTATTACTTTGCCCCGTTTCAGTCAATCCTTGCCCAATGCTCCCTCTGAAACCCTCAACTACCTCTGGTTCCTTCAGTTTGTCCAGGTTCTATCTTCTAACTTTTCTTCAGTCTCTTAAGTTTTAATCTACAGTTCATTACCAATAAGTTATGGTCAGAGTACTATATCTGCCCCTGGGTATGCCTTACAATTTAAAACCTGGTTACTAAATCTATTCCTTACCATTATAAAGACAATCTGGTACCGTCAAGTGTCTCCTGCTCTCTTCCACGTATACAGCCTTCTTTCTTGATGATTAAACCAAGTGTTGGTGATCATTAAACTGTGCTCTGCACAAAATTCTACCAAGCGATCTCTTTCATTTCTTTTTCCCAGCCCATATTCAACTACAACATTTCCTTCTCTTCCTTTTCCTACTACCGAGTTCCAGTCCCCCATCACAATCAAGTTTTCGTCTCCGTTAATTTTCTGAATAATTTCTTTTATCTCCTCATACATTTCTTCGATGTCCTCATCATCGACATATCTAGTAGTCATATAAACTTGTACTACTGTGGTCGGTGTTGGTTTTGTGTCTATCTTTGCTATGATAATGCGTTCACTATGCTGTTCATAGTAACTTAACCGCATTCCTATTTTCTTATTCATTATCAGACCTACTCCTGCGTTACCATCAACTGATTTCGTCTTTATAGCCTTGTAACTTACCTGACCAGAAATCTTGTTCATCCTGCCACCGAACTTCACTAATCCCTACCATATCTAACTTTAACCTATCAATTTCTCTTTTAAAATTTTCTAATTTACCTACGCGATTAAGGGATCTAACATTCCACGCTCCAATGCCTGTTTTGTTTTTCTTGATAACGACATCCTCCTGAGTAAACCCCTCCCGGGCCGGCCGCGGTGGCCGAGGGGACTGAGGCGCTCCAGTCGCGGTCTGCACGGCCACTACGGTCGGGGGTTCGAATCCCCCCTCGGGCATGGATATTTGTGCCGTCCTAGTTCGTAAGTAGTTCATAAGTAGTTTGTAAGTTTAGGGACTGATGACCCCGTAGTTAAGTCCCATAAGCTTAACAAACATTTGAACATTTTTTGAAACCCCTCCCGGAGATCCGAATGAGGGACTATTTTACCTCCGGTATATTTTACCCAAGGAGACGCCATCATATATTCATACAGGAGAGCTGCATGTCCTCGGGAAAAGTAACGACTGTAGTTTACCCTTGCTTTCAGCCGTTCGCAGTATCTGCATGGCAGCTCAGTCAATCATCCAGACTGTTGCCCCTGTAACTACTGAAGAGGCTGTTGCCCCTTATCAGGAACCACACGTTAATCACCACATAAATACGCAACTTTCGAGCCCTATTAGAACTCGATACTCAAAAATTCAGTTCTTTAGGCCCACCCTAACTCACAGCCAGGAAAATAACATAGTGAGAGGCTTAGCTCACATTAGCTTGAACTCCACGCACCACGAAGAAGATATGTCATTCTCTGAAAAGCTACGACGGCTGATGGGCAGCAAAAGGGAGTGACATCGCCAGCCAGGACCAGTGAACTCTGACGGACCTGTCAGCAATGTTTCCGTCTAGTACGCAGTCCACCGTCACCCTTCGACGATAATTCCGCTTGGATGAGACAGCAGCAGCTCGTGTTTAATTCCTTCTACCGCCGCACCTTTTCGAGCGTGAGCAGTTATTTTTGTCGTGGAGTCTTCACTTGCCAATTCTGTTGAGTTACAGCGTCATTGTTTCCTACGTTCTTTATTTATTGTGGTGGCGCTCCTGACGACCGGACCCTCTCAGCATGGTTCGTATGACTGTCATCGTTTCGGTGACTGTAGTTAGGACCTCTCGGTTAATTTGCGTCCATGGTGAGTGTGCTCTACAGGGTGTGTCACTATTAATAGTAAACGATTTAGGATGTGCTGGTATAGAAGAATTGTAATAAAAGAGCAATATAACATGTCTCTAATTTTATTGAGTACAGAGATACAGTTGTTTGTATGTAACACAAACTAACTTGTTAGCTAGTTCATAAGTAGTTTGTAAGTTTAGGGACTGATGACCCCGTAGTTAAGTCTCATAAGCTATACAAACTTTTTTTTTTAACAAACTAACTTAAAGCAAATAAGGACCTTCAAATTTGATTTTCAAAAATTCCACCACTAATTTCAATGCACTTTTGACTTACATTGATAACACTACGCCGTGACGGAGTGGCCGAGAGCATTGAAGCGGTATGCTACGATGCGCGAAGCCGTTCCCCGTCGGGGGTTCGAATCCCTCCTCAGGCATGGATGTTTGTGTCGTCTTTAGTATAAGGTACTTCGTAAGTAGTTTGTAAGTTGAGGGACTGATGACCTCACAGTTAAGTCCCTTAAGCTTCACAAGCATTTGAACATTGGATTTTGATAACACCACATGTAGTTCTTATGAGGCCGTCTTTACGTTCTTTTATGAGGACTGGGGTATTAGTAATCCGAACCATTAAACTGACTCTTGTGATTACTTTTTATTTATAGATTTCGCCCTTCAGGCAAAAATCCAGTGAGATACCGTACGGGGATCTTGGTGGCCAACAATCATGTTCACATCTACCGATCCATCTTCCGGGGAATGTTGGGTTTAGATCACCTGACGACCACAGTCTGTTCAAAATGACTTTAAGTTCGACAGTTCCACAGCATCACGCGAAGGCGCTAGTCAAAGTGCCACGTCCTGCACTAAACTCATCCTTCTTCTCACATGTCATTCATTTCGCTCAAACCCCGAACCTATTCCCTGTATAAACATGTAACTTCCATCAAGAATGAGTAAGAACTGCATCATATTTTCATTTAGTTTTATTTGCGGCAACAGATTATTAAGAAGATATACTAACAGTTTACGTAAACGCATTTCTGACGATGTTAGCGAATTTTCGACATGTGCTAAAATTTCTATTGTAGTTTGATGAGCACATTATGTAAATTAAATGTCAAGAATAAATCAAATTTTCTTCTACTCCAAACCGGAACTCTGCTCGAGTTCCGCAACACCAGATAATTATGAGTTAAATATGACACACTGTAGCCCTCTCGCGCATCAAGTAGTGAGTGGTTGCCTCTGTGGTTTCGTTACGAGTAAAGGTTCGCAGTGTTTATAATTAACCTGTTTTTAATTTTTCTGAACCTGTCTTCTTTTATGGCTGTGAATCATGGACACTCAAGGCTTTGGTGCTGGCGTAGGATGCTACGCATAGAATGGACCGAAAGAAGAACAAATGTGTCAATTATTGAACAACTGAATATCGCCAGACGCCTTTCTTCTCGAGTGGACGAAAAAATTCTCCAGTTCTTTGGCCATATTGTGAGAAGAGACGGAGAAAACCTAGAAAAAATAATCTTACAAGGATAGATCGAGGGCACAAGACCAAGAGGAAGAGCAGCGAGCAGATGGATAGACCAAATCAAGATCTCCGGTCTACCTCTTCAGCAGGCACTGAGAGAAGCTGACAACCGTCCGGGATGGAGACGCTTGGTTCATGGGGTCACGACGCTCAGCAATGAGCACAACGACTTATGATGATGAAACGAGGGGAGTTCAAATGAAAAGGCACGAAACGACACTATGGGTATAATTTAAGTCTTTATTTAAAAATATTTACCAGAAGCCAAAGCACAACTATCCCACTGTTTAACGAGCCGAAGGGTTTCCTGACCTCAGAATTCTTGTGGTTGTGACAGAGATAGTCCTCTACTGTGTCCTTCAGTTCGTCGTCCGAGCTGAAGCGCTTCCCTTTGAGATGTTTTTTAGTGGACCAAACAAATGGAAGTCACTGGGCGACATGTTCGGGTTGTAGGGCGAATGCTCAAGTTGCTCCCACTTGAACTTGGCCTGTACACTTTGAGCGACCGTGGAGACACATGAACGGCTGTTATCATGGAGCAGAATCACTCTCTCAATGAGCAACCAAGGCCGTTTGCTATTTGCCTGTTGAACACCTTCCGCAGTCAGAAATCTGATAACAACTCGCTGCTGCTCAATCGTCGAATTTTGCATTCCGAACGCTTTGAACCGCTTTGGTTGTTAAGACGTTCCATACCTTTTCATTTGAACACCCGTCGTATTTAAGCTTCTTTGTCGCGGTGAGGAAACGTATGTTAAATATGCGACCCAGTAATGAAAAGGGGCCGCGGTGGAGTAGCCGAGCGGTCTAAAGCGTCTCGCTGCGGAGCGCGCGGTTGCTCGCCGTGGAGGTTCGAGTCCTCCCTGGGGCATGGGTGTGTGTGTTGTCCTTAGGTTAGGTTAGTTTAAGTAGTTTGTAAGCTACGGACTGATGACCACGCAGTTTGGTCCGATAGAATTACAAACATTTGAACATTTTTGAATGAAAAGGGAATAAGAGTGATTTAGTATTACGAAATTTATATTGCAAAAATGAATATTTATTTTTTATGATGCAGCCAAAAACTGAAATGAACTTTATTTGGAGTTATTTGCTGATAACATTTTCTTATTAAAATATCAAAAGTTTTCGGAAGCTGACTTTGTTTTATAGCTATTTACGACTGTGAATTACACACGTCGACATGCACCTGTACCAACCTGTATTTCATTTGTATGGTTGTATTGAATGGAAGCTGTTATTTAATGAAACAATTGTCTCCAACTTCCATAGTGAAAACCTCGGTCTTGTGTGTGATTACTTTCAAACATACTCAATTCTTTTACGGTGACCAGTAACCTATGGTCAGATTTTCGTTTCTGAAATAACAATCAGAAAAATAAGACGGATCGCATCCTCAGCAAACGAAACTATATTGGTAATCCATATGCTCTTCCCAAGAGTTTCATTACTTTCGATGTTTTATTTCTCTTATATTCGCTACTATGTTTTTTTATGTTCAGAGCTTTAGCCTTTACATCAAATATATAGTTAATCTACAGCAGTGGGCCAACTAGGCACCTAACGCGCTAATCATTTCTGCGAACTGACGCAATTCTCTTGCTAACACAACGAGTGGGTTTTTTCCGCTCATGATATTCGACGAACTTCAGTCTGACATTGATCAGCTGCACATCGAAAATACCAAAAATAGCGCCGGCCGCGATGGCCGAGGGGACTGCGGCGCGCCAGTCACAGTCTGCATGGCCGCTATGATCGGGGGTTCGAATCCCCCCCCCCCCCTCGGGCATGGATGCTTGTGCCGGCCGCAGTGGCCAAAGTGACTGAGGCGCTCCAGTCACGGTCTGCAAGGCCACTACGGTCGCGGGTTCGAATCCCTCCTCGGACATGGATATTTGTGCCGTCCTTAGTATTAGCTAGCTCCTAAGTAGTTTGTAAGTTTAGGGACTAATGACCCCGTAGTTAAATCCCATAAGCTATACAAACATTTGAACATTTTTTGGATGTTTGTGTCGTCTTTAGTATAAGGTAGTTCATAAGTAGTTTGTAAGTTTAGGGACTGATGACCCCGTAGTTAAGTCCCATAAGCTATACAAACATTTGAACCTCGAGCGGGGGTGGAAGTGCGCTCTAACGCCCCCTGCTGCGGAGTGCGCGGCTGCTCCTTTTCGGAGGTTCGAGTCCTCCCTCAGGCACGTGTGTGTGTGTGTGTGTGTGTGTGTGTGTGTGTGTGTATTGTGTTGTGTTTAGCATAAGTTAGTTCAAGTTGTTTGTAACCCTAGGGACCTGCTTCGAATGCATTGCATTGGAGAGTAAAAGGCACAGAACTTTTGGGACAACCAGACCCGAAGAAATTGTGTCTAATAAAGAACTGGTAAAGGGACTCCTTGCACTGTTCAAAGACATTGGTTGGCTTTACTAGACATACAGGGAGCGATACCGCACAATAAACTTAGTTTCGGTGCGGGCAGTGGCGGATTGGACCAAGACTGTTTTGGTTTCCTTGAAAAAATCAAATCAAATCAACCCTTGGGACCACTGCAGTTTTGTCTCACAGCTTTACAAACATTTGTACAATGACCACGTTGGAGAACAAGCTGTCTGAAACACAGTGCAAAAGGTAAGTGTTGTGGTGTTAAGTAAGGTTTGCAACTTCGGGTGTTCGCTGGGACTGCAGACACCGTAGGATTGGCAGACTACGGTCTGTGCCTGCCGCTAGACTCCTCCTCCACTACTTCCGTCGTAACTGTCAATCCGAAAGTAATTTTGAACAGACGGCGAACTGTTCACCAACGGCTGTGCCGCAGTGGCTACACCGGATCTCGCTAGATCACTGACGTTAAGCACTTTCGAGCTGGACTAGCACTTAGATGGGTAACCGTCCGGGTTTGCCGAGCCCTGTTCGCAAGCGGGGTGCACTTAGCCCTTGTGAGGCCAGTTGAGGAGCTGCTTGAGGAGGATGACAGGACAGGTGGTCAGTACCCGCCTCTCGAGGCGTATTGGAGGGGGCTTAGTGTGGTTTAACACAATGTGCAGGAGCCCCGTCATGCTGTGAGAACATACGCATTTTTGTAGCAAAAGGAATCTCTTCCAATAATGCTGGAAGATCATTCTCAAGAAACTGTAGATATTGACGACCTGTGAGACAACGCGATAACACAACAGACCCAATATGACTGCTAGGAACTATACTAGCGTCACGAACACAAGAGTAAATTGAGTGCACTAGAATGCGTTTAGGAAATCGTGTGCCGTATACTCTACACGAAGAGTTGCGTTTCCATTTGTAAACCTACACACAAAAAGCATATCAGCATTCTTTGCAAGTGTAAATACGTGCTGCATGCTTACACATTAAAGTACAGCAGGCTTGGCCAACAAATCACAAAGAAAACTTCACCGTAACCTAAAGGAGGACTTACAACTTGAACATCAACACTCTAGTGCTGACATTCGATAAGTACGCCCCGAAGCAACCGGTCTACCGGCACACTAAACGAAATTGCATTGAACTTAGTTGTATCTTCGTACTCAGTAAAAATTGGATACACGTTATGTTGTTGTTATGGTCTTCAGTCCGGAGACTGGTTTGATGCAGCTCTCCACCCTACTCTATCCTGAGCAAGCCTTTTCATCTCCTCATAAGAACGACAACCCACATCCACTTGAATCTGCTTACTGTACGCGTCTCTTGGTCTCCCTCTGCGATTTTTACCCCACACACTTCCCTCCAATGCTAAATTTACGATTCCACGATGTCTAAGAATGTGTCCTACCAAGCGATCCCTTCTTTTAGTCAGGGTATGCCAAAAATTCCTTTTCTCGCCAATTCTATTCAGTACCTCTTCATTAGTTATGTGATCTACCCACTTAATCTTCAGCATTCTCCTGTAGCACCACATTTCAAAAGCCTCTATTCTCTTCCTGTCCGCACTGCTTATCGTCCATGTTTCACTCCCGTACAAGGCAACACTCCACACAAATGCCTTCAGAAAAGACTTCCTTGCCCTTAAATTAATATTCGATGTTAGCAAATTTCTCTTTTTCAAAAATGCTTTTCTTCCCATTGCCATTCTGAATTTTATATCCTCTGTACTGCGACCATCACATGTTATTTTACTACCCAAGTAACAAAACTCATCTACCACCTTCATTGTCTCATTACCTAATCTAATTCCTTCGGCATCGCCTGATTTTCTAAGACTACATTCCATTATTTTTGTTTTGTTCTTGTTAATGTTCATTTTATACGCTCTCTTTAACACACTGTTCATTCCATTCAACTGCTCTTCTAGGTCGTTCGCTGTCTCTGACAGAATTACAATGTCATCAGCAAAACGCAATGTTTTTATTTCTTCCCCCTGAACTTTAATGCCTATTCCAAAATTTTCCTTGCTTTCCTTCACCGCCTGCTCAATGTACAAATTGAATAACATCGGAGAAAGGCTACAACCCTGTCTTACTCCCTTCCCAACTGATGCTTCCCTTTCATGCCCTTCGAGTCTAATAACTGCGGTCTGGCTTTTGTACAAGTTGTAAATAACTCTCCTTTCCCTGTATTTTACCCCTGCTGACTTCAGTATTTGAAAGAGTGTAGTCCAGTCAACATTGTCAAATGCTTTCTCCAAATCTACGAAAGCTAAAAATGTAGGTTTGCCTTTCCTTAATCTATCTTCTAAGATAAGACGTAAGGTAAGTATTGCTTCCCGGGTTCCTACGTTCCTCCTGAATCCAAACTGATCTTCTCCGAGGTCAGCTTCTACCAGCTTTTCCATTCTCCTGTAGATAATTCTTGTTAAAATTTTGCAACCATGACTTATTAAACTGATGGTTCTGTAATTTTCACACCTGTCTGCGCCTGATTTCTTTGGAATGGGGATTATTACATTTTTCTTAAAGTCTGAGGGTATTTCGCCTGTCTCATACATCCTACACACCAGGTGAAACAATTTTGTCATGGCTGGCTCTCCCAGAGAATTTAGTAGCTCTGAGGGTATGTCATCTACTCCTGGGGCCTTGTTCCGACCTAGGTCTTTCATGGCTCTGTCAAATTCATCTCTCAGTATAGTATCGCCTATTTCATCTTGATCTACTTCCTCTTCCCTTCCTACTACATCGTCTCTAAGTTCATTTCCTTTGTAGAGCTGCTCTATGTACTCTTTCCACCTTTCAGCTTTCCCTTCATTGCTGAGAACTGGTTTCCCATCTGAGTTCTTGATATTCGTAGAATTACTTTTCTTGTCCCCAAATGTCTCTCTTATTTTTCTGTAGGCGGTATCTATTTTCCCCCTTCTTATACATTCTTCTACAGATTTGCATTTGGCTTCTAGCCACTCCTGCTTAGCCATTTTGCACTTCCTGTAAATCTCATTTTTTAATCGTCTGTACTCCATTTTGCCTGTTTCATTTACTGCATTTTTATATTTTCTCCTTTCATCAATTAAATCTAGTATTTCCTGTGATATCCAAGGATTTTTTGTAGGTCTTGCCTTTCTACCTATTTTGTCCTCTGCTGCCTTCACTATTTCATCTCTCAATGCTACCCATTCCTCTTCTACTGTTTTATTTCCCCCTATTTCTGTCAGTTGTTGCCTAAATCCCCCTCTGAAATTAACCAGAACTTCACGTTCCTTCAATTTATCTAGGTCCCATCTCCTTATTTTCCTACCTTTCTGCAGTTTTTTCAGTTTCAGCCTACAGTTCATGACTAACAAGTTATGGTCAGAGTCTCTATCTGCCCCTGGGTATGTCTTGCAGTTTATAACCTGGTTCCGGAATCTATGTTTTACCATTATAAAATCTATCTGATACCTTCCGGTGTCTCCTGGTCTCTTCCAAGTATACAACCTTCTTTTGTGATTCTTAAACCACGTGTTATATGGCACGTTATATGGCACTTTTATTGTAATCTGTCTATACTACCATCTCCTAAAATATTAATGTTCCTCCTGAAACACCGTGTACAGTGTGTTGTCAGAACTTTAAATTTTGTCATAACATTTTTATCGTACAGTAAAGGACTTGACTTTTCTTCATTTAGCAATGGACTGTGTTTCATTAGTTTTCAAGGATACTCTGATTCTTAGGGTGAATGTTCTAAAAAAGTATTGCATTGCTACTGAACTGATCAAATAGTCTTGGAAGACACTTCATGAAACTTTTTTGTTTGTTTTGGTTACTGTTTCTGAAGAAGCTGCGGTGTCGCACAAGTCCAAAGTGCGCGCCACCTACTTTCGCCGCGCGCCGCCATGCACGCACGGCGCGGCGTTCTTACGACGTCAGCCACGAGCGCCCTCTGCGACAACTCCGCTCGTGGCCACCACTGAACGACATCGTTCACTTGGGACTGAGATAGGAACCAGCTAACACTTCGGAATCAGATAGGCACCAGTGAAGACTTGACTATCGGATAGGCACTAGAAATCATCACTAGGCAGGCCTCTAGCTCAACTACGTATCAGCATTCTGCAGTACTGAGCTATGTAAAAGTTAAGTATTACTAAGTCTCTAAGAAATATATGTCTCGTTCTAATTTACTCTAGTGTTTCTAGTTTCTGCTGTCCCACTGGTTGGTCACCTCCTACCTGCACAAGCGTGCATCCTTTATTCCTGTGTCGGTCTTTCTACTCGGCCACCGACACCAAACATAACCGGCGGAAACGAGACACAAAAGCGGCGACGAGGCTGGGACGCAAAATATGCAGCCTTGGTTCTTGTTATGATTACTAAAGATTCCACACTATTGTATCGATAAACTGTTTTCCAGTCTGTGATCGTGTTAATTTGTCGACATATTTCACGAACGAAGCACCCCCTCATTCCTCCTCAATTGACGGAAGAGTGACCGACCGCTCAGTTTCTCAAAGTTTTTGGGAAAATGATATGTTTCTCTACAAGAAGAAAGAAATGTATGAAAACGTAATGATTAAAGGAGTGCACTCACGCTCTAATTTATTTTACATACAAATCGTATTTCGTTAATCAATGTTTACATCAAGACCTGTTACAAGTTACTCAATATCACAAAGACGGGAAGCTATTTTTAACAATGAGGAGAATTCTTCCAAGAAGTGAAATATAGTTTAATTTTAATATGTCTGGAAATGACTAATTTTGATTCCAGATTCCAGTTTATTCATATTGCTTATGCAGCATCCGTGAAGTAGATTCTAGTAGGCGACACGCTACCATGTGTCTTACAAAAGTGGGAACTCCATGAGTTAACAACGAAGTGCAACTTCGAGCGGCCATGAATACGACAGGCTGTGTGTGTGTGTGTGTGTGTGTGTGTGTGTGTGTGTGTGTGTGTGTGTGTGTTCGTATTCCGCACAGGAAGTGGCAACAGTCCTCGCGTGTGGGGCGTCGTTGAAGGACGACAGCTTCACCAAGTAGTCTCCACCAACGGATTCTACTCATCGAGTTCAAACAGATACTGATGTTTCGTCTCCACTTGCAATTTAAGTAGCATCAGGTATCAGTTATAAAGTTTGACGATACCATCGTAAGTAATGGGGGCATCGTCACTGAATGTGATAAGTTATATTAAAGGAAGGAACCTTAGCGTTTAACGTAACGTCAAAGTCACTAAAAGTGGAACGCAATCGTGGATCCTGGATTCGAGCACTTCATGGAAAACATTAATATAAATGACTAGCGGGGGATTTAAAATACTACCATCACGAATGAGACTTTTTACATGCTAACCGCTGAGCTACCTTGCTCGGCATGGATGTTATAGGATTGCCGAAATGGTGATGCCATTGGAAACAACCAAAAGACGAAAACGCAGAGGGAAGTCAGTTGGTTACTAACTTGCACCTGGGAATACCCATGACCCATTATTGTTTCATCTTTTTCACGGCACCTGCTGCACTTCCAAACTTATGTGTTCTTCCTTACTGGAAAGCGATCATTCGGCTTATTGCTGAGGATGCAACGCGTATCATTTCCCCACTACCTTGGTCCACTCGCGAGTAGTTAGTGGTAGTAAATGCTATTCATAATGTTATAATATCTCTAATTTTCTCGTCGTATTCATTTCACGAGGAAATTTTGGAGGAGGTCTGATGATGCCTGGTTCCTTATGATGTGATATATGCTGTGAATGGCTTCGATAAAACGATCACCGCTATGGGCAGCTTAAACTGATATAGTAATTATTGATTACCCCTCAAGTTTCCAATGTAAGTAATCTTATTTCTGTACCGGTGAGACACTTTGTGAACGTACCTGTTAGATGTAACTTACATATAGAGGGTTATTCAGTTACAGTATCTTGTCGTTCGTGAAAGAACGAATCTAAATTTCGCCTGTGAAGCCGGAAGTTCTCGTCTTGCATGTGGCATAGTGTTCTGAGGAGTTCGTCCTCTATTATGCACCACAGTTAACATTATACTGAACGCCCCCTTAGGCTGGGAGTTCACTCCTTTTGTTCGCTGCACAGACTGAAATAACAAACAGCGACAATTTAGTAGTTCTGCACAGTGTGCTGCTCTCTACGGGTTAGAGGTCAGTTTAATAAACATTGGACAGACAGAGTCGACCCCGCTGCCAACGAATCTACAAAGATTCGTCACTGCACTACTCAGCACGGCACTGATGCGGTGATATCGCCATGAAATCCGGCACTCAGAGTATATAACTTGTTGGGATCACTGATAAAGGTTTCTCCACCTAGATATCACGGCAATACAGTCTTCTAATTTCCGATATGGAATGAAGTCAATCATTCCTTGTAGGGCTTATTAGACCGTACTGTCCATTACTGGGAAGAATTAGTTATACGAGAGTAACCTCCAGTTTATTTATTTATCTATATGTTCCGTTTTGTGCCCACTGGAGGCGTTGTAACTTTGCGATTGTGCACGTAGTTTAGTTGAGTTTTATCTTTAAATAAATTGTATGGTAAATACTTGCGTCTGTCCTTTGACGAAAAGCATAGTTTGCCTTCAACATTTAATGTGGTAATATATTTTGTGGCTCTTAATACTACGGAGAAGCGTCCAGTGAGATGAGCCCATGCTTGAGTTCGTATTAACTGGAACAATTCACTGATTCAGTTCCTGCAGCATACTTACAACATTTTTTAATCAATCGATAGTTTGTTTAATTGTGCTCTAAGCGTCTCCCCAAGGAATATTTATGAGTGACAGGATCATTTCAAGATTACGATTTTGCTTATTCTATTGTGCAGTTAGCACTGATAGATACCCTAGATTAGCGTATCTCGAAGCTGCAAAGTGAAGAGCTACTAAACACAGACTGTAACAGGCAAAGGACTGGCTTTGTCTTAGAAAGCCCCCCACAAAATTATGCAAAACCCCCAGAAAGATTTAAGTATGGCAATGGATAATGACTTTTTTTAAATATTTTGAAAGGGGATTACATTTATTATGTACTATCTGAAAACCCAGCATCGCCCGGGTACTTACTTATTTCAATCTTAAATTAGCCATCTCTCCTTCCCTTTCTCTCTCTCTCTCTCTCTATCTCTCTGGCCACCTCTTTCCTTCTCTCACTGTTTTTCTCCTTATTATCTCTCCTCAATCTGTTAATCTCCTCGCACCCCTCTCTCTGCTAATCCCCATATTCTCATTTTATTTATTTTACCAATCACCTCCTCGCCTGTCTGTTGAAGTCTTCCTCCCCCTCCTCAATCCATTGCCTCGTCCGTCGGTGAAAAATTATATAACTCTTTTCACTTTCGTGGTAATCAGTGAAGTGGTGTTTAAGTCTATTGCAAGGTACCCTCCCCCATCCGCTATATGAAATCTTAGGTAGACAATGATGTGCCTCTTGTTTTGAAGGTTAAGTGTGCAAAATTTCACCAAAATCGGAATGAAACCGTAGATTTTGTCAAAGTATGTAGGTCACGTACCGTCAGCCACCCACCATACAAAATTTTACGCAGACGGGGACTTTCCCCTTGTTTTGAAGATACAGGTGCAAAGTTTCACTGCAGTCGGATAAACAGTAGCACAGCACATAAAATACGAACAAACATGATGCGGTAGTTTGCCACGCGTCTCAGTGTTGATGACTATAAGTCGTACAATGAAATAATGTTGTAGGCACAAATAATATATTTAATGCCATTCGTCGTACAGTGTTATAATTATCCCTATAGCCTTCGTGAAAGTGCAAACAATACGTTTCATCGCAATCGGATGAACGGTACGGCTATGGATAACATACGAAGAAACATAAAAATATGCATTTTTATATTTTAGATGATAAAGAGCACCAGACCAATTAGACAAAAGATATATTAATTGAAGGGATCATCAAACTGTTACTAGAGCATTAATTCTTGTTTGGAGAAAGCTTTTTACAATATTGAGTGGAACACGCTCAAGCAGCAGTAAAATACAGGGAACGAAAAGTTATAAAGAAATTTATTGATTCCAGACAGCAGTTACAACAGTCGAAGGGCACGGTGCCGCGTCGGAGCGGCCGAGCTCATTAAGGCACTCCGCTGGGATGCGCGAGGCCGTTCCCCGTCGGTGGTTCGAATCCCGGCTCGGGCATGGATGTTTGTGCTGTCTTTAGTATAATGTATTCATAAGTAGTTTGTAATTTTAGGGACTGATGACCCCGCAGTTAAGTTCCACACGCTTAATAAACATTTGAACATTTGAAGAGCACGTTAGGGACGCTCTGGATGGTAAGGGAGTAAGGCAGGTTTGTAGCTTTCCCCAATGTTATTGAATCTGTACATTGAGCAAAAAAAAAAAAAAAAAAAAAAAAAAAAAAAAAAAAAAAAAAAAAAAAAAAAAAAAAAAATTGTAAAAATGTTTGTTAAGCTTACGGGACGTAACTGCGGGGTCATCAGTCCATAACTTACAAACTACTTACAACTTACCTTATACTAAAGACAACATAAACATCCATGTCTAAGGGAGGAGTCGAACCTCCGAGCCGGAGGCTGCCTGATCCGCAACGTGTCGCTCCAGACCACTATTTTTTTTTTCTTTTTTTTTCGGATAGATCTTTGCTTTGCGGTCGTTGGTTCAATTTGTTCTTAGTTGTTCGTTGAATATTTAGCTCAGCTTTTTTATTATTACAGAGGGCGTATAGCCCCCTGACCGGGCTCGCTGAGCCACGCCGCCCGACTCGGCTATTCCCGCGCGGCAAGCTATGAACAAAAACAACTAGAACTGAAGTTCAGGGAGAAGACACGAAAACTTTGCAGTTTGACGATGACATTATAATTCTGTCGGTCACAGTAATTAAAATGGAAGAGTAATTGAATGGAATGGACAGTGTCCTGAAAGCATGGTATAAAATGAACATTTACAAGGGTAATGGAATATAGTCTATTAAATTAGACGACGTTCAGGTACTTAGATCAAGAAACGAGACAATAAAGTTGGTAGATGAGTTTTGTTATTGGGCAGTAAAATAATTTCTAATGTTTACTACCAATTGTCTTTTCCAGAGGAACAGTTATTGGCGGTGATTTGTAGCAGTGATAAATATTCATGGGTATAGTCTGATGATCAAAAGGATCCGGACACCTGGCTAGGTGTCGTCGCTGCCGCATCGCGCAGAGTGCTAAGTATCATAATTTAATTGCGTGAAATTTCGTTGCCAGTTAATTTCTTAATTTTCGTTAGTGTTTCTGTTTTTAAAAGGTTTCTTCTCACTTAGTTGACACATTTCGCTTGTGCTACTGCTTTAACAGTTTATTCTCACGTATTTTGATAAATACCGTGTGTATAGTTTTCGTCTGCTGCAAACTACGTGATTTAAGTGTCCTATTGTCACTTCCTTATTTCGTGTTCTGCTTTAAGAAAGCTTATATTCCCGTGCGTTCGATAACAGTGTATGCCATAGATTTTCTTGTTTTATTTTGAAAACTGCCGGAATCAGTTTCGTTGTTTTGACAGTGTAGTAACCACTATCCACAGTTCAGTCAGCTGCCAGCCGCCTTTTTAAAGTACTAGGCTACTTAAAAGTTGATTATTTAGTTTTCTACTTTCTACAGTTAATTGTATCGATAGGATGGATAGGATGTGTGCCTGCTGTGTGCGGACGCAGGGGGAGTTGGCCGCAGTTCGCGAACAGCTGAGCGTGCTGTTGGATACGGTCAGCCGTCTTCTGGCTGACGTCTCGAGGTGCGGCGGTGATGGGGAGTCTGGTGCGTCGAGTGGGACACCTCAGGTGTCTCATGGTTCGCTCTCTGTCCCTGCTACCGAAGCACTTTCAGATATACCGGACGTGGTCGGGCCGCCCTCTCCGCAAAGGGAATGGCGGGTTGATCGGCGTTCGAGTCGCTCGAGACAGAAGACCAATGTGGAGGCTGGACGTCCGTCCACGCCCGTTCGTCCTTTGTGTGGACACTTGGCCACTCCTTCAGCAGGTTCCGAGCAGGTGCACGGGGGAGAGGAATGTTAGTTATTGGGAGCTCCAATGTTGGGCTCGTGATGGAGCCCCTTAGGCAGATAGCGTCGAGATCCAGAAAGAAGTCCAACGTGCACTCGGTGTAACTGCCGGAGGGCTTCATCAGAGATGTGAAGGCGGCCTTGCCGGTGGCTATGGAGGATGCGGGGTGGGTCCGACTGCAAGTCGTGGCTCACGTCGGCACCAATGACGCTTGTTGCTTGGGTTCTGAGTACATCCTCAGGTCCAACAGGCGGCTGGCGGAATTGGTGAAGGCTGCTGCCCTCGCACGCGGGGTGCAAGCAGAGCTGTCGATTTGTAGCATTGTTCCCAGGGTTGATCGGGTTCCTTTGGTTTGGGCCGAGTGGAGGGTCTGAGCCATAGGCTTCGCCGACTCTGTGACAGTCATGGCTGCAGATTTCTGGATCTGCGTTATCGGGTGGGGACTTGTAGGGCGCCCCTAGATAGATTAGTGGTACACTACGATAAGGAAGCTGCTACTCAGGTAGCAGAGTACTTGTGGAGTGTACATGCTTTTTTTAGGCTAGGCGCTAACTCTGATGAGCACTCGCCTGTCAAAATTCAGAAAGCGAATTCAGACAATGTTCGGTTCAAAAATTCGATTCTCAGAATATTAGCCGCGATCTTTCAAAATATTAAAAACAAACTTCCCGAATTTTCCGCACTACGTGGAAATTATTGTGCTCAGATAGTTTTAGGCACCGAAAGCTGTCTTAATCATGATGTGGCTAGTTCAGAAATATTTAGCGAGGCGTGGAATGTATATCGGAAAGTCAGATCGGGCACAACTGGAGGAGGAATGTTCATCGCTGTGAACAAAGATATAGTTTCTACTGAGATAGAGGTTGAAAGTAACTGTGAAGTTATCTGGGCTCGTATAACAGGTCTAAAAAGAAGTAAAGTTACCGGCCCCCCAGTGCTGCTGTAGCAGTTTAAGAATCATTCAAAGAAAGTCTACACCAGGTAGTGCGTAGGTATACGGGCCATTTCATATTAGTCGGGGGAGACTTCAACCTTAAGAGTATAGATTGTGACCTCACTAGTTACATTTCAGGAGGTACAGACAAGCAGTCTTGCGAGTTACTGGTCCAACGTAAAATGGGCAAGCGGGTCAAAGCCACTCCAGTCACTCTTTGATCATTCCGGGACAGTAATAGAAGAAAGCAAACGGAAAGCTGAAGTCCTAAATTTAACTTCTAAGAAATCTTTCACGGAGCAGAACCGCACAAATATACCGTCATTTGATCAACGTACTAATTCCGAAATGGAGGACATAGTAATAGGTCTTTTCGGTGTAGAGAAGCAGCTGAGAGAGATAAATACGAAAGTCTGCTGGTCCAGATGGAATAGCAGTTCAGTTTTTCAAAGAGTATTCTGCGGTATTGGCCCCTTATTTAGCATGCATTTATCGCGAATCTTTAATTCAGTGCAAAGTTCCCAGTGATTGGAAAAAAGCGCAGGTGACACCCATTTATAAGAAAGGAAAGAGAACTGACCCACATAATTACAGGCCAATATCGTTGACATCAGTTTCATGTAGAATTTTGGAGTGTATTCTCAGTTCGAATATAGTAAATTTCCTTGAGACGGAAAAGCTTCTTTGTACGAACCAGGATTAAGGGCAACAGGCGGACTTCAAAAAGGCATTTGACGCGTTGCCACACTGCAGACTGCTAACGAAAATACGAGCTTATGGAATAGGTTCACAGATTTGTGACTGGCTGGAAGACTTCCTAAGTAATAGAACGCAGTACGTTGTTCTCGACGGCGAGTGTTCATCAGAGACGAGTGAATCGTCAGGCGTGCCCCATGGTGAGTGTGATAGGACCATTATTATTTACTATGTATATAATTGATCTGATGGACAGACTAACTTGTAATTTGCGGCCGTTTGCTGATGATGCTGTGGTGTATGGGAGGGTGTCGTCTTTAATTGACTGTAATAGCTTGCAGTATGACTTAGGCAAAATTTCTAGTTGGTGCGAAGAATGGAAAAATGTAAGGTGATGCGCATGAGTAGGAAAAACAATCCCATAATGTTCGAATACAGCATTAGTAGTGAGCTTCTTGATGCTGCCGCGTCGTTCAAATATCTAGGCGTAACATTGCAGAGCGATATGAAATGGAACGAACATGTAAGGACAGTTGTGAGTAAGGCGGACAGCCGACTTCGGTTTAATGGGAGAATTTTGGGAAGATGTACTTCATCTGTAAAGGAGACCGCGTATAAAACGCCTGTACGACCACGTCTTGAGTATTGCTCAAGTATTTGGGACCTGCAGCAGATCAGTTTAAAGGAAGACCTAGAAGCAGTTCAGAGGCGAGCAGCTAGGTTTGTTACTGGTAGGTTCGACCAATGCGCGAGTGTCACGGAAATGCTCCGGCTACTCAATTGGGTATCGCTAGAGGAAAGACGATGTTCTTTTCGTGAATTTCTGTTGAGGAAATTTAGAGGACCGGAATTTGAAGATGAGTGTAGTACGATCTTGCTGCCACCTACTTAAATTTCGCGTAGTGATCACAATGACAAGATAAGTGAAATATGGGCTCGTACGGAGGCATATAGGCATTCTTTTCTTCCTCGATCTATTTGGGAATGGAATCGGCAAGGGAATGCCTAGTAGTGGTACAGTGTACCTTCCGCCACGCACCTTACGGTGAATTGCGGGGTATGTATGTAGATGTAGGTGTAAAAATGAGTTACAAGTTTGTGGCGCCCTCTATCGGCAGTATGCTGTTAGCCCACCCTTAGCCTCGATGACAGCTCCACTTCTCGCCGGCATATTTTCAATCAAGTGCCGGAATGGGAAATGATAGCCCATTCTTCACGGAATGCTGCACTGAGGATGTAGGTCGGTGAGGCCGAGCACGATGTCGGCTGTCCAAAATATCCCACAGCTGTTCTATAGCATTCGAGTCAGGACTCTGTGCAGGCCAGTCCATTACGGAGATGTTATTATCGTGTTACCACTTCTTCACAGGCCGTGCGTTATGAACAGCTGCTCGATCGTGTTGAAAGATGCAATCGCCATTCCCGAATTGCTTTTGAAAAGTGGAAAGCAAGAAGGTGGTTAAACTATCGATGTAGCCCTGTGCTGTGATACTGCCACGCAAAACAACAAGGAGTGCAAGTCCCCTCCATGAAAAACTCGACCACACCCTAACACCAACGCCTCCGGACTTTAGAGTTAGCCCTACACTCGCTGGCATATGACTTTCACCAGGCATTCGACATACTCACATTCTGTCATCGGATATTGCTGAAATTTAGCACACTTCTCCTTCAAAACAAGAGGAAGATGACTTTCCATATTATATTTCATATCGTTCATGGCGGTCGGTACCTTACAGCGGACTTCGATCCCGTTTGACCGATCACCATAAAATCTGGAATATGTACGTATGTTATTATAGTGAACATTTTTATATTCTGAAAGCCACCTAATGATGGATGGACGAGGATGGCTTGGGATAAACCTACGCACTGTTCCACCAGTCACCATGAGGGTTAGTTGAGTTTAGTAATATTTCGTAGACAGGAGCAGGTGGAGATGTGTTGAGATAGCGGGGCAGGAAATAGACTGAGAGGGGGAAAAGGAGGCGGGGGGAAGAGGAGATACAGATAGGAAGGGATAGGAGATGGACTATCAGAATATTGTGTTAATAAATACCCGGAAACGCCGGGTTTTCAGTTAATTCAGAATAAACTCGATTATTTTGCAGCTTCAGCCTACATTGCTTGTGACCCAGTCCTGTAAACAATCTAATATAACGTAAATTGTCCCAAGCCCACTTTTTCCTGCCTCAACAGATATCATCTTTACTTTTTATAATAATCTGGTATAGTATTTCTTTCTCGAAATTTGACTGAAAACCCTAAGAGATTTTGGTCATATGTTAAATATACCAGGGGCAAAACACAAACAATACCCTCACTACGTGATAATAATGGCGATCCTGCCGATGACAGCACTAGTGAAGCAGAGTTACTAAACATAGCTTTTAGAAACTCATTCACCAAAGAAGACGAAATCAATATCCCAGATTTCGAATTACGAACAGGGGCCGTAATGAGTAACGTAGAAGTAGATATCGTCGGAGTAGTGAAGCAACTAAAATCACTTAACAAGAACAAGTCTTCTGGTCCGGATTGTATACCCATTAGATTTCTATCTGATTATGCTGAAGCGATAACTCCTTACTTAACAGCCATATACAACCGCTCTCTCAAAGAAGGATCTGTAGCAAAAGTTTGGAAAGTTGCACAGGGCACACCTATATTCAAGAAACGCAGTAGGAGTAACCCACTAAACTGCAAGCCTATTTCATTGACTTCAATTTGCAGCAGGCTTTTGGAACATATACTGTATTCAAATATTATGAATTATCTCGAACAGAATGATCTATTGGCCCAAGGTCAACATAGATTTAGAAAATATCGTTCATGCGAAACACTACTAGCTCTTTACTCACACGAAGTGATATGTGCTATCGACAAGGGTTCGCAAATTGATTCCGTATTTCTTGATTTCCAGAAGGCTTTTGACACCGTACCTCACAAACGGCTTTTAATCAAATTGCGTGGTTACGGTACATCGCCCCAAATTTGCCCTGGATAGGGGATTTCCTCTCAGAGAGGACACAGTTTGTAGTAATCTACGGTAAGGCATCGACTAAAACGGAGATGATTTCGGGCGTTCCACAGGGTAGTGTTATTGATCCTCTGCTGTTCCTTATTTACATAAACTATTTAGGGGAAAATCTAAGTAGCTCTCTTAGGTTGTTTGCAGATGACGCCGTCATTTACCGTCTAGTAAAATCATCTGAAGATCAAAACCAACTGCAGAACGATTTGAATAAGATATCAATGTGGTGTAAGAATTGGCAATTGACTCTGAATAATGAGAAGTGTGAAGTCGTCCACATGAGTACGAAAAGAAATCCGTTAAACTTTGTTTACATGATAAATCAATCATGTGTGAAGGCCGTAAACTCCACAAAATACGTAGGAATTACAATTACTTCTGCCTTAAATTGGAAAGAACACTTAGATAATGTGGGAAAGGCGAACCAGAGACTGCGTTTTATTGGCAGAACCCTTAAAAGATGCAACAGAACTACAAAAGAAACTGTATACACTACGCTTGTACGTCCTCATTTGGAGTATTGCTGCCCAGTGTGGGATCCTTATCAGGTGGGTTTGACGGAGGACATCGAAAGAGTCCAAAGAAGAGCAGCTCGTTTCGTATTGTCACGATACATGAAAGACAGCGTTACGGAAATGATACAGGATCTGGGATGGGAATCGTTACAACAATGGCGCTTATCGCTGCGGCGTGGGGTACTTACGAAACTGCAATCGCCAACATTCTCCTCCGAATGCGAAAATATATTGTTGATTCCCACTTACATGGGTAGAAATGATGATCAGAATAAAATACAAGAAATGAGAGCCCGAACGGAGAGATTCAGGTGTTGATTCTTCCCGCGCGCTATTCGAGAATGGAATGGGAGGTAAAATAGTATAACGGTGGTTCGTTGAACCCTCTGCCACGCACTTAAATGTGATTTGCAGAGTATCCCATGTAGATGTAGATGTTTCAAACCTAATATTATGTCAAAAGTAGTGTTATAATGTACCTTTTCAAGGAACTCCAAATTATATTGTTTATTCTCATTAGTGCAGAAAAGACCTGCTTTAATTTTAGCGCAATATACGATCGTTTATAATTACATGCTCTGTAACTCGAAAGAACAGAGCATATATGACATTTAGTGCTCTGTGGTTTCATCTGGATTATTCAGGACGCTTGATGTACTGCTAGCGCCGTCTTTGATCAGCAATGAAACAGAAACCAATGTCACGTCGTCTTCATAAGCCCACATTTTACCGCCGTAGTTCAAGGTTTGCTGTTTCAGATAAGATAACTTCGCAGTGATGTAGGCTATAGGGAACAAATGTCACCCATTACTTTTTTAACTGTGCGATAAACCCTAATCTCAGCGGTCTCTGTGATCTGTAAGCATAGCTGCTTCGCAAAGCGATCATCGCAGATTGGAAGGTGTGTGAAATTTTAAATCGGCTTTAACTGATTGTGTCTGCTCAACGTCCAGGACTGAAGCATGCGAAACTTATAATAATTCTCGATCGAAAAAATAGCGCAGAACATAATTTCACACACACCAGATAGAGCGTATATTAGTCCTAAATGTGCAGATGCGGAATTCAGATTAGTTCATCAGAATAAAATGGAAGAAATAATCTGAAAGTGATGTTGAATGAAAAACGTGGCCTTACTGAAGTGTGGACATTGTTCTCTTACAATTTGTTTGAACCACTGCATTGAAATCCCTCAGCTGTGTGTAGGATATGTCCATTTTGCACTATTATAATTGGTTTAAGCGGATGGTTTTTGGCACTGTTTATAGAAAAGGTAATGATACACTGAAGTGATTGAATTACGAATAATTTTCCTCCTATGGTACTGATATCTGCCGCGCGGGAATTGCCGAGCGGTCCTAGGCGCAATGTCAGGGACTGCCAGGCATCGATGTATGTGTATGTGTGGGTTTTGTCCTTAGGTTAGTTTAAGTAGATGGCAAGTATACGGACTGGTGACCACAGTAGTGTGGTCTCTTAGATTTACAAACATTCGATTCTTTTTAAATATCCGATTATATTGTTTTTCTCTATAAAAATTTCAATTGTGTTAGAATGCAACTTTTTGGATGGAAATGACACAAACACTGTTTATTATGGTTAAGGGTTATTCCAAGAATTATTTCGTGTGGTTCCCAGCGTTCGAGGACAAAGGTATTCCTACGAACTCAATATGTGCACCTATAAGAAAGAAGGTGGTTTATCCAATGTAGATTCGCCGGTTATATATTACTCGCCATTAAAATTGCTACACCAAGAAGAAATTCAAATGATAAACGGGTATTCATTGGACAAATGTACTAGAACTGACATATGATTACATTTTCACGCAATTTGGGTGCATAGATCCTGAGAAATCAATACCCAAAACAACCACCTCTGGCCGTAATAACGGCCTTGATACGCCTGGACATTGAATCAAATAGAGCTTGGATGGCGTGTACAGGTACAGATGCCCTTGCAGCTTCATCACAATACCACAGTTCATCAAGAGTAGTGACGAGCCAGTTGCTCGGCCACCATTGAGCAGACGTTTTCAGTTGGTGAGAGATCTGGAGAATGTACTGGCCAGGCCAGCAGTCGAACATTTTCCGTATCCAGAAAGGCCTGTACAGGGCCTGCAACAAGCGGTCGTGCATTATCCTGCTGAAATCTAGGGTTTTGCAGGGATCGAATGAAGGGTAGAGCCACGGGTTGTAACACATCTGAAATGTAATGGCCATCAAAATGCGAACAAGAGGTGACCGAGACGTGTAACCAATGGCACCCCAAACCAACACGCCGGGTGATACGCCAGTATGGCGATGACGAATACACGCTTCCAATGTGCGTTCACTGTGATGTCACCAAACACGGATGCCACCTTCATGGTGCTGTAAACAGAACCTGGATTCATCCGAAAAAAATGACATTTTGCCATTCGTGCACCCAGGTTCGTTGTTGCGTACACCATCTCAGGCGCTCCTTTCTGTGATGCAGCGTCAAGGGTAACCGCAGCCATGGTCACCGAGCTGATAGTCCATGCTGCTGGCTACAAACGTCGTCGAACTATTCGTACAGATGGTTGTTGTCTTGCAAACGTCCCCATCTGTTGACTCAGGGATCGAGACGTGGCTGCACGATCCGTTACAGCTTACGGATAAGATGCATGTCATCTCGACTGCTAGTGACATGAGTCCGTTAGGATCCAGCACGGTGCTTCGTATTACCCTCCTAAACCCACCGATCCCATATTCTGCTAACAGTCATTGGATCGCGACCAACGCGAGCAGCAATGTCGCGATACGATAAACCGCAATCGCGATAGGCTACAATCCGACCTTTATGAAAGTCGGAAACGTGATGGTACGCGTATCTCCTCCTTACACAAGGCATAACAACAACGTTTAACCAGGAAACGCCGGTCAGCTGCTGTTTGTGTATGAGAAATCGGTTGGAAACTTTCCTCATGTCAACACGTTGTAGGTGTCGCCACCGTCGCCAACCTAGTGTGAATGTTCTGAAAAGCTAATCATTTGCATACTACAGCATCTTCTTCCTGTCGGTTAAATTTCGCGTTTGTAGCACTTCATCTTCGTGGTGTAGCAATTTTAATGGCCAGGAGTGTATACATATATTGTTAATAGATGTCGCTCATTCCGCACAAAGATTTAAGCAACCACTCATGACCACTGCCAGTGCGACAGAGTGCCTAAGATGGCCGATCGGTTGCGGTCATAACACCAGGAACAAAGTTGATTGTTTGTGTTGACTCTGGTTACGCCATACTTAAATGGTTCATTCCGAAGCTCGATGATTTATGCATTGTTACGATGTGTCAGGACGAACTCTCGTCAAAAGTAGTTTGCAGACGTCTCAGAGTATACCAGAGCAATGTTGCTCGGACGTGAAGAAGGAACAGAGATAAAAGTAACTGTCGATGGCTTGCCTCGCTCTGTCCGCCAAACCGCTATCACAGGCAGCTGATGACGTCTACTTACGGGTTTCAGCTCGGAGGAACCGTGAGAGGAGCTCCACCTTGCTGAATAATGTTCCGTGCTGCCACAGGACGTCCTGTTTACATTCGAACTATACGGAACAGACTGCATGACATCCAAATTCACTCTCGACCTCCATCTTGAGTTCCAGGATTGACACCTGCCGACCGCGGTGGTCGAGGGGACTGAGGCGCTTCAGTTACGGTCTGCACGGCCACTACGGTCGGGGGTTCGAATCCCCCCTCGGGCATGGATATTTGTGCCGTCCTAGTTCGTAAGTAGTTGATAAGTAGTTTGTAAGTTTAGGGACTGATGACCCCGTAGTTAAGTCCCATAAGCTATACAAACATTTGAACTTTTTTTTTGATTGACACCTAGACACCATGCAGCGCGGTGCAGATGAGTCCAACAGCATGCTGAATGGACTCGTGAGAACTGGCAGCAAGTGCCATTCACATATGAGACTTCCACCCGTCAACCAAATAATTGTCGGACACATTTTTGAGAGGCATCCCGGTCAGCCTGAAGGACTTAAGACACCCCGTCAGAGAGTGCATCATGGTGGGGAATCCCTGATGCTTTGGGTGGCATTGAGTGAGGACAGCGTACGCGACTGGTGGTCGTAGATTGCAATCAAATGGTTATACGGTTCAGTGATGACATCCTCAGACATATTGTGAACCATATGGACAGTATGTCGTTGAGGAATTCGTCTAAAAGTCTGACAATACTCGTGCTCATCGTTCACGTCTTGTGAATTCGTTCTATCAACGTCAGTGTTTAGGACACCTTGGACTCGAGGTGATGCAACCCTTTTGTATGTGTATTTTTGGTCATCAGTTCCTAGACGAATAAACTACTTAAACTAAGTTAAACTAACCTAAGGACAACGCACACACACACCTATGCCCGAGGGAGGACTCGAACCTCCATCAGACACGTACTCCGCAGCAACGCGCCTTAGATCACTGACCACTCCCGCACAGTGCAAGATTAGAATGGCCAGCTTGTTCTCTATACATGAACTCTACCAGACGTGTCTGGGATACACTGAGAAGGTATGTCTTTGGACGAAACGACCTACCAAACGCTACCGCGAAATCACAAATGAGGAGTAGAAAATCTGAACCAACAATCCCGTGATGATCTAGTGGACAGTTTTCCATGACGAATATGGGCATGCAACGTGTTACCGGATGTTAGGGGTACCGGTGTATGCTGCAATCTCCAACACAAATTCGGAATGTCTAGGCTATTGTGCAACTTGTCAATGTCAGTCAGTTTTCATGAGCAATAAGGAGAATTGTTGTTTTGTATAATTGTATTCCATTTATTTGTAAAGGGGTATGAACCCCTAGGATCGTGCTGATGCAACACATTTTTTGATGTGTGTAGCATAATAAAATTGGAGAATATCTCTCTCAGTTTGAATAATTCTGTTTCATATTACAACAGTAACTGGTAAAGCTGCACGATTTCGGTCTTGAGCAGGGATTACCACCGGACCAGATACAGTATGTTACTTGATTCAGTTGGGAAATTAAGTTTCGTGGATGTCTAGCAGTCTGTCTGGAAAGATCATCTTGCGGGAAGATCAGTCCATGACTCAGAATAACGTCTTCGATGTAGAGGTGCTTCGAATTGATATAGTGGCGTTGGGTTCTATATTACACCCTAAAATAATCGTACTACGCGAGATACGTGAGGAAGTTGTTGATTCAAATTAAGCGTTACAGTAGTAATTAGAGATTTCTGAGACTTAACAGGTTTCATTATGAAAAGAGGAAAGGAGATTAGGGTTTAACGTTCCGCCGACAACGTGGTCATTAGATACGGGGCACACGCTCGGATTCTCTTGATAAGGATGGGGAAGAAAATCAGACGTGCACTTTTGATTTGATTAGATTAGTTGTCCTGTCCACAGATACGTGTTGAGGAGACCCTAGTAGATGAGGAACATGTCAAATCTACGAGGATGTCCTCGACATGTATCTATGGAATGAACAACTAATCTAATCTAATCAAAAGAACCATCCCAGAATTCACCTGGACCGTTTTAGGGAAACCATGAAAAACCTAAATCTGTAGGGCGAACGCGGATTTGAACCAGCGTCCTCCCGAATGCATAACCTGTGTGCCAAATACTGTACCACCTCGCTCTGTGTTTCATTATGTGTTTTACACAGAGATTGCTTCCACCCAAAAATAATTAATTGAGCACTATAATAACGATCAAGCGAATTTATTCAAAATTACAGCGAGCAGTACCTGAATGTTTTCGTACATGTAATATGTGAAGTATGGCTATAAGTATTTGTCTTGAAATAATGCCTAATTAACTGTTTTGGAATACTTTTGTCTGTTGCGTGGTAACAAGAAGTCCCTCATTTTACCGCTGTACCAAATTATGTGGTATATATTTAGATGAACTATCTGTATGGGAGCTCAAACGTATCATTTCAACACGCGGACCACTGCTTTCCACATTTTCATTAGACGGAAGTTCATAACAAAACTGCTAACTGCTAACTATTACAGTCACCGATATTCAGAAGTTAAAGGACATTGTTTACCATGTTGCAAACTTGACAGGTGACACACTCCACATAAAATTGATGAAACTTCGTTCAGATTTCAACAAAGGGCTGTAAGTTCAGAAATGTTTAAAAACGAGATAATATCACCCACTTACAGGGTATAGTAAGAATGTTATTTGACGAAACGGGTACAACTGAATTTTGAATACTGCAGCCAAGAAGCATTTGTGCATTTGGAGTTAAAAACGCAGATGTAAATGTACTTCAGACAGAAAGAAATAAGTGACTTGTACCTCACATTCATTCGTTTTGTAATATGGACAGAAGCCTATATGTCGACGTATACCCTTATGGACAATCTAAGGGAACAATGTTTCACAGCGACTTGTTATTGCTATCCATGACATTCAGTGTTTCACAATTTCTTGGAGTCATTGTTGGCGTCACTGCTGTATACGCTAGTCACGATAATCTAGGAACCATAGGATTGTGTGCTATTGCTGACTGTCTTATTTCTTGGTGCGGGAGGTTTCTACTTGAATAAATATAGTATTTTATTCTTCAGTGTTGTCAGGCATAAAGCAGTGGCGTAACTAGGACTTGGCATTGGGGGGGATAAATGTGCTTGACGAGCAAAATTCAGTCAGTTTCCAGACAAACTACCATCTACGACTCCCGTTGAAGAAACTAATTCAGCGGTGGCCGAGAGGACTGAGGCGCTCCACGGCTCTGCACGGCCACTACGGTCGGGGGTTCGAATCCTCCCTCGGGCATGGATATTTGTGCCGTCCTTAGTATAAGGTAGTTGATAAGTAGTTTGTAAGTTTAGGGACTGATGACCCCGTAGTTAAGTCCCATAAGCTTAACAAACATTTGAACATCCAATGAAAGCTTATGGTAAAACACTCCAAGTTTCCAATATTTATCTTTACCAGATTGTTGTTATTTATTTTTTCTTTCTTTTTCTTTCTTTCTTTCTTTTCGGGTTCTGGGGGGGGTTCTATACCCCTTCATTCCCCCCCCCCCCCCCCATAGTTACGCCACAGGCATAAAGAGTGATTGTGACTCGTGAAAGGGCTCGCACAGTCGTTTCCTTGTGCCGAATGGACGATGACTACTTGGAAGAAGCACAAACTACCAAAGTTCCAGAGGTGAGGTTTAATGGAAAATATTTCTGTTAGCGTTGCGGGAATCGATTTGTCGTAGATGTCATCCGCTCTGAACAATATTCTGAAATCTACACATAATTTTTGACAGTTTAATTAGCTTGCACACACTTCTTTTTCTTTATTAGATTCAAGTCCAACTCCATCGTTGCCATTTGCCATCTTGAATATTTTATTGAATTCTGATGACTTTGTTGCACATACCACATAATTATGAGCAATAGTGCGAGCCAAGCAATGTAAAGAACTGAATGAATGAATTAGGGTATATAAAGGGGGGGTATCTGAATTATTTTAATGAATGATGCGTTCAGGCAACGCCGTGGCAGACAGTCATACTTCCCTGTATTTGTGAAGGGAGTGGAGTATTAGTGGTGTGAAGTTCGTGCAAGTTTTTTTTAAGAGCTATATTTTTATGATTTAATCTCAACAATATAAAAAGCTTGATCTCAGTAATGTAAAGGGGCCTTTACCGCAAATTATCGTCTGAATATGAGCAGCAAAACTGGTACAAAATCAGGCGTCTACTTAAAATTACTGAACTTATCCTTAGAATAATCTGCCCCCCCCCCCCCCCGTCCCCAATATAGATATATTTCAAAAAGTTTGGAATATGGGTGATTACTCTAAACGTGTTTTTATGTTGCTAACCTTATCAGGTCTACAGTAAAGCAGACAAAATGAATGAGAGTTTAAGGTATTAATAAACAGAAAATGATATTCTTAGCCCACAAATATCATTTGATGATCAGTGGACAAATGCTCCGTATTTGTAAAACATGTTACATGAGGACTCTTGATATGAGTTACAAGTTTATCAGCAATGTAGTTTTAAAAATCCAGGTTTCATGCCCCGGTGTTATTGACGGTGATAACAGTGGGAAACATCCTCCTAAAAACAAATTTGATGATTCAGAAATAGACCGAACCGAGCAACACATACTCTCGATACCATAGCGCGGAAGCCACTCACAAGAAAAATTCAACAAAATAGTACCTATCATCTCATTACATGCTTTCAAGCTTGTATGAAAAATATATCCGCATGCGTGGCTAGTAAGAGCAGCCTTTAAGATGTATCATAAGATTTTCCATCAGTTAAACATTCCTATCAAGAAAACAAAACAGGATATCTGCCAAACGTGTGATAAGCATCGCATGAAGATTTCTCATGCATTAGAATAACAAAAGTTGGAGCTTGAGACAGAACTGACTATTCACCAAGAAGCGGCAGACATGGCATTCCAGACGAAAGCCAAGGAAAAGTGACGAGTTTTAAGTAATAACAGTACCGTAACCGCCACTTTTGATACGCTTTTGATACACCTCACCTCGAAAGCCCTCTGGCCTTCTACAAACGTCTCCTGACGACTTTATATTTGACTGTCCATAATTACAAGGAAGGACAAACAAATTTTTTCATGTGGAGTGAAAATAGGTTGGCAGAGGAGCTGATCAGGTAGCATCATGCTTGGTGAAATATTTCATTTGTTTGCCATTAAATATCAAGCAGTGCACAATGTATTCTGACATACATTGCCGTCAGAACAAAAACTCGCACTTAGTTGCCATGCTGTTATCCGTTATTAAAGATGACCCATCATCGAAATAATCAACCACAAATGTTCTGTGGCAGGTCACACGCACATGGAATGTGACACGGATCATTCAGTAATTGAAAACTCGAAGAAAAAGTCAAAAGTCCCTATTTTCCACCCACATGATTATGTACAACTTATAAGGAAAACAAGGAAAATGATGTCTTTCAAAGATCATGAAATGAAACAGGAAGAGTTTTTACTTTCTTAGGACTTCTGACGCGTGCCTTACAAATAACCAAGGACAAAGGTTTTTTGGAGAAATGTGAAATGTATAAGAGTCACAAAAGAAAATATGGAAAAAAAAGTGACAGCTGCCTTTTAAAGATGGGCGTGTTGTGAAGAGCATATATTCTCGAACTCTCGATGCACTAAAGTCCTCATTAAGTTATCAAGGCCCTCTCCCTAACAGACGAGAGAAGGAAAAATATCTTGTAGATTTGCTTCCTCTGATTCCTGATGTTTTCCATTCATATTGCCATAATCTGGTGTCACGAGAAACTCTCAGGAATCCTCTCCCAAACAACCCATCATACGACTCTGAACACAACCATCAGAGGAAGTGTGTTACAGAATGTTATCTGATTGAAAACGTACAGATCAGTTGACTTTGAAGTATCCTTAATTTGTGGGCTTTGAATTTCTGTTCATATTGTTAAGAGACTCTCGAAACAAAGTACTACAAAACGTATGTAAAAATGTAATTTTTCTAGTATTGCAATAAAATTTAAGTAAGTGCTACATGTTGTTATTATTAAAGAATAACAGTAGCACAAAAATTCTCCACTTCTTCCCTGAAAGCTTTGCAAGATGTAAAATATTACACCTGTTTGACCTTAGACCAAAGAGTGTAATTCGGCACAGATTTGTCCAAAAGGTACAAATCACAACTGCAGGAACCCAACCAGATTCTTCCACATGTTCTGTTGTTATGCTTTCAAAAAGTCACATGGTGTGCTTAGCAATTTCAAGGGGGTTAATAAAACTACATAACAATACTGAAAAATCTACAACTCAGATTTAGCTCTAGCTGTCATTAGAAGTTTGTTTTTACTCTCCTACAAAATGTGGTAACTATAGTTATGCCATTTTGAGGAAAGAAGAGCGATTTGATATAAGTTTTCAAACGGCCACCATTAAATCATTCATTTTTACTCCTTTTTATAATTTGCCTCTCATTTGACGTGAGCCACGACTTCCAGTCGGTCGCTCCCCGCACCCTCGATAGCCGCCGGCAAGGCCGCCTCCACATCTCGGATGAGGCCCCCCGGCAGACACACCGAGTGCACGTTGGGCTTCTTTGCGGATCTCGGCGCTATCTGCCTAAAGGGCTCCATCACGCGCCTAACATTGGAGCTCCCAATAACTAATAATCCCCTCTCCCCGTGCACCTCCTCGGACCCTGCTGTAGGAGTGGCTACACATCCACTCACAGGACGAATGTGCGTTTACGGACGTCCAGCCTCCACATTGGCCTTCCGCCTCGAGCGACGCGAACGCCATACAACCCGCCACTCCCCTTGCGGAGAGGGCGGTTCGACCACGTCCGGTACACCTGAAGGTGGCTCGGTAGCAGGGACAGAGAGCGAAGCGTGAGACACCTGAGGTGTCCCACTCGACGCACCAGACTCCCCACCATCACTGCACCCCAAGACAGCAGCCTGAAGATGGCTGACCGTAGCCAACAGCACGCTCAGCTGTTCGCGAACTGCGGCCGACTCCTCCTGTGTCCGCACACAGCAGGCACACATCCTATCCATCCTATCGATAAAATTAACTGTAGAAAGTAGAAAACTAAATAATCAACTTTTAACTAGCCCAGTTCTTTAACAAAGGCGGCTGGCAGCTGACTGAATTGTGGTTAGTGGCTACTACACTGTCAAAACAACGAAACTGAGTCCGACAATTTTCAAAATAAAACAAGAAAAATCTATGGAATACACTGTTATCAAACGCACGGGAATATATGCATTCTTAAAGCAGAACACAAAATAAGGAAGTGACAATAGGACACTTAAATCACGTAGCTTGCAGCAGACGAAAACTATACACACGGTATTTATCAAAATACGCGAGAATAAACTCTTACAGCCGTAGCACAAACGAAATGTGTCAACTAGGTGAGAAGAAACCTCTTAAAAACAGAAACACTAACGAAAATTAAGAAATTTACTGGCAACCAAATTTCACGCAATTAAATTCTGATACTTAGCGGTCTGGGTGATGGGGCAGCGACAACAGCTGGCACTGAACTGACTGCTAACTGACGGAATGCTAATCTGCCAAGTACGCGGGAATAAACCTCTAAAATCGAAAATGAACTACACTAGTCACAGACGAAGACTATACGCAACGGTATTTATCAAATACGATAGAATAAACTATTAAAACACTAGTACAAATGAAATCTCTCAAGTACGCGGGAATAAACCTCTTAAAACAGAAGTACTAACGAAAATGAAGAACTAGACTGGCAAATTAAATTTGACACAAATTAAATTAAGATACTTAGCGCTGTTTACGATGTGACACTGGCAGCAGCTAGCATTGGACTGACTGATAACTAGCCGTATCAACGGTCTCTGTCTTGTTTTGAAATACACCAGTCACAAACGAAGACTAAACACAACGGTATTTATCAAATACGATAAAATTAACTATTAAAACAGTGGTACAAACGAAATCTGCGAATACGCTGGAATAAACCTCTTCCAACACAAACATACATATATTTGATTTATTGGCATGGTCCGTCTTGATCAAGCACAAATGTTTTAGTGTCTCCCATACATGTTTCGCTGGCATTGCAGCATCATCAGTGGGATGTTTAATTCATAGTGTCGGTCAAATTAACAATCAGGGTTTAACATCGAGTTGACAACGTGGTCATCGGAGATGGCGCACAAGTTCGGACTGTTTTTGTGAAGGAAATAACCTTGGAGCGATTTAGCAAAATCACGGAAAACCCAAAACTGGATGACCATGGGCGGACTGGAACCGCTGTCTCCCGCAATGCGAATCCAGTTAGTTAATCCCTGCACCACCTCGCCATTTTGATATTCATAAGGTGCTTCTGTCTGCACAACTACAAATCACGTTACTAATTTCTTTAAAGTGACAGAGTATAGAAGCAATTCCTAAGAATTAACACCAGTGTGACTCAAAGTACAATTTAATTATAACAGTGATCGTGTGTCTTGTGTTAGAATATCACACACAGCTTACTTGTCTAAATCATAGATTCTGCCACTTTGGCTATTGTACAAAACATACTGTACTAGATCTGATGGCGAACCTAAATGTAATCAGTGAACTCTTTTAGTAATCAGCAGTATAAATTATGGGTTCTCGGCTTATGCCAGTTGTATAGACGAGTCTATAATGACTTTAAAATAGCAGGCATTTCGAAATAAATCTGCATCCAAACACATGATTCAAATGCCACGGATGTACGATCTTCGGGTGTTGAGCGACAAAAAAGTAGTTGTCTATGCGCTTCTGTTCACTCGCTAATCTCTCTTATCATGATCCTTTCGTGAGATATGCAATGGCGACAATATGACAGTTGCGTTCTTTTTCAAATACAGATTCTCCAAATGGCCCTAACAACGATTCGCGAGAACCCCGTATATATTCAGAAAATTCTCATTTAAGTTCCTCCAATATTTTACACTACCAAATGGAGTATACCGGTTACGACTTTAGCAGCGAACTTCTGAACTGCTTATATTCCTGTTGTTATGCTTTCTTGATAATAACAGAAAAAAAGGCCGCGGCGGAGTGGCCGAGCGGATTGAGGCGCTATGCTCAGATGCGCGAGGCCATTTCCCGTCGGAGGTTCGAATTCTCCCTCCGGCATGGATGTTTGTGCTGTCTTTAGTATAAGCTAGTTCATAAGTAGTTTGTATGTTTAGGGACTGATGATCCAGCAGCTAAGTCCCATAAGCTTTGCAAACATTTGAACATCTTTTGACAGAAAAAACACTGGAACAATTCTCCGAAAATGCTCGGACTACCGTGTTGGATGCTACTTTCTCTACAGACGCACTTTTCAGAAATATTTCGACCAAAACTAACTTTTCCATTCACTTTCACTATTACTGACTTGACTTGATCGTCCCATTCCACATAACTTGTTAGTATTATCTCCACATATTTAACGTGCTCAAGATGTTAACTACTAATTCTGTATTCTGATACTACTGGGTACTACCACACTTATATCAACTATCTTTTACGGGGTTGGAACTTAAATAGTGGCAACACTGCTGTGGAGACACTATACAATGGAATCTACTATAGTCGCTGATAGCAACGTTGTTGACGTACCTACCTTACCTCCGAGAAAATGGACTCGCCCGTCCCACGTCACCGGCGTGCGCACAATCAAGGGAAACACAGTCACTTGTGAGCGAGCGGTCTAATATAACAGCGTCACCATGTATTCGATACAGGAACCCCTCGATTTCGAGGTCATTAGAGACGGAGCACAAGTTCGGATATTTTGTTAAGGATGGGTAAGGAAATCGGCCGTATCCTTTTCAAAAGAAACCATCACAGCAGTTGCCGGGAGTGATTTAAGTACATCACGGGAAACCTAAATCTGGATGACTGGAGTCGGATATTGTATCCTTTCATTGGCTTTGTCGGTAATCAGAACTTACTAGGATTTTATGATAGATCTTCTGTCAGGACGTGACTGGAAAATATGTATTACATAGAGCCAAGTGGTTAAGGTGACCGAAGTGGAAGAACCTGTTCTAGTCACGGCGCGGCTCTAAATTTCACTTGTCGCCCTTGAGCTATTTCAATGCATTAGTGCAGCTAAAGTCACTCCTTTCCTTCCTGTTCCTTCGTCCTTCCTCTCATTAAAATGTGAAAGTGTTGTAGTCTTCACATCTGATGTTCGTTACGGATGCACGGTTTCAGTTTAATTTTGCAGCAAGAGTGTAGTAGTCTCTATTTTCACATCTTCCTAATGGTAGCATGAAATCAGGCTAGACTTCAAAGACATTTATTACTGTATTTGGGATGCACAGGAGTAGACAAATACGTCGAATCTCCTCAAATATTACGATGTCCAATATGGTGCAGGAAAACTGTTGACATTCAACGAAGCATACATTCGCCTCGGAATGAATAAATACGGGTCGTGTATGGTTTTCAAGGAGTTCCAATATCATTATAAAGTAGACCGCAAAGGCTCAGACCTGGTGACCGTGATGGCCATGTCAGATGCAGAAATTCATCCTCACGTACAAGAAACCGGTCCTGGTGGATGCGAGGTGTGTGAACAGTGCACCTATTGTTTGGTTGATGGCATATCGAATTTCGGCGTTGCGCTTTTCTAGAGGGAATCCCTCATTTGGGAACAAACATTGTACCATGGAATTAACCTGATCTACCCAAATGGCAGTAATCAGATCTTGCAGAGCTAAGCAGGGGCCCAATAAAAACCACTTTATGGCTGCTCAAATCATCACCGAACTCCCGCTACGTTTCACTCATGGCAGTCAGTAGTCTGCATTGTTGACTTGGGTAGAAGTAGGCCCGACGTAAACTATACCGTGAGTTGGAAACAGTGTGCAACAAGACTCATGCTCCCAATTGTCTTTCTTTCGCTACTTCATAATCAAGGTTTTATAGCTTTTGCACCGTGTTTTCTTCTTACGGACACATACATAACGACTGTTGTTTTGGAATTCCATCTCGCCCCTAAATCCTCTTCTTATGGAGCTCCCTTCGTGTTGTGTTAGTGCTAACAGGATTCGCGAGTGCGACATCAGTTCTGCTGTGTCATAATCTTCTTAGTGACTATCTGCCACATTCATTCAACATACTCTCTTGTCCCAGTTGTAACTTAGCACACAATGTTTCTTCGCTTGTCCGTGTGCGGTATAAATCCGATATGGAGCCTCTTGAAACACCAAACTTCGTTACGGAAGCACCCACCATATTACCAACAACTATTTTCCCACGTTCGAATTAACGTTGCTCAGACATAATGCCCTCAAATTACGCTGGTAATGTTACGGCCATGACTGACACGTGCAAGTTGCGGCGCACTGAGGACATTACACAGACATCGTTCGTTGTCAAATCCATCTACATCTATACTCAACAAACCATCCCATGGTATGAGGCCGAGACTACTTCATGTACTACTGTCACTTCCTCCTCATCCTATTTCATTTGCGGCTGTAATCTCTCTCATTTTATACTCAAGGTCTTTCCACGAATATACGAGGCGCGTCCAGAAAGTAAGTTCCGTTTGGTAATAAAATGAAACTGTACACAGAAACAGAAGAAATTTTTATTTCACAAAATTCTACAACTCTTAAACTACTTTTCCACATAACTGCTGAAATTTTGCAGGCATTTGTCATAGCGTGGCACCAGGTTTTGTATACCTTCTTCATAGAAATCTGCCGCCTGTGTCTTCAACCAGTCGGAAACAGTTTCTTTCAGCTCGTCGTCATTGGTGAAGTGATGACCGCCAAGGAGCACTAATTGCAAACCTGCAGTTTTCCTGGATCTTGTCATAAATCGCGTGAACCAGTTCTTCTGTAACCGAAGGTGGACGCCCACTTCGTTCTTCATCGTGCACATCACTACGCCCGCCATTGATCTGTCGGACCCATCTTCTCACCATGGAATCACTCATCGCATTTGGTTCGTAAACATCGCAAATTTGCCGATAAATTTCACTTGGTTTCACTTTCCTCGCATTCAGAAACCGAATCACCAACCGGACTTCACAGGCGGCGGGATTTTCAATCAACGCCGACATTTCAAACAAGCACAACAAAGCGTACGTAACTGACAGCGACCTCCAAATGGCGCACGTTCTTCTCCTTGATACACATCGTCTACAGCGCATGTGCGGAACTGCAATCGCAGCGATGCAGCGGAGATAAATTGAAACGGAACTTACTTTCTGGACGCGCCTCGAGGAGAAAACAATATATTAGTTGACTATAATTCAAAAGTACGCTCTCGGAAATTTAAGAGAAACACATACCCTGATGCAGAACGTGTGTCTTGCAGAGTTTGTTTCTGGAGTTTGCCCGATTTCTCCGTCACACTTTCGCGCTTACTAATTCGTACTGCTTCTCTTTGGATCCTCTCTACCTCCTCCATGAATCCTGTCTTGTACGGATGCCACACTAGCAGAATTTAAGTATTGGTCAAACGAGTGTTGTTTAAGCTAGTTCCTTTATTGATAGACTATACGTCGTGAGGAGACTACACTTCCTGAGGATTCTCCCAATGAATCTCAGTCTGACGTCTGCTTACCCACGATTAATTTTATGCACTCAGTCTACTTCATCCTTCTGCCTTCCCTCAAATATCTTTCAAAAAGAACTGCTTGTAGTGATTGTTCGGTAATTTTGTAGTCATACAGTAAAGAATCTTTCATTCTATGCATTTCCATTACGTAACATGCCGTTTATGTGTATGTTGAAGATCAACCGCCACGCTCTGCACTAAGCGCGATTTCCTACAGATGCTACTGCATTTCGCTACAGCCTTCCACCATTACTATTTCTTTGTATACTGCAGCATCATTCGCGAAAATCCTCGTTGAACGTCCTATAGCATCATATTCTAAGGAGACGCGGTGGAGTGGCCGGGTTCTCTTAAAGCGCCTTGCTGCGGAGGGCGCGGCTGCTCGCCGTCGGAGGTTCGAGTCCTCCCTCTGGCATGTGTGTGTGTGTGTGTGTGTGTGTGTGTGTGTGTGTGTGTGTGTATGTGTGTGTGTGAATGTGTGTGTGTGGTATAAGTTAGTTTACGTAGTTCGAAAGCCTAGGGACTGATAAACGCAGCAGTTAAGTCCCTTAGATTTACAAACATTGGAATTTTATTATCAGGACCGTAGACAACGTAGAGCCGCGGTGGAGTAGCCGAGCGGTCTAAAGCGTCTCGCTGCGGAGCGCGCGGTTGTTCGCCGTGGAGGTTCGAGTCCTCCCTGGGGCATGGGTGTGTGTGTTTGTCCTTCGGTTAGTTTACCTAGGTTTAAGTATTTTGTAAGCTATGGACTGATGACCACGCAGTTTGGTCCGATAGATCTACAAACATTTGAACATTTTTTAGATAACGTAGAAGGGGAGGGAAGCGACGACGACTGCAACTAAAAGGGGTCCACCTCACTCCCCCAACCCTCCGAGCCATTTTATTCGCTCACAACACCACCTGTGTTCCACTTTTAAACACTGAAACAGCTGCTCGTATTTTGGATACTGACTTAAATGAACTTCTTGTACTGAAGCCATGACCCTCTCCCACTCGCTCCTCAAGAGGACTGCCACCTCCGCCCCCCCCCCTCCCCGAAGAATATATTATCTACGCCCCCGGGTGTTATGTACAACAGAACAAACTGAAGACCTCTGCACTAATGTTCAAGTGAGCATTTCTCGTGGCGTTTCTATATTTTGTCTGGCCAATGTACTTACCTAAACAGCTTCAAAACACTGCCCAAGACAATTAGAGGATCAAGTAAGATATAATACACAATATACAAATGGTAACTTATTTTATTCACATATTGGTTACAATTTTAGTTTGTCTGTGATACAGCCGCGGAGGAGTAGCCGAGCGGTCTAAAGCGTCTCGCTGCGGGGCGAGCGGTTGCTCGCCGTGGAGGTTCGAGTCCTCCCTGGGGCATGGGTGTGTGTGTTGTCCTTAGGTTAGTTTAGTTTAAGTAGTTTGTAAGCTATGGACTGATGACCACGCAGTTTGGTCCGATAGAATTACAGACAAACATTATTGTCTGTGATACAGTACGATACTTTGCTGTCTCACCTCTTTAATTGAGGTTTACATGGCATTTAGTTAGAACGAGGCACCATTGGGGTACCATAATAGTAAAAAATTCATTCTCGTTGCCCTGTAATCTGTTGTGTGATCTCCTCTGACAGACAGTACAGTTGCACACCTGCTTGGCGTAGACAGTATGAGGTTATCAACCAGCTCTTGAGAGATATTTTGCCACTCTTCCATGAGAGCATCTACATCTACATACATACTCCGCAATCCACCGTACGTTACGTGGCGGAGGGTACACTGTACCACTACTAGGCATTTCCTTTCCTATTCCACTCCCAAATAGAACGAGGAAAAAAAGAATGCCTATATGCCTCCGTACGAGCCCTAATTTCTCTTGTCTTTGTGATCACTACGCGAAATGTAAGTAGGCGGCAGCAAGATCGTACCACACTCAGCTTCAAATTCCGGCCCTCTAAATTTCCTCAACAGAAATTCACGAAAAGAACGTCGTCTTTCCTCCAGCGATCCCCAATTGACTTGCCGAAGCATTTCCGTGACACTCGCGCATTGGTCGAACCTACCAGTAACAAACCTAGCTGCTCGCCTCTGAACTGCCTCTATGTCTTCCTTTAAACTGATCTGCTGCGGGTCCCAAACACTTGAGCAATACACAACACGTGACCGTACAAACGTGTTATACGCGGTCTCCTTTACAGGTGAAGTACATATTCCCAAAATTCTCCCAATAAACCGAAGTAAGCTGTCCGCCTTACTCACAACTGTCGTAACATGTTCGTTCCAATTTATATCGCTCTGCAATGTTACGCCTAGATATTTGAACGACACGGCAGCATCAAGAAGCTCACTATTAATGTTGTATTCGAACATTATGGGATTGTTTTTCCTACTCGTGCGCAGCACCTTACATTTTTCTACACTGAGAGCTAGCTGCCATTCTTCGCACCAACTAGAAATTTTGTCTAAGTCATCCTGTATGCTATTACAATCAGTTAAAGACGTAACCCTCCCATACATCACAGCATCATCAGCAAACAGCCGCAAATTACAACTTACTCTGTCCATCAGATCATTTATATACATAGAAAATAATAGCGGTCCTATCACACTTCCCTGGGGCACGCCTGACGATACACTCGTCTCTGATGAACACTCGCCGTCGAGAACAACGTACTGCGTTCTATTACTTAGGAAGTCTTCCAGCCATTCAAAAATTTGTGAACCTATTCCATAAGCTCGTATCTTCGTTAGCAGTCTGCAGTGTGGCGCCGCATCGAACGCCTTTTTGAAGTCGAGAAAAACACAATCCGCCTGTTGCCCTTTACCCATGGCTCGCAAGATGTCATGTAAGAAAAGGGAAAGCTTGAATCATGAACTATGTTTCCTAAACCCATGCTGATTCATAGAAAGAAGCTTTTCCGTTTCAAGGAAATGTACTATATTCGAAATGAGAATATGCTCCGAAATCCGACACGAAACTGACGTCAACGATATTGGCCTGTAATTGTGTGGGTTAGTTCTTTTATCTTTCTTATAAACGGGAGTCACCTGCGCTTTTTTCCAATCACTGGGAACTATGCGCTGAATTAAAGATTCGCGATAAATGTAAGCTAAGTAGGGGGCCAATCCCGCAGAATACTCTTTGTAAAACCGAACTGGTATTACAACCGGACCAGCAGACGTTTTCGTATTTAGCTCTCTCAGCTGCTTCTCTACACCGGAAATACCTACTAATACTATGTCCTCCATTTCGGAATTAGTACGATGATCAAATGATGGTACATTTGTGCGATCCTCCTGCGTGAAAGATTTCTTAATGGTTAAATTTAGAACTTCAGCTTTCCGTTTGCTTTCTTCTATTACTGCCCCGGAATGATCAACGAGTGATTGGACAGTGTGCTTTGACCCACTTAACGATTTTACATAGGACCAGAATTTTTTCGGGTTCTACGAAAGATCGTTTGCTAATGTATGGCTGTGGTAATTATTGTATGCTTCGCGCATCGATCTTTTTATAGACGCACGAATCTCTACTAACTTTTGCCTCTCATCATTTGCGTGTTCTTTTTTGAATCGAGAGTGCAACAGTCTTTGCTTTCTCAGCAGCTTTCTAACATTATTATTTCTTTACTGGTACATATTTCTCTAACCCTTTATTTACAATGTACTTAAATTTAGTTGGCTTTTCCCAACAAAAACACGCTCCTAGCCTTCTTGATTGATTTATGAACTTTGGTCACCATCGACGCTATGACGATATCATGATCACTAATTCCTGTCTCTACACAGACATCGTTAATAAGGTCAGGCCTGTTCGTGGCTATAAGGTCTAAAATATTTCCATTGCCCGTGCGTTGCCGGTTTAACTGCTCAAGACAGTTTTCGGAGAATGTGTCCAAAAGTAGCTCGCAAGACTGCTTGTCTGTACCGCCTGAAATGGAACTAGAGAGGTCCCAATCTATACTCTTAAGGTTGAAGTCTCCCCCGACTAATATTACATGGCCCGGATACCTATGCACTACCTGCTGTAGACTTTCTTCGAATGATTCTAAAACTGCTATAGCAGCACAGGAGGTGGGGGCGGTAAAAACACCCAACTATTAACTTTACTTCTTTTAGACCTGTTATGTGTGCCCAGATAACTTCACAGTTACTTTCAACCTCGATCTCAGTAGAAACAATATCTTTGTCCACAGCGATGAACACTCCTCCTCCAGTTGTATCCGATCTATCTTTCTGATATACATTCCACGCCTCGCTAAATATTTCTGAACTTGGCACATCATGATTTAGTCAGCTTTCGGTGCCTAAAACTGTCTGAGCACAATAATTTCCATGCAGTGCGGCAAATTCGGTAACTTCGTTTCTAATACTTTGTAAGTTCGCGGCTAATGTTTTGATATTCGAATTTTTGAGCCGAACGTGGCCTGAATTCGCTGTTTGAATGTGCTCTGTACAGGTATGGCACGAATGGGAAAAGGCAGTGGGCGTTTTCCGGACGGGGTTTGACAGGACCAGCAAATCATACTCGGAAACGAGTGTTGCGGTGTAACGAAATGATTGTATTCCAGAAAAGGGGATACAAATTCTGATGTTACGGTTACGGCCTGAGGAGACCCAGCAAATGTATGGTAGGGGACATCGGCCTCCTTCTGTCCTAAGGCACGTGTAGCAAGACATGGAAAATCATGTCGAAAGTTACGGGAAAAAATAAAAAATATAATACTGCTGTTCTCCACTGGTGTACACTCCTCCCCCTTCCATGGGAATGGTTTACCATTCGCAAAAAATAGTGGATTTACCATAAAAACTTCCATGGTTGGTGACGCCGGGTAAAAAGGGTCTGTTACAAATTACATACACACTTATACATAGAAATGGTTATATGGAAAAGTACAAATTGCTTCTCTTGTGGCGTAAGCCAAGGGCGCCTTGGTCGGCTCAGAAAGGTTCGGGTGGGATGACTAGTAGTAGTGCCCCAGTAGCGTGTTGGTTGTTGCAGTTAGAAGGTGTTGGCTGCTGGCAGTCAGCTGACGACCGGAATAGCGAGTGGCTGAAACACTTTCACACTGGCCTTACGAGGTGCCCATGTGTGCGGTAGCGTGCCTCTTCAGGAGGTATTAAAGAGCGCAGCGTGGCTGGCAATACCCAATAAGAACTAACAGAATTAAGATAGGGTAAGCTAAAGATATACATAATAGAAACACTGCTCCATTAACGGACTTGCTAAGTCTTTGAAACATTAAACAATATAAGAGTACCTACATTTACATCAGGCTACAAAACAATAAACACAACTAAGTTGTGACCTAACACCAAGTTACAATATTAATATCAGTTACTGAACAGGAATTTTACGGTATGGTTGGTTATTGATTAAATGCAAAATAGTAACTTTCTCGATAGGAGATATGCACAAATATAACAACATTATGAGGATCTAAATTAATCTCTCTGGAGATGCAAAATACGTTACAAAAACTATGTTCTTAGCGCTAAGGTATCTTAAAAAATTAAGGGAGGACCATGCGTTTATACAAGATTCCACTTATGGAATGTGCCATGTGGCTGGCGTTCAGGATCCTCTGCAGGGGTGTTTCGTCTGAACCAACTGCATCATCCCTTTCGACATAATACCGAATACAATTAGCGCAACCACGACCAAGGTAAGAGGGGGTAGCGTAGTACTTGGTAGCCAGTGGCGTAGCTATCTAGGGCTAGGCGGGGCAGTGCCCCGGGGCCCCCCAGCTCAAGGAGCCCCTCGCCCTCCGTGACCGACGTTCGCAAATGTTCGTCGAATTTTTATCTCCCCCTCCCCCAAACGAAGGTTCCCACTGTAACCTAATGGGCCACCGGGCGGCGGAACATATATGTTCATATGTTTGTAAAGCTTAAGGGACTTAACTACGGGGTCATCAGTCCCTAAACTTACAAACTACTTATGAACTACCTACACCTAAGGACGGCACAAATATCCATACCCGAGGGGGGATTCGAACCCCCGTCCGTAGTGGCCGTGCAGACTGTGACTGAAGCGCCTTAGTCCCCTCGGCCACCGCGGCCGGCGCGGCGGAACACTTCACACGACGCCACTCGGTGGCGCTGCTAACCGCCAGTTGGTGTGTAAAATAATTCCGTCGGCATCGCAGCAGAGGTAGCGGCAGCATCAAAGCTGCTCACAGCAACAGCTGAGCAATACAAGTGCTGCGGCGTGCCGCTCGGCGCAGTGTGAAGGATCGCGCGCTTCCAAATACTGTATAAATACATTCACTGTACACTACTTCTCATTGCCAAATACAAGTGTAGAGTTCGAGTATCCGAATAAGCCAGTTTTCCGAACATTCATGTCCCCCAGTTACTTCGGTTAATCGACGTTCTGCTGTATGTAATATTGTAGATGATTGAATGATTTTCGATTTTGAACTGTTTGAATCCTGTCCAACAAACCTCAAACGCACGAATGTAAACATTGCTGGTCCACTAAGAGTGCCATGGCTGCCAATCAGTGGCGTATCCAGGGAGGGGGCAGTCGGGCTACAGCCCCCCCCCCCTTAGACCATGCTTTAGCCCCCTCTAGAACCCTCTTCGAACCCCCCTAGACCAAGCTGCACCCCCCCCCCTCCCCCCAGACTCTGGACCCTCCTCGAATCCCCCAGACCATGCTTAGAGAGAGAGAGGGAAAAGCAAATAGAAAGGTGCTGGATACGCCACTGCTGCCAATATTTGCGAAATAACAGTGAATTGCGCTGAATTACCAGCAGTGTGTTTGACAATGCATGGTTTAACCACATTTGAGTATTAAGACTCTACAGTGTATTATTTCAGAACGGTGTTATTATGGTTTGTGTAGTGAATTCCCCCAAGGGAGTGCTCCTCAATCGTAGATCCAAATGTAGTGCTGTAACCAATTTCACTCTAAAATTCATGCAAGATTAAGAGAAAATGTGGACCATAGATGGTTTTGTGGATTGTATTACTGATCGGTGCCTCATCATTGAAACAGAAAACAGCTTAAGTGGTGATATGTATGGCTGTATCCCCAGAGACTGTTACAAGCTGTTCATGTTTCAACTGATGTATTTGATATTTCGACTAAGTGCTATGTTGCACGTGCATGTTTTCGTGGATGAGTAATAGTTCATTGTTTATTTTTTATTAGCTTCTGCCTGCGAACTCATCGCCTAGTGTGGAGCAACTTCGAAAACTACTCCATGCGGTCGTTTTATCTGTTTGTCTTACCCAGGTCCAACTCTATCCCTCTGGAAAATTTCATTTAAATCGAACCAGTAATTTTTTCTTGAAAGCATAACAAACAAACTTTCACAGTTATGTTAGAGAGTACGATTAAACATCTGTTGAGTGACACATAATAATTTACTTAGGAGTATCCACGTTTGTCTTATTATGTAAGGAGCTGATGTAGTTATGTATCTATATAGTTTTATTTTAAAGAGGGCCCCAAAGTCAGTTTTGCCCCGGGGCCCTTGGTGACACAGCTACGCCACTGTTGGCAGCATCACAGTCCTATGGTAATTTGGCCTTTCTCATGTTCTAGTTACTTTTTCAGTAGGGGGTGGAGATGGAAATTATTAAAGTGAGGCATTTTCAACCAGTTGGTGGACGCAGGCATAGCAGTGGATAAATGCAGCATATTGTAGTGAAGTGCAACTGTGCAGGTACTTTGGATGTAGGATTAACAATGTCGCAATGTGAACGGTTAACCAGCAATCCACTGCTGAGATCCTGACACGGTAAGTGAGTGATACAAGGTATGTAGTCTATCCTTTCAGAAAGCACTTCAGAATCGGAAGGCTGAACTTGGAAATGCGGTAGCCTTAGGCGCGTACCAATACAGATAATAAGATTACCATTTCATTGTTTTTCAAAATATCCACGTCAACAATCACCAATACGAGCGCAAACAGGCACGGCAACAATGCCAAACGCGGTTATAGTGGACGAAACCCACACAGGTCCATTAATATTCGTTCAGGTCACGCCATGGATGATTCTACGTAGTATCAAATTGTTCAAATGTTTGTATAGCTTATGGTACTTAACTACGGAGTCATCAGTCCCTAAACTTACAAACTACTTATGAACTAACTAAGGACAGCACAAATATCCATGCCCGAGGGGGCATTCGAACCCCCGACCGTAGTGGCCGTGCAGACCGTGACTGGAGCGCCTCAGTCCCCTCGGCCACCGCCGCCGGCTACGTAGTATCAAGTCCGGTCACTTAAAACTGGAATTAATCTGTAAGCGGCGGAAGTTGTGAAGGACAGTAAACTTCCGAATGATCGGTTAAATGAGTGTAGTAGAGGAATAATGCAGCGGCTCGTAAACGGCGACAAATTTGCAAGTCACACGCAGCAGGAGTTAGGAGTGTAAGTTGCTATTTGTCGGGAGCTAACTGGCAGCTATAATCACGGGGTACGGTGACAGGGTGGCAGAGCATTGTCTATCTGGAATTAGCTGATGAATGCGGATGGCTGGCTGAGCTGACTGAGTAGGCTGATTTCGCAATAATCCAACCTGTACGGATTGCTGCGGTGGTAACACGGTTCCTGTGTAAAACGTATAGGGCGTTAGCAACGATCAAATACGCAAAAGGCGACTAAGCCCCAATTCTGGTAGGTATTTGTTTTACAATTCAGTATTTCTACTTTCAGCGCATTGAGCATCCGTAGGCGACGAGCGATGCTGACTATGAAGTTACAGAGACATAAAATTGGAATGCCTATTATCTTCAGAAGTATCTTCTGGTTAGGGAAAAGGATCGAATGGCAAAATAGATTTGTGCGATACCGAACATAACGATAGTACTGGATATATCAGTGGCTATAGTAATGTTTCACTTTTCCACAAGAACATCGTACGGAATAGGCTCAGATAGGAAGCATTACAGGAAACTGTTTAATATTTATTAGAACGATTACGTATGTGTTTCGATTGTGAAACAGAAGATTAGTACGAACCAGTGTTGCCAATTCACGATAATTTTTTCCGTCATATCAACACTCAAAAATCCGTCAAAATCCGTCAGAATTTGAAATCTCTGTATTTTCTTGCAAAATAAAAAATTAATGCAATATATTTTAAATCTTGGGGCCCGTTACTTTGTTTACGCGTCAGAACAATATTTTAAAATGCGTCAAAATTATATATTGCCTTTTTTATTGCAGAAATAAAGATAAAATTAATTTATGCTAAACATAATATTCGTTACTTTGTTTAGGAGTCGTACAAGCATTTAAAAATCCGTCATACTCTGCCAATCTCTATCCGAATTCCTCGAACTAACTCGTAAAACAAAGCACATCATTGTTAGCTTGTTGCTGCTGCTGCTGCTACTACTACTGAGGCGCATATCGTATCTTTGCATCCAGACAAATTTAAGTCATTTGCCAGTTTTATTTTACTTAGTTTTCAAGTGATCTGAGATGTCTGTTACTGGGTTTTAGTGCAACAATTTATTAATATAATGTGCCACGGTGTTGTATACACAGAAAGATTTGCAGTCGTAATAGATTTATCAAAGAAATGTTATACTCTCAAAATTGTATTAAACCAGCAATATCCATCAAAAAAGTAAATTTCTAATAATATCCATCAAAAAATCCGCCAGCCGTCAAACTTAAATTTTATCCGTCATACAACTTGAAATTCCGTCAAATTTGACGGGGAATCCGTCAAGTTGGCAAAGCTGGTATGGATGGACTGATGCCAGGCGGTCGCGATGTGGCAGGTGTGGGCACGTGCGCTACACAGTTGACGGCGTCAAATGCAGCATCGGCAGGCGTCGCGGTGTGCGGTTGGGAGGGGGAGAGGCGGTGGACAGTGACCCAGTGACGCCACGCGGCCTTGAAATCATACGGCGCGGCTAGGGCTGTCTGCTGAGCGCGCGAGGCGCTCCATTCACACACTCTACTTCTATGTAGCAGCTCATGTTACTTTCATTATTGTGTCCGCAATTGCAACAATGAAATTTCTAATGGCAAATCGAGGCATAATGGTTCGCATTAAAGGGGTTTTCCAGTCTGAGACATCTTAGTTTACATGTGAAACTTAAATCTACTCAAAAGCAGAACATATCTAGCAGGCAGCGGTATTACTACAAACAAAAGGGCATGCGAAATAGAACATGTGCACTGGCTTAGACATTCCTATTCGTGTGCAAAGAGCACACAGCACCATCAACCCTGGATCGTAATCCATAGGATCTTAATGCATATTTAGTGCGTGTAGGGGGAAGTTGGTCTTCAAAATGTTCAAATGTTTGTTAAGCTTATGGGACTTAACTACGGGGTCATCAGTCCCTAAACTTACTAACTACTTATGAACTACCTTATACTAAAGACGGCACAAATATCCATGCCCGAGGGGGGATTCGAACCCCCGACCGTAGTGGCCGTGCAGACCGTGACTGAAGCGCCTCAGTCTCCTCGGCCACCGCGGCCGGCGAAGTTGGTCTTTCTTTTTTACTAATTTTTCTTGAACGACCGGCCGATCTAGGTGCGGTTGAAACTGCAGCAGACAGGTTTGGCGTCACTTGCCCATGATACGATTTTAATCTGTCGAAATGTAGGACGACGGTGCGGACAGATAATTGCAATTGCAAGTTCACCGTTTTCTTCAAGACTCTAAATGCTTCACTTTCCCCAATATTCACTCGAATGTCAACATTTCTCGCTTGTTGCTCAGCTAACTGCTTCTGAAGGCGTGCATATTGCCTCTCAAACTCTGCTTGCCCCACCACAAGGTTAGAAACTTGCTGTGGTAAGGAGTAGGGATGGCGGTTGTTGCAAAAACAACCGGTTTTCGGTTATACCGGTTCTTTTCATTTCCAGTTTCCTGTACTGTAAAAATTACTCAAGATAACCGGTGTTTTTAATAACCGGTTTTCGGTTTTTTATTGCTATTATTTCCTGTAGAGTTCGACCGAAACATATTTTGCGGCCTAAACAGAAACCGTAATCGAATCTTCGGTTCTTCTAGTTTCGGCCGAAACCGAAACTTACGAAATTTAGTTAAAATTTAGGTAAATTTACGTTATACGACAAATCACTAGTCTTTCCATATTTCGCAAGATCCCCTCCCAATACTACGCCTTCTTGAGTGTGTGTGAGCCTAGCCAGGAGGCCGCAGAAGACGATATACGAAGCATACAGATTTACTGGCCTAGTATTTCCATCCGGCAGTTACGAATATTGAGCGAACCACTCCGTAAGTTGGACTTGTGAGCCAGCGCATACGAGTATCTCGTTATATACACAATATAATGAGTAAATGAACTTCAGTCAGTGCTGCAGAAGTATTTCGAAAAATAAAGTCACAGATCCGACTAACAGTATGATTGTTGTCAATATAAATTTACGCAAATTGAACTAGGAAAGCTGTGTACCACATGATCAAAGAATGTTCAAATGGGTGTGAGTTCTTATGAGACCTAACTGCTTAGGTCATCGGTCCCTAGACTTAAAAACTACTTAATCTAACTTAAACTAACTTACGCTAAGGACAACATACACACCCATGACCGAGGGAGGAGGGGGACTCGAACCTCCGACTGGAGCAGCCGCAGTCCCTAACTGCACGGCTACCTCACGAGGAACCACATGATCAATGTTAACTTAAACTCATATTGGTTATTAAAGAAGCCCCTCGCTTTCAAGGAAACACATTGATAAAACTTATTGGCATAACAATATGATAATACATTAAAAGCCATTATTCCAATCTTACATAATAGGTATATGAATCGAATTTACCTTCTCTTCCAAGAAACATTTTGGATGCTTTCTCCTTAATGACACAGCATGTTTGTGGTACCTCCACCCGTTTTCAGGTTTTTAAAGAAATGGAGCATTGTACCTCACTGCTGCCATACTTCGTGAAGTACTTCCACACTCGGGATGGTGCCATTTAAGACACAACCGATGTCTGGCGACGACAGCAGGGAACTGCAGCACGACCAGACGGAGGCAAGTCTTGTACACTGCCGGTACACGCGCGTCGTCTAATAGGCCACGCCACACGGCAACAGGTGCATCGATGCCCTCAATAGCTGCACCAGTTCTTAAGTTCTTATGCCACGCGTTTGTTGCGCGTTTCTGACTGACGGGATTGTTCTTAAATTATCAATGATCGCTTTTCTTAGTTACTGAGAAGACCTAATATTTCACAGCAGTGGAAATTTTAGGAATAGCCCTAAATATTAGGGTCTACTAGTTTTAATTTTTTTAAATTATTTACAAAAAAACACATTTTGAACCATACTACAGGAAGTAGTCGTACCGGTTTTTTTATCCGGTTCTTGGCAATAACTAAAAAAACCGGTCACGATCGACACCAAATAAATACCGAAAAAACCGGTTATTCAAAACTAAAATACCGGTATCGGTTTTAACTGGTCGGTTTTTCCCATCCCTAGTAAGGAGTCTACAATTCTATCCTCACCATTTCCAGTGACTATGTTCCGCGGAGATCCTTCACGTGACATTGTTATAAGTTAAAGGACAAAACTTAGATAAAAATTACGTTGCTGCGCCAATAAAACACTTTACAAGGAGGATTTAGAACGTGGCTGACAGCACTTAACTATACACTGATGCGGTGACGGTGAGACGGACTGCAGGCAGCAGAAGGCGGCGACGGGCGACGGCAGCATCAGCAGCGAATGGACAATGTCGGATTCCGGCATCAGATCCTGGACCCTCGACTGTTACGGCGACGTAGGCAGTACAGCTGAGTAATCGCGCGTTTTGCCAACACAGCGCTCCGGCTGTGCGCAGCTCAAGGTCACGCGGCCAGGCAGGCAGCGCGCTAAGCAAAGCGTTGCCGCATGCGTCGCGTTTCTGACAATTAGCTCTCGCCCAACACACGCTTCCAAACCACCTCGGAAAACTGGTGTGGATCCGAAGATCATGATTCTGACACCAAAATATGTACAGGTATGGCACGAACGGGAAAAGGCAGTGGGCGTTTTCCGGACGGGGTTTGACAGGACCAGCAAATCACATGAGTGTTGCGGTGTAACGAAATGATTGTATTCCAGAAAATGGGATACATATTCTGATGTTACGGCCTGAGGAGAGCCACCAGTGGTACTACAGAAGTAATCATTATGATGTTCAAGTAGGAGAGCGAGCCCAGGGGGCTGCAGAGCGGGGAGCGTGCTATCGGGGCGAGAGCCGGCGGCAGACAGCGCTTTACCGTCTGTAACGATCTCGCAGCTAGAAAGGAGTGCCGAATCTACGTAATTGCGTTCATACTCCGATTGGTTGCGATCCGCCTTGTGGACTTGGACACACGTGCTCTGATCAGCGGGTTCCGCGTTCGCAGTTGCGTGGATCGGCGACACGTGCCGGTTACTGAGCACAGATCGAATCGGGCCAGGGGATTCGGAATACGCACGGTAGCGTGACGCAAATGTATGGCATTGGACATCGGCCTCCCTCTGTCCTAAGGCACGTGTAGCAAGACATGGAAAATCATGTCGAAAGTTACGGGAAAAAATAAAAAATATAATACTGCTGTTGTCCACTGGTGTACAGCTCACAGAGTGCTCATCAGAGTTAGCGACTCGTCTAAGAAGAAACCCATTTGCACTTCACAAGTACTCTGCTACCCAAGTAGCCGCTTCCTTAGTGTAGTGCACCACTGATCTATCTAGGGGCACCCTACAATTCCCCACGCAGATCCAGAAATCTGCAGCCATGATTGTCACAGAGTCGGCGAAGCCTCTGGTTCAGACCCTCCACTCGGCTTCAAACCAAAAGACCCCGATCAACCCTGGGAACAATGCTGCAAATCGACAGCTCTGCTTGCACCCCGCGTGCGAGGGCAGCAGCCTTCACCAATTCCGCCAGCAGCCCATAGGATCTGAGGATGTCCTCAGAACCCAAGCGACAAGCGTCATTGGTGCCGAAGTGAGCCACGACTTGCAGTCGACCGCACCCCACACCCTCGATAGCCGCCGGCAAGGCCGCCTCCACATCTCGGATGAGGCCCCCCGACAGACACACCGAGTGCACATTGGACTTCTTTCCGGAACTCGACGCTATCTGCCTAAGGGGCTCCATCACGCGCCTAACATTGGAGTTCCCAATAACTAATAATCCCCTCCCCCCGTGCACCTGCTCGGACCCTGCTGTAGGAGTGGCAACACGTCCACTCACAGGACGAATGTGCGTTTACGGACGTCCAGCCTCCACATTGGCCTTCCGCCTCAAGCGACGCGAACGCCATACAACCCTCCACTCCCCTTGTGGAGAGGGCGGCTCGACCACGTCCGGTACACCTGCAGGTGGCTCGGTAGCAGGGGCAGAGAGCGAAGCATGAGACACCTGATGTGCCCCACTCGACGCACCAGACTCCCCACCAGCGCTACACCCCGAGACAGCAGCCTGAAGACGGCTGACCGTATCCAACAGCACGCTCAGCTGTTCGCGAACTGCGGCCAACTCCTCCTGCGTCCGCACACAGCAGGCACACATCCTATCCATCCTATCGATACAATTAACTGTAGAAATTAGAAAACTAAATAATCAACTTTTAACTAGCCTAGTACTTTAATAATGGCGGCTGGCAGCTGACTGAGCTGTGCTCAGTGGTTACTACACTGTCAAAACAATTAAACTGATTCCAGCAGTTTTCAAAATAAACAAGAATACACCGTTATCAAACACGCGGAAATATAAGCTTTCTCAAAGCAGAACACGAAATAAGGAAGTGACAATATGACATGTAGCTTTCAGCAGACGAAAACTATACACACGGTATTTATCAAAATACGCGAGTATAAACTCTTAAAGCAGTAGCACAAACGAAATGTGTCAAGTAGGTGAGAAGAACCTCTTAAAAACAGAAACACTAACGAAAATTAAGAAATTTACTGACAAAGAAATTTCACGCAATTAAATTCTGATACTTAGCGGTCTGGGTGATGGGGTAGCGACAATAGCTGGCACTGAACTGACTGCTAACTGACTGAATGCTAATCTGCCAAGTACGCGGGAATAAACCACTTAAAACAGAAGTACTAACGAAAATGAAGAACTAGACTGGCAAATTAAATTTGACACAAATTAAATTAAGATACTTAGCGCTGTTTACGATGAGACACTGGCAGCAGCTGGCAATATCCAGCTCTGAAACCGTTGTGGTAGGTGCTCGTCTGGCTGCAATGCGTCTGCCAAGTGCATCCCGGACATCCTCAATCACGTTTAGGTCCGGTGAACAAGCTAGCCACTCGATCCGTTCCATTCACTCAGCTTCGAGTATGCTGTTCATCAGTGGAGCTCTGTGGGGACGAGCGTTATGTTCCACCAGTAGGAACCCATCTCCTATGCACCAGAGTAGGGCATAACAACTGGTCAAAGGATCTCGTCTTTATACCACTGAGCAATCAAATCGCCACTCTGAACGACAACAAAGCCTTACGTCCATCAATACTGGCTCATGTCCACACCATTAATCCACCATAATGAAATGGTGATGTTTGCTGAGCATGAGCAGGGTTGTTCCGAGTTACAAGTTCTCTCCGGATGAGGGAACGACCATTGTGCAGCTGAACACCAAATCTTGATTCATCTGTAAACAAAAGCCGGCGCCAATCCTTACGACTCTAACCTTGACGTTCCACCGACCAGATTCTGCGGACTAAACGGTATCGTGGTTTTAATGGGACACACACCTTAAGCCTCCGTGCGTAGAGGCCACATTCCCGAAGGCAATTTCGGAATTGTTTATGTTGATATTTCGTGTGCCGTTGCTACCTGGAGGGTGCGTTGCAGTTGAGTTGAATTGAACCTCCTGTCTCGACGGGCTGTTGGCCGGAGATAACGGTCATCTCTTTCTGAAGTTACCCGTGGACGACCTCAGCCTTGTCTATCGATACAAAACAAAATTAGTCTCTAACCTTTTTTCAAGATATTGGATATTATCACTTACCATCGAGCTGCTGAAAAAACGTACCTGACAGCCAGTGGCTATCTTGCCAGTGCTACTATGCAGACGTCTGTTGTTAGTTAGGTTGGTATCCCATCGGGTGGTAGCGGTTGACCATAATTTGTAGGGGTAGCAACACATTACTATCACCATAGCATTTTGTACGAAGTGATGTTTGACCTGCCGGCCGCGGTGGCCGAGGTGACTGAGGCGCTCCAGTCACGGTCAGCACGGCCACTACGGTCGGGGGTTCGAATCCCCCCTCGGGCATGGATATTTGTGCCGTCCTAGTTCGTAAGTAGTTCATAAGTAGTTTGTAAGTTTAGGGACTGATGACCCCGTAGTTAAGTCCCATAAGCTTTACAAACATTTGATTTTTTTGATGTTTGACCGTACTGGAATAATTCACACAGCATTAAAATGTTCAAATGTGTGTGAGGTCTTACGAAGCCAAACTGCGTGGTTATCAATCACTAGACTTACTCACTATTTACTTGACTAACTTAAACTAACTTACGCTAAGGACAACACAAACACCCATGCCCGAGGGAGGATTCGAACCCCCGATCTTAGCTGCCGTGCAGACCATGACTGGCACGCCGCAGACGGCTCGGACACTGCGGCCGCCACAGCATTAAATACGGACACCTGTTGATGGATGCAACACCGCCTGAAATAGAACAGAAGCTCTAAACTAGCATTTCTCGTTGCGTTTCCATTTGCTACCAGACCCAAGATGTTAGTTAAATCAGTGCATACCTTTTAACTTCCTGCGTTTAGATTCAATGTGAACAAACTGGATCTTATTTATGGTGTAGTAGAAAGATATGTCCAAAGAATGAAGATGAGCACAAGCCCGAAAGCGGTAGTGGAATAAATGGAAGGAAGAAAGTATGGTATTTAACGTCCAATCGACAGCGTGGTCATTATAAACGGAGCTCACGCTCCGATTTTTGGGTAAGGGTGGGGAAGGAAATCGGCCGTGCCCTTTGAAAGGAACCATCCCGACATTTCCCTGAAGTGATTTAGGGATATCACGGAAAACCTAAATCTGGATGGCCGGAAGTGCATTTGATCCACCATCCTCCCGAATGAAATTCCAGTTTCTTACCACTGCGCCACCTAGCTCAGTTGTGGGATAAATGAAAATTAATATATTGCATTCTCCCAGGTGTACCTCGTCAAAAGACCAAATAAAATGTTTGTAAGGCTATGGGACCAAACTGCAGTGGCCACTACTAAAGTAACTTAACCCTTTCAGACCTGGTGTCCATTGTAAAGGACGCCGACTTGTATTAATTTTAGAACTCTATACGGAAGCGTTCTACTTTGAGACCCATTAGCCTGTTTACTGGACATCTGTCGCTTTTACGTTCGAGCTTTTTGCTGCCATCTGTCACCAGAATGTGGTGCTACAATGAAATACAGTGAACATGGCGGACCCATTGCAGAGTGCGTCAGATATATCATTCGTTGAAATTATTTTATGTATTTATGAATTTTGTACAAATTCCACTTTTCGAAGTAAATTCCATAATAAACATAGTGACATATATTACTGAAGACTTCTTATTTCACATCCTAAGCTACCTTCCAGACCCAGTGTCCAATTTATTTAGCATCTTTCATTTTTGGAACTAAGTATGAATTTCTTTAATTTTGCTCAAATATATAGTAGGTAGGGTCTTATGGACATGACAAAGTGCCAGAATATGTTTTATTCTATTTTTAAAATAATTCAGGACTGCAAAGGTTACGCTAAGACAGCACACCCATGCCCGAGATGGCAATCGAACTTCGACAGTAAAGCGTCCTAGAGCGCATGGACGCTCCCATGCTCCACGAAAAGACCACGAGAATAAAATTTGAAATATTAAAGCTTACACGAAGGTTTACTGGTAGTCGTAATTCACGTGAGCCACACGCAAATGGAACAGGAACAGAGTTGAGTGGCAGAGCGCTTTAAGGCGCCTTACTGCGGAGCGCGCGGCTGCTCGCAGTCGGAGCTTCTAGTCCTCCCTCGGGCATGGTTGTGTGTGTTGTCCTTAGCATAAGTTAGTTTAAGTAGTTTGTAAGCCCAGGGACTGATAACCTCAGCAGTTAGGTTACTTAGATTTACAAAAACGTCTGTGGTTGTTAGTCCCTAGGTTTAAACTGAAACTAAACTAACCTAAGGACTACACACAAACCCATCCTCGAGGCAAGACTCGAGCCTCAGACCCGACGGCGAGCAACCGCGCTCTCTGCAGCAAGGCAGAGTGAGGTAAATATAGGAAAGGGTGGAGAAATGCCAGCCGAGTATATTATAACCCCATACTGCTTCAACAAGTCTTTCAATACTTTCAATATAACAATTGGAAGTAGGGAACAGTGGGAGAAAATAGTTCGACACCGTACGGGGGATATTTTCTGGTTCACTGACGAGTCAAAATCAGACCAAGGCGTTGGGGCCGCCGGCCGCGGTGGCCGAGGGGACTGAGGCGCTCCAGTCACGGTATGCACGGCCACTACGGTCGGGGGTTCGAATCCCCCCTAGGGCATGGATATTTGTGAGGTCCTTAGTCTTAGCTAGTTTATAAGTAGTTTGTAAGATTAGGGACTGATGACCCTGTAGTTAAGTCCCATAAGTTCTACAAACATTTGAATTTTTTGCGTTGGGGCCGGGATATACGGGGTTCAGCCAAGACTGGAGGGCGTCATCTATCTAGGGAACCTGGCCTCCGTATTCCAGGCCGAAATCACTGCCATCAGGGCGTGTGTGGAGGAGAATTTGCGTAGGTGCTACAAAGACTGTAGCATCTATATCTATTCAGACAGCCAGGCAGCCATGACATCACTGGCAGCTCCTGCAACAAGGTCTAAAATTGTTGCAGAATGTCACAGGGTTCTAGTGGAGCTAGAGGAAAGCAATAGAGTAAACCTATTGTGGGTCCCTGGCCACTCGGGGATCAGTGGCAACGAAAATGCCGACAGATTACCCAGGATGGGGGCAGAGACTCCATTTATTGGACCGGAACCTGTCCTGACAATCACCAAGGCAATGATCAAATTGGAGCTACGTAACTGGCTCAGAAGACAGCATTGGACCAAAGTCTATCAACAAAATCATGGCAAGGTAATGATGCCAAAGCCATGTTTTAAAAGAAGCTCTGCAATCCTGGGCCTGAACAGGAGAGAGATTAGACTCATGGTTGGATTGCTGACAGGCCATGGGAATTTCAAAAAACACCTACATACAATGGGAATAACAGAAGAGGACCCTAAATGTAGGATCTGTGATGACGGTGATGAAACTGCATCACATATAATCTTCGAATGCATTGCATTGGGGAGTAAAAGGCACAGAACATTTGGGACAACCAGACCCAAGGAAGTGTGTCTACTAAAGAACTGGTAAAGGGACTCCTTGCATTGTTCAAGGCCATTGGTTGGCTTTACTAGATATACAGGGAGCGATACCGCACAATAAACTTAGTTTCGGTGCGGGCAGTGGCGGGTTGGACCAAGACTGTTTTGGCTTCCCTGAGAAAATCAAATCAAATCCACCACGGCTAGAATTTACAAACATTTTGACAAGAGAAAATAACTATTTTGTATGAAGTACCATCTGTCACACACCGTCAGTATTGATGTAGACGGGAATTGTGACTGGTAGTGAAATTTATTCTATTCGCTTATGTTCACCAATTCTAGAGGTGGGGATGGAGCTGGAGTGTCCTCTCCACACAATGTGCAGCACGAAATGTCAGAGACTTTCAAATGTTAGATAAGCTTAGGGACTTAACTGCGGGGTCATCAGTCCCTAAACTTACAAACTATTTATGAATTAATTTAACTAAAGGCAGCACAAACGTCCATGCCCGAGGGAGGATTCGAGCTCCCGACGGGGAACGGTCTCGCGCATCGGAGCATAGCGCCTCAATGCGCTCGGCCGATCCGCCGCGGCTAAGAGACTTTCCGTCCAGACTATGCAGATGAATAAAACGTAGGATGTAAAACATTGAAATGTCACTATCTTCTTTTTTACAGCTATCGGGACGATTGGAGATAACAGAAGTGTGTTATCAGAGATCTACCGACAGCAGGGAGCGGAGTTTGGACGAACAGTCATCGCGGCTGCGCGCACAGTTCGCCAACGGTCGCCGCGTAGCTTCACACCACAGCGGCTCCGGCCCACAGGCTCATCCACAGGTAATGTGAGACCATTTGTCTCACGTCATCTCATGTTCATCATCTGGGCAGAAATGGGAAATTTCTTCACATATAATGAAACTTCCAATTTGCAGCGGAGTGTGTGCTGGTACGAAACTTCCTAAAATCCTAGGACCTGGCGGCAATCGAACCAGCGACCTTTCGATTCTGTGTTACCGCTCATATCCGCGCACATTCCGCTGCAGAGTGGAAGTTTCATTCTGGAAACATCCCTTAGGCTGTGGCTAAGCCGTGTCTCCACCATATCCTTTCTTCCAGGAGTGTTAGTTCTGCAAGATTCGCAGGAGAACTTCTGTGAAGTTTGAAAAGTAGGAGGCGAGGTACTGGCAGAAGTAGAGTTGTGAGAACAGACCGTGAAGCGTGCCGGGATACCTCAGTCGGTAGAGCGTTTGCCCGCGAAAGGCAAAGGACCCAGGTTCGAGTCCCGGTTCTGGCACACAATTTTAATCTGCCAGTAAGTTTCTTGATACATGATTCTCCTATTAGTTCAGTTTTTACCCTTTTGCAATACGATATTTATAATTTTTATTTTATTTATTTTTACCAGTTTCTATCGTGAGTAGCTCTCAATAAAAACCAGCAAACCATTTTAAAAAACTATGGATAGAATCGACCTTATAAATGGTGTAGTTTAAAGATCTCTCCAAGCAATTAAATTCTAGACCACTGAATGTGTGGAAGCTGAGACGTTTCCTGGAAACGGGGACCCATCAGGTAACGTGTCAAATATTGCCAATAGCTCTTCAAAAGATTTCGTCGTGTTGCTTAGTTAATGCCGTTGCAAACTACTGCGTTGCATCTGCTCATGTGGAGATCTAGGCAGTGTTTTCTACCTGTTCTGTGATTTTAACGCAATAACTGCATGTGTCTTATTTCATTGCGTTGGTGTCATACCGTCTTAATATGAATAAGGCCTGCATAGAGAGACAGAGCGAAGTTTGCAGTTCTACCTAACAACAACTTCATCATAGGACTGAGGTGTTTTTCCCAGTTACAGCCTTAGAGAACAATTTCTCGTAGCTTAATTTGTGTTTTATCGTTTTTATTAATTACTAGTAAAGGTCCCTTTCCAATTCACGATAATTTAAAGAATTACCAGTGAGTTAATTTCACGAAGTATATGTAATTGAAAATAAGTATAGAAAAAAATTGTAATTATGTGTAAAGTTTAATGTAAGTTGCTAAGTTCTCTCATTATTAAACACTGAAAGAGAGTATTCTGAGAAACTTCAGCTCCGCCTTAAGAAAAGACAGTTTCTCGTGCGTCTCAATGCATATGATGTTATATTTTTTAACTATGTACGGTATAGTGATATTATTTTACAGGCACTTTTAGTTGTATATGTATATACTGTCTCCAAAATGTATTGCGAATAGTCAGTAGATAAGAAGTAATAAATTATAAGTTTTACAGCAAGAGCAACGAAAATGTAGTATGCAAAAAACTCTTCTTTCTTTCACCAATTTGTGGAGGTTTGCCGCGAGAAAAAGTTTTGTAATTGTTTGAAATATTTATTGAAAGTCGCTAAGAGCTTTCATTTTCAAATACTGGTTGAATGTAGCGGGGTAAGTTGCACTTCCTAACTTAATCAATCTCAAGGGATATACACAGTTTATAACGGAATTACCTGGCTTATTGCGTTAAACCATTAACACAAATCTACACCTCTTAATGAGTACATAATGACAGCATTTTAAAATTCAGAATTCAGTCACTTATTATATGAAATGCTAAAGAGCAATTTTTGTTCCCCGGAATTCGTTAGATAGGCAATCTGCAGTGACGATTCCGCAGCAGGAATAGGGTTAGCCATTTAGTAATACAGCTATATATTTGCAAACTTAAGCAAAGTAAAACTATTCTCAAATGCTATATTAACCAGTATTTTACTAGTTTCGGTTTGTATAATCCGCTAATCCTCTCAACGATTAATAACTGAGTTACCAGGACAGTTACATGGGAACCTTCTGGATGGATTCAGAGTGACTTTCAACATAAGTCGTTGCCAGAAGGAAAGGAAGCACTTCTAGAATTATCTAGTTATTGAAACCCATAACTTTGAATTTTTAGACTATGTACATTCACAGAGGCGAGGCACCGTACGTGAAACAGAACAGGCACTGACTTACTAGAAATCTTGCCTATTGAACATAGTACAGACTGTGAAAGCTCTACAGGCACGGCATTATCTATTGACGTTTTAGGGACTAAAAAATGTACAATCTTAATATTAAACTTAAAATACGCAAATTTCATGTACGTATATAATTGAGTCAAATGGACCACTTTAGCCTAATATCCATATAATCACTATTTCTTAAATGCTGGTTATATTTTATGTACAAATGTGGTACACTAATTAATAAACCAAATTGAAACTTCCTGGCATATTAAAATTGTGTGCCGGAACCGGGACTCGAACCTGGGACCTTTGCCTTTCGCGGGCAAACCAAATTCTCGTTTGGGGACAGAAGAGTTAAAAACCCCGTCGGGCCAGACAGACGTGGATTATCCTAGAACTGTTGAAGACAGTGGATTAGTTCCTTGCACCGAGCAGCATCTATTTCCTTTAAGCAAGAATAGCAATCGTGCTAAGAAACCGGGGGGGGGGGGGGGGGGGGGGGGAGAGGCGAGAGGGGTAATTGTAAAAGGGCGATACCTGGACCGATATAGAAAAATCACAGAAAACCCAAATCTGGAAGAGCGTACTCCCAAAAGCTAGTCTAGTCTGCTAATGACTGTGCCGGCTCACTCAGTAAGTGCAGTCATGTTGGACTGTCTTGCAGTAATCACTTCGTAATCGAATTTGTTGGTTTTAATCCAGCCTTCCCCTCTTATCGATGTGAGAAGCCACCAATGCACATAGCTAAGACGTACGAAGCAAAACCGTCAGAATAAATCACTGGTAATTTACACGATGAAATTCCTTGGCATAAAATGTTTCAATAGTTTGGTGTGGTGATTCATTTATTTCTGTTTGTGAATTTGAATTTGATTTCATCTTTCTTGCACGATTTACCACCTTGCTTTTTGCCTCCTTGTTTTTTGGTGTTTGAACCACCCTGTGCACCACGGAACGTTAGCCCCTCATTTTCTTTCCTTCTTCAATCTTCTGCAATTAGAAATTCACACCGACAGGATAAAAAATTTCGAAGGAGGATTAATAGAAAATACAGGAAAGTTGATACTATGGTTTCAGTGCTTTTTTCAAAAAGTGTTCAAATGTTTGTAAATCTATGGGATTTAACTATTCTGGTCATCAGTCCCTAGGCTTACAAACTACTTAAACTTACTTATCCCAAAGACAACAAATACACCCATGTTCGAGGGAGGACTCGATCCTCCGACGGCAAGCAACGGCGCGCTCCGCAGTTAGGCGCTTGGGAACGCTAGGGAATGATTTTTTTTTCTTTTTCAGTAAAGTTTTGTCAGCGTGTTGCGTTTTTTTTAACAAAATTTGTTGTAACTGAAAGGCTCCACTAACAGAACACATCATAAATGCAATTCAAGTATAAACAAAAGGAAATCATTGTCATACATAAATGAGGCAGTAACGTGACAAGGCAGAAAATACACGGATAGCCGCCTTCGGCCATCTCCTGTCATCAGACTGAAGGAAAGAAGATGGTGTAAGCTGCACTCTGCCATGAAAGTCCAGACCAAACTGAATGCTAGAAGTTATTCCAGAAGGCGTCTACGCTCATTCTTTAAGAGAGGGAAGAATGAACATGGCCATCCTGACCATAAAATGAAAAACAAGAATTCATTATGTCAGTGAAGTCGCAGCAGTTCTTACTGCCTCTGTTCTTGCTTGAAAGTCAAGGCGTACAGCACAAAGTTTCCATACATTTTTTACTTCTTCAAAACGTACTGGAGAATATCTTGAACATTTGACTTAGAGATATTTCTTCCTTGTTATTTGTGGCACAACGACTTTGACACACAACTTCCGCACATCCGCTAGCTGTTCATAACTGACAGGACGAATGCACAGCTGTTGTTACCAGTCGTTAGTTCGAGCTGCTACAGTAGTTATTGCGCCGACGTCAGCTGTGAATGAAATTAGCCTTGGAGCTTTTAGACGGGTAGTATAACTGGCATGTTTATCTCATTCATGTTTGAATGGAAAAAAAGGACGGACAAAAATGTAGTAGTTAGTAGATTGCGTGACAGGAAAGCGAATCATAAATAATACTTGGAGTTGCAATACTGTGTTACAGGTAGAACGCCCACAATTAGAGAATCAGTTTTGTTCTTTTTAAGTGTTGTTACCGGGACTAATGGCGTAAAAAGTGTGTGTCACCTAAGATTTGCATCCCCTTTTATTTTGTGAACGGCTCCAGATATCGAAACCAAGTTTCCGCAAATAATAGTACGCTAAGAGGCACGTATTTTGAAATGCAATCTTGTATCGCTCGAGATATAGAAACAAGTATTTTTTAATGGAACAGTATAGTTTTGGTAACTGAATTTAATAGTCGGTGAAACCCTTAAAAATATCGAGAAAGCGAACTAAAATTGGAAATCAATGCAACCGATGTCGGCTACTCCGTGCAAACAACGCCAAATAGAGCTCTCACGCCATGCCTTGTAGTTACAATGCAACAAATTAGTGTTAAGTAATTAAGATAAAACGAAATTTGCTGTGCGACATAGATACAGGATCCGCTATTATTTTTGTGTATGGAACTATATTCTAGTTTCTGGCGAATCGCATAGGGCTTAAGAACACTTAAAATGCTCATACGTTTCAAGGCTTTTGTGGAAACAACTACTATTTTACCAGACAGATTTTCATATAAACTTTCGCCGTTGCAGCTTACTTGCCGGCCGCGGTGGCCGAGCGCTCTGCGGCGCGCCAGTCACGGTCCGCACGGCCACTACGGTCGGGGGTTCGAATCCCCCCTCGGGCATGGATTTTTGTGCAGGCCTTAGTCTTAGCTAGTTAATAAGTAGTTTGTAAGTTTAGGGACTGCTGACCCCGTGGTTAAGTCCCATAAGATATACAAACATTTATTTTTAAAGCAGCTTACTTGTCGAAGTCAAAACAGAAATGTCGGCCGTTGATACACCATGATAAAGGTCCTTCTTTACGGAATAAAAGTAACTACTGTATTAACTTTCTTAGACTAGGAAAATGGTATGCCGGTTAACGCTATCGTGATTTCTCGGTGTCTTCTCGGGGGTCTTTCGTATGTGACGAAGTGCCCTTTCACAAAACCATCAAAGCGTCTCGCTGCGGAGCGAACGGTTGCTCGCCGTGGAGGTTCGAGTCCTCCCTGGGGCATGGGTGTGTGTGTTGTCCTTAGGTTAGTTTACCTAGGTTTAAAAAGTTTGTAAGCTACGGACTGATGACCACGCAGTTTGGTCCGATAGACTTACAAGCATTTGAACATTTGAACAAAACCATCCGGTTATGTAAATCGTCTCCATGCATTTCTTGATGCAGTGACATGTGGTATGGCTAGTAACCGATGCAATATGTCGCAAATTCTACCTATGGACATACCAGAATTGCGGTGTCGCCATGACACAGTGTTTTTCCGTTGTTATCGAAGATAATTTATCATACGGAGATAAGTAGATGAAGCAGAATAATGAATGTATGACGATTGTGTGCTCTACCACCAAAGAATGTTAGCTCTCGTTAGTTCTACTACAGGGTTGTGAATGCCTTTACGTCTGGTGGCAGTGTACAGATTGCCAGTCGGAATTGAAGCAAACTAATTACACGGGAAGCTAATGGAACAGTAGTACTAGCAGCAATATGTTGCAAATTGTACTGATAATCATTACAGAATCGCGCTGTAATTGCCGAACACTTATCTATGGGCCCTGGTGCACTGCTGCAAGTACTGCTGTTCAGTTGCGGCTGGTGATAATGTGCTAATGTGCTGCAGCACACTGTAAATATATTACTAAAATTATGCCATTTTTCTTCGAAAGAAAGCGAGAAATCGCTGTAAAATTACATCCTTTCTCTTGGAATGCGATCCAGATATCACAATAAAATTATGCCAATTCCCTTCCAATACGTATTAGAATGCTAGTAATAAGGATGAAAACGCATTCTGGAGCGCTCTCGCCACGATAGCTGGAAACCAGCTCCGTACGCTGAAGTGGGATTCAGCCGCACTGGTGCGTGCGCAGAGAGGCGGCGCAGTCGTCTGTTCGCTAGTGCGCATGCGCAGACGTGACGTCAGGCCTGGCGACTCATGTGTACTGAGACCGACTGCAGCACCAGATCAATATTTCTCTTCGCACTGCGTGTAACGGTTGCAGAAGAATAGTATATGATGAATATTGCGGCATACAGAGTCAAATAGCGCGCTGGCTCAGGAGTCTTGCGCGTTGTCTCTCAAACCTACCTGTGTGAGGGCTCGTATTCAAATACCTCTGAGTCCAAATTTTTATTTTCTGTAAATAAAACTTCAATCAAAAACAACATTAGTAATGTATACCCAACATGCGAGTGAAACTGCGCTTTTCAGCCAAGCAGTTTCATTGGTCACTTGTGTAGAACGCAGATGACGTGGTGGGGATATTGCTAAGCTCCGTTATTTCCATTGTCAGTCACGCTTTTTACTTTAGTATATTTTGTTTCCTTTTTTGTGATATTGTAGCACACTGGTCAAATTTTGTACGAGCCGCCACTGCTGCTGTTCCATAAGCTTCCCCCGTAATTGATCTGCTGCATTTCCGTGTGGCAGTCTGTACACTGTCACCAGACATAAAGGCGTTCACAACCCTGTAGTAGAACTAACTAGAGCGAACGTTCTATGGAAATCGCTTGCCGCGTTGGAGTGTCCGTGCACTCGAAGACTCTTTGCAGCAGAGCGAGCGGTTGCTCACCGTTGGAGGTTCGAGTCCTCCCTCGACCATATATGTGTGTGTGTGTGTGTGTGTGTGTGTGTGTGTGTGTCTTATCCTTAGCGTAAGATAGTTTAAGTTGTTTTAAAGCCTATGGACTGATACCAGGCCGCGGCGGCGTGGCCCAGCGCATTGAGGCGCTATGCTCCGATGCACGAAGCCGTTCCCCGTCGCGGTTTGTATCCTCCCTCGGGCATGGATGTTTGTTTTGTCTTTAGTATAAGTTAGTTTATAAGTAGTTCTCAAGGGGGGAAGGTGAGGGTTTAGTAGTGTATCTTGAAGAGAGGTCCATGACTCACAAAGTATCCAAAGGGGGCCTGTACTCGTTGCGACAGCACTGGGGCCATCGGTAGAATTTGTACCGAATGAAGTATTCTGGATGCGATACGGGTATTGATAAAAGAGACCTTTCGGCCATATTCAAAGCTCCAAGGAGATAGCCTCAGACGACAGTGAGAAGAACTTACAGAAAACGTTTATAATTAAGCGCCGAAGTGCGATGGACATGTTTCGTACAGATGATGCACAAACGCCATAATGTATCCATCAATTTCAATGAAGTCTCAGCTCCCTCCGACAGCTCTCTTCCTATTCCAATAACATGTGATTTTACTAAGTGATTGTGCTGCCTGCTATATTCCCATATCGTTTGATCCATCTCCGGATCTCCTCTTCTAAAAATGAACTCATCCACATATGCTCGGCACTTAATGGATGAAGTTCCTCTCAACCTCATCCATAAGAGACGTTTCTTCATCCCATATCAGAATGGCTCCGTTGCTATTGCATAAAGGATCATTGAGAGGGGACAGCCTTCTCTCACTGAACTTAAAATAGGGATTTGTTCTTTTCCAGTCTTACATTAACAATCTCTTTAGAATTGGCATCATGGGCGGAGACAGCCGAGAAAGCCATCCGATTCATTATAGCTGGAAAGAATGACTCACTTTATGAAATGTGCCATCGAAGTCTACAGGCCAAAGCAGTGGAAATTGCGTCGTGATAATCGCTAAGGGTCACCTGTATACTGCTGTCTCATTGTTCACATGTAATAAAATGACGCATTGACGCGGCAGAGCGGCCAAGCGCATTGAGGGGCTATGCTACGATGCGCGAGGTCGTTCCCCGTCGGGGGTTCGAATCCCCCCTCGGCAATGAATGTTTGTGCTGTCTTTAGTATAAGGTAGTTAATAAGTAGTAACAGATCTATGCCTGGCGATCTGTAACTGGTGGGGGCGCCGTAAGTTCTCGAAGAAGCGTGTAGTAGAAGATCTTTTCTTGTCGGTGCCAGAGCGATCTTTCCCTACAATAACTAATTAGCGCACGTCTTAAGCTCAGTTTGACACAGTCGCGCCATCTTTGAATCGTTGACGGATACCTCGGTAATAGAACTTTACATTCGGTCCAGGTACTCTGTTAGTTACTGACATTCCTGATCTCGTAGGAGTGCGCATTTAGTTTCCATGTTGCCCGACTTCTCCACGTTGTCTGCCTGCGGAGGTCGACCATGCAGATGAATGCATTATGGTCCGAGAAGGTCGTGGGCCAGGGCTCCGCTTGTATAATTGCTGTCACAAGGTCGGAGAAGACGTAGATGCAATTAATTCTTCTGGATGAGTGACTGGTCATATAAGTGAAACCAGGGCAGTCACCATGTAACACCTCCCAAGTATCAGCAAGACGCAGATGTTGCACGAAAAGACGCAATTCGGGGCATGGAGTGTAGTTGGGTTGTTGATCTTTCGGAGAGAGCACGTTGTTAAAGTCTCCGCCTATAATGAGGTTGTTGCAGTGTTCCCAAAAGAGAGGCGTAATTTCTTCTGTGTAAACTGTGAAAGTTGCCACCTTTTATCTGTCCCAGAAGGCACGTAGACGTTAATAACTCGAGTTCCCTGCATATCGAATGCCAGTCTTCGCGCTGACTGCAAGTCACCTCTATACCATCTCGCACGAGGATAGCCGTTCCGCTGCCTCTCGCTTCAGCAGTGGTAACATAACCAGTGAAACCATAAAAGTCCGGTAAAGCGTCCATTAGAACTTCCTGCATTAACGCAACACCCACGTCAGTCACCTTGAGCCTATCACGTAGCAGTTGAAGTTTGATACGCCTGCCAGTCATGTTAAGGTTGATGGAGGCGATTCTGTAAGTTTGCGGCAGGTCTGCAAGTAGTGGGACATTCATTATTACGTGGGGAAGAGATGTTGCAGCAGAAGAATGACCACGTCAAGCCGCCCCTGTTTGATTGGGCTTGGGGTAAAAAAGGGGTGGCAAGTACTGGAGTCTTTCTACTGAGCCAAAGTATGGCTGTCGATGAGAAATCTTTCAGCGCCCCCCCCCCCCCCCACAGCTGGCCGTCCTGGATCCGCCCCTGTTCATAAGTAATATGTAAGCTTAGCGACTGAGCACCTCGCAGCTAAGTTCCATAAGCTTAACAAACATTTGAACCTTTTTTTTTAATAATTGCACACTTGACCGTCAAAACAAAACGAAAGTCATCACCGTCTACGTAATGTTTTGTACGACGCATGGGGAATGGTACCGTAGTGCATACTTGGACTACTGACCGATCGCAACGAATTTGTCAGGTACTGTAATATTTTAATATGCAGTGGAAGGAGGGGATGATCGGAAAGAGGGAACAGGGGGAATCTGGCAGATAGCGAGGGAGGTAATGGCAGAGGTGTGGGGTTGGTAAGTGGATAGAGGGGAGGAGGAGGAGGAGGAGGAGCAGAGGTAGGCAGACAGAGAGAGGAGGGAGGAGTATACGGACTAACTGAATATTGAAATAAATAAAACCTGAGCAAAAGCAGGTTTTCAGCTATCAAATACAATGAGAAACTTAATAGTAGAAAGAGGTAAGGAACAGGGATTCAGATGAGGGAAGTAATGGGCAGAGATATAAAGCAAAAAATACATCAAATTCCCACGCTTATTTAACAATTGCGAAGAACTGGCGGGTTCGCTAGTTTATATACAGGGTTTTCATTGTAACTGAAGACATTCAAACATCACGGAAACTACATTCCGAATCAAGGAAAGATACAATACTTATTTGATTGTATGGCAGGGGGACGTCCAATGATACTACACTCGCACCCAAACCCAACCCCTTGCGTGGGTGGAGGGGGGCGACTTTGAAACCTTCAAAGGGAACCCCCGGTATTTTTTAGCACATTACGATTGTACGGCAAAAACTACATACGTGTCGTCTTAATTTTTTTTCTTTCCGCAACAGATGGCACTGTAATCAGCAGAATAAAAACGAGTCAACCACTGCAATTTATATTATGCAGCTCAATGTCCATTCAATGTTCAGTGGTACGTGGACCCCAGACTCATACTGCGAGAGTAAAACACTCCAGTAATCCATAACGTTTACTTGGAAACCCCATCCGCAACGTTGCATCCCTCTGACTTGGAACAATTGATGCGCCACTGTGGTGATCTACGACGTATCGTAACACGCAGTACACTGTAACCGGAGCTCGTGTATCTAGCAGGCGTAGAACAGAAAACAACTCTAAACATTACGTGTACAGTATTTACTTCTTGTCTATCATACGAAGACAAGACGGGCGAATAGACGAAGCACGCTGCAACCACAGAAGAAAAAACTAAAATGATCCTGATTTATGGCGAATGTAAGAGAAATGTTGTCGCTGCTGTTGCCATGTATGCCGAGCGTTTTCCAATTCAAAAATGTTTATAAATCTAAGGGACCTATTATCAGTCCAGAAGTTGTTCAAAGGTTTGTTAAGCTTGTGGGACTTAATTGCGGGGTCATCAGTCTCTTTCGTATGTGATGAAGTGCCCTTTCACAAAACCATCAAAGCGTCTCGCTGCGGAGCGAACGGTTGCTCGCCGTGGAGGTTCGAGTCCTCCCTGGGGCATGGGTGTGTGTGTTTGTCCTTAGGTTAGTTTACCTAGGTTTAAGTAGTTTGTAAGCTATGGACTGATGACCACGCAGTTTGGTCCGATAGATTTACAAGCATTTGAACATTTGAACAAAACCATCCGGTTATGCAAATCGTCTCCATGCATTTCTTGATGCAGTGACATGTGGTATGGCTAGTAACCGATGCAATATGTCGCAAATTCTACCTATGGACATACCAGAATTGCGGTGTCGCCATGACACAGTGTTTTTCCGTTGTTATCGAAGATAATTTATCATACGGAGATAAGTAGATGAAGCAGAATAATGAATGTATGACGATTGTGTGCCCTACCACCAAAGAATGTCAGCTCTCGTTAGTTCTACTACATCAAAGCTCCCAGTGCTGTCGCAACGAGTACAGGCCCCCTTTGGATACTTTGTGAGTCATGGACCTCTCTTCAAGATACACTACTAAACCCTCACCTTCCCCCCTTGCAGTAGAAGACTGGGTCTTATCAATCAATTCAATTGTTTGTAAAGCTTATGGGACTTAACTACGGGGTCATCAGTCCCTAAACTTACAAACTACTTATGAACTACTTACGAACTAGGACGGCACAAATATCCATGCCCGAGGGGGGATTCGAACCCCCGACCGTAGTGGCCGTGCAGACCGTGACTGGAGCGCCTCAGTCCTCTCGGCCACCGCGGCCGGCCTGGTCTTATCAGCATTCGCACTCGAGCAGCGGCACTTTATATGAAGACCATGCGCAAGATGTGGGCCCATCGTCAGCACAGTTTCACTGGTCTCCTAATTGAGGAAATAGTCCCTCCGTCCTGCATGTCACCTGTTGCACTAGCGCACATCATACTTACGTTCTCCGTCATCCAAACATTCTTCTAGAATACAGCTATGTGCACACAAAGCTTCCCAGTGCCAGGATATCAACAGCACGTGATGCGTACAACCTGTTGAAGAATAACAATCGGAACAAGATTGAGAGACGACCAAAAACACTTAACGACGGAGATACATGCCACCTGGTACCTCGTGGTTAGTAAAAATATCCTACAAGAAGCACACTACCTTACAAACTACTTAAACTAAGGTAAACTAACCTAAGGACAACACACACACCCATGTAGTAGGGAGGACTCGATCCTCCGATGGAGAGCAACCACGCGCTCCACAGCGCCTTAGACCGCTCGGCTACTCCACCGTGGCGATATAAGTACTGTCCGTACATTATCTCGTCCTTGACTTTTGGATCTTCCTACAGGAAAGACACGACGAACTTTGCTAATTATTAAGGCAGCAAATTCCATTAATCCCCCTCCCCCCACACAGGTAAGAGACGATGACTCTGATGATCACTGATTCACAGTGTCAAACGGAACACGGTCCATGATGATAATACGAGAAGACGTACTCGGGTATCCGCTATAGATTTTGTACTAGAAAAAGTTCCGTTTCTGATATTTCTGATATTTCAATAGTCGCCAACCATTATAAGACCAGATACGTACTTTCAGTTTGGTTGTATTATGATTCCTCATTTACTATTTTATATTCCCTAAATAGCTGTCATAAATCGGTTAATTTAGTTGTATTGTAAATTTACTTGGCCGTAAGCTATGTAAAAAAAAGCGCCGGAGCTCTTACCTGCGAAAGGCAAACGTATCGCATTCGATTCCTTGTTCGACACACAGTCTTAATCTGCCTACAAGTTTCAACTAGAATTTTAACAGTTCATTATATTTTCAATAAGTTGCATCGAAGAATCGAGATTTTCTTAATATACCGGTATAGTTTTATTAATTTATCTTGTGTCTATGGCATATGTTATGCACCAGGTTGTTGTTTTAAAAAACCCTCGTCATTATAAACTGTTTATTGGGCTGAAAATGAGATAAATATTGCAATCTCTTCCGATGTCGCAACTGGCGAAATCAAATTCATGACGTCCAGTCGGTCAGCTTGAACCGCCATTGGTGGCTACTTCTCCTTGGGTGGGGGGAGGCGTGGTACTACTGGATAGGATATTAGACGAAGCACACACAAACAATCCGTCACTATCTCGGAATGCTGGTGCAATGTCAGTATGCGGCAGTTTCCTTTCACTGAGTACCAACACCCATAGCGAATAGGTGAGAGCCTTCACGCCGTAAAGTTACGTGGCAGAGGCAGAAAGCCCACGTTCGATTCTCAGTCGGGACGGAGATCTTAAGCACTCGGGAACTGGCTACTGTATTATCATTATTTCATCATCCACACGCAAGTCGTCGATCAATTGTGATAAATAAAAGACTGCATTATGCTGCAGAATAACTCCAGATGCAGTCCCCCGGTTAATAAATGCCGTACTGTCCTGCCAGTTCATTGACTCACAATGATTCATAGATCCGTAATTGTCTCGTGGTAGTGTGACAAAAAAGTGAACATTGGTCGGCGTAGGGGAAATACCCTCTTATAATACTATAGTACTGCAATAAAAGGAACCATGTAGCAAAAAATTATACCGATACATTTCGACACCGGTTACAGTGCAGAAGACAGAGCATTACGTATTAACATGGCAACTACACTACTGGGCATCCAAAATGTAACCCCTATAAGAGTGTTGATATCACAGACAGATTAATTTTGGAAATAACATATCGTACAGAGATCACATGAGTGGAAGTACACTCCCATTTGAGGTGAGGAAGATGAAATCAGTATGAAGTGTTGCAACTGTTGTTGGCTATACCTGCTGTTAGACGCTTCAGCATTGAAGCAACAACGCTCTCGTTTTAGTTATAGCATTCTATGATGCTTCCACATATTTACAAAAATTGATCTAGTGTAGAAATGGGTGGTGTATACCGGGCCATTAGTTCATCGATTATCCTCCAGACCTTTTCAGTAAGCGTGAGATCGTGATACACTGAGGGAGGCGGCGCAGTGGTAACACACTGGACCCGCATTCGAGAGGACGCCGGTTCGATATCGTCTCCGTCCATCCTGATTTACGTTTTCCGTCATTTCCCTAATTTACTCCGGGCAAATGTCGAGGATGGTTCCTGTCATAGCCGCACGGACTGGGCGGCTGTTCCCGCCGGAGGTTCGAGACCTCCCTCGGGCATGAGTGTGTGTGTGTGTGTGTGTGTGTGTGTGTGTGTGTGTTGTTGTTGTTGTTGTTGTTATTGTTGTCCTTTGTGTATGTTAGTTTAAGTAGTTGGTAAGTCTAGGAACTGATGACAATAGCAATTTTGGTGACTGACTGGAGGACTTCCTAAGTAACTGAATGCAGTACATTGTTCGCGACGGCGAGTGTTTATCAAAGATGAGTGTATCGTCAGGCATGCCCCATGGGAGCGTGATAGGACTGCTATTATTTTATATCTATATAAATGATCTGATAGACAGAGTAACATTGCGGCTGTTTTCTGATGATGCTATGGTATATGGGAAGGTGTCGTCATTAATTGACTATGTCATACAGGATGACTTAGAGAAGATTTCCAGTTGGTGTGAAGAATGGCAGCTAATCTATACCTATAAATGTGAATGTCTGTTCGGTGTACGTTTATCACGTCTGAACCACAAGACATAAAGAGCTAAAAATTTGTACAGTTACCAATGTATACCCGGGGAACTCTTTCGGCACGGTTTTATGGCGATCGAACAGCTATTTTCCTATATATATTAATGTGAATGTCTGTTCGTTGTACGCTTATCACGTCCGAACGACAAGACGCAGAGACTAAAATATTTGTATAGTAACTAATTTATACCTGAGGAAGGTTTTAGGTACGGTTTTATAGCGATCTGATAGATATTTTGTAATTTGAAGAATATAACGCGAAATGCGGAGCAATGATTACTCTTTGAAAATTATATTTACTCTTTGAAAATGGTTTTATTGGTTGAATTGTTGTTTGAGGGTTGATAATGATAAAAGGGTGGAGTATATTGGGATGGAAAGTTATCGGTGTATATAAAATTCTACGTGTGTGTGTGTCAATATTTCGCTCTGCAGCGAAAACTACAGAACGCAAACGAATGGACTGTGTGTAATAATTGTCCGAAGTCTCCCGTTGTACACCATAGCAGTTCCATGCCGATGGCTATAAGGGGGTGGAAGATATGGTGGTTGAAAGTCGTCAAATTATAAAAAAAAATCGGACTGAAGGCCAGCGATGACGTTTGCGACTCTATAGGAAGGAGGTTACATACAGCGAAACGTGATGCCACAGACCATACCTTTGGTCTATGCATGCTACCATGTCTTCAGCTCTTTCTCTGTAAGGATAAGCATACGAATAAGGGAATATAAGAATAAATAACTAAAGCAGTAAAAAATAAATTTCTTTTAATACATATCTTTAAAAAAATCGATTTAACGTTTCGCACATTACATCAAGTTATCGATATGTGATATTATTACAATAATTATTGTTGAATTTCGTGATTGGATTCTTCGAAACGAGTGCATTTTTATCTGTGATTTGATCTACACTACTTACTTTCCTGATAATGTTGATTGAAAATGTTTGTTTCTAAAGAAGGTATTGTATTTCATTTCATCCTTCAAAACCAAAACCTCATAGCACACTACTGAAAAATAGTTTATCTATCATAATCAACCAACACGCGAGCGGAGCCGCGGGTTTAAACTAGTTCTAAATATAGAAAAATGTAAAGTGATGTACATGAGTAGGAAAAACAATCCCATAATGTTCGAATACAGTATTAGTAGCGAGCTTCTTAACACAGTCGCGTCGTTCAGATATCTAGGCGTAACATTGCAGAGCGATATGAATAGGAAAGAACATGTAAGGACAGTTGTGAGTAAGGTGGACAGCCGACCACGGTATATTGGGAGAATTTTCGAAGATGTACGTCATCTGTAAAGGAGACCGCATATAAAATACTTGTACGATGCGCGAGGCCGTTCCCCGTCGGGGATCCAAATCCCCCCTCGGGCATGGATGTTGGTGCCGTCTTTAGTATAAGCTAGTTCATAAGTAGTTTGTAAGGTTAGGGCCTGATGACCCCGTAGTTAAGTCCCATAAACTTTACAAACATTCGAACATTTTGGAAATGTAGGGTCCCCTGGAATAGTTTAGGCGTGCACTACTCACAGGGAGCGGCTACTAGCGTAGCGGAGTACGTGTGGGGTCCACCTCCGACCTTCGAACTGACTTACCCAGCCAGTTATAGGGGGACCTACAGTTTAACGTCGGTTCCGAACCACGGTGCTACTCGGTATTTTTCACATGAGCAATACTGCCAGAGGTGAAAGAATTGGAAAGTGACAGATGAAAATCCTAGGACGCGACCTTTGGATTTGAATTCTTGCATTCTACCACTGTGCAACCGAGGCGCACATTATCACTATCTAAAAGTGAGATCAGCTCTGGGATCTTTCCATAGAAGCTCCTGCAGCTATCTGTTACTATAGTTATCATTTGCTTCGTTATATTGCGGCGAGTACTGCCCTGACCGGAATTATTAATCGTCTTAACGAGACTGTGGAGGGATTTCTCTAACCTAAAAAAAAAAAAAAAAAAAAACAGAGAAAAGGTCGCTGAGACCTGATGGGATACCAATTCGATTTTACACTGAGTATGCGAAGGCACTTGCACCTCTCCTAGCAGCAGTGTACCAAAAGTCTCTAGAGGACCGAAGAGGAAAAAAGCGCAGGTCATTTCCGTTTACAAGAAGACTATAGGCATCTCTGTCATCAATCAATTGCAGAATTCTGGAGCAAATATTATGTCCGAGAGACTGGAAATCTCTTTTGTAGGAAACATGGATGCGAAAGCGGCAGTCATTTGAAACACAACTCACGCTATTCATCCAAGAGAAGCAGATGGCAGTAGATACATGATCCTAAGTAGATACCGTGTTCCTTGACTTCTGCAAGGCGTTCCATATCGTTCCGCACCGTTGCCTGATGAACAAAGTGCGACCGTATGGAATGCCAGACAAGCTATGTGACTGGATTGAGGCGCTTCTAGATAACAGAAAGCAGCATGTCATTCTAAACGGAGATAAATCTTCAGACTTTACAGTGATCTCAGGCGTGCTCCCAGATAAGTGTTACGGGGTCGCTGTTTCTCACAATATGTATAAATGACCTCGTAGATAACATCGGCAGTGAGGCTTTCCGCGGGTGATGCTGCAGTTAATCGAGAAGTCACAACACTGGAAAAGGGAAGCGAAATGCAAAATGATCTGCAGCATATTGACGCATGGAGCAGGGAATGACAATCGAGCCTCAACATAAATAAGTGTCAAGTGCTGCGTTTACATACAAAGAAAGATCATTTGTTACACAACTACGCGGTAGCAGAACAAACACTGGAAGCAGTTACTTCCAGCAGATATTTGGGAGTAGACATAAGTGACGATTTTAAATGGAATGCCCATATAAAAGCTATCGTGGTTAAGGCAGATGTCAGAATGAGATTCATTGGAAGAATCCTCAGGAACTGTAGTCCGACAACAAAGGAAGTAGGTTACAAAACTCTTGTCCGTACCAGGTGGATTGATAGAGGACATAGAGATGATCCAATGGAGAGCGTTTGATACAGTACCCCACAGACGTTTAATGAACAAAGTAAGAGCATATGGTCTATCAGACCAATTGTGTGATTGGATTGAGGAGTTCCTAGATAACAGATTGCAACATGTCATTCTCAATGGAGAGAAGTCTTCCGGAGTAAGGCCGCGGTGGAGTAGCCGAGCGGTCTAAAGCGTCTCGCTGCGGAACGCGCGGTTGCTCGCCGTGGAGGTTCGAGTCCTCCCTGGGGCATGGGTGTGTGTGTTGTCCTTAGGTTAGTTTATCTAGCTTTAAGTAATTTGTAAGCTACGGACTGATGACCACGTAGTTTGGTCCGATAGATTTACAAACATTTGAACATCCGAAGTAAGAGTGATGTCAGGTATGCCACAGAGGAGTGTCGTGGGTCCGTTACTGTTCACGATATATATAAATGACCTTGTGGATAACATTGGAAGCTCACTGAGGCTTTTTGCAGATGACGCTGTAGTATATAGAGATGTTGAAACAATGGAAAATTGTATTGAAATGCAGGAGGATCTGTATCGAATTGACGCATGGTGCAAAGAATGGCAATTGAATCTCAATGTAGACAAGTGTAATGCGCTGCGAATACATAGAAAGTTAGATCCCGTATCATCTAGCTACACTATAGCGGATCAGCAACTGGAAAAAGTTTATTCCATAAATTATCTGGGAGTAGGCATTAGGAGTGATTTAAAGTGGAACGACCATATAAAATCAATCGTCGGTAAAGCAGATGCCAGACTTAGATTCATTGGAAGAATACGAAGGAAATGCAGTCCGAAGACAAAGGAAGTACGTTACAGTACACTTGTTCGCCCACAGCTTGAATACTGCTCACCAGTGTGGGATCTGTACCAGTTGGGGTTGATAGAGGAAGTAGAAAATATCCAACGGAGAGCAGCACGCTTCATTATAGCATCATTTGGTAATCGTGGAAGCGTTACGGAGATGATCGATAAACTCCAGTGGAAGGCTCTCTGTCGCTCGGTACGGGCTTTTGTCGAAGTTTCGGAAAGATACCTTTACCGAGGAGTCTAGCAGTATATTGCTCCCTCCTACGTATATCTCCCGAAGAGATCATGAAGATACAATCAGAGAGATTAGAGCCCACACAGAGGCATACCGACAATCTTTCTTTCCGCGAACAATACGTGACTGGAATAGGAGGGAGAACCGATAGTGGTACTCAAGGTAAATGTTCAAATGATTCTAAATCTATCGGACCAAACTGCGTGGTCACCAGTCGGTAGCTTACAAGCTACTTAAACCTAGGTAAACTAGCCATGCCCAGGGAGGACTCGAACCTCCACGGCGAGCAACCCCGCTCTCAGCAGCGAGACGCTTTATACCGCTCGGCTACTCCGCCGCGGCTACTCAAGGTACCCTCCACCACACACCTATCGGATGGCTTGCGGAGTATGCATGTAGATGTAGATACAGGCAATCATTTTTCCTGCGGACCTCCGTAACTGGAATAAGAGGAAGTGCCATGTACCCTCCGCCACATACCATGACGTGGCTTGTGGAATATGTAGATGTAGTCGCTTGTCATTGTGAGAGGCCAGCTTCACGCATTACAAACAGCGAAGGTGGAAGACACGCGAGCACCCGTACTGTAGTCCTTATCTTCCCCCATGCGATGATCGCGCCTTCAGTCTTTTAAAAATCGCCTTGAAGGGTCGACGATTGCTGTCTTACGAGTATGTGCAGCAGGCAGTTACGGATTTCTTCACACAGCAGGACACGACGTTTCCCAAAACTGGTATCACAACCTGGTTCGTCGGGGGCATGTCTTTCTCAATGCTCACGGCGATGTCGCCAGAGTGACAAATGGACTGAACGAACTTCAAATGGAAACTTTCTGATCGCCCCTCATACAGTCTCCTAGCTAACACGTCCATGCAGAGGAGAAGAAAACTTTTAAAAGTAGCTAACACGTATGAATCCCTTCATTATATTAGTACATATATGCCAGGCGCCAGCTGCCGTATTTTCTTGTGGTTACGAGGTCTGAGAAAAGATTCACTATAGCCCAGACTAAGTAGACACATTGGTATCCGTCTATAGTTTCTCAAAGATACTATAATAAACTTCGAAGGGATATTGTCAACAGGCAATTTGTATTACGCTATTACAGTTGTATCAGTGCAATCACTTAATGAATTTAGTAATTTACACAATTTCGGAATATTAATTGCTTCAGCGGTGGATAAAAGTAATACTTTAGCCCACTGCGAAGTATGTTTCACTGCACGTGGTGATACCTTGATTAATTTACATCCTTCTGAATCGTGACGGATCTTTATTGCTTTCTAAATAGTACTTAAATTCTTATACGAATCCTAAAAGCAAAGAAATACGAATGTGTTCTTCTCCGTCACATAGCCGCGGTGGAGTAGTCGAGCGGTCTAAGGCGCCTCGCTGCGGAGCGCGCTGCTCGCCGTCGGAGGTTCGAGTCCTCCCTGGGGTTTGGGTGTGCGTGTTGCCGTTAGGTTAATTTACCTTAGTTTATGTAGTTTGTAAGCTACGGACTGATGACCACGCAGTTTGGTCCGATAGATTTACAAACATTTGAACATTTATCCGTCACATTGATTTAAGCAGTTACCACACACACACCCTTTGAATTGATTGGCAAATGAAAAGATGGAAATCATAAGTGTTTATAACGTGAAATGACCCGTTTTTAATTTGACTTCACTCTTCATGTCCTTGAAGTTAAGTCCCCTCTAAATTCCCACAAAAATAACTTTTTATGTCACCCGAAAGTTACCTCAAACACGACGGACAGAGTTCTTACAGCATGAAAGAATTTCTGATGTGTTTCTCAGTGTCGAAAATGGAAAAACCACTGCTGACGATTACAGTATAGTCTCTGAGGTGCATCGTACAATGTGAAGTAAGCTATCTTCGATTTACTCATTCTCAAACTGTATGTTAATAGTAAAACGTAATTGGTCGCTATCCTTTCAAGCGACTAATGTAATGTGATGTTTAAAGCTTTCCCGGCGTACTGATATTTTCATAAAATCTCGGGCGAACCGCCGGATGTCAGTAACTTCCTGCCACGATATTTCGGCGCAGAGTCTTCTGGCCATCTTCAGGTGAGTACCGCCGAAGTACTGGCGAAGACGCTTTTTTTTTTATTTTTTTTTCCTTTATTGTATTTCTACACCAGCGATTACACCAGTAGGCTGGCAGCAGCTCCAGAGGCTGCTCTTCAGCCGAGAGAATAAAATACATTGATGAGATGAAATTTAAAATACATGACAGGCGAAAAATCAACGGAGGAACAATGACACATACATGGCGACAATTGGAGGTACAAACAGTTGACAGGTGAACAAAAACCAGATGTAGTCAGTTAAAAACGAGGAGCCACGGTGACTTAAAAAGCACACGTTGGACGACAAGAACACAGGACGGCGAGTACACGGAGACACTAAGTAAAATACACGGTGCGACGCTTGTCTGGTTGCGGTGGACGCAGTTAAAAAAACACACACTTCACTGTAGCACAATACACAACACTTGACGTAGCACTTGTAAAACTGTCGGTCCAGGACCCCGATAAAAAGGGGGCGGAGCAAAGCGTGGGGAAGAGGGGAGAAAAAAAAACGGCGGTGAAGAAAAGGGGGCGGCAGGGAAGAGCCGTAGGGACTCCAGGGCAGGGAGGGGGGTAGCCAAGCGGGGGAGCGGAAGGGGAGGGAGGAGAAGGGGCACTTTATCTATGGATGGGGGATCAGAGCTGGTAGGATGGGTAGATGTCGGAACGGAGGACGTCATCAGGAAGGGGGAGGCGGCGGAAATTACCCTGGGAGAGGACATGGAGGGTGTGGAGATGAAGGGAAGGGGGTATAACGCGGTAGAGGCGTGGCAGAGGCCCAGGGTTGGTAAGGATGGGGTGGACCAGGGGGTTGCGGGAGTCAATTTTACGGGTGGTATAGAGGATACGGATACGCTGGAGATATTCGAGGAGGTGGGGAAACGGGATCAGGTCATACAGGATCCGCGTGGGGGACGGGAGCAGGCGAAGACGCACTGAGCTGTGCTATTTATGCCCAATTCAGTCGACAGTGCGCATGTGCGTACTTTGCGTGCGCGTTCACTACAACTACGTACGCTGCTCAGAGCGCCCTCCGTGGTGGAGGCTTGCCGCTTCGATATCAGTTCGATTATCACTGTCATTCAGTTGCAGGAAACTACGCCGACTACGAAGTTTTTCAATTACAGGATTCCATGCAGCATTTATTTGAAATCCGCTGTCTCGATTGATAAGAGTCTCACTGTCAGACAGTCTTATTTCCACAGCTTCATTAATAATTGAGTTCCAAAAGTTTGTTGTGTGGGCTACAATTTTAGTTTCGTTGTAGTTCATCGAATGACCCGTGGAAATACAATGTTCGGCGATTGCGGATTTGGTGGGTTGGAGTAGCCGAGTATGACGCTGGTGTTCCACAATGCGCACCTGAACAGTTCGCGTCGTCTGCCCTATATACGACTTGCTGCACTCGCACGGAATCCTGTAAACACCTGCTTTACGCAGCTCCAGATCGTCTTTGACAGAACCCAACAGCGATGAAATTTTAGGAGGAGGGCAAAATATGACTCTTACTTTATACTTTTTTAATATTCTGCCTATCTGCGATGAAATGTTCCCAATATATGGGAGATAAGCAATCGATTTGAAAGCCTCTTCTTCTTCCTTGTTCTGTCGTTTGCAGGTGTGCATCGCTCGATTTATTTGCTTCATTGTATATCCATTCTTTAGGAATACTGTTTGCAAACAGTATTCCTAAAGAATGGATATATTGGGAACATTTCATCGCAGATAGGCAGAATATTAAAAAAGTATAAAGTAAGAGTCATCTTTTGCCCTCCTCCTAAAATTTCAGCGCTGTTGGGTTCTGTCAAAGACGATCTGGAGCTGCGTAAAGCAGGTGTTTACAGGATTCCGTGCGAGTGCAGCAAGTCGTATATAGGGCAGACGACGCGCACTGTTCAGGTGCGCATTGTGGAACACCAGCGTCATACTCGGCTACTCCAACCCACCAAATCCGCAATCGCAGAACATTGTATTTCCATGGGTCATTCGATGAACTACAACGAAACTAAAATTGTAGCCCACACAACAAACTTTTGGAACTCAATTATTAATGAAGCTGTGGAAATAAGACTGTCTGAAAGTGAGACTCTTATCAATCGAGACAGCGGATTTCAAATAAATGCTGCATGGAATCCTGTAATTGAAAAACTTCGTAGTCGGCGTAGTTTCCTGCAACTGAATGACAGTGATAATCGAACTGATATCGAAGCGGCAAGCCTCCACCACGGAGGGCGCTCTGAGCAGCGTACGTAGTTGTAGTGAACGCGCACGCAAAGTACGCGCATGCGCACTGTCGACTGAATTGGGCATAAATAGCACAGCTCAGTGCGTCTTGGCCAGTACTTCGGCGGTACTCACCTGAAGATGGCCAGAAAACTCTGCGCCGAAATATTGTGGCAGGAAGTTACTGACATCCGGCAGTTCGCCCGAGATTTTATGAAAAGACTAATGTAATGTTCCATTTTGGAGAAAGTCTTGTCTAGTTTCACCTCGTATCCCTTTAGTCACCATTCTGAAAGATCCTCATATGACAAAGCAACGTCTCTAATACACATTATATGGGCAAAGTATACTATCACTTAACATGCTCCTGCAGTTGCAGTGAGGAAGCTTACCGCCATTCATTCTATACTGTAATCTATTCAAAGCCTTATGGAAAACAAAATAAATGGCCTTGCGGTTTGGGGCACCCCTTTACGGATCGCGCGGCCACTCTTGTCGGAGGTTCGAGTCCTCCCTCGAGCACGGGTTTGTGTGTTGTCCTCAGTGTAAGTTACTCTAAGTAGAGACGGATGACCTCAGTAGTTTGGTCCCTTAGGTTTACAAAAGTTTGAAAATTTTTGAAGAAGAAAAAGAACAAGAAGAAGACAATGCAAACGGGGGTTTAAAATATGTTGCTACGCCGTCGGCCACAGCAAGGCCTCATGACTGACGCCGTGTGTCCGTGACCTGCCAGTGAAATCTCTGTGTGTGTGCCACAATCGTCGAGTCATCGTGTTAATCAGTTGGGCTCTGTTACGAAACAGGTAGCCCCAATGGCACTTCAGTAAGCTCTTACTGCGCAGAAAACACGTCTACTACCATCTGTGGTTACTGCAAAAGATTGCGCAGCCGCTCCTGCCGGAAGTTTTCGAATCATCCCTCGGGCATGTGTGTGTGTGTGTGTGTGTGTGTGTGTGTGTGTGTGTTAGAGTAAGATAGTTTATGTAGGGGTGGAAGTCTAGGGACCGATGACCTAAGCAGTTGGTTCCTTACTGAAGAAAAACCCCTGATCAGTAGCTCACGTGACGAATCGCCACGGCTGCCGGTGCATTAGTCATGCATTCAGTGATCTTTTAGTGACAATGTGAGGACTGCCATACACCTTAGTTAGAGCTTTTGAATTTATTTAAAAACTTACTTGTCCTCAAATGTGGAAACAGTTCAAAATTTGACGGAGATCAAGGTAACTACAGTCTTTGCTTAACTGCGAACAACATGCCTACTGACTTGTAATTACCCTCGGCGATCATTTCGGCCCTGTGTCCCATAGACACATCACTATAAAATATCAAAGTAAAATATGTTACCTACTGGAAATAAGAAAATGTGTTATATAAATCTTATTTTTCCATAACATTAGACTATTAAAAACTCATAAAGAAACGTAACAATAAAGTTCTACTACTTCTCTAATTAAAATTATTATATATCAATTCAATACAAATAAACAATCCCTGAGACGGATTAGCGTTTCGAATTTGTCAAAGACAATAATGATAAATCTGATGCATAGAATTAAAATTTGTGGTACTGCCGGGAATCGAACCCGGACCTCCATGCTCACTAGGCAGACGTCTAAACCGTTTTTTTTTTTTTTTTTTTTTTTTTTTTTTTTTTTTTTTCCTTTAGGTAGGTCTATGCTTTGCGGTCGTTGTTTCGGTTCGTTCTTCCGTTAGACCACCACATCACCAAAGATTAAGGCGCGTGGAATAGTCTAAGTACGATTTCCCTCCACGTCACAAACTTTAATTCAGCTTCTGTGTTCCAAAGATAATTGCCACTACTGCCAAGGCTCTCCATGCAGCGGAATAGCACCTCAGCAATGGACATATTGGAACAATAGGTGATATAAATATCAATTCAATACAAATAAACGTGGAGGGAAATCGTTGGTGGTGTGGTGGTCTAACGGTTGAGACGTCTGCCTAGTAAGCATGGCGGTCCGGATTCGATTTCCGGCCGCACCATAAATTTTAATTCTATTCTTCAGAGTTATCATAAAATGATTCTGTTTATGGATTTATCAAGCAAAGCAAATGTTTATAAATCTAAGGTACTTAAATGCTGCGTTTATCAGTCCCTAGGCTTACAAGGTACTTTAACTTACGCTAAGAAAAAAAAACACACACACACACACACACAAAACCATGCCCGAGGGAGGACTCGATCCTCCAACGGCAAGCAACTGTGCGCTCCGGAGCAAGGCGCCTTAGAACGCTCGACAACTCCACCGCGGTTGCGGATTAATGTGTCATGTTAAATGTTCAGATGACTGTAATCCTAAGAGAGCAAGCTGCTAAGGTCATCGGTCCGTAGACTTACAAACTACTTTATCCTAAGGATAGCACACTCACCCATGGCAGAGGGAAGACCCAAACCTCCGTGGGGAGCGTCCGAGCAATGCGTAGCATGGTGCCCCTGACCGCGCGGTCATTCCCACGCAGCACCAAATTTTTACCAATTTACATTTTTACGTCAAGTCCAGTGGACTTTGATTGTTTATCCAAAAAGTTACTTAAAATTAGTTCTTAATCTCCAAGAAATAATTATGAATTTTTATGGATAAGGGTTCAGTTTGTAGAAGATAACGTTAAAAAGCTAATACTATCCGCATCTGAGGACGACCCTTTGACTGAACCACAGTATCTTGGAAAACTGATCCAAAATCTCATTTTTGGGTTACAAAAGTAAGAATATAGAGTACTTGTAAATAAAGCTTTGAAGGAGTTTGTGGAATCGACAACGATTTACTTAACCTGCCACGAACTCTCACAGGTTATTTATACATAAATATAGAAACAAACTTTGCGTTGGAAACGATTTCCTCCTGACACCAATAAGCTTCAGTCTATATATGGAAATAGCACCAACACTTAACAATTTCACAAATCCTACTGAGATTAGCATTTAACATGCATAAAGTAAAATTTTTATAGAAGAAAATACCGTTCATTTTTCTTAATAATGTTCTATTCGCGGTTTTAAAAATGTATACTCAATACGATTTGCACATTTCATATATTAGAAAAAAATGTTCAAATGTTTGTTAAGCTTATGGGACTTAACTACGAGGTCATCAGTCCCTAAACTTACAAACTACTTACCTACTACCTTATACTAAGGATGGCACAAATATCCATGCCCAATGGGGGATTCGAACCCCCGACCGTAGTGGCCGTGCAGACTATGACTGGAGCGCCTCAGTCCCCTCGTCCACCGCGACCGGCCATAAATTAGACTAGATTATTACTTGTTCCATAGATCATGAATACAACCCTTCGTAATGATTTGTCATGTTAATAAGAGGTGTCTGTACAAGATATTACGTTACACAAAGTATTACATGACACAAATATATTGATTATTTTTATTATTTGTTTCTTATATTTTTTTCTTTTTTTAGATTTAATAATTTATATCTAAACAATCATTCAATGAGTAGAAGGTGCTGTCATTCAGGAATTCTTTTAATTTATTTTAAAATGATAGTTGTCTGTCAGCTTTTGGCGCTGTTTGGTAGGTGACCGAAGATTTTTCTGGCATCATAATTCACCTCTTTCTGTGCTAAAGTCAGATTTACCCTGCATAGTGAAGATCATCCTTTCTCCTGGTGTTATAGCTATGCACACTGGTATTACTTTTGAACTGGGTAGGATTATTAACAACAAATTTCATAAGTGAATATATATACTGTGAAGTCAAATAGATGTGTGCAGGATGATCTTAGGTGGACTCCAGCAACTATTCTAATTACACGCTTTTGAGGAATGAATATTTTTTACTCGATGATGAGTAAGCCCAGAATATGATGCTATACGAAAGCAGTGAATGAAAATAGGCATAGTAAGCTAATTTCCTGAGATTCTTATCGACAAAATTTGCAATAACCCTAACAGCATACCTAGCTTAACTCAAACGTTTCAGCAGACCATCAATAATTACTTCAGTTTCCTATTACACATAATTTATACATTTACAAGAAGATTGGGAACTACTGGTCTACAGAGTAGTGCGAGTTTAAACTTTAGTAGAGGCGAAAAATGAACCTGCCTGCGAATGCATGGTACAGTCTTGGAACTTCACCGAGACTGTGGATTTATGGTGCTGACGAAATTCAGCCGCCGAGTTCGCGCTGACTAATATCAACCTCATATACAGCAATTATCTGACCCGTGTAACGCCATCAAAACATATTCGCTAAGCTATTGTATCTGCCTATAATTCTAATGGGGTAAACGCAATCTGGACTCGTTCAACCGGAAACTGTTGCCCAATATTGACATGCCTTGTATGTCAGTTGTTTTCATGTTGTAGAAGGTCGGAGGAAGGCAACGGCATACCACCTCCAAACAGCACAATGCCTAGTACAGCACTGTGATGTTCAAACCAATCTTCGGATTGTTGACTGCTTTACCTTTTTTTTTTTTTTTTTTTTTTTTTTTTTTTTTTTTTTTTTTTTTAGCATTTTAGATTAGAAAGTACAGTGTCGCCATTACGTAGCGTTTCTCCGTTGTTATCGAAGATAACTTATCTTAAGGAGATACGTAGATGAAGCAGAATGATTAATGTATGGTGACTCCATAATGGGTTGTGTGTCCAACCACCAAAATATAATAATAATAATAACTTCTCAGTTTGGTGGTGTGATATAAAATATTTATTTAAAGATATGGCATATCGATTTCGTTCCATGATGTAACATTATCCGTGCAGTTTAGTTTCCTGGGGCCTGATGTACACCGCGTACTACAGTCAAAATGCATAAAATATAAATAAAAAAGACATTTCAAGTGAGTGTTATAAGTTATTATTTTAAAATAATGAATGGATTGCCTATTTGAAACCCCGTCCTTTTCCTCCGATACGACGCAGAAGTGTGAAATTTCTCTCAAAGATGCGTACAGCCTGACTTTATAATGAAACAAATCGGGCTCCGTGCGTTATCACCCTCTGGATCAGCGACGCTTCGAACAAGATGTCAATACGTACGAAAAAAAACTACTACAGCTTAGTAGTGCATATCAAGTATAAGGTATGTTAATGATGCAGACTGCATATTTCTCGATTTTCGAAAGGTGTTCGACATGGAGCCGCACTGCAGACTGCTAACGAAGGAAATGCAATTGTTACCCAAATAAGAGAGTGGTTCGAAGCTTGCTTAAGTAATAGAACCCAGTACGTTGTCCTCGATGGCGAGTGTTCAGTGACTAGGGTATCGGTACATAAAGTCCGGAACACTTTCAATTATTTATTGCACAAAAGCCAAACATTGTACAGATATGATACATACGTCAATTTTAAGAGAAACCTTGAAAGTTTTTTCTTAATGTTCAAATGTTTGTAAATCTATCGCACCAAACTGCGTGGTCATCAGTCCGTAGCTTACAAACTACTTAAACTAAGGTAAACTAACCTAAGGACAAACACACACACCCATGCCCCAGGGAGGACTCGAACCTCCGACGGCGAGCAACCGCGCGCTCCGCAGCGAGGTGCCTTAGACGCTCAGCTACTCCACCGCGGCTTTCGTCGTGTATACCGCCACAGCGTAGTCTGGGAATTTGCCGATATTCACTGGTATTTGCAAAAATGGCGAGTTCAGGTGCGGAACGAGCCTCCTGTGTGTTTTAGATCGACAAAAGGAAGTGTGCTACAGATGTTCAACGGATGTTCACAACCAAGGACGATTAGAAGCCACCAAAAAGGAAGGCCATTTACCACTGGCACAATAAATTCGTTACGACGGGTTGCTTGTGCCCGGCAAAGAGAAGCGGACGTCCCATTGTAAGTGTAAGTGTGGAGCGCGTACGAGAGACATTCATACATGGTTAGCATATCGAATGTTTGTAAAAAAATAAATAATAATTAAAAAATTTAAAGAAAACTTTCAGAGTTACTCTTCAAAATGCCATATATATGACATCTGTACAATGTTTAGTTCTTGTGCATAAATAATTTGAAAATATTCCAGGACTTTATGCACACACTGTACAAATAGACTGACGAACAGAGTGAGTTGCAATCTGCGGCTGTTTGCTGATGATGCTATGGTGTACAGAAAGGTATCGTAGTTGAATGAGTGTAGTAGAATGCAGGATGACTTGGACCAAATTTGTTGGTGGTGTGAAGCGTAGCAACTAGCTCTAAAGGTAGAAAAATGTACGGTGATGCAGATGAGAAGGAGAAGCAATCCCGTCATGATCGAATGCAGTGTGCTACTTGACAGAGTCGCGCTAATTAAATATCCAGGCGTAACGCTGCACAGCGATATGAAATGGAAGGGAAAGGCGGACGGTCGACTTCGTTTTATTGAGAGAATTTTTGGAAGATTTTATTCGTCTGTAAAGGAGACCGCCTATAAAAATCTTATGCTACCCCGTCTTGAGTAATGTCCAAGTGTTTGGGATCCCCACCAGATCCGTTTACAGGAATTCAGGGGCAGGTGGCTAAGTGTCTTACTGGTAGGTTTGATCAATGTGCGAGTTTTACTGAGATTCTTCGGAAACTCAATTTTTTTTTCCTTTTTTAGAGTGGAGCCCCTCTACGCTCGCACTAGCATGGTGACCAACTCAATAGTTCTACTGTCACCTCTGCATGTGTTATTATTTCTAATGTAGGAGTCACAGGAGCAGGTACTGTGATGCGTGCCTTACATGAGGGTAAGATTACCCATTAATACGGTCCATCAGGGTGATAGAAGTGTTCAAAAGCTTTTGAAACAAGAGCGGTATTAAGAGCAGAGGGAAGAATGTTCCAAGGCAAGTGCCAAGGGAAAAAAAACCTCTGCGACAGTCAGGAGCGGGTAGTAAGAGCAGTAGCGGATTCTTGCTATCTGCGACAGATTATGCAAGTGTTTGGTTATGTTAGTTATTGGGTATCGTGCAAGCTCGGTACCATATTCATTGCGTGTTTGTCAATCCGGTTTGATGAGTCGCCCCTCTGCAGCTGGCACTGGGATGTCTCCTGGTCATCATCAGCGGCGGCTGGCTTCAACAATCAAGATTGACAGGCAAGTGGTCGATTTTGAGATCGGCCTCTAAGTGAATGGGTTAGTGTGGGATTTGTTTGTGTTTTGTGCTTGTTCACGTTCCCTGCGATTGCCGGTTTGTCGGCGGTGATAGCTCATCTGGCGTTGCCAGTCAGTTGTGCTGTGATGCAGGGGTTCTATGAACAGTGATTTCGTTTGCGTCTATAAGGCTTACCATAGGATTTTATCTATTCCTGAGGATTAGGAGTCTTTGAAGGGAAGGCGACGTTCTTTTTGAGAAATTTAGAGGATCGGAATTTGAAGCGGAATACAGAACGATTCTACTGCCACCAACTTACATTTCGCGTAAAGACCACAAAGATAAGGTCAGAGAGATAAGGGCTCGTGCATATGCATACAAGCAATGGTTTTTCCCTCGTTCCATCCGGGAGAGGAACAGGAAAACAAGTAACGAGTAGGGGAAATAGGTATCCTGCGCCACGCAAAAAAATTCAAATGTTTGTAAATCTATCGAACCAAACTGCGTGGTCATCAGTCCGTAGCTTACAAACTACTTAAATCTAGGTAAACTAACCTAAGGACAACACACACACACCCATGCCCCAGGGAGGACTCGAACCTCCACAGCGAGCAACCGCGCGCTCCGCAGCGAGACGGTTTAGACCGCTCGGCTACTCCACCGCGGCTGCGCCACGCACCTTTGGGTGGATTACGTAGTATGTATGTATATGTAGATATCAAACTGGCAACAAATTACAGTTCTACCCAGCACCACAGTGAATGTGTCACACGATGGGAGTTAGTTATAACCTCATCTATCCGCATCTCAACCTTCTTTTGAGCCCTCTGCGATGGAGATCAGTGTACTCGCGGTAACTAAATCTTGCGGTTTTCTTATCGTTGTCCAAGTAAAAGATTTTAGACACACTACCACTCAGGATCGACTCGAAAGGACACAGGGGGTATCATAAAAGACGTCAATGAAACTACTACTCCTGAGACGTACAGTACATTTACACACTTTCACTGTCGAAATCAACAGTTTGTAGTGTGATGTGCAACAGAATGACGTTCTTGACAATCATTGACACTCCGTGCACGATTAAACTCTTCTCGAAGGACATTGTGAGGCTATAACCACATTTAACGTGATCACACCTCTTGGGAATGTAGCACGAACGCAACTTTTTCTCTGGTATAAAAAACGCATCCACAGGGAACCGTTCAAAATCATTTGACGAAATTTGGATGTGATCTGTAGGAGTGAAGGATGTTTATGATATTTTCCCTCCTGTGTCACTACCTTTCGTGGCGTAGGCGGGGAGGGAAGGGGAGTGGGACATTGAGTTTTGAGTTGTACGTGAATAAAATGAAGAATGCTCCCTCTAAGAACCGAGTAGTTCGGCTGAGCACTTTAATAATATCTCTGTGTGAAAAGACACCGAAACTGGCCCGCCAGTGGCACAGACAGTTCTCTCGATGCTTGCGCCTGATGGCCGCATTCAAAAGCGGAGGGGTGTCAATTTGTGTCAATGAATGCCTCAAGTGCGAGGTGGTGTGACACGTACGCGGTGGTCTCACATGAACTTCTGAGAAGGAGAGAGTGTGACATACGGGTTAACGATTCAAATTTTGCACGGGCGTTCTATATTGAATATAAAGAGACATATGTTTCGACTTTTTGCTAGGCACTCGGTAGTTTTTGAAAAAAATCAAGCTCTAAGTTGATGATTGAAAATCGCGTTTTTAATGCTATACATCTAAAGAAGGTCTAAAAATGAGCTTTTTACTAATATAGGGGAGACCGGGGCACGTTGGCCACAACAGCAGGATGACCCAGACGAATTAACTCATAGAGTAGACGCTAGATCGTCTTAGGAATCAATCAGAAAGTATGTAGCACAGTCCCTCTCCTTATACAGGGCCAAAATCGCAGGCGGCGAAGTTTTAGACAAGCTGTAGTCCTTAATTGTTTTTGTGCGTGTTTCACTAAAATTCTAATCGTCGGTTAAAGTGTGTTATTTAACTTTTGCTTGCTTTAGGCGCAACGGGGTGAGTACTATAATAAAAGGTGGTACTTTAAGGATTATTTCTATGTGACATACAGACTTAATCGCTTCAGTGAGTTTTCCAAGGAACAGAATTTATTGTAAAGATGGCGATGGGGCAGGTTGGCCCAGACAGGACGGAGCGCTATGGCCAGTCGAGACAACCTGTCACGTCCTATAGGAACTATACTACTTATAACTCAATGAACAGTTTGTTACTTTTAATGATAACAACGTTTGATACGTTTCAGAGATCAAAAGCGATAAATAAAAGCCAACCAGTAAATTTTATTTTAATCTTAAACAGTGATCTGAGAACTCAGAATCTCGTTCATTTCCTTGTTTCCAAAACATAACTCCCGGCTCTGTTTTAAACCTTTGTTTTATTTGTAGTATCGTAAAAATGATCCGAAATTATAAAAGAATGAAAGGGGAATGATTTCTGAAGATACGATGCTAAGAGCAGTTTTAGAAGTAAAAGAAAAGGAAAGATCTGTGAGGACTGTTAGCGAAGACTTTGGGATTCCAAGAAAATCGTACTGGAGGTACTGTGCTATGTACAGACAGACCTCATGTCAGTTTTCACAGGTAATTGAAACTCAGGAAACATAAATATTGAATTTTAACCCTTCCCATTGGACCAAATATTGGAAAGAAATACCGAAGAAAAATTAGAACAGAGGCTAGAAATGCCCTTTTTCAAAAAGGAAAGATGGTTATAATGTTGACGATGAGGAAGAGTTACAGTGCCTTTTTAAAAGTCAACTGGAGAATAAGGAATTCTGTTCACGAACTGTAAGCATTGGGCTCATCAGAGATACGTGAAACATGAAATCCGTGGGTTATTTTATGAGTGTTAAAACTATGCTGATCCTTTGGAGCTGAACATTGATTAAAATTGACTGGTTTGTCTTCAGACACTATAAATCGTAATAAATTTAACCTGTCCTGTTGTCATAGTCCTTAATGTTAAGCATTTAACTCAACATTCAACTTGATATTATGTACTGTACATTAAAGAATATTTCTTGATAACTGTTAGTTTTATTTTTATTTCCTAGTTATACTTACCAAAAGACTACATGGGTCAACGTGCCCCAGCCTCTGGGCCAACTTACCCCGAGGTAGAGGCAGATTGGCCCAGTAATTAATTTTTTTCTAATACTTTAACTGATATTTTCAAGCTAAATAACTGCCATCCATATTCAGTAAAGACCGATCTAATATTCAACAATAATTTCATACATTTAAATATGTCAAATAAATTAATATTAACAAAAATTAAAAAATATGGACAACGTGCCCCGGTCTCCCCTATATGGGGTCAAAATTTAATGACGTTCGTGCAATTAACATTCTTGTGTTTTCATGCTGTAGCTTGGGTACTCTTAAACATGAGTACCTTTGCAGCCGAGTGAAGCGGACGCGGGGCGTTTTTCCTGCCTGCAGCGCGAGTGCATTCGACTTGGTTTACTTACAATTGCCGACACTATCGTGCCGCCGTAGTGTAGCACCATCATGTCGAACCAACATTGAAATTCGCTTTCTGGAACGACTTTTCTTGACCAAGAATGCTTGAAGTCAAGCGGCTTTTGAGGCTAGAGGCAAAAATTCCCGCTGGTGACATTGTCGGCTTTCACTTCTCGATTCTGAGTAACACGGTCTTCGTAAAACTTATCAACGACGACACATGTGACAAAGTTCTTCATGAAATGAACCACAGATGCAGATTCTGCTATCCAGACGGAAATGTTGGCAATGTTGAAGTTGACCACGCTGAACTGGGACTGCCGGCCGCGGTGGCCAAGCGGTCTGCGGCGCGTCAGTCACGGTCTGTACAGTCACTACGGTCGGGGTCTCGAATCCCCCTCGGGCATGGATATTTGTGCCGTCAAAAATGTTTAAATGTTTGTAGAGCATATGGGACTTAACTACGGGGTCATCAGTCCCTAAACTTACAAACTACTTATGAACTAGCTACAACTAAGGACAGCACTAATATCCATGCCCGAGGGGGGATTCGAACCCCCGACCGTAGTGGCAGTGCAGGCCGTGACTGAAGCGCCTCAGTCCCCTCGGCCACCGCGGCCGGCGTTGTGCCGTCCTTAGTAATAGCTAGTTTGTAAGTAGTTTGTAAGTTTAGGGACTGATGACACCGTAGTTAAGTCCCATAAGCTCTACAAACATTTGAACATTTGAATTGGAACTGCGAACCATACGAATTTTCGAACTACCATTCCTACTACCGACGGCAGACGTCGTGGCGGCGCTCCACCCCTACGGTACGGTTCACGAGCACGTGGCAGAAAATTGGACCCAATTCAAGACCTACCCAGTCTTAAACGGAGTGCGTATTGAACTTCGTCGGCATTTTCCATCATACCTAGTGACTGGAGGCTCCCGCCGCAATCCTTTATGACGGCCAACCTAAAACCTGTTCTCGTTGCGGCCTTCCGCAACTCCCACAGGTGCGACAGAGCCAGATTCTATTTTACAGAGGTCGCCTCACTTTTCGTAGGGCGCTACGAACACATTGTCTCCGCCGGCGACTTTAATTGCGTTCTTCAACCTATACCCCCTGCCCCGAATTGGGTACGGTTATTCAAGATCTTCAATTGTGCGATACATGGGAAAATATACAGGCGACAGGCCTGGACATAATTTCTTACTAGTCATTCAGCTTACTGACTAGTTCGTATTTATGTGTCACAAGGTCTTACACATTGAGTGGTGGATGCCAAACGATGGCCACAGGCACACTCGGACCACAGCGCCTATATCTGCATGGTACGTCTTCATCCCCAAGACGTCTGGCGTGGTAACGACTTATGGAAAATGAACGTCTCACATCCAGACTGCCGAGAGCGGGTCACCGCAACATGGAACAACTGCGAACGGCACAAAATATTCAAATGTTTGTAATTCTTATGGGACCAAACTACTTTGGTCATAAGTCCATAGACCTAAAAACTCCTTAAACTAACAAGGAAAGTACTTGGGCTCGAACAAACACATATACACCAAAATCGTATGAGAGATAATGTTAAGATCCCTTATGGCACTAGTGATACTCCCGCACCTGCAAAATTCTGCGGTCGTCCGTTAGAGTCCTCTGCGTGTGCCATGCCGCATTACACTTTGACCTGTCTGTTCGCCAGTAGGGACGGTGCAGTGTGCCTCCGAAGTTGCGTTTTGTCATGTTATTTGTGTGGTGAAGCGTCAGATGGGGCTGCGATTGCTAATCAATCCTGCTAATGTATTGCGATTAGTTGAGATGAAGTTACGAAGAACCCTTCTTCGTGAAGATGGTATTAGTGTAGAAGATGAATCAGTTGCATGCTTTCTCGTATCTGTTATGGTACAGAAATATGAGTATAAGTTAGATACTGTTGTTACAAACTCATAATAATGATAATAGGGATGATAATGACGAACAACTCATTGTAAGCGGTAGTGCTACGGTATGTGCGGGAAGAGGCGATGGAAGCAGTGGGAGTGAATACCAACAGTCTTTCGTGAAGAAGGTTGCAACTATCATCACGGCTTTTGATGACAATTCGCTAGAGAACATGTACGATGATTATTACACAACTCATAGTTAAGATATCTGCATTACGTATGGCGTCTACAATTACATCTACAGTGCTATCTAGAGCATGGTTGCAGAGCTTTGCAGAAAAACGACACCCACCAGCACATTGAGGTGTACGTAGAGATCCTGTAACCAAACGTTCATACAGATATGTTTGTTCGAGTCCATGTACTTTCCTTGCAAGTTTAACTAACCTAAGGACAACACACGTTCATGCCCAAGGGGGGATTCGAATCCCCGACGCGGGAGGCCGCGCTATCCATAACGTGGCGCTCCAGACCGCTCGGCTACTCCCGCGCGGCTCGAACGGCTCCATTCCCGATATCCCACGTCGTTGGAGTGGTAGCTGTTCTGCCCTAAACGGGCAATCCGTAGGACACTGATGCAGTGTGGCAAGGACATGGCGGCTTGGCAGCGGTGGACCTCGGATTTTTACTACCCGACGCTTAGGGGCCTTGACGCCTTACCTGCATCACCAGAAACATAACAACAACGAAGCCGAATCAGGGTCGTTTAGAAGGAGAGGTAGTCCGCTCTCAACGACATGCCCTAACAACGGCAGAGGTACCAACCGTGCATCGGGTCGTTTAGAAGGAGAGGTAGTCCGCTCTCAACGACATGGCCTAACAACGGCAGAGGTACCAACCGTGCATCATATTACGGCGGACAAGTGTCGACAGCACTAACGGCTCATCACACTCCTTGTGACGCAAGACTGTCGCACCTGCACAACCCAAGCGACCATTGTAAAAGCAATGGAGAACCACTTAGTCATCTCTACCAGGAAGGAACTGCAGATGCAGAGGCCACTGCGGAATTATTACACGAATTCAGGCCGCCTTCGGTATTACCTATCTGTAGGACAAGTATTTAAAGTACGATACGACATACTCATCCCCGCCCCCACCAAAAAAAGAAAAAAATTGAGCGATGGAGGGTTGAGACTGCTTAACGCCCGAGCGCGGGCATCCGCCCTCTACATCAACAATATGAGGAACCGATGAAACAGCCAACTCTTCTCCCTCAAGGCTGGATTACTGGAGGTCCTGATGGCGGTGCCCCCAATTCCGCCAGTGTCGGTGGCTCACGTCAAGGCACATCTCTCTCATGTATCGACCTTCATCCTCGACTATAGTTAGATGATCTCGAATACCCCCACAACGCGTCCACGAAAGACAAAAGACTTTTATCACAACCTTTTGTGGGCTGTTCCGCGTAACGTGATAGAAACTAAGTATCAACCTGTACATTGATTACGGGTGTGGAAAACGATACACCATAAGTTCCTGGCCGCGGTGGAGTAGCCCAGCGTTCTAAGGCGCCTCGCTGCAGAGCGCGCGGTTACTCGCCGTCGGAGGTTCGAGTCCTCCCTGGGGCATGGGTGTGTGTGTTTGTCCTTAGGTTAGTTTACCTTAGGTTAAGTAGTTAGTAAGCTACGGACTGATGACCACGCAGTTTGGTCCGATAGATTTACAAACATTTGAACATTTGTACAAGTTTCTGCCCACTGAGGATTGCACAACGTAGTACCAAGTACTCAACAAAAAGTATGCGACGAGGCAGTCCGCAGCATCGGACGAACAGACTCCCCATTCTGCCCTCACGTGTGCGTCGACGTCCGGCGTTTGGAGTCTGACCCAAAAGATCATAGCTTGTTATCTTCGAGTCACACCAGAAATGATTGAACCGCGAAGCTTGCTTAGTCCGGACAATAATAAATTGCTTTCCCCCTGCAAAATATCATGCGAGCACATGGATCAAGGCTTGACAATCCACTACGTCTGCCGCAGCGGAGAGAAGGCATGCCTTGACTACTGGCACTATCTACAAAACGCACTCAGTGTCCTCGAACGCACACCAAGGTACTGAAAACTCTTCGCAAATGATTTACGAAGTATTTTTATCAACCCATCACAAAATTAGGGAGTGCCAAACTACGTTTGACGTCGTTCAATAGAAAAAAAAGAAGAGACTGATTGACGGGAAGTGCCAATCCATGGAACCACAAACGGAGCTAAATTGCAGACACATTACATGGCGTTGCTGGAGAAACATGCAGTGAACGAGGGAGATCATATACCACCATTATCTGAAGAAAGTTGGTTAATTTTCAAGATTTTTCTCCCCTTTTTCCAGTAAAGTTGCACATACAATATCCAAAAGTTATTATCCCGCAAATAACCTTCCTTTGTCATGGGATCCCGTGTCTACATCAATAAATTTAAAAAATACAAAAAAGCAAGAAAAATGGCAATGGCAACTTTTATTAGATATTTTTTATTTAAAAAATAAAAATAAAGCTGTCGAGAGACAAAAAGGAAAAAAAAAATCGGTCCAGGGCTTGAACTGTCAAACCGTGTATCTAGGTTTGAACGTCCAACATGACATATTTTTGTTATATTTTTTCCTTGTATTTGATAATATTCTCAAATCTCTAATACCTCTTCTTGCCTTATTTTAAAGTAGAACATTGGGAAGTGTGATTAATATTCAATTAACTGTATTATCTGTTTACAGCTGTTTTTTTTGTGATACACTGTGCAAACACAATAAAAAAATACAAGACTTCTAAAGTATGCTGTTACTTAATTCCAATTACTAGCCGTCTTTTCGCCAGCGTTGCCACAGCCAGTAGTGTGAAACGTATCAGAAAAACAATAAAACAACAAAATATTTATCACACCATGAACAGCACACGAACGACATATTTCCACATTCACATGTTGTCCAAGATATCGTACGTGGAAAAGATACCTGATTTATAGTGCTGCAGACAAGTCTATCAGATATTAATTTCAGTACGTCCCAACAGTATAAAAACATATCTTAAAAGACAAGAGCGGACAACTGATTATGGACAAAGGCGAGCATTTCAATAGTATTTGCTCTATCATGAATTTCTCTGCTATCGTGCAATAATATAATTTAGAAATTTTATTTTATTTCCTATTTTTATTGTTTTTCCACTCTGCACCACAAAATATCTGTAAACAGATAATACACTTAACTGAATTTTAATTACAGTTACCGATGCTCTATTTAAAAATAGGCAAGATAATGTATTACAAATATGGGAATGTTATCAAATATGTCGAAAAATAATCTAACAAAAATACGCATGATGGAGGTTCGAATCTGGATCCACAGTTTGACACTCCAAACCTTGAACCGTTTGACCGGCGACGGCGATCTGGAAGTCGATCATGTTTAGGAGTACCCGACCTCAAGCGTGGAAACACAAATACTTTAATTACTCAAACATAATTAACTTTTGACCACACATATTGCCGCAAGAGGCCCACGTACACCGAATGCCGGCGTGGCGCACGGGATAGCATCACGGACTGCGGTACTGAAGGTCGCCGGTTCAATCCTGCCCACTGGCAAAAAATTTATTCCTTTGTAATTAACAATTCCAGACTGTTCTAAATCTCTGTTATGTTCGCTTGCAATTACTACTTGTTTCTTAAGTTTACTTTTCTTCTGATTTCTGGTACATTCTGTCTGTGTATAAATAGCAGGGCACTCTGCCCGAGAGGCAGTCAGTGCTGCGTGTATGTTAAGTTCGTAATAAACGTGCTTTCAGTATAAGTGCTGTGTTCAGTTGCCTTCGAAGTCAAGCCTGCTTCCATTGCAACGTGACATTGTTTGGTGGAGGCGCCGGGTATCCTGTGGTGCAACAGCTGCATCGCTGTGGCTCCGATTAGGCAATGTAAAAGTCGTCGCTTTCACGGTCTGGAACCGGAATGCAATGGATTTACCGAGTACATCCTTCCAAAAGTCCGTATCATCAGAAGAACCATGGACACGAAGCCGTCTGCATATCAGACACCAGTCGGTGTTCTCTGGAGACGCTGGCCAGGCCCCCAACAAATGGCTAAAAGGGTTCGACCGAGTCGCCAAGTACAACAGGTGGGATCATACGATGTGCTTGGCCAACGTTTATTTCTACCAGGACGGAACAGCCCAGCAAGAAGACAAGTTAAATGACTGGGAGACGTTCCAGGCGGAACTTAAGAAGACGTTTGGAGACCGTCAGCGACAAATCCGCTCGACAGAAGAACAACTGAAGAACCGGGCCCAACGACATGGTGAGCCGATACGGTCGAACATACAGAATGTTTTGGCCCTGTGTAACATAGTGAATCCGAATATGGCTGAGGCCGACAAAATCACGCACCAGATGAAGGGTATAGCAGAAGACATGTACCAAGCTCTTCTGATAAAAGACGTCGCTACGAAGGAAGAGTTCATTAAGTGGTGCCAGCGTATTGAAGAGATGCAACAAAGGAGGTTTGGACGAAATAAGTATGACAGACTCCTCAATGTAGTCCCTATGGCCGTTGTGGAAGATCAGCATGACTTTGCTTCTCATACGACGCGCCGCAGTCGTTCACCGTCGCCGTACTGAGGTACCGGCTCCTCCCCTAGCCGCCGCGCCCAGGAAAACTAAGCTAGGTGACCATCTACAGAGGTTAGGCCGACGCAGATGAAAATCCTCCATGGACGACAGTCACTAAGATGTCGGGAAATCTCATCGACGTCATAATCGACGGCCAACCTGTCCGGGCACTTGTTGATTCAGGAGCGTGTTTTTCTGTACTGTCGGATAATTACCGCCGCACACTAAAGAAGACAATGTTCTGTGATACGGGGGCAACTGTGCTGAAGTTCGCGAATGGAAAGTACGTCCAGCCAGCAGGAACTTGTGTCGCAAGAATAACCATCAACAACAGGACCCAGCCGTCTGAATTTGTCGTTTTAACAGAATGTAGTCACGATGTCATCTTCGGATGGGACTTCCTTCAGGCATCCCAAGCTATCATTGACTGTGGAAGAACCGAGCTGCAAATTGAAGAAGTTGTTCCGACGTGTACACGTAATACAGAATTTTCTGGGAAGTTATTTGCCGTAGACAATGTGAAGAACCCGCCGTTGACGATGAGAAGAGTTGCAGTCACAAACAAAGATGATCGATTAAACTGTGAAGTGCTTGTTGATACTAAAAAGTTCATCAGGCTCACCAAAGAAATTTACATACCAGCGGCTATCATAAGCATTACTGGAGGTCGAGGAGAGATTTTGATCACTAATTGTCACGAGCAGTCGCAACTTATACCCAAAGGAATGTGTATCGGGACAGCTAAACCAATCCAGGACGGTGAGCTCAACGTCATCAACGAAGACCCATGCTCTGCTGTTAGTACAAACAACACGCTGAGGGAAACAACCGTGGAACTGCCAATAGGGCCCGGACTGATCCATGAACAACGCCAGCGGGTGTTAGCTGTACTACGTCAATTTTCGGGTGCATTCACACCACAGCAGGGGAAAAGTCAGACGAAACGGCCCACGATAAGGCATCGTATCAATACTGGGGATCATCTACCAATTAGCCAGCGTTCGTATAGAGTGTCGCCAGCTGAAAGACGGATAATTCGGCAAGAAGTGGAGAAGATGTTGCGAGATAACATTATTCAACCTTCGGAGAGTCCTTGGTTGTCTCCAGTGGTCCTTGTAAAGAAGAAAGATGGCACGTGGCGATTCTGTGTCGACTATCGGCGGCTGAATGTTCCAATGTTTGTTAAGCTTATGGGACTTAACTACGGGGTCATCAGTCCCTAAACTTAACAAACTACTTACGAATTATCTTATCCTAAGTACGACACAAATATCCATGCCCGAGGGGGGATTCGAACCCCCGACCGTAGTGGCCATGCAGCGGCGGCTGAAGATCCAGAATGACACTTTCACTCTGCAGCGGAGTGTGCGCTGATATGAAACTTCCTGGAAGATTAAAATTGCGTGCCGGAACCGGGACTCGAACCTGCTATCCCGACACGACTCACGATGCCGCCTCACAACTTTACTTCCGCCAGTACCTCGCCTCCTACTTTCCAAACTTCACAGAAGCAAGTCTAGGACTCCTGGAAGAAAGGATATGGTGGAGACGTGGCTTAGCCACAGCCTAAGGCTGAAAGATGTCTTCCCACTGCCGCACATTGAAAACACCTTAGACTGCTTGAAAGGAGCTACATACATCTCAACTATGGAAGACGGCTTTTATTACACCTGACGGCCTCTATGAATTCAAAGTAATGCCATTTGGATTATGTAATGCTCCAGCCACATTCGAACGCATGATGGACAACTTGCTTCGACACCTTAAGTGGACGACGTGCCTCTGCTATTTAGATGACATTGTCGTTTACTCGAAAACATTTGAAGAACATCTGAGTCGCCTGTCAACTGTGTTGAAGGGTGTTCAGGCTGCAGGTCTCAGCCTCAATCCAAAGCAGTGCCTCTTTGTCGCCAAAGAGATAAAAATCCTGTGGCACCTAGTCAACGGAGATGGTGTCCGTCCTGATCCAGATAAAGTAAGGGCAGTCACATAACTTCCAACTCCTCAGCACATTCGTGATGTGAGAAGCTTTCTCGGGCTGTCCTCATACTACCGATGTTTCATAAAAGTATTTTTTAACAAGGCACGTCCATTACAAGAACTTCTGCAGGGAGATGCCAAGTTTTACTGGGATGAGACAAAAGAAAGAGCTTTCCGGAAACTTAAGGAGGCTCTAACTTCCTCACCAGTGCTAGCCTTGTACAACGAGAATGCGGAAACGGAACTTCACACAGACGCCAGTGGTTACGTGATTGATGCAGTGCTTGTACAAGTTCAGGAAGGTAATGAAAAAGTGATAGCCTATGCATCAAGAGTACTCTCAAAGTCCGAGATAAACTACTCTACAACTGAGAAAGAATGTCTCGCAGTTATTTGGGCTATCAACAAGTTCCGGCCGTATATATTCGGCAAATCATTCACCGTCGTGACAGACCAAAATTCTTTGTGTTGGCTGACTAGCTTGAAGGATCCATCAGGTCGACTAGCAAGATGGGCGCTAAGACTCCGAAAGTATGATGTCACAGTGGTATTCAAGAATGGGCACAAAAACAAGGATGCCGACTACCTTTCGAGGAATCCATTAGTGGAACACAAGAGCACGAATGAAATTTCAGTCCTCACTGAATTAGGTGATATTACAGCTGAACAGCGGGAAGATACAGCTCTATTAAAAACGATAGAGACCTTGGAAAAAGGAGAACCGACCAATGGAGAGTTCCAACTTATAAACGGAACATTGTATAAGAGCAACTACGATCCACTGGGCCCCAAATGGCTACTGGTCGTTCCAGCTCACCTCCAGCCAGCTATTCTCAAGTATTTCCACGATGCTCCAATATCCGGTCATTTGGAATTCGTGAAAACCCTAGACAGAATCAGACGCAGGTATTACTGGAAAGGTCTCTACCGATCAGTCAAGCACTATGTAAGTCACTGTAAAGAGTGCCAGCGACGAAAGCACGTGCCGCAATTACCTCCAGGGCAACTCGTACCGATTCCGCCGGCAGCAGCTCCATTCCACCGAGTTGGGATCGACCTTTAGGGAGGTTCCCGAAGTCGACAACCGGTAACCGATGTATATTCACATCACATGTCTGTAAATCTATCGGACCGCACTGTGTGGTCATCAGTCCGTAGCTTAGAAACTACTTAAACCTAGGTAAACTAACATACGGACAAACACACACACCCATGCCCCAGGGAGGACTCGAACCTCCACGGCGAGCAACCGCGCGCTCCGCAGCGAGACGCTTTAGACCACTCGGCTACTCCACCGCGGCAACCGATGTATAATCGTCTGCACTGACTACCTCACACGATACGCTGTCACGAAACCTGTGCCGACTGCAGAAGCTCCAGAGATCGCAAAATTTCTTGTAGAAGACATTATTTTGAAGCATGGAGCACAACGTAACATGATATCTGACCGAGGAAAAGTATTCCAGTCAAAATTAGTATCAGAGCTAAAGTCACGGTGCTACATTGTCCACAGAATGACAACTGAATACCATCCTCAGACAAATGGTCTTACGGAACGTTTTAACAAGACGTTAGCCGATATGCTGTCGATGTACGCCGATGTTGAGCAGAAGGATTGGGATACAATTCTACCAGTCGTGAAATTTGCTTACAATACCGCAAGACAAGACACCACAGGCTTCACGCCGTTTTTCCTGCTCCATGGCCGGGAAGCTGAGATAATGGATATGCTGTTCCCGTTCCAAGCGGACGACACTCAGGATGACTATGTTAAACAGCTCATCACCAGGGTCGAAGAAAGAAGACAGCTGGCTTGCATACGGACACTGGACGCCCAGGAGAAGGACCGTCAGCGGTATAACGACAAGCACCGACCTGTTGTGTACAGCCCAGGAGATCTGGTATGGATTTTTATCCCTGTACGGAATGTTGGACTGTCAGAAAAGTTACTGAAGCGATACTTTGGTCCGTATCGTGTCATACACCGCCTGTCAGACGTCACATACTAAGTTGAGGATTATGAACCGTCGTCGAAACGACAAAAACGAAGAGACATTGTTTACGTCCTGCGCATGAAGCCTTACTACGATCCTGAAGAGCAGGTAGGCAACAATGGCTTTTTGTTCGAGGACTCTAAGGACGGTAATGATACTAATGGAGCCACGTCGTCGATAATCGTGGAGCAGGGAAGAATTCTCATGAACTGCCATACAGAGGACCCATTACAAGGTCAAGATCCAGGACATTTCAGCTGGCTCCACAGGGAACATAACAGCGGGTCGTTGTTTTTCCAGGAGAGGGAGCAATGCCGCGAGAGACGCATGTACACCGACTGACGGCGTGGCGCAGGGGATAGCGTCACGGTCTGCGGTGCTGAAGGGCGCCGGTTCAATTCCGCCCACTGGCAAAAATTTATTTATTTGTAATTAACAATTCCGGAATGTTCTAAATCTTTCTTATGTTCGCTTGTAATTTCTCCTTGTTTCTTAAGTTTACTTTTCTTCTAATTACTGGTACATTCTGTCTGTGTATAAATAGCAGAGCACTCTGCCCGAGAGGCAGTCTGGCTTGAGCTTTCGACGCGTTCGGACGTCTCTGCTTTCCGCTCCACGTAGATAGTGTTTACGCCAATGCTTGTTGTTATTGTGATACTGATTTACTGTTGCATCGTTCTACTTTAGTTTCACGTTTGTTTTGTCCGTTAATATGGCAAGTTTTCGTCGTTCTGCGGATTTCCGGTTTTGCCCGAAATCCATCGGCAACTGATCATCATGGCTAAAAACCTCAGGAAGAGTAATCTGGTGTTTAGTTGCTACAAGGAAACCCGGCGAGTGCAACCTACCCGGCTCGAGATTGACGACTGGCTTGTTGAGGTAATCGGCATCAGTAATGATGATATACATACTATCCAGCTTGACTCAGATAACTACTGCCTGTTTTTAAAATTTCATAACCCGACAGAAGTTGATAGAATACGGGCTACCTTTGGTAATCAAGTAGAATTTACGCAAAGAGATGGCACTAAAAGCAAAGTATCAATTAGGCGTGCAGATGCTGATTTCAAAACCGTTCATGTCTTAAATTTGCCCATTGAAATTGATAATGAGCGGATTAAAAAGGCCCTTTCAAAGTTCTGGGATGTTAAAGAAGTCGTGAACGAAAGATGGGGAACCAAGAACCGACTGCAGGCTTTTAGTGGACTTTGACAAGTTGAAATGGAAGTGAAGACGAATATTCCGTCTTACATTACAGTTGAAGGATATAAAGCCCATGTGATATACAATGGCCAAACCCCGACCTGTCACGTGTGCAACGAACCCGGACACTTACGGCAAGATTGCACCCGCTGTGTTTTTGTCTTTAAACCGACCTTAACGCAGCGGCGCAAATTAACCTTAAGTGAGGTTCTCGGTTCAAATACAACTGTGGCTTCAGGAGCAGATGCAGTTAATGTGAATCCTTCTGAAGTCGAAGATTCTGCTAAAAAAGACTTCCCTCTGTTAGTTGTGCCATCGAGTCCAATAGTTCCCGTAACTGAAACTGAAGTACAGAAAAAGAAACGACCTCTTGAACACGTAGATGATTATTCAGATGAGGAATTGTCAAAAAATTCTCATGCGGCCAGGAAACCTAGGCCATCAAATGTAGAGGCAGTAGTTCAAGGTGATAGTATGCAGGTGGAATCGGAAATGCAAGCCGTTTCAAATGAAGTACCGGTGGATGTTGATATGACGGCCGTGACCCCGTAAACAGTAACAACGCCGCGCGCCGAGGCCGAGGCACAACAGCCGCTTCCGCCCGTCATGCCTGAGGAAGTAGACAAACAGCACTGCCGAAACAAAGCCCAGCAACACCCTGAAGCAGGAGGCACACCAGATACAGCACACACCACTGAGGGCCGAGAGGCACAACAGCCGTTTCCGCACGCCGTGCATGAGGAAGTTGACAAACAGCACTGCCGTAACAAAGCCCAGCAACACCCTGAAGCAGGAGGCGCACCAGATACAGCGCACACTACTGAAGGCCGAGAGGCACAACAGCCGCTTCCGCCCGCCGTGCACGAGGAAGTTGACAAACTGCACTTCCGAAACAAAGGCCAGCAACACCCTGAAGCAGGAAGCGCACCAGATACAGCGCACACCACTGAGGGCCGAGAGGCACAATAGCCTCTTCTGCCTGCCGTGCCCGAGGAAGTTGACAAACAGCACTGCCAAAACAAAGCTCAGCAACACCCTGAAGCAGGAGGCGCATCAGATACAGCGCACACCACTGAGGGCCGACTGCCAGCCACCACAACAGCGAGTGCGATAGCTTCTGACATGCCTCCCACCACTCGTGAATTTACAAGACGTAGACTTAAACCACAGCTAAATCTTTCCGTTGTACGACCGCCAGAGAAATCAAAGGCAGGGAAGACTGACTTGCAATCTAAGAATACGGGTCAAGAAAAAACAGATACCAAACCTAAAAATATTAGTTAAGAAATTGTGAGAGAGGGACTTGCACCCGAGAATCATAAAAAACTGGATGATCCTCCCCCCCACAAAAGTAACGAATAATGGGCAAATGTCGACAAACTGGGTATGTTAGTAGGAAGTCTATAATTGTGTTAATCTTAATCTGTTATAATTTGTATTCACTTGTTTTCCATTTCTGCACAAGTCGTTTTTCTATGTTTGGTTTTACAAATAGTATTGTTTTCATAAACATCTTGTCACCATATTTCGGTATTTGTAATGTTACAGGCTTTTAACGTTACTACTATCAATGTAAATAAGATTCAATGGGATACTAAACTAGCTGCACTGAAGCAATTTTTATATGATTCCAGCACAGACATTGCTCTTCTACAAGAGGTAGCTTTGCCACAAATTGAGATAGCAGGTTACATCGCTGTAGGACATTATGCACCTGAATTGCAGACGGGCAAGGCAATTTTAGTGCGAGAAGGGATTCCGGTGACAAACGTTGAACAACTCGAATCAGGAAGAGGTATTGGTGTGGATATTCAAGGTGTCTCTGTAGTAAATATATATGCTCCCTCCGGAAGTTTGTATCGTGCACAAAGATCAGCATTTTATAAAGACGATATTATTTATTTGCTTAGAAAATATCCGCAAGATCTAATACTAGGAGGTGATTTTAACTGCGTACTTAACCGTAAGGACCAAATGTCAAATTTTAATTTTTGTAATGAACTTAAAAAACTTGTAAGTGATCTGAAGATGGAAGATGCTTGGGAAGTTAAGTTTCCAACTCTAGGCAAGTTTACCTACATCACTCAGGTTTCTTCTAGCAGGATAGACAGAATATATGTCTCCAGTAGCCTTGTTCCTGGTTTGTTAACTGTTGAAACAATGGCCGTGCTGACCGTGACTGGAGCGCCTCAGTCCCCTCGGCCACCACGGCCGGCTTATGTGTAAGCACTGATGAGGGATTGCATGGGAAGAAAGACATTGATGATGTGCTGAAACGTTTGAGTTCAGTTACTTATGCTATCAGAGTCATTGCAAATTTTGGTGAAACCACATCTCAGTAAATTAGCTTGCTATGCCTATTTTCATTCACTGGTTTCGTATGGGATCATATTCTGGGGCAATTCAACATTGAGTAAAAATGTATTCATTGCACAAAAGCCTTTAATCAGAATAATTGCTGGATACCACCCAAGTTCATGCTGCAGACATTTATTTAAGGATCTAGGGACCTTCACATGGCTTCAAAATATATGTATTCACTTATGAAATTTGTTATTAGCAATCCGACCCAGTTCAAAAGTAATAGCAGTGTGCATAACTATAATACTAGCAGAAAGAGTGATATTGAATATTCATTGTTAGATCTAACTTTGGTACAGAAAAGGGTCTTTCGTCACCAAGTTTCATCAAACGTCTGACATAGCCAACTAGTATTTAAAAAAATCTGAATTGCAACTCCTTCTACACATTAGATAAATTTTTAGATAAAAATAATTTAGCTAGAAAAATAAAGGTTCATCCACAGACGGGAAAGAAGACATTGTCCACAATATTTAAAAAAAAGCCTTTTTGAGAGATATTCTAAAACATTTTAATATTTAACCAAATAAAATTTTTTTAATCACTTACAGTTTTACTTAAAATGTTATTATATGTATCCAGAACCCAATGTTATCTTATTTCTATGTCCTTTTATATTTTGACAGCTAAGTATCTCATTTGTAACTGCTATTTTATACCTTGACTACTCCCTTACACCTTGACTTCAGAATTAATTTTATATGTAAGTCAATAATTAATTACTTATTGAGAATATTTTTAACGGAAATTATCCCCACCAATCAGATGCTTTTAAGCACATTATATAAAGTCTCAGGAGGCTACTATATTTTATAACGACTGTGAACATTCGTTCATCACAGGACAGGTTACTCTGTAACTTCATAAATTCGGTATGTTTTTAATATTTTTTCCATTAAATTTTAGATATTATACTTTGTAAATAGTAGCTTACATTCAGTTGTAACATTTGTTTAACAGATCTGAAGATGGGCAGCTGTCCCGAGACCGGTAATGTTCTAGAAAATAAAAGCTATCTGGAGACTGATATTGAAGAATTTTAAATACAAAGAAATTAAAAAAAAAAAAGAAAAAAAAGAAAGAAAGAAAGAAAAAAAAACTTAAAATATTGAGTGTCATGTGTAGACACCTTGTATTAAACTGACACGTTCCACAACATTGCAAAATGTATTTATGACCTATGGAACAAGTGTTAATCTAATCTACAACCCTGCAAATGCGTTTGAGCTACATTTGTCTCTCGCACGACGGAAAAGATCGAAGAATTTCAACGAAAGGACACTGTAGCTTTCTGAGGCACTAAAACCAATAAATAGCATTTTCTGCTTAACTTCCTTCCAAGGCTGAGCGTCAGCAACTGCATAAGAAGTCGGTAGCAGAGTCGCTGCGACTGTTTATTCTCCTCAGTAACTACTTCGCAAATAACCTGTCATCAGTATAATGTCGGCAGTCCGACACACGCGTCGCATGTGTCGTTATACAACACACATGGCAAAAAAGAAAAAAAATACACGTTGCGTTGACAAAGCGAAAGTAGTTTTCCAAGGTAGTTGTCGGAGTGACCTTGGGCCGCGACCTCGTGCACGAGGGACCAAAACGGCGTTCCCAGCTGAAGCACAGCGCGCAGGTCAAGGCAGGCGCCAATAGAGAGCCCTGTTTACAATCTTGTTTGTTTCCGGGTGTGTGAGCGATTCATTCTATGCTCTGAGTTAATAAGGTTGATGAAATTTTCCCACTGAGAGGATTCTCTTCCGTTCAGAGTACATCTACATCTACAGGGGATACTCTGCAAATCACATTTAAGTGCCTCTTAGAGACTTTATAGAACCACCGTTATACTATTTTATCTCCCATTCCATTCTCGAATAGCGCGTGGGAAGAAACAGCACCTGAATCCCTCCGTTCGAGCTCTGATTTCTCGTATTTTATTCGGATGATCTTTTCTACCCATGTAAGTGGGAGTCAACAATATATTTTCGCATTCGGAGGAGAATGTTGGCGATTGGAGTTTCGTAAGTAGCCCACGCCGCAGCGATAAGCGTCGTTGTTGTAATGATTCCCACCCCAGATCCTGTATCATTTCCGTAACGCTGTCTCCCCTGTATCGTGAAAATACGAAACGAGCTGCCTTTCTTTGGACTCTTTCGATGTCCTCCGTCAAACCCACCTGATAAGGATCCCACACTGGGTAGCAATACTCCAAAAATGGACGGACAAGCGTAGTGTATGCAGTTTCTTCTATGTTTTGTTGCATCTTTTAAGAGTTCTGCCAATAAAACGCAGTCTCTGGTTCGCCTTTCCCACGGCATTATCTACGTGTTCTTTCTAGTTTAAGTCTGACGTAATAGTAATTCCTAGGTATTTTGTGGAGTTTACGGCCTTCACTTTTGATTGATTTATCTTGTAAACAAAGTTTAACGGATTTCTTTTCGTACTCATGTGGACGAATTCACACTTCCCGTTATTTAGAGTCAACTGACAATTTTTACACCGTAGTGATATCTTATTCAGATCGTTCTGCAGTTGGTTTTGATCTTCAGATGATTTTACTAGACGGTAAATGACGGCGTCATCTGCAAACAATCCAAGAGAGCTACTTAGATTTTCCCCTAAATCGTTTATGTAAATAAGGAACAGCAGACCAATAACACTACTATGTGGAACGCCCGATATCACCTCTGTTCTAGCCGATGCCTTACCGTCGATTACTACGAACTGTGTCCCCTATGACAGGAAATCCCCTATCCAATCGCAAATTTGGGGCGATAATACCATAACCACGCAATTTGATTAAAACCCGTTTATGAGGTACGGTGTCAAAAGCCTTCTGGAAAGCAAGAAATACGGAATCGATTTGCGAACCCTTGATGATAGCACCCATCACTTCGTGTGAATAAGGAGCTAGCTGTGTTTCGCATGAACGATATTTTCTAAATCCGTGTTGACCTTGGGTCAATAGATCATTCTGTTCTAGATAATTCATAATATTTGAATACAGGATATGTTCCAAAACCCTGATGCAAATTGACGTCAATGAAATAGGCCTGTAGTTTAGTGGGTTACTTCTAGGTTAGATAGGTAGGTCGAGTGTTACACGTTTCTTCATCTGCACTGCCCAAGGAAGGGGTCTCGCAATGTAACCTCGAGTCCGACGTCCCTATAAAGTGCGTTCGTAGGATATTCACTAACATATGGTAATCTGCTATGCATATCTCTAGATTCTGCATGGTGTTAGTATACTCCGTGAGAAAGATGGCTATTGCTGTGTGTAATATTATGTGTTACGTTTCTTCGTGTGTTGCGTCATGTGTGTTTTTTTGCTATCAAGAAACACGTAATTCAGTAAAATATACGAATTAACTGTCTACTACCCATACAGATAGTCGCTCGTGCTAGCACGCCGTTTCCGAGAATCGAGCAGATTTGCCGGCCCCGGAATGATGACAGCCTGTGTACCGATCAGTCTAGATGTGATGTTTATACAATTTTCCACGCTTTATAGGGGAATACCGGGTTGGTATCCAAGTTCTGACACAGTTGCACGATTGGAAAACATTTAGAAAACGTCCGCAGCCTTTCTAACGTGTAACACTGCACGCAGATACTTGGAGAACTCATATACCCACCAGGGAGTATCTGGGCGCAAGAGGAAATCAAACATTACAATTTCGGTAATAATTACGCCGACTCCGCGTAGATTTGGGCAAAGAGAAGAGGAAAAATGAAACATGATAACTGTTTATTAAACTTTGATGTACCAGAAAATGGTAACTACTTAAATAAAAAATATATTGTTCATATTTCTTGCATACAACAGAGAGAATTAGTATCAAAGTGTCTGTTATTTGTATTAAAGTGTTGATAAACACAGTGGCTCCTCTTCACCCAAATCCCTCTTTCAATATATTTAATTTTCCGAACACTTGTTCCTTGATTTAAGCTACCGATGAAAATATGGCAGATTTACGTCGAGCGGCTATAAACAGCTTTGCTTTAATTTCATTACTTGCATCATATTTTGGAAAAGTGGCTTTCTTCTTTCCGTTATGGGTTGATGACGTCATTCAACACTATCAAAAAATACGATGTATCCGTTTAATGCAGCTTATAGTGAAATTCAATAAGATAGGCCAACCTGCCAAAGACACTACTGTTACAGAATTTTGCCAATAAAGTTTTATTTATGAACTGTACTGATATCACGATACGTGATAGACGTCATAGACGCTACCAGTGTGTAGGAAGGAATATTAGTGTTTAACGTCTCGTCGACAGCTTGGTCATGGAGACAGAGCTTACGATATGATTTTTGTGTGATAACTGGGAAGGAATTCGGTCGTACACTTCCAAAACAACTATCCAGGCATTTGCATAGAGTGATTTAGGGAAACCACGGAAAACCTAAATCTGGATGTCCGAACGTGGATTTGAACCCAGTCTTCCCGAATGCGAGTCCAGTAGGTTATCACTGCGCCACCTCGCTAGGTTCCAGTGTAAGAGCTATACCATTTGTAGTCTGTAATACACTGACTTAGAAAGTGCCATCAGACAGTGATGCACAGATGGCTCCGGTGTGTTTGTGCATCACACTCCTCCTTTGATAGTTGCACTTACATGAGAGATTTTTCCAAAGGTGGTTGTGGAAGTAATTTGTGTAACATGTAACGTCGTCGTTACGTGACACCGTTCGAAACTGGATATGGTGGTCGGTGCGTGACGGATGGAAATTTTAATTTAGGCAATTGTTTCCTGAATGGTTATTTGAGAGTGTTGCAGTCCACAAATGACGAACTACCGGCCGTCCAATCATCCTGGATAACCGTGACATCTGAGACGGATCGTCAATAGAAGGGCAACAGTGACGCAAATGACGGCTTGTTCAACACAGGAAGTTTTCCCAATGAACAAGCCGTAGGAGCACGAGTTCCATGAGATATGGGAGGCGGCACTGCACACGGTTGCCACTATTAATAGAACATTGTCGGGTACAACGGATTGTATTTGTTACCATTCACCAGGGATAGACACCGGAACAACGGCCCAATGTGATATGGTCGAATGAAGCACTAATATTATACCGTTTATTATGGGTGGCAGAGTAAAACATTTCACATAAACCCCCCATCAAACTCGACTTAAAAAAGTCTCAAGAGGTGTCATAAAGGGCGTGACTGAAATCACTCCTTGCTTTGGGACGTTCATTCACACTTATTTCGCAATTCGCAGTCGAAAACTACAGTCCGCAATGAAGTCAGCAACAGGACGCCGTTTGAAAATGCAGAGCCTTGTGGACAATTCAACCCTTCTCTAAGAACATCGTGGATTTGCAAAGCAATGAACATGATCTGACTCCTTTGGTAACCGAATTTTTCCTCTGTTGTGAAGGGAGAAACTACCATATGTTGATAACAACTTTTTTACGAAATTTTAACATGATCCAAAGCAGCAAAGGGTGTGTTTATCTGTTCATCTTTCCTTTTTCTCGCCTTTCTTTGGTGAGATCACGGAGTTGTGCTCCATTGACACATGCGTGGAAATGTTCCCACTGAGACCCCCAGTTTAGCATCTCTATCGGTACAAACCATTACCGTTTGCTGAGCTTTCCATCTCAGTGGTTTCGACAATCATTCAGCTAAGTAGTTCTTGATTCCGGTTCTAGCGTCTGCTTGAAGACAAGCGAGCTCTAGGACGTTAGAAGGAGTTGCCTATGCTCAGGCGTTTGACCATCAATGAAGCACATCTCACTGTCATCTGAATAGTTATCGAAATCACTGCACTGAAAATGTACAAACGTACACATGTTACATCGCGGAGATTCCTATCTGGGGGTCCTATAAGGACCGTTTGCCGTTCTATTCACGCATGTGTTGATGTGAGGACCATCCCGCCACATGAGGGCCTGATAGAGAAAGGCTCAAAAAGTATAAACACCATTTCCAAGACTGGATCATTTTAAAATGTTATCGAATTTTTTGAACGGTTTTGCAGGAGTTCCCCCCCCCCTCCCCCATAGCATAACAAGCATTGTGGTTGCAATACCCTGCAAAGGGGTTAGATCGCGTTAAGTTAGGTTACAACCCTACAGTGTTCTCAGATAATTGTTGGATTGTCAAGGACTCAACAGTGTCGAACGTTGTGAAGACCGTCGTCGTGTACCTCTTTGCACAGTGGTCTTTAGTTTTGGACTACGATGCAGAAATTGTCACAAGACAATAATAAAAAGAGTAAAGTTCACACGATTCATATGCAGCTGGCACACACCAGTGTCCTTCTTAGAAGAGACAAATTTCAACGCAATCGCTCGGAAGGACAAGAAATAATGCTTTGAATAACACTCGAGCACAAAAGGAGCAACGGTCTGTGTCCTTTCCATGCAAAACCTTGTATTTCTTCTACAAGTGACATTTTAATAGAGAAAAATAAAGCACCAAGATATCAGTAGCATAGAAGGGAATTATGCGTAATTCAGTGACATCAATGCATCATTACATTTTCAATTAACAGTGCCAAAAACCCTGTTCAGAGTAATGATAATAAGGCAAAACACACGTATACTAGACGTCTGGTAGTGCTTATATCTATTAGTCATCGAAGTGCAGTTACAGTATTTCCATGAAGTACTTAAAGGAAGTAGAACAGAGCAATATTCACACTTCACAATAGCCATGGTTTTACATTCAATTTTCTGCACCAAGTAGAAGCCTATGTTGCAATATGCTTAGCGAAAGGCAGGTTATGACATTAACATATCCATATTAGCATTTGAAAACGTAAAATGCTAGTGTAGATCGGTTATAGCTTACTTTTCAAAGACATAATATCAGTAGCAATGGAGAGATTTATACCAAATAAATTAATAAAAGAGGAGGCTGACCCCCCGTGGTACACAAAATAGGTCAGATCACTGTTGCAGAAGCAAAGAGAAACGCATGCAAAATTAAAAAAGACACAGAATCCCCAAGACTGGCAATCTTTTACAGAAACTCGCAACCTAGCGCGGACGTCAATGCTAGAAGCTTATAATAGTTTCCACAACGAAATCCTGTATCGTAATCTTGCAGAAAATCCAAAGAAATTCTGGTCATATCTGTAGTACACTAGCGGCAAAACACCAATAATACCTTCACTACGCTATAGCAATGGTAATACTACCGACGACAGTACTGCTAAAGTAGAATTGCTAAACACAGCTTTCCGAAATTCGTTCACCAAAGAAGACGAAGTGAACACTCCAGTATTCAAATCAAGAGCAGCTGCCAGCATGCGAAATTTAGAAGTAGATGTTCCTGGAGTAGTAAAACAACTTAAGTCACTAAACAAAAACAAATCTTCCGGGCCAGATTGTATACCAACTAGATTCCTCTCAGAGTATGCTGATGCAATAGCTCCGTACTTAACTATAATTTACAACCGATCACTCAGCGAAAGATCCGTACCAAAGACTGGAAAGTTCCCCAGGTCACTCCAATATTAAAGATAGGCAATAGGAGTGATCCCCAAACAGGCCAGTCTCATTGACGACGATTAGCAGTATGATTTTGGAACATATACTTTGTTCGAACATTATGAACTACCTTGATGAGAACGATCTATTAACCAATAGTCAACATGGATTCAGAAAGTATCGCTCTTGCGAAACACAGCTTGCTCTTTATTCACATGAAGTGATCAGTGCCATCGACAATGGATCTCAAATCGATTCCATATTTCTGGACTCCCGGAAGGCTTTTGACACTGTACCCCACAAGCGGCTTCTAATGAAATTGCGTGCTTATGGAATATCGCCCCAATTGTGCGACTGGATTCATGATTTCCTATCAGAAAGGATACAGTCCTTGTGTTTATAAACGATTTAGGAGACAAACTGAATATCCCCCTTAGACTGTTCGCGCATGATACTGTCGTTTATCGGTTAGTGAAGACAACAGAGGATCAAAATCAACTGCAAAGCGATTTAGACAAAATTTCTACATGGTGCGAAAATTAGCAATTAACACTAAATAAAAGTGTGAAGTAATACACATGCCCACTAAAAGAAATCCGCTGAACTTCAATCACACGATAAATCAGTCAAACCTTAAGGTCGTAAATTCTACCAAATACCTAAGAGTTACAATTACGAACAACTTAGACAGGAGACGAGACAAAACATAGAATAGATTGTGGGGAAGGCGAACCAAAGGTTACGTTTCGTTTGCAGAACCCTTCGAAGACGCAACAGCTGCACCAAAGAGACTTCCTACATCACACTTGTGCGTCCTCTCCTGGATTACTGGTGCCCAGTGTGGATCCTCACCAGGTGAGACATTCTGAAGGTCAGAGAAGGGCAGCTCGATTTGTTTTATCACTTTACAGGGAGGAAAGCGTCACGGAAATGTTGCACGATTTGAGGTGGAAATCTTTAAAAGAAAGACATTATTCGTTGCGGCGAGATCTATTTACGAAATTTCAATCACCGACTTTTACTTCTACATAGGGATATATGACCATCCCAATGAAATAAGAGAAATCAGATCGAAAACGGAACGATTTTGGTGTTCTTTCTTCCAGAACGCTATTAGAGAATGGAACGGTAGAGAAATGTTATGAAAGTGGTTAATGAACCCTGTGCCAGGCACTTAAATGTGATTTGCAGAGTATCTATGTAGATGTAGAATTAGTGTACCTTTATTGGACTGCTTGAATGCAAAACTCAGTTTTAGTAAAGACGTGGATTTTGTCAGGGTTGCATATTGGTACCCTTCTTAGATTCAACCACTTCAGCGGAATTCCGCGTCTCACTCTGAATAATAATATAAGCACAATCAGATGTGTAGGATATACGTGTTTTTTCGCTATAATAATTACTTTCAGCAGAGCATTTTTGGCACTGTTAAATGGAAATATAATGATAAACTGATGCTATTAAATTACTTATAATTTTCCTCTTATGTTACTGAAATCTGCTTTGTTTCTATCTATTAAAATTTCATTTGTGGTAGAATGCAGCGTTTTGCGTGGAAATGACACAGAACACTGTGGTTTTGATGATAGAGTGTTAGTCATAGAATGAATCATTCACTCTGCAGCGGAGTGTGCGCTGATATGAAACTTCCTGGCAGATTAAAATTGTGTCCCGGAACCGGGACTCGAACCTGGGACCTTTGCCTTGTGCGGGCAAGCGCACTACCTAATCATAGTTTGGACGGGCCTATGCGTTCAAGGTCAAAGTTATTTGTTGTCAGTGTTAAATGACCACTCTAGTGACAGGAAGGACACCTGGTTACCCTGTTTAAATACAATACTGTTGTCAAATTATGAAAAGCGTCCTCTCTCAACAAAATGTTAACCGCCAACCCTCGCCTGATCATGATATCCGTCCTTATACATATCCGTCCTACGTTCGAATCATAGCCTTGACACAAATTTTAATTCAGTGGTTCGACATGCATTCATTACCATAGATAATGTTCAAACTAAATATATCGTTGGATCATGTAATTTACCTGATTCAAATATGTTCAAATTCAAATGTTTGTAAGGCTTATGGGACTTAACTACGGGGTCATCAGTATACTAAAGACGGGACTCACCTCCATGCCCGAGGGGGGATTCGAACCCCCGACGGGGAACGGCCTCACGCATCGGAACATAGCGCCTCAATGCGCTCGGCCTCTCCGCCGTGGCGATTCAAATATTACTTATACCTGAAGTACAGCCATAGTTGCACAATGTTTTTCAATGTTAAGATCCTACTACGATGGTGTAGAGCCTCTGCAATACTGATGTGAGCTTAAAAGAGAGCATAAAATGGGCTGAGGTGTAAATTAAGTTTATATTGTGGAGATACACGGATTAGACTAGTCCGTATAGCTTTGTTAGTCACGGTGACTCGGTGATCGACGCATCTGTCTTATGAGGATGCCTAGAATCGACTCCCAGCCTACTTCAGACTATTCATTCCCGTTGATAATTCTTATTGCACTGCCCTAAATAAAAATTAGTACATCATCTTAGAGTTCCCAAGTTCCCTCAAGATTTACTATATATACGGAGCACATGTAATGATTACATTTACAGATTAATAGCTCAAGCGGTACTGAGGTACAAGGTGTCGATCCAAGCTGAACGCCCATATTAGTACCTAGTATAGCCTCCACGGGCGGCAATAGAGGAACTGACTTTGGCATCCACTATATCAAGCACTTGGCAAATACGGCCTTGGGATACATTATTTCATGCCTGTTCCACCTGTACACTTAGTTCTGCAAGAAATGAAATGATCGTACGGCAAGTTTGGCAGCCTAGTGAAAGCCTTTTTTAACTTGAAGCCACTTCGGCGACTTGTCTGTCAATGATGATGAAAATGATGATGAGGTCACCACATCATCCAGTCCCAGTGGCGGACTAAGGGGCTGGGGGGGGGGCGGAGGGGGTGGACCGCCCTGGGCCTCCGGTTTTGGGGGGCCTCCAAATATCTCGAAAACTTTCTTTCTTTGGAGCGCGCTTGGCATCTCGTTTTGCTGTGGCCTCCAAATCTCGAAAGCTATTCTTTTTAGACTGGCCCGTGCCTCTCGTCCTGTGGGGGCCTCCACATCTCAAAAGTTACTTTTTTATAGTAATACATGTATTTCCAAGTGGACGGAGGAGGCCTCATTTTGTTTCGCTGCTGCCCTAGGCCACAGACAAATATATACAGACGGGAAACCTCCGTAAGGGTCCGGTCCTACGCTCAGGGGTGCGGGGAGGAAGGGTTTCCAGTAGTTCCGTAAGATGTCCCATGATGGCGCTGCGGTCAGAAGCAGCCGTTTAAACTGGCCAGAGCAGGCGGCAGGTAGCGGCTGTCCCCACCACCACCTCCCCTCACATGACAGCAAGCCGGACACAGCCGTGGCCTCGTAGCAGGCGGCACGAGCTCTCCCCTCAGCCTCCCCTCCACGCTACCCTCTGACGTGCGAGAGGCACCCTAAGCGAGCGATCCGCCTGACACCTGCTAGCATCTTACGGAACTACGAGGGGAGCGTAGGGTAGGACAGTGGTTTAGGGGAGGCTTCTTCTCTGTATGTGTTACTCTGTGCCTGGGCCTCCAAAGCCTTAGTCCGTCACTGTCCAGTCCCCTGCAGGGAATCGAACCCGGGCCCCCTGTGTGGTAGTCAGCGACGCTGTCGACTGAGCTACTTTTTTTTTTCGGGCCTCCTTACCACTCCTTCAGCCCGGCCTTGCGCTCGCCATTATCGCCTTCCTCGGCGCTAGCCTTTTCTTATTTTTATTTGGTCATAATTTGCTTACTTTTCTGCGTATTCCGTTTGCAGACAGTCGACTCCGATGACTTGTCTTCCTCGCAAAATAAAGAAATCAAATAAATATGTGAGGCTCCTTGCCAAATAAATTGCGTTTTGCATCCTTGTCTCCTCAAGGAAGTGAAGAAAATAACAAAAATAAAGACTAACTCGATGCGTCTTCTCGATCAATTCTCAGCGCAGTGTCTGCTTTATTTCGTCTTCTCGAATAATATTATGAGTGGTCCGTTTCTTGTCGTACTGAATCGTCGGTTTCCCGATTGTGTTGCGTGGTTCTGCTCATAACTCTGAAAACCCACATTGCGCTGGAATTTCCTTGTTTTGTACACAGTACTGAAACAGTTACATAACGAATACATCAGTGATTTTGTTTTGCGTTAAGTCTGCACCATGATTCTCAGCATATTACCGTAGGTATTGGAATAGTCTCTCAGTCGTAGTAACTTCGCATGTTCATATTCTAAATACGCTCTATATTCTGCAAGCGTTGCATGTCGGTGATGAACGACATAAGCAGCGGTGTGTCCTAGAAACCAGATAGCCGCATTGTGTTTCTTTCGAGGGTATCTTAGCTTCTCCGGTCTGATAAGTTCGGTGATATCAACGTTCTGCGGCGTCGTGCGATCAATGACCGCCAGTCTGCGTCGCATGTGCGTCACCATCTGGTCAGCAGGCGAACCTGTGCAGTAGCGTGTCCACTTGTCCGCAGTCCGCGCAAGTTGGTGTTGGGCATAGGTGGATGTTGTGGAGCTTTTCATTGGTGGGAACTTTGTCGTTCACTACTAAAAACCACGTAGATTTAATGCGTGATGGCAGTACATGACAGTGAATGTTTCTCCAAATAATGGTCCACTTTGCATGAGGATATTTTGTGGTAACCCTGTTTTCTCTTCCACTTGTCGTGATGAAGTTGTATATTTTCTTATTAGAATATGGCAGATCAATGTTGGTCGCATGTTGTATGTAACTGAATTCGTTGTAGTAAATCCTGATATGGCGATAGTTAACGGTATTACGGTTTCATGAATGAGTGGCATCATACTACTGGGTTTCTAGCAGCACATTAAAAACTTGGTTATACTGGGTCTCTGTTTGTTGATCGTTTTGTAAATACGACTAATCAATAATGTACGGCACTTGTGTCTTACGCCGACTAGTCCTAGTCCTCCCCTTGATGTTGGTAAAGTCAGGATGTCGAAGCATACTTTGAAGATATGGCCTCTTACAACGTGCCAACATAACGCCTTCTGTACACTGTCTAAAAGGTGGTCAGAAATAGGTAGAATTTGGCCAAGATAGTGCATCCTGCTCGCAATGGATATTCTCACAGTGTGTACTCGTTGCAGAAGGTCCAAATCCCTGTCTGAGTAAATCTGTATTGTTGCACTGATTTTGTGCAACATGTCCGTCCAATTTTTTGTCGCCATAACGTCTGGTGTAGCGCTCCAATAGACGCCAAGGGATTTGTGTTGAGCTCTCGTTTCGCACCAGTCGAGGTGGTTGGTATTGCCAATGCCTCTTCCTATGTGGAGCAACGTTGTCTTCTTATTGTTGAATTTGGTCCCACTGGCCAAATTATAAACATTGACGAGGGCCCTCACTGTGGATAAATGCTCTGTAGATGACACTGCAAGACATATGTCGTCAGCGTACGCGATACACACCGCTTCTTCTGTTCCTATTTTAATACCAGAAACTGTGCGATTGATTCTGGCAAGCAGGGGTTCAACCGCTAAGGCGTATAAGGCCATAGACAATGGACAGCCTTGTCTAATAGACCTCCTAATTGGTATTTGGTTGGTCAAGTGTCCATTGATCAGCACTCATGACGATACATTGTAGATGAAATTCCTAAATAGGAGGAGAAGTCGTTGTCCAAAACCCATCTTCGACATAACCCTGAACAAGTAGTCGTGACTCACGCGGTGGTATGCTTTTTCGAAGTCCAGGAATAGCAAAGCGCCGGGTTGTTTGTTGTGTGCCAGTGTACATATAATATCCCGCAGTTCACACGCGACTGATATCACACTCCGTCCGGGCAGCGCCCCATGCTGATGTCTTCCAAGTATTTTATATAACACCGATTGCATTCGTTGTTTGATGCTCCTTGTGATAATTTTAAATTTGCTTATTGGCTACCAACCCCGACGCATCATCAATCGCTTCTATGAATTTGGCTCTTCCACGCCTTACTGTTCTAAGTGAGTGGTAAAGAGATGCTGTTTCTTCGGACGCTACATCCTTTGGTTGCAATCGTAATATAGTGCCCTCCATTCGCTTCCGATACAAAGTTGTGATCTTAGCTTCATACTTTTTTATGAGTGTGAGGTCGGTGGAGTGGTAAATTTCACGGAGAACTTAAAAGTAAAATTCGATGGTTTGCCTGTGCCAATAAGACTTTTGGTATGCATATCGTTTGGCTGTGGACCGAAGTTTAGGTTTGGCTTTATACAGCCACCATTCGATAGTCGACCTGTATTGCTTCCGGGAACGTTTTAATTGTGTCCACGCCTGTTCGATTTCTTCATCTAACAGTACGTCTTGCAGCAAGCTGGTGTTCAGTTTCCAGTAACCCTTCCCACAGTATACTGGTGGTCGTCGTAGGTTTACGTAACACTGGTGGACACTGGTCCCAGAAAGAAACCGGCGCGATGTCACTGTTCATGACTTTACATCTTAGCGCGTCCGATACATAAATGCGGTCTATCCGACTGGCGGAATTGCCGGTGATGTGGGTGAAAGCAATGCGGTCCCGGTGAACTTTTTCCCACGTATCGATTAATTTTAACCCGTGGACTATATGGTCAAGTTCTAAACATTTATTGAGGTTTGGTGTTTGATCTTTGGCCGAGATGACACAATTAAAATCTCCTCCTACAACGAGGTTCTCAGAACACCCATTAATTAAGAAGGGCGCATCATTTTTATAAAACGAGGAACGTTCTTGTCGACGATTATTACATGATTGTGCATACAAAGATACGACTTGAATGCCATTGCCTGTGCAGGAGATGCCTCTACCATTGGTAAGCCGTACTGTGTTAGTATCAGGAATGCCTTCACGTAATAATATTGCAGTGCCTGTGTGGTCTTCTTTGCTGATGTTCGCTATGGTAACATATCCTGCTATGTTGCGTTCGACACACACCTCCTGTAATATCCCAATGTCTACGTTAGTGCTGTATAAAAAGTCTGTGAGCGCCCTGAATTTAACCTCACTTTGAATTCTGTTGATGTTGATGGTGGTTATATTATACGTGAAGGTATCGTTCATTCTTTGAGGAAGAGTTAAAACCAATAAAAGCGCCTATATCAAACACACTCACCTACGCACACAAACACAGAATATTATGCTGGGCCCTCATTTGTTTCCATATCTTGCCCCCAGAAGTCAGCTAACGCTTTGTTTGAGTCTCCGTCCGAAGCCCTGCTATTTACGGTGGAAGACGCAGGTACTTCTGTTTTGTTAGAGTCGTTGTTTTTTAGTTTCTCAGCGACCTGTTTTGCGATCGGGCGTAGCTGACTTGCGACTTCGGCAGCGCCACCACGAGCAAAACGGATTTTCCTTTTTTCCGGTGAAGTTTGGCCTTTCACCTCTTTCTGAGATTCGGATGAGACTTTTTTTTTATCTTTTGGAGGTCGAACCTTTACGGTCGGTAACAACTGAATCCTCGTTGCGTGCCTCCTGGGCATCTGGAAGATTTACTGCAAGTTGTTGTGGGTCTTGCTCATTGTTGGGGGCGGAGCTTTCTGCGTTTTCGAAACATACATTGCGAGGAACGCGAGTTTCATCAGCAGACGTGTCCAAGGGGGCTCGAGGCGCGTCCTCTGCCACTGCAATATTTTTATTAGTGTCTACTTCAGGGGTCGCATTGTCGGCATCATTATTTTGTTGTGGAACCCCAAGACTTAGTGGGTTCGTGTCAGTGGCTGCACTAGCGTCAGTCCTACGTCAGTTCCGACAGCAAGTGTACTTGGTCGCGTCTCTTCTAGTGCGGCTGCCGCGGCGGCGAGTACTACGTCATCGGGCAGGGCCGTGTTTACGTGCTGGCGCGGGAGCAGGCGGCTGGCGACCGTGGCGTACTGCGCGCGCTGCCCGCCTTCCGCGTCTCTCTCGACAGGGAGCTGAACAGGTCGCCTACGCGGGCAATCTGCTCTGAGATGACCTGGCATGTTGCACGCAGAACAAGTACGAAGCTGTCCCTCATAGGCAACAAGGGCCTTGAAACCACACACGTTTACGAAGGACGGAATGTGGGATTGCAAATCAATCTTAACAGACCGTACACCGTTGTCTACTTTATAATGCATATTGCCACGCCATCGGTCAGCAGTTACAGTATAAACGGTACCGTACTTGGAAAGGGCCTGTTTAATGTAATCCAGTTCAATTTCGAACGGCAGTAGATGTACTTTTACGGTCGGAAGGCCGAGCCCAGCATACGTAATTATGACGTCACACACCTCGCCATTTGATGCCTTGTACTTCGCAGTTCCGTTGGCACAGCTCGTCGTTTCTCAGCTTCACTGTGCAGACGTTGCTTATAAAATCGTAGGCCATTCCAAACAGATCTTCTTCAGGTACATTGAATGTTTCGTGAAACCAGTCATCGAACTCATAAATCTTCGGTCGTGGGACACCAAAACTAAAACTGAACTTTAATGTGTACTTTCGCACTTGTGACTCCATTACCAAATCAAAATATGTAAGCGCGCTTGAGTAAATAGAAGGCGAACGGCACCGGCTAACCCGCTCGGCTCAAGCGTCCGGCCGCTACGGCGGACCGGCCGAGAATGCGCTACGGGTGCTGACTAGTTCTGCAACAGTTGTGGGTTGACACCTGTCATATCCCACACGTACTCGATTAGCGACCAGGGACGTTGCTGCACGTTTTTTAGTCACGTTGAGGTTCACTCATAATGTGTGAGTGATATTAACCTGTTTGAACAGCACTTCACCTTCCTGTTGCAAGGATGGAAAAAAGCCGGACTTACAACATTCTGTACGCACCGAACGCTGATCAGCGTTCCCTACACGCATACAAAAGGTGCGCCAGAGTTGTAGCTTACTCCTTCTCAGACCATCTCTGGGGTGGAACCAGTGTGTCTTAAACATATGCTCTGTACGAGACTGCGCTCGCCAAGATCTTATATCGTAGACCCAAACGACAATGACTTGTGTGTAGGCAGAATCTGCTGTCATCACTAAGGACTACCGCCAGCCAGTCCATCTTCCAAGTGATCCTCTGATAGTGCACGTGAATGCACGTGAATGGAACGCGGGCTAGAGGTGTGTGTGCCCATAGTCCCACTGCTAGTAACTGGTCGACAACATTTCGTGTTGACACTTCTACGCTCACAAACCCTCTTATTTGTGCCGACTACTGTGTTACCACAGCGGAGCGGTATTTGTGGAGAGGCCAGACAAACGTGTAGTTCCTGAAGAGGGGCAGCAGCCTTTTCAGTAGTTACAGGGGAAACAGTCTGGATGACTGGCCTTGTAACATCAGCTAATATGGCTTTGGCATGAAGTTACTGCGAACGGCTGGAAGCAAGGGGAAACTACAGTGGTTAATTTTCCCGAGGACATGCAGCTCTACTGTATGAATTAGTCTTGTGTAGTTGGCTCCCACAGGCGAACTACGCGAACTAGTTAGTTGATCCCTCGCCTCTTAGTTCGTCCACTTCTTTTCCGAAGCCTGACGCGAAACAGCGAGAGAACGCGAGAGCGCGCAGAATCGCGTGATTCCCTTCTGCCAGTTACCGTCATTTCGAACTGAGATGCAGCTCAGCTGCAGTATCATAGTTCACTGTCACAAAATTTTCTTTTCTAAGGTATTCAGCAGTGTCTAAATAATAGTACTCTGTATGCAAAGTAGTTGAATACCATTGTATCACCCATTCGTGTAAATAACTGGTTTATTTGCTTAAGTATATGATGTCTAATTGCCCATAAATACGGGTAATAGCACACTGATCATATATAAAAAGCTATCATAACGAAAGAGCTCTTTTAGTAGCAGTAGCAAAAGCCAAAAAGAGCGGACGAACTAGAAAGAGCGACCTACTTCGCGGCCGAGCTGCGAACTAAAAGGAGAACTACCGGTAGCGAACTAAAATATGCGCTATCGGTCGCGAACTAAAATTTGCGTGATCGGTCGCGAACTGAACTATGTGCAGTCGATCGCGAACTAAAACATGCGTTACCGGTCGCGAACTATTATGCCAAACGTATCTCGCTTCGTTGTTCGTTGGATTCTTTTCCGAAGACAGACGGGCAATAGCGAGAGGGCGCGCAGAAGAATTAAAAATCACGTGTTTGCCTTCTGCTGAAGAGAGCCATTTCCAAGTGAGCGTCTGCCTGCTGGTTTACATAGTCCAGTGCTACAAATTTCTGTTTTGAAGTATTCTGCACTCTGCAATATCTGACTAATAAATTCCATAATGCCAAGATACAGAGTTAACTCTAAACTTAAGCGCGAGAAATTATCCACAAACTGTTTCTTTTGATTTGCGTGATATCCTTAGGGGCTCAAGCCGCAAGGGCATGAAGCAGCTAGGTGGGGGAAATTCTCCCTCCACCTGCTGGCGCAGACCACGCCGCTCAGCCGTCACTGGGAGCGGACGGACTGAAAGAAGCGCTCCCGATCGCAAACTATTATGCGTATCAAAGCAAAGATAGACAGGAAGCCGCAGTAGAACAAGTTTATATGCCAATTAGCTCTGCCGATGATGAGGAGATCGAAGAAATGTATGAGGAGATAAAAGAAATTATTCAGACCGTTAAAGGAGAAGAAACCTTAATTGTGATGGGGGACAGGAACTCGGTAGTAGGAAAGGGAAGAGTAGGAAATGTAGTAGGTGAATATGGATTGGGGAAAATGAATGAAAGAGGAGATCGCCTGATAGTATTTCGTGCAGAACACTATTTAATAATCTCTAACACTTGGTTTAATCGGATCCCCCACTGGCAAGACCACAATTGTACCCTGTTCAAACTCTCTCAGTTGGTTGTAGGGAGCACAAGTGCGTTTCCGTGGCATGTGCCGTTTACTTCACACGTTACTGTCACAATCTTAAAGCTGAAAACATTCCCTGTTAAAGGGTACATGCAGATGGCACACTATCTGTAGTCCATACGCTGTCTGTTGGCGGACGGCTTTGAAACAATTATCAGTACATCTATTACCTCCTTGATGGCCTCTGTCGTCATCGGTTCAAAATCGACGTCGTCTTTCCACATGTGCAAATTGTTTTCTAGCAGGGTATCTCAGCATCGGGTAATTAATCTGTTTCCTAGATCTAACAGTGCCCACTCCTCTTAGCCTTGCCCGGGCTCCATTTCTTTTAGCACTCCCCTCCTAGCACATCCCAATACTTGATTCAGAACTGCATCTATCCTCATACATGCAAGCACCCCTCAACCCCGATCACCCAAATACTATAATCCCAAACTACCTTCACCCCTGGCAGTCTATATTAATTTTATCAGTTCACCCATCTGTGAACAAGTTGCAACAAGAAAGTTCCGAGAGAAATAGTTGCCAAGTTTTCGCTGAATAATTGGCTACACATAAATGTTCGAACCTCTTTAAACTGTTTAAAGGAAAGAATATATTTTGTTTAGTGCAGTCTTTCATTATTGTTGTTGTTGTGGTCTTCAGTCCGGAGACTGATATGATGCAGCTCTCCTCCCTACTCTATTGTAGCAAGCCTCTTCATCTCCTAGGAACGGCAACCCACATTCATTTGAATCTGCAATTGGTCTCCCTCTGCGATTTTTACCCCACACACCTCCCGCCAATGCTATTCCTTGATGTCTAAGAATGTGTCCTATCAATCGATCCTTCTTTTAGTCAAGGTATGCCAGAAATTCCTTTTCTCCTCATTAGTTACGTGAGCGACCTACCTAATCTTCAGCATTCTTCTGTAGCACCACATTTCAGAAACCTCTATTTTCTGTCCGCACTGTTTATCGTCCAAGTTTCACTCCCATACTTGGCAACACTCCACAGAAGTGCCTTCAGAAAGGACTTCCTTACGCTTACATTACTGTTCGACGTTAACAAATTTCTCTATTTCAAAAACGCTTTTCTTCCCATTGCCATTCTGTATTTTATTTCCTCTGTACTGCGACCATCGTATGTTATTTTACTGCCCAAGTAACAAAACTCATCTAACATCTTTATTGTTTCGTTACCTAATCTAATTCCTTCAGGATCGCCTGATTTTCTAAGACTGCATTCCATTACCCTTGTTTTTCTCTTGTTAATGTTCATTTTATACGCACTTTTCACTAAACTGTCCATTCCGTTCAACTGCTCTTCCAGGTCTTTTACCAAAGACCCTTTAGTAGAACTCTATCCCATGACCCCTTGACTTGAAATGTGAAGTTTTGGGCTTGTATCTTGCTCTTTGATCTAGTTTTCAGGTTAAAATAAATTAAACAGTAAGGAAAATATATTTCTTGAATATAATATTTTGAATTTAGTCTCTGTGGTTGCTTATAACAAATAATTATTAACAGTATGTTATAGACTTCATCTTTCGTCTGCTAGCTTTTTATAAAGCCGTCGAAGGTGTTGTTACACGGTGAGTTATTGAAAAAAACTGGTGATACACAGGCAGAATGTATGACAGCAAATCCTTCACGCCCTTCTTCGCATTTCAAATTCACCTACGGTCAACTACATTTTTCGTGATTTTCCTACATCACTCCAAGCAAATGGTGAAATGGTTCTTTTGAAAGGGCACGGCCACTTTCCTTCCACATCCTTACCCAAAACAATTCGAGCGTGATATCCATCTCTAATGATCAGGCTGCCGACGGGACGTTAAACCCTAATCTTCCTTCTCTCTTTTTTCCTCTTTTGTAACTGGTCGACGTTTCGTGTAAAGAGCCTGCCGCAGTAGCCGAGCGGTCTGCGGCGCGCCAGGCACAGTCTGCGCGGTCGGGGGTTCGAATTCCACTTCGGGCATGGATGTTTGTGTCGTCTTTAGTATAATGTAGTTCATAAGTAGTTTGTAAGTTTAGGGACTGATGACCCCGCAGTTAAGTCCCTTAAGCTTAACAAACATTTGAACAACATTTCGTGTAAAGAGGACCGGATGTTGGATATTATAAAAATATATCCTGAGACGGCCAGCCTTGTTTTCTATGTCATGAATATTTTATAATCTGAAAGCAGCTTCGATAATAATACTTAAAAGTGAAATTAGTCCCAAATTACCAGATATGGACTTCACGTCCTTATGCTCTGTATGCCCCATATCTTTACACCATAAAAATAGTGTACAAAATACTCAGTTTTCACTTAAACGTTAGTCACCAAATCAGCTTTTATTCTCTTAAACATGCAAACGGTTTGTCTCTCTTTTATGTTTTGTAGAACATTCATCTTTGCTTTAGATATGGATAAATTTTAATCTCTTTATACTTTTAAATTATGCAATTCACCATCTATCTTTTTATACTGTGTAAAATACTATTTTTATCCCCACGACAAATTTTAATGTGTCTTATCTTTTTGTCAAATATTTTGACTGATGGGTGACAAATTGCATCCACCCTCGTCATCATTTACTGTATGTCCAATCTGCAAACTACGTTCTTTTGGAAGACGCGTGGGTATATATGTGTGTGTGTGTGTGTGTGTGTGTGTGTGTGTGTGTGTGTGTGTGTGTATGTGTGTGTGTGTGTTGAGGCACAGGTACTCATTTTCTTAGAATGTCTTACTGCGATGGTATCCACAGTACGTTCACAGGAATTCTGTTGCGCCACTGGTATTGATCCTGTAGTAAGTCCAGTGATGAACGTTTTTCTCCCTATATTTTGCTGGGTCGTTGAGATTCAATAGTACACTTAAGGCATCAAATATGAAGAACATGTGATTTGGCCCAAGTGGCAAAAATGTTTGTACAGCTTATGGGACGTAACTACTGGGTCATCAGTCCCTAAACTTACAAACTACTTATGAACTATCTTTTACTAAAGACAGCACAAACATCCATGCCCGAGGGGGGATTCGAATCCCCGACCGCAGCGGCCGTGCATACCGTAACTGGACACGCCGCAGACCGCTCGGCCACTGCGGCCGGCGGCCGAAGTGGCCTGACAAACTGAAGAGCTTTCAGTATGGTCACAGCCTATGCGATAACCACTGGCGTTTTCTGAGGGAGATAGCATTGATCATTCTTCTTGTTGCCATAACGAATGAAGGCACTACCCAAGTAGAGTGGTCAGTTTATTAAGAAAAGAAATCTTAAGTGTTGGCTCGCCCATAGAAACATGCTACGAAGAACGTATTTGTTTTAGGTAACTTAAAATTCAGCAGTTTACTTTTTGTTTCAATGAGTAAACGATAATTGGTTCGAAGAAGCTTCTGTACGTTGGTCAATTTCTGAACACTAGAGACCTCCTGAGATTCGATTTCCCGCAACATAAATTTATCCTCCAGAAACTGCCGCCGTTGCGGTATACGAAGAAGCGTTTGTGCCCTTTCCAAAACAGACTACTGGTGATGTTGAAGAGCTCGCTCCGACACAGATTATAATGCAGCATTACACTGCTTTGTCCGATTTGTTGAGTACTAAATATGTACCGTTGTGGATAAAGGTAGCATCGTAATCTAATTGAGTAGAAAGAGCGCTCCCTCAAAAGTAGGACCACACACGGAGAATGTTTGTCGCACGTTGTAGCCTCACAAAAAATTGTCTGATGTGGAACACACCATGTCATTTATATGTCCTATTGATACATTTGTAATGTAAAAGTTTCAATAGGTCTTCTGAACAAGCTGCGAGGTGCTCAGTACTCTTATAGTTTCTCATATAGTAGACTGATTCTTTCGGTGATTTTATGCACCTTTTGTGTCTATATAATTCACAGATATTTTCTACAACACATTTTGTAGATTGATTATTTTTTAAATTCTTGAGGGCTTCTTGTAGTTTGGTTTTAATGATTTATTCTCTGCGAGGCGTAGAGCTCTTATAGGAAAGAAGTACTCTATATTTAACTCACAAATGTATTCTTCATGGTGAGATCATTTGATGGATCAGTACAGATGGGAGTAGCGCAAGTTTTGAAGAGGTAAGTACGTGTTTAGCAACGGAAGAGCGTCGATTCGAAATGTTTAGTTAGTGTTTGCAGCATAATTATTATGGATTTGATACTAAATCAAGACCTTAAGAGAAGCGGCAAAAGTGGTTCGTCGATCAGCTAAAGATCACTAATACACGATATTGATGACATTCCTTATGCTGAAACAGTTTCTGCACATGTCAAATCCGCATTTTTTTTACACCTGCTATACATCAGAAAAAATATCACAGATAATGCTAATTTCTCTACAAGCATTGCCAGATATATAATGCCTTCAAACACACGCTCGAACTATTTTACTATCCAGCGTCTGATTATATTAGACAGGGCGTCTCATCTTAACGTTGATCCATATAAAAATTATAGGCACTTATTATAATTTATCTTTATTATTCGCTGTTTACAAATTTTATAATTATTCCTTTAACATTTGAAATTTCCTTCAGTCTTCGTATATTCAATTTGCTTATACCTCAAATACATTTTTTTCTGTTGGAATTTGATTATACTACATCGTTTTCCTTTTTCTTGAAAACAGAAAGCTCTGTTGACATCAGTTATGGACGGCATTAAACACTGTTGGCAGGATGGACACCTTGCAGAGCATTCTGTCAACGTTTGTCGTGGTGGTGGTGGTGCATCAGCTGTGGAAGCTGGTGAAAGCGCAGTCCCAGCTGGCGTCGCGGCTTGCTCACATTCCAGGCCCTAAGGGCTGGCCGCTCATTGGGAACACCTTCGAATTCGGCAAAGGGAATGCACTCGGTAAGAAATTTATTATTATTTGCAACTATGTTATGAGAAACATTCCTGATGTTCTTGGAAATGTATCGTCTCTGTCTGGAAACCATACAGTCACATGTTTTGTAAGGTAGAACTCAAGGGCGGAAACCACATTAGGAGGTTCAAAAAATCCCATTTTTATTGCATAGGTCGGTAGCTTAACTATCCTAGAATACGCTGACAAAGTTTCGAAGCGAAATTCCCATACGTTTACATATTACGAGCTGGTGCGAGTGTCAAAAATCGCACTGACGTGTTTTACGCCCCACTTTAGATTTGTAGTTTTATAAGTCTTTGCAAACATTTAGGACCAAAATAATAATCTAAATAATAATAAAAAATAATTAATAAGAGTGTCTGAAACCCTTTTTGGAAAAAAATTAGGTAGTGGTGGATTCCGAACTAGTGTTTTTCAGCGTCACAGTCCAACGCCATGCCCAGTACGCTACAGCTAACAGGTGGGAGTTACGTTCCTTAATTTCATACTATTGATGACCGTTGTTAACTGATGCTAATATGGCATTTGTAGACAGTAGACTATCATTTATCGTACGAAGAACGATGTTTTTTTGTTAATTCCTCAGTGCGCCATTGCTTTGAAATGACAACGTGTAAGTTACAATAAGAAAATCATCAAATACGCAACGCAAGATGGATGGCGTATGCCAGAGCGAGTTCTGTGCGAGGAATGTCACGTGACATCTCCGAACGGCTGGTTTTCGTTAATTCAATGGAGGGTGTCAAATCTCCGTTATTTTTGCAAATATGTCTTAAACGATACGAGATATGAAAAAAACATAACAGAGCAAAGTTGTAGAGGATTTTCTTCTCCACCAATTAGGTTATTCAATTTTCGTATCAGATGAACGGTTCGTTTGCAATTACAATTATATTACAAACGGCCTTTTTTGGTATTACTACCGTATTTGTTGTCCGAAAAATTTGAAAAAGGGAGGTTCTGGTCTCTGGCGGCCTACAATCATGGTTGTGAAATTTGGTGCTTATCGGTTGAACGGTTCGTCTCAAAAACAGGGAACACGTTACGGACAGACAGACAGACATCTCAAAATCGCCGTTATTTTTGCAAATATCTTTGAAACGCTGAGAGATCTGAAAAAAACATAAGAGAGCAATGTTGTAGAGAATTTTCTCCTCTACAAATTCGGTTATTCAATTTTCGTGTCAGATGAATAGTTAAGCAGTTATTTTTATTTAAATATCGAGCTGTCGAAAGACGATCGCAAAGGCCCACTTTTAGTGTTACTACCGTAACCTAAAGTGGGCCAAAACGAATAGACCTTGGAATGGAGCATGAACCGCACCCTACACCCCGATGTACAGAAGGACATTTTTCCAGATTTTTCCGGTCTACGAAAATTTATCAAGAGATGAATTACTGAAGAGATGTTTAGGTGGCCACACACAAAATGCGAATGAAGGTTTCACTTCCACTATTTGGCGTTTAGCTGCTAAACACTTGCACTCCCGACTCAGGGCTGGATCCAGGACGGCCTGATAGGGGAGGGGAAGGGGGGCGGTGAAAGAATTCTCATCGTCAGCTTAACTCTGGCTCAGTAGAAAGACTCTAGTACCAGCCACCACTCTTTACGCCCAATCGAACAAAAGGAGGGCTGCCTGGGAGGGGGGGGGCTGAACGACCCTTCCCCCCCCCCTTTTGATCCGCCTATGACCGGACTAAAAGTTGTTGAACTGGCATAATTTTTGGCAAAGTGCGTATTCAGTGAAGGTAATTCGTCCCTTGTGATGGTCATGCGAGGCAGCAATTGTAGTAGGCACGCAAAGCTGCAATTATGCAGAACAAATTGATAACCAGCGTGTGAGCCGGCAGAATCGACGTAGCTCGTTGGCATCGAAGGAAGGACGGCAAGCTCGGAAAGCACTGCTGCAAGCCCAAAACGAAGCCTATGAGGAAGACGAGGGATTACTATGTGGTGCTGGAATCGCACATTAATCGGTAAGCTTGGTATACTATTTTTAATGGTCAAACGTGTTTATCTCGTAATGACGTTTAACACATTTGCGTGCAATCTTACCTGAAAAGTATAGAACCGATCATTATGACAATTGATTGTATGATTCTTTATACAAGTACGAATTATATGAACCAACTTGTGAAATGATATGATTTTAAGGGTCATGTTCGTTGCATAATTAGAGTTATAACATTCGTAAATATCGAAGTAAATTGTTCCAACGCCTGCAACATCTGTACTTGTCTTTTTGTCACCTGCATTGAGGTTCATATTCTTGGAAAATACGTTATTCATATAAACCTAAATCCTTTTGGCCCACTTTAGGTTACGGTGGTAACTAAAAGTGGGCCTTTGCGATCGTCTTTCGACAGCTCGAAATTTAAATAAAAATAACGGCTTAACCATTCACCTGACACGAAAATTGAATAACCGAATTTGTAGAGGAGAACTTTGCTCTGTTGTGTTTTTTTTTTTTCATATCTCGTATCGTTTCAGAGATATTTGCAAAAATAACGGCGATTTTGGGATGTCTGTCTGTCTGTCTGTCCGTCTGTCTGTCTGTCCGTAACGTGTTCCCCGTTTTTAAGACGAACCGATCAACACCAAATTTTACAGACATAATTGTAGGCCGACAGAGACCAGAACCGCCCTTTTTCAAATTGTTCGGACAAAAAATACGGCAGTAATACAAAAAAAGCCGTTTGTAATGCAATTGTAATTGTAAACGAACTGTTCATCTGACACGAAAATTGAATAATCTAATTGGTAGAGGGGAAAATTCTCTACAACTTCGCTCCATTATGTTTTTTTCATATCTTGCATCGTTGCAGAGATATTTGCAAAAATAACGGCGATTTCATTATGCCTGTCTGGCTGTAACGTGTTCCCACTTTTTAGGTTGAACCGTTCAAGCGATCGGCACCAAATTTTACAGACATAATTGTTGGCTACTAGAGACCAGAACCTCGCTTTTTCAAATATTTCGGGTAAGAAATACGTTAGTAATGTCAAAAAAGTCGTTTTAATGTAATTTTAATTGCATATAAACTGTTCATCTGACGCTAAAATTGAATAACCGATTTTGTAGAGGAGAAGATTCTCTACAGCTTTGTTCCCTTATGGTTTTTTTTCATATCTCATATCGTTCGACAGATATTTGCAAAAATAACAGAGTTTTGACACCCTCCACTGAATTAACGAAAACCAGACGTTCGCAGATGTCACGTGACATTCCTCGCCCAGACCTCTCTCTGGCATAAGCCATGTTGCGTTGCATATTTGATGATTTTCTTATTTTAACTCACACGTTGTCATTTCAAAGCAATAGCGCACTGAAGAAGTAACAAAAACACGTCGTTCTTCGTACGATAAATGAAAATCTAGTGTCTACAAATGCCATATTAGCATTAGTTAACAACGGCCATGAATAGTATGAGATTAACGAACGCAACTTCTAAGTGTTGGCCGTAGCGTACTGTGTAATGCGTTCGACTGTGACGCTGAAGGTCAGTGGTTCAAAACGGGCCATCACCTAAAAGTGTTTTTTTTTTCTGAAAGGGTTTCAGACACTCTTATTAATTAATTTTTTATTGTTTATATTATTATTTTGGTCCAAAATGTTTGCAAAAACTTATGAAACTACAAATCTAAAGTGGGCCGTAAAACACGTCAGTGCGATTTTTTCATTTCTGATGAAACCAGGAATGGTTACACTGCACGCAAATGGAGACCTATGCTCACAACCCTTGGCAGACATAAGAGCGTAACGTCGTTATATGTGGCTGAAATTATTCACATAAATAGAATTATGAATGAAATGATGCTAGAATGCGAGTAAATTCGCATTACTTCTTCCCACCCAAAATAAATCCCACAAAATTAGTGACTAACACCTCATAAACTGGTTTCCCCCCTTAATAATGGTGTTTTCCCGACGGAAATGGTACAGTGTGAAGGCAGTAGAGTCAAGTGCAGAAGCACGCAGAAACCCCAGTGCACTCAGTCAACTTAGGTTATTTCTCGTGTTTGTTTCGCCACACTCTTCAATCTGCTCCGTCTCTCGTGACCTCGTTGTCGCCACGTTAATACCTAACCTTACACCCTTCTTTCAAATTCATTTTGCAATTTTGGTAAAATATCCCTACATCTTTTTCTAAGGTTTAAAACTTATTCGAAACACTATAAAAGTTACTTAAAGAACAGTTCTGAGAGCCATTCCAAGGACAAGCCTCTTTATTGATGAAAGTGGTGAAGAACATTGAAAGCAGTAATCAAAGTCCTCATCACAGAAGAGATTAACAACAGTATTACCACGATAATATCAGATAATTAAAAACATTTGCATAAATGTTTAACGGAAATTTTGTTTACTATGCGTGTTATCAGTAAATTTTAAGAAAAAATATAATACCAGCAATAAGTGTACATATAAAAGAAGAAACGCAAATTCTTTTATTGTAATGTGAGAGTCTCATAACACCAGCACAAGTCTTGCCTAGACGTACAATCATCAGAACCAACTGAAACATAAATCCCCGGAGAAGGTTGGAAATGTCACACACTGTTATGGGTAATACTTAGCTGCACACAACTAAAAATAAGCTACAACGTTCATTACTTAAATAAAGGTATTGTAAAATAGTATATTAACCAATCGCAAGAAGGAACAAGTTATAAACCAACAGTGTGATTGTTATAGCAATAAATGCGAGTATGGAATCGTAAACAGCTCTTGTAACTTTGCTATATTCATACAAATTAGAAATGTTATTCATAGATTCTCTTCTTCTTAGACCATCTTTCTGGAACGCCTTTCCCCTCTCCCAAAGTATTTTTGCTGTTAACAGTTTGTAATATTTGGGTCCTGCAGCGTTACATATGTCGCTTAACGACATAATATAACTTGTATTAATTCCAAATTGCTGCTTTAATATTTCTATATTTATTTAACGATGGCCATTTTGGCTACAAAGCCGTCTTCAGGTTAGCTGCAATTGAATAATACAGATTTCGTGAGATAATGGAAAAGTCACAGGATACGGTATTTACATAAAATTTTGATTTTACATACTTCTTGTAATGTGGTTTTCCATAGAAGATCGTTGTCATGCCACCAATATGGTACCGTTATAATGTACTGTAAGAAATTTCTATAGATGTTATCTGCTGGTGTATGTCAACGTTATTTTATGGTTACAATAACTTGTTTATATTTATACCGACGATATATTAATTATTTCAAAGTGTGTATTAAATTTTGTCTCTGATTATGATAGGCATCGATATTGCATGCCTCCAACGGTTTGTTTACCAATGATATACGAAAATAATTTAGAAGGTGCTCTTCGGTGTAACATGCGCTAAAATTTTATCACTGGGTGTATTGCTATTAACCTGATTCCGCTTTTAATATTTTTATAAAAATTTTGATGAAACTTTTATGTTTCAGATCTGTTTGTTCATTTATTACAAGAAGTGGTTCTTTTCCGAGGTGTAAAAGATGTTCATTGTTGGTCCTTTAGGTGTAATGTGTAACACTTCTAGAGCGCTTTGAAGATCGTCTACTGTGTGATGTTCAGTTTTTAGATGGGGAAAGAAAGTGGATGGGTTGTTATCAGTTAGTCTAACATGTTCACGAAAACGAACTTATATTACTTTTGCTGTTGTCTGCCTTTAAATGTGTTGAGTCATCATCAGACATAAATGAAATTACATCGTGCACACCATTCGGAGATCTGTGGTGTACACGGCACATGTAGTTTTTATCTTCTATATAATATTGTCTTGTCTTCCCCTCTTCATTCCCAACGTTTTTTTTTTTCAAAATTATATTTTTCTGTTCTGTTCTGTGGTGTACACGGCACATGTAGTTTTTATCTTCTATATAATATTGTCTTGTCTTCCCCTCTTCAATCCCAACGTTGTTTTTTTTTTGTTTTTGTTTTTTTTTCAAAATTATATTTTTCTGTTCTTCTAAACTACAACACGTTCACCTTCCAGTTATTTGATTAAACTTTATATATTTAACCCAACTCAAGCGTCCACTGAAGACGCACAGAACAACTACCGTAGCCGAAAACTTAACTTCAATACTCCACAGCGAATGACATGCTCCTCTTGCAATTGATATTAATGCTCCACTCTTTCCTTTAACTTGATCGTCTATAGTACAATTCTATCCCATGTAGCTGTGCATTCATACCTTAGTATAAATACTGGTAGAGGTATTACCGTCATTCAGGGTGAGTCAAGACAAAACAGAGATTAAGGGAATTTTATCCATGATGGATGTAGTTGAACTCCGTGACTGTTCCAGGTGGCGAGATGACATGTACAAAAACACTGCTTTACTTACATGTAAATTTAGCATCCAAATCATCATTGTCAAAACGTTGCCCTTTTTGCACACAAGTGTTCCTTCGGGACAAAAATTAACAAACCTTCTTCAGTCCCTTTATCAGGCTTGAGCCTGAGAAAGAAATTCTTACAGAAGACAAGACGTAGGGAGCTAACCAACTTTGAAGTCTTCCAATGGAACATGGTAGGCTCGTCGGTTGCTGAATACAAAAGTCTTCCGTAAACTATGATTGAAGATCCCACACATCTCACGTTGGCTCCAACCAGTTTCTGATTGATGGGCTAATAGTAGTCGTCGCATGAGTTGGCCCAGAGCGCCGATGGAGAATTGCAGAGGCGTGGAGCTACGCCCCTACAAGTAACTTGTGCATAAAGGCACAGAGTAACATATACAGAGAAGCAGCCCACCCTAAACCACTGTCCTACGCTCCCCTCGTAGTTCCGTAAGATGCTAGCAGGTGTCAGGCGGTTCGCTGGCTTAGGGTGCCTCTCGCACGTCAGAGGGTAGCGTGGAGGGGAGGCTGAGGGGAGAGCTCGTGCCGCCTGCCACGAGGCCACGGATAGGTCCGGCTTGCTGCCATGTGAGGGGAGGTGGTGGTGGGGACAGCCGCTACCTGCCGCCTGCTCTGGCCAGTTTAAAGGGCAGCTTCTGACCTCAGCGCCATCATGGGACATACTACGGAACTGCTGGAAACCCTCCCTCCCCGCACCCCGGAGCGTAGGACTGGGCCCTTACGGAGGTTTCCCGTCTGTATATATTTGTCTGTGGTAAAGGTATGCTGGGGAGCTATTTCCGGGCACGTGAATAGACGGAGGAAAAAGTCCACGCAGAGTGGACCTCTGGAGGCGTTTGTCCTGCCCTCGTCAGCTGCTGATGTACTCTTAACCCCTTCTAATTATGCACATGTGAGCTGCTTTCCTTTAACTTGATGGTCTGTAGGACAATTCTATCCCATGTAGCTGTGCATCGACGATCACCAGAGGTGAACGGCCAATGTAGGATGTAATTCCTCACACCATGATGCATGATCATACCTAGGGATCGTGCTGTTCAGGGCGGTTGACATACACCTTGAAGAGCTCGTTGTGTGGTACGGGAGACATGTGGACGTGCACTGTCCTGTTGGAAAAGCATTCCGCCTCGTCAGCTGCTGATACACTACTAACCCCTACCAATTTTGCACATGTGAACTGTTTTTCCGTTCGAAGGGTCGCCGATCGTTCAGGCGTTCTCTAGATATACACTGTTGGGAAATGGAAAAAGAACACCAGGAATTCGTCTACCCATCAGAGGCAAATTTTACTGTCTCATTCTTGAGTATGTATACAACACACTATCACACAGACATACGCACGTGAGTACAGTCACTAGTACTGTTGTAGCCTCAGTTTTCAGCAATGTAAGCTGCAGTTCTCCTATGGAGACGATCGTAGAGGTGCTGAATGGAGTCTTACGGAGTGAACCTGCCATGGTAGCTCAGATAATCCAGATTTAGCTCCGATAGTGCAGACCGCGCAAGATGACGTTTCATCCGCTCAATGGGGGACATACCTGGGGATCGTGCTGCTCAGGGTACTGACATACACTTTGAAGAGCACGTTGTGTGGTACGGGAGACATGTGGACGTGTACTGTCCTGTTGGAAAAGCATTCCGCCTCGTTGGTGCATTAACGGTTGCAAGACAGGTTGAATAATGGTTTCAGTGCACCGTGCACTGTTCAATATTCCATCGACGATCACCAGAGGTGAACGGCCAATGTAGGATGTAATTCCTCATACCATGATGCATGATCATGCGTGCTGTTTCGCTCTCGCCCCAGCATCGTTCAGCCTGCCTCCTGTGGTGTCGCAATAGACGCTTATGGAAAGACGAATGGAGACGTGTTGTCTTCACTGATGAGGATCGCTTCTGCCTCGGTGCCAATGAAGGTTGTACTCATATGTGTCATCGTGCAGAGGAGCGCGAAAATCTGGAATATATACGACAGAGGCACACGAAGACAACCGGCATCATCGTGTGGGGAGCCATATCCTACACTGGCCGTTCTCATCTGGTGATCGTCGAGAGAACAAACCATGATTCGATCCCTCTTGCTACCGTTCATACACTGACAAGACGATAAGCTTTTCCAACAGCACAAAACAATTCCACGCGTGTCCTGTAGCACCCAACACGGTCTTCAAGGTGTACGTTAAATACCCTTGCCAGCACGATCCGCAGGTATGTTCCCCATTGAGCATGTTTGGGATTGGGTGAAACGTCATCTTACGCGGTCTGCACGACCGGCACGAAATCTGACCCATCTGAGGCACCAGGTGGAACTGCATAGCAGACCATTCCCCAAGACTACATTCGGAACCTCTAAGATCGTCTCCATGGTAGAACTGCTGCTTACTTTGCTGCACATGAAGAGTATACTCAGTATTATCGTCGATAAGTGTCATGCTCTGGTAACTGTACTAACGTGTTTATGGTTCTGTTTGTGTGATCATGTGTTGTATACATCATCAAGAACATGTAAATAAAATTTCCCTCTGCTGGATCGACGAATTCAAGATGTTCTTTTTTCATTTTCAAGGAGTATATTTAACGAACCTCTTGCCGAGCGGGAGTAGCCGAGCGGTCTGGAGCGCAATGTTGCGGATCGCGCGGCCTCCCGCGTCGGAGGTTCGAATCCTCCCTCGACATGGATGTTTGTGTTGTCTTTAGTATAAGTTGGTTCATAAGTAGTTTGTAAGTGTAGGAACTGATGACCCCGCAGTTAAGTCACATAAGATTTACAAACATTTGAACATTTTGAACATACCTCTTAAACATAAGGAATGTATTCACAACGTGATCGTCAACCTATTAAAGGAAACAATTAATAGATAAAACTCTGATTTATTGTTTCAGAATCCCACTTCGTATGAACATTTGAACATGAATGAACACATTAAACGTTTTATGAATTCTACATCTACATCTACATAGATACTCTGCAAATCACATTCAAGTGCCTGGCAGAGGGTTCATTAACCACTTTCATAACTTTTCTCTACCGTTCCATTCTCTAATAGTGCGCGGGAAGAAAGAACACCTAAATCGTTCCGTTTTCGATCTGATTTCTCTTATTTTATTGGGATGGTCACGTGTCCCTAAGTAGGTGGGTGCTAGCAAAATATTTTCACATTCAGAACTAAAAGTCGGTGATTGAAACTTCGCAAACAGATCACGCCGCAATGAATAACGTCTTTCTTTTAATGATTTCCACCCCAATTCGTGCAACATTTTCGTGACGCTTTCCCCCCGTAACGTGATAAAACAAAACGAGCTGCCCTTCTCTGAACCTTCTCAATGTCTTCCGTCAGTCCCACCTGGTGAGGGTCCCACAAGGGGCAACAGTACTCCAGGAGAGGACGCACAAGTGTGATGTAGGCAGTCTCTTTGGTGGAGCTGGTGCATCTTCGAAGCAATTATGTAAGTTCACTCTAGACATCTGTGTTAGGTGGGATCATGTCAAAAAGGGTCACGAAATAAAAATACGCCCAATATTAAAAAGTTCTCGAAATGACCACACACTAAATATCACCAATGGTTACAAGCTCAGATATAATCAAACATAAGTTACAGCAAACACCATTATACTATGCTGAAGGCACCGAGAATTGAGTACTGAATGTGCACATCCCTGCACAAACTGCTCCAGTTGAAATGAAAATGCGTCCTATTCTGCACATCAACTTGTACACGCTGCTCACCTTACCAAATGCTGCTAGTTACTAGTGGTGGAGAACAGCGACCACCACTCCGTTTTAAATGCATGCCTGCCTGCTTCCATCGAAAGCCAAGCCAAGGCAGCCAGTCTCTTCCTACTTGAAGTTGAGCCTCAGAGTGTCTTCCTTCTACCAAAATTTGAAGGAAGCCTGGTTTCCCCTTGGGCCAAAAATTAATTTTTCCTCCAACCAATCAGATAGTTCGTAAGAGGTTTTGCAATCCCTTCCATAAAATTGCTGCGTTAGTGAAAGCCAATGTCACAATTCCTTTGTATCCTGCAGTAGCGAGTTTCCCCTCTTACGGACAGATCTTGGCTGACTATTGACAATCTCTACACGTCCGCCACGGCTAAAACGGTGCGCGATTTGGAGAGAGTGTTTTCCGACCCTATTACAGAGACGCCAGCATAATTTAAACGGGCAGCTTTTCAAACGTCGCTTTTAAGTTAGGCGAGGCGCCGGCTGTTGGCGTGCAAAATCCACCATAGTTGCTGGAAGGACAGTGACTTATCCTGCCCTTGGACACGGTCGGCGGCGAAGTTTTGGCATTCTTCCGTTCCTTTCTTGAAGCAAATGGCATTGTCCATTCTCTCTACCGTCCTCCACACAGCCGTTTCATAGTGGAGTCTAACAGAAAACTTCCTTAGTGCAAATTGTAATCAATGACTATGTGGAACAATCAAATTAATGATGGTATTATCCCATACACCCAAGATACATCCTGATTGTAATTTCTTTTCCTTCTTGCAACGTTTCTGCTTATGCAAGCCATCTCTTTTCTCCCACAGTCTATTGTTTGGCATCTCTTACCATTGCAGAGCTCTTCGAGTTACATCTTCTTTGACCTAGTCTCTCCATATTGCACGTAACCTTGCAATTGGTCTCTTTCCTGATTCTCTCCATTTGAGGGCACTTCTAGGATGTCTTCCTAGTCCCATTCTTTTAATGTGTCCAAACCATCTCAGTCTGTTGCTTTACCTAATTTCTTTTAGTGACTTAATCTTTAACGTGTTTCGTATTGATTTCTTTCTTATTTTGTCCTTTCTCGTCTTGCTAAGGATCCCTCGAAGAAACCGCATTTCTGTTGGTTGTATCCTGCTCAGACCTTTTTTTGTATAAGTTCAACATTCTGATCCATAGTTTAAAATTTGCATATTATATGACTTGTACATCATAATTTTAATTCAGCAGGTATGTCCCAGTTTCTAATTATGTCCGAGACACAACAATAAAATTTTGAACAATTTTCTGTTCTCTCTTACATTTCCTCCATGATGTCTCCTTTCTTGGTTAATTTACTTCCTGGATACTTGAATATATCCACTTCTTTCATAAGTTCTCCATTGCAAATGACATCCTTCATTTTTCTATTTTTTCGGCTCATTTTCGTTACATCACTTTTTTAAGCTTATTTCCATACATGATTCTTTGATTACTCTGTTCCGTACTCTGCAAATCACATTTAAGTGCCTGGCAGAGGGTTCATCGAACCACAATTATACTATTTATCTCCCATTCCATTCTCGAATAGCGCGCGGGAAGAAAGAACACCTGAATCTCTCTGTTCGAGCTCTGATTTCTCGTATTTTATTCTGATGATCATTTCTACCTATGTAAGTGGGAGTCAACAATATATTTTCGCATTCGGAGGAGAATGTTGGCGATTGGAGTTTCGCAAGTAGCCCACGCCGCAGCGATAAGCGCCGTTGTTGTAATGATTCCCATCCCAGATCCTGTATCATTTCCGTAACGCTGTCTCCCCTGTATCGTGACAATACTAAACGAGCTGCCCTTCTTTGGACTCTTTCGATGTCCTCCGTCAAACCCACCTGATAAGGATCCCACACTGGGCTGCAATACTCCAAAAATGGACGGACAAGCGCAGTGTATGCAGTTTCTTTAGTTGTTCTGTGGCATGTTTTAAGAGTTCGACCAATAAAACGCAGTCTCTGGTTCGCCTTTCCCACTATATTATCTACGTGTTCTTTCCAGTTTAGGTCTGAAGTAATAGTAATTCCTAGGTATTTTGTGGAGTTTACGGCCTTCACATTTGATTGATTTAAGTTGTAAACAAAGTTTAACGGATTTCTTTTCGTACTCATGTGGACGACTTCACACTTCTCATTATTTAGAGTCAATTGCCAATTTTTACACCATACTGATATCTTATTCAGATCGTTCTGCAGTTGGTTTTGATCTTCAGATGATTTTACTAGACGGTAAATGACGGCGTCACCTGCAAACAACCTAAGAGAGCTACTTAGATTTTCCCCTAAATCGTTTATGTAAATAAGGAATAGCAGAGGACCAATAACACTACCCTGTGGAACGCCCGATATCACCTCTGTTTTAGTCGATGCCTTACCATCGATTACTACGAACTGTGTCCTCTCTGACAAGAAATCCCCTATCCAATCGCAAATTTGGGGCGATATACCATAACCACGCAATTTGATTAAAAGCCGTTTGTGAGGTACGCTGTCAAAAGCTTTCTGGAAATCAAGAAATACGGAATCGATTTGCGAACCTTTGTCGAAAGCACCCATCACTTCGTGTGAATAAAGAGCTACTTGTGTTTCGCATGAACGATATTTTCTAAATCCGTGTTGACCTTGGGTCAATAGATCGTTCTGCTCGAGATAATTCATAATATTTGAATACAGGATATGTTCCAAAATCCTGCTGCAAATTGACGTCAATGAAATAGGCCTGTAGTTTAGTGGGTTACTCCTACTGCCTTTCTTGAATATAGGTGTGACCTGTGCAACTTTCCAATCTTTTGGTACATATCCTTCTATGAGAGAGCGGTTGTATATGACTTAAGTAAGGAGCTATCGCTTCAGAATAATCAGAAATCTAATGGGTATACAATCCGGACCAGAAGACTTGTTCTTGTTAAGTGATTTTAGTTGCTGCACTACTCCGATGATATCTACTTCTACGTTACTCATTACGGCATCTGTTCGTAATTCGAAATCTGGAATATTGGTTTCGTCTTCTTTGGTGAATGAGTTTCTAAAAGCTATGTTTAGTAACTCTGCTTTAGTAGCGCTGTCATCGGCAGGATCACCATTACTATCACGTAGTGAAGGTATTGTTTGTGATTTGCCCCGAGTATATTTAACATATGACCAAAATCTCTTTGGGCTTTCAGTCAAATTACGAGAAAGCGTTTCTTTGTGATAAATATTGTAGGCATCTCGCATTGAAATCCTCGCTAAATTTCGAGCTTCTGAGTACGATCGCAAATCCTGGGAATTTTGTGTTCGTTTAAATTTAGTATGCCTTTTCCTTTGCTTTTGCAACAGTGTCCTGACCTGTTTTGTGTACCAAGGGGGATCGCCTCCTTCTTTTATTAATTTATTAGGTATAAAACTTTCAATTGCTGTCAATACCACTTCTTTGAATTTGAGCCACATCTGGACTACACCTACGTTTAGTGTTAGAAACGTGTGGAAGCTGTCTTTCAAGAAGCAATGTATTTTGTTTCCATCTGCTTTCCTGAACAAATATACTTTGCGTTTGTCTTTGGTAACTTTGGGACTTTCGATATTCAATTTCGCTACGACAGCTCTGTGTTCACTAATACCTGTATCCGTTTTGATGCTCGTTATGAGCTCAGGATTATTTGTTGCTAAGAGATCAAGTGTGTTTTCGCATCTATTTACAAGTCTAGTTGGCTCATGAACTAATTGTTCGAAGTAATTCTCAGAGAATGCGTTGAGTACATTTTCGGACGATGTTTTATGCCTACCTGCTGATTTGAAAATATAATTTCGCCAACAGATCGAGGGTAAATTAAAATCACCACCTACTATTATCGTGCGAGTCGGGTACGTTTTTGTAATTAGACTCAGGTTTTCTTTGAACCTTTCTGCTATTGTATCGTCAGAGTCGGGAGGCCGGTAAAAGGAACCGATTATTAACTTCTTACGATTTTCGGGTACAACCTCTACCCATAATAGCTCGGCCGAACTATCAACTTCAACTTCACTACATGAAATACTAGTTTTGACGGCGACAAACACGCCCCCACCTATTTTGTTTAATCTATCCTTTCTGAACACCGATAAATCTTTTGCAAATACTTCTTCTGAACTTATTTCCGGCTTGAGCCAACTTTCGCTGCCTATAATGATGTGTGTTTCGGTGCTTTCTATTAACGCTTGCAGTTCTGGAACTTTCCCGACACAGCTACCACAATTTACAACTGTTATACCGATAGTTTCCGGATCTACATTTCTCCTGTGATCCACCTGCACCCTCTGAGATTGCCCATTTTCTATTTCCCCGAAGCTCTCCATGTGTTATTCTTCCTCTTGACAGCTTCCGTAATTCTCTCGTTCCACCATGAAGTTTCTTTGTGTCTGACTTTTGTTGATGTTCTTCCACAAGCTTCTTCTCCTGCCATGACTGGAGCCTGTTTGAACCTCCTCCACTCTTCCTCATCATCCTTCCTCTCATCTTTAGGAAACTGTGTCTTCATCTTCTCCCTGTATATCTCTTGGGTTTCGCTATCTTTCAGTTTCCAGTACTTGCTATTTGCCCGTCGTTTTCCCCGTATGTGTCTTTTCTGAATTTCCTTAGTGTTCCTACCACCAGTCTGTTATCTCCGTTGATATTAATGATCGGTATCACTTTCATTTCTGTCAGGCATCTCCTGATTTCTCCAGTTATAATATAGTCTACTATGGATTTCTGTTCCAAATTCCAACTGTATCTGGTACGCTTGTGACTGTCTCTCTTCTTATAAATCCACTAGTTGGAACCCGACGTGTTTCTGCCGCAGATGAACGTTGTGGCAGCGCATAAAACACAAACAAACGAATAAATATATATGAGGTTTTCATCTTCCATTAGTCCATCTCGTCCTTTCCCTTCTCTCTGTTCACCTGCTCCTTCCCCCATCTGCTCCGGTCCCTTTCTCCGTCCATTCCCTTTTCCTCCTCCCTCTGTTCATCTCCTTTCACCTGTCTATCACCGTCTCTCCTCTCTCATTCTCCTCCCCTCTCTCTGTCCGTCTCCTCCCTCCCCTTTCTGTCCGTCTCCCCCTCCACCTACTCCCCTCCCTCCACATATGAAAACATACATTTATGCGCCAAGTTTCATGGTGACAGGTCAAACGGTATCAAAACCGCGAGGTATCCTCAGGTATGGTCACTGCAGTTTGGCCCCATAGCTTTACAAACATTTCTACTGCAACATAAAAACTCAAAGTTATTTGTGTGAAGTATCAGACCGATAAAGTTATTGGCATTTATTTAATTCAAGTACAAATGTTAGTAAACTTGGTTGACAAAACTTGTAGAGTTGCAAAATACTGAAGCTAACTCACGCTAAGGACAACACACACACGCATGCCCCTAGGAGAAACCGAACTTCCGACGCGAGCGGCCGCGCGGAGCGTAACGTGGCGCACCAGACCGTACGGCCATTTCTGTACGGCTTATTTAATTCCTTTGTCGAAGAAAATCAAGACACAGAGTGAAATAAAGTTAGGCACTGCTTCCGTGGTTCATACTTTAGTACAGCCAGCTAGCCTGGCGTAGATCGCATCCATTTCAAACTAAGCCACATTCGAGAATTATATATTGCTGTGAGCTATCTGGAAGAAACGTATTTACCCGACAAGAGGTCACGACACATTTTTTGCTTATCACAGAGACAAGGTGTTTCCTCCCAACCCCTGTTGAATTCCTATCACCAAATAACTCAAAGGGAGAGTTTTATGGACCAAAATCAGTCTCCCAGTTTACCGTATGGAAATAGAATCTTCTCGGCACAAAATTATTGATAATTAATACCGTACTGAATGCGTGCACCGTATTGGCCTAAGTTACTCAGCAGTGTGCAGTCCATGTGATTTTTCGAACATGCTCCAAATGCGGTGGTCATCTGGCGAACTGGCTTTGGCTGGGAAACAAAGGTTTTTTTTTTTTTTTTCGAGAAAGCTGACATGTCAGCAGTCCGTGCTCATTCCTTACTGGGATGCCTTATATTTACATCATTATAAAATGTTCAAATGTTTGTAAAGCTATGGGACCAAACTGCAGTGGTAATGAGTCAAAATGTTCAAATGTTTGTAGAGCTTATGGGACTTAACTACGGGGTCATCAGTCCCTAAACTTGGAAACTACTTATGAACTAGCTAATACTAAGGACGGCACAAATATCCATGCCCGAGGGGGGATTCGAACCCCCGACCGTAGTGGCCGTGCAGAACGTGACTGACGCGCCGCAGACCGCTCGGCCAACGCGGCCAGCGGTCATGAGTACCTAGACTTACAAGCTACTTAATCTACTTTATACTAAGATAACACACATCGAGGCTCGAGGGAGGACTCGAAACCCCGACGTGGAGCAAACACGCACTCCGCAGGAAGGCGCCTTAGAGCACTCGGGCACTCCCCATGGCCAAATCATTATAGGGACAGCTTTGCAAACATGCTGACCCTCACATTCAATAAAAAGGGTGTTGCTCAAAGGAGTCAATCGAAGTGGACTGTCCTGACAATGAAACGATGAGACACCTAATGTATTCTTGTTTTTTAAATATACCAGGGTTGGAACTTAAATAGTGGCAACTAGGCCTATTTATTCACAACCGATACAAAAGCGTTACATAATTGCACCTGTTATTGTCCTTCACAGTAGTCACCAGCGTTGTGTTGAACCCGTTGCCAGCGATGTGGAAGGCGTTCAAAATGTTCAAATGTTTGTAGAACTTATGGGACTTAACTACGGGGTCATCAGTCCCTAAGCTTACAAACTACTTATGAACTACCTTATACTAAAGACGACACAAACATCCATGCCCGCGGGGGGATTCGAACCCCCGACCGTAGTGGCCGTGCAGACCGTGACTGGAGCGCCTCAGTCCCCGCGGCCACCGCGGTCGGCTGTGGAAGGCGTAGTATACCTTTAGCAGAGCCTGTTCTGTTGATATTGTGAATGGAGTGGTCTACTGCCTGTCGAATCTCTGGAACAATTCTGAAGCGAATGCAACGAGATGGTTCCTTCATCTTCAAATGTTTGTATAGCTTATGGGACTTAACTACGGGGTCATCAGTCCCTAAACTTACAAACTACTTATGAAGTAGCTAATACTAAGGCCGGCACAAATATCCATGCCCGAGGGGGGATTCGAACCCCCGACCGTAGTGGCCGTGCAGACCGTGACTGGAGCGCCTCAGTCCCCTCGGCCACCGCGGCCGGCCCTTCATCTTCGGAATCAAATCAAAGTCACAAGGACTTATGTCCGGGGAGTATGGTGGATGGTACAGTACTTCCCAGTCCCAACAACGGGACAGAGCAGCCACAGATTGCGCTGTATGCGCCCGCGCATTGTCGTGCAAAATAATGGGTAGGTTGCACAGAAAGTGTTGCCGCTTCTTTCGCAAAGCTGGTTGCAGGTGATGCTCCAAAAACGAACAGTAATACTGTGCACTGACGGTCTGCCGTGGAGGAATGTAATGCGTTAGGATAACACCATCACAGTCGTACACGAAAAGCACCATAACTTTCACCATACTGGGGCTCTTGAAGACTTGATGACATTGTTGTGGTATACGATCTCTGGCACCTTCAATTTTGATCCAGCTCCGTTATTCCTGTTTCGAAAACAAAGTGACATCGTTACGTTAGACCGCTCGCTCACAAGTGACTGGTTTTCCTTCGATTGCGCACACGCAGTGACGTGGGACGGGCGAGTCCATTTGCTCAGAGGTAAGATAGGGCTGTCAACAACGTGTGCTATCAGCGACAACAGTAGATTCCATTGCATAGTGTCTTCACAGCAGTTTTTGCCACTATTTAAGTTTCAACCCTCGTATATTACATTATTCTTGTTTCCCATCCCCCCAAAATATTAAAGTACCAAAAAAAATTCATTAAAGTAATTAATAAATAAAAGAAACAAAGAGTAATAAAAAATAACTTGAACCATTTGTGGGAGCGGTTCGGTGACTGGTGTGTGTGTGTGGGGGGGGGGGGGGGGCATCGTAGCCAGGCCTCAGGACCCGACCTCTGCTCGTTTTGTATTCACCAGTCTGAATCTGGCTGCTTACATTCCTGTTGCCTACGTTCATGTCTCCCTAGTGCCAATATATTTTTTTCTTTATTTTATTTCAGTCTCTGGACGGGTTCAGGCCTACAGCAGTGATACATGAATACGAAAAGACAAAAAATACAAGAGTACAAACAGTAGAAATGAGACACAAGAAAATTGAATAAACATGCCGCGTGGAATGGAGTGAAATGTAAAGTTTAATAACATAAGAGGTGATGATAACGTAGAAACACAACATTGTAGCACTGATTCACATCGAGATTTAAAATCACAGGCGTCGGCTACGGGATGCCGATCGCAGTTTCGTTAAAAGCACTAAATGGTTACACTCCGACGGTAACACAAATCGAAATATTGAAACATTTCAACCGTTTCGGGGGTTGAAATCATTCAACGACAAAGTTGAAAATTTGTGCTGGACCAGGATTCGAACACGGATTTCCCGCTTCGGGCCAACGGTCGCCTTAACCAATTAGGATATCCAGGCACGCTTCCTTTTTTCCAAAAAGAGCAGACACCATATCAATAATTGTAAATATCCCCACAACAGGCAATGGCAGTGTCAGTGCGGATGCATTCAAACGCTCGCGGGAATCCAGTATAGGCTGCGAGCAAGAGGAACCAATGGCCAGGTGTCTAGAAGTTAAGAATTTGTGTTGGAAGGGAAGCGTGCCTAGGTAGCCTAATTGGTTAAGGCGACCGCCGGCTCGAACCGGGAAATCCGCGTTAGAGTTCCGGTCCAGCACATATTTTCAACTTTGTCGTTGAATTTATTTCAACCCCCTGAAACGGTCGAAATGTTTCAAAATTTCGATTTAGTAAATTTACGACCGCTACTGTCAACTAATGGTGTCTGTTATTTCGGACGTGTACAGAAAGAACAGACACCATATCAATAATGGTAACACAAATGATGCACACGCAGGTGTTAACTGAAAAATGGCGGATGAAGATGGGGAAGGAGCTACTGAAGGAGAGGAAGAGGAGGGAGGGGGAGGAGGAGCAGAGGAAGGGTGACGGGGTGTGGGGGATAGGAAGGGTGTAGGATGTCCCACCAAGAAGCTGTAAGGAGCGTGACGGGGGAATACTGGAGGGACTAGTAGAGGAGTAAAATGGGAAAGAAGGAAGTGGGGAGCGGGGCCCTCAAGGGATGATCTTTTGTGTCCCCTGCCTCGTCGCCGCTTTTGTGTCTCGTTTCCGTCGTAGGTGTCGGTGGCCGAGTAGGAAGTGACCGACACAGGAATAAAGGATGCACGCTTGTGCAGGTAGGAGGTGACCAGCCAGTGGGACAGCAGAAACTAGAAACACTAGAGTAAATTAGAACGAGATATATATTTCTTAGAGACTTAGTAATACTTAACTTTTACATAGCTCAGTACTGCAGAATGCTGATACATAGTTGAGCTAGAGGCCTGCCTAGTGTCTATCCGATCGCCAAGTCTTCACTGGTGCCTATCTGACTCCGAAGTGTTAGCTGGTTCCTATCTCAGTCCCAAATGAACGATGTCGTTCAGTGGTGGCCACGAGCGGAGTTGTAGCAGAGGGCGCTCGTGGCTGACGTCATAAGAACGCCGCGCCGGGCGTGCATGGTGGCGCGCGGCGAACGTAGGTGGCGCGCACTTTAGACTTGTGCGACACCGGATGGGGGAGGGGGGAGGAAAACGTGAGGACCAGAATTGGTAAGAAGGGTATATGTCTGGGGGAGGGAGGGTGCGGAAAGCGCAATGGGAAAGGATGAGGATAGTGGACAGGTGGAGAGTGGAGAGTTGTTGTTTTTGTTTTAAGGGGGCTAAAGATCTAGGTCATCAGTCGCGAGAGCGGAGGGATACAGTGGTGATGGCTCAGCAATGGAGCAGGATCAGTCAGAAGAGGATGGACAATATGGTGCGGGGAATCCAGTTTTACGTTAGAGGAAACGGAGGCAGAGGTGTTCAATCAAGTAGACATGGTGGGGGAAGGGGATGAGATCATAGAGGACCCTTCTGGGGGATGGTAAGTAGGAGGGGATATTGAAGGCGAGGTGGAGGGCGTGGCGTTCCAAGATAGGTATAGAGGATGGTGTAGAACCTAAGTTCTGCCAACAAGGGGTTTGAGGACGCGGAGATGGGAGCGGGCTTTTTCTTGGATGATGCAGAGGTGGGAACTCCAGGATAGGGTACAGTCAATGGGATGGCGATAGTTGGTGAGATGGTTATCATGAGAAGGAAGGGGGCTGATACAGCCTAGGATGATCGCCAATGTTATGGCAGGATTTATAGATAGGTGCCACTAGTTACACCAAGTGATGAAAAGGTCAAGGTGTTCTTGGAGAAGAGGGCTGGAACAGGTGCGGGTGGCAGCTAAGGCAAGGAAAGCAGTATCAACAGCATATTGGAAGAGATGTATGGGGGGGGGGGGGCACGTTTAAGCCTATCAGAGGTATACAGGAGATAAACGATGGCAGAAAGGACAGAGCCTTGGAGCACGTCGGCAGAGGCCTAGAAGAGACAGGAGTCGGTGTTATGGACGGTAACATAGGTGGGGCGGTTGGAGAGGAAGGAGGCAATGTTCTGGACGAGGTTAATGAGAAGAGTATAGGTTTGGACTTTGAAGAGCAGGCCGGGATTCCAGACCTGATCATAAGCACGTTCAAGGTCTAAGGACACGAAGATGGCGGCATGATGGGAACCGAGCAGGAGGGAAAGGAGTTGGGTGAGGAGAAGAAGTTGGTCGTCGGTGAAGGAAGAAGGACGAAAACCACATTGGGTGTCAGGGAAGAAGTGAAGACGGAGGTGGTGATTGATTAATGCGATGGGCGATGGGATAGGATGGATTCGAAGACATTGCTGAACACCTGGGTGAAGAAAAAGGGATGGTAGAAGGAAGCATTAGAGGGGAATTGGTAGGTTTAAGGAACATGAGGAGTTAGGAAATTTTCCATAGGTGGACGTAATAACCGGTGTAGAAGATGATGGGATAGAGGGTTGCGACGGTGGTGAGGAAATACCAAGGGAAAAACTGGTTTAAGTGTCGAAATGAAACGATCATGGGTTCGATCCCTTGTCATTCCTATAATTTTTATCTTTTACTTGTGACGTCTTTCATTTCTGGCAGTATTTGTGAATGTGAGAAACACCAACTTACAGCCTTGTTAGGAATTTGTATTTGACTGTAAGTCCCCGTGTAAACACGACGACCCGCCGCAAAAGGTATTGGTCTAGCGCCAGAGCCATTTAGCGGCAGATCATATGGAACTACCAAGGAACCATGATTATTAGCAAACATGTTATCCGCGCGCCATAATAGAGACCAGTTCTAAACTCCCGAAAAAGTTATACATGCGCACTAGAAATCGATAACGCGCGCATGTGCAAAAGCGGGTATTGCAGTAAGCTTTCTGCTTATTATTTATGTATGACTTGATGTCGTTTACATTCGTGGTTACGACTTATTTCAGACTTCCGTGTTACATATTTTCCGTATTATTTCAGTAAGTAGATTTTCATAAATATTCTAATAAAAAACTACATATATTTGCCAGCAGAATTTCTTTTCTACAATGTTTTTATGAAGAGGAAGTTTTTATTGGTTGATTCATACTTTAGAAAAGAAATGGAACAGAGCTGTTGAGTTTTAATTCAGGCGTACAGGGACGAAATGTGCTGCTATAACTCACACGCCCCCTTATCAAAATAAGTTGTCAGCAGTCGTTTATTCTTCATTAATTTGCATAGAACTTCACACACAGCAGCTTTTCAAATAGGCCACGTTCTTCCGCTCGAAGTCCGAAATCCTTGCAGATGCCAGACTGAGATTCATTGGAAGAATCCTAAGTAAATGCAGTCCGAAAAAAAAAGAAGTAGGTTACAGTACACTTGTTCGCCCACAGCTAGAATACTGCTCACCGGTGTGGGATCCGTACCAGGTGGGATTGATAGAGGAGGTAGAGAAGATCCAACGGAGAGCAGCGCGCTTCGTTACAGGATCATTTGGTAATCGTGAAAGCGTTACGGATATGATCGACAAACTCCATTGTAAGACTCTGTAGCTCGATACGGACTTTTGTCGAAGTTTCGAGAACACACCTTTACTGAGCAGTCTAGCAGCATATTACTCCCTCTTACGTATATCTCGCGAAGAGATCATGAGGATAAAATCAGTGAGATTAGAGCCCACTCAGAGGCATACCGACAATCTTTCTTTCCGCGAACAATAAGTGACTGGAATAGGAGGGAGAACCGATAGTGGTACTCAAGATATCCCCCACCACACACCGTCAGTTGGCTTGCGGAGTATGGATTTAGATGTAGATGTAGACTTAGTTCTTTTGTTAGCTGTGAGTATATTATCCTGTCTTCCTTCTTTCTGCCCACAATGTAATTTAACGTCTGCTTTTTATTCGTCGTCTTGCCCTAATTTGAAGATTTATTGCCACAGCTCCAAAAATGCGTCTTCCATGTGCAGAACGTTGTTTAAATGTAATTTAGACATTCATATACTTGTGTCGTAATATAAAATGGCCGCGCAGTCTGAGACTCCATGTCATGAATTGATCGGCCGCTTCCGCCGTAAGTTAGTCCTCCCTCCGGTATTTGTGTGCGTGTTTGCATAAGCTAGTTTAAATGGTGTTTAATTACAGGAAACCGATGACCTAAGTACTTTGGTCGCTTACTTACAAAAACGTTGTACAATAATATAAAACAAAGTGTTGAGTCTGTAATTCAGAACATCCGTGACTCAATTCCGTGCTAACAATTACCTAATAAAAATTCACACCTTCTCATTAAATAGAAACCTTGATCTGACAGAAATAATTTGAATGAGTGACGTTCCAGGAAATCGTAGTTTCACATGGGTACTTGTGTGGTATCAATGACCGATTACGAGAGCACAGTTTTCTTCGCGTTTCATGCACTCTATTGCTGTCTTTGAGTCTACTGCGCATGCGGGATTCGCGCCAAGGATTTTCTGTCGTGCCTCGTGTTAATAGGTCTTCATGAAGCAGTACGTAGTACCAGATAAACACGCTCCGAAAGTTGCTACATAGGTGTACGCCTCAGGTGTATCGTGTAATAGAGCCTTTGTGGCTGACTTAATCAGTTCACAGGTCAGAAAGGGAAATGGTAGACGACCTCTAACAGGACCATGTCTGGTACCGTAATGTGACGTTGAAACCAAAGTTCATTTTGTTTACTGTTAACATAGGTGGTTTAAAGTAAAACTGCAGAAAATCTTTCGTGATTCAATGCATGTGATGTAACCTCAAATCGTGTATTCGGAAAACACAAATCTCCACTTGGGCTAAGAAAGAAACTACAAAATGTTTGTGTAGCTTATGGGACTTAACTACGGGGTCATCAGTCCCTAAACTTAGAAACTACTTACGAACTAGCTAATGCTAAGGACGGCAAAAATATCCATGCCCGAGGGGGGATTCGAACCCCCGACCGTAGTGGGCGTGCAGATCGTGACTGGAGCGCCTCAGTCCCCTCGGCCACCGCGGCCGGCAAAGAAACTACAGAATTTATCAATAATAAGTAATCTGAACTATTACATCGAGGATATTCACGTTATAAATTATCCAATATACAGAAAGAACATTCGATAGACCTTCTTGCCCTGTGTAATTCCTAGTTACATAATATGCGCCTAGTGAAAAGTGTTTTGGTAAAGCAGGTGTACTACTGAAAAATCGTCACATCCAATAAAATACTGATTGCGTCGGTGACCTGTTGCTCGTTCATAATAGCAATAAATGTTCTCATGTTGCGAACAGGTGAATAGTGTTAAGAGCTACACCTGTAAATATTCAGAATGAATTACCTAACACTTGCACCGCAAATATTGCGAAAACGGAAAGTGCGATTGATGTACGGTTTCCACGGAATGGATTGGTAGCCAAGGGCTCGTATTGTTAGCCAATAAACAGATTGTAAAAATACCTAGAAAGTGTATTTTTTATGTAAACATACATTTTTTCAAATGGAACAATGGTTGTTTCTATCATTCACTGGAATGTTTGATACCAGCTGTGTACAAAGAATTTTTAATGACATTTTTATCGCCCTTAGTTTGGCAGCTACAACCATTCAAAGTTTTGGGGCGAAGACTACGACAGCGTAGTTAACTGGTTGATGGTCATGAGACAGTGGGCCGTGCCCCAGGGGTTAGCCACTCGGCCAGACAGCTACGCTATCGTAGCCTCCACCTCCAAAACTTTGAACGGATGTAGCTGCCAAACTAAACGTAATAAAAATGTCATTCAGAATTCTTTGTACACAGCTGGTGTCAAAATTTACAGTACATGATAGAAACAACCATTGTTCCATTAAAAAAACTGTATGTTTGCATAAAAATACACTTTCTAAGTAATATTACAATCTGTTTGTTGGCTAAAAATATGAGCTCCTGACTACCAATACATTCTGTGAAAACAGCACATCAATTGCACTTTTCGTTTCTGCAATGTTTGCGGTGCAAGTGTTAGGTGATTCACCCTGTATAATATTTTTTACATATTATCTTTATAAATGTTTTTCTAGGTAACAGTAGTAATACTCATTACATGTGCACGACTTGGAGAAGAAATCTTCTGTTTGGAAATGAGTCTTATTTTCTGTCTGTATGACGTTAATTACGTAAATGCATTCAGTAATATTACATTTGCATTAAAATAAGAATGGGAGACAGCAAAGACGTCTTGGGTCGACCTTACGCATATGCTAACGGTGCAGTCGCACAGGGATGTGCGATTCTAGCGGCCACGCGCAAAACATTAGAATGTAATTTGAAAACTGTCGTCGGTAATTTTATTTCTGAAACTCATTTTAATGTAATGTAATTCAAGTATATACGCCTTGTGACGAAGGTGCATAACCTCTCTTGTAGGGGGCGGGAAAGGCCCAGGCGGATGTTTTACACAGGGTAACGTGCGAGCACAGAGTAACATATACAGAGAAGCAGCCACCCCTAAACAACTGTCCTACGCTCCCCTCGTAGTTCCGTAAGATGCTAGCAGGTGTCAGGCGATTCGCTGGCTTAGTACCGGTAGACCACACTAGAGGCACTTCTGAGGGTAGCGTGGAGGGGAGGCTGAGGGGAGAGCTCGTGCCGCCTGCCACGAGGCCACGGCTGTGTCTGCTGTGCCGGCGTTTGAGGGGAGGTGGTGGTGGGGACAGCCGCTACCTGCCGCCTGCTCTGGCCAGTTTAAAGGGCAGCTTCTGACCTCAGCGCCATCATGGGACATATTACGGAACTGCTGGAAACCCTCCCTCCCCGCACCCCTGAGCGTGGGACCGGGCCCTTACGGAGGTTTCCCGTCTGTATATATTTGTCTGTGGTGCGAGCTAGGGCCGGCTCTGAAGATGGCTGGGATAGATAGAGGTGGCGTATTCGTGCTGTGCAGCGCGGCGAGGCGGGCCTCCGAGTGAACAGTCACGCCCATAGCCCAAACAGCACACCCATATCGAGTAGGGAACGGAGCCACATCATGGGACCATGGACATAATCGGGTCGGATCAGTCCCACCTTAACCAACACCTCCAGAGACGAGGCATCACAACAGCTCTTCTCACTTCACAAGGATCATGCCGCGACCGATAGCTGACTGGCTGGCCACTAAGAGGCAGTGAGCTGTGCCCCAGTGGCCGGCCACTTAGCTGGCGGTCGCAGCATAGTCAGTGTGACGTGACATGGGCTGTTGTGAGGCCTTGTAGCTACAGGGTGTTTCACTAAGTGTGTTTGCCTCTATAACTTATAAAATAAAAGGTGACAGGAAATTTTAATTCGGTAGGTCAACACAAGAAATGTTACACTTTCTGCGGAGCTATGAGCATAGTTTATTGTCTCATTTTCCAAAGAGTTACATCACAAAGATATATATTTTTAAATGGAACAATAGTTTTTTCTATCATGTATTGGATTCGTTTAAACCAGCTTCGTCCAAATCAATTTAAACTACATTCCTATCACTGTTAGTTTGGGAGCTACAACCCTTCAAAGTTCCGGGAGTGGAGGCTGCAATAGCATAGCTGAATGGCCGAGAGTGGCTATCCCCTGGAGCACGGCCACCTGTCTCATGACCACCAGCCAGTCAGCTACGCTGTCGTAGCCTCCGCCCCCTAAACTTTGAAGGGTTGTAGCTCCCAAACTAACAGTGATAGGAATGTAGTTTAAATTGATTTGGATGCAGCTGGTTTCAACGAATCCAATGCACGATAAAACAAACTATTGTTCCATTTAAAAATTATATCTTTGTGCTGTAACTCTTTGGAAAATGATACAATAAACTATGCTCATAGCTCCGCAGAAAGTGTAACAATTCTTGTGTTGACCTACCGCATTCAAATTTCCCGTCACCTATTATTTTATAAGTTACAGAGGCAAACGCACTTAGTGAAACACCCTGTATGTGGTGTTGCCTTAACCGGGCGTGCCATGACAACACCACCTAGAGAAAATGCCTCACAACGGCCCACGTCACGTCACACTGACTGAGCCGCGACAGCCAGCTAACTGGCTGGCAGCTACCAGGCAGTGGGCTGTGCCCCAGCGGCCAGCCAGTCAGCTGGCGGTCTCAGCCTGGTCGGTGTGACGTGACACGGGCAGTTGTGAGGCCAAACATATCACGCTGCAGCACTCGAGTCAGCACCTCACACTCCTGACCGTTGCCGGAGCCGCTACCTTCTCAATCGAGTAGCTACTCAATTGGCCTCACAAAGGCTAAGTGCACCCCACATGCCGACAGCGTTCGGCAGACCCAGACGGTTACCCAACCAAGTGCTAGCCATGCCCGACAGTGCTTAACTTTGGTGATGTAATGTGATTGGCTGTATCCACTCTGGCACGTCCGTTGGCCGCTTTTAATTTATACTTCCCGAGTTATTCTCTAACCAGTTTGGCTCAAATTGCACCCACGTCCTACTTTGACAAGGAATACTTAGATATTTCAGTATATTCAATGTTGCAAATAGACTCGTATCTGTTATTGTCTTTGAAGGTAACGTATTTACCTCTGAATAAATTCGCAGATTTGACAGTCCACGAATCATAACTTCCTAGTGTACCCAGCTAACATTAATCTTTTAGAACTTCGAAGGCAGTGCTTTGGACCATGGACTGGTCCATAGAAAATTGTTTGGCATCCAGGGGGAGGGGAGGCAGTGTGTGAAAATAACTGTTATATGTAGGAATGCATAGTCTCGCGGCGGTAACTTTGAATGTAAAGTACTCGGGTGCCACGGTGGAGTAGCCGAGCGGTCTAAGGCGCCTCGCTGCGGAGCGCGCGGTTCCTCGCCGTGGAGGTTCGAGTCCTCCCTGGGGCATGGGTGTGTGTGTGTTGTCCTTAGGTTAGTTTACCTAGGTTTAAGTAGTTTGTAAGCTACGGACTGATGACCACGCAGTTTGGTCCGATAGATTTACGAACATTTGAACATTTTGAGTACTCTGGTTTGCAACCGCGTCCAGTGCTCAAAATTCACACGAGCTTTCGGCCAAGCACTCCTTGGCCATTTTCAAGTATTATGACTGCCTGCCTGGTGGCTGCTTGTGCCGCCTTATATACGTTAGCTGCTAGCCGTGACGTCACTAGTGTCCATGCTATCTCCATATATAGTTATGTTTTGGCTCTGTGGCCGGCGTCCCCGCTTCAGTTTCGTTATTGCCGGGTTCCAAGTCGCGTTGAGCTGCAAACCTCCGTCTCTATTGAGAATGTTATCATTGATTTTAATTTCTATTGCTTCCTTAATAAAGCAATTCCAGAAACTGTTGGTGCGAGCCACGACCGAGGTATCATCAAACTTGATTCGGTGGCCGTTTTCTAACGCATGTTCTGCTAAAGCTGACTTCTCTGGGTAGCGTAGACGATAATACCTATCATGTTCCTTCCTGCGTTGTTCTATGGTTCGTACAGTTTGTCCGACGTAAGACTGACCACACTCACACGGTATCCTATAGACTCCAGGTGTTCTGAGGGCTGCTGCATCTTTAACTGGCCTCAGTAGTTGACGAATTTTTGCCTGAGGTCTGAAAACCAATTTGATTTTGTGTCTTTTCAGCAGGCGGCTTATCTTGCCTGACACAGAGCAACAGAATGGCAACAATAACTGCTATAGTGTTTCGGTTTCCTAAAATGAAATCAGATCAACATATTCTGCGTTTAAAAAAGTCGTCATTGACTATGTTTCCTTCCATCTTAGTCCTTCGTTTGAAAAGCAATTACTACCCTCAGTGACACAGCTGCTTTATATGTATTATCATGGTCAAACATGTGGTGTCGCATAAGTATGAAGTGCGCGCCACGTACTTACGCCGAGCGCCGCCATGCACGCGCGGCGCGGCGTTCTTACGACGTCGGCCACGAGCGCCCTCTGCTGTAACTCCGCTCGTGGCCACGATTGCTGCATCGTTCACTTGGGACTGAGATAGGAACCAGTTAACACTTGGGAATCCGATAGGCATCAGTTAAGACTTGGCTATCGGATAGGCACTAGGAATCATCAGTAGGCAGGCCTCTATTTAAACTATGTATCAGCATTCTGCAGTCAAGAACTATGTAAAAGTTAAGTATTACCAAGACTCCACAAAATATATATCTTGTTCTAATTTAGCCTAGTGTTCTAGTTTCTGCTGTCCCACTGGCTGGTCACCTCCGTACCTGCACACGCGTGCATCCTTTATTCCTGTGTCGATCTCTTTCTACTCGGCCACCGACACCTACGACAACCGGCGGAACCGAGACACAAAAGTGGCGACAAGGATGGGATACAAAAGTGGCGACGTGGATGGGACACAAAAAAAAACATAGCAGAACGATCTTAATTGCGTTCTGTCTGATTTTCAAACACTGCACTTTATTGCCTTAAGTTCAGATGTCAATGGACACCACAATATTACAAATAAAAAAGAAACAAAAAACGTTATTAGAAAAGAGACAGTCTTCCACACTTTAAATTCAGCTTCATCACACTCATTAAAGTCTGAGAGAATTAACTCTGATACATAAATCATTTAGCAATGTTTACACAAAATTAAATACTATTATGAACAAGAGATTTTAAGACAATATCAGCAATTCTACTTCGAAGTATTTCTGTTCTCCGAATAGTTTCTGCATACCTGCAACGAGTTGTTTTACATATACCGGTTGTGGAGCTACTAGTTAAAAAAAAAAAAAAAAAAAAAAAAAAAAAAAAAAAAAAAAAAAAAACTAACAGCGGAAAACACGCTACTGCCAGCATCCGCCTAGGTCTCACCTGCAGACCTCCATGTTATGTAACTTAACTACGCCTTATTTTTCTCTCTAGTTAATTCTGCAACAATTAACTGCACGGGCGTCTGAGGAAAGATCCCAGAACTGTTCTCACTTATAAATGGTCATTATTCCCACACAGTGCTAGACACGGAAAGCTGGCTGAAACCAGATGTCTATAGTAATGAAATAATAAACTCAGACTAGAACGCTTCTCGTAGAGACAGGCTGGACACAGAAGGCGGAGGCGAGTTTTCATTACGATAAAGTATTGTAATATCAGGTGAGATTAGTACAGATCTGGAATGTGAAATAATTTGGTTGAAAATCAGGGTTAAAAGTCAATCGAACATGGTCACCATATGTTTTTATAGGCCCCCTGGCTTTGCAGCTGCAGTGCTGTAACAACTGAGAGAAAACTTTGAATACGTTTCGTGTAAATGTCCTTGACGTATCATAGATTAAGTGTAGATTTTAAGTTACCGGATATAAAGTAGAAAACCCAAATTTTTATACGGATGGTAGGAGCAGAGAATCGATCAAAATTATTCGGAGAGTTGTATTCGAAAATTACTTTGAGCCATTAAACAGAGAACCGATTGATTCCGTATTCCTTGATTTCAAGAAGGCTTTTGACACCGTACCTCACAAACGGCTTTTAATAAAATTGCGTGGTTACGGTAATCGCCCCAAATTTGCGACTGGATAGGGGATTTCCTCTCAGAGAGGACACAGTTCGTAGTAATCGATGGTAAGGCTTTTAATCAAATTACGTGGTTATGGTATATCGCACTAAGTTTGCGACTGGATAGGGGATTTCCTGTCAGAGAGGACACAGTTTGTAGTAATCGATGGTAAAGCATCGATTAAAACAGGGGTGATATCGGGCGTTCCACAGGGTAGTGTTATTGGTCCTCTGCTGTTCCTTATTTGCATAAACGATTTGGGAGAAAATCTAAGCAGCTCTCTTAGGTTGTTTGTAGATGACGCCGTCATTTAACGTCTAGTAAAATCATCTGAAGATCAATACCAACTGCAGAATGATCTAAATAAGATATCACTATGGTGTAAAAATTGGCAATTGACTCTAAATAAGAAGTGTGAAGTCGGCCCACATGAGTACGAAAAGAAATCCGTTAAACTTTGTTTACAAGACAAATCAATCAAAAGTGAAGGCCGTAAACTACACTAAATACCTAGGAATTACTATTACTTCAGATTTAAACTGGGAAAGAACAAGTAGACAATGTCGTGGGAAAGGCGAACCAGAGACTGCGTTTAATTGACAGACCCCTTAAAAGATTCAACAGAAGTACTAAAGAAACTGCATACACTACGCTTGTCTGTCCTTTTTTCCCAGTGTGGGTTTCTTATCAGGTGGGTTTGACGGAGGACATCGAAAGAGTCCAAAGAAGGGGAGCTCGTTTTCTATTGTCACGATGCAGTGAAGACAGCGTTACGGAAATGATACAGGATCTGGGATGGGAATCATTACAACAACGGCGCTTATCGCTGCGGCGTGGGCTACTTGCGAAACTCCAATCCTCCGAATGTGAAAATATATTGTTGACTGCCACTTACTTAGGCAGAAAAGAGCATCGGAATAAAATACGAGAAATCAGAGCTCGAACGGAGAGATTCAGGTGTTCTTTCTTCCGGCGCGCTATTCGAGAGTGGAATGGGAGAAATATAGTATAAAGGTGGTTCGATGAACACTCTGCCAGGCACTTAAATGTGATTTGCAGAGTATTCCATGTAGATGTAGAAGTGTGTTAAAGACAGCATGAATACGCATAGGTTAACGCGTATGGAAACGATTTCCAACGCATACTCTAACTGCGGCAGCGTAGTACAGCGCGTATTAGGCCGAAGAATGTGTAACAAAGTACGATTGAATAAATGGTCACTAGGAGTGAAACCATGCATTTCCAGACATTAGTTCATTAGAACTTGTTTGTTCGATATCCTCTCACTCGATCGATTCTTAGAGTTTGTATAAAGTGAAAAAAAATGACTCTGTATATGCTACGGCTTTCTAGAAAAGCACTGGCGCGAAGAGTGAAGGGGCGGAGGGGGACGAAAAGCAGTATCATCATGGTAGACGAATCACGAATCAAGAGGCCGCTACATGAGAAACGGCAAGCGGTCTTCGCATGCGTGACACGGGGAAGAAAGCGCTTTTGCAAGTCGCCGACCCAGATTGTTCGCGAGCAGTGTGACGCACAGTTCAGGCTTTGTGGCTGCGAGTCCACGTCTGCGTTGACTCGTTGAAATCATTCGAAAGCGGACGCCGATGCCGGAGTAAAGCCAGTACTGGTTCCTATACCATTTTAGCCCTTTGACTCCCAGTATTGCTACTGGACAAAAACGTATTAAAAGTTGATTTATACCGTGTTTTGTGCATTAGTCCTTAAAGTTGAATTTTTGTTGATGAACAACATGCTTCTAGTACGACATTTTGCCGCTTGGTACGTCGTGCAGCCACTTCTGAGGCATTAATCTGTCCATCTTGGAGGTTGTGTTGCGTTGCCCTATGTACGTGGCTGAGAGTGTCAGCGTGAGTGTGGTTCTTTTTATTTTATTCTAGCAGTGAATTGTCTTGTCTTTAGTACTGTGGCGAAGATTATGCTAGCATTATTGATCTGGCAGTGTTAACTATCACCAAAAAAACGTCCAAGTAATAAAATACCACGATACAAACCTCTGTGTTTTGCATGAAATACCTGAGATAAAAAAATCAATAGTTCGATCAAAAATTTTAAAACACATATTTTGATTTTTACTGCACTGTATTAATACATAAAACGCTGAATTTTAATTTTTCCAAAACTGATTTCATAATATGGGACGGAAAGGGTTACGTTGAAATCTAACGTCTTCGTTAATCAGGTCGTTAGAAAAAGTATTTCTTTAATAATGGAGTCCTAGTACTTGGATTTAGACGAGAGGATCCTTGTCCCTCCACAGTTCCGCTATGTCCAGTGTCCAGACTTTGTTCAACAAGAGCAGACGTTTCTGGTTGAACTAATTACGCGATAAATCAGTCAAACCTTAAGGTCGTAGATTCTACCAAATACCTAGGAGTTACAATTACGAACAACTTTGACTGGAGAGAACACATAGAAAATATTGTGGGGAAGGCGAACCAAAGATTACGTTTCATCGGCAGAACGCTTCGAAGATGCACCAGCTCCACCAAAGAGACGCCTACATCACACTTGTGCGTCCTCTCCTGGAGTACTGTTGCCCCTTGTGGGACCCTCACCAGGTGGGACTGACGGAAGACATTGAGAAGGTTCAGACAAGGACAGCTCGTTTTGTTTTATCACGTTACGGGGGGAAAGCGTCACGGAAATGTTGCAAGAATTGGGGTGGAAATCATTTTTAAGAAAGACGTTATTCATTGCGGCGTGATCTGTTTGCGAAGTTTCAATCGCCGACTTTTAGTTCTGAATGTGAAAATATTTTGCTAGCACCCACCTACTTAGGGAGACATGACCATCCCAATAAAATAAGAGAAATCAGATCGAAAACGGAACGATTTAGGTGTTCTTTCTTCCCGCGCGCTATTAGAGAATGGAACGGTAGAGAAAAGTTATGAAAGTGGTTAATGAACCCTCTGCCAGGCACTTGAATGTGATTTGCAGAGTATCTATGTAGATGTAGAATATGGTAATGTTGTTTAAAGTACGAGCTGTTGCATCCGCCAATTTATTGCCCTTAGCTCTTGAGTGTAAATACGCTGTCGTACTGTATGATTTGCGTCACGGCACTTTAGCACGAAACTATGGATGGTTGTGCTGCCTTAAACTGTTCTGCTACTTGTAGAAGTTGATTTAGAATGGTTCGTTTCCCAAAAGAAAAAAATGGACTGTTAACTGTCGTCGCGAATCTAGGAATCGTCAATTTTACTGCCGGCCGCGGTGGCCGAGGTGACTGAGGCGCTCCAGTCACGGTGAGCACGGTCACTACGGTCGGGGGTTCGAATCCCCCCTCGGGCATGGATATTTGTGCCGTCCTAGTTCGTAAGTAGTTCATAAGTAGTTTGTAAGTTTAGGGACTGATGACCCCGTAGTTAAGTCCCATAAGATTTACAAACATTTGAACATTTGAATTTGGATCCGGGCGAATGTTTACAATGTCCTCCTTTCTCTCAAAGTTAAGCGTACTAAAATTATATCTACAATTAGTCCCGTTCTATTGCTCTTTTCTTCAATACTTTATCTATAGGCACTGCCTTCGTGATAAATACGCACGAAAGTAGTTCTACAAGTGGCAGTAGAATCATTCATTTTATCAGGACTTGTGAGTGTAAATTCCTGTTCATTGTACAGAGTGAGTTTCATAAAATATCTGGGAATACCTAAATTCTCAAATGTTCTTTTTCGCAATTATCCTGCCTTCTAGAAAGGGAGAAATGAACTGCAGGCAGAATGTAAAATAAGTGGAGCTGGATCTTACGTCTCAGTGTCAATAAAAAAGCCAAGATCGCTGATCATCAATTTTTATTTACGACGACCGGTTTCTCTGAACTATTTCAGCATCATCTGGTCAAATAAAATCAGTTTACAAGGCCATAATCTGTTAAAAAGGAAAGACGGAAATATAAAACATGCATGTCATTATAATAAAACGAGAAGATACATCAATTAAATCCATAAGAGCAAGATGGGGCATATTTAGAGATGAGACATACCTTGGAATGTCAATCAGTTGTTATATAACTATTTACAGTGCATAGGTACACTATCTCATTATAATAAAACATAATTATCACAGTGAGTGACAATAGCAAACTGATACATGATACAAGTCAAGGATAAAAGAATATGACGCCAGATGGCAGCACACACCAATGTAATATTAAAAACACCATGAGGTTAAAAACGTGTTGTACAGATTATAAAAATAATTAGAAGTCATTTGAAAAAATAGACTAATATCTACGTTGATGGCGTAATTAAGTTTGTGCATACCACAAAAATATCTGTATAAACTGACAGTCAGTTATAAACGAAAAAATAACACAGTTAAAAATGTAGCGGTCATACAATATTGGTTTGTGCATACCATAAGAATATCTGTATAAAACGACTGTCGATTAAAAAGTCTACAACAGTGGCCACAATGCAGTGGTGATGCAATATTGGTTAATGCATATCGCAAAATATTTGTATAAAACCCCAGTCAAGTGTGAAAGAATATACAACAGTGTCTACAATGTATCAGTCATAAAATATTGGATAGTACATAAAACACCAACATCTGTATAAAAAGACAGTCATAAAATAAGACATGATAGTAGTCACAGTCCAGCAGTTACGAAATATAGATATGGCTGCAACAACACAATAGGTCAGTCAACACAGCACAAGGTTGTAAAAGAATATACAACAGTAATTACAGTGTAGCAGTCATACAATACTGCATAAAACAAAAATATCTGTATAAAACAACCATCAATGTAGTGGTCAATAATGCCGGTTTGTGCATACCATAAAAAGATCAACATAAGAGGACAGTTAATTATAGAAGTATAGAATAGTAGTCACAATGCACCGGTAATACAATATTGGTTTGTACATATCACAAAATATCTGTATAAAACTCCAGTCAACTATAAAAGAATATACAACAGTGTCTACAATGTATCAGTCATACAATACTGGATAGTACATAAAACACAAACATCTGTATAAAAAGACAGTCAATTATAAAACAATACATGGCAGTACCCACAATGCAGCAGTCACGAAACATAGACATATTTCCGTCTTTCCTTTTTAACAGATTATGGCCTTGTAAAATGATTTTATTTGAGCAGATGATGCTGACATAGTTCAGCGAAACCGGTCGTCGTAAATAAAAATTTATGATCAGCGATCTTGGCTTTTTTAATATCTTTCTACAATATCATAATTGGATCGCCTCCTAGAACGTAAATGTCTTTGCTTTGTTTCAAGGTTTCTTAGTCATTCAGTTTATTGGTATTCCGAAAGCTGAAGTGCGTTTCCATGTCGGTGACTGCTGCTGCTTGACTTGTTAATGTTGGTAGCGGCAAGATGAATAACATTTTTCGCTTTGCAAATAGTTTAATGTTATGGACATAATTATTTTTTACGAGTAATATTGCAAAACTGCGATATGTCACGACTTTACAGTATGTTGTTACGCCACTACCACTAACAAAGCTTTAATTTCTGCGAGTGAAAGGATCAGGACCAGCATTTATAATGTAACTCGACAAGACGTCAATGGGTAAAGTTTTACTTACGGAGTTGGCATCATAGTGTGGTAATGTTGGCAACGACATTTGAATGCTGTTTCAAATGACGAACACATGGGTTAGATAAATAATCCTTTACGTTAATCATGCAAGAAATGATTAATGCTGTTCCTGCTCTATGGTTGACAAGTTCTTGTATGTACCCTTCTCTAGTCAGTAAATATACTCGAAATTGAAAGTTTCTTTTCTAACAGTACAACACAACTACAACGACGAAATAAAATTTAACCCCGAACAGTTTCCAAAGCGGAAAATCGTAAAGTCGTATTCTTATCGGCTATCTGATTTTATAAAATTAGAACCTAAGTTTTATGTGTCTTCTTTTTTCTTACTTTGCCCTTCTCTTTGAAGCTGTTCGTCCTCTTTTTTTACGATTACATCTGGTCACTCTACATTTACATATATTGTGAAAACAACGGCAAACAGATCAAATATGTGCTTCGTATGGTCTACATGTTTCGTGAACAGGAGCAAACCACACTTCAACAAAATAACGCAGAATTTTGACGTCAGTAAAGAAATAAGTAGACATTCTGTAAGGTTCATTTTACACAGTGTTAAGTCGTTAGTAGGGATGGTAACTATTAAATAGATTGTTTCTAACATCGTTTGGCACCATTAGCACCACATAACCTAAGAATATTTCACCGCAAAGGGGAATAGAAAGCAGAAAACAAATGTAAACACCGACAGATTTATATCTAGACAGCCGTCCGAAGATGAAGCTGGCGGTTGGAAATAGGAAACGGCACTGTTTGTATAGCTAAATAGTATCATCAATAGCGGCTTGCCGCGGAGGAGTGGCCTAGCGCATTTTGACCTTATGCTACGATGCGCGAGGCCGTTCCCCGTCGAGGGTTCGAATCCCCCCCCCCCCCCTCGGGCATGGACGTTTGTGTCGTCTTTAGTGTAAGGTAGTTCATAAGTAGTTTGTAAGTTTAGAGACTGGTGACCCCACAGTTAAGCCCCGTAAGCTTTACAAACATTTGAATAGCGGCTAGCTGCTATTTTCTTCTTTGTAACAATCAACCTGTACTAAATACAGTTATGCAATTAAAAGAGGAAATGAAAGAAAAGAAGACGATTGTAGCTGTCCAGTTGATAATTAACGTACCTTTGTTTATGCTCGAATGAAAATAGTTCCACTAAATTACACAGACTTCTCTTTATGAGCTTACTTTAATTTAGGTCGTAGGTTATACATTCTTGTATTTTACGTAAGAAATAAACATTAGAAAATCAGAATTTCGAGGACGACGTTATCTTAAAATCACTGATTTGTCATCGGGCAAGTTTCAAAACAAATATACAGAATACCTTAAAACTGATGCTCAGTATATTCGTGAGGCGTAAATGTTTAATGAACAGGCCTAATGGATAGAAGTTATGCAGAAAATATTTTTGTGGTGTTGTTAACTTTTGCAGAGACTGGATCAAACGAAAGAGTTATTCGCCTTTCTTTTTATTACTTCCGTACACCATGACTGCACGTGGGGAAAAAAAACTAACAACAATATGAAAACGCGTAGGTTATGCCGAGCTGTATTTCCACGTAGCAGATACCTACCTTCAAAAATGTTTCAAGATTTTACTTTAAAATATTAACATGACATGTAATTACGGACAATAAATGCAATACTCAAGTTAAATAAGTCGTATAAAATACAGTAAATACACAAGGAAACTCACAATTACCGCACACTCTCACAGTAAGAAATGACACATATATCATCATGCACATCTCTCTGCAGTATTTTATACACTACTCATACCACAAACAGATACGAAATCAGTTTTGTAGGAAAGGGCACCATCCATCATCACCTGCTCTAAAAGTAAACAGGACTGTATTACTTCTCACTGAATGGAACGTTGACTATAGCAACTAAAACTCTGCATTTTTTTTTTTCAAAAGAGATCTGAAGGATGTATGGCACTGCATTACTGTAGTGAAAGGAGGAAGTTATATTTTGGTGTCTATGAAGGTAACATTCCTTGAGAATACTTGTTCTGCTTTGTTTACATCCACTCAAACTAAATAGCAATAACGAATAAGTAATTTCTATTTATTATGTACTGCACATTGCTGCCTTACTCTTTCGATTCTTATATTAAACATAGTGAAGGATGGAAGGTTAGAGTTAGCGTCTCTTCAACGTCGATGTCATTATACATGAAAGTGAGTTCGAGGCTTCTGGGAAAAGGAAGTGGTTGCCAACTGAGGAACTATCAAGGGATTCTCTTATAAAATTTAGTAAAAAGTGTAGAAAATACAATCAGTCAGGGTGGTCGATCGATGATCTAATCGCTGTTCCTACCGATTATAAACCTAATATCTTTACCATTACTTTAACTCATTCCGTGCAAATTTAGTCTATTGAATTATTCATCTTCCTGAAATAATTTCAGCTTGCTGCTTTTGGGTGGATTCTAATTTACATAGCCTATTCGCTGTGTATACCTATGGCCGGAAATATATACATTTTTAAAAAATATTCATTTTTATTAGTGAGGATTAACGAAAACGTTTCATGCTGCAGATTACGATTAGCAAGTAATAACAGCTGTCGACTATTTTTGGTACCAAATACTTTTTTTTATTTTGTATGGTAAACCCATCATTCATCATGTAGCTGAAAATGTTTTAAATGTAATATTTCAACTTTCATGCTATAAACAGAAAATGACATATGTTTGTTATTGTGTTTCAGATGTCTTGCACAATACTATAAGGCTGTGGAAGACCTATGGGACAGCGTATCTCATTTGGCTTGGTACCAGACCATTCATATTTCTCATAGATGCAGATGAGGTGGAGGTAAATATCTCATTACCCTAACCTGTGAAATTTTCATGTATTTAATTTAGCGTGAAATACAAATTCTTTTAATTTTACACTGTCATTTTTATTGTTGAAGAAGATGTCATTTTCTGATTGCTAAGTAAGATCAACTACGAATTTTTCATTCACCAAATGTGTCCACTGTTACCGTCCTGAATTTCTAATGATTGAACTGCTAACAGTCGTTGCATTTATACGACGCAAGCTCCACTGCCTTCAGTGCAGCAAAGATACGCCACAAATTCATAGTTCAGTGCAACAACGATACGCCACAAATTCATAGTTGGTATTGAATTGCAAGCACACTGGTCTCGCATTCGGTAAGACGGTGGTTCAAATTCACCTCCGGCAATCCAGATTTAAGGTTTCTCTCATTTCCCTAAATCGCTGTAGGCAAAATGAGGAGGTGGTTACTTTGAAAGGGCACTGGGATTTCCTTCTCCACCCTTTCACAAACATAACGTGTGCTCCGTCTCTAATGGTCATGCTGGCGACGGGACGCTGAACTGTGATATTTCTTCCTTCCTTCCCTTCCTTCCTTCCTGAAGTTCAGGTACACGAGTATGTAGAGAGTCCCACACTTTTAGAGATAAAATTATACAGATGGTCAGGGGAAGAAACAGTGGTCAGATATGCATATTTGATGTGATTATTCACGTAGAACTCCAAACAAGTATAGCAACAACTTCCGATACTAAAAATTGTTCAATGTGACCACAGCCACGTGGATGTAAACTTATTTATTCATCTTCCGTATAAGGTTCAATACCATTTCTATTGTACACAGTCCTTCGTTGAGATCATTATCTAACTGTAGCTTCAGCTAACCAGTTTCTAGTTCATTTATGTCCATCTACATCTACATAGATACTCTGCAAATCACATTTAAGTGCCTGGCAGTAAGAAATTTTCCACAGTAAGAAATTTTCGTTCCCTTTGTTCATTAGTTGAGAGTGATTTTGGTTTCAAAAATCTGATCTCTCTTATTCCAAATTTACATAAAGGCCAGAAATTGGCATTTTCCCGATGATTTAATAATTCTGATTAAATGATCCAGTCTCCCCAATATGAAACACAAATTAAGAATGAAATAAATCGCAATTTGCGATGTTATGGCTTCACTGTATAAGTTTTAGATGGTATACCAAACTGTGGCGAATGAAAATTTGTGCTCGGCGGGGATTCGAACCCGGGATCTCCTGAGAACTAGGTAGACGCGTTGACCACTCCGCCACCGAGGACACAGTGACCAGCCCGACTGCAGAGGACTCTTCCCTGCACGTCTCCCGCCACACACAAATCTCCATTCGCCACAGTTTGGTATTCCATCTAAACCTAATACAGTGAAGCCATAACATCGCAAATTGCGATTTATTTCATTGATTTGAACTCTGTAATTCGTCCAAAATATGTATACAAATTAAGAAGTCACTGAATGTATATGATGAGCCAGTGCCTTGTAAGACATTGTGACGTAACGGAAAAAAATTTTGAAGACTAGAAAAAGCAGACTGTGCAGTCATGTAACGTAGACATTGGGCTACATGCCAGCTGCTGATAATTTGCAGGCTCGATGTAGATCATATAAAACTTCCGATCCCATTTGTCTTCAAGAAATGGTGAAAGAGGGGGGAGGGGGGTCAGAAGAGTCCTCTTCACGTTCATTTTCTTTCAGTATGGGTATGATCCAAGGTATATAGAAAAAGCAGGTAGGCCATTCCGGCGCCTGGCGAGCAGAAAACTCCCAGACGCCTTTGCGCGTCGTGACGTCACGGCGAGGACTAAAGCACAAGATACACCGAGCTGAACAACCCGCCATTTTGAATCCCAATCCTACGGCAGTGTTGTATGCTTTGTGTTGTGTAGCGAAGTAAATCAGCGAATATTTTGTGATTTTATTGTTTCACAGTGTGAAACGGTTGGTTGTACTACGCCAAACTGCTCGAATAATTGCAGACATGGTCGCTATAAGTTTTGTCGCTTTCCTTCAAACAGAGATCGGCGTAAAATGTGGCCTGTAAATGCCAGACGCCAAAATCGACCAAACTATCAGTGTAACGTTAAAGATTTTTTTTATTTTTATTATTTTTTTTTATTTTTATTTCATTTTATATATATATATATTTTTTTTTTTTTTTTTTTTTTTTTTTGAACTTGTATTAAAAACACAGAGTCACAGAGAGGTAGTAATGAAAGTATAGACCTATACATATAAGCAATGGTTTAATGTTGCTACAGGTTGTGAACGTAACACGACATACAGTGTGTTTAAAATAAAGTACTTTTTATTTAGACCAACTAAGGAGTCATTCTAAAGGCTGTTTAATTATAAGTGATGCATGAGTGCAGCTAGTGTTTTTGAACTGTATTATTTCGCATTAGTTCAGTGCTTAATTTAAATGTCTGAAACAATAATAATAAATTGAACTTCGCAAAGAATGGAATCAGGAAAGTAGACGTAGACGAAAAGGCATGAAACATTCACTTTATTTCAAGTTGCATGCTACTAGAGAGACTTTATTTAGTCTTTTTGTAACGAAATGTTCAAATGTTTGTTAAGCTTATGGGACTTAACTACGGGGTCATCAGTCCCTAAACTTACAAACTACTTATGAACTAGCTAACACTAAGGACGGCACAAATATCCATGCCCGAGGGGGGATTCGAACCCCCGACCGTAGTGGCCGTGCAGACCGTGACTGAAGCGCCTCAGTCCCCTCGGCCACCGCGGCCGGCTTTTTGTAACGAAACCAGATGTTCAAAGTTATTATACACATTTTTGATGTAAAATCTTCTCTGAAATATGGTGTGTGTAAAATATGCGAGACATTAGAAGGGGGGGGGGGGGGGGACGGGAAGTACAGGATCGCAATTTGGCAGTATTCCGTAACTGTTTTCGAATGCAGCTCATAGTTACCGTAAACGTATGGGGATGTACTATTTACAAACCAGAAAATACGATAATTGTGACGTATTTTACCTTTATTAGGTAGATATTTAGAACGGCAACATATGCCTTAATAAGGAATGTAAGTGAATATACCGTATCTCTAAATATTCATCTAATCACTAACTTTAAGTTGCTTGCCTCTTACAGTCATAATCCAGTAAATTTACTATTCTGTAATATTTTTTGTGTTAGGAGAGTACTTTTATTGGCCTTACTAGCATATTAAAGAGCGTATGTGTTCCGTATTGCCGGCCGCGGTGGCCGAGTGGTCTGCGGCGTGCCAGTCACGGTCTGCACGGCCGCTGCGGTCGGGGGTTCAAATCCCCCCTCGAGCATGGATGTTTGTGCCGTCTTTAGTATTAGCTAGTTCATAAGTAGTTCGTAAGTTTAGGGACTGATGACCCCGTAATTAAGTCCCATACGCTCTACAAACATTTGAACATTTGTTCCGTAGTCTTTAAATGCGCGCCTTCAACGTGGGATTCAAAACGGCGAATTGTTCTGCTTGTACTATACAGTGCTCTAGCGAGGACGTTGCAGTATTATGCACTGAGCAGGATACGGAAGTCTCGATGTACACCCGAGAAAAGTGATTTGTTTTTAGGCAGTCATGAGCAAGGGTCACTGTAATTGTGCCGTGGCACAATGCACTAATACTGCTCGAACTACGACGAAATTTATTTATCACGTTTTCCCCAAAGATGAGCACCTGCAACGTGAATGGCTTGTTCGATGCAAACGCAAAGACAAAGTAAATGTGAAAACTGCACGTGTGTGTTCAGCTCATTTTCGGTCTGAGGATTATGAACGGGATCTGAGAAATGAGCTTCTAGGGCTAACTTCAAGAAAGAAGTTATTACCAACAGCAATCCCCTCCATAAACATTCCGAACTGGCATGGAGAAGAAAGAAATTGTAGAAAGTGTGGATGCAAACGAAAAGGTAAAAAGTCTGCACATACATAACACTTAAAATAACTGAAACAAAAATTACCACGATATAAATGAATTCACACAAATTCAACATCTTCTGAAGCTTTACTGTGTTGCTCAACGACAATGTCTTAAAAATGTTTGTATAGCTTATGGGGCTTAACAACGGGGTCATCAGTCCCTAAACTTACAAACTACTTTATACTAAAGACGGCACAAATATCCATGCCCGAGAGGGGAATTCGAACCCCCGACCGTAGTGGCCGTGCAGACCGTGACTGGAGCGCCTCAGTCCAGCTTTAAGTCTTATGCCGGCAATCATGTGACGTTGGGTTTGACCAATCGCGCGACTACTTAGATGTTTTGTCATGAAATCTTCGTTTTACGAGGGCAATTATTTTTACTGAGCGGACAAGGGCACATACAAGAACATGTCAAACATAGAGGAGGATTAGCATTGTTTATTTCCTTCATAGTCTGTACGAAACACTAATCTACCGTATTCATTATATGTGGTTCAGATTTGAATATTATATCTTGACAAAGATTTTCTACCATCCTGTTGGTGTTACCAACATAATCACGTGAAGACGCCGGAACAGAAAGTAAAATTTTACCGATTTAAAGCTACAAATTACGCGCTGTATGCGGGTTTTGTTATTTGAACTATAAACCAGTTTAAAATAGTTAACATATCGGGAATACGTAAAACTAACGGCTATTGCTACGCCTCTTGAAGCCATTATATCCAGGATGAAAAGTAAACTCACCAGAGCAACATTATTTATTGCCTATACAGGTAACATTTTAGGAGTTTGTGACAGTTGCGGGGAGTGAAACTTGCGGGGAAAGGGAATGTGTTGACACTTGCGGGGAGACCCGGACGCTGCAGATAGTGAAGAGGTTGCTCCAGAAGTAGGGATAGACCACCCCTACTCCACGCCCTCCAGCCGCTACCTGTGCCGTATTCAGGGTAAGGCCCACCGGACCGGCCGCGCAATTTGTGACACAAATTACATGTTTGATAATATCAATTTAATGCATAGAAGTATGAAATCACATTAAGACTACTTCCTGCAAACATTTCGATAAAAAAAGTTGGCACTGAGTTTAGAAAAACAAAATTCTGGTATATTGGATTTTAACATTTTATAAAAAAAAAAAAATGACTGTTACTACAAGAGATACAGCCATTCAAACTTACGGGCACCATAACGTTTTCCCTTCCTGAGTAAATGAGCTGCTTCTTGTAATTTCAACATCACAGTAGTCTTTTTCTTGAATGTTCTGAATATAAATCTTCACACAGACTTTTTGAGGAGGAGAGTGATACGGATATCTGATTGTAAACCACTGCCTATTACCTTAGACCTTTTTGACTGAACTGAACAGGAGTTCCGCGTATTCCATAATTTATATTTATACAGTTAACAGGCAATGCAATTTATAACCAACTATTGGCTGCCAATTTCGCTTCATTTTTCCTGGAAGTCTTGCAACTTGTTTCTCCCTGTTGGTTTATGCCAAGTTCGGAGTAAAAATGGTTCTATATGACGGTGATAGAAAATAGAATTTATCTTTAGCATTTTTCGGTGTGTGACATTCCCTTACATATTCCGTATTTCATACATTCTTTAGATGTATTTGTAATTCGAATACAGCGAAATCGTTTTGGGGTCTCGAATAAACGCATCAAATATGTAAAATACTCATTGACTTATTATTAACGTTTTTAATTGAAGGTTTAAGGTTGCGTCTCCTATTAAAAAGCATAGTAGCTATTTTTTTAAAGAGATGGAAGTTGCTTGATAGTGGGGTTAACTACATAGCGGTGCAGGATGCCTAATATATTTATTGCTTGCGCAGGTGTCTTGATATGCTTAGTGTTCTGAATAATAAGGTTTTAGGAGGTATGACTGTTGAAAGTCATCCTCTTGTAGTAGCAGAGAATGTCTTAGTAACTCTCCAAACATTATCACTGTTAAAATACCGTTTTGTTTTCAGGAGGATCACTCAACGAATTAATATGTAGTTAGAACAAGTTTCGTGTTATGTTGACAGTGCTAGACTTCTTGGTGTGCCTGTACCCAGGAAAAGCTATTAGCCGCCCCAAGGGCCCCGGGTTCCCCGCAAGTGTTCCAACCCCACATTTTAGTTACTAAATTATCCCGGCGCTCTAGTGTGGTTATGTTGGTAACATCAACAAGACGGTAGAAAATCTAAGCCAAGATCCAATATGCAAATCTGAACCACATAAAATGAGTTGATTAGTGTTTTTATATACCTTGATACAGACCATGGAGGAAATAAATAATGCCGCTCCTCTACGGTAGACAGGTTCTTATAAGTGCTCCTGTCCGATCAGTATACGTAATTGCCTTCGTAAAAACGAAGACTTCATGACAAAGTGTTTAAGTAGTCACGCAATTGTCGGCATTTAGCGTCTGTTGCCAACATTATCACGCGAAGTCGCCGGGATAGGAACTAAAATTTAACCATTGTAGTCGTTTATGCCATTGATGTTTAATAGCTTTTGTCTATTTGTCTGATTTTTAGTGAAAAATTAATGTTGTTGCATAGTACTTAGTAATCAATTTTTCGAGTAGAACTTCGTAAATAAGTTTAGGAATAATAAAATTAAAGGTAAATTCATTTCTTATGGATCCGGATGTCGTGCACAACGCTGTGGAGCAAGAAATTTGCAAAAAAAAGGGCTTTGACGACTTTAGACACTGTATCACCGAAAAAAAAGTCGACCGATCTTCAAGTACAGATTCCGTTCATGAACTCACTGAAGTAGTGAATAAGGATTTGGAAATTAAGGAACTGAGGGCCGAGATTGAACTTTAAAAAAAAAATGCACAGAAGGTAGCGGCACTAAAAAATGTGATTCAGCTTTACGAAGCAAAACGAACGCTCTCCGACGTGTTTTGAAGCGGAGAAAAAAGTCATCCGACGCGAAAGAAAATGTCAAGTTGCACAAAAGTGTGAATGTATTGTCAAAGTGTTTTACACCAGCGCAGATAAGATGCCTTTTAAACGACAATAAAAGGGTAAAGTGGAATTCAGAGGACATTGCCCATACATTGACATTAAGAGCTATATCGCCTAAAGCATGTATTAATTTGCGAAAGCGAAAATTTCTTTGCCGTGAAGGGCAACCCTTCAGAAATGGACGAAGGAGTTTAAATGCAGACCGGGTATTCTTGATGATATCCTGTGCTTATTGAAAGCCAAGTCACACACTTTTACTACTCAAGAGAGACTAGCAGTTTTGACATTTGACGAAATGAACGTTGATGGCCACATATGTTATGATTCGTCTGAAGACATAGTAGTCGGACCACATTCCAATATACAAGTTTGCATGGTACGTGGGTTGTGTAAGCAATGGAAACAACCAGTTTACTATGACTTTGACACTGTTATGACTAGCAGTTTGCTTCAGAACATCATTAAGGCAGTAGAGGAATCAGGAATCTATGTTGCAGCTGTAACGTGTGATATGGGCGCAAAAAATATGAAAGTATGGAAGGAACTGTCTGTCGATACGGATAAAACATATTTCGTAAATCCAGCAGACGATACCAGGAATGTATGGGTTTTCTTCGATGTACCACATCTGTTAAAGTTAATGCGGAACCATTTCTTGGATACAGGTATTACGCTACCTGATGGGTCAAAAATATCTAAGGCAGCTATACAGGAACTTTTGAAACATCAAAACAGTGACCTAACGATAACACACCACATAACTGAAGCCCACTTAAACGTAACTGGACTAGCAAGGCAGAATGTACGGATGGCATTGAGCTTATTTTCACGGTGAACAGCTCAGGCTTTGAAGTATGTTCTTCATAAGGACGTTGAAAGTAATTTTATTGAGCTGGTTAACGACGTCTTTGAAGTCTTGAACTCTAGAATTCCAAAAGATGAATGTTCACCTCTACGAAGTGGGTTTGGAATGAATCTCACAATGCATGAAAATACTTTAAACAGATTCTTAGAGATTTGTTCAGCAATGCGCGTTGACGATAAAGAAAGAATGTTGCCTTTCCAAAAAGGTTTCATAACTTCAATAAAATTTCTCTTTGTTGTTTTCGAAAGTCTGAATAGTATGAAAGTCAGCTACATATTAAGTAGTAGACTGAATCAAGATTGCTTGGAAAAATTTTTTTTCTAGGGTACGTGGATTAGGCGTATTTTATAACAATCCTACACCTTTTGAAGTCAGGAACAGAATACGTCTCCTTATACTGAAAGGTAAGGCAAGTGATATTTCTTTCTCTGGGAACACGCCGGTTACTGAAGAATTAAATACAGAGTCTTCCCAGTGTGACGTCGACCCGGATTCTGCGTCCCTAAGTTTCATCACTAGTGAGCTATGTGTACATGTTGTTGACGAATCGCCACTATGAGAAATCCCAGAAACTGTGGATGTGGAAGAAAATTTACTAACAGATGTGGTAACAATGGGGGATGACGCTGTAATCTCAGATGTTCTTCCAGATGCGGTAAAATACATTGCAGGCTATATTGAATTTAAGTACCACAACACTGATAAATCACTAGGTTTTCCAGCAGAAAAACTTGAAGGCGATCATGATGCAGACTGGATATCAATTGTATCTCGTGGTGGTCTTTACACTCCGTCGCCAGCATGGGAAAGCAGAGTGTTGCAGTTTGAAGAAGAATTTGCTGCTTTTCACGGAAATTGAGTGTGTAAACAAAAAAATGTCTCTGTGCTCTACTTTAAAACAAAAGTTTCCTGAGGTTCATGAAGCACTTATTACTCTTTACGTAAAAAAAGAACATTTATAAGGATTAGGCATCTCAATCAAGAAGCAAAATTAGAAGTAATGAAGAATTGTGCCACAAAGAGGAAGCAGTTATGGATTGCATCGTCGTCTGGTAAACGGCAATAAACATTGACTACATTAACATTTGCTTCTTCATCTTTCGTGTTAATTATAATTCATTTAATCTTAGTCTGTGATGGCGCTTCTTTTGACTTGTACAAATGTGTATCGAACGCGCCGGCCGCGGTGGCCGAGGAGACTAAGGCGCTCCAGTCATGGTCTGCACGGCCACTACGGTCGGGGGTTCGAATCCCCCCTCGGGCATGGATATTTGTGCCGTCCTAGTTCGTAAGTAGTTCATAAGTAGTTTGTAAGTTTAGGGACTGACGACCCCGTAGTTAAGTCCCATAGACTCTACAAACATTTGAACACTTTGAGTCAGTGGTGCGGCGCATTTGTCGTGTAAACACACGGCTGCGCTGCGCTAGGGACCTCGCCGTGACGTCACGGCGCTCCAGCCAATAGCAAGCGTTTTCGCCGGAGTGCCCCCCCCCCCTGGTTATGATCATTATTCAAGTAAATACCTAGGAACTACAGTTACTAACAACTTTAAAGACCAAATACGTTATATTGTGGGAAAAGAGAACCAAAGACTTTACTTTGATGGCAAAACACGTTGGTAAAAAAAGGTAAAGCAGTCAACAATCCGAAGATTGGTTTGAACACCACAGTGCTTGACTAGGCATGGTCCTGTTTGGAGGTGGTATGCCGTTGCCTTCCTGCGACCTGACTTACCCAGCCTGTTATAGGGGGACCTACAGTTTAACGTGGGTTCCGATCCACGGTGCTGCTCATGTGTTCACATCAGCAATACTGCCAGAGTGGAAAGAAATGGAAAGTGACAGATAAAAATCCTAGGACCTGGTAGGGGTCGAACCCGCGACCTTTAGATTTGTAGTCCGGCACTCTACCATTGTGAAAAATACGTTGAATACATAAGAAATCCTCTGACGCACTGAAGAGACACCTAGATAACTCTTGTCCGCCTCCTGCTCTAATACTGTTATCTGGTACTGAATCCATGACGGGACTGACAGAGGACATCAAAAAGGTTCAAGGAAGAGCAACTTCCAATAGGGGGGAGAGTGTCACGCATACTTGAAGCGAGCTGTGGTTACAATCATTAAGACAGATGCATATAAACAGTAAGTACGTATCTGAATTATTTTAATTAATGATGCGTGGAGGGCCGGCCGCGGTGGCCGAGGGGACTGAGGTGCTTCAGTCATGGTCTGCACGGCCACTACGGTCGGGGGTTCGAATCCCCCCTCGGGCATGGATATTTGTGTCGTCCTTAGTCTTAGCTAGTTCATAAGTAGTTAGTAAGTTTAGCGATTGATGACACCAAGTTAAGTCCCATAGACTATACAAACATTTGATGTGTGGAGGCATCGCCGTGGTAGTTATACTTACCTGTATTGGTGAGGGCAGTGGGGTGTTGTGTGTTAGTGGTGTGAAGCTCGTGCCAGTTTTTTTAATAACCATATTTTAGTGATTGAATGTCAACCATTAGAAAAATATTGATCTCAAGAAAGTAAAATTGGCTCCAGCGCAAATTATCCTCTGAATATGAGTAGCTAAATTGATACAAAATACCATGGGATGTCTACTTAAAATTACTTATCTTAATGCCCCCAAAAATTTATGCTGTATTTGTCTTTGCATACAAATGACACTTTTATTTAAAGTCACCAGTTACAATGAAGTCAGCGCGGTTGATTACACGGTATGTTATCACTATGTATGCCAGTGGCTGCTGGTGACTCAGATGACTGGGGGTTCACTTCTTTGAGTGACGGATCTTAATGGTGGCGCTACCCCCTCCCAAAAAAAAAAAAAAAAAAAAAAAAAAAAAAAAAAAAAAAAAAAAAGAAAGAGTTAAAATGTTTGTAAATGTATCTGACTCAACTGCTTGGTTATTAGCTTGGTTAGTAGCTTACAACCTACTTAAAGTAAGGAATAAGGTAAACTAATGTAAGGACGACACAAACACCCATGTCCGAGGGGGGGACTCGAACCCCCGACGCCGAACGGCCGCGCGCACCGCAGCGCGGCTCCCCAGTGCCACAGACAATGGCAGGCTGCACGAGCTCTCCGCTCAGCCTCCCTCCACGCTACCCACTGATCTTAGCCTCCAAATAATACAAAGCCTACTCACTAGGAGCTTGCCGCGGTGGAGTAGCCGAGCGGTCTAAAGCGTCTCGCTGCGGAACGCGCGGTTGCTCGCCGTGGAGGTTCGAGTCCTCCCAGGGGCATGGGTGTGTGTGTTGTCCTTAGGTTAGTTTACCTAGGTTTAAGTAGTTTGTAAGCTATGGACTGATGACCACGCAGTTTGGTCCGATAGAATTACGTACATTTGAACACTAGGAGCTTACCTCTGATGAGCAGTGTCGCCGCTGTAGTTCAAACTTATTCCGCTGTTGGCGCCACAAGCCAACCTCATTCCGTGTAGATTCTTATGGAACCGAATAGGAAACAAGGCTTAAAAATATGTCCATGTAGCACAACGGTTCATTTTGCTCACTGATGTTTGTATGTTTGTATAGTCTATGGGACTTAACTGCGGGGTCATCAGTCGCTAAAGCTCACTGGTGTCGAGAACAAATATGGAAGTTCATGTTACTGTCTTTATTTAACAATGATAACATCGATTGTTTCTTTTTATTCTCATGTACACTGATTATTAGGCCTAATTGATTGGAATTGTTTTGCAGCTTTTTCTAGAGAGCTTCTTTTCTAGATTTTCATTTCTTTTCGCAAAATATTCCCTACGTACCTGGTCTGTCATATTGTTTGTGAAATTAGTTAAGTAGGGCCGCAGAAATTTTTGCAGTATTAATCTGCTCAGTAGCTCTGCGTGCGAATCCTTACCGCACTGCAATGCGGGGTTGCGACTAATATGAGGCAGTAACATGTGTAAAAGTGTGAACAGTACTTTTGGCTTGTCTATGACTGATTTCAGTGCCTCGTTAGTCACACTTTCTAGTCTTGCCAGGAACATGACGAATGTAGGTTTGGGGTATCGAAGACCACCTCTGTCTTTTCCTTTTATTAAGGCCATCATTGGTGACGGAGACTGTACACTTTAACTTCGTTTGTACTATGGCATCGTTATTATGAAGTTGTGAAATATGGCTTTCTTGGCAGAGTTCTTCGCTTCCATTTCCCTTGTCTGCAGCGATTTTGCCGATCTTCTGTTTCAAAAATTTGTCCCACATCTTTCAATTTCTCTTCTCTGTTCTTTTATCTTAATTCGTTTGCTTGGCGGATACATTTCGAAAACGCTGGGAACTGCATCAGGATTCAATTTCTATATCTTCAGCCGGATTTATAGTCTGAGGTAAGAAAATGGTTACTGCATACCACAGAATGCTCATTTGGCTGCCATAACTTATCCTTTGTATCACCTACATAAGAGATAAAAATTACACATTTAGGCAACAATAAAATAAATTATACCAGCACTGATCACTTAGAAATGCACATACCTTGTCTACTTATTGTTTTTATCCATAGTTTTCTCGTGGATTCATTACTCGGAAATTCGTGAAAACTAACTCCAGGAGCTTTATTTCTGGAGCCCTGATTGCAAAATGGCACACAACAATATACCATTTTCCACAAACACTTAAACGGTTGTAGATTTTCACGTAAAACAGTAAGTTACACTCTTTTGGGATGCGCAATGTGCATTACAAAGCACTGTAGCAGAACGCACTTCAGTCAAGTTTCGCGCGTGTGTGGTTGTTATGTGGCGCCTCTAGCGGCTGCTGTTTCAACGAAAGCGGCGACAAGAGTTTACTCCTAGTGAGTAGGTTTTGTATTATTTGGAGGATAAGCACTGATGTGCGAGAGGCACCCTCAGGGGCGCCTCTAGTGTCGTCTACCGGTACTAAGCCTGGGAACCGTCAGACATCTGCTGGCATTTTACGGAACTACGAGGGGAGCGTGGGTCAGAGGTTTAGGGGCGGGGGGGCTGCTTCTCTGTATATGTTACTCTCTGCCAGGGTGTCCGGACACTTGCCACGCCGGACTTTTGCCACGCTTTTACCTGCTCTGAAGGGTCGGGTGCCCCTGCCTCCTCCTCCTCCTTCTCATTTCTCATCCTCCTCCTCCTCCTCCTCCCCCCCCCCCCTGCCACCCAGCCCAAAAACACCGTGGACGGTGTCTCGACATATGCACACTGGTCGCTTCCGCATTTCGTAGTTCAAATGTTCAAATGTTTTTTAAGCTTAAGGGACTTAACTACGGGGTCATCAGTCCCTAAACTTACAAACTACTTATGAACTACCTACAACTAAGGACGCACAAATATCCATGCCCGAGGGGGGATTCGAACCCCCGACCGTAGTGGCCGTGCAGACCGTGACTGAAGCGCCTCAGTCCCCTCGGCCACCGCGGCCGGCGCATTTCGTAGTACGACCGTCAGTATGGAAGTTATTACAACGGCCAAGGGCAGGCCTTTTGCCCACTACAGTGGTTATGCGATAACACGGTGTGGATGTGCTTACTCCGAAAACAGGATCATTGCAAGGTAAAGCTGCTTTCGAAGAATGGAGACGTATTGAATGTAGAGAACACCTGTGAGGACCACTTAACGACGCGACCTTTATAAGATGTAAAAATAAAAAGAGTGTATCAGACCTCAGTATCCTTAAATAAGTGATGAAGCCTAGCTGGTCACAGTTCGGTTCACTAACGTTTAATCACTACGCGGTGAAATTTGACTCAACGAAGCAACTACAAAACATCACTCAAATGATCTTCCACCGCTTTTCAATTTGCAATTTCCTAATTAGGTAAAAGCTCCTACAGTTGACACGTTAGGAGAACTTTTTTCTACCTTCTAACATTATGGCCATACCGTCAAAGATTATGAGTTCTAAAATTATTCCTGTAACTTTAGAGCCGCAATTAGCTACTAAAAATATCATTTTGTTTAACTGATAAGGTACACTTTAAGTTTTAAAAAGAATCTGAACTTTAGAATTGCACCTAAAATACACACCCTAAAACAGATCTGCTCTGAAGATTGAGAAGGTCGGCAGCTATAGTGTTGAAATAATTCCCATATTTCGAAAATTAGACAAGGATATAAATAACTTTACAGTAGACGTAGATCTCATGAAGTACATTTAGCTGTAGTCCTTAAAAATTAAAGTTTCTCACCATGTTGTTGATTATCTTTAATCAGGCCAGTAAAAGCTATGGAAACACGGCAAGGAGCTTACTATTCAAAAATATTTGTTACAAAACAATATCATAAACAAATGTATTAGACCTATTTTTCTTATGCATTATAAACTTTTGAAAACATAGTTTATCATTTCGTCTGCAACATCACTTATTTGATAGGGTCATTTGCTTTGCATCACCAAGGGTATTTATTTTTATGTTATATTTGCAACAGTTCTCATTTCGAATTGTGAAATATTTACTTCGTCTTATTTGATGAAAGAATTTCTGAAAACCGCATTTAATAAATCTGCTTTAGTGGCACTGTATTGAGTAATATTAACGTCACTATCGCGCAATAAAGGCATTCACTTAGTATTTCCGGTGTTGTAGATAACATAGGATCAGAATCTCACTGGATTTTCCGCCACATTTCTACAAAGAGTATCGTTGTGAAAAATTTTAAACGAATGTCACATTGAAGGCCGCGCTAAATTTCGAGCTTCAGTGAAACATCGGCAACCTTGGGGATTTTGAATGCGTCTAAATTTTCTGCAAAAGCTTTCTGTTCTGTTTGATGTACCATGGGGTACCAGTTCAGTCTCTTATTAATTTATTTGGTAGGAATCCCTCCAATGCTGTTGATATTATGTCTTTGAATGTAAGCCATATATGGTCTTAACTTACATAGTTAATTTAGAAAAAAATGGAGACTATCTCCTAGGAAGATGTCAACCGAATTTTTATCTTTTTTTCTTTTTTTAATAGACGTATTTAGCGTTTAGTGTTGGTGAATATCTTTGTTAAAGATTTGAGCTCGCTACAACTTTGTATCCACTTATCACTGTATCCGTCTTGATGCTCAGGAGTATTTGTAACTAGGAGTTCAAGTATGTTTACGAAACCATTTACAATTTTAATGGGCTCGTGAACTCATTGTTCAAAATAATTTTTAAAAAAGCATTTAGAACAATATCGGAAAATGTATCTGCCACCCTGTCAGAAGGTGTGTTTTTGTCAACATACGGATGGTAGATTTAAGTCACCACCTACGATAATTGTATGAGTAGTGTACCTATTTGTGTTGAGACTCAAGTTTTCTATTAATTGTTCAGCGGCTGCATCAAGAGAGTGCCGGGGTCGGTAAAATAATATGTTCAAATGTTTGTTAAGCTTAAGGCACTTAACTGCGGGGTCATCAGTCCTTAAACGTATATAATACTTATGAGCTACGTTATACTAAAGACGACACAAACATCCATGCCCGATGGGGGATTCGAACCCCCGACGGGGAACGGCCTCGCGCATCGCAGCATAGTGCCTCAGTGCGCTTGACCGCTCCGCCGCGACAGTTATTAATTTATTCAGTTAGTCGAGTATGACATCTGCTCACACTGACAGTAACTATCGACTTCAGTTTCGCTTGTGAGCTAGTAGACAAATTACATTGTGCTTCTTGTTTCTTTTGTAGTGCAGATCATAGAAATTATGCAATTTCCATTAAAAAAACTAGGGTGTTTCCTCTGTGATTCAGCTTAACAATGTAGAACAAGAGTGTACTTTGCAATCATAGCATTCTATATTCCTTCATTTCTTTATTTCAAATTTGTATGTAAACTTTAGGTGATCTGTCAAACAGACACTCTTATCTATATTTTGTAAACGTATTTTCTGTCACTGATTTGAACATTGTCCCAATTCACTTTATTAACTAACTAGTCGTCCCGGCAATGCTTCGCAATTGCTAATATGTATGTACTCTTGCTTTACAAGTCAAATGTGCCAAAATTTATTGCAATCCTACGAATGATATTGATATCCCTAGAAAAGAGCTCTTTCAGTTTTCCACAGATTTTCCTATTTTCTGGCCAACTATTCCAAACTTTTAATTCACTCCAACTTTCCTCTCTCTTTGAACGTCGAATATGCAAAATTTTATCGCAATCAGACGAATTATATTGACATCCAATTGAAACAAGCTCATTCATTTTCTCGCGAATTTTCAAATTTTCCGGGTAACTTTCCCAAATTTTTGGTTCATAAGAACGTTAATCTTTCGTTGAACGTCAAATGATCAAAACTTTATCGCAATCGGATGAACGGTTCGCAACTTATAATGTTAAGTACATTTAGAAACACATTGAAAAAGGACGTTGGTTCGAATTTTGCGACTTTCCTTTTTAACTGTTCCTTTTTTTAATTTTTTTTTTTTTTGTTACTCAACACTTTTCCAAGACCTTAATGAACAAAACAAAAGAAGAATTGCTCCTCTCCGTCGTGCGAATAGTCAGTTATAGTGCTGAATTCAATAAAAAACACATTGAAAAGCGCACTTAAGTTTTTCTCAAATTTTCCAATTTTCCGAAAACTTTATTTCGTACAAACCTTGTCCTGTCAAGCCGAACCCAAGTGATGCTCTTACAACCATGTAGCAATTGATTTTTATTCATAGAAAAAATCGCTTTCGGTTTTTCCTAAATTTTCGTACTTTCCGGGCGACTTTTCCAAATTTTTATTTGATGCGAACCCTCCTCTTGCTTTCAACATGAAATGTACAAAATTTTATTGCTATTGGACGAACGGTATTGATAGCTCACTGGAAAAAGCTGTTTCAGTTTTTCCCGACTTTCCTCTTTTTCTGACTACTTTTCCATATTTTATCACCGTTTAAACCTTCCTGAACTTGCATGGATGCTTTAAGACTAAAATTAGCCAAATCGGTTCAGCCGTTCTCGAGTTTTAGCGAGACTAACGAACAGCTTATAGATATTTCGCCGCAAAAGAGTAAATTTATGAAGTGTATCGTTTTTCTTTCCCCCTTTTTTTCACGGTGTTTTAGCAATTAATATAAGTACAAATGCAATGATCAAACTTGAATGATAAGCGAACATTCAAATTGTCTTTATATCGTTCCTTTTATGTTCCTTCCATGGCGATGCACTGTTTGTATCGCAATCAGTAAGTGTGGAAGAAAGCTACCGTACAAACGGAGAGGGAATGGATCCATATTTGTGGTTGGAAGAACTAATTACACACTTACATAGCCGACGGTATTGCTTTCGTTTTCCAAAAGTTATAAATATTTCGATTTCTGGATACTGAAAAGAAGTTGTACATTTCGGCGAGATGTCGAACAATGATATCTCTTTCGTATTGGCTGTAACGTGTAAGATCGGAAACGGAGGTTTGGAAGCAAACAGCAGGAGTACGGGGAAGGGCGTCCCTTGCCTGAGGGTCCGCTAATCCAACTACCTGGCGAAGGGTCAGGTGTGGCAAATGTCCGGCGTGGCAAGTGTCCGGCGTGGCAAGTGTCCGGCATCCCTCTGCCAGTGCGCACGGCTAATCCGCCGCGTCCCTCCCCCCCCCCCCCCTCAAACCATCACGCTCGGCGTCCAAACAGACAATTTGGCGCACCTCTGTCGCCTGGGGAATGCGCTCCGGTTTGATCCCCCCCCCCCCCCCCCCCAGATACATTTTCATTAAAAGATCTGCAGAATGCCTTATCTTGACTTGTTTGCGCTTGCTGTAACTCTATCTGAGTATTTTGTTTCTAAAAGACACTAAAACTTGTTCATTTTTCTTTGATAATAAACGCCAAGAACATAATATAAATATTCCCATCGACACTATAACACAGTAAGTTCAAATGTTCAAATGCTTGTAAATCTATCGGACCAAACTGCGTGGTCATCAGTCCATAGCTTACAAACTACTTAAACCTAGGTAAACTATCCTAAGGACAACACACACACCCATGCCCCACGGAGGACTCGAACCTCCACGGCGAGCAACCGCGCGCTACGCAGCGAGACGCTTTAGACCGCTCGGCTACTCCACTGCGGCACACAGTAAGTAACTGATTACACTGTTAGGTGACTGTAACAAATTGAATCTGTTACGATGAAGAGACAAGCTATCTTCGGGTCACGTGAAACTGTTAGGAGCACCCCTCCTAGCCTTACACATGTGCAAAGGCTACTCTCCCCCACATCTTTTCAAACAGTTAAGTATTTGTTACAACGAAGAGTATAAGTATCATTTACCTTCAAAATCGCGACACAGCTGCTAAAAGGTCCAAAGATATGTGACATGTAGCAATGCAAATGTCATTATTGTTCCTGTATGTTAGAAGATTAGGTTTTAAAAAATTGTTTGCATTCGGTCTTGAACCCACAACTTTCGACAGCGCAGCGCGATGTTGCTAACCACTTGGCTAATCTTGCTAAGTGAAGGGTAGTGACTCCATTATTATTCATTATCGGGTCTTCTGAAGGCTTTTACAGTTGATGCGTCTTTAATTTTTAGTTATAAGATATTTTACCAAATATGACGTGTTTCTGATTAATCTTCAATGCACCAAAAACATATATGAAGGGCGGATGTTGCCTTCATGGAGGATTTTCGCATGCGCAAGGTGAGGTATATAGTAGATTCCACTGTCTTGCTTTGGCACCATTTGTGCATAACTGCCAGAGCTCGAGTACCCAGGAGCTGGCGTCTCTACCAGCTCCAACACCAGTGTTAACAGCGGCGTTTCCCTTCGCCCCTCCCTGCCGTGGGACGCCCATATGCTGTCTCTCTCCATGAGGTTCAGAAGAGAATTTGAACCTCAGCCACACTTGAGCATTGTAACGCTGCGGTCACTGCCACCTATATTAAGCGGCCGCGCTATGACTCGAATACGTGCTGTCTCCGCGACATAAAACGCTTCTCATGCGATAAAAATACTTTTCCGATTTTCAAGTTGCAAAAATTTTGACGGTATATAAGACCACGCCACATCGTTTTATGCAGTTATTTTTTCCTTAAAATCTTTACCTTGCCTGTGAAAAAATAAAAAGTCTCCTTTTCATTCCGCATGAGATTTTAGTTTTGTGACGCTCCTCACTCGATTTTGATGAAAGTACGCGGCTAAAAAATCTGATTTTTGGACTCATGGTAGTTCAACATCTTAGCTTTCGAATAAAACATTCACCTTTTCGAAATCCGTAACAGTCGTTTTCAAATGATGTTTTTTGTCAAGTATGCGCACTTTGTTGTAGATTTGACTGATTTATCGTCTAAATGAAGTTTAACGGAATTCTTTTTAGCACTCATGTGGATGACTTCACACTTTTAATAAATTGGCAATTTTCGGACCATGTAGATATCTTATCTAAATCGTTTTCCAGTTGCTTTTGATATTCTTGTGATTTTACTAGCCGATAAACGACAGCATCATCCTCTAATAGTCTAAGAGAGTTGCTCAGATCGTCTCCTAAAAAGGAACAGTAGGGAGGGGCCATTTAACACTTCCCTGGGGGATGCCAGATACCGGCATCTTAATTGTAATAGTCCATCTAATTATTTAAACCTGTGTGGTGTAGTTTGGTACAGTACATTTATACTGGCACTAAATTTTCACGTTATTCTCGTGTGAATGAAGTAGCCACTCCCCATTTTGTTATCCCGCAATATAAAAAGAAAACCGACTACCCAAAACAGCGAGGAGTTAAGGCTAGTTTATACGACGACACTACGTTTCATGAAACTGCACTACTGGCCAATGCGCATGCGCAGTAGGCCTTCGCGCAACTCGTTGACGAAACTAAACAGTTTCGGCACGTTCCAACTTTGGCGAAACTGATTGCGCGTGTTTTTAGGTTGGGTTATGACCAATACAGAACAAAATACAACATAAAAGGGGGAACGGGAGAAATAATTTTGGTTTTTGAACATATATGCGTTGAGTAGGTGTTTGTGCGATTTTAACGGCGTGTTAGTGCTCTTCTGGCAATTATTTGTGAAATTAAATATTGATGGGTTGACGATTAATGAATTGCAGACTAAAATAGATCCAATTTGAAATACCTATACACACGAAGTATGGCAATTTTGGATTTCGGAATACGGTACAAGTACTCAGAGATGAATATCTACTTGACAAGAAACGTAATGCAATTTGTAATTTCAGTTCTGGTAACTATGCTTCACACATAAAGGTAATTTGTTTCTTTATTGCATTACTAACTCTGTTTAAAAGGAACGTTAACTGCTCTGGTGATATTCTAAGGTGATTAAAATAACTTCTAGGGTCTTCAATCACAATTTCTTTCAGCAAGGTCGCTGAGCAACAGAGCTGACGTCTTTTTTTAATCCAGTCACGAACCCAAACTCGTTTCTTTTCATTTTATGTTTAATATTATGCAGCGACTTCACACATGGCGAGATTAGGTTCATCAGGTGTGGTTGGTCATCGTCCGCAAGTATACTCCCAACCTTCCCACTAGAGTTGTGGCGATTCGTCAATGAGTCGTTCATTTGAACGAATACAAATAAAGAATCGTAAGAATCAAATCGTGATCCGGACGAATCGTCGTTCAAAAGAATCGTCTGCCGCGTGACGATTCTAAGTTGCAACGATTCACGCTTCGAAGGCGACTGCCTAATCTTGCCGAATGCCGGAGAGAAGAGGGGGGACGAATCGTCGTTCAAAAGAATCGTCTGTCTCGTGACGATTCCAAGATCCAACGATTCATGATTCGAAAGCAAGTGGCGAATCGTGTCGAATAATTACGAAATCCAGAAGTGTGCGAACAAGGGAAGCACAGAACGAAGACCATGAGCTGTTAATTATTAGCCTATTCACGAATTACAGATGACAGAAACAAAACGCAGTGAAATACACAGCTGCCAATACATACGAATATACGTCGTTTATACAGTTTACATATCATGTATTTAAATGAGCAAACCTTACACTTTTGTGTGTTTAGAGAGGTTTAAGCTTCTCGAGTTCATCTAGGTAGTTGTAGTTTTTGTAAAAATTCAATTTCACAGAAATATTATTTTTATATAAAAACGCGATTTTAAATGTTTTTAAAGCCACCTCAAAAATCTTTTTTACCTTGGTTTTTACGTTATCAGCTTTCCTGAAAGAAACCGATTTTACAAAAAAGAAACATTTTAATAAACGTGAATTTCTTGCATCTCGAAAGAAATTTAATATTTAGAGACGAATTTTTATTTTTAATGTTTATTTCGTGTTTCCTTAAACTAATTGATTTTACATAAGTATTTTATAATGATTAGATATCTGTTAATTACCATAGATTTAATTAAATGTATATTTAAATGGCTGAAGTATTCAAACAGAACGAAAAAATAATTTATAAGGTTACAGCAGGATTCGAAATAAGTGACCTACGTTTACTAAACCTACAACGCTACTAAATGAGCTATGATGACAGCAGAAATAGTTGGTAGTGTTAATATGTATTTATAACCGTTCGCAAAACTTCAGACTATTTACTCGAGAATTTTTGAGAGCTGAATCGAATGGCTTTGCCTCATTATTATTTTAAGCCTGAACTTTACGCACCATAAATATTAAAAAATCCGATAGTCATATTGTCACCTTTTCGGCATTTTGTAAGAATCGTGCCGTCGCAGACGAGAAAGAATCGTGAACGAATCGTAGGAACAGATGCAAAAGGTTAAGATTCCAACATCCATGACACAGACATGTATTGCCATCTATGAGCAAGATGTAGAAGTAAGAATCGCTCCAATGCAGACTAAAGAATCGTGAAGGAATCGCAGGAATCGATTCACAATGTGGGATTGAATCGCAAGAATCGATTCCTAATAAAGAATCGTGTTGCCCAACTCTACTTCCCACGTCGCTCGGCTTCCGTGTTTTGGAGCGTACACCAAGTAGTTACCGTCTTGGCCGCTGCGGCGCTAGTAGCGTGCCCTAAACCCGCGCTTCACGAACATTGTAATCGACAGTAGAAACTAAGTAAACAGTGTAACTTCTTGTGAGGTATGATCAGGGACTTACGGTGGACTTATTCCGTAATAAGTAGGTATGTAATCGTTTGTTATTAGAAAACCGTTACAGTGTTTGCAATAAACCGATCTTCATGTTTCTTCTTACGCGCTCTCTAATTTTCTACACCATCGGTAATCTGGTCTGATTAGTTACTTTTTATGATCTTACCATACGTATATTACTTTAACACAGTAACGTCTCATTACAGGTTTTAATTTGTCAATAGCATTGGTGTACTGCTGCACAAACCGAAGTGGTAAAGCGAAATGTTCAAATGTTTGTAAATCTATCGGACCAAACTGCGTGGTCATCAGTCCGTAGTTTACAAACTACTTAAACTAAAGTAAACTAACCTAAGGACAACACACACACCCATGCCCTAGGGAGGACCCGAACCTCCGACGGCGAGCAACCGCGCGCTCCACAGCGAGGCGCCTTAGACCGCTCGGCTACTCCACCGTGGCTGGTAAAACTAAAGAAGTTTCATTTCACGAATTTCCCAGCAAAAGTGATGTCAGAGAACAGTGGCTGAAAGCAATATCAAGAGCAGATTTTACGCTCGGTTTCAACTTTAGATCGTGTGTGGTATGTAGCCTTCATTTCCGAGAGGCTGATTATCGGTCTGGGTTAAAAATTAAGAAATGTCTGGATGCTGCTGTTCCCTCTGTTTTTCCTTCTTATCTAGCTTATAAAATTGAACAAGCAAAATAAGTAAGTAGAACTATTTTTAAAAATCCTACAGTGAATATCACACTCAAAAATATGAAAGCACTGAGATAACCCATGATCAGAGCATTAATTCTAATGTACAACTGCTCGAAAAATCTTGGCAGTAATAGTTGCCATTCTTCCAGTCACATCCAGTGTGATATTTTACACAAAAAGCTGATAAAATTGGAACAAAATAAATTGCGTGTTAAATTGTGGAGTTGTAGAGTTAAACTTTTACATCTTGATAAGAAACTTAATGAAATCACTCATGCGATGCCAAATTTGTGAGCACTCAAGCTTAATATTAACTTCTTCAGTTGTCAATTTCTTGAACACTGCGAAGGTTTTAAGAGTGCACAAGTAAAACTTCTGAACATACAGAAAAATTAGGCGAGGTAACATGTAAAACAGTTATACCATCGTCTTAAAAAAACATTGGAGCAGAAGTGAATGAACGTTTGGAACGGGCGAAGTATTTAAATAGCAAGCCCATAAACAGAAAAATAATCCGAATGCAACGAATGTGATAAGTGCGCATAGCGGAGGACGGCCAGACTAGTGCACGCTTGCAGCGCTCCAGTGGCGAATGCGAGTACTTCCTGACTTTCGGTGATTTTCCCGGAGTGGGGAGGCTGGGAGTATACAGCGGGCGATGGGTTGGTGCACATTATTATGGTAAAAACTTCCTCGTGTATACTGATAGACACATAGTCAATAGTATATAATGGCCATTAGGATAAACACTTGATTTGTTCAGAATGAGGTGTGCAATATGTACTCTCTATTTACATGAAGTATTAAATGATCTTTCAAAACGCCGGCCGCGGTGGCCGAGGGGACTGAGGCGCTTCAGTCACGGTCTGCACGGCCACTACGGTCGGGGGTTCGAATCCCCCCTCGGGCATGGATATTTGTGCCGTCCTAGTTCGTAAGTAGTTGATAAGTAGTTTGTAAGTTTAGGGACTGATGACCCCGTAGTTAAGTCCCATAAGATTTACAAACATTTGAACATTTTCTTTCAAAATGATAGAAGGTAAGAAACAATATGGCTTCGGCCCCTTCGCGCCCCCCTCCTCCTGTGGCTGTGCCACTGTGTGTTTGTGTTGTCCTTAGTGTATGTTAAAGTAGTTTCTGGGTCTAGGGACTGATGACTGTAGTAGTTTGGTCTAATAGGCAGTGGCGTAGCTATCATAGGGCTGGGTGGGACAGTGCCCCGGGGCCCCTGAGCTTAAGGGGCCCCTCGGCCTTCGTGCGCTGCTTCCGGAAAAAGTTACAATAGATCGTCGATTTTTTTTTTTTTTTTTTTTTTTTTTTTTTTTTTTTTTTTTTTTTTTTTTTTTTACTAACTCGCCCTAATGTCTATCACCTCTCTGTCCCCTCCCACCAAATTTCCAATAGTAACCGCATTGGGCCACCGCGTGGCGGAGCAAGGCTTCCTATTGGGACCTTCATACGACGCCATTAGGAAGCGCAGCTGACCGGCAAAGCCGACAGTCGCTGTGTAAAACAATCGGCACACTTCAGTCTGTGTAGCTGCAGAAGTAGCGGCAGCATCAAAGCTGCTCACAGCAACAGCTGAGACATAAGAGGAAATTTAATTTGAAAATTCCAATGCAATGTTTGATACTGCGGTTACATGTTAAGTCTGAAGCAATTTTTCTAAGCCCTTGAATGACAGTTTCCGAGTGTTTCATTCTTCTCACATTATGGAAAAAAAAAATTGTTGAACATTACTACAGTCAAATATGTCCAACAACTATAATGGCTAGAAGTATTCCGAATGAGTAAATACGCTGCGAGTAATTACACGAGATAAAGACATTGGTAGTAATCCTGGCATAACTTGGGTTTCGTCGTATTTTTGAACATTTTTGCTATCCGTTTCTGAGTGATAGTCGGACGTTTTGATTTTTGAGCCATGAAACATCTGTCTCCCCCTGATTGAACAACAAACTCTGACCGGCACTTTTGTTTAACAATACTACTCGCACAGTATCACTTTGCCCACATTTATTTACTGTATAATGCGTGTGAATCCATGTTTCATCTAAGTAAACTACTGGTCGCTTTGATTCTGATGAAAACCTGAGAAAGTATGGTCTTTTAGCCGGCGCAGTGTGATGGATCGCGCGCCTCCAAATACTGTATAAACTTCTTATTGGTAAATAGAAGTGCACAGTACGATTATCTGTATAAACAGGTTTTTCGAACATCCATGTCTCCCAATTACTTTGGATAATCGACGTTCTACTCTACATAATATTTTAGTTGAATGAAGGATTTTCGACTTTACCCTAGACCAACAAACCTCAAAGCCACGAAGTGAAATCCAAAATTATTCCCACCTCAGGATATAACCATAAAAAGGTCTATTGCTTGTCCGCTAAGACGTGTACCGTGTGACTATTAGCGTGTTGTCGGTTGAAGTCGTAGTTGCGAAATAAGTCAATGGCGCTGAATTACGAGCAGTGTGTTTGACAATACACGGTGTGACCACATTTGAATATGAAGTCTCTTTAGTGTATTATTACAGAACAGTATTGTTATACTAACCTCTTTGTGTAGTGAATACTACCAAGGGAGTGCTCCTTTATCATAAATCCCAATTAAGTGCTGTAACCAATTACACTCTGAAATTTGTACAAGAAGAGAAAATATGGATAGTGGATAGGTGGATTGTATTACTGATCGGCGAGTCATCAGTGAAGCTTCTGCCTGCAACTTCATTCGCTTAGTTTGGAGCAACTTCCAAAACTATCTCATGGGGTCGTTTTATCTGTGTGTCCTAACAGGTCGAACTCTATTCCTGTGCAAAATTTCATCCAAATACACCCATTCATTTTTGCTTGAAAGCAAAACAAACAAACTTACACAGTTATATTAGACTGTACGATTAAAAATTATCTGGTGCATCGCACCTAATACTTTACTTAGTAGTATTTAGGTTTGCCTTCTTATGTCTTCCAGTGGGCGGTAAGAAGCTGATGATGTAGTTTTGTATCTGTATAGTTTTAGTTTAAATAGGGCCCCAATGTCATTTTTGCCCCGGGGCCCTTGGTGATACAGCTACACCACTGCTAATAGGTTTACATTCTACCCACAAGATTGTTTGTCATTCATCAAAACTGACAGATATCCAGTTGAACCAAGTCACATCAGAAATGAAATACTTGATCCCAAGCCTGGATCCAGTAGCTTCCGATCACATCCAAACAAGAGTGGTAGCCCCATTTTTCAAGGACAGGCCGACTGCGAAACTCCCTCACCATCTGCAAATGACCACAGAATTTTCTTCTGAGAGATATAAGCCCCTCGCCACAACTGAAAGACCATACTGGCCATTCAAAGAACAGAGGGCAACCAAGCTTCCCAGCAACTGTTCAGACATGTACATCATATAAATGAATATCATTGAAGACATTTCTAAGAATGAAAGAAAAATGTTGCAAAAAATATTTTTGCTGATAAATCGAAGAAAAATAATCAACTCACTAAAAAAGTAAAAAGAAAAAAAAAGCATACATAAGAATAAAACTATTGTAATTACGAAAACAAGTGCCACACATTAACCATTATTGGAGAAATCCTCAGAATCAGGTGAACATTCTGATCAACTATCGACAGTGAAGTGGATTGTGTCCGTTTTGTAACCAGTTCTATTTTTTAAGCACAGCAGCAAAACATTGCTTATAATTTTTATTTCTATTACCAATTTTGGCAGATTAAACTGCCATCTTCAGCGCTTTCATTTCATTCATCACGTTACAAATAAAACTTTTAAACACACTTATTTACCAGCAGTATTGTTGGTGAATAGGTTTGTATATAAAAATTTTTATTTGTGATGCGATGAATGAAATAAAAGATCTAAAGATGGCAGCTCAATGTGCCGAAACTAGCAATCAAAATAAAAATTGTAAGCGATCTTGACTGTTGTCCATAATCTTGACTGTTGTCAACCCTCTCTCCCTTGAAATATGACAAACAGTTTCATTTGACTGACAGGCTTGGAGAAAATGGATAACTTGTACTAAATGTCACATCTGGTGTCATGAACAATGTTCTGTAGGTAATGATTCTAAAACTATTACTTGTGATTTCTGTTTAGGAGGATAAATTCCAGCCGGCCACGGTGGCCGAGAGGACTGAGGCGCTTCAGTCACGGTCTGCACGGCTACTACGGTCGGGGGTTCGAATCCCCCCTCGGGCATGGATATTTGTGCCGTCCTAGTTCATAAGTAATTTGAAGTTTAGGGACTGATAACCCCGTAGTTGAGTCCCATAAGCTTTACAAAGATTTGAACATTTTTTGATGAATTCCAGATTCGTATAATGTATGATAATTAATGGCATTTTTCTATGTGAAATTGCAGTTAAACTCAGTGGCGGCTGGTGATAGTGTGCTAATGTGCTGCAGCACACTGTAAATATGTTACTAAAATTATGCCATTTCTCTTCGAATACAAGCGAGAAATCGCTGTAAAATTACATCCTTTCTCTTAGAATACGAGCCAGATATCACAATAAAATTATGCCAATTCCCTTCCAATGCGTATTATAATGCTAGTAATAAGGATGAAAACGCATTTTGGAGCGCTCTCGCCGCGATAGCTGGAAACCAGCTCCGTGTGCTGAAGTGGGATTCAGCCGCACTGGTACGTGCGCAGAGGCGGCGCAGTCGTCTGTTCGCTGGTGCGCATGCGCACGTGGCCGACGAGAGACAGTCCGCGGCGCCCAAGTCGTATCACGTGATCAAGTGAGGCCTGAGCCGACGCGATCGCTAGCTGATTGGCCGGCCGCTGGGGCACAGCCCACTGCCTCATACCGGCTAGCCAATCCGCTAGCGATCGCGCCGACTCAGGCCTCACTTGGACTTGATCACGTGATACGACTTGCTCACCGCGGCCTGTCTCTCTCGTTGGCCTCGGCATGCGCACACGTGACGTCAGGCCTGGCGACTCATGTGTGCTGAGACCGACTGCAGCACCACATCAATCACTACGTTTACATGCAATACATCTTCCGGAAGACGAAAACCGATTTTCGTAAACCGTTTTTCGCCGTCGTGTTTACATAGAATAGTCTGAATCGGATTTCCTAACCCACTTAACATGGCGGCTGAAAAACAGCTGATTCAGTTCCTGATTTAGTCAGCACAATCGCTATTTTTCTTTATTTAAATACACAGATTTATGTTCACTATAATATTTATACTTTTATTTCACATTAGAAAATATCACTCTTTCCATATGTGCCGAAAATTCTTAACACAATCTAACAAGCGAAGAACGCTTCAAAAACGGTTGCGTTTACATGGGCACGAAAATCGATTGTGGAACTGGAAAACCGCTTTAGGGAAGCGGATTTCCAGAATCGTTTTTGGAGTGTTTACATGACCAACCAAAAGCGGAATTGGGAAATCGGTTTACGAAATCCGGTTTTTGAAGCCCATGTAAACGGGGTGAATATTTCTCTTCGCGCTGCGTGTGACGGCTGCGGAAGAATAGTATATGACGAATATTGCGGCTTACAGAGTCAAATAGCGCGCTGACTCAGGCGTCTTGCGCGTTGTCTCTGAATTCCTGTGTGAGGCTCGTATTCAAATCTGTCTGTCTGTAAATCTATCAGACCAAACTGCGTGGTCATCAGTCCGTAGCTTACAAACTACTTAAACCTAGGTAAACTAATCTATGAACAACACACACACCCATGCCCCAGGGAGGACTCGAACCTCCACGGCGAGCAAACGCACGCTTCGCAGCTAGGCGCTTTAGACCGCTCGGCTACTCCACCGCGGCCGTATTCAAATACCTCTGAGTCTAATTTTTTAATTTCTGTAAATAAAATTAATATTTTTAAACGTTATATTTACTACCTGCAGTGAATACATGCAGTTGGCAGCGCTGTTATAGATTCCCCTGAAGGTCTTACTGTCAATACAGTATTAATTGATATTTAATTAAAGGCAATCATACAAAGGTTGACTTTTTATTTTAGTATATTTTGTTTCCTGTTTATTTTTATAATATTGTAGCACACTAGTCAAATTTTGTACGAGCCGCCACTGGTTAAACTGCAGTTACACATGTACGAGGGGTGTTCAAATGAAAAGGTACTAAACAACAGTGTGGGTTTGATTGAAATCTTTATTCAAAAGTAATCTCCTGGGTACAACTATTTCCTCTTCCCAGAACTCCTGTGGCTGTGAAAAGAGCCAGTCCTCTACTGTGTCATTCAGTTCGTCGTTAGAGTTGAAGCATTTCCTTTGAGATGTTTCTTTTTAGAGGACTAAATAGGGGGACTGATGACCAAGTAGTTTAGTCCCCTCTAAACAACAACAACAACGACTAAACAGGTGTAAGTCACAGGCAAAATGTCTGGGTTGTACGGCAAGTGCTCAAGTTACTCCTACTTGAACTTGGCCAGCTCACTTTGTGTGACCCTGGAAACGTGTGGAAGCACGTTATTATCGAGCAGAATCCGGTTCTATATGAGCAGCCCAAGCCGTTTGCACTCGATGGACATGTGTAGGCTATGGGGTGTCTCAGAATACATATCACTGTTAATGGTTTTACTCTGCTCGAGGAATCAGATGAGTAATGGACCTCAGATGTCAAAAAGAACTGTGGGCATCAACTTGTGTGCTGAGGGAACAGCCGTAATTTATAGGGGGAGGTGATGAAGCATGCTTTGTGTCCTAGATTTTCCACTAGGGGAGACCAGGGCACATTTTCCATAGGGGCAAGTTTTCCAAATCCGTTTATTTTCGAAACAAACCGCTAGATGTTACCACCGGCGATACTGTAGGAAGTAGCAACAAAGCAAGCTTCATTTACGGAAGTTTCAGTGTTGTACCAGCAGTCACAACGTCGGCAGGGCTGTTTTAGTCAATTTTGCAAATGTGAGTAAACTTTCACGATTTTATTGAAACTTAAAATAAACATTCTAGCGTTAAACTTATTATTTTGACATTGCACAAAGTGGGTTTCTTTCTTCACGTAACTGTGCATTTGTTTTGTAAATAGCTTACACTGTTACTCATGGACGTAGTGTTATAGTTCCGAATATGGCGACGGGACACGTTTTCCGAGTGCATATGGGGCACATATTCCTTATTGCTTTGAGTCTTACGCCAAGTCTAAAGCAAATGAAAAGTGTGTACAGTGCACGAAATGGGCGCATGGAGACTGTACGAAAGGGAATGTTCCATTTTTGGTTTGCTTACATTGTGATTCAGACAATAAGTATAAGTATTGTTAAAAATGTCTGTATTTGTAAAATATTTAAGTCACATATTTTGTAAAACCATTAAATAGCATTTGTTTTTATTTAATGTGGCTATTTTTACTATCCTCTTTTGTAATGTATTGTAAATTCATGATAAAAATACGTATTCAGTGAAATCAAGATAATTATCTCTGTTTTAACATTGAAAGTAGAATTGGAATATTTGCCCCTGTACATTTTAAGTAAGCTGGAAAACTTGCCCTGCATACGGGGCAAATTTTCCAACGCAACATGGTCAGACAAAACCACTTGCTACCAAGAATGATATTTATTATTTTCAAAAATATCTGTACAAGACTGTAAATAAAGGTGTAGGAAATATAATGATCCGCCGTTTACCGCAAAATCGATAAAAATAAGAAGTACAAAAATAAAAATGTAAAATGGTGGAAAACGTGCCCCGGTCTTCCCTACATTTTCCCAAAGCAGTACTTTACTTTCTTGTGCCTGGGTTTCAAATTCAGAACTAAAATATTTCAGCCCAGTACTGGGCATTTTCTCTTGTGATCCATAAATCTTCGGAACTGCATGTAGATGGACAATCAGAGCATCCATCCTGTGTGTCTCTCCACATTCACAGGGTACATCTAGATTGTTAATGAATCCCCATTTCGCTAGGTTTGACTTTACAGGAGCAACACCAGTTGAATACAGGTGCATTCCTGTTGATGGTTCTTGTTGGAGAGGTACATTTTCTGGCGTCTCAATTCTCAATGTGTTCAGAAAGCTTCTTCTGGATTTAAGTCGACTGGCTGAAGATTCTGCTCCAAAAAACGAATGTCTGTCATCAAAACTTTGTTTGTATATTCAGATTTCAGCTGGTTTACTTGTTAAGATATTTAGTACATTTTCATTTGAACATCCCTCATAATTAAATATATAATAATATTCTAAAATATCAATTAATTTAATTTCATTCCTTAATTCTATTTTAAATTTGTTACAGCTAGTATCCCTACAATCACAGAGGGCGGTATTAGGACGATATGTGGTGTGGAATTAGCAATACTTTTTTTTTTTCTAAACTGCCTAAATGTACTTGGGGTGGTTCCTCATTTTTGAATTATTTATTAGGTGAGACATTCACTTAATTGTTTTGGATAAGGGACAGAAAATTAACAAGCGATCCAAAAATTAAAATGGGTGCAATATTAGGTATTCAGAGAATATATGACATCAACTGAGAATGGGCAAAGCTGAAAGTGTGTACCCAGCCTGGGAACACATTTTCAGCTTTGCCCATTCGAAGTTGATGTCATATATTCTGTGAATATGAGATAATAACAACTGCAGGATCAGAAGTGACGTCTGGTCTTTCGGAACAGATGCCACATATGTATATTAGGCATTGTTCCCTTACCAAAATGTACCACACAAGTTTGAAAAATGAGGAGATGGGTGTGATAAAAAAATGACCAATGAAGATGATTTAAAGTAAAGGGAAACGGATTTGATCTTAAGACTTTCATTACAATCCCAAAAGATGGTACATAACGTATGTATTACTGCGAAAAGAAAAGAAGGCTTCACGACTATGATTTGTGTTGTGCATAAAAAGACTCATCCTGGCCTCCATTTAGTTCCATCATTCAGCATATTCTGAATCCATATGGCTGTTCATATTTTTCATACATCGTATCTCTGTGTATTTTACAGTGAACTGTTATCAATAGGAAAATAATATTAATTTGAGAATTTATTTATGATTTTGTTTCAGACTGTTCTCAGTAGTCCAATTCACATAAAAAAATCTGTGACTTACAAATTTGTGGAACCATGGCTTGGACAAGGACTTCTTACTTCAGACGGCAAGTTAGCCTAGATGTAATTCCATCTTGTTGTACTTAGTAATACAATGAGTTCAAAATTATAAAAGCATTAGAGAGAATTTCTGGCTAGTGTTATCTTCAAAGAAAAAGTAAAAACATAAACATATTAAAATACATAGAAAGGAAGACCTACTTTTTGACGTATCCCATTCCACCAGTCACTCTTATCCAAGGAAGAAAGTACGATTTGGAAAACTTTGATAAAGTTCGCCTTTTATAACTACATATTGCAAGTGTTTCAGTTCTCCTGGAGATAAGCATTACCAAAGAAATGCGACTCATTTTGAAGTTTTCTCTAAAGAATTTTCCTTTTGATACAATTATTTGCAATGCCCTCTGAAAAGCCTTTGGTATCATAGTTCTATCCAAACTTTGTCTAGGAATACATAAAAATGACAATGTAAAACTGTCACATTGAAATGGAAGCAGGCTTGACTTCGAAGGCAGGGTTGTCAACTGAACACAACACTTATACTGAAAGCAGGTTTATTGCGAACTTAACATACACGCAGCACTGACTGCCTCTCAGGCAAAGTGCTCTGCTATTTATACAGAGACAGAATGTACCAGAAATTATAAGAATAGTTAACATAAGAAACAAGTAGAAATTACAAGCAAACATAATAAACATGTAGACTATTCTGGAAATGTTAATTACAAAGAAATAAATTTTTGCCGGTGGACGGGATTGAACCAGCGACCTTCAACACTGCAGTCTGTGACACTATCCCCTGCACCACACCAGCAGTCAGTTTATGTAGGCTCTCGCGGCAATATTAAATGGATACACACATAAGAAACAAAAATTTCTGTACTTGTTAAATCATATAAATATGCATCTGACTGATGTTTTTGTTTCTGAAAAGTAGCTACTTCTTTTCTTGCCAGCAACTGAAATATGATTCAACCTCTTTGTAGATGAGAGCCTTTAATTTTGTAGCAAGTTGGACTCAGTGTTCCTTGGCACAGTGATTCTGATACAAGAAATCGTTATTACATCATCAACAATAGTCCCTGGAGAATAATTCTGTTTATCATAGATAACCATTGGGTTTATTCTTTTTTTTCTTTTCACAATTATGAAACTTATTTTTGTATTGTGACTCAAATTTCTACCCTCATGAACGACAGACATTGCCGTGATGAGGTTGTTTGCATGTCTTAACTATACAGGTAGCCGGACTGTAGGTGCAACCACAGCAGAGGGGTATCTGTGGAAAGCCAGAAAAATGTGTGATTTCTGAATAAGTGCAGCAGCCTGTTCAGTACTTGCAGGGATAACAGTCTGGATGGTTGACTGAGTTGGCCCTGCAACATAAGATACTGTGGCTTTGCCCCAAGTTACTGCAAATGACTGAAAGCTAGAGGAAACTACAGCCATTACTTTTCCCGAGGACATGCAGCTCTACTGTATGAATATATGATTATGGCATCCTCTCAAGTAAAATATTCCAGGGCTAAATTGTTCCCCATTCGGATCTCTGGGCGGGGACTACTCAGGAGGATGTGGTCATCAGAAAAGACAGATCAGAGTGTGGAATGTTAGATCCCTTCATTGGGTAGGGAGTTTAAAACAATTGAAAAGAGAAATGGATAATTGAATTTAGATATAACAGGGATTAGTGGAGTTTGGTGGAAAAACAAACAGGATTACTGGTCAGGTGAGTACAGGGTTATAAATACAAAATGAGTAGGCAGATACGAAGACATCACCGACCACAGTAGTATAAGTTTATATGCAAACTAACTCTGCTGAATATGAGGAGATAGAAGAAATGTATGAGGAAGTAATGGAGATTATTCAGACAGTTAAGGGAGATGAAAACTTGATTGTGATGAGCACTGTAATTCGGTAGTAGGCAATGGAAGGAAAGATGAAACAGCAGCTGAATAATGATTGAGAAAGGGAATAAAAGAGGAAATTGCCTGGTAAAAATTTGCACAGAACCTAATTTAATCATTACAAGCACTTGATTTAAGAATCATGAAAGAAGGTTGTATATGAGGAAGAGACCAGGAGACACGGGAGAGTATCATATAAATATTATAATGGTAAGATATTTTTGCATTATGATCTTCATATTTTTCTTTCAAACATCCAATCCAGTTAAAGTGTGTGTGAGTCAATTAACATGTATGTTGCTGTATTTTATTTGGCTCTAAGTCAACGTTCTTGTAAATAATAATGTAAAAAGTTGGACTCACTCTTCCTTGGAGCATCACTTGTGATACAATGAAAAAATAATACCTCTGAGCAAGTGTTATTAAATCATCCACAATGTTCCCAGGTGGAGGATTCTGGTTATAGTTGAAATCTCTCAAGATTATCCTTCTGTCACAATTACAAAAGTTATTTATCAATTATGACCACAATACTATTGCTGAAGCATCGTATACAGTTGAAATGCATATGAATCAATTTATATATAGGGTGCTGTATTTTATTTTGTGATAAGCGAACATTGTTATAAATAATATTGTAAGATGTTGGACTCACTGTTCCTTTGGACACCGATTGTGATACAAGAAATTAATTGTATCTCTGACCAAGTGTTATTAAGTCATCCACAATGGTCCCTGGTGTGAGATTCTATTTACATAGGAAACCCTAGAGTTTATTCTATTTGTCACAATTATGACAGTTACTTTTGCATTATGACCCCCATATATTTCCTTCAAGCACCCACTCAAATTGAAGGTGCACCAATTATGATACATGAATCAAATCATATCTCTGAGCATGTGTTAATATATATTTCACAATGGTCCCTTGTGAATGATTCTGTTTATCATATAAAACCTTTGAGTTCATTCTTATTGTCTCAGTTATGATAGTCTTTTTTGCATTGCGACCCCCATATATTTCTGTCACTAGTTCACCCCAATTGAAGTAAGATGATATCTCCATCTGGTTCTAAGGAACTTGGTGGTAAATAATATTGAAAGATGGAGGCAATGTTCCTTGGCAAATAGATTTTGATAAAAGGAATAAATTGTATCTCTTTGCAAGTATTATTACATCATGCACAATGGACTCAGGTGGAGGGATCTTTACATCATAGAAAACCCTAGTTTTTATTCATCTTTTCACAATTATGATAGTTTCAAATAATCAGTGCTAAGTAGGGATGGGTCGAATTCCAATTTGACCGAATCGAATCCGAATACCGAATCTTAAATATAACATGCGCCGAATCCCGAACCCGAATCGAATCTCGAACCCAAATAATCTGTCAACTCAAGTATATGTGTTTAAAAAGAATTACTAGTGATGAAGATAAAGCCTTCTGTGATGGATCTCAAATGACAATATTACAGTAAAATTTAAGAATTAAAATTTCATTTGGGTTTCTATTTTAAATTTTAAGAATTTTTTAATACCCCCTTACCCTCTTGAAAGAAATTTTTATGAAACATTGAGATACATGTTGTTTTATATGCTCTAAAAGATAATAAGAAAATTTCTTCACTCTATTACCAATTGTTTAATGATGATGAAATAAAAAATAATTGCATAATGAAGTCTTACAAAGGACAAAATTACTTTTTTTTCCTCTTTTCAAAGGTGAAAAAGACCCTGAAAATGTGAGTAGATATTTTGGAAGTTTGAAAAATAGGTTCTTAAAAAAATAGGATGTGTAAATGTTTAATGATTTTATAGTCACTTATATAAGCCGTTATAAAATTTATTATACATCCAAAGCTAATTTATTTTGTTGGTTAAATTGTACGCCGCTTCTCGCCGGGCTGCAGTGGTTATGTTGGCACCAATGGTAATGAAGGCAACTCAGGTGACCAATAAATGTTTTTTCGTGGCAACTTCAATTAATACAAAAATTATTTTTTTCTGAACGGGCAAGGGTACATACAAGAACCTCTCAACCATAGAGCAGGTACAGTATTAATTGAGCTGCGAGTGAAACGAGCAGCAATAACACTTACTCTGTACCTCGTGAAAAAATATTAACGCAATTCTACACTTCATTGTTCATCTGTTGCCAACATAAGAACTGGACCCGGCGAGAAGCGTCCTAAAATTTTACCGAATGAAGTGTAAAATTGCGTTAATATTTTTCACGAGGTACAGAGTAAGTGTTATTGCTGCCCGTTTCACTCGCAGTTAAATTAATACTGTACCTGCTCTGTGGTTGACAGGTTCTTGTATGTAACCTTGTCCGTTAAGAAAAAAATAATTTTTGTTTTAATTGAAGTTGTCACGAAAAAACATTTATTGGTCATCTGAGTTGCCGTCATTAACATTGGTGCCAGCATAACCACTGCAGCCCGGCGAGAAGCGTAATACAATTTAACCTGATTTATTGAAACAGACGTCAGATGTTTATTGAATTGACGTTATCCCGCCTGAATGGCGCACGATTAGAACTTTTTTTCCACATAAGGTAGTAAATAACTTCCTTCTTGAAATCCTAGTGCTTCTCTAAGGTTCACATACCCCAGCACTTCACAAAATTCGACGAAAGAATACGTGAAATTAGAATGAGACAACTCATGCAAGTATCGTAGGTGATACTTGCCGAATGAAGCGGCAGTGCGATCGATATATATCGGATAATGTTTCATATAGAAACGATAGGTCTGTGCGATAGGTATCGAAGAAGCGAATGTTATGATTTTTACGAATATGTCATGATTTTAAAGGAAGTGTTTAGTCAGGAACCTAAGAGTACAACGTAACTTGTGAGTGAACAAGTTGTACTCTTAGGTTCCTGCCTAGCCACATCCTTTAAAATCGTGACATATTCGTAAAAATCATAACATTCGCTTGTTCGAATACTGGTACCTATAGTTTAGTCTAACGACTACAGCTTTGACTGAAAAGTCCATTGACAACGAATTAAGGCCGATTCACACTGTTCGTCACGTCAACGTCACGTCACGTCAACGTCACATCAAGTTGTATTCACACTGACCGTCACGTCAATTCGCTTTTTCCAGTACTCCATGTTGAAAGTGAGGTTATGAGTGGCGACGTGTTATGTAGAAAGTCATATTATAGTACTGTAATTGAAGAAACAACAACGCTAAATGTTATTGATTGCCAAAATCAACTTTACAATGTATGGTTTGGGCTAACTTAATGTGGTAAAGTGCTGGGAACTGAAACATGTCAAAACATCGACATCTGTTTAAAGCGAAAAAAATAAAGTTTCTTGCTAGTTGCTACTGCTAGCAGAGCGAGAGTTGAATGCCTGACATATATCGACTGTGTTGCCGTTTCATTCGATGTATACGGTTCCTAGGAAATTACTTGTTACCAACGTGACCTGCTACATTTGAAGTTGAGCAATACTAAAGGTTTATTTCCTTCTTTGAATGGTTTGTTAAAATTCAATACTCGAAAATAAAGTGGAAATTAGACTCGACTTCCTTTTCTTATTTTATTTTTACGAGTGCAAAAGTTTTAGCGCCAGTATTTATATTTGCGCCTACTCACAACGTTTACATGTAACACATCTTCCGGAAGACGAAAACCGATTTTCGTAAACAGTTTTTCGCTTTTTGAGTGTTTATATGACCAACCAAAAGCGGAATTGGGATATCGGTTTACGAAATCCGGTTTTGGGAGCCCATGTAAACGGGGTTTGTGTAGCACTGCTTATAGAGGAGACGGAAAACTTACTTGTTGCGGCTCCTAGTGCCATTTTTCAGAACTTCGTTCGTTTTGTACTCGATTTAACCCCGTTTTATGACGTCTTTCAGCGGATCTATGAAAGAATAATGTCAATAACGCAAACGAAAGCGCATTGTTATGCAAAGTTAACTACAACAGTCGTAACTGAAGTTTTCCATATAAACTTTGGATTCGGGATTCGGTAGTATTCGGCCATTATGCATCGAATCTCGAATCCGAACCCAGCGTGCTAGATTCGGCGAATCTGGATTCGGCCGAACCACTCGGACACAACCCTAGTGCTAAGTACACTGTCTTAAAAATGTGTAGGTCACATGTGGAGATGCGGATATTAATTTATGCGTGTGTTTCAGAATTTTATCTTCAGAAACGAGGCCAGAACCGTAATTCAGCAAGGCTATGATGCAGGATTCTGTGGATGATAAAAATCTGAAATGCCTCAGTAAACATATAACCATAATATCATCACCTGTGGTCTATACATTGAGACATCAGCATAACTTATGAGCATTAATTAATATTTGAAACTTACATAATTGTGACAATAAGAATAAACAGATGAGTCTTCTACAATAAATGGTTCACCTGAGACCATTGTGCATGGCCCCCACATTCTTTAATGGGTCCTGGACACAGGTCCCAAGGTGGGCTCCCCTGTTTTATGGTGTGGAGCTACATTTTAATTGAATGGATATTTCTTTTTCATACTCTGTTTTAGAGACAAGTATGAAGTTTAACTTGAAACTCCAGGGTAGAATTGGGCTCGGCTAGCACTCAGATAGGTCACTGTATGGGTGTGCTGAGCACTGTTGGTGAGTGAGATGCACTCATCCCTTATGAGGCCAACTGTGGAGGTACTTCATTGATGTGTAGCAGCTCTGGTCATGAAAAACAACACAATGGCTGGGAGTGCAGAGAGCTGACCACATGCCTGCACACTGCATCCGTTTACTCCTTTGGGAGGAAGATGACACGGCGGTCGATCAGTACCCGATGAACATTTTGAGGCCTAGGGGATGGAGTTTATATAAGTCTGACCTAAACTTAAAATTCATTTACTGAAGTGACCACAGCATGTATATTTATTTAACATGTGAAGATTAATTTGAAAATAGTTACAAGAAATGTAAATTAGGATATAAGTCAGTCATACACACTGGATACAAAATAAGTCTTCCTAGATTTCTTATGAAGAAAAGCACCAATTGTCTTGAAAAAGGCAAAAGTCTTGGACATTTATTCTCACTTACTAAAATTTCTAAATGATTAAGACGACTTTGGCTCATTGGGCTCCTTTGCCACGATTCAAAGAGTTTGCCAGTTTACTAACAGATGGAAAGAAGGAAGCTTTGGGTTTAACGTCCCGTTTCTAACAGGTCTTTCAGTTGTTATGAAATAGTACCAACAGGTCTAATTACAGTACACAGGTTCAATAACTATTGTATGTTGGTTTTTCTGATATGGATTTTAGAAACTTTATTGCATCCTTTTGTCATTGGAGAACTAGCATAGATGCTGTTTATGTGCAGATTTTCATAAACAAAACTGTCTGAACCTGTTAAGTGTGAAGGATATTTTGAGACAAAATTGGTTGTTTTAACTTGCATTTCATCATTTTATAGGTACATGAAAGTGAATACTGGTAAAAAAAAAAACACCACAAATTTGTTCACAGCTGGCAAATATTGTTATCAAATCTGTCATGACAAAATCCAAAATAGGGAGGACAGAAGAGTTTCAGCTGTAGCAGTCTCCTAAAGATAAGTTCCAATGAGTGTTTGTGTACTGTAGTCAATTGGTAATTTTGGTAGATTTCAAGAGGTGTTCAGCAGGCTAGTTACTTGCTAAATTTAGTAATTTTCAACCATTGCTTTCTGGCTGTTTTTACAGTAATAGCACTAGGGAAATTTTTGCTTATGGTGTTTGATAACTCTTGCACTCTAACTGTGTTTAGTTAGTTTATTAGTGACACTTGAATTTATTTTTGTTTCTACAAGCAACAGTGTGAATTTTTTGTGGTGATGTTATTTGCTCTTTGTTGATACTATTAGTAATCGTAGTACAAGTACTCAATTTGTAGGAGACTGGGATTTGTTGATTGCTGTAGTTATGGTACTTCATAAACTCATTTTTGGTAGAATCATAACTTACAGAACATAGATATCTAGTTTTTCTTAACAAGCAACTGTAAAATTTTACCACAAGTGGAAAGTGTGGGTTCTGTCGTAGGTTCGTGAGTAGTGGGCTGTAGTGTGGAATTGGTACAAAGTATTTTTGTTGGGGGGAATGCAGTGGGGAAGCCAGTGGGTATTGTAGTGAGGTTCTCTCCTGGAATGCAGCAGGGATAAGGTGATAGAGGAGTGTTAAGATCTGTGCCCTTCCAGTGCACTTGACAAACGGTCATGACTCATGAGGAACTAGGTATGCTGAGGAGGAGGAGGGGGGCTGGAGAGTCAGAATTGACAGTTGGCAAGAAGATAGCTATGAGGAGATATTCAGATAGTTTCACTTTGCATATTGCAAATAGATTTGACCAACTGTCAGAGTGAAGTGGAGATGAACCTCCTGTAGGTGTAGGAAGTATATAGCCGACCTTAGCTGTTAGGAAGCCAAAAATGGTAGAGACAGTTGTCAGGCATATTTATATGAGGCTTGAGGAGATGCTGGTGGCAGAGGGCATGGGTCACATTGCAGTAGTGCTAGCTAAGACCATCCAAAGGTTGGATTTTACTAGGCACGGTCTTCACCTGAATAGGTATGGGAAGGGGAGTTGGCAATACTCATAGGTGATAGTGTAGTAGGGGGTGGGGATGTCACTCATAGAAAAAAAATTAATATGCACTAAAAAGTTTTTAAAAAATTGTGTTTTGACATTGACTAATATTTGAAACTTACATAATTGTGGCAATAAGAAGAAACACAAAAGTTATCTACAATAAACATGTACTCTCACTTGAAACAACTGTGAATGATGTAATATCACTTACTCACAGGTATGATTTCTTTCTTGTATCATAATTTACATACCAAACATCAATTAATCCAACTTCTTTCAATATTATTTACAACAATTTTGTCTTAGAACCAGATGAAATGCTGTGTCCTTCTTGGAAAATGTACTCGTATGTACTTCAATTGGAGATGAAGATTTAAGGAAACGTATGGGACTCATAATGCCGAAAGACTATGTAATTTCAAATGTGATATAAGGCATATCGTGTGGTATGTGCCGATTATAAAGAAATTTAAATATTAATCAGTCCTAATAATGACGCAGTTAGTCAAAATATATAGACCACTGGTGTTGACGTGGCTATATGTTTATTGAAGTGCTTCCTGTATTTATCATCTTTAGGATTCAGGACTAGATGTATGGCATCATCACCCTGCTGAACTAGAGTTCTTCAGGACCCTGATGCCATACACTTAAATACGAAGTTTGAACGCAGGCCTGGATTATAAGGATAGGAAGAATATGAAATGATTCATGATGCATATAGCTGCATAATTACATGTAACCTAAATATTTTAGAACAGCGTTCTTATTAGCACTGATTAGTTGTTAGATTTTGAACTCATTGTTCTTTGGTGCACTGATTATGATACCAAAAAAAATTCACATCTCTGTGCAAGTGGGCCTTGGTGGAGGATTCTGTTTACTGTATAAAACTCTTCAGTTTATTCTTTTACCCTCAATTACATGTCCTTTTTTTAATATGAGCCCCATATACGAGATGGAATCCAAAATTTTTGCAGCTGGTGCTCCATCTGGAAAGTAGGAGTTATCTGATGATTCAGTGTGGAGAGTGGTATTCAGCTGAGGGTATGTGTTGAGTGTCCACAGTGATTTCCATTATACTTTGTGTTTGGTGTGTGGTGATTTTACGATGGATCCGCAAACAGAACAGTGCATGTATATTAAATTCTGTACAAATCTCAGGAAAAGTGCTACAGAGGCACTTGCAATGATTCAACAAGTGTTTGGGGGACAGAGCATGACCCCTATGCGTGTGTTTACATGGCATGCTCAGTTCAGGGCTTGTCGTACAGACATCGAAAATTATGTGGACACTGGAAGGCCCATTAGCTGCACAACACCAGACATTGTTGCCAAAATTCAACAATTGGTTCATGCAGATGGGACATGACAATGAATGTTGACTGATGAATTGGGCATGAATTGTATCACTGCAAAATTTGTACCAAGGATCTTGACTGCTGATTAGAAGGCACAGTGTGTTGACGTGTGCATGGATCTTCGTCAGACTGCATCTGATGATCCAACCTTCTTGTCATGGGTTATCACTGGCAGCGAGGGCTTGATTTATGGTTATGACCCAGAGACAAAGCAACAATCATCCCAGTGGAATAGCCCGGGCTCTCCAAGACCCAAAAAAGTGATACAGGTGAAGATCAAAGTGAAGAGCATGATCATCATTTTCTTTTAAATCAAGGGAATTCTGCACAAATAATTCGTCCCATCCAACCAAACAGTGAATTCTGCGTACTACTGTGACATTTTGCGATGGCTCCATGAAAACGTGTGGCGATGATCTCCCGAACTTTGGCATCAAGCGAACTGGCTGCTGCATCATGACAACACACCCTGTCACGTGTCCTTGCTCATCAGGACCTATCACGTAAAATATATATATAAACCATGCCGGTTGTATCCCACCCACCTTATGCACCAATTTGTCACCTTGCAATTTCATGCTATTCCCAAACCTGAAACTGAAGTTAAAAGGCCATCGGTTCAACACACTAGGGAGGATTCAAGAAGCATCACTGGTGATGTTAAACACACTCAAAGAACAGGACTTCCAAGAAATGTTTGATCAGTGGCAGAAGCGCTGGGAATGGTGTGTATGTGCAGGTGGGAACTGCTTTGAGGGTGATGGTGACCATTAGTCCAAAGGTAAGGTTTTCAACAGATGGCAGCACAAGTCCCAAAAATTTTGGATAACACTTCATATTACTTTGAAGTGTCATCTCCAGTTAAAGTACATATGAGTCAATTTATATGTAGGGTGCTATACTTTATCTGGTTCTAAGCCAGCCTTGTTGTAAATAGTATGGTAAGATGTTGGACTCTCTGTGCCTTGGCACACCGATTGTGATACAAGCAAGAAAAGTTATATATCTGATCAGGTGTTGTTACATCATCTATAATGGCACTAGGTAGAGTATTCCGTTTATCGTAGAAATCCCTTGAGTTTACTCTTTTGCCACAATTATGAACATCAGTTTTTTAATTACGACTCCTACATATATCCTTCATGTGTCCACTCTGATGAAAGTACATGTGTGTCAATTTATATGTAAGACACTATTTATATCTGTTTCTAATTTGTAAGACAACAGTGTTGTAAACCATCTTGTAAGAAGTTGGAGTCACTGTTCCTTGATACACCAATTGTGGTACAGGAAAAGTTATACATCTGAGCAAGTGTTATTACATCATCCACAATTTTCCTAGGTGTGTGATTCACTTTATGACAGAAAACCTTTGACTTTAAGCTTCTTATCACAATTATCTAAGTCATTTTTAAATTACGGCTCCTGTTAGTGAGGCAAATTCCAATGCCGCTGCTGGTACTGGTGTCTGGGTGTCTGAAGTGCTGGTGCCAAATGAGTCATCATGCCTAAGGAGCAGTGCCAGAACACTGTCACTGCCAAGATGCCTGCTTATTCATTGCACTTGTTTAAAAACAAACAAGTGATTTAATATTCCATTGACACCAAGCTCCCCCTGTGTTAGAGGTTTCAATTCTCTCCACCTTATGTACTACACAGCCAGCTTCACCACCGCTGTCATCCGCACAGTGCTCCCACTCGGCCAGTGAGGGTGAGCTGCACATGCTAGTTGGTTGCTTTGCTAGTTTGCTACTCATGTGGGAACCGTACTGAAACTGCGGTACCTGCTGCCTTGTCTGGATGTTGGAATCCAGGCAGCTCCTTAGTCGCTTCCAGAGTAGGTTCAGGAGATATCATTCCACCTTCGATAACCTGGCCTTCCTGGAGGTGGCTATACAACAGGCTTTCCTGCACCGTCATCACCTTATTGGTGTAATTTTTGATATTGAGAAGGCCCATCATACTACTTGGAGGCATCTTCTGCTCAGGCAGCTTCATGAATGGGGATTTTGTGGTCATCTTCCAGTCTTTATTCGTTTTTTCCTGTCTCCACATTATTTTTGGTATTGAGTTGGTGATGTGCTCTCTGACTGCAATGAGCAGGAAAATGGTGGACTTAGGTAGTGTTTTAAGTGTGTCTTTGTTTGCCATAGCAATTAACAGGATTGCTTCTGTCATGAAAATACCTGTCCTGCTCTTTTTATAGCCTTGCAAAGACAGCTCGTCAGTTGCAGCTGACTCTCTGATGGATGGACAAATGGGCACAGAAGACTGGTTTTAAATTTTCAACTGAGAAGTCTATGTGTGTTCTTTTTAACCGTTCACATTCTATTTTTAACTTAGCTGAGCTGCAGACGAGGGACACTGTTCTTAATTTTAAAGACAGTGTGTGTTTTCTGAGTCTCACATTTGATTTTAAACTTACCTGGTTGCCGCATCTTAAAGACGAACAGACGGTGCCTCAAAGTATTTTAAAGTGTTTTAGCCACACATCATGGGGAGCTGACAGGACTTGTCTTCTCCAGTTTTATAGAGCCTTTGTACGATCCCGACTTGATTATGGCTGCATGGTGTATGGATCAGAAAGACATCTGTACCACAAAATGTTGGAAGTGGTGCACCATGAAGGGATATGGTTGGCTACTGGGACATTTCGGAACAGCCCTATTCCAAGCCTTTGTGCCGAGTTCGCTGAGCCAGCACTTCATATGCGGCGACAGAGACTTATGACTAAAAACACGAATTACTTTGCAAAAGGCAAGAGTCTTCGACATTTATTCTCAAGTACTAAATATTCTGAATGATAAAAGCATCCCTGGCTTATTTAGCCCCTTTACCAAGATTTAAAGAGTTCACCAGTTTATTAAAAGATCTTTCAGTTGTAGACACTGTTATTGGAATAGTACAAAATAGTCTAGCTGCAGTGCACAGGTTCAAAAGCAATTGCATGAAGTTTTTCTGATGTGGAATTGGGAAGCTTTATTGTGTCCTTTTGTGATTGGAAGATTACCATATATGTTCTTGAAGTGCAGAATTTCATCAACAAATCTGTCTCAGACTGTTAAGTCTGGAGGATATTTTGAGACAAAATTGGTGGTTTCGTCTTGCATTTCATTATTTTATCAGTGCATGACCACAAATTTGTTCACAGCTGGCAAATATTGTTATCAAATATGTCATGCCAATATCCAAAATAGGAAGGAGGACACAAAATTTAAATTCATTTGAGGCTTCCAGTTGAAGTTGTTCAGGCATCTGTGTTGTGGTTCCTTTTAATAGCATGATCTGCTGAATTCCAAGGGCCTCAGCAACTACTTTTGCTTCATTCAAAATGGTTTTCCTTGAGTCCTACAGGACCTGCATCTTATTCATCAAGTCTTTGATTAGTTGTATAACATTGAAGTAAATTTCTTTATTCTGTATAATGTTATTGTTGTATTCAATACAAACCACGATATTGTGGCAAAATTATTTTCAAGAGACCTGAAACAGGACTTTTGCAGACAGAGTTTATGTAGATAACTTGTCCTCCAGGAAAAGGCCAAACATTTTCAGGACTGAAGGACAATACTTCCGTATTGGATTCAAGCTTGTAGTTTTGAAATTCTATTGTGTATCAGAAAGGCTTTGCACTGATAAAGGAGCAATTCCCAATGACCTGGGCTGCCAGAGAAAACTGAATAAAAACTTTCAACATTTCCAATAAACTTCTCATCATCATAATACATTTTAGCAGCATTGACATTGCTCTATACAGAGAGTATGCTCTGAAGAGAGACAAAATGGCAGACCTGTTTTTTGTTTCAAGTATTCTTGATTGAATACCACCATAGTTTGAACCCGTAATGATGGATGCTCAGTCTGCACATCTATATCACACTGTCCTGTTAACTGTACATGATGTGCTGTGCATCTGGCGTTAGACGACTGTGTATGGTTTCGGCAGTCACATCGCTGCTCACAATAATGCTTTGCTTGGCAACACTACTGGTTTGTGCCATACTGTTAGAGTTACTCATAGAAAAGATGGCTCATTTAATCTTTGTTCTTGGCCTTGCTAATTAAGGTTTTGCCATTTAACATCAATGTTGACATCATAGAACATTTTATTCTTGCATTTTACAGATTTATTTATTTATTATAGCATTGACACTGGCATTGCTTCAATTTGAATAACGTTACCATGTCTACCATGCCATCTCTGGTACTGGTGTCAAAGTAATAAAATGAGTTCAAAAATAATATAAATATGTGAGAGAATTTATGGCCAGTGCTATCTTTGAGGAAAAAGTACACACATAAACAATAGTACATAGAAACAAAGCCCTACCTGTCACTCTTATCTAACAAGGAAATAGTCAGACTTGTCATGTCAAAACCTGTGTTGCTATTTTTACCACTGTGAGTTAACATTGAAGGAAGTCTGTATGCAGACTGTGAGCTGCTGACATGACCTAGAAGTCTGTAGAAACTTATATGAAGTATGACATTATTGTCACATGGTTTCCGCACTTATAACTGCATGTTGTACAACCCTGACCTCTCTCGCTATGTTATACCAACGCTATCTAGGGGCAAGATGGCATTAGGTACGCGCCGCTCTCCTGCCACAGCAGTGAGAGAGCTGATTCGCCCGGTGAAATCAATCATACGATAATTAATAAATACTATAATTATAAATTCATTGACAAATGTAGCTGATATGTTATCTACATCATTCTTTTCCAATAGCTATGAAATAGACACAAATATGTATACAGTTTAGAACAAGGCAAACTTTTATTTCTTGTAATTCCCGCAAAAATGTGAAATATTGATACAATGTTCAAAACATAGTTTTTTTGTGCACCAAGAACATACAAGCAAACACGACATGTGACAGCCCTGCAAATCACAGACATTGATAGAAGTTCATAAACAAAACTCAGCCAGTGTTAGGAAGGAATCAGGCCTAATATCATTGTATTTTGAGCCATGTCAGGCATATTTAATTACATTTTGAAACTGTGGAGAGAAAAACTGATAATGTACGACTGATTGCAACTTGAGAATATTTTCACGGTGATAGACAGGAAACTGCAGTGATTCACACACAATAATTTTCTCTGTTTTTTGTAAAATGCCTTCCACTGGCGGAAAAATTCTCTGTCCAATGGTTGAATTACATTCATCGTGCTGGGCGGATTCTGAAGTATCTCTATTTCTTTGTCAGGGTGAGCTTGAAATACAGCTTTTAATGAATCAGAAGTTTTATGAGATGACCACAAATCTAGAAGGAGGAGAGATTTGTTTCCGCAGAACGGAAGAAAAGCATGATGCATGAAAAGTATAACGTTATCTTTTCCCATTTTTCCAGACTTCGATGTGTCTACCACAAGATTATCTGCATAGATCATTGCTTGTTTGACATGTGGTCAAAAACGTCCAGTTGGTTCTTGAAGACACACACGTAGTTTAGGCAGCAATGAACTATCCAGATTCATTATGGCCATTATAGTGTATGAATGGGTGAGTGCAGTCATGGACTGTGTAATTGCCTCAATATGTTTTTCCCCTTTGAATGACAGTGTTCTTTTCGCATGCATTTCTTTTTGAAAACCTGACTGATCTGCATTGTAAATGTAAGATTTACTAAAACTGGTGATCTTATTTTTTGCAGTCGTAAGAAAAGCTTCTATCATTTCCAATTGAGTCACTTCATTTTCCGACCTGTTTAATGATACAAAGTTTGTTATTTTTTGTGCCACAATTTTATGTGATCTTTAGAAGCAACTAATCCAACTTTGAGAAGCTGTAAATTCTTTAGCACCTATCACATTGGTAATCTCTAACGCCCAATCGCACAAAGTTGTGTCACTGACACTCAATGACTGTCGTCTGGCATTGGTAAACTGCTCAGAAAGTTGCGCATTTATCTCTGGAGCAATTTCCAGGTCAACTCTTACGTCATCCAGCGACTTCCTTTTTCCATCTATACAATTAACACTCAGAACAGACAAAGTGATACCTATTTTGAACAGTACTGACACATAGGCATTTCTTACCACTTTCGTTCAACCAGTACTTCACTGTTTTTTCTTTGTCTGATAATGTAATTGTAGTTGCTTTCAGAGATGGGTGTATGGCATCAGTTCAATAGTACTATGATGCCATATGCTTTCATATGAAATTTTAAACCTGTCAAAAATTCTGAGAATTATATGAACAATGTTATGACTTCATTCACGAAGGTCGCTTGTGGAGGATTCTGTTTATCATATATAACATTTGAGAGTATTCTTAGTGTCGCAATTATGAAAGCCCATGTGGCAATATGACCCCCATATATCTCCATTAAGTATCCATTCTAAATGAAGCACATGTGAGTCAATTTATCAGTAAGATACTACATCCATCTGCTTCTAAAAGAACATAGTCATAAATGAAAGGGGTGCAGAGTTATTTGGGACTGAGATTTTGATACAAGAGTGGAATAATATCTCTTTGCACATTTTATTATATTATTCACAATGGTCTGAGGTGGAGGACTCTGTTTAATGTAGAAAACTCTAGAGTTCATTCATCTTCTCACAATTTTGTTACTTTCAAATGATATTCAGTGTTTATGATTACACTGTTGTTAAAAAGAAATGCATCACAGGTGGAGATTCTCATATGTTTATTGATACATTTTGAATTTTTACCATCATCAGAATCTAGGCCTGAACTATAATTCTGCAGTGCCTCAGTTCTGAGGTTGAGAAAAATTTGAAGTGCCTCAATAAAAATGTAGCCACCTGTGAGCTATAAAATTTTAACAGCAGCATAGTTATTAAGACTGATTAATATTTGAACCTAAGTAATTGAGAGAAATGAAAAAAATCTGCTGTTTTCTACAATTAACAGAATCCTTCACCTGATACCACTGTGAATGATGTAATAACCCTTTCTCAGAGATATGATTTCAATCTGTTTCTATAATTTGTGTGCCAAGGAACTGTGAGCCCTACTTCTTTCAAAATTATTTATGACAATTTTGGATTAGATCCAGACAAAATACAGCATCTTACATACAAATGGACACACGTGTACTTCAATTAGAGATGAAGCTTGTAGGAAATATATGGGGGTCATAATGCAGAAAGGACTTGCGTAATTTCACATGTGACCTGAGATCTTTCATGTGGTATGTGCCCATTATAAAGAATTTCAAATATTAATGAGTCCTAATAATGAAGCTTTTGTGCACATTATATTGGCTACAGGTGATGATGTGTCTATTTGTTTGTTGATGTGATTCAAATTTGTATCATCCTCAAAATTCTGGCCTGGGCATATGGCGTCATGGCCCTAGTGAACTAGAGTTCAGTAAGGACCATGATGCCATACTCTCAAATATGGAGTATTAGCTCAGGCCTGGATTCTGAGGATGATAAGAATATGAAACACATCATTAAACATATACCTGCATCACTATTATGTTGCCCATATATTTTACAACAGGTCCTGAAAATGTTTGGCCTTTTCCTGGAGGATAAGTTATCTACATAAACTCTGTCTGCAAGAAGTCCTGTTTTAGGTCTCTTGAAAATAATTTTACCACAATATCTGGTCTGTTTTGAATACAACAATAAAATTATACAGACTAAAGAAATTTACTTCAATGTTGTACAAAAAATCAAAGACTTGATGAATGAGATGCAGGTCCTACAGGACTCAAGGAAAACCAGCAAAAGTAGTTGCTGAGGCCCTTGAAATTCAGCAGATCGTGCTATTAAAAGGAACCCCGACACAGATAAGATGCCTGAACATCTTCAACTGGAAGCGTCAAATGGATTTAAATCTTGTGTCCTCCTTCCTATTTTGGATTTTGGCATGACATATTTGATAACAATATTTGCCAGCTGTGAACAAATTTGTGGTCTTTTTCATGAGTTACAGCTTCCATGCACCTATAAAATAATGAAATGCAAGATAAAACTACCAATTTTGTCTCAAAATATCCTTCATACTTAACAGATTTGTTGATGAAATTCTGCACATCAAGAGCATATATGGTAATCTTCCAATCACTAAAGCACACAATAAAGGTTCCCAATTCCAGATTAGTAAAACCATCAAGCAATTGTTTTTTAACCTGTGCACTGTAACTAGACTATTTTGTACTATTCCAGTAACAGTGTCTACCACTGAAAGATCTTTTAATACACTGGTAAACTCTTTAAATCATAGTAAACTGTCTGAATAGGCCAAATCCATGCAAATCATTCAGAATATTTTGTAACTGAGAATACATGTCTAAGACTTTTGCCTTCTCAAAAGTAATTGGTGTTTTGAGTTGTAAGAAAGCTTGAAAGACTGTTATCGTGTAGTTTTATTTTGTAGCTATCGTGTATGACTGACCAGTATCCTAATTGTAATTGTTTTCATTTAATCTTTGAGTGTCAAATAAATGTACAAGCTGTAATCTTTTTTAAGCAAAATAATTTTATGTATCAAGTTTTCTTTAGACTCACAAAAGAAAAGGGAAAATAATAATAATAGTAATAATAATAATAATAATAATAATAATAATAATAAAATAAACTCCATCCCATAGGCTTCAAAAGGTTGATTGGGTATCAACTGACTGCCATGTCATTCTCCAACCAAAGGCATAATCAAATGCATTAAGGAGCAGATATGGTCAGCACACCGCACTCTGGCCATTGCATCAGTTTTCGTGAAGAGAGCGACTGTACCTCAATCAAATAACTCCTCAGTTGACCACAAAAGGACTGAATGCACCTCTTTTGCTAACAGCACTCAGCAGACACAAACAGTTACCCCTCTAAGTGCTAGGCAAGCCCGACACTTCTTAAATTCAGTGATCTAACAGGAGCCAGTGTATCCACCACAGCAAGGAAGTTTGCAACTAATCTAATAGTTATTGTAATTCTAAACTGAAGTTCAAGTTAAATTCCATACTGGTCTCTAATAAGGAGTATGAAAAAGAAATATCCATTCAATCAAAACATAGCTCCACACCAAAAAATAGGAAAGGCCACCTTGGGACCTGGCTCCAGGGCCCATTAAACAATGTGGGGGCCATGCAACATGGTCTCAGGTGAACCATTCCGTTTATTGTAGAAAACTCTTCTGTTTATTCTTATTCTCACAATTATGTAAAATTCAAATATTAATTACCACATCGCTCATAAGGGCACTGATGTTCAAAATGTGAATGATGATTGTGAATAGTGTAAGAACACTTAATAAGGGATAGAATTACATTCTTGTACTAAAATCTGGGTGTCACGGAACAGTGTGTCCATCTGCTTACAATATTGTTTATTACAATATTGGTTTAGAAACAGAAAAAATACATGTCTTACATGTAAACTGGTTGAGAGAGACTTCAGCTGGATTGTATCACAATCTGTGTGGCAAATAACAGTGAATCATACTTCTTACAATGTTATTTACACCAATATTGGCTTACAACCAGACAAAATACAATGTCCAACATACAGATTGACTCATATGTACTTTAAATGAAGATGACACTCCAAGGTATTCTACGGGACTCCATAAGTTGAAAATAACTTTCTTAATTGTGATAAAAATGTTACAGCCTTTTGTGATAAAGACAATCCTCATTGTGGAATGATTATGCGTGATGTATTAACACTTGATCTGAGATATGATTTATTTCTTGTATCTCTATTTGTGCACCAAGGAAAGATGATACATTCTCTTACACTATTATTTATGACAAAATTCATTTGGAATCAGATACAATAAGTATCTATTGAGTACAATGACCCACATGTACTTCAATTGGAGTGAATGCGGTGGTTTTAATGCAAACTTGACTTACATAATTGTGACAAAATGAATGAACTCAACAGATATGTACAATAAACATAAATTTTCACCTAGAACCGTTGTGGATGATGTAACAACACTTGCCCAGAGATATGATTTCATTCTTTTTCTATAATTTGTGTGCCAAGGAAATGCGAGCCCTACATTTTATAATATGATATACAACAATTTTGTACTAGATGCAGACTAAATATATATGTGAGTCAGTTTATATTTAGGATAATTTACTTTATATGGTGAAAGACTGTGTTGTAAATAATATCATAAGATATACGAGTCACTGTTCCTTAGCACTGCATGGAATTTGAACGTGGTGTACGGCATCATGTTACTGACTGGATGGCTGTTTCCACCGGAAGTTGAAGTCCTCATTCAGGCAGGATGTGTGTGTTGTCCTTATAAATTAAGTAATTTGTATGTCTAGGGACTCATGACCATATCAGCTGCAATCCAAATTTTCGGGACTGTTGCTGGCCTCTGTTGAAGACCTTACATTTGGACTAATGGTCACCATCACTTTTGAAGTGGTTCCCATCTGCACACATACACCAAACCCAGTGCTTTTGGCACTGGTCAAACATTTTCTGGTACTCATATTCTTTGAGGGTGTTTAGCATCACCAGTGATGCTTTTTGAATCCTCTCTTAGAGTGTCAAACTGATGCCATTTCAACTTGAGTTCCAGTTTTGGGAATAGTGGAAAGTTGCAAGGTGCCAACTCTGGTGAGGATGGTGGGTGTGGTACAACCACCATGTTGTTTTTTGCCAAAAAGTTCCTGGTGAGCAAGAACATGTGACAGAGTTCACTTGATGCTGAAGTAAGAGCTATTGTCGCCACACATTTTCGTGGAGCCTTCATAAAATGTGACAATAGTATGCAGAAATCACTGTTTCGGTGGGTGTGACAATTTCTTTGTGTGCAATTCCCTTAGTATCAAAGAAAAACATGATCATGCTCTTCACTTTGCTCTTCACCTGTCTCGCTTTTTTGGGTCTTGGAGAGCCCGGGCTCTTGTAGTGGGATGATTGTTGCGTTGTCTCTTGGTCATAATTGTCAATCATTCTCTTGTCACCAGTGATAACCTATGACAAGAGGGTTGGATCATCAGATGCAGTCTGACAAAGGTCCGTGCATACTTCAACATGCTGTGCATTCTGATTGGCAGTCAAGATCCTTGGTACAAATTTTGAGGCAACATGAGGCTTTGTCCAATTACACAGTCAACATTCATTGACATGTGCCATAACCAATACCCACTACATCCTCAGGGTCTTGAATGGTTCAATATCGATCTGCATGAACCAATTGTTGAAGATTGGCAACAATGACTGTCATTCTGTGCTAACGGCCCTTACAGTGTGGGCATCATCTTCAATTTCTGTACGGCTGGTGTGGAACCGAGCATGCCACTCAAACACATGTATGAGATTCATTCTCTGTCCCCCAAACACTTGTTGAATCATTGCAAGCATCTCCGTCTTTCCTGAGATTCCCACAGAATTTGACACACACACACACACACACACACACACACACACACTGTTCTGTTTGCAAGTCCATCATGAAATATCCACAAACCAAATACAGAGTAGTACGGAAATCTCTTTGGACATGCAACACGTCCTACCAGCTCAATCCTACTCTGCCCACTGACTCATACAATATGCAGCTCTCATCACCTAGCGGTGCAAAGATCTACTACTCCTACTTTCCAGATGGCAGCACCAGTCCCGAGAATTTTGGATATCACCTCATGTCTCTGAAAATAAAGGAAAATGTTTACCTATGCAGGATGTAATAAAAAATTTGCCAAATTACCATTTGAAATCACGAAAACCGATATGGAATAACTGCTATATAAGAGGAGAGGTCACCTTCATATTTTTGTATATATTTTCTTGTTCTTTGTTTAACTATATATATATGCTGCTGTTATATGCCATATGATAAATAAAATAAATAAATAAATCTCTGAGCAAGTATTGTTACATCACTGACTACGGTCCTAGGTGAAGTAGTCTGTTTTTCATAGATATCTGTGTGATTTAGTCATTTTCTCACAATTATATAAGTTATTTTTGCATTATTACCCCCCTATATTTCCTTCAAGCCTTCACTCAAATTTAATTACTAGTGAATCAATTTATATCTAAGTTGCTATATTTTATCTAGTTCTAAGCCTCTGTTGCTGTAAATAGTATTGTAAGAAATTGGAGTCTCTGTTATTTGGTGCTCCAATTGTGATACATGAATCAAATCTTTCCACATGTTATTACATTATTCACAATGGTCTCAGTCAAGGACTCTTTTTTTAAATGTAGAGAACCCTAGAGTTCATTCTTCTTGGCACAATTATGTTAGTTTAATCAGCGTTCTGTTGAGTACACTGTTATTAAAAATATATATGTCACAGGTGGAGGTGTGACATATGTTTATTGATGCATTTCAAATTTTATCATCTGCAGATTCAAGGCATAAACCATAGTTCAACAGTGCCACGACGCCATACACTGAAGTAAGATATCTTACTCCAGGACTGGATTGTGAGGCTGATAAAAATCTGCTATGCATCAATAAACATATAGCCACATCATCACCTGTAAGCCATAAAATGTTAACAACAGTGTCCATATTAGCACTGATTAATATTTGAAACTTACATAATTGTGAAGAAAGAATAAAATCAGCTGTTTTGTACAGTTCACAGAATCCTTCACCTTAAACCACTCTGAATGATGTAGTAACCTTTGCTCAGATATTTCTTTCTTGTATCATAATTTGTGTGCCAAGGAACAGTAAGTACTACAATGTACTATATTATTGATGACAATTTTCATTTAAGGCCAGATAAAATACAGTGTCCTACACATAAATAGACACATATGTATTTTAATTGGAGATGAAGCTTGCAGAAAATGTATTGGAGTCATAATGTAGAAAGGACTTACATAATTTCACATGTGACCTAAGGTCTTCCAATGTGGTATGTGCCCATTATGAAGAATTTCAAATATTAATTAGTCCTAATAGTGATGCTGTTGTTCAGAATATATCAGCTACGGGTGTTGATGTGGCTATACTGTGTTTGTTGTTGCGATTCAAATTTTTATCATCCTCAGCATTAAGGCCTTGGTGTATGGCGTACTGAACTAGAGTTCAGCAAGGACCACAGTGCCATACACTTAAATATGAAGCATTAACTGAGACCCGGATTCTTATGATGATAGGAATGCAAAACGCATTATTAAACATATAGTGTGTCACTACATGTTACCTATATATTTTACAGCAGCTTCCTTATTAGCATTGATTATTATATCAAATTCATCACAAGAGGGGCATATCTTGTGAAAGACTTTGTCACATATGAAATTATGTCAGTCATTTTTGAATTATGATCCCCATATATATTTCCTTCAAATGTCATCTCCAGATAAAATACATATGAGTCCATTTATATGTAGAATACTGTATTTTATCTGGTTTGATACTAAAATTGATGTAATTAATATTGTAAGAAGTAGGGCTCACAGTCCCTTGTCACACTAATTATAAAACAAGAAAGAAATTATATCTCTGAGCAAAGGATTTTGTTTATTGTAGAAAATGAGTCTATTCTTTTGGTCATAATTATGTAAGTCATTTTTCCATTATGGCCCACATATATTTTCTTGAAGCGTCATCTTCAGTTCAAGTACATGTGAGTCATTTTATATGAAGGACATTGTATTTTATCTGGTTGGAAGCCAACATTGTTGTAAATAATGTTGTATGAATTATGACTCACTGTCCTTTGGTGCCCAGATTGTGATACAAGAAGTAAATCATATCTGTGAGCAAGTGTTACTACATGATCCACTACATTACTATGCTACAGAAAACCACTGAGTGTATTCTGTGTGTCACTCTTAAGAAGACTTTTGTATTATATATATTCATCAACCATCCACTCCAAATGAAGTTTATGTCAGTTAATATAATGTAAGAATTTTATTTATTTCTAAGCCAACATTATCATAAATAATATTGTAAGATGGTGAATACACTGTACTTTGGCACCCAGATTTTGTTAAACTAATGGAATCGTGTATCTTATCATGTTTTAGTAAATTATTCACAATGGTCTCAGGTGGAGATTAGATTAGATGTTATTTTTATTCCAGTAGATCCAAATTGAGGAAATCCTCTTTGATGTAGAACATGTCAGAACAAAATACACAATGAATACTTTCAAACTGAGACCATATGTATTAATGTACCTTTCACAGATCCCAAATGTAACTGCCCTTTTGGATGTGGAATTGGTCAGGAAAAAACAATTAATTTAAGAATATTTACATTTTAAAACAAGTAAAACTTATTTCTATATACTAAATGTTGAATGTACTGGGTGCATATTGTAAATCTTAGGAGTTTTTATTACAACACTTATTCACATTTGTGAATATTATGTACAGTAACATAAAATAGTCATTTATATTCAGAAATTCATCAAAGAAGTAGAAGGAGTTGGCCACCAATAAATCCTTTTACTCTTTTCAAACTGAAATTTATTATGAGTTAAATTTTTTTATGGATGTTGGCTTGTTATTGAAAATGTGTATTGCTGAATAGTGAGCACCTTTTTGAGCCAGAGTAAGTGACTTTAAACGTTTGTGAAAGTTATTCCTGTTTCTAGTATTGATCCCATGAACAGAGGTATCAATTTGAAAATGATAAATTTTTAATAACAATCTTCATTTGGACAAATCTATCAAATCTGAGTTTAAGAGGGTCATCAGTAAGGAAAAAATTGATCATTTTAGAAAACTGCTCAAACACATGAATTGGAGTGATTTTTACAGTGTTCATAGCATGAATGAGAAATACAACACTTTTGTAAATAATGTCATCAACTTATTTGAAAACTGCTTTCCCCAAAAAACTAACACATATTAGACCAAAGTCTATAAAGAAACTATGGATTACTCTAGTAATAGAGGACTCCAGTAAGACAAAAAGGAAACTATACCTATTAGCTAGAAACAGTTCAGATGTAAATGCTTTAGATCATTACAAAACATACTGCAAAATATTGAAGATGGTAATACCGACAACAAAGAAAAATGCATTACCAGAATAGGATGGTCACATCAGACATTAAAATAAGACAATATGAGATATAGTGAAGGACGAAACTGCTAGAACCAGAGATGAAGAGGAGTATATACCATTAAGAGTAGATGACACATGGGTAACAGGTGTGTGCAGTGTTGCTGCAATTTTCAATAAGCATTTCTTAACTATTACTGAAGAGATGGAGTTATCAGGGTCAGTAACTGCTGCAATGAAATATCTCACACCTGTCACTACAAATAACTACAGTAATACGAGTATGACACAACACCACTAGAAATAATGTCCACCATAAAATAAAAAAAACTCCATTGCCTATGATAATAAATCAATAAATTTGATTAAATTGTCTGCCTCTGAGCTTAGTGGTATTTTAAGTTACTTGTGTAACCAACCTTTTATTAGTGGAACATTTCCTGGATGGTTGAAATATGCTGAAGTTAAGTCATTACATAAGAAAGGAGATAAAGAAATTCCATCAAATTTATGTCCAATTTCACCTTTGCCTGCATTCTCTAAAATTTTAGAAAAGATGTTGTACAGTCATGTTCTTAAACATCTTACCACTAATAAAATATTATCTGTTATGGCCATGTCACATTTGAATCCGCCACCTACCGCCGGTATGCCAAACAACCGCACTGCTAAACCAAGCAGCGCTAACAGTGCCACCTGGGTGACTGGCGGACACAGTCGGGCTGAGATGCGACAGTGGGCAGTGCATGTTTGGTTTCCAACCATAAAGGTTTAGCTGACTTTCATTCATGTACCGCGTGTGTGATTTAATAAAGTGTTCTAAGTCATAACACTCTTAGTGGCGACGAGAATGAGTTCCGCCCACGCCCGTAGTGACAACATGACGGTGGTAGAACAAATACTCACAAATTTGGTGGAGCATCAGAAGCTACTCAACAAACATCACAAGCAACTTGCAGAACCTCTGACAATCACTGCTGCTGCCTTACAGCAACTTCTCGGTGCCGCCAACAACAACAACAGCCGACTGCAGGCCCTGAATATAACGATGTTTGCACCCTATGAAGACACTGCTAAAGATTGGACAGACTATGAGAAGCATCTGCGTCAGCACTTCTTGGCTTTCAGTGTTGACAATCATCAACTTCTTAAGTCTCTATTCCAATCTTGGATTTCTCCCAAGTTGTATCAAATTGTCACTCAATTAGCACCGATGAAAGAACCCTCATCCCTCACATTTGACGAGATGTGTTCCTTGTTGACGGCTTATTATAGCAAACAGATGCATGTCATAGCTTCCCGTGTGGCATTCTACCAGAGTAAAAAGAAACCAGGACAGACCTATAGGGCATGGGCTGCAGAATTACAGGGGCTTAGCCGTAAGTGTCAATTCTTAACTGAGGTTCATCAGAAATCCTACGCCCACCACATGGTTCGAGATGAAATCCTCCGCTCGGCCCCCGACAAAGAAGTCAGACAACGAGCTCTCCAACTTGACAATCCTTCATTAGATGATGTTCTTAATATTGCTCAAACCTTTGAAGTCACAAGAGCCGCAGGGGCACAGATAGATTCGTGGGGTGACATATGTAACGTGCAGTCTGATAGGCCCCTTGTTGACAACTTACCACATGCTGCGGAAGAGGAAGTTGATGCTATGTAACTGCAGCATGCCCATTAGAAGTTTAAGCAGAAAACTAGTCTCAAAAATAGACAGGCTCTACCCTCTTGTCCCCGCTGCTTCAGGCAGCATGCACGAGAAGATTGCCCACAGCGTTGGGCCGTGTGTCATAAATGCAATAAGAAGGGTCACGTTGCACAAGTATGTAGGCCCAACACTGTCCAATCCATACAAGATGATGAGGTAGCAGACGATTCTGTCTTCTGTGTTAACTCGACACTCTCTTCCTCAAACTAATTGTATATAGATGTAAAAATGCTAGGCATCGATGTTCACATTGAAGTCGACACCGGATCCGCCGCTACCATCATCACTTATCAGACGTATGTGTCCTTGGGTTCACCCCCTCTGTCTCCAGTTACACATCGTTTGCGTACGTATACCCCGCAACAGATATCTCTTTTGGGACAGCTGGATGTGGATGTCTCCTAGAAGTCGGTCTTTCAAAACATCACTGTTTTCGTAGTTGATCAGTCAGGCCCCGACAATTTATTTGGTTACAGCACCTTTAGGACCTTTGGTTTCTCTGTTGATGATGCTGTTCATTTAGTCTCTGACAAAATTCCCTACTGACAATTAGATTCCTTATCTGCCAAATTTTCGGAACTCTTAGGAAGAGCGAAAAACTTCAAAGCTCACATTACTCTCAAACCCACGGCATGACCAAAATTTTTCCGCACACGTCCCATTCTGGTCGCGCTGCGCAATTCTGTTAAACAGGAAATTGATAGACTCACCACCTCCAGCGTCCTTTTACCCATTGCTTCCAGCGAATGGGCCACGCCTCTTGTTGTCGTGCGGAAACCTAATGGTTCTCTTCGCCTGTGTGGCGACTTCAAAGTTACGGTAAACGCGCAAAGTCTCATTGACACATACCTCATGCCTCAACATAAAGAAAGGTTTATCAAGTTAGCAGGCAGACAATTCTTTTCCAAAATTGATCTGTCTGAAGCTTATCACCAGCTTTCCCTAGATGGAGTGTCACGCACATTTCTTGTTCTGAACACCCCTTTCGGTTTGTACCAATACCAGCGCTTACCGTTTGGCGTGGCAAGCGCCCCTGTTATGTTCTAGTGCTTTCCTGAACAGTTGCTCGCCACGCATTTCCAAAGACCCTGACCCAACATTTGACCGCAGTGAAATTCTGTGTTTCCATGTGGACGAAACAGAACAACGAGTAGTGGATGGTTTTCCTATTACGGGTGAAAGTATCGCAGCAGCAACAGATACAGACCCCGTACTTCGGCATATCATCTACGGCTGGCCCAATCAACCTTCTAAAAAAGTTTCTGACCCTCTTTGTAAGTACTACCTTTTACACTTTCACCTTACTGCACAAAACGGCGTTGTTCTTCTATTCACTGACGACGCATCACCAAGGGTGGTCGTCCCATCCAGCCTTCGCCGTGAAGTCCTGCAACTCCTGCATCAGGGCCACTGGGGTGTCACCTGCAACAAAACATTGGTGTGCAGACATGTCTACTGGCCAGACATCGACGCCAACATCGGCCACGTGGTTGCTGCGTGTGAGACATGCATCTCCTGTGCGCAAGCACCTAAGAGCTCCACTTCATCGTGGCTCAGCCCTGCACGCCCATGGGAATGCATCCACATCGACTTTGCTGGGAGTTTTCTTGGCTCCTATTGGCTCCTCATCATAGATGCCTACTCAAATTTTCTGTTTGTTGTTCGTGTCACCGAACCCTCTACAGCAGCTACCACAGCTGCACTAACGAAAATATTTGCCTTGGAAGGGCTACCCACCACCATCATTTCTGACAATGGCCCCCAATTTACATCCTCTGAATTTTCAACCTTTTGTAACATGAGGGGCATCAAACACATCACCTCTCCCCCATTCCATACCCAGTCCAATGGGAAAGTCGAACGACTTGTCAGAACTTTTAAAAATCAGATGAAGAAGCTCCTCACGTCTGCCTCCACCGATGAGGCACTCATCAAATTTCCGGCCTCTTATCGCTTTACGCCATTGGGCACTCACAGCCCCACTGAGTCAATGCACGGCAGACAGCCGCGCACACTACTTCATCTTATCGGACCTCCCACAAACCGTCCATCTCCGGCTACTGTTGGAAACTTTTCCTCCAGTGATCCTGTCTGGGTGCGGGGCTACGGCAAGCAACAGAAATGGATCCGGGGCCGTGTCATAGAAGCATACGGGCGCCGCCTCTACACCGTTCGCATGGCCTTTGGAGATGTTGCCTGACATGTTGATCAGATGAGGAGACGGGTTCTCGCCATGCACGACACACCTCCAGCCAGCCAACCCAACTCTATGGATATGTAAGTAGACTTCACGCCTCACCTGGTGACCCAGCCCTCACTCGCACATCAAGCCGTGCTCCAGGATGCAGCATCCCCTCACACCCCAACTGCCGCATCACTACACTACACTTGTCCATCCTCTTCTGGTGTATTGCTGTCCATTATTGAATCCTCACCAGCTATTACTGATGAAGGACATGGAAAACATCAAAAGAAGGGCATCTCATTTTGTTTTATAGCAACACAGGGTAGAGTGTAAAAGAAGTGAAGCATGAGTGGTGTTGGAAAACTCATCATGCATAATCTATGTCCATAATTTCCCTCACTAACTTTCTCCTCCAAATGCAAACATATTTTGTTAACATTCACCTACATACAAAGAACATTATCACAATAACAAAATAAGCCTCCCAGGGGGCTCAGGGTTCTTTTGTGAGTACCTGTGTGGTGAGCACAGGACCCCAAGCTAATGCAGTCTTCCTTCGTTCTTTACTTCCTGGACTGCATTTTCTTTCACCCTCCTCTCTCTTTCTATCCTCTCTCTCCTTCCTCTCCCCACCGGGGGGTGATAGATAACCTTAGCAGTTTAGTCCCCCTATCCCAACCAAACAACCCAACCCCAATAAAATAAGAGAAATTAGATACAAATTGAAAAGTTTAAGATATTCCATTTTCCCTCACACTATTAGACACTGGAACAGTAGAGATATATTATGAAATTAGTTCAATAAATCATCTGCCAGGCATTTGAATGTGATTTGCAGAGTATGTAAGTAGATGTAGATGTAGATTTGAAGCAGATAAAATACAGCACTTTAGATTTATATTCACTCACATGTATTGATGGATGCTTGATGGATATAGATGAGGGCCGTAATGCAAAAATGGCTTTCGTCATTGTGACAAATGGAATAAACTCCGGGGTTTAATGCAATAAACAGAATCCTTCACCATGTTCCATTGGGGATGATGTACTGTAATAACACTTGCTCTGGGCTAGGCTTTATGGATTAGTTGAAGCACACTATTCCACCTGGTGGCTTTTACCTGTGATGTCGGCTTGTTGTGTTGTGACATCATTGTTGCACAATGATTTTGAGTTGTCTGTGGGTAAAATTGTACCTATTATCCTGGTGGCCTTGTGAGTTATGTTGGCAACATGAACAACACGGTAGGAAATCTTTGCTGATATGTTAATGTTCTTAGAAATCTACATAGAATTACTTCATTAGTATTTCATACAGACCATAAAATAAATAAATAATGCTGTTCCTGCTCTATGGGGACAGTTTATTGTATGTAATCTTGTCTTTTCTCAGTAAAAGTAATTACCATCATAAAATGCAGATTTTATGACAAAACATTTGTATTGTCATGAGATTTGCTATGTTAGCATTACATGATTATCAACATTATCACATGAGGTAAAAGTAATTACCATCATAAAATGCAGATTTTTTGACAAAACATTTGCATTGTCATGAGATTTGCTATGTTAGCATTACATGATTATCAACATTATCACATGAGGTCACCTGGGTGGCAAGTAAAATTTAAACTATCTGTATTTACAGGTGGTGTGTAGGCATGTGGTGGCCAGCTCTTGTGATGCAAGTTAAATGGTTCGTAGTCATATTTGGTTATATTGTCTCTGTGGTGTGTGACATTCTTTGTATTGGTGTGGTGTGGTTGCATCTCTTAAAGTTGTGTTCCGTCTTGTGTTCATTACTACGAGTTTTAGTTATGTGATGTTTCCGATTTATGTATGATTTTGTATGATTTAATGTTTGTGTGTGTTATATGTTTAATTATTTTTCACTGTGTGACATACTGACGGTAGAATGTTGGCCGAGATAATATCTTTTCAACTTCTTGGTGTCATAGCCTATTTACAACATGTCGGCAACCAATGAAGCTAACGAAAGTCAGGGTGAGGGAGAGGTCTGTGTTTTGTGTGTGTGTGTGTGGGGGGGGGGGGGGGGGGTTATTTTTTGCGTTAGTGTTTTGTATTGTTTTTAAAATTCCCATTGTATGTGTGTGTGGGGGGGGGGGCAACTTTTATTGTGATACACTGAAACATATTTTTGGTAATGTTTCTTTTTTTTTTTTTTTTTTTTTTTTTTTTTTTTTTTTTTTTTTTTTTCAATTGTTGACTTTTTGTAGTGTAGTTCCTATGGTGTTTAGTGATAGTTGAGGATGTTTGTATAAGATTCAGATCACTATAAGGGGGATTTTCAGCAGCATTTCTGTAGTGTGCATAGGTTGGCAACTTACCATATTGCTATTGGAAAAGCCAACAAATGTGAAAAGTGAGTAACTGGTTGTGGTGAACGACTGATCTATGGTGTAGCTGAGGTCTAGGTGAAAATAAAAAAGTTGTTGTGGTGAAGGAGGTCAGGTTGGAATGGAAAATTTGAAATGAATGAATCAGTTGATGCTCTTTCTTTGTTGTTTTGTTACTTGGGAGGGGGAGGAGGAGGGAGAGTTTGAATTGGTATCAATATCTTCATTCTAGGTCTGTTATAAGTCAGTGTAACTATTCAATTCCGTATATAGCTGTTATTTTTATTTATTTTATTTTATTTTATTTTTTTGCTTCTATCTTTTTTAATTATATTTTTTGTGCCAACGACCATGCCACAGTAAATACAATGGTTACCATTACATCATTGAAGTTAAGCATTGTCGGGCTTGGCTAGTAGGACTTGGATGGGTAACCATCCTGGCCTGCCAAGCACTGTTGGCAAGTAGGATGCACTCTGCCCTTCTCAGGCCAAATGAGGAGCTATTTGACTGAAGAGTAGCTGCTCCTGTCTGGAAAACTGATACAATGGCTGGGTTTGCAGAGTGTTGACCACGTCTCACTCCGTAGTGCTTGTGCCGATGCCCTCGGGTGGAGGCTGATAGGGCAGCCAGTCAATACCTGATGCGCCTTTTGAAGGCCTGTGTGGGACAGATTTTTGTGTGTTTTTGGTTGGCTTTTTGTTGTTTGCTACTGTTTAGAATGTTCCCACCGAAAACCCTCACATTCTTGTACTTGTCCTGTTAGTGTCATTTTATTGGTTTTACATTTTCACCTGTTTATGTGTGCGTTGTTGGTGTTTTTCATGAACTGTTTGGTATCCATATTGGCTACAAGTTTATACATCATTACTGCCATGTTGATGATGTCATAAGTCAAAGCAGACAGATGGAATTGTGTCTCTCAATTATGCCAGATTTACTTCTCTTTTCACAGTCGGTGCACCGAGGAACAGTGTGTACAACTTCTTATGACAATGTCAGCATAGAGCAGAATTAATTCAGCATCTCTCATGTAAATTGACTCACTTGTTCCTCAGTTGGAGTGGATGTCACAAGGAAGTGTATGAGAGTTGTAATGGAAAACTGACTTTCATAACTGTGACAAAAAGAATTAACTCAAGGAGTTTGTATCGTAAACAGAATATTCCACCTTGGACCATTGAGTAACACATCATATCTATTCCTCAGAGATGTGATTTCCTTCCTGTATCACAATCAGTGGCCCAAGGATCAGTGAGTTCAACTTCTTACAATATTATTTATGACATTGTTGGCTCAGAAACAGATAAAAATACATCTGGCATGTTATGTGACTTACATGTACTGCCATTGGTTGTGCACACTTGATGGAAATATATGGAGGTTGTAGTGCAAAAATCACTTTCACGACTGTTATAAAAAGAATATACTCAAAGGTTTTCTATGATACACAGAATCCTCCAACTGGGACCATTCTTGATGATTTAACAACACTTGCTCAGTTATATATATCAGAAATAGAAAGGGCGATTGATGTGTGGTTTTCACAGAATGGATTGGTAGTCAGGGGCTCTTATTTTTAGCCAACAAACAGATTGTAATATCACTTATCAAGTGTATTTTTTATGCGATCAAACAGTTTTTAAATGAAACAATGCCTGTAGACATTAATAAACTAAAAGTAGGGTGCACTAGACTATCAGTACTGTTTGTTGCAGGATTCTAGTTCAAGTCATTTACGAGATATTGTTTTTTGAAATGTTCTCACACTGACATTTGTGTGTGCCAGTCAACCTGCATAGTTGCTAGGTATGATGATGTTATGTTTGCTTACAGCGTGCTTGTGTCTTCCTTGAGTACACTGCGACTTGCTAGTCAGTTAGCATGTAACAGTCCAAGTGGTAGGTCGTGAGTGTATGATGGGTTTCACCAATGCAGAAAAAGCTGACATGCTCATGGTGTATGGATAGTGTAGGAAGAATGCCGTTCATTCTTGTACGGTGTATGCGGCAAGATATCCCAATAGACGTCACCCATCTCAGCAATTATTCATCAACCTTTTCAACCAGTTACGTGAAAGTAGTAGCGTAACACCAAAACAACATAACAGAAGGAAACAAGTTATGAGAGGCGAGGGGGAAATTAATTTTCTTGCTTCTGTTGCAGTTGATCTGCATGTCAGCTTCCGCGCAATTGCACGAGGAAGTGGCATGAGTCAGGCAAGTGTCCTACGCATTCTCCATCGACATAGGTTCCATCCCTATCACATCTCTCTTCATCAAGATCTGCATGGAAACGATTTTGAGAATTGTTTTAGGTTCTGTAGATGGGCTTTGCAACAGGATACTCCAGATGTATCATGTATCTTCTTTAGTGATGAAGCCACATATACCAATCATGGCCAGGTAAACTGCAGAAACATGCACTATTGGTCTGCTGACAATCCCTGTTTGCTTCAACAGGTGGACCGTCAGCGTCCATGGAGTGTAAATGTGTGGTGTGGGATAGTGAACCAGCAGCTCATAGGTCTGTATTTCATAGACAGAACACTGACCGCGCACAAGTATCACAGCCTTCTAACAGACCATCTTCCACGGATGCTAGAAGATGTTTCTCTGCAGACTAGGAGGCATCTATGGGACCAACATGATGGCTGTCCAGCCCATAGTGCACGAATTACTACAGCATGTATTGAATGAATTGTTCTCAAATTGATGGATTGGACACAGAGGACTTGTACCTTGGCCCACCAGTTCCCTGGATTTGACGCCTGTAAACTTTTTTCTGAAAGATGCCGTCTACGAGGACATACCAACCATGCCCGATGAAATGCAACGATGTATTATTGCAGCCTGCTTGGACATATCCGCTGAAATGCTAGCACGTGTGCAGCAGTCATTCCATACCAGACTGATAGCATGTATTTCTGCTGCCGGTGGTCATTTCGAACACAACGTCTGATGGTCATTTGTTGCGTTATTAGTTGGAAACCACATAACTAGTGTATGCACTTGTGTTGTTCTTTAGTGTGTGTTACCACAGTTATTGTACAAGAGTCAGTGAGGGAACATTTCAAAAGACGATATCTCGTAAATGACTTGCACTAGAATCCTGCAACAAACACTACTGATAGTCTAATGCACCCTACTTTTAGTTTCTTAGTGTCTACAGGCATTGTTCCATTTAAAAAATTGTAAGTTTGCATAAATATATATCTATATATGGCTTAGTACCAGCTAAAATATGCCAACTTACATATAAGCTGATTCACATGTACTTCAATACCAATTAACTATTGAAATGAAATGAATATTATAGAAAGAAACTTTCCTAGTGGGATAAATATGTATAAAAAATAGAAATCAGGTAACTTACCCAAAGCACAGGCTCATCGACAGATACAAATAAAAACACACACAAACACACATACAAGAGGAAGGAAGGAGGAGAGAAAGGGAAGGATAGGGGTTTTAAGGAAGTGGAAAAGAGTCATTCCAATCCCAGGAGTGGTAGGACTTACCTTAAGGGGAAAAAAGGAAAGGTAAACATGCGCTTGTTTACCATTCCTTTTTTCCCCTTAAGGTAAGTCCTTTCACTCCTGGGATTGGAATGACTACTTTTCCACTTCCTTAAAACCCGTATCTTTCCCTTTCGCCCCTCCTCCCTTCCTCTTTTCCTGAAGAAGCGACCAACGGTTGCGGAAACTTGTACGTGTGTTTGTGTGTGTTTTTATTTGTATCTGTCAACGAGACTGTGCTTTGAGTAAGTTATCTGATTTATATATATAATATATATGTGAAGATTGAAACTTCCTGGCAGATTAAAATTGTGTGCCGGAACCGGGACTCGAACCTGGGACCTTTGCCTTTCGTGGGCAAGCGCACTACTGACTGTGCTATCCTGACACGACTCACGATGCCGCCTCACAACTTTACTTCCGCCAGTACCTCGTCTCCTACTTTCCAAACTTCACAGAAGCTCTCCTGCAAACACGCAAGACTAGCACTCCTGGAAGAAAGGATATGGTGGAGACATGGCTTAGCCACAGCCTAAGGGATGTTTCCAGAATGAAATTTCACTCTGCAGCGGAGTGTGCGCTGATATGAAACTTTCTGTGAAGTTTGGAAAGTAGGAGACGAGGTACTGGCGGAAGTAAAGTTGTGAGGCGGCATCGTTAGTCGTGTCGGGATAGCACAGTCGGTAGTGCGCTTGCCCGCGAAAGGCAAAGGTCCCAGGTTCGAGTCCCGGTTCCGGCACACAATTTTAATCTGCCAGGAAGTTTCATATCAGCGCACACTCCGCTGCAGAGTGAAGTTTCATTATGTGAAGATTACTTACCAGGCGAAGGAGCACAGGAAGTGACAGTAGCACAAATAAATCAATAAATTCACACACACATACACACACAAACGCTAGCTTCCGCAGCCTAGCTGCTTCGTCAGGCAGAATGGAAGGAGAGGGGAAAGGAAATAATGAGGGTTTTAAGGGAGTGGGTAAGTAGTCATTCCAATCTTTCCTCCAAGGTAAGTCTTTCCTGTCCCGGGATTGGAATGACTCCTTACCAACTCCCTTAAAACCCCCATCATTTCCTTTTCCCTCTCCTTCCCTTCTGCCTGATGAAGCAGCTAGGCTGCGAAAGTTAGCGTTTGTGTGTGTATGTGTGTGTGAATTTATTGATTTATTTGTGCTACTGTCACTTCCTGCACTCCTTCGCCTGGTAAGTAATCTTCATCTATTTTTTATATATATTTTTCCTGCTAGGAACGACAACTGTCCCGAGTTTCCCTATCTCACTCCGGTGTAAGTCAGTGCCTTTATGGACACTGGAGAATGCTAATGCCATCCCGGAATGTAGTCGGGCACTTCCGTGCCACCAGGGCCACCTTTCCACAGGGCATCTTATTGCTGTTCAATACCTCCAGCACCAAGCTCAGTGACTGATCCAGCAAAGTAAGCAGGACTTTTGGAAGAGGTACACTGCCACTATTGGATCTTGTGCCTCCCTTTCTTGGGTGTTGTCACTTGCTCAACACCTTTTACACTTCTACGCATTGGGGAGATCCCTTGTCTCCTTATTCAGGCTATCCTCTATACCAACCCAACTGCTATCACTGAGCACTTTGCAGAGCATTATGCATGTACTTCTGTGAATGCAGCCAGATTTCCATGCTCTTAGAAAGCATTTTGAACATAAGCAGTTGTCATTTTGCATGCACTCCCAAGAAACATACAATGCCCCATTTAGTGAGTGGAAGTTGCAAAGTGCCTTTGCTGCATGCCCAGATACCTCTCCAAGACCAGATGATGTTCACAGACAATTCCTCTGCCATCTGAGTGGGATTTCAATGTCAACTGCTCACTCTGTTTAATCATCTCTGGGCAGAGGGTGTTTCTTCCTCTCTGTGGTGGAACAGCATTATCACTCGTGATGATCCACACACAGTTGATAGATACCACCCTTTTTAGCCTCAACATTTTTTGTAGGCTCCTCGAATGTATGGAGAGTTGGCAGCCCAGGTGGATCCTCGAATATTGTGGCATCCTGGCCCCACAACAGGGAGGGCTCCCATCAGGGCCACTTCAATAGCGATAATCTTGTTTCACTGGAATCGGCTACTATAATGCAAAATAGAAAATGTCATATGATGTCAAATGTACTGACAAAATAAATGACTAGCAATGCAGTGCAGAGCTTGACCACTGTTGCCAGAGTGGAATATTTCAAATATAGTATGTAAGGAAGTAGTTTGCAGAACCATGTCACCAGGAGTCTGCAAGGATTTTGTAATCTGCATTAAGTAGAAGTGGTAGTATAATAATAATAATAATAATAATAATAATAATAATAATTTCATTGTCATTAGGCCTTCACAGCAATAGACAAAGTCACATAGATAACATAAATTGTTAATTAAAAGTGATAAGACATTTGCCAATAATATTACAATATTATATTACAGTTGAGAAATTCTTCTAAATTGTAGAATGGGTGGGCAACTAAACAGTCATGCAGAATTTGTTTAAATGCTTGTTCGGGTAAATCTTGTACATTTTGTGGCAGCTTATTAAATAGTTTATGCCCTACAAGTTCGTAGCTGTTGTATAAATTAAAACATAGTATATGTATAAGTTTATGACTGTCATGACCTTTAGTTTAAAGAACAGGGGTTTACAGTGTTCTTTATGTGGAGATCCAGTGATTACCCTAATGGCTTTCTTCTGTAGTATTAAGATGTCCTGGACACAGCTAGAGTTACCCCATAAAAGTATACCATATGTTATAATACTTTGGAAGAATGAGAAGTATGTTATTCTGACATATTTTTCAGATACATAATCCATAAGTCCCCTTAACAAATAAACTTGACAACTTAACACTAATATATTTCACATGTTGGCCCCAAGATAATTTATCATCTAGATATACCCTCAAAAACCTAATGTAACTTGGATCATCCGATTGAAGCTTGTCTTTTAGAGTAAAAACCATTTGCTGTGTTTTGATTCATTCAATAAGAATCCATTTGCTTTAAACCAGTAGGATGCTTGATCAAGTGTCTTTGCGACACAAATTTTAAGACTACTGAAATCACTGCTACTATGGAGAAATGTTGTATTATCTGCACATAGAACTGTACTGGATTTAATAAATGATGGCAGATCATTAATCATTATAAGGAACAGGAAAGGGCCCAGTACAGATCCCTGTGGAACACCTACCTTGACTTGTTCTATACTAGACATTTCTTTGCCTATGCAAACAACTTGCCTACAATTCTGTAGATATGATTTTAATAGTTTAAGGCTAATATCTGTGATGCCATACAATTCCAGTTTGTCTAGAAGTGGTGTATGTTCAACACAATCAAAAGCTTTGCTCAGATCACAAAAGGTGACCTGGGCAAAGCCTTTATCCTCAAACACTTGATGTAGGTATTTGACAACAGAGTCAATAGCATCAACAGTAGACAAGTTTTTCCTAAATCCATATTGATATTCACTGATTAATCCTAGATTTTCAAAGTAAACAGATAACTGTTGATAAATGACACATTCCAGTATTTTAGAAAAGGCTGAAACTATGCTGATTGGCCTGTAGCTTGAGGGTGACTCCGTATCTCTTTTTTATATACTGGGACTACCCTAGACACTTTAAGTTCATCCGGAAAATATCCCTCAGATATACACTTGTTTATGCAAAACGTTAAGGGGTACACAATGCAGTCTATTACTCTTTTTAGCATGTTGCAAGATATGTCATATATATCTGCACTGTCTGACGATTTCAACTGCTTTACTATTTTTAGAGTAAGACTAGGGGAGACTTCGGAGAAAGTAAACACATTTATATTTGTCATCGATCTACTAACATTTTTTGAAAGTCACTCTGATGACCTGATATCAGGTTTGATAATGGCATTTCCTACTTCTTCCACTGATTTAATAAAATAATCATTAAATTTTTGGGGGCTTACTTTTACTAATTTGTTTCTTGGGTCTTTAGTGACACTATTTATTAATTCCCAAGCGGCTTGGCACTTATTGGTGGACTCCTCAATACTTCTGAAATTGTGTGCCTTTTTGGCTTCCACAATGGCTTTTTTATATTTATTCCTACATTTAACATACTCTGATCTCGCATGCTCAGTCTTCAGTGCATTACTTATATTGTACAGTACCATGAGCTGGTGTTTCAGATTGGTCAGTTGCTCAGTATACCAAGGATTTAGTCTGTTTGTAACCTTTGTTTTGAACCCTTTGTCAATTACTTTGCATTTTTTAGGGGAATGCTGTCATTAAAGAGTGTCAAAAATATTTTGAAAAACCTATCAAACACTACTTTTGCTGACAAATTATTACTTAAACTACAGTGTGTGTCACCATAACATTGGTCAAACCATTCTCTGTCAGGAAGGGCCATACAGAACCTGGAAATTTTATCTTCTGTGATGGGTCTGGTGATTACAACTTTTGGCACAGGAATATCACACTTATCAGGATGGAACCTAGTTATGTAGTTTACAGATACTGCATCGTGATCTGAGTATGGAAATACTGTCACATGGCATGAGTCTTCTGCAGTTTTAAAGTTGACAAAAATATTGTCTAGACATGCTTTATCCCTTATTGGCCTACTGTTGATTGAATGTAAGTTGTGCTGCCTTAGAAGATTTTTTTAGTTCAGTGACACTCCGTTTGTTTGTTGTTACATCAAAATCTGCATTCAGATCACCGCCTATTACAACGTCATAGTGCAATCATTTGCTCCCTCTAAACACATTTAACAGCATCTCCAATTTTTCCAGAAATATACTGATGACACCTTTATGTGATCTGTATAATGATATTATTGCCAACTTAAGACTAACAATAAATATACCAGCAGCTTCAAAGTTTTGTTCTTCACATAAATAATCTAGATCCAACTTAGTAAACGAATAGCTGAGTGACTGGTTAGTGTATATTGCCACACCACCTCTTAAGTGCAATTTTCTACAGTAACTGTTTGCTATGTTATAGGTATCAAGTTTAACTAGTGTAAGTTCATTCTCAGTAGCCCAATGTTCACTAAAAAAAATATCAAAATTATTATCTAATCCAAAATCATTAACAAAGAATTCTTTACCTTTTATACCTTGTATGTTCAGGTAGCAAATTTTACATTCAGAACTGGTGTTTCCTTTAGAGTGAACATTTTGGTGAGGGGCTATAGGACGTTTTAGATCACTTATCTCACAGGCTTCTTCATCTTGCTGCCTTCCACTAAAAATCTTTTAGATGGAGAGGAGGTACCATCTTTCTCCTACCTGCAACACTTGACACTTATTTTTTCTTCTTCTGCTGCTGCTTCTTCATTTGGTGGAGCTGTACTTGCTGTTGCTGTTGAGGCTTCTTGTGGTGGTACTGTTATTGGTACAGCTGCCTTATTTCCCACTGCTACTACTGATGATGCCACTGGCAAATCTTCTCTTAGTGGTACTGTTACAGCTGCCTTATTTCACACTACTGCTACTGATGATGCCACTGGTGACTGTGACATTTCATGTGTTGGTGCTGATGTACTTTCTTCATTATTAGATGAAGCCATAGGTGTTTCTTCTTCATATGCTGTTGGTACTGTCTTCTTTTCGTTTGTAATTGGCAATGAACGTATTGCAGGCAGTGCAATTTTTACGTGACTGTTCATTCTTGCAGCGTTTAGCACATGGAGAATTTCTTTGGCCAACACTTCCTTGCCCAGGTGGTTTCTGTGCAGTACATGTCTGGTAAAGTGCTCTCTGGCAGAACTGGTTGCTTCAATGAATGTTGGGTTTACAAAACTGTTACAAATCTTCCTAAATTTTCAATTTGTTGCAACGATTTCTTTGTTTACACAGGAGTTTTCAATTAGGTCATATCTGTGGGGAATGTTAACAACAAGTACCTTTACTTGTGTAATTTTTCCTAGAATTCCTTCAGAGCTCTGACAGCAAGGCTACTTTCATTCTTATATACATCGTTTCCTCCTCCAATTATTACATAGTTAACACCACTTTTTACTGTTGTTTCACAGTTTCATAGCCCTTCCCATAATGGGGCTCCAGGCTTTGAAATACCAGTCACTTTATATTCTGACCAGAGATGAGACATGATTGCAGCTAACCCCTTACCATGACTGGTTGATATACGTATTTCTTCTTTTTTCGCAATTGTTTGCATGTCTCTCTTGGATTCCGCCTTGTCACTGGTTTTACATTTAGTAGTACCTGATGTTGTTAGGTTTTCACTGGCAATTTTTTGGTCCTCTGATGTTTCTAGGCAGTTACTCGCATCATTGAATCTTTCTCTCCGCGTTTTAGGACTGCCTGCATCAAGGATTTCGTATTGGTTCATTAGTGGAATGCGGAAATCGTTCGTTTTTAACACAGGGCAGGAGAACTGTTTAGGCCTAATATATACACTGTCTTTTTTACATGTTTGCATCTCTGTGGAGAGGTAAATATATTGAATTAAGTTTTTCAGCATTTCAGCATCCTGTTTGGCTTTACTTAAGTCAATCTGCAGTTCTTCCCTCACACTTACTTCAACTCCAGCGTTGCACATTTCATAAGCAGCTTCAGCACCGTTGCACTCGGTTCCACAGTCATACGAATTATTACTGTTTTGCTTCCACAAAAATACTTGAATGATACAATTTATGCATCATTACGCATGTTCTTACACCTGTTAACACTTTTTTTCGCAAAGTAGACAATTTACTGATGGTAATTTACCGATATTTATGGAGCGATTTTGCACTACATCCATATGCACCGCCATCTTTGTCAATGAGGGGTCCATGGGAAGGGGCGATAAAGTACAGTGCAGTTTATGAATGTGGCATGGCTCAAAACCACTAAAAACATGGTTAAAAATGTATTAAATTTTTTATTTTTATTTTACTTTTTTTTTTTTTTTTAAATTCTGCAAGTTGAAGATTACGTTCTTCTCTCGAAATGAGCCAGCATGGCTCAGTTGTGTTTCCATACTTCTGTCAAACACTTGTAGTTTTATCAAGCTAAGTGTATGCAAATAGTTATGGGGGTAACATTCAACATAAATCTTCATCACATTAATACCATGCTTTAGAGTTGGTCTGTACCAGAATCATTTCAAGAAGACCTCAATTCTAAATTTGCTCGTCAGATGCAACACCACCTCCTCATACCCAATACATCCAGTCAAGGCTCAATACTCAATGCCACCGGTAGTGTATTGAAAAACAAATTGTTACCTATGTATTTTGATGAATTTATATCAGCTACAAATGCATAGTTAGAAACTGGCATCTATGCCATTTTGAGGCCAAAAGAGCTTATTTAAAGACTATCTAGTGAATACTAATTTACTGAAATAAACCCATCTAGTGTTATTTGTAGATTAGTTTCAGGTGAACAGTCCTGCCAGTTCACGATAACAGCACTCCATTTAAATTGTGCAGACAGATTTTCTTTCCAAATTCTACTGCACTAATAGTATTCCAAACTCTTTGGATCAGCTGATTCAAATCACTCTGAACACAGTCATAATTAACAATGGAAAGGCCAGGCTGGAGTGTCAATAATAGAAGATAGGTAGCAACTCACCATAAAGATTATCACTGAGCCAGAGACATGCATGTACAATACACAATCACAGTCACACAACTTAAAGTTTTGGCCAAAACCTTCATCAGAAAAAGAGAGATAAACATACATTCACATAATCACTCAGACATAACTCAATCACACATGACCACCCTGGCTGGCCACTCTGGCACAACAAGCAACTTGACATCAAAGAGGGGAGTGGAAGGGGAAGGATGCCAAGCAGGGGTGGGAATAGAACCAAACTAAACAACTATTTTGAGAGATACAGAATATGACCAACAGTCAGTTTTGATTTTGTCAAGGTAGAAATAACACTAAAGGTGTTTTATGAATTATTGACCAAACCTTTGAAAATTAGAATGTGTTGCTCCTTGTTTTGTGTTATTTAAGCAAATAACTTGAATACATTTCCTTAGACATCTTGTTTGCAAAACAAGAATATTATAGTGTATGTAATCTAGCATTAACAGTATTGTTAGTAGATTGATATCTTCACAAAGGAAGGCAGTTTGACCCAGTTAAAAATAAACACTCCTCTCTAACAGTAATTAACACTGTGGTACCACAGGATTTGCTTCTTTGACCCTTTTCCATCATCATTGCATGACCTGCCTTGTGTTGTATAAACAGTATGGTAATATGCTATGCTGATGATACAACTCTTCTCACCTCATATCAAAACATCAAAGTCTCACGTAGTAGAACACAGAAATGATTCAATTCTGCCATCCACTGGTTCTCATCAAATAAATTATTCGGCAATCCGGAGAACATACAACAGCTTCTCCAAGGGTTGTCCTGTGCCAATGAAAATAAATAATTAAAACATTTAGGAATGCATAGTGATTCAAACCTTAACTGGAAAGAACATGTAAACCAGGTGTACAAAAATATTTCAAGAGTCTCCTGCCCCCTTTGGAAACATAGGGACATAATTCATAATGACTTTCTTAAAGTAATGTAGTTTGGACTTCTCCAGTCACATATAATTTATAGCCTCATGATATGAGAAAACACTCCTCATATTTCCAGAATCCTGCAAATTCAGAAAATAATGCTATGCATAAAGTGTAAACGAGGTTCCAGAGAGCACTGTGGCCCTCTGTTTATGTCTCAGACTACTGACTGCTGTCAATTTATACATTTAGAGTTGTGCACTTGTGTAAAAACCAGTTTCATAAAAGGTGTTGTAAGCGAATATAGTCATGATTACAAACACCAGAAGGCATATTTTTATATACCAAGATACAGACTAGCAAATTCTGGTAATTCACACAAAGTAAATACTCCAAAAATGTTAACCAAAAAATCAGCAATATCTCGTGCCCTGCCATTTAAAATTGTTAAATAAAGACAACATAACTAGTTATGTGACAACCCATTCTAGTGTTTGAGATCAGAGTAGTGCTAAAATACTGTATATTTGTAAGCCACTAAACTCACTGTGTTTCTTTTCTTTTTTTTCTGTTTATGTATACTTATTATTATTATTATTATTATTATTTCTTTCTTCATAGGTAATCATTGGCGAAAACATCGTAAGATAATCACTCCTACATTTCATTTTAAGATTCTTGAAGAATTTGTCAATGTTTTCAACTCAAATGGAGATGTCATGATCAATTTATGGAAAAATAAATTAAATGGGCCAGCATTTGATATTTATTCTTATATCAACTTGCTTACCTTGGATATTATAAGTGGTAAGTAATGGTGTCCATATAGCATTTCTAACTAGTTAAAGTGTGAACTGGACACTAAATTCATTTCTGTTTCTTATAATTTTCAGAGACAGCAATGGGAGTTTCTTTCAATGCACAGATCAACAGTGACTCTGAATATGTCCGTGCTGTTCGAAGGTACAACTCACAACTGTCACTCTACAAACAGCACTAATAGTGGAAAACATTTGTTGAAGTTTAAAATTCAGATTTCTACTATGGTTTGCTTACTTCATGTTGTGTTCTCTTACTGTATCTTGATGTTTAATCTCTATTTTATGGTATATCTTTAAGCATTGTTAAGATTAGTTGCCTCTATTCGTTTAGAAATAGCAATTTAATGACTGTGGATTTCAGAGTACTGAGGTAAAAAATGGGAAATTGTTTGTAGTTGAACAATATTTTGTGTGCCACACAGTAACTTAGCAGTTTTATGGTTCACTCATATAGTAGGGTTATTAATTTCTGTTGAAATTATTGTGAAATGCAACATTTTGTGTCATAGATGTACACAATGGAAACTAATTCTTGTTGAAGAGTTTTGGGTATGCAGCAGAGTAGCTTGGATATTTTGTTGCAGACTGGTACTTAAAATATATAATTTTCTTGTTTATACAAACTGCAAGACCAGGCCTTGAAAAACATGTGATTGTTGACAACTGCTCTGTCATCATCCTCTGTGAAAGGTTTCATCTTCAAATGTGATATGGATGTGCATGTAGTGAGCATACTGCACTCCTGGTCATTCTCAGCTAGCTGCTACATTGGTATAATGAGGTTCAGTGAACCCCATTGCAGTTCTCACACTGAGAGAAAATTCCTGGCAGTACTGGTGATCAAACCACACTCCACTGTGTAAAGGGCTGTCGCTTTTCCCACTCAGCTGTGGAAATGTATTGCAGACCAAAATTGAGCAAAGGCAATAGATTTTCATGTTACTGTAATGAAATGAATTGGATCTGTGCAGGTGAAATCAATTAGATGTTGTGAGAAGAAATAATGTTAATGATATTGATGTAGAAATTCTTCATTTGTGAATTCTGAATACTGAACATATCTGGTGTCACTTTGCTGATATTATCTCATTGATTTCATATACATTCTATTCTGTTTCAGTATTTAGTTTACTATATGTAAATCGCATGGTAGGATTCTCTGTAGTATCCATTTCCCACGAAGGAAGAACATCTAGTTATTTGTTTAGAAAAACAGGAGTAAAATGTAAGCCATATAAAATGTTTGGCTTGGTTTGGAAAGTATGCTCAGTTCACCTGATGTGTAAGATTTCTCCAAGAAAACAGTAAGAAAAATGGACTGTAATCCTGGTCTACCATAAATTTTGATTTGACATATTATTAGTTATTTATATTTACATGTTCTATAGTATTTACATATTATTATATATAAATAGTTTTACAATTTTGTTTCATGCTTCCACAAATGTCAAATAAAATAATATAATATACCTAGAACTGTGAGCATAATTCTAGCAAGTAGACTTTTTTATATCTGACTTTTGAGGGGGGAAATATGTCATGTCTGTAACTCCATATATTTTCAGCACAAATTGTCTCATACTGAATATGGAAAATGTGTTGCAATGAAATACTAGAGAATGTGTTCATAACCAAATACACTTTATTCTTTATTGCCATTGACCACATACAGTAGAATAGATTTTACAAAAAATTAATTTGACATAAAAAATTAAAATTAATGTTCAAAACAAGCTCATATAGTTACTTTGGTACATTTGTTATAATACACTATAATTAATGTTCACAATAAATGCACAAATTAAGTTTTTTTGGAGTGTAGTATCATCATAGTTGATATCATCTTATATGATAATACTGTCACCATCCACATCAAAGAATTCATTTATATTGTAGTATGGGTTCTTTGACAGTCAGTCATATACCTTTAATTTGAATTTTTTAAATGGTAAGGATCGAGCAGCTAGAGGAAATTCAGGCAGCTAGGGTCCGAGCAGATTCTTTGCAGAGGAGTCTGTGGTCTTAATTTTATCTCAGAGTTTTTTGACTGAAGTTACAAGTATTCATTCAGTTCCCCTTGATTGAGTAGAGTTTGTGATACCAGACTAGAAGCATCACCTTGTCTAATAATTTCCCACGCTGCCTTGCACTTATTTGAGGCACCCTCTGTGTATTTTTCATATGCTGCTTTTTTGGCTTCTACAAATTTAGCTTTGTAGTACTTTTTGTTTTTGAGGTAGGCATTGTAAGCGACATCCCTCTCCTTATCCCCTTGATTATCCTCACTTTTATATTTCCGATACAGAATGAGCATCTGTTCTCTAATATCTGTCAATTCATGTGTATACCAGTTAATATTTTTATGTTTACCAGAGGTTCTGACTTTTACTAATGGTGAACATGAGTACCATATGACATTATATTTTAAAAAAAGTTATCAATTGATTTTCTACTCCAGTTTTTTCAGCTTGTCACTCATGGACAGGGTCCCAATTTGTGTTCATTAAGTTTTCAATGAATAACTTGATGTGCTCCTCCCTCTGCTTTCTTACCCATGACACATTGCATTTATTTGAATAAATTTGTTATTTATGGGACAATGTTAGCAGCAGTGGATCATGATCTGAAAATATTCCAGAGGCCAGGCTAACCACATATTCACCTCTATGTAAATTAACAATTATATTATCCAGACATGCCTTATTATGGGTAGGACACTTGTCCGTGCAGTGAAAGTTTAAGGATTTTAAAATATTAAAAAAAAAAAAACTCTAGACTCCTGATACTTAGAATCTTCCATTTCAATATCAAAGTCCCCACAGATAACAATCTTTGTTTTAAAACCTGTATGTCCCCTCACCATTGACTCAAATTGCTCAAAAATATATTTATATCTCCATATGGAGATCTATACAAGCTCACAATAATTATATTTTCTTCTATCAGTCGTACACAACTAAACTCAGCATTTATTTCAGAACTATATGGTGTCATGTCTAATTTTGAAAATTTTATGCTGTGTTTAATGTAACTTGCAGCCCCACCATTTTTTTTTTTTTTTTCTTTACATAATGTCAGCTACATCATATCCTTGAGGGATGAAGCAGTCAACTTGATTCTCTTTTAGCCAATGTTCTGATACACAAATCAAATCTACATTTTTAATGCTACAAAAATGTTCTAACTCTAATAATTTATTTCTTATACAACAAATATTGACTTGCAAAATTGTCAAAGTTTTATCACCACTATCTTCCTCAGGCAACCACTTGTCTGTGGGTAAATCCCAATTAAATACACTATGATTCTTTATACTGGAACTGACAGGATTTTCACATCCACTTGATTGATTACAGAGTTCTGAAGTTTCCACCTGAGTAGGCCTATTCAGTGTTTGTTTAGTATTGTTGAAGTGGGGCCAAATTCAAGTGGAATTGTCCCCTTCCACTGGTTTCCCTGTGCATTTACAGTGATACCTTGTTTGTTTACACAGCTGCTATCTCAGATTATTTCTCACAAAGCTTGGTTTATATCTGATGCAAGTCTTACCTTACCAGATCGATTAAGATGTTGACCGTGCATTGTGAAGTTGGCTTTCTCGTAACTGCTGATGCCAAGAAGACTTACATTTTTAAATTTTGAACAGAAATGTTTTAATTTCTCATTTGTTCATCGGATTTTGAGGTTCACAGATGACTGGTCCTCAAAGTCGAATCTGATGGGTATATTTGTCACAATTTCGTTTGTAGATGACAGCAGCTGCAGCACAACAAACAGCTTTTTGTTTTGTTTTTTATTTTTTTATATACAAATGAACTGGCTTCATTACAATATACATCATTTGATCCTGCTATTAGCACAGCAGTCACTTTCAGTAGCACTTGTGCAGTCTTCTCCAATATCGCATGTCACATTTGCAAATTTCACTCAGGTTTAACAACAGCTGACACTGTAATATTCTCCTTGGCATCGTTTGAGACCTGGATTGCAATAATGCATGCATGGCTGTCTCCAAACATTTTGATATTGTGTAAGTGTTTTTGTGTAACTGCAGCACTGATCCTTTTAGCTTCAGAGTTCGTTTTTGAATGTCTGTTTCTGGAGTCATACTCACTCACAAACATTGTGACACATCTTTTGAAAAGTTGCTAAATGTTTTCTCCTTAAAAGTGCATCCAGTAGACACCAACAAGCTGGTTTTTAGTAGATTTGTTGGTAATTATCTCCTACATCATTGCCCACAATAAAGATAAAATTTTATGTGCATGCTTTTGTAATATGATCACATAAAATTCCTGTCAGATTGGAAGAATCATGAGAAAAGTGTACTTAACTTGACTCATAACTCAATATACACAATGTATCAATTTTCATAAATCTTTTATACTTATGAAATATAGTAGTGGAAAAGGGTTGTACTTTGGGACATTTTTACATTTTAATTTTTTATACTATAATTTTTTACAACAAATTTGAAAATTTACCCCATCACAGACACCAATTTTAGGTAGTATTGAATGAACATCAGGTTTAGGCTAGCTCCAATATTTACACAATTACTCACCAATAAAGATTTTTGTGACATTTGTCCCAAGGTACAACCTATGGCTTCAGCTTGGGACAGTGGTGGTTTTACTTTGGGACACAGTGATGTATTTCAATTTCTTAGTCTTATGAATGAAAACATTGTATTGGAATTACGTATTACTTGTTCATTTGTTAGTCGAAATACAAAAGTTATTATACACGAAAACAAGAGATGGTGGGAATAAAATATTAAATGAACGAAACCCACAACACACCACTGGAGCTCGTAGTTCTTTCACTATATTACTGCTACCTCCAAAGCTACTGCCAAGCTTGAGAATTTCTTCATCAGAAGTAGTGGAAGATGGAAACTCCTTTGTCAGTTTAGTGGCTTCTTGATTTGGGAAATACTTCTGTTCTTGTTTTTTCCCTCTTCAATTGTGTACTGTAGAAAATCCTGCTTCATCAAGATTCCAAACTTTCTGAGGTTGTAGACCGTACCTGGAATAAACTGCTTGCAGTTTCTGTAAAAAATGTTCAACATTGGGTTTGTTGAAAGATGCCATTTGACCTGGTTTTCTAAGGGATATTCTGTTCTTTTAAGACTTCCAAAAGGTTCTGTACCATTGCCTTCCAGCCAATTCCTCTTCCTCCCATGTCACTGGATATTTAATGTTGTTAGCTTTAGTATATCAGAAGGCTAACTTTTTCTGATCATCCACCGACACACCAAAGTTCCATTGTGCAGCCCTTACTATATAAGAAAGAAGTTCTTCCTCTTACTCTGTGGTGAAGACTTTTTGTGTAGCACTTCTGGATTCATATTTGAAATGAGTTTGACCAGAAAATCTGTGTTTTTCAATGTGCCTAGCAAGAGTACTTTTCGAAACTCCATATACTTCAGCCGCTTCTCGTATAGATAGTTTCTGTATAATAACCTCATTTGCAGCTACCCCCCATGCATTCTGCATTTGTTTTTTTCTCTTTTCCTTCCCACCTTACTTCTACCCATCTAAAAAGATAAACAAATTTAAGTAAAACTGTAGACAAAATGTTCGGTTGTCCCAGGGTGCAACCAGAGAAGTGTCCCAAGGTAAAATCAAATACACAATAACAGAAAACAATATCCTAGACTATGTACACATTTATATCTTTATAACTTATGGTATCAATAGCTTACTTAAACAATGCTTTACAACACTGTATTTAAGAAATATCAATAATGATGCTTAGCTTTTATTTATATCTTCTAAGAATAGTGGCTAAATTTTACTTTCAAACAAGAAAACTTGTAAAACTTTTCCTCAGATCTCAAACATCATCCAAATAAACATGGCCTCCTATTCCCTCTGAAAATAGGCCTGACAACTTTACTTTGTAGTTCTTAGAGTTGCCACTCGAGTGCACTGCCTTTATTAAAAAGTGTCCCGAGGTACAACCCTTTCCCCCAAATTCATTGACAATCATAAGGAAAATGCATTCAGTTATCCTTTGACTTGTGTACTGTGTCTATAACAATAACATAGCAATATATGAACATACTGTGTCATCTCCAGTAAAATTTTGGTTATGTGACTGTGTTGTAATTTTATAATATTGAAAACTGCTTTGATCTAATTTCAAGTAACTTTCATCAGACTGAGATGTATTTTAGAGCTTCATTGAAACCACAGAAGTTACAGGTCTTTCATTGTACACCCAATATTCTTAATAAGGAACATGTTTTGACTGTATGATAGGCCTGAAAAATAGAAAATTACAGTATGTGTGAAGGAAAGCACAATATAGCATTTTTGGTTAAATATTAAGATTTCAACTGTACGTAAGTGAATACTTTTAATTAGGACTCCTAAACCAGCAATTTGTATTAAAACTGTAAATAATGAACACAGTTACTTGCTATCCTTAAATGTAAAAAAAGGGGGAAAATCAGAATTATTTTCCATCTATTGATCACAGCTTTTGCTCTTTCCAGGTGCCTTGTTTCAGGAAATATCACTCTTCTTCAGATAATCTCTCATAGTTACAAAGTAATGAGTCATAATAGATCTATTAGTTTATCTGTCATGTGTTATATTACTATAAAATATTATCTGAAATTAAGTGACATTGCTAAAAACTGGTCTGCTTGATAATATATAATAGCAATAGATAGACTGAAAATGAACCTATTTTCTAGTAGTCAAATGATTTATGTACAACCCATCTGCAAAATATCTTAGAGCAATTTAGTCCTTTAGACACATTTGTTGTCTGTTTTATAAGCTTCTTTTTCCTTGGTTGTTAAATTTACATTATATATGACTGAATTTTTGTTATAGTGCTTCAGATATTACTCTTAAGCGGACATTCCGACCATGGCTTTTTCCTGACTTTGTGTTTAACCTGAGCAGTCTTGGGAAAGAGTGGAGAAACCATTTACATGTTATGAAGACAACTACTCAAGCAGTAAGTTTTTAAGAACTCTCAAAGCAATAGGCATGACATCATTGTAATTGAAATTGTAGATAAAATAATAATTTTTGTGAAGCCACTGAACATACGAGGGTGATTCAGAAAGTAAGTTCTTTTTCTTGTCTTTTTCAAAAATAAATAAATAAATAAAAGAATCATTTTCGTTTGGGGACTGCTATTGCATACCAGTAAACAGTATACCCCTTCAGTTGTTTTTTCACCATAATTTCTATACGCATTCAAACATTTGTCATACTACTTCATATGCTTCAAAATCCCTGTGAGTGTAGGCCCATCCTTGAGCTCCTCACCCTTTGAGAATTCAGATATGGTGTTTCTGTTTGACTACTTCATCCACTTTTTCAAGAAATTCATCATTCACTACAGATAATCAGCCACCCACTTTTTCCTTTATTCAAGACGTTAGTGTGAAGTTGGTGATGCTAGCTTCACACATTTGTACAATGTAAGAGACTGGAACTTGTTGTTTGAATTGTCCTCTCAATTTTAGTGTAGTAAAATAATTACAATAATAATTTCTGAGGCCTGATATTATGTTAAGATGTTTGATTTAGTCTTCTATTTTCTCTTGAACATATGATAAACTGAAGAGACTGAACTCATTGCTGCAGTAAAAAGTATTCCAGTAATTGGGGGAAGATTTTATTTGTTAAAATTGTTATTATTATGCTCTTTATTATTAATTTGAAGATAAAATAATAATTTAATATTGTAACCGCAATTGGCAAAGATATTGGTAGGTCCTACTTCAATAAAATACTTTCATGCAGAAATGTTATGCTACTGCTATGACTGTCACACAGATGGTTTACTAATAGTTTATTCATCTAAAAATCATGTGTATTTTAAATTGGTATATATATTCTAAATTTAGCAATGCCTATCATTTATTAATGTGTGTAGTACACTAAACTAGGTGTACTTAACACTATTATTTGCCCCATTTATTATAGTCTCTATCTAAATGGGTTTGAAGGGGTACAAGTTTGTCATAATTTTTATTCTTACAAGATTTGATATAAGCATGAGCAGTATTATTTTGTTTATTTAGATATTACACATGACTGCAGTGAGCGAAGTTTACACCAGTTTTACTATCTGTCTCTGTTATAATACTTTCATGTACAGCTGTCTTAGATTATTTTCACTATGAGAAGTAATGGAGCATCAATAGCTTTGTGCCAGAGTATACAGTGAACAGGATTTGAAGTAACATCAATGTTGATAAATGTTAGGATAATTAATTTCAGAACTAGGAAATAACATTCAATTCTTTATATTTCATTAGCAAAGATAAAAAAATAGCACTCTTACTGTAATTTATGTATCCCTGTAGATACAAACATTAGTTAGTAATTATTTTTATCCTAAGTAAATATTAATCCACACTTAATAGTATTAGAATCATTTTAAACTAATGAAAATCTTTCAATTTTTCAGATACTACAGAACAAAAAATTACAGGTGAAAGCTGAACAGGGCAAAAATGTAAGCCATAATGATAATAATGACAATGATATTGGTAAGTATCATTTACACTTCATAGGTTTTCAAATTTATGTCAAGTACAAAATTTGAAACCAAATTCCTGTTATTGTCTAATGTATTTACTGTAATGTTAGTTGCATTGTATTTTTATACAGGGTGTCTCACCCTGTGCTCCAGACTGAATGCTGAAAGACATAATCAGTCTCTAATTATGATGATGATGATGATGATGATGCCTCACCTACGAGTCATCAGGTGGCGCATTTTCTGTGGTGTTTGAGCAGATATTTGCAATTTCATTTTTTGTTGTTGTTGTTAGGTTGTTTAAGGGGGACTGAACTACAAAGGTCATCAGTCCCCCTTCGTTTTTTGTGTAGCTGGAGTCAGGCCAAACGAATTCTGCCCATCACACTATTCCTGCGATGCCCAGTGTAGAGGTAAAGCATCAGTTTGCTTCCATCATGATTTTTAAAGTGAATTTTTTGTGCTCAATCAATAGAGCAGTCCCAAATTAGTTTAGTGTGATATTCAGTTTATCAAAATGTATTAACAGAGACAGTGAAACATGACAATTAACCAGTACTCTGGACGCGGCTGTGTAGTGCTTACATAAGGCTGTAGCAGTTTTAGAATCATTCAAGGAAAGTCTACACCAGGTAGTGCATAGGTATCCGGGCCATGCAATATTAGTCGGAGGTGACTTCAACCTTAAGAGTATAGATTGGGACCTTGCTAGTTACATTTCAGGCGGTACAGACAAGCAGTCTTGCGAGCTACTTTTGGACATATTCTCCGAAAACTGTCTTGAGCAGTTAAACCGGCAACCCACGCGCAATGGAAATATTCTAGACCTTATAGCCACAAACAGGCCTGACCTTATTAACGATGTCTGTGTAGAGACAGGAATTAGTGATCATGATATCGTCATAGCGTCGATGGTGACCAAAGTTTATAAACCAGTCAAGAAGGCTAGGAGCGTGTTTTTGTTGGGAAAAGCCGACAAGCAAATGTTACGATCGCACTTAGAAACTGAATGGGCATCGTTTAATTCTGGGACTATGGATGTAGAGGACTTGTGGACTAAATTTAAATGCATTGTTAATGAAGGGTTAGAGAAATATGTGCCAGTAAAGACGATTAAGGATGGAAAAGATCCACCGTGGTATAATAATAATGTTAGAAAGCTGCAGAGAAAGCAAAGGCTGTTGCACTCTCGATTCAAAAAAGAACACGCAAATGATGACAGGCAAAAGTTAGTAGAGATTTGTGCGTCTATAAAAAGATCGATGCGTGAAGCATATAATAATTATCACAGCCATACCTTAGCAAAAGATCTTTCCGAGAACCCGAAAAAATTCTGGTCCTACGTAAAATCGATAAGCGGGTCAAAGCCAACTGTCCAGTCACTAGTTGATCATTCCGGGGCAGTAATAGAAGAAAGCAAACAGAAAGCTGAAGTTCTAAATTTAACCTTTAAGAAATCTTTCACGCAGGAGGACCGCACAAATATACCATCATTTGATCAACGTACTAATTCCAAAATGGGGGACATAGCAATAGGTATTTCCGGTGTAGAGAAGCAGCTGAGAGAGCTAAATACGAAAAAGTCTGCTGGTCCGGATGGAATACCAGTTCGGTTTTACAAAGACTATTCTGCGGCATTGGCCCCCTACTTAGCTTGCATTTACAGCGAATCTTTAATTCAGCGCAAAGTTCATAGTGATTGGAAAAAAGCGCAGGTGACTCCCATGTATAAGAAAGGAAAGAGAACTGACCCATACAATTACAGGCCAATATCGTTGACATCGGTTTCATGTAGAATTTTGGAGCATATTCTCAGTTCGAATATAGTAAATTTCCTTGAAACGGAAAAGCTTCTTTCCATGAATCAGCACGGGTTTAGGAAACATCGTTCATGTGAAACTCAGCTTGCCCTTTTCTCACATGACATCTTGCGAGCCATGGACGAAGGGCAACAGGCGGATTGTGTTTTTCTCGACTTCAAAAAGGCGTTCGACGCGGTGCCACACTGCAGACTGCTAACGAAGATACGAGCTTATGGAATAGGTTCACAGATTTGTGACTGGCTGGAAGACTTCCTAAGTAATAGAACGCAGTACGTTGTTCTCGACGGCGATTGTTCATCAGAGACGAGTGTATCGTCAGGCGTGCCCCAGGGGAGTGTGATAGGACCGCTATTATTTTCTATCTATATAAATGATCTGATGGACAGAGTAAGTTGTAATTTGCGGCTGTTTGCTGATGATGCTGTGGTGTATGGGAGGGTGTTGTCTGTAACTGACTGTAATAGCATACAGGTTGACTTAGACAAAATTTCTAGTTGGTGCAAAGAATGGCAGCTAGCTCTCAATGTAGAAAAATGTAAGGTGATGTGCATGAGTAGAAAAAACAATCCTATAAAGTTCGAATACAGCATCAGTAGTGAGCTTCTTGATGCGGTCGCGTCGTTCAAATATCTAGGCGTAACATTGCAGAGCGATATGAAATGGAACGAGCATGTAAGGACAGTTGTGAGTAAGGCAGACAGCCGACTTTGGTTTATTGGGAGAATTTTGGGAAGATGTACTTCACCTGTAAAGGAGACCGCGTATAAAACGCTTGTACGACCACGTCTTGAGTACTGCTCAAGTATTTGGGACCCGCAGCAGATCGGTTTGAAGGAAGACATAGAGGCGGTTCAGAGGCGAGCAGCTAGATTTGTTACCGGTAGGTTCGACCAATGCGCGAGTGTCACGGAAATGCTCCGGCAACTCAATTGGGGATCGCTGGAAGAAAGACGACGTTCTTTTCGTGAATTTCTGTTAAGTAAATTTATAGGGCCGGAATTTGAAGCTGAGTGTAGTACGATCTTGCTGCCGCCTACTTACATTTCGCGTAAAGATCACAAAGACAAGATAAGAGAAATTAGGGCTCATACGGAGGCATATAGGCATTCTTTTTTTCCTCGTTCAATTTGGGAGTGGAATAGGAAAGGAAATGCCTAGTAGTGGTACAGTGTACCCTCCGCCACGCACCTTACAGTGAATTACGGAGTATGTATGTAGATGTAGATGTAGATATAAGGCGGTAGCCGCCAGCATGAGGCATGGCGGCACACGTGAGATGGTGCACATCAGGTGAGAATGAAGTGGAAAGCCCATGTGTACCAATATGTCAGTGTCTGTCCTGGGTATCAAATGCGTTAGACTCTGTTTGAGAGCAATGCTAGTAGCCACAGCTGTAATGCAGCACAATACAGTATCATTTTCAAGATGATTTCACCTAACAGCTATGCGTTTTCGCTTCTATATACCTAACACTATAATATCTATCAAATTTTATGAAGGTCTGTAATTAATGAAACACAGAACAAAGTAGACAAATTTGTTTTAATTTAGCTTAGTTAATGCACGTATTAGTGACAAGACTATACTGAACACTTATGAAGCAATTTCTAATCAAGTGAACAGTTAATACATTAATTAGTCACTACCAAAGCAATTTCCTGTAACTGATTTGCATTCCATAATTAACATAGAGCCTATTGATTTTTCATTGTGGACACGTAATCCATTAACAGTCCACATGCAATAAATAAAATCATAAAACCGGTTAAAAGTAAAGTAGCCTTCAAGCGCTTAGAGCAAAGGGAAACAGAGAAAGAGGAATCAAAACTTTATTACTGTTTCTTTGGGGCAGGTGTTCGAACAAACCACTGTCTTGTTCTCTACATCATTCCAGTCTAGAATGAATGCTAGTCATAGTGCGCAGTACATCATATGATCCATCAAGTACAGAGAGGGGTCTGCCTGATGTGATTTTTTTACCTCATCACTGTTTTCACATTCTTCTGTGAACACCATATCTTTTATTGTTCCCTAGAAATAGAAGTCGAGAACTGACAGATTGGGCAACCTAGCTGGCCACTGTACATGCACATTTCCACCTATTATCTTACTGGGAAGTGTGCCTCGGTTGCACAGTGGTAGAGTGCCAGACTACAAATCCAAAGGTCCCGGGTTCGATCCCCGACATGTCCTAGGATTTTTATCTGTCACTTTCCACTTCTTTCACCTCTGGCAGTATTGCTCATGTGAAAAATACCGAGTAGCACCGTGGTTCGGAACCCACGTTAAACTGTAGGTCCCCCTATAACTGGCTGGGTAAGTCAGTTCGAAGGTCGGAGGAAGGCAACGGCATACCACCTCCAAACAGGACCATGCCTAGTAAAGCACTGTGGTGTTCAGACCAATCTTCGGATTGTTGACTGCTTTTTTTTTTTTTTTTTTTTTTTTTTTTTTTTTTTTTTTACTTTTCTTACTGGGATAAAGATCTCATGCAGCTTGGCACACAGAAGCAGTGCAGTGGCTGGATGCACCATCCTGTTGTATCCATATCATTTGCCTCATTCTTAAGTCAATATCATCAAGCAGATAACGCAGTTCTTTGTGATGGAAATCGGTGTACATTGCCCCGTTCAGCCTGCCTTCAAAGAAATGAGGACTAAGAACACACTTACCGATGGTACCACTCCAGCAACTGACAATCCATCGGTGTTGAAGATCTGCCTCATGCAACCAATGGGGATTCATGGGGACCCAAAAGAGATGGGCAGTTTGATTTGGCATGCATGTGCCGCAAAATATTACTCGGCAGTGAATAGAGTCTGTTTAAAAAACTCCGGTGATTGTTTTAAGGCCCATTCACAAAACATTAGTCTGTTGGCCTTGTCATTCACTGAATGCCTTTGGGGCATGTGCTGGCGGTATGGGTGTATTTTTGCATCTTTCAAAATGCAATTCACCATACAGTGCAATATTTGTAACTCACTAGCGAGCATCCTTGTACTGCTGTGTGGATTTGCATGTACCATATGAAACATAATGGCATTGTTATGATATCGCATAGACCTGCTTCATTGTCGTTTCAACGGGCGCAAATCCCCAGTGTCTCATGCTCGTTTTACTACAGCCCTCAATGTGACTGCACAGGGATGTCTTCCTTCTCATTCCAGATACTTTTCAGTGTACACCAGAGCTGCCTCCCTGGCAACTTCATTACACATCCCTACAATTTGTAGTATGGAATCTCATCAGAAAGATACTGTTAATTACAGTAACAACAATTAAACTGGGTGCTTGTACAAGTTAATGCTAACAGCACTTACCCATTACCAAAATCATGTCTGTTACTTCTGAAGGTGTGTACATGTTGAATTGTGCAGTGCGGCATGGCCAAAGAAAACTGAGATGTGTCCACTGCCAGCTACACTGTCATACAGCACTTGTCATATCTGTAAACATGTGTTCGCATCATCTTCCTTACCTCAGATGCCCTGTCGCATGTGCTGCCACACTTCACACTGTCTGCTACTGCTTTATGGAAGCATTGCACAGCCGCTTTCGAAGTATTGGTTAATTGTCATGTTTCACTTTATCTGTTAATACATTTCGATAAACTCAATATCACACTAGACTAATTTAGGACTGCTCTGGCGACTGAGTACAAAAAATTTCACTTTAAAAATCTTTTTGTTTGTGATGTGAAGCAAACTGACACTTTACATCTACACCGGGCATCACAGGAATAGAGTGATGGGCAGAATTTGTTTGGTCTGAGTCCAGCTACACATTGCAAAAAATAAATTGCTAATATCTGCTCAAACACCAGAGAAAATGCACCTGGCGACTCTTAGGACTGTAAGCAGTGCTTTAGTTGGGCCAGTACGGGACGGTACAACGTACCACCTAAAATTCAAACTCGCTGTTAGTGTACCGGCTAAATTCTTCCTTAAATCTGTGAAAAATAGTCCGACTGTAAATTGTCGGATGGATTCTGGAAAGAAAAATTAGAAAGTTTTATGTTTGTTTGAATTGCAATCATAACCATCGAATCATTGAAATTGCACTTTTGCACAATTCCAATAGAATCTTACTGGCGATCAAATCTTCAAATTAGCCAATGGAGAGTTTCAACTAGTCTGAACCGAGACAGAGGAAATCCTCCTTACCGACTCCAAAGCGTTTGAGAACTTTGCTCCAAAGAGATAAGCCACTACATATGCAAAGTCATTTGCATGCAATATCATTGCCTATTCGTTGAAGAAAGCAAGTACAAAATTCAGGTAGTTCTTGTACATATTTAAGGGACAGTACATCACAACATTTTGACTTAATGTCCATTGATTGAATCATGAAACACTACATGAGTTATGTATGTTTTCATGCTTAGCATGACACATTTTGAGAATGACTCATGGTCAAGCTAAAATATTTACCATAAATAATATGTTTAATTAACCATCTTTCTTGCACTGTAGTCATTTTAAGATTATAAAATAGTGTATAGCAGCATTAGTAGGAACTAAAATAGAAGCGAATTTTAATCTCTTTGACCAATGCTTTTTCAACCGGCTGGATGTGTACATATTCAACTGTTGGTAATGCTGCCAGTTTTGCTTCTTACGGCGGTAAACGCTTGGTTCCACCTTTAAAAGTTCAACACAGTTACATTGACTGAATTTTGTTTGGTTTTTGTGTGATATAAGTCTGGTTTTAATTCCTGGTAGTGACATGCCCTCCTATTGTTATCTGGAATGCCATTCCTGATTCATTATGATAAGATGCCGTCGTCCAAAGCCGATGTGCGATATCCTCATCTATACTAAACCCTTGAATACAATAAAAATGAGTTTCAAATTTTTAAATTAGAGCTATATTTTGTTAGTCCATTCACATGCCTAAATCTTTTCTTTCTTGATTTTAGAAAAATGTCCATTTAACCCATTTCATGTGGAATGAGCAGAGTACTGCCTGAAATTTTTTTCCGCCGAGCAGAGTACCATCTAAAATGTTTTTCCAACTAAAGCACTGACTGTAAGATACCCTGTGTATGGCTTAGTTGTAATCTGAAGATAATGGATTTATTCAAAATCTTTTATATATAATTAATGACTTATCCTATATCACTATGTACCTCTGTACAATGTATGATTTGCAGGATCAATAAATATACAATACAATGCAATCTCACATTGGTTGTGATTTAATTGCTATAAGGCCAATATTTATAGTTCTCAAAGTGTGGTTCAGTTATATGAAACAAGAAATGAACCATAAAAAAGTACTGAATTTACTACAAAATTGTATATATTTTTTTTTACCCTGAGGAGTAAACTTAACAATACCAGAAGAAATGCTGAGAGACTTATCAATTTCTTCAATCATAATTTTTGGGGTTAATACTCACATACTTTACTTCTGTTACCAGAAGTCTATTTCTTTATGTATAATATTCAATCTGTGTTTAAAATTGTTATTATGCTACCTTTATTATATGGCAAAATTGTCATTTATTAACTCTTTGTTATATACTCATATGAAGTATTACAGCCAATATCTTATTTAAGGGATGAACTCTGGTAGATAAGGAAACTTTATGTCACCTCTCTGATAAGTACACATTCCTTTGAATGTACTGTTATGGTGATTACTTGAAATGTATCTCAGAGGAAGTGTGAGTAGGCACCAGACAATACATTACACCTGTTGTATTGACAGGTTCTACACAAAAACATAACACACTCAATAGAAGTCATACATCAGACTGACGGAGTCTTGCTCCATGTGTGTGCACCTTCTCATATAGGGCACACTGTGTGCAGCTCCTGTGGCATGCCAGGCAGTGGCCTGTTGCACTAAAGCCAGTGCCATTTTCAATTACATGGCACACAGATATATCACACCTCTCCCCTTCGCAGGGCCAGTATCCACAACCCTGAATTTCCATTTACTCACTATCACTATGACTATTGCTGTTCCACGTACAGTAAGGTTGAACCACTGCATACGGCAGTGGTAGGTGGTTGTGATGAGTGACAATGTGTTTGCTGCAGCTGGGAGGTCCACCCCCCCCCCCTTCGGGCGGGAAGAGGGCAAAAGGTTGCTGTGTAGATGATCCCGCCACTATTCCAGGTCCTGGGAATGGAGGGGTGTTCGAGAATGAGGTGTTGTGTCCCGAGCAGGCAATCGGGTGTGTGGAATACAGGTGGCTGACGGATACTCGGGCAGGGATGGTGTCAACTCCAATCAGGCACTTCACAAAAGACCCATGATGGTATCCGACAGGTCGGACTGCTTGACTACAGGTATCTTATTGAAAGAAGTAGTAGAGTTGAGTGTGCTGCACTGCTGCCCAGAGTTCGGTGACCAGGCAGGAACTAGCAGCTAGAGTTGACCCATATGATGGGTAATTTAACCATCTGGTGTACGAAGGACCAGAGACGGTGGCCTTCACAGTCAGTGACTGTTGCTGGTGTCCATTTGGGGTCCCTGCCGTACATTCTGACCCAAACTGTGACCCCCAGATCGAATTTTATTCTGAAGCTCTCGCAGCACTTGTGGTACAGGAGCTAACAGGTAGAGTGTGGAGTTATTCAGAGCATTCAATGTTTGAACAGTGAAAGCATATATATCATGTTTTGTCGAATAGCCTTGCTGTAAATCTAACTGACATTTTGTCAGTACCTTATTTTTACAAATATAGGTTTGTCACCTTTCTGTTGGTTCCAAGGATTGAAGACAACAACATTACAGCAACCAAGATAGTAGTAATAAGAGAAAGTTGCTACAGAGGAAATTGGTGTTGGCTTATGTTTACTATATCAAATGAATTACTTAAGCAGTTGAGTTAAGATAGTGTAATAGGCAGGTAATGCAATGCTACAACAACATTACTTTCTGAAGCTAAGGCATGGAGAGCCATAGAAAGGTTAAAAGTGGGACAAACACAGAGGGAGGCAGCTATTGTAGTGTGCCAAAGTGTAATTTCCAGAAACTGGATGCAATTTCCGACAACAGGAACCATTTAAAAAAGGCAAGGCCAAGGTCATTCACAGGTACCTTCAGCAAGAGATTACCTTTATCTCCAGTTAACAGCCCATTGAGATAGGAGGTTGAATGCAAATCAGCTGCAACACACCCTCCAGGCAGCAACCAGACACACAATAGCAACACAAACAGTCTGAAATCACCTTTGGAAATTTGGCCTGTATGCATGGAGGCCTATGCTATACATTCCATTAAACCCAACACACTGTTTAGCCTGCAGAAACTGGGGTCATAATTAATGGCAATGGGTTCTGTTCACAGAAGAGTCAAGATGTTGTGTTCAGCTGGACAATCATTGTTCCCTCTTCTTGAGAGAACATGGAACTCAGAACAGTCCTCCTTATGTGCAGGAAACACCATCATATCATGGAAGTGTACAAATGGTGTGGGAAGCAGTCAGTGTTGGTGGACTTTTGGACCTCAGTCATTCAGAATGGCACTTTGAGATGAGATCCTTGACCTTTTGTTGTGCCCTGTGCTGTTGCCATAGGAGATTGGTTGCTTCTGGTGATGTTAACACTTGTCCTCACAGAGCTGCACTGGTGAACACACACAATGAAGCTGAGGGAATTGAATGAATGGAGTGGCCATATTGTTCACCATGTTTAAACCTGATTGTGCAAGTCTGGGATGCAGTTGGCAGATTAATTGCAGCCAGACCAGCACCTTCCACAACTGTTGTAGAGCTGGATATTACATTCATGGAAGAATGGCCAAATATCCCTCAAGAGCTGATTGATAACCTCATACAGTCCATGCCATACAGGATCGCAACTGTGCTGGCTGTTCGAGATGATTACATACCATACTGAAAGAAAACGAGAATGACTTTTTCACTATTATGGTAGCCCCATGGTGCCTCAGTCTAAGTAAATGCCATGTAGACCTTAAGAAAAGATTTTTGAGGCAGCAAAATATCACACAGAAATTATGATTATAACCCATATCTGATTAAAATATGTTACCATATGTATATTTTGTATGCTACCTCACCGGATCCCTTAATAGTTTTGAGCAGTGTATTAGGACCAATAATATTTTCTAAACATAAAATTTTATTAAAAACAGTTTTCTCATTTCACTATTAAATATTCCACCAAAATGCTCTTGGTTGTATTGTGACCTTGCTATATAGTCAAATCTGTCAGGTAATATTATTTGTAGACATCTTACACAGTGGGACAATTATTGAAAAATATAAAACAAAACATACATTGTTACAAATTACATCATGCACACCCTTTATTTAACATGTCATGAGATGTTCAATATGAATACCCCAGAGTCAGAATGCAGTCCCGAAAGTGCTCCTCAAGGACATCAAACACTCTCCTACTTTGATGGGGTTGAGCTTTGTCTTGCATGAACCTCAATGATTACCCCATGTCTGGACATTTTACAACACACAGTTATCCATTTAGGGTAAAGAGACTTTCCTGTTTTGAAATGCAGTTTCTCCATCCCCCCAAATATGCCACTTTTGCTTATTGATGAACTCATTCAAATGAAATTGGGCTTCATGACTAACTCAAACTATATTCACATCAGAGTCCTGTTTGTAAATTCTGTGACACTAGTGTCGGTGAAACACAGCAGTTGTTCCATGGCTCTGGGGATTAATGGTTGATGAGTTTGAATTTTGTATAGGAAGAGATGCAGACCTTTAACAACAATTTGTTACAGTGTTCCCAGCTTGTATGATCTGGTTTGAAACACAGCACGTGTATTCTTGATGTTTTTACCCATTTTCAATGACTGACCCCCCCCCCCCCCCCCCTGCGGTTCAGGGGTAAGAATAGGCCCCCTATGTGGTTTTGACCTTCCACTTCTCAAAATTATTCTGAAGAGCAAACCATTTGGGAAAGGACACCTTACGTGGTGCAACATGTAATTCTCGTGCCATGTCATCTTATGCAGCCATCATGGAATGGACTTACGACTGCGGCTTCTATTCTGCCATTGGGCACGCTATTTCTTTTTCTGTGCAAGTCGCATCCATTGTGCAGTGATATCTCAGCACTCTCATTTATGATGGTTCACACAGCGCCAGAAAGCCAGCAAGGTAGCCAGTCCGTTGTGGTGGGGTCATCATGTACTCTCTTGGCTGTAGTCCCCTGACAACACAGGAATCGCTCTACCGATGCCAGAGCTGAATACTCCGCATGCAAGCCAAGGAGTAGATGCTTGTCTCTGTGGGGCATCATGACTCCCAGCAATGGTCATCCCACCAGGTGACGTTGCTGTGGCTGGGTGGCACCCATGAGGAGAGCCCCTGATCAGAGTGGGTGGCATCGGGGCGGATTACCCGCAATGAAAAGACAAAAGTTGGGTGATGTTGGCGGACATACAACTACCGTCTCAAAGAAAGGAAAGTTTAACACCTCAATGTATGACCTCCAAATGTTCCCCTCACTGGCCGTGCCTTGAGAGGGACGTCGGGTCACAAAACAGAGTGAAGAATATGCTCCGAGATATCTTGTTTGCAGCAGTACTTATGGGGACTCATTCTCAGTGACCAAGCCTCAATTCTTCATGGACCATCTGGAGGAAAGGTTTGGGGAAGTGGATTCACTATCTAAAATGCACAACGGTTCTGTTTTAATCCACACAGTATCCCCTGCCCAGTCACGGGCGCTACTCACCTGTGACAAACTGGGTGACGTTGCAGTGACCATTACTCCCCACAAGTCCCTGAATATGGTCCAGGGTGTAATTTTCCATAGGGATTTGTTGCTCCAGACGGACGATGAGCTAAGGGTGAACCTTGAATGATGAGGAGTTCATTTTATCCGGCGCATTCATAGGGGCCCAAAGGATAATAGGGTCGCTACTGGTGCCTTTATATTGGCCTTTGAGGGTGATAAATTGCTCGAAAACATCAAGGTGATGATGTACCGTTGTGATGTGCGGCCTTATATTCCTCCCCCTATGAGGTGCTTTCAATGCTGGAAGTTCGGCCACATGTCTTCCCGTTGCACTTCCAGTGCTACATGTAGGGACTGCGGGCATCCAGCACATCCGGGCGCCCCATGTACACCGCCTCCCATCTGCGTAAATTGTGGTCAGAACCATCCTCCCTGCTCATCGCAATGTCCCTCACTTCAATGGGAGCGGAAAATTAGAGATTATAAAACCCTGGACCATATATCATATAACGAGGAAAAAAAAAAATTGACCGTCTGCACCCTGTTACTATGAACAACTCGCAGCAGTAACGTCGTCGCCACTCTCCTTGGCGGCGGAGGCGGTATTTCCTACTTCATCTGTTCTGTGGGCCTCTAGGGCCGCCAACCTAAGCCTGTCCCCCAGTGGACACTCTAGATGACAAAGCTCCACCAGTGGATGCAAGTGATGGTGAGTTATAACCCACCAACTCGTCTGATTCATGTCTTCCCAATGTAATCCTCTAGTGGAACTGTGGCAGTTTCTTCCCCCACCTGGCTGAGCTATGGCAGCTTCTGAGCACGACACCTGCTTTCTGCATTGCTCTCCAGGAAACCTGGTTTCCAGCAGTGCGGACCCCTGCCATTCGTGGCTACAGGGGATTTTACTGCAATCGTAGCACATATAACAGGGTTTCAGGTGGAGTGTGTGTGTATGTCCTCACCTCTGTGTATAGTGAACCTGTGTATAGTGAACTCATGTCCATTAGAAGCAGTGGCTGTCAAGGTGAGGACCACACAGGAGTTAACTGTCTGCAGTATCTACTTGCCACCAGATGGTGACGTATCTCTGAACGTTCAGGCTGTACTCGTAGCTCAACTACCCCCACCTTTCTTACTGTTGGGCGACTTTAATGCCCACAGTCCCTTGTGGGGTGGCTCTACGATCTCTGGTCATGGCAGGGTTGTTGAGGATTTACTCAACTCAACTCAACCTCTGCCTCATAAATACAGGAGCCCCCACACATTTTAGTGTGGCACATGGCACATTTTCAGCCATTGATCTATCCATCTGCAGCCACAGCCTTCCCCGATCTGTTCACTGGAGAGCCCATGATGACTTGTGTGGCAGTGACCATTTCCCCATTTTTTTTGTCACTCCCACAACGTGAGTCCCCTGCATGCCCACCCATGTGGGTTCTGCACAAGCTAACTGGGAAGACTATGATTCTGCTGCCATCATTGGCCCTCCCCCACTCGAGAACATTGATGTGGTGGTCGAGAGTGCCACACATTCAATTATTTCTGCTGCGGTCACTACTGTTTCGTGTTCCTCAGGGTGCCCACAGCATAAGACAGTGCCGTGGAGGTCGCCAGAGGTTGCAGAGGCCATTAAAGACTGCAGGCGGGCCTTAAAGCGATACAAATGGCACCCCTCTCAGGAGCATCTCATCAATTTTAAACGGCTTCGCGCTCGTGCTCGCCAGCTAATCAGAAGATGGAAACAGGAGTACTGGGAGAGGTACGTTTTCACTATTGGGACGGGTACTTCAGCCTCACAGGTCTGGAGTAAAATCAGGCACCTACAGGGATTACAGACACCAGCGGGAATCCCTGGGATCTCCACAACTGGTGTTATATGTACGGACCCGGCCACACCTGTAGAGATGTTTGCTGAGCATTATGCTTGTGCCTTTGCCTCTGCAAATTATCCACCGGCCTTCCGTACATTGAAGGAGAGGGTAGAACGCCAGTCTCTCTCCTTTACTACCCACCGCTCTGAATCTTACAACACTCCTTTTACTAAGTTGGAGCTCCTCAGTGCTCTTACACAATGTCCTGACACTTGGCGCCTGGGCCCGATTGCATCCATAGCCAAATGCTGAAGAATCTCTCAGCAGATGGTCAGTGTAATCTTCTTGCAGTCTATGACCATGTTTGTGTGATGGTGTTTTTCCGTCACAATGGCAGGAGGATATCATTATCCCGGTGCTTAAACCCGAAAAACATCCTCTTTCACTGGATAGCTATCGGCCCATTAACCTGACTAACATTCCATGCAAACTGTTGGAGCGGATGGTCAGTTGGCAGTTGTGTTGGATTCTTGACACTCGGGGCTTATTGGCTCCATGCGAGGGCGGTTTTCACCAGGGTCGATCTACCACCGACAATCCTACCTTGAGTACCTCGAGTCTTCAATCCGCCCAGACTTTTCCTGGCGCCAACACCTTGTTGCCGTCTTCTTTGATATGCACAAAGCATATGATACAACCTGTCTACGACACATCCTCAACACTTTACATGACTGGGGCCTCCGGGGCTCCCTACCGATTTTTATCCAGAATTTTTTTAGCTGTCCCTACCTTTCGTGTCCAAATTGGTGCCTACCTGAGCACCTCTCGTATCCAGGAAAATGGGGTTCCTCAGGGCTCTGTTTTCAGCGTTCCATTATTTTTATTTGCCATCAACTGTTTAGCGACAGTGGTTGGATCATCAGTCTCCCCTTCTCTTTATGCTGATGACTTTTGTATCTTTTTTAGTTTCTGCAGCACCCAAGTTGCCGAGCGCAGGTTGCAAGGTGCTATTCGGAAGGTGCAGACCTGGGCGCTTACCCATGGCTTTAAGTTTTCTGCCACCAAGACCAGAGTGATGCACTTCTGTCGGCATCGGACAGTTCACCCTCACCCTGAACTTTATCTTAACGAATAACTACTTACTGTAGTATATACCCATCGGTCTTTAGGACTTGTCTTTGACGTCAAGCTGACATGGCTCCCTCGCATTCGTCAGCAGAAACGGGAGTGCTGCCACCGTCTCGACCTTCTCCGGCACCTGGGTCATATGACCTGCAGTGCTGACCGCTCGACACTGTTGCGGCTTTACATGGCACTGGTGCAGTCCCATCTCGATTTTGGGTGCATTGCCTATGGGTCTGCGGCACCTTCGGCATTGCACCTACTGGACCCCATTCACTACTGTGGGGTTTGCATCGCGACAGGTGCCTTCCGCACCAGCCCAGTGAAGAGCTTACTGGTTGAGTCTGGGGTCCCACCTTTGGGGGTCCACTACCAACACCTGCTCGCAGCTTATGCAGCCAATGTATATTGCTCCCCAGGCCACCCGAACCATCGTCTTCTATTTTCTGATGTGATCGTCGCCCCCCCCCCCCTCCACCCCCCACCCCCCATCAGCGACGCCCCAGATCAGGTCATACGATTGATACGATTGCCTATAGAGTTCGATCCCTCCTGTTGCTTGAGTCTTTGCCCCTTCCATCTCCATATTGGGTCCATGCATGTACATCTCCGTGGTACTCGCCAAGGCCGTCTACTCGGCTGTACTTGGCCCATGGGCTCGAAGACTCAGTTCCACTGGAGGCGCTCCGCCGTCAGTTCTCGGTTGTCATAGCGGAGTTCCCTGCTTATGACCTGATCTACACTGATGGTTCTGGTTGATGGCTGCATGGGATTTGCTTATATTCATGGTGATCATGTGGAACAGCACTCTCTGTCAAATGGCTGCAGTGTTTACACTGCAGAGCTGGTGGACATTCACAGAGCTCTCTTGCATATCTGATCCTGCTCAGGTGAGTCTTTTGTTATTTGCAGCGACTCCCTGAGCAGCCTTAGAGATCTGAACCAGTGTTACTCGTGGTCTCTCCTGGTGTTGGCCATACAGGAGATGCTTTGTGCCTTTGCACAATCGGGGCGATCACTGGTGTTCATCTGGTCTCCGGGTCATGTGGGTATCCCAGGCAATGAACATGTTGACAGGCTTGCCAAGCAGTCTGTCAGTGCGTCCAGTCTAGAGATCGGCCTCCCGGATTCTGATCTCCGTTCATTGTTGCTCCAACGGGTTCATCAGCTTTGGGATGCTGAGTGGTGTAGCCTGAGCATGCCCAACAAGCTCCGGATTGTCAAGGAGACTACGGCCGCATGGCACTCCTCCTTGTGTGGCTCTCGACGGGACTCAGTGGTTTTGTCTCACCTATGCATTGGGCATATGTGGCTCACCCATGGACATCTCCTTTGTGGTGAGGACCCGCCCCAATGTCAGTGTGGCTCCCGTCTGACAATAGTCCACATCTTGTAGGACTGCTCCGTTTTAGCTGCCTTGAGGCGAAATTTTAACCTCCCTTAAATTTTAGGTGATGATGCTACAATGACAGATTATTTTTTACATTTTATTTGAGCAGCAGGTTTTTACCATTCTCTCTAACTGGAGATTTCTTTGTGCTGCCAAGGGTTGACTTTTCCTATTTTATTTTTATGGTCAGCCAACCACAGCCATCGGCTTCTTTATTGTAAGCTGTCTTTGCGTGATCGTATCTTTTCGTTTTGTTTCTTGTTGTTTTTGATGTTCTATGGACGCAGTGGGAGTCCCCTCTAACATTGCAGGCATAATGTCTGGGTGGATTTTTTCACGTCGACAGTATTACTTTTGACGCTTAGTGATGGAATGGGGGACTGATGACCATTGTAGTTTTGTCCCCCTGAAATATCCAAACAACAACAACATCAATGACTGACATTGCCAACACTGTCAACACAAACTCTAACCATTCTCAGAAACTTGTGAATAAAATTCTTGATTGTTAGCACACTTTGATCAGTTGTCTTCAGCTTTAACTTTGTCACAAACTTCCTTCGAATTGTAAATTAGCTGTTATTGTTTACATAATATGCCTTCACAAGTGCTATATGTGGCATTTTCACATGTAAATGGCTGAAACCAACAAGTCCTGTGTGAATGCACATACTAATTCCCACTATGCCCTGTGGCCAAACCATACAGTTTGAACATCCTAACACAAACCATTCCTAAGTTATTACTTTTTTTTTCATACAGTTCAATAACTGTCACCCTGTACAATACTTCATTAATAAGCAAGGCATATGGTAATTCAATTTACTCAGCTTCAAATGTTCAAGTATCTGCCTGTACCAGTGGGATGTAAAAATATATTTAAATGTTAATCAATCTCTCTAATTTTTTTGATATTTCAGTAGGTGATGTTCTATTTGTCTGATTACATACTATAGGAGATTTTATGTGAGGGAGCATGGGGATTGAGGGATGAAAGCTGAACTAATTTTTATCAGGCATTCACTGAAAAACTCATGTCAATAAGCTTATAGAAATAATTATAGCTATGTATTTTAGACTATCAAAATGACACACGCCACAGTTTTGAATTAAAGACTCATCTTTATTTTAAATTTTTGGGATGTTGGCTACTAGATTGTAGCCCTGAGTTTGTAGGCCATAGAGTTCTATTAAGCTGATAGAGTATGTATAGAGCAGGAAACTGGGTGGGAGGTAAGTGGATATTGAGACTGGTAGATAGCACAAACAAGGATTTCAGAAACAGTTGTCAGAAGGGGAAGATTTTATCTGGATGGTAAGTGTTATGAAGATCAGTGTTTGAATTACACTTTTTTTATGAGGAGAAAAGCTTAAGAACCATAACTGCTGAAATTGTGATCAAGAATACCAACCCAGAAAGTGAACCTGAAAATTACATGTTACATACTTTACGTATAATACTTCTGCTTATTTACAGCTTGCACTCATACAATATATCACATAAACCAAAAGAGGTTCTTGTGTTATAATATTTTTAAGAGCACTACAGTACTTCCACTAATAAAATAAGGGAAGTTTCTTTGATGAGCCAAGGAAGTTATTTAATGAGAGTGGGACATCCTTTCATACCCCCTTTTTATTACAACACTGATGAAACAGTTACCATTAGCAAGAAAGTTATGAAATATGTTATGTGGTGTCGCACAAGTACAAAGTGCGCGCCACCTACTTTCGCCGCGCGCCACCATGCACGCACGGCCCGGTGTTCTTACGACGACAGCCACGAGCGCCCTCTGCGACAACTCCGCTCGTGGCCACCAGTGAACGACATCGTTCACTTGGAACTGAGATAGGAACCAGTTAAGACTTCGGAATCCGATAGGCACCAGTGAAGACTTGGCTATCAGTTAGGCACTAGGCCGGACTCTAGCTCAACTATGTATCAGCATTCTGCAGTACTGAAATATGTAAAAGTTAAGTATTGTTTAAATTCTGTGCAATATATATCTCGTTCTAATTTACTCAAGTGTTTCTAGTTTCTGGCTGCTCCCCTCCGTACCTGCACCAGCGTGCTATCTTTATTCCTGTGTCGGTCTCATTCCACTCGGCCACCGACACCTACGACGGAAACGAGACACAAAAGCGGCGACGAGGCTGGGACACAAAAGTGGTGACGAGGAGCGATAGACGAACCGTGGATCAGCCCGCTTGCAGCAGCCAGACAGCAGCAGTCGGAGCATGCAGAAATTGCTCCCGCCCACCCACCCTTATTATAAGATTTATGGGGGAACATTTTCAGTTACGTGTTTGTGGACTTTTTTGTTGCAGAGCGTCTTCTTTCATATTGCATTTGTGTTTTGTTATAATTTACTTGTATGTGCGGCGCCTAATCGGTCAGCATGGCCACTACCCCAAACCCAAACTTAATGGAAATTATTCAGTTACAGACGGCGCAAATAACAACTCCTGCAGGCTGTGGCCCAGCTCACAGAGCAAGCAGCTAACCAACAACAACAGCCGCCGCTTCAGCAGCCCACACCTGCCGCTGCACCGCTTCCTACGTTTCTCCAGTACAACGAACGAGAGGAAGAATGGAGTGACTACTTTGCTCAATTTCAAGAACTCGTCGCGGCTCATCAAATTACAGGTCAGAAAGTGAAGCATCTGCTATTATCTGTGGTGGGCACCAACACCTTCGTGTTACTGAAAAAACTTTTCCCCGACGTATCTCCTCATGATGTAGACTTTGAACAAATAGTAGAGGCACTAAATGCTCATTATGAGAGAAAAGTTCTCGTAGCTGCGGCACGGTACCGATTTTTTAGACTTAAAAAATTACCCGAACAGTCACACCAAGAGTGGATCACCGAGTTGAAGTGCTTAACCCGCCAATGTAAATTTACTTGTTCTTGTGGACTTTCGTATAGTGACGTGATGTTGAGAGACGCTATCACTCAGAACATTCAGGACCCCAGAATTAGGGCAGCTATTTTAAAACAGTCTGACCCCTCATTAGACAGTGTACTGCAGCTTATAGAAGCGAATGATACTTTTGACTTAGCAGATGTAGAAATGCAAAGCCACAGTGTTAATTCAGTGCGCCGTAACGGACGCTTTCCTAGCCATAGTTCTCAGTGTAGCACTAATGATTCTTACAATAGTACAGGCCGTGCTGAACAGACAGTGAACAGTAGCCAGTGTAAAAGTGCGACACAAAGGTCGCCCCGTCGTGTTAGAAACAGTGATTTGAATAACGGGTGCCAATGCTCATTTCAGAAAAATGTACGTAAATCTTGCCCCCAGTGTGTGTCTCGCCACAAGCGTGCTCATTGCCCTAGTCGCAACACAACCTGTTATCAATGTGGCAAATCGGGACATGTGCAGTCTGTGTGTATGCAAATTAAAAACTCAAAGAACAGTAACGTTAGAAACAGTGCTTCGCAGAGTGCGAGAACAGTTCATTCTGTAAATGTTATACGGGCTGTGGAATTGAACAGTGCTTTCCTTGGATCTCAATTGCAAGAAAGTAGTTCTGCGCCTATGGCAAAACTATATAGTGCACCACGTAGCAAGCGCCGCTGAGCGCGTAAAACAGTGCAACGGAAAAGGGTTCGGGACAAGCAAAATGACTATGAACAGTGCATTCCTGTAGTGAAAATAGTGCCTTCTGCAACTGCTCCTTGTAATAGTGCCCAGTACTGTGTAGCTAGTGACAGTAGACATCAAGTAGCTACTCAAAAGTGTAGTGCAGTAATTAGTACATCTGGAGTAGCTTCGCATGCTTGCGCGGACGCCGATCCGGCGGTAGTGCCATCTAGTGACAGTGTTGTTAATCCGCTGCGTGCCGAGTCTGCGCCGCTTACTTCACTACGCGGCCTGCGCAAGCGCAGTAAACAAACCGTAGCAGACGTTGCCCACATTCGCGCACCTGTCGAGCGCCGCAAGCAAAAACTGTTTGTGACTCTCTTCATAGAAAATAAGACGGTGCAATTTCAGCTTGATACTGGTTCCGCTGTCACATTAATAAATAAAGATACTTATGAACTTCTGGGTTCGCCAAAATTGTCGCCGTCACAGCAAGTGTTAACAGCTTATACAGGTCAAAATATTCCCGTGCTAGGAACGTGTAGCCTGCCCGCCTCTTTTCAAGGTGTAACAAAAACAGTTGCTTTTGTAGTTCTTCAGGCCAAATCGACACAGAACATTTTTGGACTAGATGCTTTTGACTTGTTTGGTTTATCAATTCAAAGAGATGTGCTTCAAATTTCGTCAATAGTGCCTCAGGATAAAATCAATGCATTGTGTGACAAATATAGTGACTTGTTTTCGCCGGAACTAGGTTGTGCAAAAGACTTCGTGGCATATGTAACTTTAAAAGAATCTGCAGTTCCAAAATTTCGTAAAGCTAGACCAGTGCCTATCGCAATGCGTGATACAGTTGCCGATGAACTTAAACGTTGGCAAGATAGTGGAGTGATTTCTCCTGTTTCTGCGAGTCAGTGGGCCTCGCCTTTAGTAATTATACCCAAGCCGTCAGGAAAACTTCGTCTCTGTGCGGACTTCAAATCAACAGTGAATGGTCAAACAATTGTAGACACTTATCCCCTGCCCAGACCTGACGAACTTATGGACAAATTAGGACAGTCTCGTTTCTTTTCTAAGATTGATTTAGCAGAGGCATACTTACAGATTCCACTTGATGACGAATCAAAAAATTTTTTCGTCATTAATACTCACATGGGTCTTTTTCAATTTCAACGTCTACCCTTTGGCAGTTCTTCCGCCCCCGCTATTTTTCAGCGTTTTTTGGAACAGCTGACAGTTTCTGTACCGTGTTTTTCGAACTATTTAGATGATATTGTGGTATCCGGACGTACAGTTGAAGAACATTTAGCAAACCTGGAGTGCCTTTTCAAAGTTTTGACTGCAGCAGGTCTACGTTGCAATAAAGCAAAGTGTCCGTTTTTTCAAACTGAAATAGAGTCCTAGGCCATGTGATTAATGCCCAAGGAATACATCCCTTACAGTCACATCTTCGAGCAATCAAAGACTTGCCTCCTCCTAAGAATGTGCACGAATTGCAAGCGGTAATGGAAAAGCTGAACTATTATTTCAGGTTTATTCCCAATGCCTCTCAGATTGCAGCTCCACTGCATCACTTACGTAGGAAGAATGTTCCTTTTGTCTGGTCTAAAGATTGTCAGGTTGTCTTTGACAAACTAAAGTCTGCACTACTCAGTGATGCATGTTTGATTCCCTTTGACCCACAGAAGCCTGTAGTGTTAGCAGTTGATGCCTCGTCGTACGGTCTGGGTGCAGTTTTGTCGCATCGTATTGGATGTCACGATTGACCTATTGCCTTTGTGTCCAAGCTTCTGACGCCAACGCAACAGAATTACAGTCAGATAGAAAAGGAGGCCTTAGCAATCATTTACGGCGTCACAAAGTTTCATCATTATCTCTATGGCAGAAAATTCTATTTGTTGACAGACCACAAGCCTCTCACGTCGTTGTTCTCACCCACAAAGCCAATTCCGCCACGAACGGCACAAAAGCTTCAGAGATGGTCCTTAATACTGTCTAATTATCAGTATGAGATTTTGTACCGACCTACCACTAAACACGCCAACGCGGACACACTTTCCCGACTTCCGGTTGGCCAGGATGTGTCATTTGATTCTTCAGAAATGGCATGTTGTCAGATAGACTCCAGAGATGCTTCCGCTGTCGCAGACTTTCCTTTGAACTCTTGTTGGGTTGCACAGGAAACAGCTGCGGTTGCAGACCTAAGTGTGGTAGCACGTTTTGTTCGCTCAGGGTGGCCTGCCAGAGCCAAAGACATTGATCGGCCTCTGGTTCGACGTTATTTTGCACAACGTCATGCATTGTCTTTAAGTCAGGGTGTTCTGTTGTTACATACGGACAACGACCAAACAAGAGTGATTGTTCCTCGTTCCCTGCAACGTGAAGTGTTACGCCTCCTTCATCAAGGACATTGGGGTATTGTTAGGACAAAGCAATTGGCCAGACGTCATTGTACCTGGGTTGGTATGGATGCTCAGATAGAGGACATGACGTCACAGTGTACTGTTTGTGCGGAGCATCAGGCGGCTCCTCCGCAACGTTTCTCAGACTGGCCACGCCCCAAAGGACCATGGCAACATTTACATATTGACTTTGCCGGACCTTTCTGGAATACGCGCTGGTTAATTGTTGTAGACGCTTTCAGCAAGTTTCCTTTTGTGATTGCCATGAACTCAACGACAGCTTCTAGTACAATCAGTGCCTTAACATCAGTGTTTTGCATCGAAGGTTTGCCTGAAACTATCGTCAGTGACAATGGACCTCAGTTTGTTAGTGCGGAATTTCAACAGTTTTGTCGTGTGAATGGCATTCAGCATATCACCACCGCACCTTTTCACCCTCAGTCCAATGGTGAAGCAGAACGTTTCGTTTGCACATTCAAGTCTCACATGGAAAAGATGAAAGGTCAGCACTCCAGGCAGCAAGCTCTTCAAATTTTCCTGTCTACGTATCGATGCATGCCACGTGACGGCCCGTCTCCTGCCGAGCTGCTAAATGGCCGCCGTCACCGCACTCTCCTTCACCTGCTGCAGCCTCCCACGCACCGAGTCGGTTCGTATGGCGCTACGCGTTTTCAGGTTTCTACGCCGGTGCTGTACAGGGTGTTTGCTGGCAACAAGAAGACATGGTTGCCAGGCATCATTCAGCGCGTGCTTGGTCGCAATATGTATGTTGTATGTTCTTCCACAGGGTCGGAGCTGCGGCGCCACGCAAACCAATTGCGCTTGCACAGGCCGCGCGATCCTGTCTCCGGTTTCTTGATTCCAGACCCAGTTCACCGCCAGGGAGCACAGCCACATCGCTCGCCGCCGGGCCCAGCTTCCCCGGGCTACAAGCTCCCGATGGATGTCGACGCACCTCCTACGCAGTCGGCCCCTCCGCCTCCGTCGCCGCCGCAGATGACAGCGTCACTGAGAGGGACTCCGGGACCGTGCGGGCCCCCCCAGCTTGGGCCACGCACCTCAGAAGATGACCTGCTCCCTCTGGGCGGGGGCGGGCGCCCTTCCGCTGGTTTTCGCGGGTTTTCCAGCGGATCGCAAGGTGTATACCGGGGCGCGGACAGCGTCTCGATCCCAGCCTCAGCTACAACGCCTGTCCCACCAGTAACGCCCCCGCCCAGGCCCTCCTCCCAGTGCCGTCGCCGTGGCCCTCAGCCCTACGCCACGACGGTGCGGCGGTTTGGGGGGGAGGGGTGTGGTGTCGCACAAGTACAAAGTGCGCGCCACCTACTTTCGCCGCGCGCCGCCATGCACGCACGGTGCGGCGTTCTTACGACGACAGCCACGAGCGCCCTCTGCGACAACTCCGCTCGTGGCCACCAGTGAACAACATCGTTCACTTGGAACTGAGATAGGAACCAGTTAAGACTTCGGAATCCGATAGGCACCAGTGAAGACTTGGCTATCCGTTAGGCACTAGGCCGGACTCTAGCTCAACTATGTATCAGCATTCTGCAGTACTGAAATATGTAAAAGTTAAGTATTGTATAAATTCTGTGCAATATATATCTCGTTCTAATTTACTCAAGTGTTTCTAGTTTCTGGCTGCTCCCCTCCGTACCTGCACCAGCGTGCTATCTTTATTCCTGTGTCGGTTTCATTCCACTCAGCCACCGACACCTACGACGGAAACGAGACACAAAAGCGGCGACGAGGCTGGGACACAAAATGTTATTTATGTGGAGGAGATGACACCTTGCAGCTGCATTTATTATTTTTCTTCGAATACTGTCAAACGTAACACAGATGGAGTGACATTAAATATATGACACTTATATCTGCCACATTATTCCACATTGCCGCTCATCTAGACTCTGTGAAGGATGTCATCAGGAGCACAGCTGTCATATGGATCAAATACACATGGATTTAATGGCATAATTTTATGACATGATGCCACCTGTCTGGTTTGATCCAAGATGTCATCAACATGGGGACAATAACATATATATTCATAGGAAATAGTGCGAACAAACCAACCATGCAAAACACCAACAAATGCACATTTAAAACACGCAAAAATTACCATAAAACCGATAAAATGACACTAACGGGCCAAGCATGGGAAAGTGGGTGGTTTTGGGTGGGAACATTCCAAGTTAGAAATAATGTCAAAAAGGTAAATGAAAACACACAAAAATATAATTAAAAAAAACACACACACACAAATATGTGAATAAAAACCAAAAACAACCAAAAAACTACACATGGTATTGAATAGTTCAATTGACCTATGAAACTACTCAAATGAAGACAAAGATACCAGTCAACCCTTTGTACAAAACGAATAGCATAAAAGCAATATTGAATACTTCAATTTATCTTTACTAAACATGAAAACAGTACGTTTTTTCCTGCCCACATCCCATCAATATTCAGAAGGTATTGAAAACTTGATCTTTGAAACACCTCAAATGGAGACAGTTATACCAATTCCACTTCCCTACACCAAGCAACGAACACAAAGAAATAGTATCAAACACTGCAATCATTTTGAATATTCCATACTAACATAATCTTCTTCACCACAACCACTGTTGTATTTTCACATCCATTGGCTTCGCCAACTAACAACAAATTGATGCATCCCAACCTTACCTAGACCTTAGGTTACACTACAGATCAGTCTGTTACCACAACAGTTTTTCACTTTACATATTTGTTGACTTTGCCAACAAACTACCACATTGTTGCCTCCCAACCTAACCTAGACTTTGAGCTATGCTACAGATCTGTCTGTCACCAGAACCAGTTTTTTGCTTTTCACATTTGTTGGCTTTGACAAAGCACAACCTTATTGCAGTCTCCAAACCTAACATAGACCTCTGGCTATGCTACAGATCAGTCTTTCACCACAACCAGTTTCTAACTTTCCGCATTCATTTGCTTTGCCAAAATCAAAATCACACCACACCACCTACATTCAATATGGTATGGTGCCAATCTAGACACACTAAGGAAATGCCACTAAAAATGTCCCTTACAGAGATCTGAACGTTACACAAACATCCTCTACTACCACCAACACCAATGGAAACTACACTACAAAAAGTCAACAACAAAACATACCAAAAATATGTTCCAGTGTACAAAACACTAACAAAAAAATAAATAAATAAATAAAATAAAATAAACCACACACTCATATCCACATAACCCCACCTCCTCCCTTTCCATGACTTTTGTTAGCTTTTCTGGTTGCCAGCATCTTGTTCACCGAATACAATCAGCTGTAACACCAACCAACTGAAGAAATTTTATCATGACCAACATAATCTCTCCCCAGTGCATCACACAGTGAGAAAGAATTAAACTTATTTGTTGTATTCATCCTAACAAAAACAGAACACTAAAACACTTGGAATTATACAAAGGTGAACTAAACTGGAAACATCACACTAGAAAAACTTGTAGTAATTCACACAGACAGAAAATAATTCACAATGTCACACAGCATATAGATATTACAACCAAAAACAACTGTGATGTCACGGGTCAAAACCGATGGGTGAAATTGCTTCCTACAAATGACCCGATTTGATAGACAATGAACACAGTTCAATGCATGCTCAGTTACAACTGCTGCTATTTTATGTCTGAAGCGACCTGAGAAAGGTGTTTACTCCTTTCAAACACATGAGACTCTATAACGTGACCTCTATTTGTCAAGGAGTTGTACCTAATCACAGTTTTTGATGAACAGAGGATTTACCAAAAGTACGTCTCTTTTGGTAGGATTTCTTATAATTAAATGTAAAAGCAATTAGCAGATCCTAAAATGAATTAGAAGAATGTAATAGTGATGTTCAGTATGGCTGTGTGGTTTCAGAGTACAAGATAATGAATATTAGATAATATCAAGAGCAGAAGATAATAATCAGTGGTCCTTTGCTGCTGTGGACAATAATCTTTCCTCTTATACTCATTTTTACAACATATTCTGAGGGCACCAATTATACAGGGTGTCTCACAAATGACACCTGCGTGATACGGCTCCCGGCCGCCACCACCACATCCGCAGGCCACGGCAGTGCCCAATTCTCGGACTCTATTGTGCCACAGGTGCATACACTGAGTTAAAGTCTAAAAAACATTGCCATCTGAGTAACCTAAGCTTACCGTTATTTACAGCAGATGTTCAAAATGATGTCCCTCTATGGAAAGAGCGGCCTGACATCTCTTGAACACATTTGTGAACACTCTATGAATTTCAGCTGACAAAATCTGGGAAATGACTAGTCGAATCTTTTTTCACGAAACAATAAATTCTGACAGGTATGTGAACAATATCCTGCATTCATTTTTTCAAGAACTTTCACCCAACAAAAAGCTGTATGGTTATTTCATGCAGGACAATGCAAGACCACACTCTGCCAATGCTTCTATGGCAGCAATACGTAGTGTTTTTGATGATAGGATAGTTGACTGGCCTCCTTGTTCTCCAGATCTAAATCCCTGTGACTTTTATCTTTGGGGAATATTAAAAGACAAGGTGTATGCAAGCAATCCCTGTACACTCGAAGAGTTGGAAGACAGGATTCGATTAGTCATTTCCCAGATTTCGACAGCAGAAATTCGTCGAGTATTCCCAAATGTGTACAAGAGATGTCAGGCCACTCTTTCCATAGAGGGACATCATTTTGAACATGTACTGTAAATAAAACTAAGCTCAGGTTACTCAGATGGCAATGTTTTTAGGCTTTAACTCAGTGTGTGTGCCTGCAGCACAATAGAGTCCGAGAATCAGGCGCTGCCGTGGCCATCAGATGCAGTGGCGGCAGCCGGGAGCCATACCGAATGATCTGCAGATGCCTGGCAGGTGTCTTTCGCGAGACACCCTGTATATTCTATTCTTACTGGTCATAAATATTTGCCTCTTTTTTTCAATGTCTTGAGTTTTTAGGGTGTGGTTAGGCAGGAACCTAAGAGTACTTCTTAAATAACACTGGTCATAAACGTCTGCTGTTTATTTTTTAATACAATACATAGCTATCTCCAAGGGTATGGTTAGATAGTATGCTAATAGTGTTACTTTGACTTCTGTGAGTGAAATGAGCAGCAAAGATATTTTACATTCTTTTGTGTTCCAAAAACTTATCTTTTTGAGGAAAGGCTTGAAGAGCATGCTTCACAAATAAGTTAGATAAGTTGTAAGTGCTGGCTACAGAATCTTGTGTTTACTGTTTACTACTAACTCCCCTGTGTGATTACTTAGAGATGAATGGATGGATAAATGAAGAAAGAATCTTGTACAGTTATACTAAAATCTATTAAAGCCATGCATGTGATGGACTAAATTGAAGGAAAGAACATTTCATAAGAAGAAATTGTTCCACTTTCTCTCTTCAGAAAAATAATCATATATACTGATAATACTTTGATAATACAGGTATTAATATGTGGCTGACAAAGTGGAGAGTAGCGAAGCTTACATGTTATTTTCTTCTTGCCATAAACTGTGCGTTATTATATACAAAACAATAAAAACAAATAATAAAATCTTTCTTTCATGAGACAAGTTATGTAAATTATTTATTATTATTGTTATTGTTATTGACAGTGGCTACAGTTGCATAACTTTGCTCTACAATCTCTTTTTGAATTTTCAATGTGCATACTCGATTGTAAGTAACATTGTAACATTGTAGTACTTCTTTCAGGGCAGAGAAAACGTTTGGCTTTTCTTGATCTGTTGTTACAAAGTCCAGATAAATTGTCAGACAAAGAAATACTAGATGAAGTGGACACATTCATGTTTGCTGTAAGTAAAAACTTGTGATTCATGTTGCTTCAGTTTTAATTACAGTCCAATATAAATTCAGATTTATCTTGTACTATGAGCAAATATTGAGAATTTATTTATGAACTGGATGCTTCTTTGTTGAAACACATATTTTAAATTTACTTAACCCTCGAGCGGGTGTGCCTATTTTCGTAACAGGAGCGGGCGCACGGTGCACTTTGTACACATGTAGTCAACAGCTGTCATTATGCTACCAAGGGAAACATGGATCAGCTAAATCATAGTTCAATTTTAGTTTATTTAAACAACAATGCAATAAACTTATATTACATCATTATTTACTGTTTGATTTAACAATTAAGGAAACTTGCAGATCATTTTATTGCTACAGCTAACATAGGAATCAAGTCCAACACGTGGCAGCACGTGATGAAATAAAAACTATTTCATAGCAATATAAAAGGACAAAGGCTTTATATATTGAAGAAGTATCAGTTATCACAAAGTTCCTTGTATCTACACAGTTAATTATCTAGCGTACTTTCCAGAAAGGTATTACATTTCTCACATGTAAGCACTGTTTTTATATGTCCTTTGCAAACAAAGTTATGGCACTAGTTACACTATATATTACTTTGCTGGTTTGTTTTGAATACACTGGACAAAAGAACAGTGATCGCAGAATGTCTGCAACTTTTCATCTACTGTCACAAATTGTCCTACACTGTAAGCGTTGTTGCAGTTTGCCACAAAGTCATCCAATATTTGCTGTATTACAGCAAGCTTATCAGTTGCTCTTCTTTCTTGTCTTTTACTCTTGTCATCAAAATGGATACACCATAAAAGGAATAGAAATCTCCTATAGCTCATTATATCTCATCTGCTGTCCACAGTTCAGTGACAAGTGTGTGGTTTACTTTCTGAGTGCCGATGAGATACAGCAATCGCAACAGTGCCATTATTTCACACCTTGTAGTTTCCTTAGTGTCCCTTTCTCTGGAATACTGTACACATTATTTCTTAGATGGAATGTGTATGTCCGTGCATTTTAAAATTTCATCAATCTTTTACAGGGTAATATTGTACATAAATCCTCTTTTTCACTTGTGAGTCCTCTGACTACATGTGTAGGCCTATTTTCACAATATTCTTTCTTTTTGTTTTTTAAGTCATGTAAGGACATATTTTATTCGAATTAGCCGCATTGTACCTCCCAATAAGAATACCTGCGGAGAGTACCTCTTTGCAGTCATCTTCTGAATCGTGAAATTGATCAGAATCTGAATCGAGGTCACTTCGTGTGATAAGTTCCTCTTCTTTCTCAGAGTCGCCATCTTTTTCATTGTATGCTGTTCTTGTGCTAAATATTCTTGCCATTCTTCTTGCCTCTTGTCATACTGCTGTAATGGTGATAATATTGCAGGCTTTGTGGCACGTGACTGTGCCATGGTTGATTGCTGTTGTGCAGTGGTGGCTACTGCAGCATGCTTCTGGCTTTTAATGAAAGTTGTCATGACTTGCATAAGTTGATGGTTGCAGCTGAGGTGCAAGCAAGGGATTAGCTGCAGCAGTGTGGGCAGTTAGAGGGTTTGTTATCAGTGGTGGTGCAGGCATTCTTAGGATAAACAAGACACTGTATAAGAAATAAAAATGCTATAAGCTAATGTAGTGCACCACCTGAAACAAAAATTTACACAGGCACACAATAACAAAAATTCTTGGAATCTGGACCTGAAGGGGAAACAAGTAACACAAAGTAAGAAAGCTTCATCTCCAGTTTTGTCTACTCCTTCAGGATGCTATTTTGCTGTGGATGGTAGATTCGGGAAGTGGGCAGTGGCTAGATAGGATTGTGGATAAGCTCTGCAACTGAAAGAAGCAATTAGTCACATATACTTTTATTACATAAGATATAAATATTCAACTTTTATGTGGTACTGATGGTATTATAGTTGTTTAGATACATCAGTCAATGGTAGGGTTCTTGCTTGAGCTGGCTCGCTGTAGACGCATTCGTAGATGCTATACTGCTACATTACTGGCGGCTGTACTCCTCTATTCTGCTCATCGTGGCTGTGGTGCACCAGGCTATCTAGCTGAGCTCACTCCCTCTGACTGGCTGGCACAAGACAGAGAGATACAAGACTTGAAGCTCCCTCGGTGGTTATAGTACTGTTGAGTGACATCACCTCTTCATGGAGCGGCACAACTACTTGCGCAGACCGGCTGTGTTGTGGCGAATGGTGACGCTACAACACAGATGCCTCTGGACAATCAAGGGATGTGGTCTTGGAAAAACAATGTAGTAATCAAATTGATTAAATTTTTGTTATTGTGTGAAAGGAGGATAATTATTTATAGCTTTACATATTACTAATATTAGGATAGGAAACAACTTACCGTAAAGATGTTCATTGAGCCACAGACAGGCAGGCATATATAAAAGACAACTTAAATTTGTTACCATGGCCATCATCTGAAAAATAGCATACATAGATTCACTGAATAACTCAGGTACAATTCATGAATACATGACCACCATCTCCAGCCACTACAGCACAGCTTGTGTTTTAACACTCAACAATTCATGACTGTAGTTTGAACATGGACTTCTAATCATAGATTGAGTATTAGTACTTCATATTGCTCAGCATCATTAGTTATTTAAATGCTGATAAATTTCAGTACAAGCTAAGTATACAAGTTGAGTGTAATCAAGTGAGCATACAGTTTAATCCATTGACCTATCCAGATGGTGAACCTTTATCCATTGTGTAGTTCTGCATAAGGCTACTCTCTTTCAACGTGAATTATACTTATGACTTCATGTGATGCATCTAGTTACATGAAAAATAGATTTTCATAAAGAGAAAGCATGTAAAAAGTAAGTACACCTCTGTAAAGCCTGAAATATGGACAGTGTAACTTGATTCCTCTTTATTTTTCCCAGTTGCTTGATTTACAGGAAAGTGATACAAAAACCACATTTCTAAGTTTCAGTCACTAATTTTTTTAAATCCCAGCTCCACATAAATAGTTGTTGTGGCTACCTATTGTGTATTTTTTATATTGTTCCTTTACCTGGAGTTACCAGATTGTGGAATGCAAAGTGGAGACACTTTATATACTTTAGGATGAAAGAAGAGGTCACCTTCCATATTTTATTACATAAGAAACAAAAAACAACAATATCACACAAACCAAACATACCTACATTACATCAGGGCAGATGTCCTACATTTACTTTTCATTGCAACAAATGGTTTTTTGAAAGTTCCTTCTGTTCATACACATATTATTAAAAAAATTCTTTGGTAATTCACTGCTGCTATCCACTATGTCCTCCCTATAAACACGGAGCATCTTCCCGTGAATCGATGTGGCAGAGTCATCTTCAGTCTTTAAGAGGAACTCCATCACACACCATTGTTGCCATTGGACATCTAGTTCATGGTCCAATATGGCTCACCTGTAAATAGAAGAAAATACTTTTATATTCCAACTTATAGCCAAATGTTCCAAGTATGTTCTCAAAAAATATCGTTCTCCTCCTGAAAAAAATTTTAAAAAATTGGAGTCAATTTTGCAAAACATTTTGAACCCCTTTTGGATGTGGATATCTGGTTATCCTTGCTTTATCTTGATAAAAAGATGCATTTTTGTAGGAATACTCAGAGCATATTATAAAGTAATAACTTAGTAACTCTGAACTGTTTCAGGGTCATGATACAACAGCATCATGTACCAGTTTTGCTCTGTGGGCACTTGCCAAGCATGCAGATGTACAGGTAAGCAACAATAGTGCTATTTTCTAGTTTGATTGTTTTAGTACTTATAGAATAAAGAAAATAACAAACATTTGTGCAGCACATGATAATTTTTTAATTTACTATTTTTCAGGAGAAAGCCTATACTGAGATTCATGAGATTTTTGGTGACTCAGACCGACCAGCAACATTTCGTGATTTGCAAGAAATGAAATATTTAGAGAGAGTCATAAAAGAGACATTGAGAATGTATTCAACAGTTCCATTTTATGCTCGTGAACTAGATCAAGAACTAAAAATCAGTAAGTTTTTATTAAAAACTAATTTATTTAAAAATATTCTATAGGTACAATATGCATCTAATCTGATATGTTTCCTCAGTTATTCCTTTCAATTGTTGACAACCTTAAAAAAATCTGCAACTGTGACTAAATGTTAACCATTTCTTGCATCTGCTATTGATATCCATTAATTCTCATTTTGTTACTGTATTAAAATTCTGAGCATGGCGCCCAAACGCCACATGGGCAAGTTCAACCGCAATTTGGGGATGGTGTTCATATGGCATACGAACACACTTTTATGTGCATCCTGAAAATCATTTATCATCTCATGGCATTCATTTTCTCACTTAGTGTAAAGGTAGTTCACTGTTCTTTTGCCAGTGGTCAGTATTTACTGACTGCCTTAACTGAGTGCCAACTGAGAGTACAAGATCTGAGTGTTTTGAAGTCCATTACCACACGTTTATATGGCACATATCAAGCTAACAGACTCTGCTGTCTTAGATATTTTATATGAAAATCAATGGTTATTAATTGAAGATACTGACAGAGGGGATTCGTACTCTCTACACAGAAGTATGGGAAGATGATTCAGGTATGTCTCTGTTCCAGTATATGTTACTTCCTTTCCATTTGTGACATTTTAATGTTGATATACATATTTATTTCATGTAGACAATGGTGCGGACCATTTATTCTCAACTACATTCTCAAAAATTGAATGGACATTTGCACATAATTTTTCAGAAAAATGTTCCACATACTGCAGATAAGGTGCATACAACAGTTAGATACTGCAAAGTCTGTTGTGACAGAGAGAGAAAGAAAACTGGTAGGCACATAAAGAAGGAAATTAGATGGTGGTGCAACAACTGCAACATCAGCCATTGCAATCCTGGTTTACCATACCAAACATAATTACATGTGAACCACAGAAGATATCCATAGTTGCAGAGATACCTACTTGTAGTGCTTCTTGTTCTATTTCTGTGAATACAGACTGAGTAATTATTATATCACTTGACAGAGAGGACATGTAAAACTTTCCTTCTTTGTGGTTCTTATATATTTTTCTTCTAATTTTACCCTCTGCCCATATTGCATATTGTAAAATAAATACATATTTCTCTAAATGTTTTCCTTTTAAATGAATCATATTCCTACCACATGTCTGCATTTCTCAATTTCATTTAAAAGATGTTGCAAGTATCCCAATTCACACCCAATTACTGGACTGGAAAGAGGTAGTGTTGAAAGTGTTAACAATATAGTAGCCATAATGCAAACATAGTCACTTTAAACGTGTATATGTGGACAGCTCAGACTAACATATAATTCCTGAAGAGATGCAGCAGCATTTTCAGTAGTTATATGTTAAATGTTCTTGATAATACATTGTTTTGGTCTTTTAACATTAAATAAATGGCATTGTTATATTATTACCTTAGATGGATTAAAACTAGGAGAAACTTCAGACATTACAGTTCCTGAGGACATGCAGCTTTTACGTATGGTGTAATGTATTCCAGATGTAACAGAGATTCCCATCCAAATTTATGTACAGGGACATTAGCCAATTGTTATGTTGTAATGCAGATGACTGAAAGCAAGGGAAACCACAGCCATTGTATCAAAGAATTTATTCAATTTATAGAGCCTCCTTTTTTATTTTTGAATAGTTATGTTGTGCAGAGTTCAAAATTTTTTACATGTAGGTGATAGGGAACATGAAACTATCATCCCCGTGAGCCAAACCTGACGCAACCTATGTTGTGAAGCATTGATCAGTCCTTGCAAAATGATTTCCTGTCTTGTATACCATGGTCTACAAGTGTTGGGTACATTTGGTCTGCAATGTCATTGTCTGGGATGCAATTGTCTTCAGTTATGTGCCCTATTTATAACTGAGCTCTGATGGCCACTGAAGACACCACAGACAGCTATGGGATACCTACATGACCATAACTTCTTATTTCATACTGCCCAGCAACCAAGAGTGATGATCTGTGGTGCTATTTCATTTCACCCAAGGCCCCATTTATTGTCAGCCATAGGATGCTTACAGCACATTAGTATGTAGACTCACTCATCATAATGTTTATTTAATATCCATTCATATATAATGCTTTGAAAATAGCAATGGCCTTTGCGATAGAGAAATTAACAAACCACAATCCTTCAGTAACTTAATCTGTGGCAATTTTAATAAATATTTCCATTTAGAAATTAGTGACCAATAAACTTTAAAAAATTCTGAATTTCTGCAACCTGGAACTATATGTTATATGTCACACGAAAATAACAAACCACAGTACAAGTAGTGTTGATGAAGTAGCTACAACAAGGATAAAATGTGTATCAGCTCCAAACTATAGATAGAAAATTTGGAGCTTTTCTAAATAATTTGAGATATTGCTTCAACTAACACTTCCACTTAAAACCAAAAAATATTTCTTTTGGAGCACACCACAGCAAGTTGCGTCCTGTCTGTCTGCGGCATATGAAAGATGCGCCACGGCCGAGTCCGCCACACGATGGCGCCACCTCCAAGGGCTTGCAGTGCCATCACGACCGGGCGAGTGCGTGGTGTGTGGGGCCTCGCCCTCAGTTATGATGTAGCTCTCGCCTGAGCCTCTTGTGTATACGTTAGCAGTGTTCTGACTTCCAATTGTATTGTACCATTTCACTGATCTATGCTGTTGTGCCGTCCTCTTGAAGGAAATAAATTATACTGTTACAACAGTATAATTGGCGATGAGTTTCACGCTTACATATGTTCTATTTTCGGTTGTTATGGATCTGGCGTTGCTTCAGCTACTCTAAAAGCAGCTGCAACAGCTAGATTTGCTCACGTAGTTGATTACGTCTTCCCGAACCACTGCAGCCCCTTCACCACCGCCCCAGGCCTACCCCCCCTCCCCATCCCTCCAGCTTTTCTGGCTTTCCAAGAGTCTAAGGAAGACTTGGACTCCTACATGCGGCATCTGCAGCAGCATTTTGCAGCTTTTAAGGTAACGGATCCTGACTTACAAAAGTCTTTCTTCTTGTCATGGATTGGGCCGATACTTTTTGTTTACTGCCAAACCTAGCTCCGCTGTCAGAGCCAGCCTGGTTGTCTTTTTCCCGTATATCAGAATTGCTTAGTTCTTATTATCGGCAACAAACGCACGTGGTGCTTTCCCGAATGGATTTTCATCAAAGCAAAAAGAATCCTGGTCAGTCACGGGTGTCACACCTCTGCGGTTTGAGTCATGAGTGTGGTTTTGTGTGTGAAAGTTGTCAGCTGTCTTATGTAGATTCCTTAATTTGTGACGTCATTGTCCGTTCGGCTCCCCATACGGCTGTGCGTCGCGAGGTTTTGCGGTTACAGGATCCCACCCTTGACGAGGTTCTGTCCATTGCACAGGATTTTGAGGTGTCTAAGGTGGCAGCAGATCAGTTTGAGGAAATGGTAGAGGTGGCGGCGGTACAGTCCTAACGCCCCCACAGGCGTCATTCTTTGCCCTCCTCTTTGTCATCTTGTTCTTAACGATTACCTTCAGCTATTCCATTCCAATGATGTGATTTTCCCTCTTGTTCGGATTGTATTTGTGCGCATGATCGCCCACACTGCCCCTTCCGCCATGCGCAGTGCGCATCCTGCTGTAAACCATGCCACGTGGCAGCTGTTTGTCGGACTTCTGCACGGTCAGCCGCCGTATTCTGACGAGTCCCACATGGAAGTAAACTGTCTTCCTACCACACCTGGACAGGAGCAAGCCACTTCTTCAAAGATCTGTCACACTTCTTATTCAAAATCGGCCTTTCAGTTTTCAAGTTGACACTGGTGCCTCTGTCTCTCTCATAAACTTGGATATGTATTGGCATTTGGGAAGCCACCTCTTGTTAAAACTTCTCATCGTTTGGTCAGCTGTAGTGAGAAGCTGATTCCAGTGCTTGGTCAGTTTACGTTTGCGGTGGAGTACCAGCACATAGTGCGCACTGTCACATTTTTGGCCATCACAAGAACAGCTTCAGAGAACAATTTTGGACTGGATGCGTTCATGGCTTTTGGTTCCAGCATTCACGATGCTGTTCATCTTGTGTCTGATTCCATCCCATTTAATGGATTGGATTCGCTTTGCTGCGAGTTTGGAGCACTTTCCTCGGTGGTTTTGGGAATGGCCATTGGTTACAAGGCGCACATCACTCTCAAACCCACAGCGGTTCCAAAATTTTGTTCCTCTCGGTCTATTCCTTTTGCTTTGCACCCAGGACGAGTTGGATCGGTTGCACGGCTTGGGTATCATCAAATCAGTTTCCTCTAGCCTGTGGGTGATGCCTCTGGCGATAAGAAAGAAACCCATGGGAGCCCTTTGGTTGTGCAGTAATTTCAAGTCTACAGTTAACTCACAGTCAGTGATGGATTGTTTTCCTATTCCCCGCCCGGATGACATTTATGCGAAATTGATGGGCAGTGAGTTTTTTTCTAAAATTGATTTGGTGGGGCGGAAGTGTTTCTCCAGCTTCCCTTAGATTCTGATTCCCAACAATTCATGGTTCTCAACACCCCTTTCAGGCTGTACTGCTACAAACGTCTGCCGTTTGGTGTCGCAAGTGCGCCTGCAATATTTCAGCGTTTCTTGCAACAGTTGTTGGGCGATATTCCGTGCTGTGCAAACTATCTGTACAATATCATCGTCACTGGTTCCTCCTGCACAGATCGCTTGAACAACCTGCAATCTTCAAGAATCACAGTTCTTTCAACCTGAAATTGAGTATTTGGGACACCTGGTGTCATGAGATGGTGTCCGCCCTATGTCAGAATTAGTTAGTTAGTTGATCATCGTCCTTGCCCTACCAATTTGCAGGAACTCCTCTCATTTTTGGGCAAGGTCAGCTACTATTCCAAATTTCTTCCTAACGTGGTGGTCACTCATCCATTGAACGCACTGCAAAAGAAAGGTGTTCCGTTTGTGTGGTCTACTGCTTGTGAGGCAGCATTCAGCCACCTCAAATCAATGTTAAAGTCTTCACCTTGCCTCGGCACATTTACACTTGGCCGACAGCTAGTCCTAGCTACAGACTCGTCGCAGCACAAGATTGGAGCAGTGTTGGCCCACAGGCTGGATGATGGTTCCTTCGCGTCTAAGACGTTGTTAGATGCCCAACGTAATTATTCTCAAATTGAGAAGGAGGCTTTGATGATTGTTTATGCTGTTCAGAAGTTTCATGTGTTCCTCTGCGGCATTAAATTCCACCTTATCACGGATCACAAACCCCTGGTGGCACTGTTTGGTCCACATTCTCATCTTCTGGACCGGACTTCGCAACGTCTCCAGCATTGGGCTTTGTTTTTGAGTGCCTATCACTACAAAATTCAATATTGGCCTGTGATGCACCATGCCAATGCTGACGCCTTGTCCCGTCTTCCCATGGGCCCCGACCCTTCCTTCAACAAAGATGAAGTGGCGATTTTTAAGATTTATGATCGTTTGCACGACACTGTTGAGAGACTTCCAAATATGGCCAGTCGAGTTGCGCAAGCCACCTGTCAAGACTCTGTGCTCCATGAGGTGCTTAAGCATGTCACCGCCGGGTGGCCTGAGCGATTGTCCGCCAAAGAGGCTGGCCCTCTGCGTAAAAATTTCAGCTTCGACACCAGCTGTCAGTCATTGGCGGTGTGCTCCTCCTCAGTACCGATTCCAACGAGACTCGTGTCATTGTTCCGTCCAACTTACAGGCTCGTATGTTACTCTGTTACATCGGGGTCACTGGGGTATGACGCGCATGGAGGTGCTCACACGCTGTTTTGAATATTGGCCAGGGATCGATGCTGCCATTGAGCAGTTGGTTCGTACGTGCCCTCAGTGTGGAAACCAGCAAGCTGCTCCCCTTTTTCCCTGTGCCCTACTTCGGAGGACCTCTGGGACTGCATACATGTGGAATTGGTTGGCTTTTGCTGTCAGTCAATGTGGTTTGTGGTGGTAGATGCGCTGTCCAATTATCCATATGTCGTGCGTATGCGTTCCACTATGACGGAAGATGTGGTCAGGGCCCTGGTACAAATCTTTGCTATTGAAGGCCTTCCCCGGACACTCGTCTCTGATAATGGCCCTCAATTCACATCATCTTATTTTTAACACTTTTTCACTAGTAATGGTATTTCCCACTTCACCTCTGCTCCTTTCCACCTTCATTCCAATGGGGAGGCAGAACGTATGGTGCATACTTTCAAGTCATAACTTCTTAAGTGCTTGAAAAATTCATCTGCCGAGATGGCACTCCCCTTATTTCTTAGTACATATCGGACCACACCAATTAATGGTTGGAGCCTGGCGGAGGTCCTCCACGAAAACTAGCCTCAGACGCTGTTGCACCTGCTGTGCCCAGAGCCCCGACCTGAGGTGTCCGTACACCATAGGTGTTACCATGGCCCCCACAAGGGTGGGGCTGGGTGGACCCACGGGTCCAGGGCCTGGTGCTGAAGGGGGCCTGAGCCCAGCCCTAAATGATTCAATTTTTTGGTTACTGAAATTAGAAACAAACTAGAAAAATCATGTTGAATATTTTCCAACCAATGAAATTTCAGAAGATTCTACAGACAATTGTAGTAGATATTTATGATAAACTGCTTATCTTAAATGATTACTTTGATTGATGCTCTTAGTTATTACCATTGGTTGGTATTGTATGTGTGTATTAACTAAGGTGACCAACCGTACTGATTTTTTCGGGACAGTCACAATTTTTGTGTGTCTGTCCCGATGGTTCAGTACACCTGTTTGTCTTGGATTTAACAATTATGTTCCGATTTATAAATTAATCTCACAAGTATCGGTCCAATTTATTACTAGTTTTAATTATGATGGGAAACTATTTGACAAAAGGTTCGTTAGACTTAAAGTACTTACCACAAACTGTCGTAACCGTTTCCACTAAGCATACACGCACAAACTATAGCAGTGAGAAAATTAGTGAATGGACTGCTAACACCACTTTTCCAGGTTAAAGAGGGATTGATATTATTTCTCATTCGAGACAGAAACTAGTGCAGTTTCTCTTCTGCCTTTCCGGAAATAATGCTGTTACTGAAAGGGCATTTTCCCCACACGAATAATATATGGACAAGTTACAAAACACAGCTTGCCATAGAAACTGTGAAATCAATATTCGAAGTAACTACAGTAAATTACTATGAAACTGGTGTAGAAATTTTTCACATGTTTTTGAAAAATACAGACATGCTGAAGAAAATTTACTACACTGTTAAATACAATAGTTCTGATTGCATTCTTTCATCATATGAAGTACTAATTAATGTACTTTTTGTAACGACTTAAACTGATATTTTGTAGTTATTACTTTCACTAAAATCTTCTTCTAATATAATAAAAGTATATATAGAAATTACAACATTTGTAATGTGTCCCGAATTTGGATCTAGAAAATATGGTCACGTTAGTATTAACACATTATGCAATGTTTTCTCCTTGTGGAGTACACTCACTGAACAGAGATGGTGCTATGCTGCTGAACTGAATTATGATGTGATTTTTTTTTTTTTAGAAATGTTGAGAGTTTTTAATCCTTCTTCTCTATTAGGGCTGGTGATTGGGAATTGTTGAAACAATTTGTTCTTTTGTCTAAGTCTTGTTGCAATCAAAGGCTACAAATACTCTGCAAAATTTTGAAGCGACATCCTTGGATCTTATAGGTTTTAGACCTGTTGCTGCTGTCTTAACTCCACCAGCAAAAAATATTGATTTGCATCTCAAGAAATACTTGACAGCTTTCAAAGGCCACTTGATATCATTTTGGCGCAATATCTTGACTTCTATTGGTCAGAACTATGTCATTAAACAGAACAAAGAAATTTCCCTAAAAGTAACAGTGCCGGTGATTAACTTAAAGATATTATGACATCACTTTGAACGAAGAAAAAGTAGTTGCTGATACAGTTGGCATTTCATCAGAGATTATCAACAGGAAATCTGATGCAAATGAAAGGACAGCTGAACAACTTCAGCTGTAAGCATCAAATTAATTCAGATTTTTTTCTGCTTTTCCTGTTCTTAATTTTGTAATGGAAGATTTGACAACAATATTTGTGAGCTATGAACAATTTTTTCATCTATTTTCACAAGTTTTTGGCCTTTGTGGACCTAGAAAGTAATGAACTGAAAGTTAAAATCACCAGTTCCAATCTCAATATATCCTTCAGATTTAGCAGATACTGAAAAGCTTCTTTGAAATTCTACACATGTAGACCGTATTCAGTAGGCCTGCAGGCTGTCTACCATAAAAGGATCCAATGAAGGTTCTCAGCACATTTATGAGAAAAGCTTCAAGCAATTTATTTTATTTTATTTTATTTTATTTATTTTACTGAGTAGAACAATTAGACATTTTTGTAGGATTCAGGGCCAGATTAAGACAATCGTAAGTACCGTGGCCGCCGGGGGCCCCGAACTAGATGGGCCCTGCCATGATTGCTTTCGAAATTTGTCACTATTTAACAAAGAGTCTTGTTTCATAGTAAAAGAAAGAAAAAAAAAACCATCAAATTTAGAATATTAACATGATGCCATCAAGAGCATCTTTATTGTTGTCTCTATTTTCCAGTGTTGATACCACGGCAGTCTTACTTCATGGCCCAGTTGGCCGCCAATTTGTGTCGAAACACCAGAAATGACCCCCAGGAGGCTCACGGTTCTTTCGTGTGTTCGTGCGTGGCGAGCACGGGGCCCCGAGTTAATGCAGTCTCCCTTCCTTTTTTACTTCCCAGACTGCATTTCCTTTCCCCTTTCCTATCCTCACTCCTTCCCCTCATCACCAGGGGACTGATAACCTCAGTAGTTTAGTCCCCCTATCCCAACCAAACAACCTGACCAGAAATGTTTGATGTTGCCGACAGCAAGGATGGGGCTCCTCCATGCCCACACAAACGTGGTGACCATCACAAAAGTTCTACTGTCACCTCCGTAAATTAGGTTAGTTTGCTAAGTTGGATCACGGGATGTGGGAACCGCGATGTTATCCGTACATGTGGGCACGATCACCCATTAATACGGTGCATCTGGAGATAGAATTGCTCGAAAGGTATGCGAAGGGTAAAGGTATGTAAGGGCAGAGGAAAAAAAGTGCCAAGGCAAGAGCCAAGGGAAAAAAACCTCTGCGACAGTGGGGTAGGTATGAGGGGCAGTAGCGTATGCTATCTGCGACATATCATGCAAGGTTTGGTAATGTTAGTAACGGGTATTTTCTCAGTACTGTTAACTTTGCTAGGTTCGTCATAAAGAATCAGTCCGTTTGATGCGAGGTTCTGCTGCAGCTGAGCTCCAATGAAGTCTCCTGGGTCGGCTGCAGCAGTTTACCCATTAACATTGGATGTGGCAGAATACCTGTAACGTAGCCAAGTTTGTCATGGTAGTTAGGCAGTTCGGTCATAGAACTGGCTAAGTGTGCGGGACTGTTTAGGTTTGTTTGTGTTTATTGTGCTGAATATGGTTTCCCTGCTTTGCCTGTAGGTCGGCTGTGGGCTCAGCTGGCATTGCCAGTCAGATTACTGTTCTGCAGGGGTTTGCCATGTGCATCGTGTTTGTGAGTTGGTGTTCCCTACGACCTTAGGTGGTTAGTCTCTGAGGAGAAGTGTTTTTGGGCGTTTATGTTTCCACCTACGGTTATGATCGTAGTTCCCGAAGCGTAGGATGAAGGGGTTGTTCGAGTGTCTCGAGTTTCTGTATAGTCGTGTGGCGAGTTTCTTGAATACCACCGAGAGGCGCTCTAGGCGGTATTCATTGTGAAGGTCCACGGTGCGTGTGTATCGTGGAGCGTTGCTGATGATGCATAGTACCTTGTTCTGTATTAGCTGCAGGCGGCGCAGCTGTGTTGGCGCCGCGTATGCCCAGCACGGAGCACCGTACGTCATCAGAGGTCTAAGATGTGTCATGTAGAGGTTCCTCGACACCCGGATATTCAGTTTGCTTTCCCTGTTGAGCATCGGGTAGAGTTGTTTGAGCCTCGTGTTTGCTCGGTTGGTCATGTGTTGTATGTGGTCCCCCCATGTGAGGTTCCGGTCCAGCCAGACACCGAGGTATTTGACTTTCTCACGGAAACGTATTGGTCACGTATGTAGAGTAATTGGTCTACAGTATTGGTGTTTGCGCAGGTGTTTCGGTCTGAGTGTGAACAGAACTGCCTCACACTTGTCGACGTTGACTTTAACACGCCATTTCTCCAGCCAAGGTTCGGCAGTTCTGGTGCCGTCTGTAGGCGTGAATTTATGTTTGATGGCTTCCAATCTTGCGCCATGATGGTGGTGTCATCTGCGTAGATTGCAGTCATCGTCTTATGTGTGTGTTAATGTAGAGGTTAAACAAGAGGGGCCCCAGGATGCTGCCTTGGGGTACTCCGGCTTGAATACCATGTCGTGTAGACTGTTTGCCCTGCACGTCAGTGTTGAAGCTTCTGTTGGTGAGATATGAGTGTATGAGATGCAAAAGTCCGTCGGGAAACGCGGCGTCGTTAAGTTTGCGTATAAGGCCGTTGTGCCAGAGACGATCGAAAGCTTTTTCGATGTCCAGGAACACCGCCCCAGTGGCTTTGTTTTTGTTGTAGCCATCTGTTGTGTGTTCAACTACGCGGAGGAGTTGTTGTGTTGTGGAGTGGTGATTCCTAATTCCGAATTGCTCCGGTCTTAGGGTGTCATTGGTGATGCAGTGCCGAGTGAGATGTTTAAGCATTACCTTCTCAACTATCTTACTGAGCGAGCTCAGCAGACTGATGGGTCGGTAATTTTGTGGGAGGGAGTTGTCTTTCCCTGGCTTCCTGAACATCAGGACCTTGGCCGCCTTCCAAAAGGCAGGGCAGTGTTGGTGTTGCTGGATGGCATTTTTATGTGTGTCAGGTACTCTATTACTCTATCTGTGAACTCCTGGAGAACCCGGTTTTAAATGCCATCAGGGCCAGGCGCTTTTCTGGCTGTGGTGTGCTTGATGGCCCATGTGATTTCATGTGTGCTAGTACGTCTAATTTCGTTGCGCGGAGGCTGGGCCATGAAGCGTGTGATCGCCTGGTCCGTCTCAAGTGTGAACACTGGGTCGGAAGGAGCCAGGTTCGGTGTGAATGACGCTGCTAGTGTTTGGGCCATTAACTCAGCTTTCTCTTCCACTGAGTATGCTGGGCCGTTTGGTCCCTGTAAGGTAGGCGTGTAGAGTTTCTCCCTGGTGAAGTGTCTGGCCACAGCCCACACTCCAGGACGTGTGGTATCTAGTCCAGCGAGTTTCTGGTCCCATTGTGTCATTTTCAATGTTGTTATTTTACCCTGTATGATACCCTGTAGCCTGTTGACGTGATGTTTATACACCGGACGCCTGGTACGCTGCCAGTATCTCCTGAGTCGGTTTCTCATTGAGATAAGGCCCAGGATTTCCTGGGGCAGGGCCGCTGAGTGTTGTTGTGTGGCACGTAATGGTATGGATTCGGCTATTGTGTCTTGGACAGCAGTGGTGAGCACTTCAACAGCTTCATCAATTTGTTCTGTTTGTGTAATCTCGTGAGTATCAGGAATACGATTATCAAGCGTTTCCTTGAACAGAGCCCAATTTGCGTGCTTGTAATTTAGTATCCTGCGTGGTTCATTGTACTGCAGTGTTTGTTCCGTGTGAAGTATAACGGGGGTGTGGTTGGAAGGCAGATCGTTTACAACCTCAAGGTTGAGGGTAACTGTTATGCCCTTGATGAGGGCCATGTCTATCACGTCTGGCCTTTGATTCCTTTGGTAAGGAATATAAGTCAGTTCAACCGGTGCAAGTGTGATGTAGTTTCTGCCTAGTGAGTGTTCGTACAGTTTTTTGCCGTTGCGATTTTGTTTGATTGAGTTCCAGTCGCGGTGTTTTGCGTTCAGATCTCCAGTGGCGATGACTCGCGGTGCAATGTTGAGTACTGTGCTGATGTCGCGTGTTACAATGTTACCAGGAGCGTTGTAGAGCAACACCAGTGCAGTGTATGCTCCGTTGAACTTGACCCTGACGGCCGTGGCCTCTAATCTTTCAAGTGCACGGAGCTGGATATTTGTGTGTTCAATGTCTTTGTGTATGATGATCGCTGTTCCGCTTCCTTCTCTGCCATCCGCTCGGTAGGTATGATAGATGCAGTAACCAGTGAAGTTTAGTCTGTTGTGAGGTTTGAGTTTAGTCTCGCTCACAAGGGCAATCAGTATCCCCTTTGCCTCAATGAACGCGGCAAAATCTGCCCTTTTGTTGGTGATCCCGTCTGCATTCCAGAACAGGATCTGTGATAGTGTTACGTTGTTTATATGGGGGAGGAGGGGGGGGGCGGGTGTGGCGTGTTATCCATGTATGGGAGTAAACAGATTTGCGATCTCTGTTTGTATGACAGTCCAGTTCTGGCCGGTTTCGGCAGTCATGAGCTGCGTGAAGAGTGTGGAGACGGCTCCCCAGATCTTCGAAAAGATCTGCTGAGTCGTGTGTTGGGGGAATAATGCCTGCAATATTCCTCCCGGTGTTGTTAGGGTGTTGGGTGTGTCGGCCTGTGTTGGCGAGTTGGCGACCGCTTGAGCTTGTGTTGGCGTTGTGTTTTGGCTGGCTTGTGTTTCAGCTGTACGTGTAGCTTCTGTTGGCGCCTGTGTTTCCGGTGTGGTGAGGGGTTGTGTATTGTGTGTTCTAGTTTCCTTTGCTGTGTTTTGTGCCGGAGAGTCGGTGTTCCGTTGTTGGTGGTTATTTTGTTGTGGTGTGGTAGTGTTCCCTCTCTGTTTCCTAGGTCCCCTTCTCCTACGCTGGGGTTTTGGTTTCCCTTGTGTAGGTGTGTTTTTCTTGTCGTGCGTGTTACAGCTCGACGTGGAAGGGGTGGGTTCCGTGTTGTCTGGGGCGGGTAGTGTTGTTTTCAGTGTTTGGATAGTTTGTTGTGTTGTCTGTGTTGGTTGTGTTTCTGTTGCTGGGGATGTGTTGCGTGTGTTTGTTGGGCCCTGCGCGTCCGCTGCCCTCCCCTGATCGCTTGCCATTGCGGCGAATGAAATCCCATTCATCACAGGTCGCGGGGGGGGGGGGGAGGGGTCTTGGAGCTGTTTTGGTTTGGACTTTGGACTACTATGTTTTGCTGCTGAGTCTTTCGCATCAGGGCCGCGATGTAGGCGGAGCACCTTCTGTAGGTAGACACGTGCACCTGTCCACAGTTGGCGCATTTCCGTGCGTCTGTCTGTCTCAGTATGCAATGTTGGGCTGAGTGGCTGCCACCGCATTTGCGGCACCGATATGCCAGACTGCAGCGAGCAGCCGAATTTCCAAAGCGTTGGCAGGGTTTGCATTGTTGGGGGGCGCGAGGTGGTTCGAAGAGTTCTACCTTGACTCCCATATCAAGGACATATTTTACCTTCAAGATCTCGTGGGAGTGGGCCGAGTCGGCCAGCTCTACAAGGTAGTTGGGTAATGGTATGTGTGTTCGTTGACCTGTCATCCGGCTTGCTCTGAGACAGTCAAAGCCCAGGTCATGAATGTCATCTTTCAAGGTGTCGCCAGGTGTGTTTGGGTCCACCCCCTTCACAACGTACAGCTGCGTGCGTTCGTCCGCGGTTCTGTACGTATGGTGTTCAATCTCCTTAGCCTTGAGGAAGCTCAGGAGATTGGTGTAGTCCTGTTTGGTATCCACGTACAGTGCAGCATGTTCCCTCATTAGTTTTGTGTGGTAGGTGGAACTCTTTGTTTAGGCGACTGAGGTCGCCATAGTTTTGTATGATGACTTGTGGGAATCCAGTCCGTGTTGTTGTGACCTGCGTGGCTGTTTGCTGAGTATGTCCCAGCACAGGTGCGGTTCTGTTGTTGTTCCCAGTGTTTGGTGTGCTAATAGGTAGGGTGGTGGGTGTTGGCAAGAGCGCGCGGCGCTTGCCTTTTGAGCGTGTGAGCTCACATGTCTGCGTGGCGAGTGGGAGACTATTGCTCCGTTTGCGTCCAACGACCTGCCACGGTCCGTCCCCGTCATCTGCGTGTTCTTGTTGCGGGTTCTCGTCGATCACAAGTGGACCGACTTCGGGGCAGTTTAAGTCAATTGTGGCAGTTGTGTGTGTGCTTGGTGTAGGTGTGATGTTTTTGGTTCCCGCCATCTCGGCCCTCACCTCGGCAGTGGCTTCGGCCCTTTCTTGCGCAATAGCTTTGGCCATCTCCTCTTGGTGGGTTGCGAGTGGGATTGTGATGGCGAGGGGTGCACTCGGCATCACCGTCCCTTCTGGAGCTTGCGTCTGGCTTCTGGTGCGGTAAGGAATTTTGCTGGGCAGACTTGCCATCTTTCCAGCAGAAGGATCTTTATTGTGGAAGGGAAACGACAACTTTTGCTCCTTTTTGAAAGGCAAGACGTGTACAAGAAAAGGGGAGTCCCTACTATCTATCGGCCCAAGGGAGCGCGGAGTAAAGAAAAAAAATGTTCAAATGTTTGTATAGTTTATGGGACTTAACTACGGGGTCATCAGTCCCTAAGCTTACAAACTACTTATGAACTACTTACGAACTAGGACGGCACAAATATCCATGCCCGACGGGGGATTCGAACCCCCAACCGCAGTGGCCGTGCAGACCGTGACTGGAGCGCCTTAGTCCCCGCGGCCACCGCGGCCGGCGAAGTGAAGAGAAAGGCCTACTGTACACGGGGTGATCCGACGTGAATGGGCCCCTGGCACAGAAATACCCTACCAAAGAACGGGTGAGTCCCGCTAGGGAGTTGTAACCTTGGTCGCAAGGAGCTACGAGCCGGAGCTCTTTGTCTCGCTATGCGCACTAGGCGACAGCGAGATCGGCGCTCTCCAACGTCGTCCGCTCTTCAGCTTGTTCGCAACCACTCTTTCGAGCTATTGTCTGCCAGCCACGGCGAAGTTATCCGCGAGCGCTGCGTCCGCACAGGTCGGCCGCTCCGCTGCGAATTGTCGCCGACAGGCGCAGTTCACCTTTTTGCATACAACGCGGCCCTTTAGTCCTACAACAGTGGGTAGTGCCTGCAGAGGCTGCCCTCAGCCGGTGCAACATCTGCAGTAATCTGCAGTTCCCCTCCATTTCTACGAATAATTTGTAAGTAAACTTGTGTTATTAGATGAGAAAGTCTGCATATTCATTTTTGCTGTGAAATTATCAACTTATGGAAACACTACATCAAACATTACGATACCGGGCATTGCAACAATTTTCATTTCGTCAGACAGAGGGGACTCCAGAAATATTCGAAAAACATTATACCAGATGTTAGGAAGGCCTTTCTTAAAAATTTGGAAAACTATTTACCAGTTTACTATTAAGCCATAATAAGATAAATACATAATAGTTTTAATATCACTGTAATATTAACAACACCTAATACATTATTGCATTCCTGTTTCTCCAGTTTTATGTTGTGTTAGTTTTAGTACAAATCCGTTGTTTTTAAGCTCATATTAGTATATTTTGTTGAATATTTTCCTTGTTTTAGCTTAAACTTCTTGCATTTTGTGCATATTTGAACCAAAGCCAATTGTTGAACTATCCAGGCGGTAGTACTGCACACAACAATAAAAAAAAAAAGGAGGGAGGGGTAGAGCCCTTCTCTGATTCTGGGTCCAGGGCCCACAATCGAATGTGGGGGCCACTGGTGTTACGCACCGGGCACCCCTGTCTGGGCACACACCTTTGGCCGCCGCACAGGGTGGATGCCGGCGGTAGTGCAGTGTTTGCATGGTCGACAAATATGCACAATAGATGCAGACAGGGTGACGATCTCCCGTCATCACGACCAACTACGTCCTAGGTGAGGCACCACCGCACCACCTTCAGATCTCAAGTCTGTGCTCCCGGATACCCTTCCGTAGCTTCGGAGGTTGAAAGGCATCCTCCCGATATCACAGTGGAACTGGCCTCCTCCCACCACCCCGCCGATGCCTTACAGATGGAGCTGACGCTCGACAAGGCTCGGGAAAGAGGCGCTGTGGATGGACATCCACAACGCCAACAGTCGGCCGCCGATGACGACGTCGAGATGCGGTCTCTCTCCCTGCGGGTCGACGCGATGGCTGGTTCCCCTCCATCGCCCCTGCCATCTGCCTACTTGAGTCCTGCTACGGACTCAGCTATTTCATCTCCTGCACCGACAGTGGTGGGAGCACCAGTAGGGGAGGCGGCTTCTGCAGTGCCGACATCGAGATGCGACCGGCCTCTCCGCCACTATCACCTGTGATAGTGAGGGTCCGGCCCCGACCGAGTCGCCACCAGCCTCGACACTTCTGCCTCTATGTGCCCCCGGACTGGTTGGCCATGCAGTGACATGCTGACGACTTCCCCTCAGATGCAGATGAGGTGATGGAGGCACTCACCGTCTCCGGCCAGCTCCTGCCCCGCCGCAGTCGTCCCCGCCCCAGGGTCAGGTGGGCGACTCCCGTGGCTGCCACGATCCGTCATCGCTGGCCATTGTTTGCCTCCACCTGCAGTGCTGGCTTCCCGGAAGAGGGGAGGGATGTTGGAGCACACCAGCGCAAGCCGTGTCCTGTTTGTCCGTGGCATATGAAAGTCGCGTCACGGCTGAGTCTGCCACACGATGGTGCCGCCTCCGAGGGCTTGCAGCGCCGTCAAGACCGGGCGAGTGTGTGGTGTGCAAGGCCTTGCCCTCAGTTATGATGTGGCTCTCGCTTGAGCCTCTTGTGTATACCGTTAGGGTCCAGAAAAATTCACAAGTTGGGATAAATGCGAATTTAGATGTGAATTCCGGCTCAAAATGTGAAAAACGCGAAATCACGTAATAAATGCTAGTTTCTCACGAATTTTGTGATGCCTTCTATTGCCACTATTTTCTGCCTATAAAACTCGTTAAAAAGCAATCAGTTTTCATTTGTATAGTATCGTTTGATTTGGAGCGAGAGAAAAAAATGACGGGATGAGGGCGGAGAGTGCACCCGTGCATGTATAATTCAGCCTACAAGCTGGAAAGCCACGTCAACAGTCGCGTTGGAGCGGAGCTCTGTGCAAAATAAATGCCACATATGGCAACGTAGGACGCATTCGTGTCACGTGGGGCCTGACACCGAAAGAAGAAAAGAATTCTCGCCAGCGTTCAGTTTGGCATTGGTTTTGGTTCTGTTACTTTCGTTTTTGTTATTGTTGTGTAGCGCTGCCGAATATGGGTCGCAATGCTTTGAATGCATATGAAAGGGCTCAACAGTATGCTAGCGAGGGCTTGTATGCAACCGATGCCAAAACAGTGATTTGCAAATTTTGCAACTGTCAAATGGGGTGGGAAGAGAAAGACAATATTGAAAAATATATTAAATCAGAGAAGCACTCTGTGCATCTAAACACAAACACCCATCAATTGTTGAAACAAACAGCGCTAGAAGAAGAAAATTAGAAAAAGAATTTCGCAAAAAGAACTGTTGAAGTGTTTGCAAAAGCCAGTATTCCACTTGAAAAGTTCGAAAATAAAGCCATGTGTAAGGACATTGCATGAGAAATATTTGCCTAGTAAGTTATTTGCTTTTGTGACTTGACAGCATTGTGCATGTTACAAATAATAATAGGAAAACAGTCCTTAGTTTTGGTGCACTAAATGTTATCCGTAAAATATGCGATGTTTGTGTGCTACAAGAATATCACATTATTTGCAATGAATGGAAGTTCGCAGTTCAAGTAATTTGCGCAAGAAACACGTATTATGAACATATAATTCATCCCCTTGTTCGATACTCTTCAAGATTAGTACGGTAGTTTTGACTTTAAAAATGTTTTTGCTACCAGTCGCGACTTTCTTAACGTATTTATTTTTTAATTGCCCTTCAGTCGAATGCATTTTCGTAAATAAACTCACTGCAAAATGTTTTTGTTACTGTATTTCGTTACTAGTGTTATGTATATGAATTTCTGCTTTTAGTTATGATAAATTGATGATTCATGCAGTTGCTGTCGAGAGCGGCAGGGGGCATGCCTTACTGTGCCGTTGAATTTGCCGGGCGATTAGCATTGGGAGGAAAGCTGTGCTTATTACTTCTAACAGTGGTTATATGGAAACTCGGGAGATACAAAGAAAAATTGGCAGCACTCGGGGACAAATGACTATTATCTTACCTGTAACCAGTACCAAATTTTCCCCACAACTAAAACATAAAAATCCTCGTCTTATTGCAGTTAACGAAATTTGTCTTCCTTTTACGCAGAAAATCATAGGTTCCACGTTTTCAGTCACTTTTTTTGTGGGAGTAGAGTTACTTTTATATCTGGCATTAGCTATAAAACAAAATACATCAGTATGCCTACTTAACTGGAAAATTTTCTCATGTTTGCATTATAGCTACTATAGTATTGCAAAAGCTCACACACAGCAGACCACATTTAAGATTACACATTACAGTCAAATATACGTTTTGTGAAGCAAGGTTTTGTCTTAAATTAGTCTCACAAAGTAAAAGAATTGACTGTTGGATATAATGAAAGTATTGTATCAATTTCTATCGTTGCAAGCTTCTTTCTAGCTAATGAATAAAATTAATTTTAAAATCAGATCTACACCAATTTCACTCCACAAAATAACGTGAAGAGTAAGAGAAACTATTATGACAATTGGTTAAATTGTATGACGCTCCTCGCTGGGCTCCAGTGGTTATGTTAGCACCAATAGTTAATGGCAGCAACTCATATGACCAATAAATGTTTTGTCTTGACAACTTCAATTAAAATGAAAATTATTTTTTTCTGAATGGACAAGGGTACATACAAGAACCTGTCAACCATAGAGCAGGTACAGTATCAATAACATTTACTCTGTAGCTTGTGAAAAATATGAAGGCAATTCTACACTTCATTGTTCATCTGTTGCCAACATAAGCAGTGGAGTCCGGCGAGATGCGTCGTAAAGTTTTACCCTTCATGTATTTGTTAGTTACAGTGCTCTGTACATGACACTCTGTCAAGATATTTTAAAAGTGATTATTGTTGACCATCTGATTCATATGCATTGTTGGGCACACAAACTCAGTTTAATTGGCAAATGCTTCACAACAGTCATGTGTGAATTGAATGGAGTGGTGACCATGGTAAAATCAGCATTTCTAACTACAATAAAGTGAAAATACAAATATATCCAATTTCTCAAGCAAATAATGATTCCAAGGAAGCTAAACAGTTTTGATTACCATTAGTCGCTCGGTGGAACAGCTAGTTCGAATCTGTCTTCTATTTAGAGAATTATTTCCTTGACAGTGTAGAGTTCTTTAAGTTCCAAGCAATGAGAGAGGCAAATAACTGTGGTGTAAAGACATGAAAAGAATCCACACACACACACACATATGGTGTTTGTGAAAGATCATGTCAGGCAGCTTGTGAGCTCTTAACTTTGGTTTAGAGCTCAAAGTATCTTACAACTCATATTCTGTACCCAAAACTGGGCAGTCTAGAATTAAATTTGGGAATTGTATATGAAGGACAGTTCTCAGAAGGAACCATACAGGCACTGCATGCTCTAAATACTTTAGAGCAGGCTGAATATAAAGATTTCTTTATCAAGGCAGCTAATTCTGCCAAAGGGCAAACTGGCTTTACTGAGAAGCAAAGACCCAAATCATAAGGGCTTGGAGTCTACAGCTCAGAAGCTTTTTCAAAGAATGTCGTTTTAAACAATCCTGATAAAGCTGTTGTAATGGAGACTGCCTGTAAGTTTATTAAGACAAGCAGTGTCTAAAGGCTATGCCCATTTAAAAAGAATTTTAAACAGTTGCTTAAAGTGATAGTGTCGATATCAAGAATGTTTTGAGTGCCATTCGCACTGAAGAAGATCATGAAATGTTTGCAAAACATTGTTTGGCTTTGTCTTTCAGTACTGTCAAAGTGGCTACTAAACATCAGAAGATCCGATATTTTGCAGAAAGATGTTGCTTTTCTGTTTAGGAATGTTAAGATTTCTTCACTGCAATTCCAGTCAAATCAGTGAATGTGGAGTTGGAAGCTTGTATGGAATACAATAACTGCATTATTAATGTAGGCCTACAGTATAAGCCGCATTGGCTGTAGCAGAAAGAAGAGCCTCACAGGCTTGACTATAAATCATTGAAAACAATAATACCATTTCCAGCACAGAATAAACCAATTCTACAATTTTTGCAATACCTGTGCAACAAAGAGCTACAATATTCACCACATGTAACTTCTTAAGCAAAAGTAATTACAGTTACAGAAAGAAGAGCCTCACAGGCTTGACTATAAATCATTGAAAACAATAATACCATTTCCAGCACAGAATAAACCAATTCTACAATTTTTGCAATACCTGTGCAACAAATAGCTACATTCTTCACCTCATGTAGCTTCTTAAGCAAAAGTAATTACAGTTACAAAAATATTCATGTATGTGAAAGTGGAGTGAAGTGTAAAATAATGTGAATCATTAGACTCCATGCTGTATTGTTACATATCAAAGAAAGTTCTTATCACAATAACAGACCATATCAGAAATTTATGTTACGTGAATGTTTACATTCTTTTACTTTCAGCAGACTGTGGTGGAGTGGCCAAGCATTGAAAAGCACCTTACTGTAGTGTGCCAATGCTCCCTGTCAGAGATTCAAGTCCTTCCTCTGGCATGGGTGTATTTGTTGACCTTATAATAAGTTAAAGTAGTTTGTAAACCTAGGGACTGATAACCAGAGTAGTTAAGTCCCATAGATTTACAAACATGAGCAGAGCAGCCTGTTTTTACATTTATTCCATAATTATTCATGTCTCTTGACATTTCAATGATGCATAGAATATAAGTTAATACTATAATAACAACTCCTGTTAATTACATAGAAAAATAATTAAAAACAAGCATTACACTTACAACAACTTATCCACCACTAGGAGTGCTAGTGTCCTTTAAATTGTCAGTCAGTAACAACTTTCACAGCAGTGAATGTCACAACTGTATCTGTAACACTGTTGTATTAGTACTTATTCACATCTGAAATTTTAACCCATTTTTTACATCTAGTACCTACTGAAAAACTTTACATTAAAATGTAGACCCTAGTGCTTTGTCATTTACAGAGGACCATGCTCTAAAAGATGATATCATATATTATTGTGAAATTAACCTAATTATTATTGAGATTGTAATTCTGACAGTTACTTACAATACAACTAATTTAGATTTCTCAAGGAAATCTCTAACAATTAATAATACTGAAACTGTTATCTTTGTTGCAGGGAATAAACTTGTGCCCGTCGGTACTACTATAGTTATCAGTACCTACCATATGCATAGGAATCCAGAGCACTTTCCAGATCCAGATAAATTTGATCCGGACCGTTTCCTTCCTGAAAAAATGCAGGGCAGACATCCTTACTGCTTTGTTCCATTCAGTGCAGGACTGAGAAACTGTGTTGGTAAGTTTGACACACACAGTGTAAGTAGGACACATGGAGCTTAACCACAATGTCTGCATTCAGTAGACTGTGGCATGTGCTGGGAAGTGCATATTTTTTCCTCAGTGATAGCCTACAGGTATAGCATATTACACTCTAATAGCCTTGGCACTTCCTTGGAGTTGCACGTGTTGGTGGAAGTTCCAACTTGTTCCATGTGTGGCACCATGCATCAACTGTTGCCTTGGCTACTAGTGCTATAGGCTAGTGGGCTATGCCCAGGTTTTCCTGGACAGTGACATAGTTACTGCCAAAGTCATATATGCTCATGTAAGCTGTAAATAGTGAATATGTAATATATGATTTTTGTATTTATTGTACTTGGAGATAATCATCCCACTGCAGTCTTCTTTTTAAAAAAAGGTAAGGAATACCGGAAGTGAGTAGTAGTGAAAAAGTTGTTGCATTTGAAAGCACTTATGCGTGTTGTTGCTAGTTTTGATAAAAGTATGTTCATATTAAGCTTCTGTGACCATATAGCTCAATAATCTGAAATACACTCGTTACTCCTGACAGATACCGTACTTACGTGTGCCCTTATGTAATACTCAAAAAGGAAGAATTAGCAGCATTGGTTACCACGAATTTGCGGTTGACAATAAGCTAAGAAATATGTGACTGCTTATGATTTCTAGAGAAACATTCATACCAAATAGACTGTGAGATTCATCAGTGGTTTTGATGCTTTTCTGCTGCAGATTATAAATCTGATTCTAAGAGAAATATACTAAACATTTCCAAATTATCCTCTCCATAAAATAATGGCACCAGCATTATCTGAACGTTGTGCAAACTCTAAAGAAGAAACCCACAAAATTTAATACAGTTACTGAAGCTGGATTTTAAATAGAAGATAAGATGCTTCCCAAACTAATAGCTTTGGAAAAAGAACTGTTACAGGCAACTAAAAGATGTAGACCAAACAACAAACTAAAGAGCCAAAAATTTGCATGTTGTCAGAGTGACATAAAAATCTGGATTCATTAATATCAGAAGAAAGTAAGATGCCTAAAATGGAATTCTAACTGGAACAAATAAAAAAATTTAATCAAAAATCACCTTGCTGTAGTGAGTAAGTAATAAAACAGTGTGTCATTTTGTAGTACTGCTTTCCTAAAAGTTACAAATATGCTAGAGATTTTATTTTAAAATTGGCCAATAGCTATACTTGTCCTTGTTTTGTTGGTGATATACACAAGAAACAGGAGTTACAGCTTTGATAAGGTCAAGATTGAAGCAGAATTGTGATGTAGCTTAGTAATTAATGTGAAGTCAATTAAGTAACAATGCAGCATTTTTGCCAATAAAAACAGTGGTGAAAAGCAACAAACACTAGTTAGCACTCATATGTATAAATATTTCTTAGCAGATGTGCTAAAGCAGATAGCTTCCTTTTCTTATGAACTTTACAGTAATAGTTGTTGAAATCTGCCATCTGAAATGAAAGAAGATATGTGCTTAGCAACATAAGCGCTCCACTCAGTAGCAGCCCATAACAGTCGGTAATCAGCACTCTGCAACAACTGGCTGAACTACACAGCATAAGTATCAAACATAGTCAAGGAGTGCCAAGGCTGATAAAGCATATTATTGGGCTATGGGTAGGCACTATAGGAACTATTAATACTGATATTTAACTTTGTTTCATTTATTTAACTTCTGTAGGGGCTTTCTAGTGCAAGTAGGTCATTTTCAAATGTTGTGTGGGCGTTGGCAGAATCTTAGCAACAAGACCACTATCAAGCTTTGTTATTTTGAAAGGTGCACCCAAGGTAGTAGTCCCCAGCACTTTATCTGTCATCTGTTTAACAATACTGTACATAATTTCCAGCAAGATTCTAGATTTTATGAAAGATTTATACACTGCTGACCACCCAAAATGAAAAACGAAGAAGAACTGGAGATATCACAGCAAAATTTATTTCACAGATAGCAAATTGTACAAAGATCACATGACTGAAAATACATTCCCATGTGAAGTGAGGAAGTTGATGAAATCAGTATTGAGTGTTGATGACATTGTTGCCTATAGCCACTACTACATGCCTCATCATTGAATCAGAGGCTCTGAGAGTGCTGTTGAGGTATAGCAGTCCATATTGCTTCCATATATTGTCAAAGTTGATCTAGTGCAGCAACAGGCAGTACATCCTGGGCTAGAACTTCTACAATCATCAATCATATGTTTTTAATAGGGGAGAGTTTGGAAGGAAAGGTAGGTCAAGGCAGCAGTGTAATCCTAAAGGCACTGAAGTACTCTTGAACATTTGCATTGCATGTGTGGTTGTACATTATCCTGCTGCAATGTGGCTGTGGGCAACCTCTGAAAGAATGTGAGAGCAATTGGCTCCAACACTAGTGATGCTGGCTGGTTAGTGTATCTGCAATGTGTACTAGGGTGGTGCAGAAGTGATATGCAAATTCCATCGCAAATGATAATACAGAACAAGATGCAGAACCAGTGTTGTGATGCATAATGTAACAGTTAAACAGCCTTGCACCACGGTATTTATAAGCTCTAATCTGACCTATGGGGGTGCAACACAGAATCAGGATTTGTCTTTAAAAGCAATGTTGCCCCATTCAGCTGTCCATATCCATTGTTCATTGTGCAATTTCCAGTGCAATTTCCTGTGGCATTGACTCAGTGGAAAACAACACAATGCGTGCCTATACTCTGCTGCAAACTTGTCGAATGGTATGTGCGTACTCTGCATGTTGAGTAATAGACTTAAGTTGTTTGGAAATGAATTGTATTTTAACAGAGCAAGCCATCACTACAATGCCCAATGGCATGTAGTGGTGCAAGGTTGCTGATGCAATTGGTAATGTTAGTTAGTTTTTTCCTCCTACATCTAGCAATTCCAAAGCCACATTATAATTGCTTCATTACATCTGACACAGTCACAGATTTCCCTTGAAGGATAATCTGTAATCCATATGGTCAACTATATTTGCATGATCAGATTCCAAAACATGCTCAAAGGGTGCTCGAAGGAAAAAAAGAAGGAAGGTTAAGATTTAACATCCCATCAACAGTATGGTCATCAGAGATGGAGCTCCCACTTGGATCTTTGAGCAAGGACGGGGACAAAAATTGGCCATGCCTTTTCAAAGGAACTAATATGGAATTTACCTAGAGTGATTTAGGGAAATCATGGAAAATCTAAATCTGGTGGCCAGAGAGGGATTTGAAGCACCATCCTCCAGAATGTGAGTCCCTGTCTGACTTCTAGAACAACTGAAAGGAAAGAAGAAGAAGAAAGTTATTATTTTTATGTTATCTAAAGGATGCTTGTTTATGACTGTGTTATCTGCAGTCTATTAGCCTCTAAATTTTCTGGTTGAGGGGGATATAGGTATGTTGTTTGAAGTGTAGGGAATTGTGTGCCCAGCTAGTGAATGAGATGGAGGGTCAATTAGGTAGTCCTCTCATATAAACCTTCAGACTTCCTTTGATGTGGGCAGGAATCGGTGGTTTTCCTAATAGATCTTTAGTGTATGTGTTTTGCATTTATCAGTCTGCACCAGCAATGGTGTGCAGAATTTTATTGTGCAGTGTTTGGAAACTGAGCAGAAGTGTGTCTGCATCCATGGACCAGTCTTTGGAGCCATACAACATAGTTGAAAGGACAGTGGACCTATACAGCCTCATCTTTGTTTCTATTGTAAAATGCTGGCTTTTGAGGTGTAGGTACAGTTGTAAGTAGGTCATACTTCCTTTAGTTTGGGTCCTATTAATTTGTTTTGTGTAAGTTAATGAGCTATTGTTGTTATTGTGGTCTTCAGTCTGCATACTGGTTTGATGTAGCTCTCCACTCTACCCTGTTCTGCGCACGTCTCTTCATCTGACAATATGTTCGGTAACCTACATCCTTTTGAATCTGCTTACTGTATTCGTCCCTCGGCCTCCCTCTATGATTTTTACCCCAGACACTTCCTTCTAATGCTAAGTTGACAATTCCTTGATGTCTCAGAATGTATCCCTTCTCTTAGGATATGCCAGAAACTTCTTTTCTCCCCAATTCAGTTAAGCACCTTCTCATTAGTTACATCATCTACCCATCTAATTGTCATCATTCGTCTGTAGCACCACATTTCAAAAGCTTCTATCATCTTTTTATCTGAACTCCTTATCATCCACGTTTCACTCCCATACAATGCTCCACTCCAGACAAATGCTGTCAGAAAGGACTTCCTAACATTTAAATTAATATTGGATGTTAACAGGTTTCACTTCTTTAAAAACGTTTTTCTTCCCGTAACCATTCTGCACTTTATATCTTCTCTGCATCGGCCATTAGAAGTTAATTTGCTACCAAAATAACAAAACTCATCTACTACTTTTTTTGCCTCATTCCCTAATCTAATTCCTTCAGCATCACCTTATTTTCTGACATTACATTCAATTACCTTCGATTTGCTCTTGTTAATGTTCATCTTGTCCTTTCCTTTCAAGATATTGTCCATTCCATTCAATTGCTCTTCCAGATCCTTTACAGTCTCTGACAAAATTACTATGTCATCGGCAAACCGCAAAGTTTTAATTTCTTCTCCCTGAACTTTAATTCCCCTCCAAATTTCTCCTTGCATTTCTTCACTGCTTGCTCAATGTACAGATTGAACAACATTGGGGAAAGGCTACAAACCTGTCTTACTCCCTTCCCAACCTCTGCGTCCCTTTCTTGCCCTTTGACTCTAATAAGTGCTGTCTGCTTTTTGTATAGGTTGATTATAATTCTTCGTTCCCTATATTTTACCCCTGCTGTCTTCAAAATTTGAAAGAGCGTATTCCAGTTGTCGTTGTCAAAAGCTTTCTGCAAATCTACAAACGCTAAAAATGTAGGTTTGCCTTTCCTAAGCCTATCTTCTAAGATAAGGTAAAATGTGAGTATTGCCTCCCATGTTCCTACATTTTTCCAAAATCCAAACTGATCTTCCCCAAGGTCATATACCACAAGTCTTTCAATTCATCTGTAAATAATTCGTGTCAGTATTTTGCAACCATGACTGATTAAACTGATGGTTCTGTAATTTTCACATTTTTCTGCACTTGCTTTCTTTACAACTGGAATTATTATATTCTTCTTGAAGTCAGAGGGTATATCCCCTGTCTCATACATCTTGCATACCAGGTGGAACAATTTTTTCATGACTAGCTCTCCTAACAATATCAGCAGTTCAGATGGAATATCATCTACTCCAGGGGCCTTTTTTCGACTCAAATCCTTCAGCACCCAGTCTAATTCTTCTCGCAGTATCATATCTCCTATCTCATCTTCCTCCACTTTGTCTTCCATTTCTAGAATAATGCCTTCAAGTTTATTTCCTTTGTATAGGCCCTCTATATATTCCTTCCACAGTTCAGCTTTCCCCTCTTTGCTTAGTACTGGTTTCCCATCTGAGTTCTTAATATTCATACAGCTGCTTTTCTTGTCTCAAAATAGTTCTCTTATTTTCCTGTAGGTGATATCTATATTTACCCTACTTATACATTCTTCTATGGTTCTGCATTTGTCAACTAGCCACTCCTGCTTACCAAGTCTGCACTTCCTGTCAATCTCATTTTTCAGAAATTTGTACTTCCTTTTGCCTGCTTCACTTGCTTAATTTTTATATTTTCTCCTCTAATCATTTAAGTTTAGTATATCATGTGTTATCGAGGGATTTCTAATAGGCCTTGTCCTCCTGCCTATATGATCCTCTGCAGTCATCACTACCCTACCTTTCAGAGCTACCCAATCTTCCTCTACTGCATTACTTCCTCCCATTTCAGCCAATACTTGCCTAATGCTCCCTCTGAAACTCTCAACCACCTCTAGTTCCTTCAGTTTGTCCAAGTTCCATCTCCTAACTTTTCTACCTTTCTGCAGTCTCTTAAATTTTAATCTACAGTTCATAACCAATAAGTCTATATCTGCCACTGGATATGTCTTACAGTTGAAAACTTGTTTTCTATATATATTCCTTACCATCATAAAGTCAATCTGGTACCTCCCAGTGTCTCTTAGTCTCTTCCATATATATAACCTTCTTTCATGATGATTAAACCAAGTTTTGTTGATCATTAAATTGTGCTCTGTGCAAAATTTTACCAAATGGTCTCCTCTTTCATTCCTTTTTTCCAGTCTATATTCACCTACTACATTTCCTTTTCTACCCTTTCCTACTACCGAGTTCCAGTCCCCCATCACAATAAAGTTTTCATCTCCCTTAACTTTCTGAATGATTTCTTTTATCTCCTCATACGTTTATTCAATATCTTCATCATCGGCCGTGCTATTTGGCATATAAACTTGAACTACTGTGGTTGGTGTTGGTTTTGTGTCTATCTTTGCTACGATAATGCGATCACTATGCTGTTCATATTAACTTACCCGTATTCCTGTTTTCTTATTCATTATCAGACCTCCTACTACTCCAACTGATTTTGTATTTATAAACCTTTACTCACCTGACCAGAAATCCTTTTCATCCTGCCCAAACTTCACTAATCCCTACCATATCTAACTTTAACCTATCTATTTCTCTTTTCAAATTTTCTAACTTATCTACGCAATTAAGGGTTAGATCATTCCACGCTCCGACCCATAGAAGGCCTGTTTTGTTTTTCTTTATGATGACATCCTCCTGAGTAGTCCCCGCCCAGAGATCTGAATTGGAGACTATTTTACCTCCGTAATGTTTTACCCAAGAAGATGCCATCATCTTATATTCATATAGTAGAGCTGCATGTCCTCGGGAATAGTAACAACTGTAGTTTTCCCTTGCCTTCAGCCGTTCGCAGTAACTGCATGACAAAGCCATGTTAGCTGATGTTAAAAGGCCAGATCAGTCCATCATCCAGACTGTTGCCCCTGTAACTACTGAAAAGGCTGCTGCTCCTCTTCAGGAAACACACGTTTGTCTGGCCTCTCCACAGATAGCCCTCCACTGTGGTTGAACCTATGGTATGGCTATCTGCATTGTTGAGGCACGCAAGCCACCCCACCTCGACAATGTCTGCGGTTTGTGGGGGTGGCTGTTATACGCTATTGAATTATAATCTGATAAATTTTACTGACAGGACTATCCATTAGACTGTTATCTTCCTATCAGGTAGTGTATGGTTTGTTTGTTTTTAAGCATTAAAGGTAAAGCAGTCAACAATCCGAAGATTGGTTTGAACAGCACAGTGCTTTACTAGGCATGATCCTGTTTGGAGGTGGCATGCTGTTGGCTTCCTCTGACCTTCGAACTGACTTACCCAGCCAGTTAGAAGGGGACCTACAGTTTAACGTGGGTTCCGAACCACGGTGCTACTCGATATTTTTCACATCAGCAAGACTGTCAGAGGTGAAATAAGTAGAATGTGACAAATAAAAATCCTAGAACCTGGTGGGGATCGAACCCACAACCTTTGCATTTATAGTCTGGCACTCTACCATGTAATACCAAGCCACTATTGCTACTGAATTATCTAGTTTTATCTCTATTTTTCAGGTGATTTCTTGTAGATGCATTTGTAGCTTCAAAGGTTTCTGCTACTTTTGAATACTGATGTATCATTGGTCTATAGTGCCGATTCATTTCCTGCTAATAATAGCATGTCATTTGTCTAAATTAGGTATAGTGATTTCCCAAGAACTGACTCTTGTGGAAACAATGCCACATCATCCATGGCAGTACCTGACCCTTGCCCCACTTGAGAGAGAAATTCCTCCCTACCAGGAGTGAGTCCATCACACCAGTAATCTGTCCTGGAATATCTAACTGGGACCTTATGTACAGTAAGCCATATGTCAAACATTATCAAACACATTCTCAGTTATAAAGGGTTTATTTTATAGTCCATCTATGAAACTACAATTAAAAGGCATAATCCTTTCTTACCAGACATGTTTCATTTTAATCAATATAAAATATCTTCAGTGGTCTGAAATTAAAAATATTTACAGTTTCATGCATTTTCTGGGATTGGACATGAGTTGAGAATTGACACTCCAATGACCTCTCTTTTTTCCTTATCTTCATAAAAGAGTCCATTTTGTCCTCTGAATGGCCTGTCTACTCTGCCATAAGCCTTCAAGGCTTTCGCTATACTCCATACCTTGTGCCTTTCTTACTTGGCTTACATTTGCCATTCTTCTGACCACAGAAAGCCTTTGTGCTTGATTATTCTCTCTTTAATTTGAGCATCTAGCTGCCTGAGCAAGTGACTAACAGTCGAATTGCAATATAGTTGTCAATTATTCATCACACACTGGTTAGTGGCTATATATCTACTCTTGAATATCAGGGTGGCAGATCCCATACCACTATCATTGTCATGAGGAGTACAAAACACAATGCGCTTAAGGTTCAGGATAGCAAGGTCTTATGCTTTTTGTCTGGAGTAGTTTTACAAGTGGAGGGGAATAAAAGCATCACCAGAAATTGGTTATAATGGATTTTTAAATGGGTTGGAGAAAAGGAAAGCTTAAATGTGTAGTTTATGTAAATTATCATTCCTGGATTCTTATAACAAGGATCAGGAGGTAACTGGCACAATGATTTAATGAACTAATGAGGAAAAGTGCATATGGCTGTTACAGTTTTGGAGCTGGTATTTGAATGGTTTCAGATGGTGTTGTCTGCACCTTGAAGAATAACATAAATTTTCCTGTTGTTGAGAAAAGAATGAATGGTGTGGACAATTTGGTTGGGGCAGTCACAATGTCTGGAAGCAGTTTATAGATTAAGCCTAAGTGCTACATCTTTAAAAAAAGTCCTTCTTTACATCTAAAAATACTACTCCAGTGCTGTGCTTGAGTTGGTGAGCTGTACATATATGTTCAATAAGTCAGAGGGCTTAATTGATGGTGTTTTGCTGTTGCTGGGATCCAAATTGTCATGGAATGATGATCTGGCAGGTAGTGAGGAAGTCTCAGAGGGAAGCTAGTATTATACACTCCAGGAGCTTCCCTAGACAACTTAAGAGAGGAAGTGGCCTGTAATTTTGTGGAAATGGTGGGTCCTTATACTGTTTAAGGCAGGGTGAAGACTTCTGCTATTTTCTACGGCTTAAGAAACTAGTGCCATTGAAGACATGTTGAAGATATTGGTGAGGTAGGCTGTGGCATTTTGTAGACGATGTTTTAATGTAAGTGGTACTACTGTATCTGGGCTAGAGGTCTGATAAGGCTGCAGGTGTCAGCAGGCATGAATACTGGGAAGGAAGTCATGTGTTTTGTGTTGAGAAACTGAACAACAGCGCATATCACTATTTCTTCTAGGTCATAAGGTGGCAACTGAGTTGGTTCAGTTGCCTGCGATTGGAAGGAGGGAAGGGGTTGGGGTCACAGTATAATTTTCAGTAGCATCTGTAGGATTTCTTGTTGGTTAGTACTTCCTGAAGGTGTTGTGATACAAGTTGGTGTCTGGTGTGTTGTCTGCTTTCCAAGTGCTGTTGTTGGTACTGATGTCGGTCACGGTTTGGATGGCCTGATCAGTGGCTGCCTTGGAAGGTAAGCTCCAAGAGGTGACATGGCTTGCTGGACCATTGTTGTTGGTGTTTTTTTCAGTTTGGGAACTGCTGATGGTTTGACCATGGTTTTGTTGAAAGATGTAATCACCCAGAGCGAAGAAGACTGGATTGTGGTTGGAAACTAGTTCTCTTATGATGACGGTTGTTGAGCTCCATAAGACATTCCTTAGGAGGAAGGGATCCATTATGTTTGGTACTGAGTTTAGATTCTCATTGTATTGAGTGGGCTAGTCAGGTGCTAGGACTAATAATGGTCAGCAATCTTCTATCAAGTTTAAGAGGATCCTGCCATCCCTGTTCATCATGTAGCAGCACTAAGATACATGTGTAGAGTTGAAGTTCCCACCAGCAAAAAGCATTTCATGAGCAGCAGTAATGCCTCCCGGTCCATTCACACATTCTGTATGGTAAACAACATAGATATGAATTTTGAAAGTTCAAGTTGGAATGAGGTGTGTGTCTTTCATTAAGGTGAAGTTGACACTTTTCTTCAAAGCTGAAACTTTGAGAGAAAATGCTAGTGGCATTCAATCTCATAATAATCAATGGTTTGTTTATTGTCCCTGCCATTGATGAAACTGAAGATAGCGTAGAGAATGTCACAGATGCGGGTGAAGATGATGTTTGTTTGATAGAGTTTTCTTGCTGTGGACTTGATGGTTGCCATTATTCTGGTCAGTTTGAAGCCAGAAATTACACTACTAATGTGTTTGATGTCAGCCATTATGTCTGATCAGACATTCTGGTAAGAATTGGGAGATTCTTGTTGTGGAGGGTATGAAGTGTGTTGATGGATGACAGCCTGATTTGGGTCATGTTGGAAGTGGAAGTGGAGTAGGTGAGAAAGAGAATGAAGGAGTAAGGATTGAGTATTTTCTATTGGGGTGGGGGGGGGGGATTGGATTGCTGGGCATTGCTTGAAATCTGAGTGATCTGGTGCTGGAGGGGTCTGTGTCATTTTGGAAGAGGGATTGCCATGTTTAGAGTTCTTGGATTTATAATTTTTAAGGACCTCAGTGTTGCTCAGTACCGCCGGCCAGCACACACATAGTGCAGCAGCTCTACACTGTAAGTTAACCGGCTTCTTAATAGAAGCTACTTTATTCCTTTTGTGTGTGCTTTCTCTTACAGTTCATCAAACTTTTGTGTGCTCAGGTGTTTATTTATTCAGAATCATGTTTAGTTGACAGATCAATATTGATATTTTGATTTATTAGCTCGCATATATATTTTCCAGATTTGGCATTAATAAATAGTTTAGTGTTTGCTACATATTTTTGAAGGTCACTATTTATCAAACTTTTGTGTCCTCGGGCGTATATTTAGTCAGCTTCGCTTCAAAGGGACAGTTTAGTGTCCACTGAGTATAATTAGATTCCCGTCAAAGTTGCAGTTTGGTGTATTCTCACACAATTTAAATCACAACAGTCATACTTATTTGGAAGATACATAGGTTTTTAGAATGGCTAGGAACTGTTATTGCTGCAAACAGATGCAGGCTGAGTTGGTGACTCTTTGTTTGCAGCTTCAGGCATTGTTGGCTTCGCTGGCAACACTTGAGACTGCGGTGAGTGGGTACCGCAGTTGTGGGCAGCTCAGCCCTGTGCATCTGTTGTGCCCTCCAGTTGGCCTGTGGCTGTGGTCAGCCCAGTCACTGCCCATGAGCAGATCGCCTCCCAATCCGTGGTGGATTGGGAGGTCCCCTCAGCGCGTGTCAGGCGGCGTAAGACTTTCCGGGGGACCGAAGTGGAGGCCTCCCCGGTTACTCTTACGAACAGATTCGAGGTGCTGTCAGTGGCAGAGGACATTCCTGATGCAGATGGTGTCACTTGTCCCATACTCACCCCTCTACCTACAAGTTCCGGGCACTCACAGAGGGTGGGTTTGTTGGTATCTGGGAGCTCCAACGTTAGACAGGTGATGAAGTCCCTTAGGGATATGTCGTGTGCATACTGGGGGGCAGTCATTCCAGATGTGGAACGGGTCCTTCTGAAAACTGTCTTGAGCAGTTAAACTGGCAACCCACACTCAATGGAAATATTCTAGACCTTATAGCCACAAACAGGCCTGACCTTATTAACGATGTCTGTGTAGAGACAGGAATTAGTGATCATGATATCATCATAGCGTCGATGGTGATCAAAGTTCATAAACCAATCAAGAAGGCTACGAGCGTGTTTTTGTTGGGAAGAGCCGATAAGCAAATGTTACGATCACACTTAGAAAATGAATGGGCATCTTTTAATTCCGGGACTATGGATGTAGAGGAATTGTGGACTAAATTTAAGTGCATTGTTAATAAAGGGTTAGAGAAACATGTGCCAGTAAAGACGATTAAGGATGGAAAAGATCCACCGTGGTATAATAATAATGTTAGAAAGCTGCTGAGAAAGCAAAGGCTGTTGCACTCTCAATTCAAAAAACAACACACAAATGATGACAGGCAAAAGTTAGTAGAGATTCATGCGACTATAAAAAGATCGATGCGCGAAGCATACAATAATTATGACAGCCATATCTTAGCAAAAGATCTTTCCGAGAACCCGAAAAAATTCTGGTCCTACGTAAAATCGATAAGCGGGTCAAAGCCCACTGTCCAGTCACATTCTGGGGCAGTAATAGAAGAAAGCAAACGGAAAGCTGAAGTTCTAAATTTAACCTTTAAGAAATCTTTCCCGCAGGAAGACTGCACAAATGTACCATCATTTGATCAACATACTAATTCCAAAATGGGGGACATAGCAATAGGTATTTCCGGTGTAGAGAAGCAGCTGAGAGAGCTAAATATGAAAAAGTCTGCTGGTCCGGATGGAATACCAGTTCGGTTTTACAAAGACTATTCAGCGGCATTGGCCCCCTACTTAGATTGCATTTATCATGACTCTTTAATTCAGCGCAAAGTTCCTAGTGATTGGAAAAAAGCGCAGGTGACTCCCGTTTATAAAAAAGGAAAGAGAACTGACCCACAAAATTACAGGCCAATATCGTTGACATCAGTTTCATGTAGAATTTTAGAGCATATTCTCAGTTCGAATATAGTAAATTTCTTTGAAACAGAAAAGCTTCTTTCCATGAATCAGCACGGGTTCAGGAAACTCAGCTTGCCATTTTTTCACATGACATCTTGCGAGCCATGGATGAAGGGCAACAGGCGGATTGTGTTTTTCTCGACTTCAAAAAGGCGTTCGATGCGGTGCCACACTGCAGACTGCTAACGAAGATACGAGCTTATGGGATAGGTTTACAGATTTGTGACTGGCTGGAAGACTTCCTAAGTAATAGAATGCAGTACGTTGTTATCGACGGCGAGTGTTCATCAGACAAGTGTATCGTCAGGCGTGCCCCAGGGAAGTGTGATAGTTGTAATTTGTGGCTGTTTGCTGATAATGCTGTGGTGTGTGGGAGGGTGTCATCTGTAACTGACTGTAATAGCATACAGGATGACTTGGACAAAATTTCTAGTTGGTGCGAAGAATGGCAGCTAGCTCTCAATGTGGGAAAATGTAAGGTGATGCACATGAGTAGAAAAAACAATCCTATAATGTTCGAATACAGCATTAGTAGTGAGTTTCTTGATGCTGTCGCGTCGTTCAAATATCTAGGCGTAATATTGCAGAGCGATATGAAATGGAACGAGCATGTAAGGACAGTTGTGAGTAAGGCGGACAGCCGACTTCGGTTTATTGGGAGAATTTTGGGAAGATGGATGTACTTCACCTGTAAAGGAGACTGCGTATAAAATGCTTGTAGGACCACATCTTGAGTATTGCTCAAGTGTTTGGGACCCGCAGCAGATCAGTTTAAAGGAAGACATAGAGGTGGTTCAGAGGCGAGCAGCTAGATTTGTTACTGGTAGATTCGACCAATGCGTGAGTGTCACGGAAATGCTCCGGCAACTCAATTGGGGATCGCTGGAAGAAAGACGACGTTCTTTTCGTGAATTTATGTTAAGTAAATTTAGAGGGCCAGAATTTGAAGCTGAGTGTAGTACGATCTTGCTGCCGCCTACTTACATTTCGCGTAAAGATCACAAAGACAAGATAAGAGAAATTAGAGCTCGTACGGAGGCATATAGGCATTCTTTTTTTCCTTGTTCAATTTGGGAGTGGAATAGGAAAGAAAATACCTAATAGTGGTACAGTGTACCCTCCGCCATGCACCTTACGGTGAATTGCGGAGTATGTATGTAGATGTAGATGCCATGAAGATTACAGGGTGCAGCCAGCTGCAGGTGGTGGCTCATGTCGGGACCAATGATGTGTGACGCTTTGCATCGGAAGAGATTCTCACTGGTTTTGAGCAGCTATCAGAAGTGGTAAAGACTACCAGTCTTGCTTGCAAGATGAAGGCAGAGCTCACCACCTGCAGCATAGTCGACAGGACTGACTGTAGACCTCTGGTTCAGAGCCGAGTAGAGGGTCTGAATCAGAGGCTCAGACGAGTCTGTGACCATGTGGATTGCAGATTCCTAGACTTGCGCCAAACGGTGGTGGGTTTTCGGGTTCCGCTAATTAGGTCAGGAGTCCACTATACTCAGAAAGTGGCTTCAAGGATAGTGGGGATTGTGTGACGTGGACTGGGCAGTTTTTTAGGTTAGAGGGCCACAGGAATACGCAAAATGGGTTTCAGTCTCAAAGGGTGCAGGTGAGACACAGGAAGAATGCAGATCTAGGAACCATTGGTGTAACAGTTCTAAATTGTTGTAGCTGTGTTGGGAAAGTTCCAGAGCTCCAAGTGCTGATAGAAAGTACTGAGGCACAAATTGTTATAGGTTCTGAAAGCTGGCTGACACTAGAGATAAGTTCAGGTGAAATTTTTATAAAGGGCCAAATGGTCTTCAGAAAGGATAGAATAAATAAAAAAGGGGGGTGGCGTGTTTATTGCTATTAAAAACGGTTTATCCTGCAGCGAAATTGAAGCAGATACTTCCTGTGAGTTGGTATGGGTAGAGGTTATACCTGACAACTGGAATAAATTAATAATTGGATCTTTTTATTGGCCCCCTGACTCAGACAATGCAATTGCCCAAATGTTCAAAGAAAGCTTGAATCACATTTCAAACATGTACCTGAAGCATACTGTTATAACAGGTGGCGACTTTAATCTACCCTCAATATGTTGACATAAATATGTATTCAAAACCGGCAGCAAATATAAAACACAGTTCGAATTAGTTCTGAATGCTTTTTCTGGAAACTACTTCGAACAGTTAGTTTGCGAACCCACTAGAATAGTAAATGGTTGCAAAAATACCATTGATCTCCTAGCAACAAATAACCACGAGCTCATCAAGAGCATCAAAACAGATACAGGGATTTGCAAACATAGAGTTGCAGTAGCGAGACTGAATATTGAAATTCCAAAATGCACCAAAAATAAACGAAAAATATATCTATTCAATAGAGCTGATAAAAATTTGCTTCACACTTTCCTGAGTGATAGTCTCCAGTCTTTCGAAACTAAAAATGTGTGTGTAGATCAGTTGTGGCTTACTATCAAAGACATAAAATCAGTAGCAATCAAGAAATGTATACCAAATAAATTAAAAGATGGGGCTGACCCTCCATGGTGAACAAAACTGGTCAGATTACTGTTGCAGGAGCAAAGAAAAACACATGCAAAATTTAAAAAGACACAGAATCCCCAAGACTGGCAATCTTTTACAGAAACTCAGACTGACTTCAATCCAAGAAGCTTATTTTAGTTTCCACAAGAAAATCCTGCCTCATAATCTTGCAGAAAATCCTACAAAACACAAAAAATACCTTCACTACGCAATAGCAATGGTAATGCTACTGATGACAGTACTGCTAAAGCAGAATTGCTAAACACAACTTTCCGAAATTCATTCACCAAAGAAGACAATGTGAACACTCCAGAATTTGAACCAAGAACAGCTGCCAGCATGCAAAATTTAAAAGTAGATGTTCCTGGAGTAGTAAAACAACTTAAGTCACTAAACAAAAACAAATCTTCCAGGCCAGATTGTATACCAATTAGATTCCTCTGAGTTTGCTGATGCAATAGCTCCATATTTAACTATCATATGCAACCGATCACTCAGCGAAAGATCCGTACCCAAAGACTGGAAAGTTGCCCAAGTTACACCAATATTCAAGAAAGGCAATAGGAGTGATACCCAAAATTACAGGTCAATCTCATTGACGTCGATTTGCAGTAGTATTTTGAAACATATACTTTGTTCAAACATTATGAACTACCTCGAACAGAATGACCTATTAACCAATAGTCAACACAGATTCAGAAAGTATCGCTCTTGCGAAACACAGCTTGCCCTTTATTCACATGAAGTGATAAGTGCCATCAACAAGGGATCTCAAATTGATTCCATATTTCTGGATTTCCGGAAGGCTTTTGACACTGTACCCCACAAGCGGATTCTAATGAAATTTCGTGCTTATAGAATATCGCCCCATTTGTGCGATTGGATTCACGATTTCCTATCAGAAAGGACACAGTTCGTAGTAATTGATGGTAAGTCATTGTGTAAAAGAGAAGTGATATCTGGCGTTCCTCAGGGAAGCATTATAGCTTCCCTACTCTTCCTTGTGTTTATAAGCGATTTGGGACACAATCTGAATAGCTCTCTTAGACTGTTTGACAATGATACTTTCGTTTATCGGTTAGTGAAGTCAACAGAGAATCAAAAGCAACTGCAAAGTGATTTAGACAAAATTTCTACATGGTGCGACAATTGGCAATTGACAGTAAACAAAGGAAAGTGTGAAGTAATACACATAAAAGTAAATAAATAATTGTAAATTCTAGCAAATACCTAGGAGTTACAACTACGAACAACTTAGACTGGAGAGAACACACAGAAAATATTATGAGGAAGGTAAACCAAAGGTTACGTTTCATTGGTAGAACACTTGGAAGATGCAACAGCTCCACCAAAGAGACTGCCTACATCACACTTGTGTGTCCTCTCCTGGAGTACTGTTGCGCAGTGTGGGACCCTCACCAGGTGGAAAGACATTGAGAAGGTTGAGAGAATGGCAGTTAGTTTTGTTTTATCACATTAAAGAGGGGAAAGCATCACGGAACTGTTGCATGATTTGAGGTGGAAATCATTAAAAGAAAGATGTTATTTGCTTCGGTGATATCTATTTATGAACTTTCAAAAACCGACTTTTACTTCTGAATGTGAAAATATTTTGCTAGCACCCACCTATATAGGAAGACATGACCATGCCAATAAAATAAGAGAAATCAGATTGAAAATGGAACAATTTAGGTGTTCTTTCTTCTCGCACACTATTAGACAATGGAATGGTAGAGAAAGTTTATGAAAGTGGTTAATGAACCCTCTGCCAGGCACTTAGATGTGATTTGCAGAGTATCTATGTAGATGTAGATGTAAACTGGGCACTTCCAGTTATTAGCCATGTGGGGTCCTTTAAAGTTCAAACAGGTTGGTTGTTCAGTTGGTGGCTTTTGGCACTCAGGTGATTCGTGATATTTGCCACATTTAATGCACTTGGTACCATATGAACATTTATACCATGAACACCTCCCAGACTGACTCAAACTATCATATGCCACACTTTGGCTGCTATGCATGAGTGCTCATACATTGTACTATGTTAGTCCCACACAGGTAAAGACAGTTTTCAATTGTCACAATCTTTGTTGTAGCTCATTTAAGTATGATGTGCGGTATCGATATTTCTTGATGGAAGCAATGCAAATGTCCTTCAAACTTGCATGCATGTTTTGTGCTTAACAACACAGTCAGTAATTTTCTTTGTATAGATGGATTCTATTAGTCCATGTACTCATCCTTCCTCTCTCTGCACATCTCCTCCAACACCTGTTTAAAAAATTACATGTATCTGCCAAATTTAATGGTAATCAGTAACACAATGTCAAAAACTTGAGTATAAAATACAAATCTGATCCAAAATGGTGATGCACATTGAAAATCACAAAAATAAGTATTTTTCATTTATGTATCACCTCCTACTGGGATTAAATGTGAAACTAAAGCATCCAGGGGCCCACTGAAATTTACGCACAAAATTTCAAAAATTGGTCCAATGGTTTAGGAATTTGGTGACATACACATGTACAGAAGTTTGAATGCATAAAACGAAGATGGGTTTTACTTTTTTCAATTTTTCTGTTCAATTTTCCCAATTTTTCTTTCCATAATAACCTTCCTCGGACTTCAACAAATATTTGAAAGAAAAAATTAGCCCAATTGGTCAAGTAGTTCTTGAGTTTGGTGCTTAACAACACACTCAGCAATTCATTTTTAGGATTAAAAGTTGAACAGCAGAGTATTAATGTAATATAGAAGGAATCAGTTCATATTATAATTATACAAGGTGGTTTTTTCAACTGTGTTCAAACTCTAGTGACTGATCAAAGAGAGGATACAGAACAAAAAAGATGTAATGGAAATGCATGGTTTCCATGTTACAGACCAGGGCTGGGTAAAGTTTTCTGACATGGGGGCCAGATTCACATACATGCTGTAGCTCTCAGGCCGGATCATCAAGTTTGGTGTACAGCAGTGCTCCTGTTGCATAGTGTTGAAACTAATAGGTACCCTACATTAGGCCTAATGTTAATGGGTTAACACATCCATATGAATGACACCCATTCCCAACCTACCAAACATACAAATTATATCTCGAAAATAGCACTGTAGAATTCAAGTGGAGGGGGGGGGGGAGGCATATGGCGGGAGGTGGATGGGGGTCTCTTCCCGCCTGCCTGCCCCCCCTCCCAAATATTTTGTGCTTCTGTTTAGTCCTCCTTATCAGGTACATCCTATCCTTTGAGGCACCCCCCCCCCTCCCAAATAATTTAGTAGAATGCAATAGAATGTACGTTAACTTTATGTCCACCCTAACTTCTGATTTTTTTTATTTACATGCCATGGAGTGTTATTTACTGAAAATTTTTTGCAATAGCTGGATTAAAACTTTCGTTGGAAAATTCTGCAACACTATTAGTAAATAAACTACGTTCACGACATGTAGATAAATGAAATTATGTGAACTTGGGATATCAGGCATCTTGAGCATCTTGAAAAGTCATCATGAAGAAACAAATGTATATCAAAATAAGTGGTTGCAGCTAATTCATTATAATTTACCTCCAATTTCAGCAGTTCCAGTATTCTAGTATGTCCACAAAGGAAAAGAATCATTTAGTTATTTCTATGCAAGAAAGAATACAGAATAGTTTTGATAGCATTAATATCATTCCTCAATACTTCTAGTATTGGCAATAAGATAATGCTCACTCTCAGATGTCCATTATATTGACATGTTAACAATTATACTGAATGTGTTAGGGGTCCCTCTAACTTTTGAGTGAAATTCGGACATAGCTAATGGTAGGCACAAAACGCATGTTCTTTACTCTGCACGAAAAGCTAAAGCTCCTCACACCAATCATAGTAAACTGACAGCATAGTATTTACAGAGTGTGCAACCAATAAGAAGAGAGCATTTATGTGACAATATACCAGTGTGTGTGATGTATAGGCTTGATGGCGTATGTCACATTATAATAGTTTCTTTATACTACTACTATTATTACACTAAAACCACATTTTGTATACATCACCTTGTTGTCTCAGTTGTTCAGTGGTAGATTTCGTTTTAATAGCTCACCTGCCTTTAAATAATAATGAAAACATAAGGACGACGGATTCTTACAAGTCATGGAAACTACTAATATGACATGTTTCATTTTATGTATTTTTATTTAATCTAGATGAAGCACATAAACAGGAGTAATACATAATGACTATTTAATGACAAACTTATTACTGATTAAGACCAACTTCTAGACTAACTCATTACTGACTTCATACTGATTTAAGACTCAGTTATTACTGATTTAAGACTACCTGTGTTCACGACAATTTGCACGTATTAATACATACATTGTTTTCTAGAACACGGAAGTTACAATGTATTAAATTAAATAATTCGTTTATGAAACTTACATAAATTGTTCAAGAAAAGATAAGAAAAATTATGACAAATCTAATGATAGTATTTTCGTATCACAACAAAACAATACAAAAGATCGTAAGTAAATAACAATTAGCGCAGTATCAATATATGTTTACATTATTTAAAATGGTTAAATTAATGTTATTTAATTTTACGGTCAGCAAAGTATTACATTACGGTCAATACATTACAGAGGACCTCAGATATTGTTAGTTATTAATTTCATTAACAAACACACTATCGTCCAACCTTAAGACTTTCAATAATTAACTATTTTAGTTTATTAGATGAACCAAGTAATGAAGTGATTAAAGAAATGTGACCAGTTAGTGGTGTTATAAAGTGCTTATATAATATAAATATGGAATATTAGGGTACAATACCATGATCAAATGTGGTATCGTATACTTCAATGTTACAAACAAACAAGACTTTCCAGGCCAAATACATTACAATGTGAAGATTTGTGGATAATATATTTTAACTCATCTGTAAACTTTCCAACACTTCATCGTAATAATTATACTTCAAAATATGCATTTTCAAGAGGACATTGTTATTATCATAGATAGTAGTATACAAAAACTCTCAAAACACAACAAAAGAATACAGGACAGCCAAATATGTGAAACACAGCCATAAAAAAACTCATGTGACTTGACCAGTATCTGTGTCAAATAAGGTTTAAATCATGTCGTCCATGGCTGCTTGAATAATAAATGCACCCCAGCATATGTTTATTTTTGCACTGTGTTGCAACTTGGTACCTTACAATCCATCATAATAACTTTTAACTACAATTTTTCAAGAACTTGCAATAATTACGTGTCATATAAACTTTTAATATGTTTAACATGGCAATTTTTGTCTAAATACAATGCAATGAACAAACCACTTATTAACTGTGAAGTATTTAAAGTGACTAATGAAAACAGAGACAGAAAGAAGAAAACAGCAGGCTAATGTGAGCTCTGAGTTTGAATTTTTGAAACAACATTTGTTGATATCTGGATTTATATCACTGATACTGAGTAGTAGTAGTAGTAGTAGTTGTTGTTGTTGTCTGTTAATCTTACTCGTGTGTTGCATTTATTTCTTTTCATGAGCGAAAAAAGTTGTTCACACTTATATGTGCTTCCAAAAAGGCAATTCTTCCTTCTTGCAAATGATCTCAGTTCCAGATATTTTTCTTCGCTCAAATAAGTTTTATAAAATGTGACCAGGTTTACTTAATCAAATTTGGATTTTAAAAGCAAATCTTGCACTAGTAATGATTTCATCAGCATAAGTAGCATACTTTACGTTCTTTTGAGCTGATACTGTAGGAAAGTGGTGACATTTTCCAGCTTTTATCTGCATTTCCAACACACACATCTCATCTGAAAAGCTTTCAGATGGCCTGGTAATTCATGAATTTACTGCTCTTGTTTCTGGAGTTTCTAATTTCAGTCATTTAAATGAACTGTGATGTCAACCAAAAATGCCAAATCATAAATTCATTGTGTCTCATTTGTCTCAGCCACTGGTTTCCCTTTGACAGCCATAAAATGTGCTATTTCTTGTCGAAGATCATAAAAACATTTTAGCATTTTGTCCTTACTGAGCCATCTGACTCCACAGTGGTAAGCTAAATCTTCATGTTCAGTGCACAGGTCAGCCAAATACTGTGTGAACTGGTGGTGATTTACAGTGTGGGACTTCATAAAATTGATGCTCATGGTAACCACATCATGACATTTTTCATTTTAACTGATTTTGCACACAAATGAATAATGCTGTGAAAAATTGTTAAACTGTCTTTTTCAACATTTAATTCATCAGATTTTTCATTTAATATGCCAATAAAAACCCCTTCTTGAACCAACCATCACAGGTGCCCCATCAGTACAGACTTCAGCCAGTTGTCTCCACTGTAGATTGAAAGCTATGATGATTTTTTTTCCACCTCTTGAAAAAGATCTTCTCCAGTAGTAGTCCCTTTCAGTTGCTGTAATGCTTATAATTATTCCATTATTTTAAAGTCAACATCTACACCATGAACAGAAATTGCCAACTGAGCTGTGCCTGACAAATCTGATACCTGACCTATCATATCTATTCATAGAACCACTGTTCGTCTCAACAAACCTATTTGTTCAAACTGTCCAAGAGGCACTGCATGAATTTGGCTAGAGAAAAAGGCTTTAATGGCTTGGCAATGTTGCTACTCACAATAAAACGAGCTTTAACCAAATTGTCACACTGTGTCCTCGATTTGGCAAACATTTGCTGTCGTTTGTTCAAATTAGAAATTAATAATTTAATTTTGTCTTTTTGCAATTGCCCTGTAAGACATTCTCGAGCAGCGTGTTTTGTAGAAAAGTACCTTTTCATATTATATTCCTTCACAACAGACAGGGATTCATTACACAACAAGCAAACAGGATTGTTGTTGTACATCATAAAGAAACAGTATTCTGTCCATTTTTCTTGGAACTGGTGACATTCGGCATCTATTTTTCTCTTCTTAATGCCATACATTTTGTAAATAAAATTAATAAGGACACACGGAAATACGGAAACACTTAACAAAATTAAGGAACAGCAGAGTGTGGGTGAACTGATAACAGAACTAAAATGTTCAGCTATTTGTGGCACCTGCTGCCTTTTCTCAAATCAGCTCATTTCACTGGTGTTCAGTAATTTTCGTGGCATTGTTGCCTACCACCAATGTCTGAGATCCATCAATATGAAGGACCGATGTAGGCTGTAAATTGAGCATGCATTTGACTGCTGTTGGCAGCAGTGGTGGGAAATGGAGTGTTGTACTGCGCTACACGTGAAGGCTGCTAATGGGTTTGTCTAGGCTGCTGCCACGGTGACAGTTGGAGCACCACCACCAGCAGCCGCTGCAGCCAGCCGCTCTCACTCCTGTAGTGTCGCACCGTGGCTTTTAAACACCGGCCATCTACCACGGCCTGATCTGTACCTTATCAGCAGGCCTGCCTGTCTGAGTCTCAAAGGTCTGCATTATGAGCTCCAAATTTATGAAAAGCCAAGTCAAAGCATCGGTGGAGTTATCCGAAAATGCACCCCGTGTTTAGTACAGGGTGAGCGCTTGGCCGTCTCCCACGAAATTCTTTTGTGGTCCGTATTGAAACCGAGCGTGGGCTGGATCTGGCCCGTGGGCTGCCAGTTGCCCACCTGTGCTAGAGACAATTTTTTTCAATCATACTTTGTTACAGAGACTGCAGTCTACTTTGCACTGTGCCATGCAGCCACCGTTATAGTATGTTTTTAAGATGATTTCCATGTGCTGTGCCATATAGTGGTCCTGCAAAATTGTCCCAAAGAGGACTGTTATGAAAATTGAAGTTACCACTCCATGTAAAGGTGGCTTCATTTGTCAATACGATGGATGACACAAATCCCAGAATCGTGGTTGCCTATTTAAAAAACTGCTCCTGATGTGGAAAGTCTATCAGTAGTAATCCCTTCATGTGATGTAAAGTGATAAGGGTAATAACAGCTATCATGGTCATTGTTCCACACTTCAAATGGCTTACCCTGTAGTGACAAGCCAACTGCCTGGTACAGACATGGCAGTTGCCTTCCATAGTGTTAATGACATTTTCCTCCAAGTCTGGTGTCCGAAAATCCTTCACGAATTCTTGCTTCCTTAAACAACTGTTTCAGACAAATGGTGAAACACTGTTGCAATAATGCTGTGGTTGTTCTTGGCAGTGATAGGTCTTTCGATACAACCTCACTGCCTGCCAGCCGTTGCCATTTGCTTTTCCATAAATAAACACAATGTTAGAAATGTCTCAGTTTGAATACTAAACCATTGTGTACAATGCTTTATCACATCTACTACAAGATGAGTCAACAAGAGGAATGAATTGGACACAGCATTACAAATTATTATGGCAGTAGAGGGCATTAGGACATGTTCTATGAGGATCAGTACCGATGGTGTAAGGGCAATCATTGCAGGACTGATACATTTTTCTCTATTAGGGCACAATACTCTGACACAGGCACTGTTCATAACAGATTATAACAAAGGTAATCATCAACAATAAAATATCAAGACATCCCTGAAGACATAAACCACAAGAATTTTGGAAAGTCGGCATGGTTGCTTGAATTACCATACTTGCTATGACATACTTCACTAAACAGATGTCTATCAAACATTCTAAATATGTAAACTTCTCCTTTTTAAAAGATTGACAGCTGTTGCCATCAGCATGCTCAGAGACTAAGGCTCATTTTGAAGTAAACACTCTTAGTCCAAGCACGCTATGTCGTTCAGCGTACACTTGTCGAATGACACGGCTGTCACGTCGGCCGTTTGACGGGGCCCGCCAGCAGACGGCGCGCAGCTCGCGTCAGCTGTTAGGCCGACCGTGCCCTCCTGTGGCACGGCCGGGAACTACCACGGCCGGGCCCACGCCTGCCACGGAACCCAATGACGGCGCGCGCGATATGAATGGCCCTTAGGCCATAACATCCCTCCCCCCTTGGGGTGAGGAGCCGGACCCCTGAACGGCGGTGCCAAGGTCTGGCTGCTGGGACTCTTCCACCTCCATCCGATCGTCCGGTGGCTCCATCCACTCCCTAGCCGGAACCACCTCATACGGGCGGAACCCCTTCGAGCGACGAGGGGTTCGCCCACGCGAGCGCTGTCTTGCTGCTCCCAGCACTGGCGATGGCGGCGGGTCCTCCATTCCTCCCCTCTGTGGCTCCTCCATTGGAAACTCGGGGCCTCCGTCGGCATGCTGCAAGGTGCCCCCTCTGCCGGCGACCGGAGCTGTCCACTCTTTGTAGCTGGCCGCTGGGACTGCGGCGGGGGAGCGGGCCCCCGACCCCGACTGACGGGAAATTCCCCTGCCCCCCAGCCAATGCCCGCGAAGCGGAAGTTGGGAGAGAACTGTCCCCTGATGGCACCCGCAACAGTGGGGGGCTGGACCTGGACGAGGAGGAAGGGACTGTAGGTGTTTGATGAGGGTGGCGGACCCGCAGCTGATCATGGTGGCGGGTGAAGACCCCGGTAGGAGAACGGACCTCACAGAGACGTCGGCCACGCTCCCGAACGACCACGGCCGGGACCCAACGAGGATGGCGGCCGTAGCCTCGAGCCCAGACAGCCGAGCCTGGGGAAAAACGTGACCGAGGACGAAGAAGAGGTGTGGGAGGGCCTGGATGAACGAGGGATAACAGTGTCCTATGAGGGCGGCCGTGAAGGAGCTCTGAGGGGCTCTGCTGACCTGCCAGAGTGGACCGATAAGCTGCCAGGAATCGAAGGAGGGCCTCCTCCACTGAAAGATGTGCCACATACTTGCGCATTTGCGTCTTGAAAGTGCGGACGAACCTCTCCGCTGCCCCATTGGACTGTGGGTGGAAAGGTGGGGCCAGGACATGTTGGATCCCATGGGTAGACCAAAAATTGTGAAAGTGTTGTGAAGTAAACTGTGGCCCGTTATCTGTCACCAGTGCGGCCGGGAGACCCTCAATAGAAAATATCTTTAACAGGGAACGTGTGGTAACTTCCGCAGATGTGGAGGTCAGGCGAACAACAAATGGGAAGTTGGAGTATGCGTCACGGACGCAAAGCCAGTAGCTATCTAAGAAGGGCCCCGCAAAATCGACATGGAGTCGTTCCCAAGGTGCAGACGGAGTGGGCCATGGAGAGAGAGATGAGCGCGGAGCCGCTTGTTGGGATGCACAAGAAGAGCATCCTGCAATGAGGCGAGTGATGTCCCCATCTATACCCGGCCAATATACATGTCGGCGAGCCAGCATCTTCGTGCGAGAGACGCCCCAGTGGTCCCGATGGAGAAGACCGAGAATCTGGCGGCGCAAGGACCCAAGAACCACCACTCGATGGGAGCCGTCTTCCGTGGACAGCAGTAAAACACCCTCGTAGGTGCTAAGGCGGTGCCGAATAGCATAATAATTGCGGATAGGGTCTGATGCCCGGCCCGGAGGACGCTCCGACCAGCCTTGCCTCACCCGTTTAAGGACGACCCGGAGGACCGGGTCAGCAGCGGTAGCCTCCGCGATCCGTGAGCTATTGATAGGAAAACCGGAGACTACATCTTTAGCCGACTCGTCAACTGCAAAACACAAAAGCTCTTCAGCATCGAAGACTGGATTAGGGCCTACCGGGAGGCGCGATAGGGCGTCGGCATTGGCGTGATGAGACGTCGAGCGGTACTGTATCTCGTAATGGAAACGAGAGAGGTACAAGGCCCAGCGTTGAAGACGATGGGCTGCCTTGTCCAGAAGAGCCGCTGACGGGTGGAACAACGACACTAACGGGCGGTGGTCCGTGTAAAGCGTGAACTTTGACCCATAGAGATAAACGTAAAATTTTTTTAAAGCAAAAACGATGGCTAGGGCCTCCTTGTCCACCTGGGAATACCGGCGCTGCGCATCCGTAAGAGTTTTAGATGCAAACGCCAACGGGTGCTCTGACCCATCGGGAAACAGATGTGCCAGCACCGCCCCCACACCATGCTGGGAGGCGTCCGTTGCCACCACAAGTGGGACCCCCGGGGTGTATGCAGTGAGGCACGGAGCCTCCAGTAGGGCCCTTTTCAGTGACCGAAAAGCTCGCTCGCACGCAGGAGACCAGTGGAACGGGACGCCTTTACGTAGCAGTTGATGCAGGGGGTAAGCCACTGTGGCTGCCTGCGGGAGGAAGCGATGATAATAGGCGATCTTGCCCACGAATACTTGGAGTTCGTGAACGGAAGAAGGACGGGGAAGATCTGCGACCGCCCGCACGTGCTCTGCCACGGGACGTACCCCCGACCTGGATACCTCGTAGCCCAAGTACTCGATAGTCGGTTGGAAGAAAGAAGATTTCTGGAAATTACAGCGGAGGCCAGCCCCCTCCAGAACGGAAAACAATGAACGGAGGTTGGCAATATGGTCAGCAGCTGTGGATCCCGTCACCACAATATCATCCATGTAGTTCACGCAACAGGGGACTGGCGCTAGCAACTGCTCCAAAAACGCCGAAAGATTGCTGGGGCACTGGCCACCCCGAATGGCAATCTCTGAAATTGATATAGGCCAAAAGGCGTAGAAATCACCAGCGCCTGTTTGGAGGCATCGTCTAAAGGCAACTGGAGATAAGCCTCTGCCAGATCAATTTTCGAAAAATACTGGCCCCCTGACAACCGATCTATCAATTCCGCTGGGCGAGGCATGGGAAAAGAATCTATGACGGATTGAGAATTTACAGTTTTCTTAAAGTCGCCACATAAACGCAGGGCACCCGAGGGCTTGCGTATGACAACTAGAGGGGAGGCCCACTCGCTTGCTGTGACAGGACGCAAAATACCTTCCGCCGTCAGGCGATCTAATTCCGATTTAACAGCGCCACGGAGGGCGATCGGGAGAGGCCGAGCCCGACAGAAGACGGGGCGAACCGTATTTTTAAGTGTAATAGTGGCCCGAAAATTCGTAGCACACCCAAGACCCGGCGCAAACAGGGACGAGAACTCCGCGCGAAGCTGCTTGAGACTCTCGTACGGAATTTGATCGGAAACCAAGCAGACAGAATCGGTAATAGAAAAGCCAAAAGCGTGGAAAGCGTCGAGGCCGAAAATGTTCGTAGCCGTTGCACTGTTTACTACCACAAACGGTACCGCGCAGCTAACGTTCTGATATGTAGCTTCGGCGACAAACGACCCCAATAGCGGAATAGGGTGGCCGCCGTAGCCAACCAACGCGCGAGGCGCCGGACTTAAAGTGGGGGAGCCCAAAGCTTGATGAGTTGCAGCACTTAGAAGCGATGTCGTCGCGCCTGTGTCCACTTGAAGCGTAACCGTTTTCCGCAGAATGCGGAGGTTGTTGTTGTTGTTGGGTATTGAGGGGACTAAACATCTAGGTCATCAGTCCCCTGTTACTAGCTCAGAGTCCACTGCCAAGAACGACAAAATTAAACAAAGCTCTAAAAATGATCACGCACATAAGGGACAGGTGGACAATGGACAAACCTCTGATAACTTAAAACGAAGACACACAGAAATGGTAAAAGAAAGTCAGGAATAAAACTGGATAGCAGAGTACCTTGGCTGGCTGATCACAAAGAAAAAACAGGATGAGCCAGCCATACTGCATACACGAAGAACCCCTAAGGGCGGAAAAGGTAAAAAAAAAAAAAAAAAAAAAAAAAAAAAAAAAAAAAAAAAAAAAAAAAAAACGGGATTGGTGGTGGCCTAAGATATCAGGCCACAGCACCTACCGTTAGATCGAGTTATAAAAACCAGCAGCGCGGATAAAACGTAAAACTTTGGTAGCCATAGAGGCGTCGTCTCCTAAAACTAAAGGTAGTGCGTCTGGAAGAGTAAAATAGTGCCGCAGGTCGGCTAAAAGTGGACAGGCCATCAAAAGATGGGCCACTGTCAATACAGTGCCACATCGACACACGGGTGGAGCCTCACGCCGAAGAAGATACCCGTGGGTGAGCCACGTATGTCCAATCCGGAGGCGACAGAGGACAACTGACTCTCGGCGGGTCGGCCGCAGTGAAGATTTCCACAAAGCTGTGGAGAGCTTTACTGCCCGAAGCTTATTCGGTGCAGTCGCCGTAACCCACTCGGTGCCCCAAGCCTCGCGCACCCTCCGATGCAACACCAGTTTAACATCTTGTTCCGTGACACCAATTGTGAGAGGTGGTCCCATAGTGGCCTGCTTGGCCAATCGATCTACATGCTCATTCCCTGGTATGCCAACATGACCTGGGGTCCACACAAAGACCACAGAACGGCCTGATTGGCACAGGGAGTGAACAGTGTCCTGGATCGACCGCACTATTGGGTGCCGAGAGAAACACTGGTCGATCGCTTGTAAGCCACTCAGGGAGTCAGTACAGATGACGAATGACCCCCTGGGGCAGACTTTGAGATGTTGGAGAGCTCTGAGAATAGCGACCAGCTCGGCGGAGAAGATGCTACTCTCACAGGGCAAAGAATGCTGTTCTACGTGGTTGTGATGTAGAAACGCATACCCAGCACGGCCATCTACTACGGAACCATCTGTGTAAATGGCGTCTGCGGCACGGAACGGCTCGAGCATTTGCAGAAACTGGTGACGGAGATGTGCGGGAGAAACAGAGGCCTTCGACACACGGGACAGGTCCAGACGGGGCTGCAAACGAGGAATGGACCAAGGAGGGGTGTGAAAGGAATAGTGGAAAGTGGTTGGAAGTGGATAGGATGTGAGAGACGAAAGAAGGAGACGAACACGGACCGAGATCGGGTATCCCGACCTTGGCCGTCGTGGAGGGATAGGTAGTGCAGCGTCTGGAAAAAGGAGCCGGCGGTTCGGGTGGAAGGGCGAGGCCTGAACATGAGCAACATAGGATGCCAGCAGGTGTTGCCTACGGAACCGCAGCGGGAGGATTCCAGCTTCGACAAGGCGGCTTGTCACCGGGCTCGTGCGAAAAGCCCCCGTAGCTAAACGGACACCACAGTGTAAAATTGGGTCTAACGCCTGCAGTGCTGATGGCGCAGCCGAATCGTAGACTATGCAGCCATAGTCTAGGCGTGACTGAATGAGGGCCTTGTAAAGTTGTAGGAGCGTTGGGCGTGAGGCTCCCCAAACAGTGTGGCTGAGACAACGCAGGATGTTGAGGTGTCTCCAGCACTTTCGTTTCAGCTGGCGAAGGTGGTGCACCCAGGTGAGACGGTTGTCGAACAGCATGCCTAGAAACGTGTGTGTTTCTACGACATGTAGCAGGTCTCCAGCTAAATAGAGTTCGGGTTCTGGGTGTACTGCCCGACGTCGGCAGAAATGCATGACACGGGTCTTCGACGCAGAGAACTGAAAACCGTGGGCAAACGCCCACGACTGCGCTTTTCGAATGGCCAGTTGCAACCGACGTTCAGCAACACTGATGCTGGTGGAGCTAAAATACATGCAGAAGTCATCGGCATACAAGGAAGTGGATACCGATGACCCCACGGCCGCCGCAAGGCCGTTGATGGCGACTAAAAATAAAGGGACACTGAGAACGGAACCCTGCGGGACTCCGTTCTCTTGACAATGAGGTGAGCTAAAACAAGAACCAACACGAACTCTAAAAGAACGCAACGCCAGGAAATTCTGAATGAATATGGGAAGCGGACCCCGTAAACCCCAGTCATACAGCGTAGACAGGATATGGTAGCGCCAGGTAGTGTCGTATGCTTTCCGCAGGTCGAAAAATACGGCAACCAGGTGTTCGCGGCGACTAAATGCAGTACGGATGGCCGACTCCAGTGACACAAGATTGTCAACAGCGGAGCGACCTTGACGGAACCCACCCTGTTGTGGCACCAAAAGTCCCCGGTCCTCGAGGATCCACATGAGCCTCCGACTCACCAAGCGTTCGAGAAGCTTGCATGGAACGTTGGTGAGGCTGATTGGGCGGTAACTATCAGCCACCTGCGGATCCGCCCCAGGCTTAATCACTGGAATGATAATGCTTTCCCGCCACGAGGACGGAAAAACACCCTCCAGCCATATCCGATTAAGCAGGGCGAGAAGTTGGCTCTTGGCATCCGCTGATAGGTGTTGGAGGAACTGACTGTGAATGCGATCGGGTCCAGGGGAGGTATCGGGGCATGCAGTAAGGGCACCTTCAAACTCCCATTCAGTGAACGGGACGTTGTACGGTTCCCGACGTCGCGTTCGAAATGAAAGCAGATGTCTCTCTGCTCGCCCTTTAAGGGCGCGAAAGTCTGCACCATAAGCAGCAGTCTCTGAGATGCGACAAAAATGATCCGCCAGGTGCTCAGCGACGGTGACGGGGTCAGTACAGAGCGAACCCTGAACGCTGAGACACGGAATTCCCGCCGGTGGGCGGTGCCCAAAGAGGCGTCGAACCTGCGACCACACCTTGGAAGGAGAAGCGCGGGAACCAATGGAGGCGACGTACTTCTCCCAGGAAGCCCTCTTACTTTCCTGTATCAGTCGCCGGGCTCGTGCTCGGAGACGCTTGAAGGCCACGAGATGTTCGACACAAGGGCGACGTCGGTGGCGCTGTAGAGCTCGCCGACGTTCCCGGATGGCCTCAGCGATCTCCGGTGACCACCAGGGCACCGATGTACGACAGAGCGAACCGAACGTGGTGGGGACAGAGTTTTCGGCTGCAGAAACAACGGCCGCTGTGAACTGCTCAACGGCGGCATCAACATCAGCTGGAAAGTTTGAGGATAGTACAGCAGCTGCGGAATAGGCTGGCCAGTCAGCCCTACGGAGGGACCAGCGAGGCAGGCGGTCGGCAGGCAAACGCTGTGGGAGCGACAGGAAGATAGGAAAATGGTCGCTACCACACAGGTCGTCGTGGACCCTCCAGGTGAGATGTGGAAGAAGGCTAGGGCTGCAGACAGACAAGTCTATTGCAGAATAAGTACCATGCGCTGCACTAAAGTGAGTAGGAGCACCGGTGTTTAGAAGGCAAAGATTCTGCTCTGATAGTAAAGACTCAACATCCCTACCCCGGGCCGAGGTCTGTGTGCCACCCCACAGAGTGTGGTGGGCGTTAAAATCCCCCAAGAGAAGAAAGGGTGGGGGAAGTTGGGCGACCAAGGCAGCGAGGTCTACGGGAGAGACGACTTCATCTGGTGGAAGGTAGACAGAGCAGATCGTAAAATCTCGTAATAACCGGAGCCGTACAGCGACTGCCTCTAGAGGTGTTTGCAGAGGCACAGCAGCACTGGGTACTGAAGTGTGAACATAAACACATACGCCGCCGGAGACTCTGTTGTAGGAGTTTCGGTTATTAAAATAGCCCCGATAGCCTCGGAAGGCTGGGGTCCTCTCGACGGGGAACCATGTTTCCTGCAAGGCGAGGCAGATAGCAGGGAAGTGGCAGAGTAATTGCCGCAGCTCAGCCAGACGGCGGAAAAAACCGCCGCAATTCCACTGCAAGATGTCTTTTGCAGCGTGCTGAATATCCATAAGTTAAGATGTTGAATGGTTATTCAGCAGTGGCACCTGCTGCCAACTCCGCAGACTCTGCAGGGTCCAGAACCATCGGTTCTGGCGACCCAAGTATGGCGAGATCCTCAGGCGACGCGAGGATCTCCACCTCATCTTCAGAGGCCGAAGATGTGATGGAGCGTTCCTTCCGAATCGCCGAGGAGTCCTCCTTTGGGTCAGTCTTCTTCTTCTTCTTCACTTTCTTTTTGCCCTCTCGCTGGCCCTTTGGTGTTAAGGGCTGGGAGGACTTCACGGGAGTGGCATCAGGGGCCGTCGAAGAGCCAGAAGCCCTTCGACCAGCAGGCTTCGGATCCTTCAGCCAAAGGCTGGGATCCACTGGCGCACCCTGGGACTCCCCAGAAGGGAGCGTCCCGAAGGACCCCTTCCGAGGGAGAGATGCCGGAGGAAGTTGTTGCTTCTCCGGCTGGGGGTTGGGGACTGGTGTCCCCGATGGTTGTGGGGAAGTTGCCCCCACAACAGGTGCTGCAGCAGCAGATGGAGTATTGCCCCCACCTAACGAGGGGGCAGTGGTAGTTTTGTGGCCCCTAGGGCCCACAGGAGGAAGCGATACCTTGGTAGATGTCGTACCCGTAGTGCGCGGGGACGACGTTACTACAGCATAAGAGGTGGTCATGTTCACCGGATGGAGCCGCTCGTATTTCTTTCTCGCCTCATTGTATGACAGTCGGTCCAAGGTCTTAATCTCCATTATTTTTCGTTCTTTGTGTAAGACTTTACAGTCCGGGGAGCACGGCGGATGCAGCTGATTACAGTTCACACAGACGGGAGGTGGCGTGCAGGGAGTGTCCGGATGAGCTGGACGTCCACATTCCCTGCATGCAGGGCTGGAAGTACACCGGGAGGACATATGCCCAAACTTCCAGCACCTGAAGCACCTCATAGGGGGCGGGACATACGGTGTGACGTCGCACCGGTAGATCATGACCTTGACCTTCTCGGGCAGTGTATCGCCCTCAAAGGCCAGGATGAACGCACCAGTGGCAACTCTGTTATCCTTAGGTCCCCTATAAATACGTCGTACAAAGTGAACTCCTCTGCGTTCCAGGTTGGTCCGTAACTCCTCATCGGACTGCGACAATAAGTCGCGATGGTAAATTAGACCTTGGACCATATTGAGGGTCTTGTGGGGCGTGACACTGACAGGTATATCACCCAGCTTGTCACAGGCCAATAATGCCCTGGACTGGGCTGGGGAAGCCGTCTGTATCAAAACAGCCCCACTTCTCATTTTTGAGAATGACTCCACCTCACCGTACTTGTCCTCGAGATGGTCAACGAAGAACTGCGGTTTGGTGGACAAGAAAGAGTCTCCATCAGTCCGGGAAAAGACAAGATATCGCGGCGTGTAGGGATCTGAACTCCGTAAAGTTTTGCGCTCTTCCCATGGCGTAGCCAGGGAAGGGAACGTCTTAGGGTCGTATACTGTCGCATCAAAATCAGACTTTCCTCGCTTAGAAACGGCGTTTTTGCGACCGCCCACGCTAGTTAGTGCTCGTTTCATTTCCGTCCCACGAGCAGCTAGGGAAAAGAGGTCCACCCAGACAGAGCCCCGCTTGCCTGGGTAAGCCTTATACAACTGAGGTGCGGCAGGTTCCTCAGAGGTTGCTCGCTAGCGGCTGTTCAACCTCAACAGCCATGCATCTCCTCGGCACGTAGCACACCTTGAGATTGAGGGGTTTTTTATAGAGGTTTGTACCGTCCTCGCGACCCGGGCGATTAAGCCAAGATCCCCGGGCTCTGAAACGTACAACGTTCCACCGTCGCGCCGAACGATGGTCGTTGAGGCACGCACAGAGCTTACGGTGTAGCGGACTGTTGGCGCGACACAGCCCACAGCTCAGGACCCCGGGTTCGCCAAGCCCGTACTCAGCAAATTAATGCTGAGCCCCTGAGGGGAGAATGCGGAGGTCTATACACAACTTCGGCGGCTGAACGCCGACGGGAACAACCTTATTAATATCCATGGGCGCTGCGCCGAAATCGCGAGGGGGAGAGGTCCTTTTGCGGCCCTTAGCCGAGGAGCGGCACACTCGGGCGAGGTGTCCGAACTTGCCGCAACGATTACACGTGGCCCGCCTGTGCGGGCACGATTCCCGAGAATGGGACGCCCCGCACGAAAGACATGACATCGGCTCGCTCTCTGAAGCGGGCGACGCGCGCCGCCTGTTCCCCCGCCCATACGACGCAGGCGAGCGCCGCGGCGTCCGAAGGGAGGGAGGGGAGGGCGACGCAACAACAGCCACCGAAGAAACCGGCGCCGCGGATAACGGGGCCGAATCGGCAACTGAGGATACCTCCCCCCCAAGCGGAAAGTTGACTCCCCACAGCCTCGGAAACTTCAAATGCGCACGCAATACGCAAAACCTCCGCTAATGAGGGATCGTCCGACTGAAGTGCCTGCTTGCGAACGTCCAGGTCGGGAGCAAAACAAACCAAAACATCGCGGACCATAGAGTCCGCATACGAATCACCGTGCGGTTCGGACCGAAACAGACAACGACGGGCCAGCCCCTGCAGTTCCGTGGCCCGCGCGCGGTACGACTGACCCGGCTGTTTCCGCGAACGGTAGAAAGATAGAGAGTGGCGGCGAAAATACGCCGCAAAAAGAGAACAGATATCCGGAAAGGACAGGGATGCCTGCGTCTGAAGCGGCGCTAAATCGCCCAGCAAACGAAAAAGACGAGGCGAGAGCCACGAAAGGAAATAAGCTTTTTGCTTACCTTCATCACACACCTCGAAGGCTACGAAGTGTTGGCGTAAACGCTGTTCGTAGTCGGACCAATCCTCGGCAAAGTCGTCAAATGGAGGAAACGGAGGAACGGGCACAGAAGACCGAAACCCGACCTGTTGTGTCACAGCCCTAGTCAATGTGTCAATAGCCGCCGTGAGAGAAGCATTCTGTTGAGCCAAAATTTCCAGTAACGACTGAAGATTCGTCAGCAACGCGCTAAGGTGTTCTGCCATGACTGCGGCAGGAAGACCACGCTACCAATATCCTCGTCGCCACTGAAGTAAACACTCGTAGTCCAAGCACGCTATGTCGTTCCGCGTACACTTGTCGAATGACACGGCTGTCACGTCGGCCGTTTGACGGGGCCCGCCAGCAGACGGCGCGCCGCTCGCGTCAGCTGTTAGGCCGACCGTGCCCTCCTGTGGCACGGCCGGGAACTACCACGCCTGCCACGGAACCCAATGACGGCGCGCGCGATATGAATGGCCCTTAGGCCATAACACATTTGATAATGAAAAAGATCTTTGACAAACATGTTTTGAATGCTAGGACCTTTTTGTAACTTTGTTAACAAATACGATAATAATGCCCCAGTATTTTATTAATATTTTACATAAATATATTTAATAAAAGATCTCAAACAAAACTATTTTACAATGTAAGAACAACAATGCTAATGACAATGTTTAGTGTAACTAAAAGTCAGTGCATCACATTGAATACATAATCGAAACTATTCTCATGACAGATGCAGTGTTCAAAGTTTCTGCTCTTAGAAATGCTGCAAAATTTGTTACTGCTTTTGCAAATCACCACTGGTATTTAATGAACATTTTCTAAAAATAACAACATGCTTATTCCTGTGTTACACAAGTCATGCACAAATGTGATACTAGAAATTTTTGATGAATGTACATTTCCTTTCTTTAGACAGTGTGTGTAGCAAAAAGAAAAAAAAGATTAATTAATAGAAGTTGCAGTAAATAGGGCCACTTTTAGATCCAAGTGACACAAGCTGTGCTTTGGGGCACAAATCAAAGAAAGTTTGTGCAAAATTTTTACACAAAGTGAATCATAATTAGCAGTGAAAACAATTCATTTTCATTTGCACCAAGCTTTACATTTACTGTTAAAGGTCTTACCAGGAATCAAGATGTGGCAACTTATGAATGAAGGAGTAAGAGGAAAAGGGAGAGAGTGTGGGGAGACTTGTGTAAAAACAGAAAAATATACTGAGAGATTCACAAAATGATAAGATGCTTGTTTGGAAAAATTTGCTTGGACTTTTTCCAACTTTACCTTCCCAGTCAATGTACATAAACTGTAGAATAATTGAAGCCTGATATATTAGTAAAAAGTCTCTTAGATGAAAGAGGAAGAGAAAGGTGTGGAAAGGGGCATAAAATGTTTAGATAACATAGGTAGTAAAATATCATTGTATAAGTATCTAAAACATTCCCTATGAACAACAATATATGTTCTAATTAGCCAGAACATTTTCCCACCTAACTACAATTAATATAAATCTGTCCAAGTGGTAGCAGTATTATCTGATGACAAATGACTACCAGTCAGATATGTGTGTAGTATCAGTGAGCATGCTGGTCATTTGTAGAATGAGGAAGGAGCGCAATCTATTTAAGTTTGACCAACGGCAGATTTTGATGGCCTGGAGGCACGGTTCGGGCATTTTGGAAACTACACAACTTTGGTGTTTGAGGAGTGCTATTGTAATTGTCTTCAACAAGTGGTGAAACCATTTCCAAATGTCAAGGACATTGTAGTCTTGGTAACACAGGACAAGCAGAACTATCACGAGACTTTCATTCTGACAAAGCACAAGTGTGTCTGAACACACAGCGGACCGAACACTCCTAACAATGGAGAGCTGCAGCCAACAAACAATGCTAGCTCCAATGTTAACACCATGACATCAGCAATTACAACTAAAATGACACATGACCATCACACTGCACATCATGGTGTAGAGGTAGAGGATTGCTTGATCTGACAAATATTAATACCTTCTTCATAATGCAGATGATATGTTGCAAATCTGTCATTTTTCAGGATAAGAGCTCATTGATGTCTGTGCTCTGAGATGGAGACAAGTGGTAGCAGTTCAGTTATGCTCTGGGGAACATTGATGGGGCATCAAAGGGGCCAGTGGAGCTCGTGTAAGGCATCATGATGGTCAAGAAGTATTGTACCCTGGTTGTAGACCATCTACACCCTTCGTGATGATTTTGTTTTTCATCAGGAACATTTTTTAATAAGATAATGAGCCACCTCCCAAGGCCACATGTTTGATGGAGTGGTTTGAGGAACATAATAGTGAGTTGCTTGCCTTCAAACCCGCATCATCTGAACTTGACAGAACACATCTGGGATGTGATTGGTCAGAATTTAATGGCATTAGGTGATTTCTGTGTGTAAATGGGTACAAACTCCCTCCACTGACCTACCGAGACCTCATTGCTTCCATACCAAGATGCTCATTGCTGTTATAGGTGTCAAAGGTAGACATACGAGCTGTTATGTAGGTGGATGTAATGTTATGGCTGATCATTTACATACAACATAGATTTCTCTAGTGTTGCCATTCCCAATATAGTTTTCATATTAATCTTGTTAGTTGCTTCATATAATTGTTTCTCAGGCATATAAAATTGATGCTTAAGTCAAGTATGTTTCTCTGTTCATATTTTGACTTAATTTGCAGACAGGTGGTTTCATACGTTTCTAGAATAGCATGTTAGAGACACACTGTGGCAAATCACTTTGGGTCAACACCAAGGATGACAATATGCCATATTTACTGTATTGCTTCCCTACATGCACAGATTATGATACACAGTTTGAGTGCATGATATGTAGTTTTACGACCATATTTGTCTCAATCTTCTTGATGAGTGACAACAACTAACTAAAAAGAGAATTATGTATCAGTAAGTTTGAGGGCAGATAGGTGGAGAGGTGTTAACCCCCAAAATAATCTCTCCTCCCTTAGTTCACCTAACACACAGCTATCAAGGACAGCTCCTTTTTACAAGACAGGGAAGCATAAGTGATGATAATTATATATAAAAATGATATTAACATTATACAGCTGTAATACTTACCCTCTTGCATGAAGGAGTATTCCTTTTGTTAACAAAGATCTCATGGGCCTCTATCAGGACATCTCATTCAAGTTTGTTGTTAAAATTACTATGTGGCATAAGTAGCTTGAAAAGTGGTAGATATTGAAATTCCCCACTTATAATACTATATGTCTTTCATTAATACAGAAATGTGATATAGCTGTTAGTATCATCATAGCTACTTTTAATGAGCTCTATGAATTTTGTTTACAGGGCAAAAGTTTGCACTTCTGGAAATGAAGTGTACACTATCAAAAGTTTTACGGAATTTCAAGCTGTCAACACCACAGGACAAACTGGTACTGAGTCCAGAAATAGTTATGATGTCTGACAACAAAATCATGCTGTGCTTGGAACTGCGGAAGTGAAAGTGTTCCAAAAGATAATTATAGAACTTGTTTGACAAGACAAATTTGTAATCAATACCTGGTAATTTATTTACTAATAAAATGATGTCACATTGTTCATTTGGAGTTTTCTTTCCATCAAATTCCCCAGCTATATTCCAAACCTACTGTACATCCTACTTATCAAATGCCTTGGGTTACATTTTGTAACACAATGGTAAAGAATAGTGTGCTGTACAATGTCGCAGTTGTGACAAATTTCTTGTTTCACAACTGTATCCGTGGAAAAGTAGAGTTACATTCATAGAGTTGGAATTTAAAATAGTTTTTATTAAATTTTGAAGATGTTATTTCATGGAACTCACTGAGATACTGTATATTTGTTTGATACAGCACTTTTATACAGTAATCTCCTTCTAATCAAACAAATGTTTAACTGAAACATGTTTGCAGAAGATGTGAAGTTCATTTTGTCCTAGGACCATAATATTATAGAGGAGTCAAGTGACAAATCATTGTTTGTACAAAACTTCCTGTGGAAATGATTCTTCAGTGCCATCATATTTTTTCTACTATATACACATCAATAAATAAATGCCTTCAGACTCTAAGACTAGGAAATGACCAAACTAAAATAAACGCTTGCCGCACTACTGTAACAGTTAAACAAATTTACTGCTCTCATTTAATCAAATCCATTAATTATTGCATTTAAATACATTGGTCAAAACAATTAGGGAATCAGTTGAGAGATCTCGGTTTTGAACTAAAATGGTTCTACATCTTTCTGTTGGTTCTACGAAATGGAGACAACAGCATTTCGGCAATTTGAGATAGTTGTAATAACAGAAAGTTGCTGCAGAGGAATTAATTACACAAGCTCTTGGGTTGACACAGTGTAGTGAGCAGGTAGTGCAAGCGACAACAATGTGCCTTACCCAATGCTGTGGCATAGAGTTCCATAGGTAGGTTTCAAGTGGAACAGGCACAGGCAGAGGTGTCTGGAGCTACTCGAGTGTCCCAAAGTGTATATTCCACGACCTGGATGTAATTTCAGATAACAGGAACTGTTAAAAGAAGGTAAGACCAAGTTTTCCCACAGGTAACATCAGCAAGAGATGACCATTATCTCCGGTTAACAATCCATCGAAACACGAGGCTGAATGAAACTGAGCTGAAACACAACCACCAGGCAGCAACAGGATGCACAATATCAACACCTAGACTAAAATCACCTTCATAAATGTGGCCTATACACACGAAGACCTATTGCGTATAGCTCATTAAAACCACAGCACTGTTTAGTCCACGGAAACTGAGTTAATGAACATGGATTGGAGTCATAACAAAGTATGCTGGGTTCTGTTCACAGGTGAGTCAAGATTTTGCATTCAGCTAGACAATCATTCCCTCATCTGGGGAGAAAGTCAAATTCAGTACAAACCTGCTTACGTGCAGGAAACATCACCATATCATAGTGGTGGACAAATGTTGTGGGCAGGAGTTATTATTGGTAGATGTCATTCAGAATTGTGCTTTGACTGCTCAGAGGTAAAGAGACAAGATCCTCCAACCTTTTGTTGTGCTCTATGCTGGTGCCATAGGAGATGGGTTCCTTGTGATGGATGATCACATTCGTCCCCACAGAGCTGCATTGGTTTAGAAACTGCTTGGAGTTGAAGGAACTGAATGAATGGAGTGACCACCTTTTTGGTCAAACTTAAACCCGATTGAGTGCATCTGAAATGCAATTAGCAGATGCATTGCAGCCAGACCAGCACCACCCACAACAGTTGCAGAGCTGGATATTGCACTCATGGAAGAAGAGCTGATTGATAACCTCATACTATCCATGCCACTCAAGTGTGCAACTGTATTGGCCGTCCAAGGTGATCACACACCATATAAGAGGGTAATGAGAATGGCTTTTTACAATTATTATAGTAGCCCCGTGGTGTTCGCTGTAAGTAAATGCTACGTAAATGTTAAGTAAAGAGTTGACACAGCTAAATATCAAACTGTACCACACAATTGTAACCAATATCTGAATAAAATATGTTATCATATGTATACTATGTATGATATCTGATCTGAATCCCTAATTGTTTTGAATAATTTATTATTTTCTGTTTCTAACATTGCATAAAACTCAGACCATAGTGCAATTAGGAGATATATTGCCACTGCTGTATGACACTCTAAGAAGAAGAACAAAAGGTAAAACAACAACACACCATGAAGGAGCTATGCTATTTGGCCACAAATTAATAATCATATAAATATTAATGGAAAATGCAAAACTGAAAACTTTGGCAAAGGATGGATTAATGTGTGATGTAGCACTGCAATTTCACCAGGCACCTAGCGTTAGTAGTAAATAGGGGACATGATGATACCAGAGTAAAAAGTATTTGCCACTTTCATTTTATCTTATTAATTGTTCAGTAACTATGCCCTGCAAACAGGCACCTCAAAGTATACAGAAATGCGATTGAATCAACAATATTTTAATAGGAGTGATTTTGGCAGGAATTGGTGAACAGGGCTGAACACTACATTTACATATACATTCCGCAATCTACCATAAGGTGCTTGGTGGAGGGTACTCTCTACCACTACTAGGCATTTCCTTTCCTATTCCACTCCCAAATGGAATGAGGGAAGAAAGAATGTCTATATACCTCTGTATGACAGAAGTCAACGGTCGACTTGGAGATATTACTGAGAAATCATGAGAGATGTACTCAGAGCTATGGATTCATTATCATCATCGATAAAATGTGATACTGGTGCATCATTAATGACAGGGAGCATCAGTAGGGGGCTCACACAAAGAGGGCTAAGCTCACAGCACCCCTTGCACTTCTTTGTTGTGGTACCATGCACATTGGGCCTGAAATCTCATTGACTGAACTAGAATTGTCTTGGGAATGTGACCTGCTTCAAACTAAGCCCCAATAACTAGCATAGACATGTCTGGAGAGGGAGCCATGGCATACCAACTTGAAAGTTGCCTGCCATACACACAGAAAACCCAGAGAGATGATGTGGGGTGCTATTTCATTTCATAGCATGGCCACTTTGGCTCTTGTCTGCAGTAACCTTTCAGCACAGCAGTGAGTAAGGCTGTCAGACCTCTCCCCTGTTACCAATTGAAAACATCTGGAATATTAAGGGCCCTTAAAATACTTTGGGATTTTGATGAACTAACATGCCAATTGAACAGAATAACTGCTTACATAAGGGGCAGATGTTTCTCAATTATTGAAGCTCTTTCTTTTGAATATGTACTACAATTTTTCTACACTTGTAATTATACATTTGTCAGTTCATGTAGGCACACCTACCAACTTCCAGTGACGCAGCCAGGATATTGTCAAAATGTTGGGGGGGGGGGGGGGGGAGGTCCAAATGGTTAAAGAGAAATTTACAAATGCTCATGTTTTCCATTCATTCTAAAGACAAACTTAGGCTAACCTATTTTTATATTTTATGCACATAGTTTGCATTTGTAAGACCCTCTTATAAATACAGTAATATTTTATATACAAAATTGAGGAAACCATTTCTCAATAATTGTTTCAATATACGTCAGAAGGACCTTCAGTTGTTATTCCAAATGAAGTCAGATTATCAGAATGAGAAATGTTTCTTTGTATTTGAACATTGGCTACGACATGGTTGCATGTCACCAAGCTCACTGCCTGTCAGCCATGACTGTAGCTTGGTGTTTCATTAATTTTTGCATCAGTATAAATACCTTGCATACTGATTTAGGAAGTGTAAGTCTATAATTTTATTTCCAATATTATTGGTTCCTTTACTCTTGTTGGCATTGCAACGTATCCATCCTCTAGATAAAATATTAATCTTAAACCTAACATTAAAAAGTATTACACATAGTGAGTGAAGTGCCTTATGATATACTGAAATATTGCTACTCCAAATAATGACTCCACTGCTGTAAATAGATAAATAAGCTATTATAGCAGTCCATATTTTAACTTACCATAATGCTAGTGGACAAATGAAAGTCGGTTTTTCTCCTTTTTTTCTTGTTATGAACTTATTCATAATTGGAAACATATCTTAACAACACAAAAGAAATAAATGGCAGTGGCAGCATTCCACTGTAGTGCTTAACATAGCTGTAATGGAGCAAGGCCAACAATGGACAACGGCTAAAGGAGGACTGGGCAATAAAATGTTCAAATGTTTGTTAAGCTTAAGGGACTTAACTGCTGGGTCATCAGTCCCTAAACTTACAAACTACTTGTGAACAACCTTATACTAAAGACAGCACAAACATCCATACCTGAGGGGGGATTCAAACCCCCGTCGGGGAATGGCCTTGCGGTATCGTAGCATAGTGCCTCAATGCACTCAGCCGCTCCGCCGCGGCTATCGTAGCATAGTGCCTCAATGCGCTCAGCCGCTCCTCCGCGGCGACTGCGCAAGAGCCGATGCTGTTATTGATAATTAAAATGTATAAATGGCTTTGTTTACTGTCAATAGTGCATATCCCTTTTTCTGAGTATGACTGATAACAATATTATAGTTTCACTACATGGTAGCTAGGTCGTGTCTTATTTCATTTAGTCCCTTTGGAGGTTCGAGTCACCATCGAGCATGGTTGTTTGTGTTGTCCTTAGCATAAGATTGAGTAGTATTTTATCGTTTAGGTGATAGGGTGGGTCCGGATCCCCAAGACCCCCCCTCCCCCCTTTGGCTACATCCTTGCAACTTCCATCCCACTGGGATAATTCTTTCATGGAGCAGTGGATTGATGGTGTTTATTTTTTTCCCCGCCTCTCCTTGGATAAAAATAGAAAAGGAAATTGGCTATGCCATTTGAAAAGAGCTATCCCAGCATCTATCTTGTATTATTTAGGGAAATCATAGAAAATTAAATCTGGATGGCTGGAGACTGGTTTGAACCATCGTACTACAGAATGCAAGTCCAATGTGCTAACTTTTTATTGTTCTGTAGAGTGTACTTTAAGACCCATACCACGCAAGTGGAATGAATTTCCCTTTAAATAATATATCTACAATGTGAAAAAGGATATGAACAATTATATAGTATTAGCAAAGACATTCTATTAGCACTTATGTTTCACACCCTGACAATACATTCTCTGATTGGTTGTCTTATTGAAAGATGAAATAAGAATTAAAGAGCTACTTTGATAAATTTCAGAAATTATTACTTGCTCCACATCATCACAATGAACAGAAATGCATTGAAGATCTGCAACAAATTGAGTGTTAATCTCAGATACATATGAAAGATTACTCTTTGTGAGAATTTGATATTGTTATTTTACAAGAAACAAATAAACTTTGTCTGAAATTCTAGATGCAAAACTTCTACTTCCAACAGAGTGTTGTCATTTATTAGCCACTGAAGAAACATAATTCTTTGATATACAGTGATTTAGGAAATGTCATAGGATATATGTAGTGTATGGCTTTTTCTAGCCCTGTGGATTGCAGTGAGACACTGTGGAAGTGAGTCTGGTATTCCTTTGGATGCAACTGAAACAAAATTGTTTGCCGAGTGGTAACGAATTCTGGTCTGTTAGTAACATGCAGAATGCTTGGGTACAAAACTGGGGTCCAGTGTGGTCATGTCAGTCTTTCGACCTCTTGTGCGTGTTCCTGTAACCATTACATGGCAGCACGGGATCAATGTCTTGAAACACCAAAGGATCATCAGGGAGTTGTAAGGTCAAAAATGGGTGGGAACAGTCTCTGAGCAACCCAGCCCAACTAGGGAGGCCATTCATTAACAGGAAAATGCCCCCACACCATAACAAAAATACAATTGCCTAGGATCACACCTTCTTGGCAGTTGGGATCCATCCATTCATGTGGTCTGCACCACATGCCATGTTTCCCATCAGCATGGTGCAGTTGAAGTAGTAATATGTCTGACAATATCACATTCCGCTATTATTGTAACGCCCATCCCTGCTGACTGGCAACAAAGGCAAGCCACTTTGCCCAATGGCATTGTGTTAACAGTGGCACTCATGTGTTGAGCCGGCTCTCATTGCCCATGGAAACCATACTCCTACAGATTGTCCACTGGGAGATATGTATAGGAAGTCTGTCACTGTGAACAATCCCAGACAAACAAACTCGGACATTTCAGGAAATGGTCCTCATGGGCGTCTGGACAGTCAGTAGTTTGTCTGTTGTGGACTGTGACCACGTATTCAATCCACAACATGAACACGGTTGTATGTGGAAAGCCAAATTCTTGCAGCACTGCTGAAATTGAAAATCCCATCTGTCAAACACAAACCACCATACACCATTTGAACAGCATCAGCTCATGATGACGTAGCATGTTACACAAATCACCAGCACAACCTCGTCTCAGAAGATCTACATAACTGCAACTGGCACAGGGTTGGTGTGCTGCACAAACAGCACACTTGTGCCATTGGTGCACCACTAGCCTATGACATTTTGCAAAGTCTGTGTATTATCCCTGAAGTTACCAGTTAGCCATATTCTGTAACTATCCTCTTTACAAACTGATCAACACTGAATTCCCTATTTCAATTTAGCAGTCACCTGTTATATTTGATTAAATGACATTGATTATATATACTTTTACTTTTACAAATCCACGGTGAGGAGATCCTCAAGGATATAAGGCATGCTACAAAACGAAAATATGTAGTACACATTTGCAAAATAAATATAAAATAAAACAGAAATGTGATGTTCTGTCTTCAGACCTGTTGGATGTGGAATAGGTCGAAACATCTGAAAAATAGTTTTGTTTAAGAGTTGAAACAAACTTGCAAAAAAAGTGTAAAAATGCACAGTAGATACCAGTAGGAATCAAATTGTGAGCCACATGCTAGGTATTTCATAGTAAAAGAGAGGAAAACAAATATGGACAGGAATTATTTTTTCCTAAAATTTATTGAAGATCAGAAACACTTTTCTGAGTTTAACCATCTCCAATGACCACCAAACTCCCCAGACATCAATATAATTGAGCACATCTAGGATGCCTCACAATGTGCTGTTCAAAACAGATTTCACCCCCTCGTACTTTTATGGTTTTACAGACAGCGCTGCAGGATAGAGTTGTGGCTTTCATGAATTAATTGTTCATTTAAAAGAATACAAATAAAGAATTATAACACTTGAATTGTAGTTTGGACAAAACATCGTTCAAAAGAATCACCAGTCTCGTGATGATTCTAAGTTACAATAATTCATGGTATAAAGGCAACTGTCAAATAGTTATGGAGCTAGAGAGCAGTGGAGAGGGGGATGCATACGAACAAAGCAAGCATGGAATGAATATCATGGGCCTTTGACTGTTATAAAGGAACTAGTGATTAGAGAAATTAAACGCAGCGAATACACAGTAGGGTGCACCACAAAAATGAATTTTTGAGTATTGAGTTCTAATAGGGCTGGAAAGTTCTGTATTTATATTAGTTTTAAAAATGTAACTATATATCTTCAGATCACACAGAGGGCTTTAAAGTTCAAGAAAATTGTATAAAATCTGCAATTTTCATGATTTCATGAAGCAGCGAAACAACTTCTCAGCTTTGCATGTATGGTCTTGTGGCAGACAGTCCAGTAAACAAATTGTGACTCGAAACAGCCCCCTGTCTCTCCCAACTACCACCGTTTGCTCCTCCACTGCTAATGACTCCGTCAGTTGCTACTCGTTATTTCTGGTGACAACATTGAGTTTAAGTGTTTGGTTTAATGTTAGTGGCGTGTGTGACGTTTAATGAAGTGCACCATGAGTGTTTAAGTTACCTGCTTTGTTTGTACTAAGAGTGAAATGTTAACTCCGAACAAGACTAAGTTGCTATTGATGAGACAGTTGTATCGATGGTCTAGTTTTGGTTTTCCACAAGGACTTAGTGGGACAACCCTTTCAACATATGGGGATGTTTTATTGTGTTGTTCTGAAGAGGGCCTTTAATATTTCAACACAATTACATTCAAAGAAAAAAGTTGCATTTTCCATCATTTCTGAGAACATTGTTAATCAAATAAAAGTAATTTATTGCGACGCATCCATTCCAGTTGTATCTCACACGAGAGTTGTGCAATCTATCACGATTCTTATTCCAAATTAATTATTGTACAACAGAGAATGATTATATATAAATTCACACACACACAAACGCTAGCTTTCACAGCCTAGCTGCTTCTTCAGGCAGAAGGAAAGGAGAGGGAAAAGGAAATGATGAGGGTTTTAAGGGAGTGGGTAAGGAGTCATTCCAATCCTGGGACAGGAAAGACTTACCTTGGGCGAAAAAAAGGAGGGTAAACAAATACACACCCACCCACACATATACACAAATGCAAGCAAGCAAGTGCTTGCGTTTATATATATATATATATATATATATATATATATATATATAACATTTAACTAGTATTGTAATTCACTATTTAAGATTAACATAATGTTGTACGATCCATCTAATAACTAAATAACAATATACTTCTTTTATTGAAGAAGTGCATTATTTCTAGAGAAGAATTCATCTAAGGAGTACAGTGGATGGTCAAGCAGGCATTTCTTTAACATACATTTGAACAACATTTCATTTTCTTGTTTACTTTTAATATAATTATGTAGTGCATTAAAAATCTTAATAGAAGCTTACTTTACTCCCATCTGTACAAATGACAAAATTTTTAGTTTGAAATGGAGATCTTCTTTACCTCTAGTATTATAGTTGTGGATTGAACAATTGGTTTCATACTCAGCATCGTTTTTAATGACAAAATTCATCAGAGAGTATATGTACTGACATGTTGTTGTCAGAATTCCTAACTGTATGAAAAGTTTTCTACATGAGGTTCATGGAGGAACCAGACACATGATGCTGCCTGCTCTCTTCTGAGCTATAAAGATTTTGTTTTCTTTTTTTGATGCTGGTGAATTACCCCAGAAGATTATACCATAACTCATTAATGAGTGAAACTATGCAAAGTAAGCTGACTTTAAAGTAGTGATGTCTCCAAAATGTATGATGATTCTTAGATCAAAAGTTGCTGAAGAAAGCCTTTTTAGTCAAGGACACATGATGTTCCCAGTTGAGCCTATTGTCAATGTGAACCCCTAGTTATTTTTATAGACTGCAGTTGTGAGAAAGACACCTGTTATGGAGAGAAAATTCGTACATGATCAGCGAACATCTAGAATTGCATGCATTGGTAGTGTAGATACAGTAATTACAAAAAATCTTCAAAAGAAAGAAGAAAGGAAAATCGGGTTGTCATCACTTCTTTCTACTTCATCTCAGATAAGAACCAATCTAACATCCACTGCTTTAGTTAGTGATCAGTTTCGTGTTTCAGGTAGAGCTATAGCTGCTATAGGTTCCACTGTTTTGCACGATCTAGGAATGATATCTGAGTCAGATACCTCACTTGTTATAGACAAAAATAAGGTACGAAGAGAAAAGCACAAGGCAAGGCTGTCTATTAAGGAACAGAACCACAGCATTAATATAATAAAGGAAATATACATTGATGGGAGAAGAGACAACACTTTATTCCAACAGAAAATGGAAAACAAAATGTACAGAAGAGTCAAGAAAGAAGAGCATGTCAGTATAGTTTGTGAACCTGGATGGCAGTTTATCGGGCACATCTCTCCAGAAAATGCAACTGGAAGTGGTATAGCTGAGTGCATTCTGAAGTACCTTGAAGATAATAACTATAACGTTAATGAGGTAGAAGCCATTGGTTGTGATGGAACTTCAATAAACACTGGGTGGAAAAATGGCATTATTCACAATATAAAACTAAAAATTCAACGAATTACCTTTCAGACACTTATTTCAGTTCTTGGATGGAGAGTCAACAAGACCATCTTCATTTAGTGGAATAACTGGGAAAAGAGTGATTGTGAAAAGTTACCTGTTGTTGATTTTGAGGTTGTTCAGTCAGTGTTGTCAGAAAAATTTGATCTAAACATATCAGATCTAGACAAAGATCCACAATACCTCCTCGATATTGTCGCGTTAGAATGGAAGCAGGCTTGACTTCGATGGCAACTGAACACAGCACTTATACTGAAAGCACGTTTATTACAAACTTAACATACACACCAGCACTGACTGTCTATCGGGCAGAGTACTCTGCTATTTATACACAGACAGAATGTACCAGAAATTAGAACAGTTAATATAAGAAACAAGTAGAATTTACAAGTGAACATAAGAAAGATATAGAACATTCTGGAATTGTTAATTACAAAGAAATAAATTTTTCTGCCAGTGGGCAGGATTGAACTGGCAACCTTCAGCACCGCAGTGGGTGACACTATCCCCTGCGCCACGCCGGCAGTCAGTTTACATGGTGTCTCGCGGCATTGCTCCCTCTCCTGGAAAAACAGCGACCAGTTATTATGTTCCCTGTGGAGCCAGCTGCAATGTCCTGGATCTTGACCTTGTCATGGGTCCTCTATATGGCAGTTCAAGGGAATCCTTCCCTTCTCCACGATTACTGATGACAGACGTTTCTGTTGTGGCTCCATCAGTAACATTACCGTCCTTAGAGTCCTTGAACAAGAAGCCATTGTCACCTACCTGCTCTTCAGGATCGTAGTAAGGCTTCATGCGCAGGACGTGAACAATGTCTCTTCGTTTTTGTCGTTTCGACGATGGCTCATGATCCTCAACTTCGTATGTGACGTCTGACAGGCGGCGAATGACACGATACGGACCAAAGTATCATTTCAATAATTTTTCTGACAGTTCAACCTTCCGTACAGGGGTAAAACTCCATACCAGATCTCCTGGACTGTACACAACAGGTCGGTGTTTGTCGTTATACCGCTGACGGTCCTTCTCCTGGGCGTCCAGTGTCCGTATGCGAGCCAGCTGTCTTGCTTCTTCGACCCTGGTGATGAGCTGTTCAACATAGTCATCCTGAGTGTCGTCCGGTTGGAACGGGAACAGCGTATCCATTGTCGACTCAGCTTCACGGCCATGGAGCAGAAAAAACGGCGTGAAGCCTGTGGTGTCTTGTCTTACGGTATTGTAAGCAAATGTCACGACTGGCAGAATTGTATCCAAATCCTTCTGCTCAACATCAACAGCATGTTGACTAACGTCTTGTTAAAACGTTCCGTAAGACCATTTGTCTGAGGGTGGTATGCAGTTGTCATTCTGTGGACAATGTCACACCGTGACATTACCTCTGATACTAGTTTGGCTGGAATACTTTTCCACGATCAGATATCTAGACACGAGGTGCTCCATACTTCAAAATAATGTCTTCTACAAGGAATTTTGCGATCTCTGGAGCATCTTCAGTCGGCACAGGTTTCGTGACAGCGTAGCGTGTGAGGTAGTAAGTGCAGACTATTATCCATCGGTTACCGGTTGTCGACTTCGGGAACCTCCATAAAAGATCGATCCCAACTCGGTGGAATGGAGCTGCTGTCGGTGGAATCGGTACGAGATGCCCTGGAGGTAATTGCGGCACATGCTTCCGTCGCTGGTACTCTTTACAGTGACTCACATAGTGCTTGACAGATCGGTAGAGACCTTTCCAGTAATACCTGCGTCTGATTCTGTTTAGGGTCTTCACGAATCCCAGATGACCGGATATTGGAGCATCGTGGAAATATTTGAGAACAGCTGGTTGGAGATGAGCTGGAACGAACAGTAGCCGTTTGGAGCCCAGTGAATCGTAGTTGCTCTTATACAATGTTCCGTTTATAAGTTGGAACTCTCCATTGGTCGGTTCTCCTTTCTCCAAGGCCTCAATCGTTTTTAATAGTGCTGGATCTTCACTTTGTTCAGCTGTAACGTCATCTAATTCAGTGAGGGCTAAAATTTCATTCATGCTGTTGTGTTCCACTAATGGATTCCTAGAAAGGCAGTCGGCATTCTTGTGTTTCCGCCCGTTTTTGAATACCACTGTGACATCGTACTCTTGGAGTCTTAGTGCCCATCTCGCTAGTCGACCTGATGGATCCTTCAAGCTAGTCAGCCAACATAAAGAATGGTGGTCTGTCATGACGGTGAATGGTTTGCCGAATAAATACGGCCGGAACTTGTTGATATCCCAGATAACTGCCAGACATTCTTTCTCAGTTGTAAAGTAGTTGATCTCGGACTTTGAGAGTACTCTTGATGCATAGGCTATCACTTTTGCAGCACCTTCCTGAACTTGTACAAGCACTGCACCAATCCCATAACCACTGGCGTCTGTGTGAAGTTCCGTTTCCGCATTCTCGTCGTACAAGGCTAGCACTGGTGTGGAAGTTAGAGCCTCCTTAATTGCCCGGAAACCTATTTCTGCCTCATCCCAGTAAAACTTGGCGTCTCCATGCAGAAGTTCTTGTAATGGACGTGTCATGTTACAAAATCCTTTTATGAAACGTTGGTAGTATGAGGACAGCCCGAGAAAACTTCTCACATCACGAATGTGCTGAGGTGTTGGAAATTCTGTGACTGCCCTTACTTTATCTGGATCAGGACGGACACCATCTCCGTTGACTAGGTGCCCCGGGATTTTTATCTCTTTGGCGATGAAGAGGCACTTCTTTGGATTGAGGCGGAGTCCTGCGGCCTGAACCCACTTCAACACAGTTGACAGGCGACTCAGATTTTCTTCAAATGTTTTCGAGAAAACGATAATGTCATCTAAATAGCAAAGACACGTCGTCCACTTAAGGTGTCGAAGCAAGTTGTCCATCATGCGTTCGAATGTGGCTGGAGCATTACATAATCCAAACGGCATTACTTTGAAGTCATAGAGGCTGTCAGATGTAATAAAAGCCGTCGTTTCCCTGTCAGCTTCGTCAACCTCGATTTGCCAGTAACCTGCTGCATGTCCATAGTTGAGAAGTATGTAGCGCCTTTCAAGCAGTCTGAAGTGTCGTCAATCCGCGGCAGTGGGTAGACATCTTTCTTTGGGATTTTGTTCAGCCGCCGATAGTCGACACAGAATCGCCACGTGCCATCCTTCTTCTTAACAAGGACCACCGAAGACGACTAAGGACTCTCCGAAGGTTGAATAATGTCATCGTGCAACATCTTCTCCATTTCCTCCCGAATTATCCGTCTTTCATCTGGCGGCACTCTATACGAACGCTGGCTAATTGGTGTTATTCGGTGCCTTATCGTGGGCCGTTTCGTCTGACGTTTCCCCTGCTGAGGTGTGAATGCACCCGAAAATTGGCGTAGTACAGCTAACACCCGCTGGCGTTGTTCCTTGGTCAATCCGGGCCCAATTGTCAGTTCCACGTTTGTTTCTGCATCGTGTTGTCTGTACTAACAGCAGAGCATGGGTCTTCGTTGATGACGTTGAGCTCACCGTCCTGGATTGGTTCAGCTGTCCCGATACACATTCCTTTGGGGATAAGTTGTGGTTGCTCGTGACAGTGATCCAAATCTCTCATCGACCTGCGATAATGCTTATGATAGCCGCTAGTATGTAAATTCTTTGGTGAGCTTGATAATGTTTTTACTATCAACAAGCACTTCGCAGTTTAATCGCTCATCTGTGTTTGTGACTGCAACTCTTCTCATCGTCAACAGCGGGATCGTCACATTGTCAACGGCAAATAACTTCCCAGAAAATTCTGTGTTACGTGTACCCGTCAAGACAACTTCTTCAATTTGCAGCTCAGATCTTCCACAGTCAATGTTAGCTTGGGATGCCTGAAGGAAGTCCCATCCGAGGATGACATTGTGACTACATTCTGTTAACACGACAAATTCAAACGTCTGGGTCCTGTTGTTGATGGTTATTCTTGCGACACAAGTTCCTGCTGGCTGGACGTACTTTCCATTCGCGACCTTCAGCACAGTTGCCCCCGTATCGCAGAACATTGTCTTCTTTCGCCGGCCGCGGTGGCCGAGGAGACTAAGGCGCTCCAGTCACGGTCTGCACGGCCACTACGGTCGGGGGTTCGAATCCCCCCTCGGGCATGGATATTTGTGCCGTCCTAGTTCGTAAGTAGTTCATAAGTAGCTTGTACGTTTAGGGACTGATGACCCCGTAGTTAAGTCCCATAGACTATACAAACATTTGAACATTTTCTTCTTTAGCGTGCGGCGGTAATTATCTGACAATACAGAGAAAGACGCTCCTGAATCAACAAGTGCCCTGACAGGTTGGCCATCGATTATGACGTCGATGAGATTTCCCGACATCTTAGCGAATGTCGTCCATGGAGGATTTTCATCTGCAGCGGCCTCACCTCCGTAAATGGTCGCCTCGCTTAGTTTTCCTGGGCGCGGAGGCTAGGGGAGCGGCTGGTACCTCTGTACGGCGACGGTGAACGGCTGCGGCGCGTCGGGGAGCGACCTCGTCTAGGGTACGGCGATGGGCTTCTTCCCATAGGTCGACTGCACTCATCAGCAGGTGACTGCCTGGGATAGAACTGCTCCGACGGCTGACGTCTTGCGGCAAAATAATCATCGAATACTCGCCTCCTCTCTCTGCAGTAGTGTACGACATGTCCAGGGCGCCCACAGTGGAAACACAGTGGTGTGTTGTTTTCTGTCCTCCATACGTCTGTTCCTGCGGGGCGTCATAGTTGCCGGGGACGTTGGTTGTGGCCGCGTCGGCCGGTTCATGGGCTGCCGTTTGGCGGCTGCAGCGTAAGACATAGCAGGGCGACGCCATTCTTCACGTCGTGTGCGAATGGCGGGGCAGACAGGAGCTATTGCCTGATATACCTCTTCCTCAGCGGCGTCGGCTCCCTCGTCACTTATAGGGCTTACATCCATGGCCATGATCTGATGCTCGCTCGGTCTAATAGTCCCGGCTGCCATAAATTGTTGTTAATTATTATCTCACTATTTGTCGTATCAGAGAAGCGAATTCATGCTGATCTTCCACAACAGCCATAGGGACTACATTGGGGAGTCTGTCATACTTCTTTCGTCCAACACTCCTTCGTTGCATCTCTTCAGTACGCTGTCACCACTTAATGAACTCTTCCGTCGTAGCGACGTCTTTTATCAGAAGAGCTTGGTACATGTCTTCTGCAGTACACTTCATCAGGTGGCTGATTTTGTCGGCATCAATCATATTCGGATTCACTATGTTACACAGGGCCAAAACATTCTGTATGTACGACTGTGCCGGCCGCGGTGGCCGAGGGGACTGAGGCGCTCCAGTCACGGTCTGTACGGCCACTACGGTCGGAAGTTCGAATCCCCCTCTGGCATGAATATTTGTGCCGTCCTTAGTATTAGTTAGTTAATAAGTAGTTTGTAGGTTTAGGGACCGATGACCCCGTAGTTAAGTCCCATAAGCTCTACATACATCTGAACATATTGTACGACTGTGTCGTCTCACCAGGCCGTTGGGCCCGGTTCTTCAGTTGTTCTTCCGCCAAGCGGATTTGTTGCTGGCGGTCTCCAAACGTCTTCTTAAGTTCCGTCTGGAACGTTTCCCAGTCATTCAGCTTGTCTTCGTTATTTTCAAACCATTGCTGGGCTGTTCCGTCCAGGTAGAAATAAACGTTGGCCCAGCACATTGTATGATCCCATCTGTTATACTTGGCGACTCGGTCGAACGCTTTAAGCCATTTGTTGGGGTCCTGTCCAGCGTCTCCAAACACCAACGGATGTCTGATGTGTAGCTGGCTTACCGCTGGTTTCGTTTCCATCGTTCTTCTGATGATAAGGACTTTCGGAAGGATGTACTCGGTATATCCCTTGTATTCCGGTTCCAGTCCGTGTAAGCGACGGCTCTTACGTTGCCTAATCGGAGCCACGGTGATGCAGCTGTTGCACAGGATACCCGGCGCCTCCACCAAACAATGTCGCATTGCAATGAAAGCAGGCTTGACTTCGAAGGCAACTGGACACAGCACTTATACTGAAAGCACGTTTGTTACGAACTTAACATAAACGCATCACTGACTGCCGCTCGAGCAGAGTGCTCTGCTATTTATCCACAGACAGAATGTACCAGAAATTAGAAGAACAATTAACACAAGAAAGAAGTAGAATTTACAAGTGAACATAATAAAGATATAGAACATTCTGGAATTGTTAATTACAAAGAAATGAACTTTTTGTCGATGGGTGGGATTGAACCGGCGACTTTCAGCACCGCAGTCGGTGACACTATCCTCTGCGCCACGCCGGCAGTCGGTATATGGGGTGTCTCGCGGCAATATTGTCAAAACTATTCAAAGTGGAAAATGTACTCCCGATATGGCTAATCGTTATCCTGGACCTCTTAGTCACTCCCATTGGTTGGCATGCACCAGTCTGGTTGGACCTTCCGAGATATGCCTCTGTAAAGTATGGTCCAAAGCATGTTTTTAAGGTTATTAAAACTTCCAAACATCTTCCAGGGAACATGTACTACAGATTTGGCTAACTGTGATTCAACGAAACTCATTTTTCTGTCATCCAGAAAACATGTTACTGGCTATGATAGTGGATGAGAGATTACATGTTAGAGAGTTGGGTTTTAGAAGAGTCCTAAAAGCAAGAAATATGAAAACTAACCACAAAACTGCAGTAAGAACGTTTACTACGCCAACATTACATTTTGAGGCTACTGACTACAGTGAGTGTAGAGCTCAAATGTAAGATATCATCTCTCCCAGTGATGCAGAAATAGACAACAGAAACCATTTCTACATATTTGATGAATAAAACTTTACCCAAATTTAAATTTCTGAACTTTCCGTGCCACATTCAGGCTGTAGAAAGATGTGTAAAATTAGTAACGGAGGCTGCACAAAAAGTATGTGTGCAAGATAGCAGAGATGGATTCATTATTAGGATGACTCTGATGTCACTGTCAATACTGCCAAAATTTGGACAAAAATCAGAATTCAAGCCCACTACATATTTGACAGGTATGCAAATAAATATATGAAATATTTAAATAGAACATCAGTATGCCGTCTTTGGTTGGTTAGTTGGGTAGGGTGTGGATGGAAGTGTGGGTGAAACTCGAATTGCAGCCACCACCTCGTGGTTAGTTCTGGGTCAACCAAATTTGCTGGTGAAATGGGCGAAGAGTTGCAAAGGTATGTTATGATGTCTTTTTAAACAATCAAACTACAATAAATAAAACCTAACATATTTTAAACGTAGATAAAAATATGAGGTACCGGTAGTTGTAAATTTCTGCAACTTTTTGAACATTTAGAAATGTCATCTTTCGATAATTATCGCCTTTATCACGATCTGAAGACATAAGCGAGGACTATCAAAATTATTTAAGTTACATTTTCAAACTATTTCTCCGTTAATCAGCACATAAATTCGCTACTTTCGAGCCCTATTAGAACTCGATACTCAAGAATGAATTTTTTTCGTCCCACCGTAATACACAGCTGCTAGTACTCACGATCAAAATGAAGGCAACTGTCGAATCGTGCTGAATTTAATATTTAGAGACTTGTTTTCTGAAAATACGAGATTTTACATAGTATTTTTTATAGCCTTTAGATGTGCCTTCCTCACTCCTAACCAAAAAACTTCCCAAATGGTCTAATGCCAACCCCCCACCCATGACCAGAAAAAAGGCCCCTGCCCCCCCTCTCCTCCCGCTTCTGTTTCCACCCCAGACAACACGACTGCCCCCCCCCCCGCCTGCTAGCTGCCCCCAAGACATTGCTACCTTCGTTCTCTCATGACCAGGTCCTAAATTCCTCGATAACAAGACCTTCTGCATGAAGATCAGAAAATACTTCCCAGCCGTGCCTATCTCCCAACTTATCCCACTCCAGGACTTCATCCTCTTTAAGTTCTTGAGCCGCTCCTTTCACACTGACCTCCTTTCCGAAATCCCCCAGATGGTCTTTGGCCCCTGTCAGCCGCCCACCCTCACCACTGTGGTCACGAAACTCAGTTTTAGGATCACGGACTGTGAGGTGCTGGAGCAACTCAAGTCCCACCCCGTCCTCAACATCCGTTCAGCCAAGATGATCCACAATGTCACGGGCACCACCTACCTCATGTGCATCTTAACTGAGTCCGCCCTGTCCATCGAGCTCCTCCTAAAAGAGGGGGAGATATCTATGACTGCAGGCACAGTCCCTTCAGGGGGCTCAGTATTAATTTACTGAGTATGGGCTTGGCGAACCTGGGGACCCTGAACTGAAGGATGGTAAGCGCTACCAGTCCTCTGAAACCATAGCCTCTGGGCACGCTTCAGCAACCATCGCGTGGCGCGGCGGTTGAACGTCGTGTGTACCAGGGAATGGGGATCTTGGCTTGACGGCCCAGGTCGAAAGGAAGGAAATACCTCTATAAAAAAAACCTCAATCTTAAGGTGTGCTGCTGATGGGATTCATGGCTGTTGAGGTGAAACAGTCGCTAGGGGGCAAACCCTGGGAAGACTGCCGCACATCAGTTGTATAAGGCTTACCTAGGCATTCAGAGCTCTGTCTAGGCGCAGATTCGTTTCTCTAACTGCTCGTGGGATCTGCATGAATATTTCCTCAGCTTTTAGCCGTTCCAGCGTGATGGGTGTACCACTGGGTAGAACTAATAGTCCAGCGATCAGGTACTTTTACCTGGAAGTATTCTGAATTAATGAAATTTTAGTATGTTGTGTGTAGGTACTCTGTGGAGTAAAATCTGAGTCTTCGACCTTGAGGAGCCTGTGCTAACTTTGCAGGGCCCGAAAAACTTCGAAATTTTTGGCCTTTTTCCACTATTTCGCTTATACTTCTGAACAATGCGTTTCTCGCGAAACATAAATAAAGTTGAAGAGCATAAAATTTCCTACATATTTCACTGGTCAAAAGTGTTTTTTTGACCCACTAATGACTGAGATACAGATGTTCAAAAATACAGTAATGTTCTAAAATTACCAAAAATAGCTCCAAAACTCAATTTTTTGCCATATAGTCCAGTACGGATAAACCTAAAAATTAGAGAAATCGGAAATAATTGCTACAAAATGTTTTATTGTTTTAATGGCTACGTTTGTGGCCCAATATGACTATCCTACGTTTTCCCCCTCGGCGGAGCTGTGCATAAGTGGTTGTGGGAGTGGGTGGGGGGACAAAAATGAGCCAGTAAAAGGTTTTATGATTATATCTCGTAAATGACTCACAATTTCGAAAACATAGTGGAATTAAAAGTTGTAGGGGATGAAATTCTGCATTGAATGAGACCATCCGAATATTTTCTTGAACCTCCCGTTTCCATACAAGCACTTTTCAAAATCGGACCAATTTACATATTTATGCAAAATTTTCTTTCTAATCTTTGTTTTTTTCGTAATATTGTTGAAACTAATCCATCTACCAATAATGTGGTTCGCCGGCCGCGGTGGCCGAGGGGACTGAGGCGCTCCAGTCACGGTCTGCACGGCCACTACGGTCGGGGGTTCGAATCCCCCCTCGGGCATGGATATTTGTGCCGTCCTTAGTTGTAAGTAGTTCATAAGTAGTTTGTAAGTTTAGGGACTGATGACCCCGTAGTTAAGTCCCATAAGCTATACAAACATTTGAACATTTAATAATGTGGTTCATAAAAAAGATAGAGATAAATTCTGCATTCGATTAAACCAAAAGTGAATTTATTGGACCATCGATTTGTGTACCGCTCCTCATTAAAGTTGGCCCATTTCTCAACATCAATGAAGATTATTTCAAATGTAGTTCTTCAGTAATTCTTATGTACACTCTTTTAAATACAGAACTATAGCAACCCAATGTCTTGTACTTATTTAATATAGTAGTAGAATAAAAAATCAAATTTTTGGAATATTTGAAAAATAATGTTAAAAAAGTATTTCATATATATAATATAGTGCCTCGGTTGCACAGTGGTAGAGTGCCAGACTACAAATCCAAAGGTTGCGGGTTCGGTCCCCGCCAGGTACCTAGGATTTTTATCTGTCACTTTCCACTTCTTTCACCTCTGGCAGTATTGCTGATGTGAAAAATACCGAGTAGCACCGTGGTTCGGAACCCACGTTAAACTGTAGGTCCCCTATAACTGGCTGGGTAAGTCAGTTCGAAGGTCGGAGGAAGGCAACGGCATACCACCTCCAAACAGGACCATGCCTAGTAAAGCACTGCGGTGTTCAAACCAATCTTCGGATTGTTGACTGCTTTACATTTTTATAGTGATATCCATTCAACTGAGAGACACACTTCTTGAAATTAAGTAGTTATTATATTTCGCAATAACAAAATTTTACATAAAGGTATGAGATGAAAAGGGTAAGAGTAGGTATGTACACAAATTCCACACACGTCGACATTTAACTGTCGCTGCACCACTGGGCTCTTGAAAGTCTGTAATTTCCGAGTCCGTCGCCCCGTCACTCGGCTCCTCGAAGTCAGTATTTTCGTCGCCTCATATATGCAGTCCTGGTAGTTGAGTTCTCGTCCCGGTCTAGCTTTCAGGAAAGGTTCGGTGCAGGATGCGTAGATATCTAGAATACAATACTCAACTTCTATCTGTTCTTCTCTTCAATCGTCTCGCGTCGTCATCTTCTGTACGATACTAGCTGCGCTGAGTCCTTGTGACTGCCTAGTTCGTAGCCGAGTTGAGACGGGTCTTCCAGACGCATGTGGGCCTACATATAGCCGCTTGTAGAGGGCGCGCATCTCCGTTGCTCCCTCCAGGATGCACGGCGCCGGCGAGCGATAGGCTGCCGGTCGTTCACTGCCTTCTCCATAATCGTTCCTTTGCGTCTGGCATGTGGCGCTGACTTTACGCCACAACACAGGTCATCGTCAATATCTGGTTCGTCAGTTTCATCTGGTTGGAGGGAGTTAGTGCATGAGTTCCTCTTACAGTTGAAACAAATTTATGAGCACTTAATACCAGCCTTCCGACACCCACAACTATCTGCACAGCCTTTGTTGCACTTGCAGGAAATTGTTGTTAGAAGAGACTGTGGAGCTGGTTCCTTGGTGGTAGGAACAGGGCCAAGACCAAACTCTGAAACCTGCCACCCTCATAGGAGCGGATACATCTGGTGTGCTATCCACATTTGTACTTGTAAGTAGGTCCTCAAGCAATTGCTGCCGCAGTGGAGTAGCCGAGCGGTCTAAAGCGTCTCGCTGCGGAGCGCGCGGTTGCTCGCCGTGGAGGTTCGAGTCCTCCCTAGGGTATGGGTGTGTGTGTTTGTCCTTAGGTTAGTTTACCTAGGTTTAAGTAGTTTGTAAGCGCAGTTTGGTCCGATAGATCTACAAACATTTGAACATTTGCAGCAATTGCTGGCAGGCTGCTTCCGACATTGGTGGTAAGGATGTTAGCTTGCATCTGGATTTCACGTCCTCTTTGGAAAAAAAAGGTCGAATCGCAATTTGTCTAAAGTGTCTTCTGCCCTACCTCCATAGAGGGTTGTTAAAACTCTGTGGCCAGCTTCGACAATAGCTTCAGCAGGACTGTCATGCTCAAAGAAAAGTTTGATATGTTCAAAAAGACATTTTACTACCTTTTTCTTGCCCTGACTGGAGAGTGCTGAAATTGTGTGGCAACCACTTATGGTGTGGAGAAATATGAGTGGCGTGCTGATGTTTTTTGTCAGTTTGAAACTGCTGGAACGAAATACTTTTGATGAGGTCTTTCCTCTTCCAGGTTTCAAGAAATATATATTTGCTGTTGGTGTGGCTAGGGCATTGAGCATGATGAGGAGATCCATATCCTCACCAACTACCACAACCTTCTCGTGTACCTGTGAGACCTCAAGCGCTGTGGCAACAATCAGATGGTCTGCCTCTTCATTAGCTTGCTTTTTTGTATATGTTCTCCTGGGCAAGCCTGTGTAATAATGAGAAAACTGTATCTTTTGTACTTCCTGAGATAATGGACAAGAAAGTTGCCTCCAAAAAATAAGAACACTATATTTGACCAAATTTGCAGACAAATATCTCACTCCCTGAACGGCATTTTCCAGATATACTGGATTGTAGTTCCTTTATCCCTCTCTTCCCACCTTCTTCACGTATGTTCGCGGCGTGATCGACTTCACCCTACAAAATACGATAATTTTTAGATCACTACTCGTCCATACAACAAACTTCTGCTATTGCAAATACATAAATCAAATGACAATGAGTTCTCTTACTGACTAACAGCCCGAAAACAGCAGAATTATGTCTATAAGGTCGTATTGTGACAGGTTTAATCTTGCTTCATTCACAGGCCACAAAAATGCATTTGTTGATATCCCACAATCCCGCTGAACGGATACTCGGAGAGAAAATTCTACAGGTAAACACTACTCTGCAACTCATTGGCTTACAACAAGTAAGTGTAGCGTAAAGTTTCCCGATGTACCGCCAGACGGAAGAAGTGTAAATTATAATGCTGCATTGCCGGTCGACTTCCCCCCACCTGATCGATTACACCCCTTCTGACGGTATGTATTGATATGCAAAAACATGGTGCTCTTACTTAGGGTAGCAGTGACGATGGGACAAGTGCGGCGAGGTCTCGTAACGCGTAAAAGCATCGAAGGCGGGCCGATTAAAACGCGTCGCGGCGCCGGTGGGAGGCACGTAGGTTCGTTGGCGTCGCGGCGCGCTACACGTCGTACGTTGTGGTCGCGCTAAACTTCGGCACTTATCACCGCGTGGCGTGTCATTCGATGTGGTTAAATAACTGGGTCGTTTGGCGTGCGTCCACTCCGGAAGAGTGTCCGCGGATGCCGCCGGGCGCCTCGACAGAGCAAGAAACTGTCGTCTAGTGGACGGACGCAGGAAGATACCGCGTGATAATAAATCCTTTTGTAGCAGTTATTTCCGATTACTCTAATTTTTAGTTTTATCCCTACTGGACTATGAGGCAAAAAAATGAGTTTTGGAGCTATTTTTAGTAATTTTAGAAAAATTACTGTACTATTGAACATCTGTATCTCAGTCGTTAGTGGATCAAAAAACACTTTTGACCAGTGAAATATGTAGGAAATTTTATGCTCTTCAACTTTGTTCCGAGGTATTTTTCGCGAAAAACGCATGGTTTAAAAGTTATAAGCGAATAGTGAAAAAAAGGCCAAAAATTTCGAGGTTTTTCGGCCCTGCAAAATCCTCCAGATATAGCACTTCCTGACATGAGTCTGACAATGAGTAACAGTGCACATGATGCTAACCAAAATGTCTTTCTTATTATTAAATGGAAAGAAGGTTCATTCAAAAAGGTGTCACCATTCTATATACAAAAGGGTCTTGAGGGCATAGCAGGAATCTCAATCGGTGAAAAGGTTGCATAACAGAACTTTGTTGGTTGATATAGCTAACTCCCAGCAGGCCGCAAATCTTGATACAGCCAAACAACTTGTAGAATATGCTATCGAAACTGAACTGCACAATACATTAAATTACAGTAAGGGCGTGGTTACATGTAACGACCTCGTTGAAATTTCCGAAGAGGAACGAAGGACGAATGGGCTTCCAAAGGTATTGTGGATGTTCAGAACATTATGAGGAGGGTGGATGGCGAGTTGGTTAAATATGAGTCATTTATCTTGACCTTCAATACTCCGAAGCTACCAGACCATTTTAAAGCAGGTTTTCTTAGATTAAATGTACGGCCTTATTACCACAACCCAATGTGCTGCTTCAATTGCAAGCGCTTTGGCTCACCACCTTTGTGTTGTAACGGACAGTGTGTCAACTGTTCTGGAGAGAACCCCGTTTGGAGTAGATTCTGTTTAGTGTACCTTGAGGAACATGAGGTCCAGGAGATCAAGATCTTAAAGCGCGTTTCGTATGGTAAAACGAAAAATATGTACAAGGCCATGCAATCGCCGTCATTTACCACCTCTTTCGCGGCGGTTCTTCAAAAGCCAGCTCCAAAAACTGATGCATCTATGGCAACTACAGTCACTAGTGTCGTCACTAATACCTGCTCGTGTCAGTGCACATACAATGCGTCAGATGTCGATCAAGGAACTGCTACCGACATTGGAGAGCTCCTGCCATCTTCAATGCCGGAACCCATTCCAAAGATAAGTGTCGCTTCCACTACAGCAGCTGAAGCGCCCAAAAAGCAAGCGAAGGTCAAGAAGGACAAAGAAAAGGCTGATTTGAAGATTGTAAGCAAAGTGACAGACCAGGTTGACGTCATTGTGCTTGAAGTGCCAAACGGATCAGCACCAGAACCCATGAAGTTTGGTGTTTCTCTGGGGCAATCAACTCGCCCCAAGACTGACCTTCTGCTGGGGCAAATACCTCGCCCCAACGGTGATCCTCCACCCATTACAGGCTCCCAGACCCGTCAGAAAAAGAGGGTGAAGGTTAAACCACCTTGATAGATGGCTCCCATATTGCAATGGAACTTGCAGGGATTTAGGACACATGTGGAGCAACTACGTTTATTATCTCAGGGACGACCTCTGTGTATCTGTCTCCAGGATACGAATTTCAAGCACTCTGATAACCCTGAGATACAAGGATACGTTCTCCACAGAAAGGACGACGTTAGTGGAGAGTGAGCAAGAACGGGAGTGGCTGTATTCATCAACACAACCTACCACTCTGAACCCCTTTCGCTTCACACTAACCTACAAGCAGTTGCAGTGTCAGTACATGCGCACCACCAACTGATTATATGCTCCCCATATCTGCCACCACATGCCGTGCTCAATGAAGAAGCTCTGGAAGATCTTCTTACACAGCTTCCCCACCCATTTATCCCCTGCGGTGATTTTAATGCGCATAATGTGCTTTGGGGCTCCGTCACTACCTGCCCAAGGGTCGAGCAGACAAGAGGCTTCTCTTGTCTTCAAGTGCCAATTTCCAAATACATATCAGGGCACACACTTCTGCGCTGCAACAGGGTCGTTCTCTGCCATTGATCTGCCGCTTTGCTCTCCAGCCCTTACCCACTCTACTCAATGGGAAGTGAACAACGACCTGCATGGTATTGATCCCTTCCCCATTTGGATCCACTTTCCAGACAGAATGAACCGAAAGACAGCCGCCTCGATGGGTTCTTATCAGGGCAGATAGGACACTTCATGGCCGACTTGCCGAATTTGAGCCCATGACAGCGTCAAGGAATGAGTGGATAATGTTACCGTTAAGATCCCGCTGTATCCATTCCGCGGTCATCAGGGCAACCAGAATGGCACCCAGTCCCTTGGTGGAATGACGAATGCCGTTCTGTCATTAGGATCAATGGTCGGCTCTGCGTCGGTTCAGCTGTAGACCGACTGCAGAAAACCTCGCAACCTTTCGGGTGGCAAGCGTCAAGTGTCAGCAGATTATTCGAGAGAGCAAGAAGAGGTCATAGCAGCAGTTCCTAAATTCCGTTAACCGTTTGTCTAAGAGTTCTGTTGCGTGGGAGGTCATTAGAAGGATATCAGGGAGAGGTGGCAGGTGTCCAGTAGCTCAGTAGCTGCTGTAATGGGTAATGGTAGTCTCCAGACCAACCGGCTAGACCTTGCCCAGACCATGAAGGTCTATTTTGTGTTTTGATACAGTAACTGCCGCCGCCAGTTACAATCCAGCTTTCCAGCGCCACTGGGGGCTGCTGATAGGGGAATTTTGGATTTCCAGTCCAGCAATGATGAACAGATGAACAGTATAACATCCCTTAGGCTGTGGCTAAGCCATGTCTCCACCATATCCTTTCTTCCAGGAGTGCTAGTCTTGCATGGCTCGCAGGAGAGCTTCTGTGAAGTTTGGAAAGTAGGAGGCGAGGTACTGGTGGAAGTAAAGTTGTGAGGCGGCATCGTGAGTCGTGTCGGGATAGCACAGTCGGTAGTGCGCGCGCTTGCCCGCGAAAGGCAAAGGTCCCAGGTTCGAGTCCCGGTTCCAGCACACAATTTTAATCTGCCAGGAAGTTTCATATCTGCGCACACTCCGCTGCAGAGTGAAAGTTTCATTCAGTATAACAGTATTTGATTTAATTTACTTGTCATATTTCCAAAATGTACACAAACACTTGACCCTCATTCATACACAAGGATAACAAAGTTTTACACATGAAACAATACACACACGGTTTATATTTCTTGCAATATATGTTCTGAATATTTAAATTGATTAAGCTTTTACGTTGTTTTTGTTCATAAACATGAACACATGCCCAGGCATGCCACAAATTGTTACACAAATATTTACCTTGTTTATATGAATTCAGTATATGTTTCTATGCTCTGTGAATTTTTAATCTGTACACATTTTACACCTCAAGTGTTTATTTACAACTTTGCACTAATAATAACAGTTAAAAATGCTAAACCATAAGTTCACAAGATTTCCACATATGCAACAGAAAAACATAAGTATATATTTTTCTATGTTTACTTCATCGCTAGTGTGAATGTTTGCCTAGAAGGCCATAGAGTAAAGTTATTATGTGTGTGTATGGTCAATGTGTATATATGTGAAGAAGGGTCTGAATTTCTGAGGCAGTACCACAGAGGGGTTACCTCATAATTGTCAGTATACCTATTAAAAGGTCCTGTTCTCAGATAAGGGTGTGTATGGTTTTGCTTCCTTTTAGGGATGGATAGGTTTGTAATTTTTAAATCTGGGGTTGTTAAGGAATGAAAAGAACTCCCAGAAGAGAATTTAAAGTATAAATGAGACCCTTGTGATTGCTGACACTCAGGAAATATTTCATGTGTTAGGGCATAGTAAGTGACTGGTAGGGAATAGATTTCCTCTGGTCCGTATCACAACAGTTTTTCAGGAGTGACACTCTCCATGCTTTGGGTGTGGGGTAATGAGAGATTTCAGTACTGCAACGTTGCTTTCCAAGAGTAAAAGGACAACGTAAACTTTTAATTTTATTAGATTATTTGTAGGTTATCGATTTAATAATTTGTGGCCAAAGAGAAATATTCTGTTACTTGGTTGTGTCAGGCCTGTGTCAAGGGGGATAAACACGCATTCAGAGCTAACAGCGACTGGTGGCGAGCACGAGGGTGGCTCTGTTATTCGGAGGGTCAGCAGTTCCCGGAAGATGCCTAGCAGCCAAAGGCCACAGCAGGTAGGACTGAGACGTGAGCCTTCCAAGTTTTTTCGCACACGTTACCGCCATCTGGCTGGCGCCAGCGATGCTGGCATCATGTGGCCAAGAGCATCTGAAGCAATACAGTATTCCTTCCTGGGTGGTGTACGGTGCTTTGCGAGGGGAGAGCTGAGACGTCTGGCGCCGAGATGGTGAACCCCAGGGTGGCACATGCTACGCCATTGTAAATCGCTGGCGCCAAGTAGGCGGGTGCCGCAATTATACAATAACGAAGGAGTTTGGCCGTATGCTGGGAACGACTTGCTGGCCGTATTATCGAAGGTGCCTGAAGGCCATCCGCCGCTACCGTGAGAACGCTGGACGGAAGGGCGAGGCCCGACTGGTGGAAACGCGGGAGAGCTGGCCATTGGCTGCTGTTTTATAGTAAGGGGGTTCGGCTGTCTGACTCCCAAATGCAAGCCGTGATTGGCCATACTTTGGCGCTTCGCTGTGGATTGGCATTTCAATAGAGATAGGAGGAGCCTGGAGGGTTTGCAGAGAGGAGACGGGGATTTTAGAAGGGGAGAGAAAGAGACTGGTGTTTGAGCAGCCGAGGAGAGCAGACATTTCTCTTATGCTCTCAGTTTATGCTTGTCTCAGAGCAGCTGTACTTAGAGTTTGTGGTACAACTTTTGGAGTAGCTCCAAAACTTGTACTATTAGCGCTGAGTATTAGCAAGCTGAGAGCAAGGCCAGCCTGCCTGATATTAGACGCTCCGACGCGCTAATGCGATTGTCACAGCTCTGTTGTCACCTCTGCTTACAGTACATTTGTGTTTCACATGTAAAGTGTCTGTAGTGGCACGACATAGCCGAACGAGTGAGATCGTAGGCACTGAGATCCGCCGGGGTCGAAGTTGGCTGATATTAGTTAATAATCGCTTCTGGATTATGAAGCTGAATTATCTCCGCGTCTGCGACTTGCAGCTATCGACGCACTCAGCCGCCGCCCAGCCGTCGTGTTGCTGGCATCGCCAGCCGGCATTGTTTTGGTACAGTATCGCGTGCATTTCCTAGTGTTTCAAGGGGTGCTCACGTTTTCAGACTATTGAAAACGTTAGGTAAACTCACAGAAATCTGGTACTGGAATATTCCTCTCGATTACGCTACGGTTTCCAGTTAAATGTTGGTTGTCACAAGTGTTTAGATTCAGATACAATTGAGGCGCTCCAGTCACGGTCTGCACGGCCACTACGGTCGGGGGTTCGAATCCCCCCTCGGGCATGGATATTTGTGCCGTCATAGTTCGTAAGTAGTTCATAGGTAGTTTGTAAGTTTAGGGACTGATGACCCCGTAGTTAAGTCCCATAAACTACACAAACTTTTGAAACATTCAGATACAATTATCCTCAACTTACCAGTCGCTTGCTGTAAGAGTGTATATTCTGTTATTGTAAAAACAGGTTCGGTATATTTGATCTGTGTTGAACTATATGTGAACTTTTGCTATGGCGTTCATTTGATTTCAGAGAATAAAACGAGTCAAAACAAATTTCTTTACTCAAATCATTTAAATTAGTTAACCTCCTTTACACAATTTTGGATGGCTTTTATTACTTGGAAATTAGATGGTTGGTCAGCCACGCCTATCCTTTAATATCAAGTGAACAAACCATTTGCATACTCCATTTGCATACAGTCATTTCTCTCCTCTTCCATTCTTTTATTTTTCGACACACCCACCATAAACTATAACTTTCAAGTGTCGCGCGCTAGTTGGGATAGAATTTGAGTAAATAGTGTTTGAAATACTCTAAAATATGCGATGGAGTGTCTGTTTGCAGTTGTGGATGATGTTTTGTTGCAATAGAGCTCCAAAGAAGTCGATTTAGAATTATGTTCTTGTGGCAGTAAAATGCGTTGCGCTGTGTACGTTACAAAGTATTGCCTACATTCATAGAATATATGACATCAACTGCGATTGGGCAAAGCTGAAAATGTGTACCCAGCCGGGATTCGAACCCGGGTCTCCTGCTTTCTAGGCAGTTGCGCTGACCCCTACACCACTGGGGACACAGTGATCACCGCACCTGCAAGGACTACCTAAACACGCCTCCCGTCAGATACAAATTCCCAGCTTCGCCCTGCCCACAGTACTCAAACTCGTAGTTATGAACTAATTCCCGTAAGAGTAAGGGCTTCAAACTTTGCCCACCCCTCCCCACTAACGATAGGATCATTGCCCGTCACCGGCATATTATATATATACATGTGGCGTCTGTTCCGAGAGAAAAGACGTCACATCTGATCCTGCAGTTGTTATTATTCAACATTCATAGAATGTATGACATCAACTGAAGCCCTTACTCTTACCCTTACTCTTACGGGAATTAGTTCATAACTACGAGTTTGAGTACTGTGGGCAGGGCGAAGCTGGGAATTTGTATCTGACGGGAGGCGTGTTTAGGTAGTCCTTGCAGGTGCGATGATCACTGTGTCCCCAGTGGGGGCAGTTCGGCTTCAGCTGCCAACGCGAACGGACCTGCCCGCTGCTGCTCCGTATACGTTAGCGCTCGCGCCGGTGTATTTGTTTACGTTCAGTGTTCCTGTTCTTTCTGTGTTCGTACACGTACTTGAAGTGCTGTATAGTGGTGTTTACGTGTTTCGTTTGTGAACGTCTCGTCATTTGGCGGGATTTCGGTGTTCACCGGGATTTCTACGCCGCTGAAGAAAATGGCTGATTCTGCCCGAAAAAATAATCTGGTTTTCTCTTTCAAGAGGGAAACTCGTCCTGTTCAACCGTCTGCTCTGGAAGTACACGACTGGCTGTTTGAGGCAATGGGCCTTAATTCTGATTCTGTACATACCACTCAATTAGACGCTGATCAATACTGTGTGTTTGTAAAGTTTTTTAGTCCGGTGACGGTCGACAAATTTCTGACAAAGTGGGGTAATGCTGTAGAATTTGAACATAGAGATGGATCTAAAAGTATAGTCTCAGTACGGAAAGCTGATATCACGTATAAAACTGTGAGGGTTTTAAATATCCCTATTGAAATTGATAATCTGTTGATTAAGGAAGCACTTTCAAAATATGGGGACGTTATTTCAATTGTGAATGAACGGTGGTCCAAGCAGTACAAACTGCAATGTTATAATGGAATACGATCTGTAGAAATGGAAGTTAAAACTAATATTCCCTCTTATATTACCGTAGAAGGTTATAAAGCTCACATTGTGTATTCTGGACAAGACCAAACTTGTCAAATTTGTAACGAATCTGGACACTTCCGACAGGACTGCCCACGTCGTGCCGTTGTTTTGAGAACCAATTTAATACAGCGGCAACGACTCACACTCGGTAACATTATGGCCTCTACTGAGCAACCCCCTCCTGTTAAGGTCGCCATGGAAGGTACTTCTGATGTGGTCACCATACCCGAAAAGGAGTTCCCACCCTTGAATCCAGTTACAAATAGCGGTTCTGCTGTGCGTGAAAGTGAGCAGCAACCCAAGAAAAGACCCCTAGAAAAAACGGAAGATCAATCTGATGAAGATTCCTCTCCTGTACATTCCGCCCGCAAGCAGAAGCCGTGCGAAGCGGAAGAGCTAGAGGGAACAGGGAACGTAGACATGAAAGAACTGCCTTCGGAGGACGAAACCACGCTACAATCTCAGTCAGACAAAGAACAAGAAGTAATGCAAGAGACGGAATCTGATAAAATAGTGCCTGACACGTCGGCGAACAAGTTGCTGCTCTCTGAGGAGCCGGACGTGTCTCAACACAAGCAGACCGAGGCAGCAGTCGACGAGCAACACGCCGCGTCAGACACACCGATGCAGGTCGCGCAAGACCGTCAACAGCAACGCGGAAGCGGACAACAGACTTCGCCTGATCGAAGTTGTAACACGGCAGACGAAAACAAGGAAAGTGAACAGGACACCACGGCGACTCAGGACTTGCTGCGCCGCCGAGTCAAACCGCAACAAAATCTGAGAGTTACTCGGAAGCAAAGCAGACAACAGCCCGCCAGGGGCAATAAAAAGCCGCCAAATATCAAATATGAAATAGTCACTGAAGGTTCCTTGAAGGGAAATTCCAAAAATGTCTTACAAGGAACTTCCCCCTGTAATGAACGTACAGATATATCCCAGGGTTTGACATCTGAAGGCAACACTTAGCGGAAAAAAAGAGGGATTCAATCAGTTTTTTAACAAATATTTGCTGCATCTAAAAGACGTTCATGAAGTATCATAGCAATATGATGTTTTTTTTTCTTTTTATATTTTCGTAAGTATTTTATTGCTGCTGTTGGCCATGGCATGCTTTATTCGGATAACCTCCCAACTTTGTCAATTAATTCATTATATAGTCTCAAAAAATGCTACAGGCCTATACAATAACGTCAATAAATATAAATAAGATTACGTCTAAAGTTAAAACCGAAGCTTTAAAACAATTTTTGTACGAATCAGCAACAGACATTGCTCTCTTGCAAGAGGTGCTAATGACAGATTTTACAATACCCGGATATGTTGTTCTAATTAATTCTGCACCTGAAATGAATGTTGACACGGCAATTTTAATAAAAGACGGTATTCCTGTAAATGATGTAGAAATGCTTGAATCTGGAAGAGGAATAGGGGTGAGCATAATGGGTGTCACAATTATTAACCTTTACGCACCCTCTGGCAATACGCATAGTTCCGAAAGAGCAAAGTTTTTTAAAGAAGATATAATTTATCTACTTCGGAAGGACCCTCAAAAACTCATACTATCGGGTGATTTTAATTGTGTTCTGAACCGAAAAGACCAGTTTCCCAATTTTAATTATTCAAACGAGCTGAACCGTCTTGTCAGAGAACTGAAACTGAGGGACGTTTGGGAAATTAAGTATCCGACACTGGTCCAGTTCACTTATATTACCAGTACATCCTCCAGTAGAATTGATAGGATCTATGTGTCGGACAACCTAGCGACCAATGTACTTAAAGCGGAAACAATTCCTGCAAGCTTTTCAGATCACAGCAGCATTTCTACCTGTATCAATTTAGATCAACAACCAACACGTTGGTACAGGGGCCAATGGTGTTTGAACGCTGCTGTTTTAATGGACAAGGAATTAGAAGAAGAACTTAATCGTGCATGGGAACTGTGTCTACGCTCAGTTAACAGCTATAATAGTGTTTTAGAGTGGTGGTCCACTAGAGCGAAGCCAAAGTTACGTAAAGTAATTATTTGTTATAGCATAGAGCGCTCTCGGGAAATGAAACAGTCAATGGAATTCTATTACAGTGTATTAAGAGGGTTATATGATCAGGTAGACGGAATTACGACTCGACTGCAAGATATTAAAAAGATAAAAGCAAAGTTAATAGCATTGAAGAGACAACAATTAGAAGGACTTAAGCTTAAATCTAAAGCAAAATCAGTGACGACGAATCTGCGGCTTTGTATCACTTAATAAAACACAACAAAAACCGCCGAAGGACTTTCATGGATGAGCTCAAGCTGGTAGATGGTACTGTCCTCACCAAACAAAATGAAATAATTCGTGAAATACATCGGTACTACAGAGATATATATGAATCATGTGACTCTAATGAAGACTATTACGATGAACTGTTTGAAAACGTGACTTCTAAAATAACTAGAGAAGACAATGAACAGTTGTCTTCAGCCTTTACTAATCAAGAAGTACTGAAAATTATACGCAGTTCTCCCACTAAGAAGTCACCAGGACCCGATGGTTTACCCATCGAGTTTTATAAAAGGTACTGGGATTTGATAGGAGATAAGATGACAGAAATTGTGAATGAAGTGTTTCAGGGTAAATGTGTCCCCTCAGAATTGAAAGAATGTAAAATTGTTCTGATCCCAAAAAACAAAGGATGCAAGAAAATCAACAATCTTCGACCAATTTCCCTACTGAATTCTGACTACAAGATTATTGCAAGGGCAGTAAATAAACGTATCGTACCACTAACTGAGAAAATTATCTGTCATTATCAGACTTGTGCCTATGGAAGGACGATACTCCAAACTGCTGCGCAATATAGGGACATTATTGCTTTAACATCTGTTAGCAATATTCACTGCGGTCTCCTGTTCGTCGATTTTTATAAAGCTTTCGACCAGGTCGAACACAAGTATCTTCTAGAAACCATGAAACGAATGGGATTTCTTCCAGGAACTACAAACATCGTCAAAAATGCCGCACTGGGGATCTCGGCTAAAGTTTCTGTTAACGGTCAACTGACGAAACAGATACAAATTAAACGAGGAGTACCTCAGGGAAGTCCTCTATCGATGTTACTTTTTGTAATATCACTGGAACCATTATTAAGGCAACTGCAAGCTAAACTGACAGGTCTTACAATCTATGAAAGGAAAATAGTGGTTGGCGCCTACGCTGATGATGTAGGGATAATAGTAAGGAACAGAGAAGACGTGATGGCTCTAGAGAGACAACTAAATAAATATTGTCTAGCATCAGGAGCAAAAATGAACGAAAATAAAAGTAAATTTTTAAGTATACGAGGATTGCAAGACATCAGGCTCGACTGGGCTAAAAACGTCGTGGAACATGAAGCTCTTGGAACTATTCTGACAACCGTCCCCTTACAGATGATGGCAAAAAATTGGAGGGGTGTAGCGCAAAAAATCAAGGGAGCACTGCTTGAAAGTAACTACCGAAGTTTGGATCAGTACCAGAGGGTTAAGTATGTAAATACGTACATCCTATCAAAAGCATATTACATAGCACAGTTATTTCTAATCCCTAAACTGGTAGCGAAGACAATAACGTCAAAGACGACATCATTTATATGGAAGGGTGAACTATTCAGAGTAGACTCTACAACTGTAACGCTAGACCCCACACACGGCGGACTGGGTTTGACTAATATAAGAAATAAAGCAACTGCGCTATATATTAAACGAATGACCAACCACATACACAGCAACCCTGACAGCCTTACTACGAAGCTGTTCGAAGCAGTCAAACCAGAAAGTACAGATTCACCGATAAATGTCCAAACAATAAGTTTTCAGTTAAAACATATCCGGGAGTACTATCTTGAGAGAAGTTATCTGAGCGAACGACTAAAAAATTACAAGAACTTAACTGCAAGAGACATTTTGGAATACAGAAGAAAACACGAAGGAAGGAATAAAATAGAATCGAAGTACATTGGAGTCAAATGGGAAGCAGTGTGGCAGAATATTAACAGCTGCGTACTTCCTTCGAACGTTAAGTCAGCGCTATACAAAACGATGAACAACATCGTAAGCACCAATGAGAGGCTTTATGCAATTGGACTGAGTGACACAGAACGATGCCTCACCTGTAATCTAGTGGACACTATTCCACACAGATTCACGTGCGGAAACCGCGACCATCACTGGAAGTGGATTAGGCGACAGATAGCGCTTGTAACCAGGACCTCACCGGAATGTATAGAAACAAAACTATTGTATAGACCAGACAAAAAATACTATCCGCAATGGAAAAACAATACTGTGATGTGGCTACTTGGGCATTATACCAGTTACGTCGTTAATAAAATCGGTAGTGACAACCTTATAGAGTTTATGACATATATGGAAACGGAGTATGCGAGAACATGGAATTACGGGGACCATAAGAAGAAGTTTGAGAACGCACTTAAGATAATCTTTAAAAAGACAGGGATAGGCTAGAACTTCTGCTCTGAAAGAAGATGCAATTCTGCGACCGTTGCTCGTCGGCTGCTCACAGACCATCATTTGGGTGCAAATGAGACACATATCAACGTCAATTTTATGTCTATATATTCGATCACTTGTACTTACGCTTTAGTTTCTTACTTTGAAAGAATATACATATAATGTATACATGAAGACATTTTAGTTTAAATGTGGAAATAATTTCACATTAAAGAACTAAACGGCCAATCAGTTCATTACTGATGAATTTACAGAAAGAGAATATTATTTTTGTCGACATTACTTACATAGGAATCGGTTCATCAAAGAATAATTTTAACAACAAGTTCTTAAGTTTTGGAGAAGAAATTTAATTTTGTTACAACGATCGTTAGGAGAACGTCTCAGTTAATCTGAACACAAGTTTCATTTCCGTTCCAGAAACTTCACTTAAAACAAAAACAAGCTTACAGCAAACGAAGCTCGCCGTTTTGAAGGCATATCTGGAGAGCGCAAGGATGGGCTAGAAGGGGAGATGGGAGGCCCAAACAATTAAAAAAAGTGGTGTAGGGGTCAATGCAACTGCCTAGAAAGCAGGAGACCCGGGTTCGAATCCCGGCTGGGTACACATTTTCAGCTTTGCCCAATCGCAGTTGATGTCATATATTCTATGAATGTTGAATAATAACAACTGCAGGATCAGATGTGACGTCTTTTCTCTCGGAACAGACGCCACATGTATATATAAAGTATTGCCTGTTTGATCGTGTTTCAGTGGGTAGGTAAAGTATTACTGTTATGTCATCTCGGTTCCGAGGTTGCTGTATTATCGAGTGTCATTTCGAAGAAGGGTTTTGTTATGTTAGTGCCTTCGAGAAAAGATACGTTTTAGTGTAGACGGTCGGAAATTGGTGAACTGCTGATCTTAAATGATTTCATGTATTTTTTATTGTAACTCTCCAAGGAAATACTGTTGTATAATGGGGTTTAGTTTTGTTTCGAAAAACAATTTTAAATGTCTTCTGGAGTGCTCGATTATCAGTATTTGACCTCTATCAGAAAAATGTCGTAAAGACTTGGAGTATTTCGAAAAGAATCGTTTTCAGTGTTTAATATTGTAACAGGGTATTGTCGATAGAGAGATTCCTTTTGCTATGTTTAGTTTCAGCAAGATGGGCATATGCAAGAAGATGTGTACTGCTTTAGCATTCGCGTTATAAAGGAAATAAGACGTAAAATTAAACTACCCGAATTCTTTCGTCTAGGAGAATTGTGCAGAACTGGATATTAAAACCATAAAAGTGGTGGATTACCGAAGACACGGAGTTGGAAAACTTACCTGTCGAAATACTGGATGGGAGGAGGAAATAGAAGACCTACATCGATCTAAGGAAACGTTGTAAAGACTTGGTACATTTTGAAAAGCATTGTTGTCATTGTAACGGCATAGTCGCTAAAGAGAGAGAGTATTATATTTCGGAATGTGATAATTTTAAGAGCAGCCACAAAGTGCAGTTGTTATTATTTCTAAGAGAGAGCGGGTTGTGGCTGGTCTATCTTTCAAAATGTTTGTTGAGCTTATGGGACATAACTGCGGGGTCATCAGTCCCTAAATTTACAAAGTATTTACGAACTAGCTAATACTAAAGACAACACAAACATCCATGCCCGAGGGGTGATTCGAACCCCCAACGGGGAACGGCCTCGCGCATCGTAGCATAGCGCCTCAATGCGCTCGGCTGCTCCGCCGCGGCTTTTCGTTATTCTCAGAACAAGGGTTGTATCAAATTAAACTGGAATATTTGAGAACAGCAAAGTGCGTTTTCAATGTAATTGGGCGGCTTTCTTCGCCAGTGGTGGATGACCGGTAAGATACTGTGTTTAAGCTGCAGTGATCAAAATCTTTTAGTTCCTACGCAGACGTTGTGCTTGAATCAGACAATGTCCTTCCCCATTTTCGCCATTTCCATCAGTAAATTCGAATGTTTTTATACAGAATATGTCTTCTGCTGCTGCTGTTGTTGTTGTTGTTGTTGTGTTACTGAAAGAGTGTTTGACATACAAGTTTGTGGCGTTCGTCATGTTTATTATCTAACGCGCGCGCTTTTTTTTTTTTTTTTTTTTTTTTTACACGTTTGTCGGATGTTGCACACTTCGTCTATACGAAGAGATACATTTATTTTGACCAGGCACCTTAAAGGGGGATCGATTTTCGAAAGACGAAACAATTTTTTAAATAGTCCTAAATATTTCTTTTTAAATAATCTATATCTATAAATGTGAATGTCTGTTCGGTGTACGTTTATCACGTCTGAAACACAAGAAATGCGGAACAATAATTATCTTTACCCTTTGAAAATGGTTTTATTGGTTTCATTATTGCTTGAGGGTTGATAATGATAAAAGGGTGCAGTATATTGGGATGGAAAGTTATCGGTGTATATAAAATTGTACGTGTGTGTGTGTGTATGTTAATATTTCCCTCTGCAGCGAAAACTACAGAACTCAAGCGAATGGCCTGTGTGTAACTGTTGTCCGAAGTCTCCCGTTGTACACCTCAACAGTTCCATACCGATAGCTATAAGGGGGTGGAAGATGTGGTGGTTGAAAGTCGTCAAATTATAAAAAAAAAATTCGGACTGAAGGCCAGCGATGGCGTTTGCGACTCTATAGCAAGGAGGTTACATACAGCGAAACGTGATGCCACAGACCATATCTTTTGTCTATGCGTGCTACAATGTCTTCAGCTCTTTCACTGTCAGGATAAGCACACATATAAGGAAATATAAGAAAAAATAAATAAAGCAGTAAAAAATGAAATTTCTTTGATCTCTTTAAAACATATCGATTTTACGTTTCGCGCATTTTCTATCAACGAAAACGCGAGCGGAGCCGCGGTTTAAGCTAGTTGTCGATAAATGTACAATACAAACCCGTAGCATTACACTGAATTTCGTTGTACTGTGTCTATATTTACCTTGAAAATTGCGAGTTGTACTTAATGTTTGATGTATTAAGCTGCCTGTACTGATGTAATGTTGTAATTAAAACGGAGGATGTCGCAATTAATGTGCAAATTAGGTATAAAAAATAATTGGGAGTGGTGGTGGATGGCCTGGCGGTGGGCGTAACTGTACTGTCCAAAGTGCGCAATAATGGGCTCCTTTTTTCCAATGTTGGTGTAATGCAACCTGTATGTAAATACGTAATAACATTTGAAAAAAAAAACTGGGGGGGGGGGGGCGAGTTCGAGTCCCGGACGGGGTTGCGCGGGAGAGGCAATCTTTAGGACTGTCGGTGTGACGGAGTTGGGGGTGGGGGCGGGGGCGGGGCCTTTTCTCATGCATGTGCTCACTTGTGGAGGTGGTTGCCCTTGTTACTGTTAAGAACATTGGCTGTTACAATTCAGCTACATAGATACTCTGCAAGTCACATTCAAGTGCCTGGCAGAGGGTTCATTAACCACTTTCATAACTTCTCTCTACCGTTCCATTCTCCAACAGCGCGCGGGAAGAAAGAACACCTAAATCGTTCCGTTTTCGATCTGATTTCTCTTGTTTTATTGGGATGGTCATGTCTCCCTAAGTAGGTGGTGCTAGCAAAATATTTTCACTTTCAGAAGTAAAAGTCGGTGATTGAAACTTCGCAAACAGATCACGCCGCAATGAATAACGTCTTTATTTTAATGATTTCCACCCCATTTCGTGCAACATTTCCGTGAACTAATTATTGTTGACAGGCAAAAATGTTCACTGCTCGCTCTCTGAACGTGCCTTAATTACAGGTGAAGGCTGCAACTCAACACTAAGAACCACTCACTGCTGTTTTATGCCATCTATTTCTACATAAATACCCTGCAACTCACATTGAAGTGCATCGCAGAGGGCTCATCGAACAACTTTTATGATATTTTCTACCGTTCCATTCTCTAACAGGTCAGGGGTAGAAGAAACACCTAAATCTTCCCGTTTTCGATCTGATTGCTATTATTTTATTGTGATGATCACGTCTCCCTATGTAGGCGGGTGCTAACATAATATTTCCGCATTCAGAAGAGATAGTTGCTGAAAGAAATTTCTCAAATAAATCTAGCGACTACGAATAACACTTTTCTTTTGAGGATATACACCCCAACTCAAGTATCATTTTGTGACACTCTCTCCCCTACATCGTAATAATACAAAATGTGCTACCCCTCTCTGACCTTTCTCTAAATCGTCCTCTAACCCCACTTGGTGGGGATCCACAATGTGAAACAACACTCCAAAATTAGACGCACAAGCCACTAGGCAAAACCACAGGGATCACTAATTATTCACAAGAGAGTACCGTCTGATCGCCCATGGTGGCAGACTGACAGAAAACGCCATCGCCAGAGTCATTTCGTAGCTCCGTCAGTCGTATATATTTTTCGATCTTTTTACCAAGTGTGAGATCGAGACGCATCTGCTGCAGACTGCCAATGAGAAGCACCCTACCAATGTGTTGGTGGCTTCTCTATATTGCATCTCTCTAATGAGAGATGATGTTTGAAACCCTTGTGGTACGCCTTAAATCTGAAGCAACTGTTTTGGCATCGGGATGTTGCACACACAGGTATTTACTGTTGCGACCGGTGGGTGGGCAAGGTGAGTCAGGGTGCCAAACAAAAGCCATGAGCATTGTAAATCCCCTATTCTCTGCTAAATGCCTACATTGCGCGTTCAGTGTGGGTCTGTCTGGGCTTCCCCAACAGATGGGAAAACAGCTCCTTCCTCAAAACAGACACGGCTTCCGTCGCACACCACACAGTTTAAAATGTCTGTCCATCAGCAGCCTCATACATGCAGTGTACTTAAACGCAGTGACTTCTACATCTACTCTGCAAATCACATTTAAGTGCCTCGCAGAGGGTTCATTAACCACTTTCATAACTTTTATCTACCGTTCCATTCTCTAATAGCAGGCGGGAAGAAAGAACACCTAAATCGTTCCGTTTTCGATCTGATTTATCTCACCACCTGGTGAGGGTCCCACAATGGGCAACAGTACTCCAGGAGAGGACGCACAAGTGTGATGTAGGCAGTCTCTTTGGTGGAGCTGGTGCATCTTCGAAGCGTTCTGCCAATGAAACGTAACCTTTGGTTTACTTTCCTCATAATATTTTGTGTGTGTTCTCACCAGTCTAAGTTGTTCGTAATTGTAACTCCTAGGTATTTGGTACAATCTACGACCTTAAGGTTTGACTGATTTATCGTGTAATTGAAGTTCAGCGGATTTGTTTTAGTGGTCACGTGTATTACTTCACACTTTTCTTTATTTAGTGTCAATTGCCAATTTTCGCACCATGTAGAAATTTTGTCTAAATCGCTATGCAGTTGCTTTTGATCCTCTTCACTAACCGATAAACGACAGCATCATTAAATTGATATGCAAATTTAATCAAATTAATTGGAGACAGTGGGGGCGGCATTTGCACAAGTGAGTAGTTGTGGGGATGGACGTCGGCAGTCGGAGTCAAGGGGCTGACCGGGGTTGGTAACGGTATCTGGCGTCGTTTGCACCAACGTCGACGGGCGATTTTCAGTGGAGTAGAACCCCCTTTGACCTACTATTGTACTTGATCAATGAACTTTGACTAATCCTGCGGTTTTATTCTGATCCTAATGAAATTTTGTACAGTTAATCTACAAAACAAGAGAAATATCACCGGCTACCTAAGATTTCATGCGGTGCATGGCGGAGGGTACCTTATGAAGTGTCTTGCAAACTAAGTCGTGACTGTTCTATCAAGACACAATTTATTGACAAATAGTGGAGCTAAGCCACACAACAATCAAAACAATAATTCTTGTTATAATTATAAAATAACAATTCTCCTTAGAAGTTTTTGTTTAAATTCTTCTCATAAACAGTTTCTTCAGTATAACTCTCTTGAAAATATTGCAATATACGTGACAACTAAAATTCACTAGCAATGCAGCTGCTCCTATGGCAGAGTAATGAAAGGGAGAAGTTATTACGATCCTTTGGTTCCTGCGTTCCTGGTGTAGCCTTCCGTGGAGAGCAGAGGTGGCCGGGCGGCGACCGGGAGTTGGGCAGCGCGACGTGGCGAGACGACGGCCAAGAGACTCCGGCAGATTCCAGCGACGACTCCATTCCTCGACGGCGGCGTGGTCCAGGACGCCTTGACGTGGCTGTAGGGCCGGTATTTAATGCGGCGCGGAAGGAGACACACGAAGCTGCTTGGCGGTCCGCGGCGTGCGGTGATAGGCCGCTTTCGTGTCTACTTCCCCCACGTCAAGTAGTCCGTGGTGTCGCTGGTACTGCGCCGGCGGCCGGCTGAAACGGCCCAGCGACATCTCTCGGCCACGGCTGGCCTGCGTGCTGAGTCGAGGCGAGGCGCGGGGTTTAAGCAGAGTACGCTCTATGACATTGTTGCGCCGTGGCGCGTGTACTGGCGCACTTTTGTCTGTTGCCGTTGCGCGCCACGGCACCTTGCAATAAACTTAGACACCACTTCAGTGATCACCATAAAAGTTAACAAACCTGTACAATTTTTCACAGGTGTAGGAGTCAATGGGATGTGAAGATGTAGTAGGCGTTGTACAGGAAGATGGCGAGGTGATTGGCAGACAAAGGGGAGGGTGGAGATGGGCAGAGGGAGGGGCAGCAGGAGATACGCAGAGAGAGAGTGGGGGGATATGTAAGACTTTAACCATTTATTCAAATTGTTATATGTATTTATAAATTTAGTTTTAATATCTGCAGTTTGAGTCTTATTCTCCAGAATTCAGATCTTCTACCTTTTCCTCAAATTCAACTTCTTCTGCGCCTCTTCTAGCACATTTCCAATGACAAACCCATGTGTACAGTTGCCCTGTCACAACCAGAGGGCCGAGGGGACTGAGGCGCTCCAGTCACGATCTGCACGGCCACTACGAGGGTTCGAATTCCCCCTCGGGCATGGATATTTGTGCCGTCATTAGTATTAGCTAGTTCATAAGTAGTTTGTAAGTTTAGGGACTGATGACCCCGTAGTTAAGTCCCATAAGCTATACAAACATTTGAACAACCAGAGGTTGGGGCACGTCTTGAAAACTCGAGGGGACTGTTGTACTCTGCTTACAAGCTGCTGGATGCATTTATTGAGCTGGCGGCCGGGGCCTGTAAGTGTGACGTAGGCACGGCCAGTTGTGAGGCCTTGACTTCTAGGTGGTGTTGCCAGAGCTTACTCGCGCTACGTGGGCCAGCCCGTCTAAGCAACACCACCTATTGTCCGTTCACCAAGAGCTGGGACGAAACGTTATGTTCACGTGATATGAAGGGGTGTACAAAATCCTTGGCGCACGCTTTGCAGCCGGTGGCGTCGGCTGGCTGCCGAGCTGACATCGTAGCGGACCCCGAGAAACCTGGACAACAATGTAACGAAATAAATCACGACATGGAAGATTCAAAGCCAGTTACAACAATGTTAAAAGTACGATGAAACTGAGTTCATTCTGCCAACACAGATTTGTTTTCATACAGGTTGCCTACCAAACGCTACATTCATATATAATTTTTAATAACATTCCCACTAATAATAATGTTAAAGGACGGCGAAGCAAGGTTCATTCTGTGAAACTTGAACTGTTTTCATTGAGGTTTATACCAAACCGCTCCTCTCTCTCTCCTCTACAATTTCCTCATTTGACTGTCAACTAAAAATACGACACGGAGGACGCACTTGTTCCAAACTTCTGCAGTCACTGTTTTTACTGCTTCTTCTTGCAGTTCTTCAACTTCCGGCATTTTGTATGTTTTGTCTTTCGCTGCAACATAGCCTTTGATTCTGGCCCACTCTTAGTCGATCGCCTTTAATTCACAGCGGTACCGAGGAATTCAAAGAACAGTTTTCCCTGCATTCCTCGCCATTTCATCTATCGCGTATTCGTTGTGCACTGTTCTGTAATTTTGAAATACATCTAAAAGTTATTTTTTCAACATACCGTATTCAAACTCGAGGTTCTTTAGATTTTAGCCATTCTGATATTTCGTCTTTATTGGAATGCGACCTGGGAACTTTTTCTTTCCTACGATAATGATACGGCGCTTTATCAACAATAATAACTGCAAGCCGAGGAAGAACACCTTAGATCCACTTCTCGTAGGTTCAACTAGTCTTTCAAGAGTCTTTAAAGATGAACTTAAGAGATCCTGAAATCGATGCTGTACAACAGGCACTATCGAGCTCACACCTTGCAATTGAGACGGCCACGCTGACTGTATACGCCCCTGCCATTTACACCCCTCGACGGCAGCGCTGTGGTCACGCGCCTTGCTGTGTTTACAGTACGTCTCTCGTTTCGGTGAATGGAGTATAAAGAAAAGGCCGCGGCGCTCTCGTGTGACGTCAGGCAGAGTAGGTTGCGCGCGCATAGCTGACTCGGTAGCCGCTGGAGCACGGCCCACTATGCCGAAGCAGCGAGCCAGGCAGCTATGTCAACACCACCTAGAAGACAAGGCGTTACAACAGGCCGTGCCTACGTCACACTTAGAGGCCGCGGCCGCCATCTGACTGGCCGGCCGCTGCGCGGCGGTGGGCGTGCCCCAGCCAACAGCCAGTGAGCTGGCGGCCGCGGCCTCTGAGTGTGACGTAGGCACGGCCTGTTGTAACGCCTTGTCTTCTAGGTGGTGTTGGCTATGCGCGCGCAACCTACTCTGCCTGACGTCACACGAGAGCGCAGCGGCCTTCTCTCTAGGTGGTGGTGGTCTAAGGCGGGCTAACAGTGCGCGATGCACGCCTCTGCATAAGAGAGAAGCGAGTAAAATGTCACCCAGTGCAAATCGCGGGTGGAATATCAACCAGGTGGAACATGTGTCCGTGGGAAAGACTGAGAGCACAGATTGCATTTAGCTACAGATCTCCGCTAATACACCTTAGGGAGCTCACGGTTCTTTCGTGAGAACGTGCGTGGCATGCATGGGGCCCCTAGGTAATGCAGTCTTCCTTCCATCTTTATTTCGCGGACTGCATTTTCTTTCCACCTCCCCACTCCTTCCCATCCCCAACCAATGGACTGATAACCTTAGCAGTTTAGTCCCCCTATCCAACCTACCCGCTTATAACAGAACTGACAATGTAAGTTACCCGAGTTCTGGCACCATTTCCTGTTCTCCCAAAGACAGGCGGAAATGTTGAAAGCAGCCATTCTAACTCAGAGGTTTCAACAGAAAATTCGATTTGCAGCATCGTTCTCAGAACTAATCGGGTCCACAGTAGGGTTACTAACTCGAAATTATCAAAAGTAGGACATTGCTCCACAAAAAGCATGACTTAAAAAAAAAAAAAAAAAAAAAAAAAAAAAAAAAAGCCTGACAATTTATTTTAAAATCAAACAATTGCTTCTATTTTAAGCATTTGGGTAATAAACATGCTCTATTCTCAATAGAAACAAAAAGGAATATATTGAAAATATGATATAGTACCAAACAATAGTATTTAATGCTTACAAATAGAATACAATCATCTGGAAGTTATTTTTCAGCATTTTTCATTTGTGTTCCCTTTATGAAAGTGTACGTTTCAATAGAATCTACTACTGAGAGAAGAGGTCAATTATTAGCTTTAAGAATATAGTCATAAAACTCCGCACAAGACACGTCCTTAAAATTCTACTTGACAAGTAAAATTCCTTTTACTGAATCCACAATCAAACGGTTCCTCTGTTTTGTCCACTGAGCAGTTATGAGAGAAAAAACACGTTAAGTAGAAGCATTGCTACCAAGAACAGCAAAGAGAAATTGGCAAATTTTCAAAATTTCTGAAAATGTTTCGATATTTTGACACTTTTAAACAAACAACTCCACTGTTGGCCTAGTTGAGAGTTTTCGTTCAGCACTTTAGTTTTGGCACACTTATTGATGTTGCAGAATTGATGAAACAGTTTTGAATCATATATGTTCACACCTTTGTTTTGCAAATAATGCAGACATGGAAGAATGTCCTCAGAACAATTTCCTTTTAAGTCTTTGAGTTTAAGCCATTTGAAGCACTTAATTTCTTTCATTGGCTGCATCCGCTACTCAAGAAAAATCTAGATAGCGTATAGGTTGACTATAAATGCAACATTTCTTCAACAGTTACACCACTGGTAGCGAACCTCGTGAAAAAATATATAGCCAGTTGTATGCATCTTATACTTTGGTGCAATTACGCTCCACTGAAACTCGTCTGATGATAAATTACTACTTTATTACCAAAAAGTCGGACATTTTCTGAAAAACAACAATTCTAGCCTGACATTTAAAAAAAAAAGCATAAAGAATCCGTACATGTCAGGAGAAAGCCGGACGGTTGGTAACCCTGGCAGGTTTTTTTAGTCCTGTAAGAGACTCGTATGTAGATTCATCGATATTCACTACACAGCGTAGACTAGCACTATCGCTCTTTAAAAGAAAAAAAGTACACTGCAAAGGCCCATTCAGGTTTTGAATGCACATGATCGAACTTTATAGTCTGATGAATCTCCAATAGAAAGCCAATATCAGATAAAGCAATTACAACAACAGACTGGACAGCAAATGTGGAAATTGGGAGTCTTCAGATATAGTTTTGTAGCTGCCGAATAATTATTTGAGAAAAAAAAACAAAAACAAAACATAACATAACAAACAAGAATATATACCAAAACTGCTGTCCCTCCCAGACATGAGTCTCTTCTGTATCATATTATGAACTGAAAGTTGCCTGAAACCCGAAGTAGGGCATGGGAAAATTTTCTGCAATGCATGTAACATATTAAAAAGGTTGAATATATGTAGTAAAAAGTAAAAGCATCTGATTAGGATCCCATTCAAACTAATATGAAGAAGAATAATCGACGTCAGTCGACTACGATTAATAATAGAATGCTTCTACAAGCCACCAGATTCAGACACATCGGTCGTTGCACCATTCAAAAGACAAACAATTGTCGACTATCTGAGCGTAAAGTTAGTAGTGACATTGACTTGCTCAGTATTGGCACGTTGCGTTTGCGGCGACCACAGATGCACATACTAGGATTACGGCGCAGGCACACATCTCAGGCGTTGGTAGCGCCTCCAAATGGAGCATCAACTGGGGGGGGGGGGGGGGGGGGGGCAATCACCGTTTCTGCCCCCCCCCCCCCCATGTTCACTTGTTTTTATTTGATCCTTAGGCAGAGCCAGTGAATAAACTATGCTGCCATCAGTAAATATATTATTAGTATTTTTGGTGGCAGCATTTTTGTCTTTGTATGATGCTTCTTGCAACACCTACTACACTCTGTCCTCTTCTTTCGTCCCATTTTTCAGTCTGTGACTCCCAATGGGGGACATCAGCTGTACACATAAGCAACAAATTCTGCACAGTATTGAGACTCAAGGCCGGCTGTGTCTCAAGGGAGACCATGCCCGGGGGCAGGGTGGGCTGTGCCCCCCCCCCCCTCCGAGCTCTCGGGCAGTACGGTGCTTTTGTTTCAAGAAAATGATTTAAAAGTCGGTATTATATATATGTGCTTCAACACTAAAATAGTTTCCTATAACGATGTTCATATAATTATAGACTTTTTTTATTTTAGTTTGAACGGTCTCGTGGCGCCGAGTACGGCGAAAATGAGAACGCGAGCGCTACGTTCTTGACGAGTCATCCCTCAACCCCAAAACCTAAAAACCTACACAAGCCCACGTGCAATACAGCACTGTACCTTTTTAATGGCTATTTCCAATTCGCCTTGCATAATATTAAAAAAAAAGAAGAACAAGAAAAAAGAAAAAAAAAAAAAAAGATCAGGTCAGAACTACAGAGTGGCCAGTTGGCCGAATTTCGGGGTGCAGCGCCATACATAAGGCAGAAATGTTGACTGTCAAAACTGATTTTGTTGTCCGTTTACTTTGTTAACAGTTATCCTCTGCACCTGCATAATGATATAGGCCTATTTTTCGATACAAGTATTTACACCACCCTCATTACTTACTGGCTGAATTTAAGTCCACACGTTCGCAGATCTGCAGGTGGTGCAAAACCTTTTTTTGATGTTTAGTCCCGTGGTCACGCAGGCATAAGCTACGTGCTACCTCGTCGAAAATGACAAATAGCGGACAACAACGCTCAAACAGCAGTCGGTATGTTGACCTGGCTCGCCGCTACGACAATGTCCGCCACACTCAACGGACAATACATTTAAAGAAAATGAGGAGAGGCAGCATTCTAACACTGCGCCCTCTTCCCTCCCTTCACGACTACCATGCCTTCATTCCGTAGCCACATCACTATTCGTTGTTGCTCTGGTACCGAGCGTGAAACGTGTGTAGTGTACAGTGTAGCCAGCGATTTTCTCCAGTTTCCTTTATAGAGAGCCCCAAGGATTCATGCAGCAAAAAGCCGAGAAATGACCATACAACAATATTCTGCTGAATGTAGTCAGCCGCGCTCTTTATCGCCTTGGCTTTTACGATAGTCCAACTCTCAGAGTTACATTACTTCCGTATTGTTATACACATTAGAGCCGCAGCACCTTCTTCTTTGTGCTCTCCTGTGAATTTAGCGAAAAGTCTCAGTTGTTTGGCACTTCGGCCGGCCGCGGTGGCCGAGGGGACTGAGGCGCTCCAGTCACGATCTGCACGGCCACTACGAGGGTTCGAATCCCCCCTCGGGCATGGATATTTGTGCCGTCCTTAGTATTAGTTAGTTCATAAGTAGTTTGTAAGTTTAGGGACTGATGATCCCGTAGTTGAGTTCCATAAGCTATACAAACATTTGAACACTTTGAAACAGCACTTGGATGTAGCGCACAGTGTTTGTAAAATAGCAATAATAACAAAACGTTTCCCTGTAGCCAATTGAAATCACAGTCTACAGTAAATATGAACTAATTTTCGAAATGGTCTCGAAATAAGTAGGACCAATGTCTTCCCAGATAAATGACTTCTTACTAAAAATTAAAGCAACAAAATTGTTTTCATGAGCACGTCCTAGAATTGTTTCTCTCTGTGCTATGAGATACCGCTGGTTAGCTAGCACACCTTCCCACACTGTCGGTATGCTTTTATTCTTAACGGTTCCTGAAAGACCAGTACGAATCCAGAGCACCTCCCCCCCAGACCCACAAATGTTCAAATGTTTGTAGAACTTATGGGACTTAACTACGGGGTCATCAGTCCCTAAACTTACAAACCACTTATGAACTAGCTACAACTAAGGGCGGCACAAATATCCATGCCCGAGGGGAGATTCGAACCCCCGACCGTAGTGGCCGTGCAGACCGTAACTGAAGCGCCTCAATCCCCTCGGCCACCGCGGCCGGCCCAGACCCACAGCAGCCCCCCGAGAACGTGACCTGAATTTTTCGAGACTATTCTCTTTCTATTACTGTTACCTTTTTTTAAAATTTTTAATCATTATATAGTGCCTATTTTTTAAGGAATTGAGACTGCTCGGATACACAAAAGCTTCCTGACCACAGCCTCCCGAAATCAGTAAGTAGTTTACCTCCCCCCCCCCCCCCCAAACAGATCCTTAGGTCCTTACTCTGAACCTCCAATGTTTTCCCATGTGCTGTGGTTGACCTGCCGTCTGTGTATAAACACACATCAAAAAAGTTTTGCATCGCTTGTTTTTGCCATAAACATATTCCTTCTGGACTTAAGTTGACATAATACGAAAAATTTGGACCTTTGAACTATCGTAAAATGCAGAGAAACTTTCATTTAGCCCCATTTACCGAAACATACCCATTTCATTGAATTTATGTGAAACAGTAACGTTTGTATCTTCATTCAATACACTGTGTAGGAACAGGATATGGAGTTAGTAGACACTGTATGAACCTTCTCCGATGACAAGAAAAATAATATCAATGTTTGTTCGCACACGTATAGTTTTATGTCAACAAGTTGAAAGGCGATTGGTTGTATATCAGGGTGATGTTGTTAGGAATCTGGAATCGTGTTTAAGCTAGTTTCCATGACTTGCATCGTACTTGTCACCTTAGGGCATCAACCACAGCAAACGACCAGTATCTGCTCTCGCCCGAAGGAACCCCGACCAGACTGACACCGTGATAAACAATGACTCTGTGAGGACCACTAGGAGGCAAGTGTAAAAACAGACTGTACTAACAAAGTCAACAACAGTGGCCCTGCTGAGGCCCGGCCCCTAATCCCAAACACAATGCTGGATTATCGAAAACTGGCATAAAGACTTCTTCACACATATGTCTGATACCAAATGACGTTAACGACTTGTGTGGAGGTAGCCTGGCAATGCTGAACGCCAGAGGCATACCGTCAATTCAGTACAACTAGGTGGCGGGTGAATGATGTTCTGCTCGAGTATCATTTGGAGGTTTCGGACGCTATTATTGGCTATAAAGGGCAAGACTCCACAATAGAAGGATAACATCCTCCAACCCAGCGTGGAAACGTTTCATCAGCATTTCTGGGAAGAATTCAAGTTTATTGAAGACAAATACCAGAGTCCATCGTGCAGGCACTGTCAACGATTTCATCAGTCGTGCCTCTATTGCGCGACTGGATTAGCCTGCAGGTTCCACCGTTATGAATGCAATGGAATATTCCTGAGGTTTAATTGAAAATAGCAGTGAAAACACGTCCTGACCAATTACGAAATCTACGAGAGTGAATAATGACTGCTATTGAAAAATGTTGTATTAGAGCAGCAGTGGTTAAATGAAGTCATGGGCAGAATGCCGTATAGTGCGCAGGATTGCATTTATTGAGTGAGGTTTCTATACAATATGCTTACTTCAGTAAAAGTGATTATAGGTTCTGTTTGAATACGAAAGAAGTGATTTATTAGTTTCAGATTGGCAATAAATCGGAATATTTTACTTATACCAATACACTATAGTATAGAATACTGCATAACTTTTGTTTGTGGATGTTGAAGAACTGTTTTCGATGTGTGTATTTCAAAAACTGGAATATTGGCTGATGGCACAAGCGGTCATATCAAAAGTGGAAATTCACTAATGCTAGAAATATGAAAAAGTTTGTCATTTCTTTCTGTACTATTCTCCTGTGAATTCATAAAATTTTGCGTTATCATAAATTTGCCGGCCGCGGTGGCCGAGGGGACTGGGGCGCGTCAGTCACGGTCTGCACGGCCACTACGCTCGGGGGTTCGAATCCCCCCTCGTGCATGGATATTTGTGCCGTCCTTAGTATTAGCTAGTTCATAAGTAGTTTGTAAGTTTAGGGACTGATGACCCCGTAGTTAAGTCCCATAAGCTCAACAAACATTTGAACATTTTTCATAAATTTTTCGAATTCGGTCGGGGCGAATATATCCCCGTTATCCCAGTCCTTGCGTCCGCCACTGCATTAAGCTACGTAACTGAGAACTTTATTACCAAATTCTGCAAAAGCCCTAACAGCATAAGTAGCTGAACTAAAACCTTTCAACAGATCATCAATGTGTTTCTTCCAATTCAGACTGTTAACAATGCACATTCCATGGAGATGTGAATAAAAAAGTACGATCCCAAAATTAAAGTTTTCAATATTTATGTATATTTTTACTTAAATACGTTATTTTCTGATTTCTGACATTAAATATGGTTAATAACTGTTAGTACATATGTGTGTTTAATTAAATGAGAAAGTAATTATTAACTTAAATTTATTATAGCTTTGTTTCTTTCTTACCGCTGGTTTTCACTCATCACAGATAATTCTATTTATGTGAATGCTGAATTGAGACGCCCGGAATCTTATGAGATACGATTCCCTTTTTTCTTTTCTTTTTTTGTATTTTTTTTTTTTTTTTTTTTCTTTTTCTTGTTTCTTAAATTTCAGACTGAGATTTTCACTTTGCAACAGATTAGAACTGTGTCCCAGACCGGGATTTGAGCCCAGGGCCTTTGCGTTTTGCTGGCAAGGACTCTACCGACAGAGCTACCTCCCCTTGGAAACCTCACGCAATCCTTTTGGCTTTAGCTCCGCCAGTATATCGTCTTCTGCCTTCCGAACTTCACAGAATTCCTCCTGCGTACCTTGCAGGGCTAGCACTCCTAGAAGAAAGGATATTGTGGAGACATGAGTTAGCTACTAGCTAGGAGTGCTAGTCTTGCAAGGTTCGCAGGAGAAATTGTGTGAAGTTTGGACGGTAGGAAAAGAGGTACCGGTGGAACTAAAAGCTGTGTCTTCGTCATGAGGATCACTTTTTAACCAGTCTTACACTTAATCCCATTCCCACAGTAAACTAATATATCACCAAAAACTAATACTGGCACTCAGTACCCAGTATATTGGGACGGCAATAATAGTAATGATAGACGATACCAGAGTCCAGCAAGAACTATGATTTAATAATGCCAAAGCGATGGAATGTCTCCACTCAGATATATAGGGGGGAGAGTGCCACGGGAATGATACACGAGTTGGGGTGTAAATCATTAAAAAAGGCGTTATTTGTTGCGACGAGATCTATTTGCCGAGCGAATTGAGGCGCTATGCTCCAATGTGCGAGGCCGTTCCCCGTCGGGGGTTCGAATCCCCCCTCGGGCATGGATGTTTGTGTTGTCTTTAGTATGAGGTAGTTCATAAGTAGTTTGTAAGTTTAGGGACAAATAACCCTGCAGTTAAGTCCCATAAGCTTAACAAACATTTGAACATTTTGAGATCTATTTGCGAAATTTCTAAAATTAAAAATGTTCAAATGTTGGTAAATCTATCGGACCAAACTGCGTGGTCATCAGTCCGTAGCTTACAAACTACATAAACCTAGGTAAACTAACCTAAGGACAAACACACACACACCCATGCCCCAGGGAGGACTCGAACCTCCACGGCGAGCAACCGCGCGCTCCGCAGCGAGACGCTTTAGACCGCTGGCTACTCCACCGCGGCGCGAAATTTCTTTCACCAACTCTCTCTTCCGAATGTGAACATATTTTGTTAGCACCCACCTACAAAGGAAGACATGATCATCAAAATAAAATAAGAGAAATCAGATGGAAAACGGAAAGATTTAGGTATTCCTTTTTCCCGCGAGCTATTAGAGCATGGATCTGTAGAGAAACATCATAATAGCGGTTCGAGGAACCCTCTGCCATGCACTTTAATGTGAGTTGCAGAGTATTTGCCGGCCGCGGTGGCCGCGGGGACTGAGGCGCTCCAGTCACGGTCTGCACGGCCACTACGGTCGGGGGTTCGAATCCCCCCTCGGGCATGGATAATTGTGCCGTCCTAGTTCGTAAGTAGTTCATAAGTAGTTTGTAAGTTTAGGGACTGATGACCCCGTAGTTAAGTCCCATAGACTATACAAACATTTGAACATATTTTGCAGAGTATTTATGTAGATGTAGTATAAGTTAGTTTAAGTAGTTTGTAAGTTAATGGACGATGACCTCAGCACTTTGATCCTTTCGGTTTACAAGCATTCGAAATTTTCTGACTCCACCAGCAAGAAGTGGACTCAGAGGTGTTTACCCTCACAATTATTGACGGTTCTTTTCATCTAAAATCTTCAATAAAAATCTATAACTTTGGATTATATTATTTGGCTATTTTGCCTATTTATTGTAAGGCACTGTCCTAAGAGACGCGTGGTAATAATGTGTTCTATTTAAATCAGTGAGAAACACGGAGAATATTTTTCAGCGATAAAAGTTCTAGAGTCTGGACGCGTGGAGCTTACGCAAGAGCACTTCCAGCGTTCACAGTCTAGTCACGAGGCAAAGTATTTCTCACGAACCCCGTTTGAGTTAATTACGCTAGCCTACGCGCCAGTATCAGAGAAAGGCGCCTTCCAGCGTAGCGCTGGAGAACACGTCGGGATCTACTGTTCTCATTTCGGCTCTAGCTACCGCCCAATTACTCCCACGTGTTACGTAGTGCGTGTTTGGTAACTAAAGAGCTATAGAAAACTTGGAATTCCTTCACGAATTCTTTGTTTCCAGTAATTTGTTCATTCCGCCGTTTCAGTGTTTCTATTCGTATGAGACAACTGCTGATGAAATTAATAGAGCTTCAAGAAATTAAAGTAATAAGTAACACGCAACTCACTAGCAGATCTTTCCCTACTTAAGAGACTAGAACTTGGAAAACTGTATTACCCTGAGTAGTAGAACGAAGGGGCTACTGGTGAAATTTTGATATCAAGTATTGTCTTCTAATGGAATTAATTGACTTTTAAAGATACTCCAGGTGGAAATTACCCTGCAGTCCTCCTCCCCGCTCTGGGAAAAATCCCGGTCGGAATTCCCCTCCTCTCCTAATCTCTGCTAGAAAACAGTCTGTGCTGGACTGATGGATGGGCATGTTGTGGCTTCGGAAGACTGCTTAAATTGAATTATCAGTTAGACTGATTTAAAGAGAACAGTAGTTGGTTATACTCTGAACAGCCAAACATACGTATATAGGCATACATATGCAAACACAGAGCTATGTGAACACTTCAAGGACGGCGCTGCGCTTGGCAACTCCATAACACAACTGGTATCTTGCGCAGGCATGAGATCATTTACTGCTGCTGCAAAGGCAGTTATCACTATTTAAGTGTGTCTGGACGTAGTTTTATAGTCGGTGCATGAGAGATGGGACACAGCATCTCCGAGACAACGATTATGACCGAGCGAGGTGGCGCAGTGGTAACGCACTGGACTCGCATTCGAGAGGATGGTGGTTCAAATCCACCTCCGGCCATCCAAATTTAGGTTTTCCGTGATTACCCTAAATTACTCCAGGCAAATGCCGGGATGGTTCCTTTCAAAGGGTACGGCTGATTTCCTTCCCCATCCTTACCCAAAACTCCGAGCGTTGGCTCCGTCTCTAATGACCAAGCTGTCGACTGGACATAAAACCCTAAGCTTCCTTACTCCTTCCAACGACTATGTGGGGATTTAGTGTATCACCATTTCACAAGTGCACCAGGAATTTCGGGAATACGGTAAACCAGCAAACCAACATTGCTGGGGCCAGGAAAAAGATCCTGCAAGAACGGAGCCAATGACGACTGATGAGAATCGTTCAGTGTGACCAGAGTGCAACCCCTCCGTAAATTGCTGCGGATTTCAATGCTGGTTCATCAACAAGTGTCAGCGTGCAATACGTTCAATGGAACATCATCAATATGTAAATACACATATACAATCCCCGAGACAGATTTTCGCCTCGAATATGTCAAAGTCATTAATGATAAACCTGAAGTATTGAAGTAAAATACGTGATGCGATAGGGAATCGAACCCGGACCTCCATGCTTAGTAGGCAGACGTCTTACCGTTAGACCACCGCATCACCAGCGATTAAGGTGCCTTGGAATAGTCTAGCACGATTTCCTTCACGTCACAAACTTTAATTCAGCTTCTGTGTTCCATAGATGAGGCGGTCTAGCGGTAAGACGTCTGCCTAGTAAGCATGGAGGTCCGGGTTCGATTCCCAGTCACATCACAAATTTTAATTCAATGGTTCAGATTTATCATTAATCATCAATATGGGTTTTGGAGTCAAAGACCCACTCGAGTACCCTTGCTGACTGCACAGTACGAAGATTTACGGGTCTAAAGCGTCTCGCTGCGGAGCGCGCGGTTGCTCGCCGTGGAGGTTCGAGTCCTCCCTGGGGCATGGGTGTGTGTGTTTGTCCGTAGGTTAGTTTACCTAGGTTTAAGTAGTTTGTAAGCTACGGACTGATGACCACGCAGTTTGGTCCGATAGGTCTACAGACATTTGAACATTTTTTGAAGATTTACGCCTCGCCTGGACTCATCAACACTGACACTGAACTGTTGCTGATTGGAAACATGTTTCCTGGTCGACGAGTCCCATTTCCATGAGTATCGAGCGGATGGATATGTACGGGTATGGAAACACTGACATGTCAGCAGGGACCTTTTCAAACTGATGAAGACTTTGCACTGATGCAGTTTGGGTGATATGGGAGCCCTGTTACATCTAGGTACGACTCTAACAGGTGACACATAGATATGCATCCTGGCTAATTACCAGCGTCCATTCATGTCTATTATGCATTCCGATGGACTTAAGCAATTCTGGCAGGGCAGTGCGACACCCTACATGTCAAACATTGCTACAGAGTGGCTCTAGGAAAACTCTTCTGCATGAAACACCTCCGCTAGCCACCAAACTCCCCAGAGATGAACATTATTGAGCATACCTGGGATGCCTTACAACTGGACGCAGTGGTCGCGCGCTCTGTGGCGCGCCAGTCACAGTCTGCACGGCCGCTACGGTCGGAGGTTCGAATGCCCCCCTCGGGCACGGATGTTTCTGTCGTCTTTAGTATAAGGTAGTTCATAAGTAGTTTGTTAGTTTAGGGACTGATGACGCTGCAGTTAAGTCCCTTAAGCTTAACAAACACTTGAACATTTTGATGCCTTACAACGTGTTATACAGAAGAGATCTCCAAACCCTTGTACTCTTACGGTTTTATGGACAGCCCTGCTGGATGGATGGTGTCAATTCCATGCAGCACTACTTCAGTCATCAATTGAGCCCATGTCACATTGTATTGCAGCACAACTGCATGCTCGCGTGGGACCTACGAGATACTGGGTAGGTACACCAAATTCTTGAATGCTTCTTCGTAAAATGGAAATTGTTGTACTTTATTTATTTGTTCATTTTAGCTGCGAACTACGCGTCCTTTTGGCGCGAATGCACACGTCCATCTACAGGAATCACTGAGTCTGAACTTATTTGCCGCGGCAGGTTAGGCGAGTGCATTGGAGCGCCGTGCTGTGGTGCGGGCGGCCGTCCGCCATCGGGAGTTCGAATCCCCCCTCGCGCATAGATGTTTGTGTTGTTCTGCAGTTAGTTTACCTTAGTTTAAGTTGTTTGTAAGCTACGGACTGATGACCACGCAGTTAACTCCGATAGATTTACAAACATTTGAACTTATTTACTAATATTACTGATTTTCGTTAAGTCTTGCATGGAAGACTTAGGGATTAAGTCTGTGAGCAGTAGAAATTCCTGGAGTAGTAAAACTTAAGTCACTAAACAAAAACAAATCTTCCGGGCCAGATTGTATACCAACTAGATTCCTCTCAGAGTATGCTGATGCAATAGCTCCATATTTAACTATCATATGCAACCGATCACTCAGCGAAAGATCCGTACCCAAAGACTAGAAAGTTGCCCAAGTTACTCCAATATTCAAGAAAGGCAATAGGAGTGATCCCCAAAATTACAGGACAATCTCATGGACGTTGCTTTGTTCGAACATTATGAACTACCTCGAAGAGAACGACCTATTAACCAATAGTCAACACAGATTCAGAAAGTATCGCTCTTGCGAAACACAGCTTGCCCTTTATTCACATGAAGTGATAAGTGCCATCGACAAGGGATCTCAAATCGATTCCATATTTCTGGATTTCCGGAAGGCTTTTGACACTGTACCCCACAAGCGGCTTCTAATGAAATTGCGTGCTTATGGAATATCGACACAATTGTGCGATTGGATTCACGATTTCCTATCAGAAAGGACACAGTTCGTTGTAATTGACGGTAAGTCATCGAGTAAAACAGAAGTGATATCTGGCGTTCCACAGGGAAGCGTTATAGGTCCCCTACTCTTCCTCGTGTTTATAAACGATTTAGGAGACAATCTGAATAGCTCCCTTAGACTGTTCGCGGATGATGCTGTCGTTTATCGATTAGTGAAGTCAACAGAGGATCAAAAGCAACTGCATAGCGATTTAGACAAAATTTCTACATGGTGCGAAAATTGGCAATTGACACTAAATAAAGAAAAGTGTGAAGTAATACACATGACCACTAAAAGAAATCCGCTGAACTTCAATTACGCGATAAATCAGTCAAACCTTAAGGTCGTAGATTCTACCAAATACCTAGGAGTTACAACTACGAACAACTTAGACTGGTGAGAACACACAGAAAATATTATGAGGAAAGTAAACCAAAGGTTACGTTTCATTGGCAGAACGCTTCGAAGATGCAACAGCTCCACCAAAGAGACTGCCTAAATCACACTTGTGTGTCCTCTCCTGGAGTACTGTTGCCCATTGTGGGACCCTCACCAGGTGGTGAGATAAATCAGATCGAAAACGGAACGATTTAGGTGTTCTTTCTTCCCGCCTGCTATTAGAGAATGGAACGGTAGATAAAAGTTATGAAAGTGGTTAATGAACCCTCTGCGAGGCACTTAAATGTGATTTGCAGAGTAGATGTAGAAGTCACTGCGTTTAAGTACACTGCATGTATGAGGCTGCTGATGGACAGACATTTTAAACTGTGTGGTGTGCGACGGAAGCCGTGTCTGTTTTGAGGGAGGAGCTGTTTTCCCATCTGTTAGGGAAGCCCAGACAGACCCACACTGAACGCGCAATGTAGGCTTTTAGCAGAGAATAGGGGATTTACAATGCTCGTGGCTTTTGTTTGGCACCCTGACTCACCTTGCCCACCCACCGGTCGCAACAGTAAATACCTGTGTGTGCAACATCCCGATGCCAAAACAGTTGCTTCAGATTTAAGGCATACCACAAGGGTTTCAAACATCATCTCTCATTAGAGAGATGCAATATAGAGAAGCCACCAACACATTGGTATGGTGCTTCTCATTGGCAGTCTGCAGCAGATGCGTCTCGATCTCACACTTGGTAAAAAGATCGAAAAATATATACGACTGACGGAGCTACGAAATGACTCTGGTGATGGCGTTTTCTGTCAGTCTGCCACCATGGGCGATCAGACGGTGCTCTCTTGTGAATAATTAGTGATCCCTGTGGTTTTGCCTAGTGGCTTGTGCGTCTAATTTTGGAGTGTTGTTTCACATTGTGGATCCCCACCAAGTGGGGTTAGAGGACGATTTAGAGAAAGGTCAGAGAGGGGTAGCACACTTTGTATTATTACGATGTAGGGGAGAGAGTGTCACAAAATGATACTTGAGTTGGGGTGTATATCCTCAAAAGAAAAGTGTTATTCGTAGTCGCTAGATTTATTTGAGAAATTTCTTTCAGCAACTATCTCTTCTGAATGCGGAAATATTATGTTAGCACCCGCCTACATAGGGAGACGTGATCATCACAATAAAATAATAGCAATCAGATCGAAAACGGGAAGATTTAGGTGTTTCTTCTACCCCTGACCTGTTAGAGAATGGAACGGTAGAAAATATCATAAAAGTTGTTCGATGAGCCCTCTGCGATGCACTTCAATATGAGTTGCAGGGTATTTATGTAGAAATAGATGGCATAAAACAGCAGTGAGTGGTTCTTAGTGTTGAGTTGCAGCCTTCACCTGTAATTAAGGCACGTTCAGAGAGCGAGCAGTGAACATTTTTGCCTGCCAAAATAATTAGTTCACGTCTGCGTTCGATAGCGAGAAGGCACAATGGTGGGCTGGTTTGCTGAATCAGCGTACACTTCCATTGTAGTTTTGAGTAGGGAACTTAGCGAGTCTTGACGTTATCAAGATTGATAGAATGTTTTGGCTGATTTAGTTCAGTTACAGATTAAACCAGGTACTTTTTGTTGGAATTAAAGCCGGACGCGAGCCACCGCAGACGAAGCGTATGGTGATCGTGCGCTGACACAAAACTAATTTTTGTTTCTGCAAGGTCGCTCCCATGCAACAGCATCAAGACCATTACAACAGTACTCACTGCATTTGCCGTAACACCCTCTTCTATTTCAGGTCAATTGTTAAATTAAGTGTAAGCGCGACCTCAGCCATTCTCTGATATTTTTCTTCTGATAATTGTTTTGTTTGCACTTTGTCTTATCGAAATGATGCCATTACTGATTGAATCCTGTCCTTTATTATTATCTTTTATGTTGCAATTATTACAAGTTTAAATTCCTTTGGTTTCCGATTTTTAAAGAGAATAAACTACATTTTTATCTCTCAGTAGAACAATAGACAGCAGTTATCAGAGTTGAAGGGCATGAAATGGATGCAGAGATTGGGAAAGGAGTAAGACAGGGTTGTAGCCTTTCTCCAATGCTATTCAATTTGTACAGTGACCAAGCTATAAAGGAAAGCAAGGAGAAATTTGGAGAAGGAATTAAAGTTCAGGGTGAAGAAATAAAAACATTGCGTTTTGCGGATGAAAATGTAATTCTGTTAGAGACAGCAAAAGACCTGGAAGATCAGTTGAACGGAATGGACACTGTGCTGAAAGGTGCGTATTAATGAACATTAAAAAGAGCAAAACAAGGGTACTGGAGTGCAGTCTAAGAAAATCGGGCGATGCTGAAGGAATTAGATTAGGTAACGAAACAATAAGGATGGTAGATGTGTTTTTTTACTTGAACAGTAAAATAACATATGATGGTTGCAGTACAGAGGATATAAAATGCAGAATGGCATGAGGAAGAAAAGCGTTTTTGAAAAAGATAAATTAGCTAACATTGAATATTAATTTAAGTATAAGGAAGTCCTTTATGAAGACATTTGTGTGGAGTGTTGCCTTGTATGGGATTGAAACATGGACGATCAACACGATAAGAGGATAGGCTTTTGAAATGTGGTGCTACAGAAGAATGTTGAAGATTAGGTGGGTGGATCGCGTAAGTAATGAAGAGGTACTGAACAGATTTGAGGAGAATAGGAATTTCTTGCATACTTTGACCAAAAGAAGGGATCGATTGATAGTACACATTCTTAGACATCAAGGAATCGTGAATTTAGCGCCGGAGGAAAGTGTGTGGGGTAAAAATCGCAGAGGGAGACCAAGAGATGTATACGGTAAGCAGATGCAAATGGATGTAGGTTGCATGTCTTATGGGGAGATGAAGAGGCTTGCACAGGATAGAGTAAGGTGGATAGCTGCATCAAACAACACTTTTTATTTTTACTGAGATACTGCTTAATGCCACATTCCTGTACCCGGTGAGGTCATTTAGCAGTAAGTATTTTATTTTCTACTGATAGGAATGATCGTTCGATTCATTCTGACCACAGTTAATAACCTCTTACCTGTCTTGGACTGAGATGTGCACTGCTTTCAAATGTCAAGCCTGCGTGTCACGGTTGATTTGTTCAAATTGCAGAGCCAACCGTTTTAGGGTACAAAACATTGCGGATCAATCCTTGCGCGTAATACAAGGTGGAAGAAATCATCTGAGACAGGCCGGCGGCATGTAAACTTGAACGCACTAGAAGTCTCCGAGGCCCTGGAACGAGTCAGTACCTAAAATTCTAACAAAAAAGTACTAACAGATAAAATTAAACGTTTAACAATAAGTAACAAGAGTCAATATGGTAACACAGAAGTTAACTTATTTTTATTTTCCAGAAATTCATCGGCAGAACAGAAAGAGTGAACCCCGAGGAAACTCTGTAATGTAGTCTTGAAAGAGCATGGATTACACCTAAGCTTTCTGAATTCTTGTGACAGCGTATTAATACTTTCCGTCTAGTATTAACTGACTGAAAATTGCTAACTCTTGGAAATAACTATATAGCATTAACAAAAAACGACGTTAAAGAAAATATGTACTTAGAGGTCAATGTCAGAATCTCCAGGCTGCTAAACAAAGGTCGACAAAAAGTTCTTGAGCTTACACTACATATTGCTCTAATCGTCCATTTCGGCACAATAAATATCCGTTTTGGATCCGAGGAATTACTTTATACACGCCTATTACACGATAAATTTAAGTCGAAAGTGAATGTAAGGTTACCATCCGTGGTGGGAATTTCGAATTCAACCTTGCGTATACCTAAGGATAGGACACTCCCCACTCCATGTAACTTTCAACAAATGAGATAATAAAAGTTTTCGAAAGATAAATTATGACTTCTAATGTACATACCTCATAAATGTGAATTTCGGACGTCCATTTCTCCCCATGATTCTTCCAATACCGATTTCTTGAATTGTAACTATTGTTTCCGGCCTTTTTGTTTTTACTATTACCGGACATCTCTCCGTAAGTAGATGGGTCGGGATATTTTCGCCCAAGTTACAAAAATTTCAGAATAGGTATTTTTTCCCCTAGCAGTAACTGCCCGGAAATTTCGCTCTACTCGACACAAATTCTATAAGAGCAGATCTTACCTTCAGAGTATTGTTCATGATTAACAGCAATGCTACTACTGCTACGCACGCTCAACTTTTTATGCAATGAAGTAAATGTTACGAACGCTCACCATGATTTTTATCCAGAATAGTGTTTATAATACTTCCATTACCGATTTCTCTTACTGGAAACACTGTTATGGTATTTTACCTATTATCTACGATCTATCCATATGTAGACAGGGTCGACAATGACGTACTATCTCATTTGCTCCTCTGAATCAAAAGCTGACCTTGATAAGAATTGGACATAAATTGAGAACCCCATCGACGAAATAAATATCAGGAGCACAAACCGCCTCCTTAAATTACGAAATTTCACGGCAACTTCCATGCTTTTCGCCCCTACATCGATTTATTACCACCGCTAAATTTGTAGAATTCATTTTCCGGCTGTTGTTATACAGATCAAAATCTATTTATTTCTCTCGTATTGTAGTCAATACTTTGGTGTTCCATAGTTCTTTCGACTTCTGCACATTAAAAGGCAAAGAGACTCACCACCCTATATATTGAAGTCCGTCTATATGGATTACTGGCCGTTGACGTATCCGCTTGAGTTTCAGTTTGAAAGCTGTTTTCAAATTGGCCGTTGAGTGAATAACTAATCGATGACATCTCAAACCTCATGAGAAAAATTGTAAGTTAAATATTTACACTATCCCGATTTCAGGCTATTATTAACATATACCATCCAATATAACGAAATGTTGTCACTGCAATCGGCCGGCCGCGGTGGCCGAGGGGACTGAGGCGCTCCAGTCACGGTCTGCACGGCCACTACGGTCGGGGGTTCGAATCCCCCCTCGGGCATGGATATTTGTGCCGTCCTAGTTTGTAAGTAGTTCATAAGTAGTTTGTAAGTTTAGGGACTGATGACCCCGTAGTTAAGTCCCATAGACTATACAAACATTTGAACATTTTCACTGCAATCAGTATCGACATTAGCTCTGTTCAACGGTTCACTCTTAGTTCTAGCTGAGTGTTAGTACGTGACTCAGAAGGTGTGGAATGGAATGGAATCTTAGGGTTTAACGTCCCGTCGACAGAGTGGTCATTAGAGACGGAGCTCACACTCGGATATTTGGGAAAGGATGGGGAAGGAAAGCGGCCGTGCCCTTTGATAGGAACCATCCCGGCATTTGCCTGGAGTGATTTAGGAAAATCACGGAAAACCTAAATCTGAATGGCCGGAGGTGGATTTGAACCACCACCCTTCCGAATACGAGTCCAGTGTGTTACCACTGCGCCACCTCGCTCGGTTCAGAAGGTATGGTACAACTTCATTGTCATGTAACTGGACATGCAAAATGAAGAACCAAAGAAACTGGTACATCTGACTAACATCGTATAGTTAGAGGTGCCGCAACACTCTGTGGCGTGGACTCCACTTTATCTGAAGTAGTGCTGGAGGGAATTGACACCATGTATCCTGCAGTATGAAGGAAGTGGGATATCAACAACCGTATGTTTAATAGAAATATTTATTGTTTCACTATCAGTTTCGTCATTCCATTATGCCTTCCTCAGGTCCCTACATCGGAGTATAATATCCATTAAGTAGGGATATCGAAACTGGTTTCGTGGAATTCTATCTCTCAGTAGGAACCAACAACAACTGATGACAGTCGTTGTTGTTGGTTCCTACTGAGAGATAGAATTTCACGAAACCAGTTTCGATATCCCTACTCAGTGGATATTATACTGGGGATCTGAAGGGGGGACCTGAAGATGGCATAATGGAATGCCGAAACTGGTAGTGAAACAATAAATATTTCTATTAAAACAGCTGTTGGTATCCCACTTCCTTCATACTCCTGAACAACCGCAGACCCGGTTCCACCAGCAATGATGGATTCAATAATAATGTATCCTGCAGGGTTGTTCATAAATCCGTAATAGTACGAAGGGGAGGAGATCTCTTCTGAAATGTTCAAATTTTTGTGAACCCATTGGACCAAACTGCTAAGGTTATCAGGCCCTAGACTTATAAACTGCTTAAACTAACTTACACTAAGGACATCACACACATCCATGCCCGAGGGAGAACGGCCGCCCAGTCCGTAACATGATATCTTAGACCACGCAGCCATTCCGCGCTGGCAATATCTTCCGAAATGCATGTTGCAAGACCTACCAGATATGCTGAATAATGTTCAAGTCTGGGGAGTTTGGTGGGCATCGGAGGTGTTCAGAATAAGGAGAGTGTTTTTGGAGTCACTCTGTAGCAATCTGGGAGTGTGGGGTGTCGAATTGTCCTGCTGGAATCCCCCAACTTCGTCGGAATGCACAATTGACATGAATGGATGCAGATGATACGCCAGGATGCATACGTACATGTCAGCTGTCAGAGTTGTACCTATACCTAAGAGTTGTCCCCTGTCACTCAAACTACACAGGTCCCACATCATTACAGAGTCTTCACCAGTTTTAACAGTCCTCTACTAACATGCAGGGTCCATGGATTTATGAGGTTGCCTCCATACCCGTACATGTCCATCCGCTCGATTCAATTGGGAACAAGACTCGTCGCACCAGGCAACATGTTTACAGTCATCAACAGTTCAATGTCGCTGTTGACGGGTTAGGCAAGTCGTCATGCTTTGTAAATTATTGATTAAGGAGGGGAAGGAAGGAGGATTAGGAAGGAAAGGACAGACATTAGCTGCAATGGTGTTCTGAAACTATACAATGAAAATGTGAACGGGGCCGGAAATCGAAGCGGGGTCTCCCGCTTCGGGCCAGCGGTCCCGTTAACCACCTCACTACCCGCGCTCGCCTTCCGTCCGTCCCAAACTTCCACAGGTCGCACGCTACGGTTGTGGTGCCCCCGTCGTCCTTGCCCTCTTACGCTCGCCGTTACGGATTCCCGTGCGAGGTCGAACGTATGACCGTATATGCGGTGAGGAGCGCTACAGCCGTAGCGTGCGATTTGTGGAAATTTGGGACGGATGGGAGGCGAGCGCGGGTAGTGAAGTTGTTAAGGCGAGCGCTGGCCCGAAATGGGACACTCGGGTTCGATTGCCGGCCCTGTTCGCATTCACACTTGTAACCATTGTATAATTTCAATGCGCCAGTGCAGTTAATGTCAATCCTTTCCTTCCTAATACTTCTTCCTTCCTCATCACCATCATCATCATTAGAGACTGACAATGCCTTTCAGCGTTCAGTCTGGAGCATATTACCTCTAATAAAATTCCTCCATGATCACCTATGCAATGCTAACATTGATGCCTCGTCTGATGTTATGCGTTTTACTTCAAAATCATTCTGCACCGAATCTAAGTACTTTCTTCTTGGTCTACCTCGACTCCTCTTACCCTCCGCTGCTGAGCTCATGAGTCTATTAGGTAACTTTGCTTCCCCCATGCGTGTAACATGACCCCACCATTTCAGTCTGTCCGCTCTAACTGCTTCATCTATGGTGTTCATTCCCAGTTTTTCCTTGATTTCCTCATTATGGACACCCTCCTGCCATTGTTCCCATCTATTAGTGCCAGCAATCATTCTTGCTACTTTCATATTTATAATCTCTACCTTATGAATAAGGTAACCTGTATCCACCCAACTTTCACTCCCATACAACAAATTTGGTCGAAAGATAGAGCGGTGCACCGCTAACTTAGTCTTGGTACTTACTTCCTTCTTGCAGAAGAGAGTAGATCTTAGCTGAGCACTCACTGCATTAGCTTTGCTGCACCTCGATTCCAGTTCTTTCATTATGTTGCCATCCTGTGAGAAAATACATCCTAGGTACTTGAAACTGTCTACCTGTTCTAACTTTGTTCCTCCTATTTGGCAGTCAATCTGCTTAAATCTGTTTCCCACTGACATTATTTTTGTTTTGGGGATGCTGACCTTCATATCATAATCCTTGCACCTCTGATCGAGCTCTGAAATATTAGTTTGCAACCTTTCAATTGAATCGGCCATTACAACTAAGTCGTCCGCATATGCGAGACAGCTTATTTTGTTTTCACCTATTTTAATCCCGCCCTGCCAGTCTACTGTTTTCAACATATGATCCATGAATAGTATGAACAGCAGCCCTGACAGGTTACAGCCTTGTCTTACCCCTGAAACTACCCTGAACCATGAGCTTAATTTGCCATCTACTCTAACTGCTGCCTGACAATCTACGTAAAGCCCTTTAATTGCCTGCAGAAGTTTGCCTCCTATACCATAATCTTGTAGAACTGAAAGTAGCTTCCTCCTAGGAACACGGTCATAAGCCTTTTCTAGATCTATGAAACATAGATACAATTCCTTGTTCCACTCATAGCACTTTTCCATTACCTGCCGTAAGCTAAAGATCTGGTCCTGCCAGCCTCTAAGAGGCCTAAACCCACACTGATTTTCATCTAACTTGTCCTCAATTAATACTCGCACTCTCCTTTCAACAATACCTGAGAATATTTTGCCTACAACGCTAATTAAAGCGATACCTCCATAGTTGTTACAATCTTTTGTGTTACCCTGTTTGAAAATTGGCGTGATCACCACTTTCGTCCAGTCAGACGGAACCTGTCCCGATTCCCACGCCTTCTCAATTATCCTGTGTAACCATTTGAGACCTGATATTCCACTGTATTCCGGTTTAATTTCATCCACCCCAGCCGCTTTATTGCACTGTAATCTACTGACCATTTTCTCCACTTCCTCAAATGAGATCCTGTTTCCATCGTCGTTCCTATCCCATTCTACCTGAAAATCTGACCCATCATTGAACGTTTCACCTTCATTGTGCAATTCTTCAAAATATTCCTTCCATCTGCTCAAGGCATCCACAGGATTGACTAGTAGCTTTCCTGACCTGTCCAAAACACTTGTTAATTCCTTCTTTCCTCCCTTTCGAAGATTGTTAATTACGCTCCAAAATGGTTTTCCCGCGGCTTGACCCAGAGTTTCTAGCTTACTGCCAAAGTCTTCCCATTATTTCTGCTTGGAGTCTGCAATTATCCGTTTGGCTTTGTTTCTTTCTTCAACATAACTTTATCTGTCTGCCTGATTTCTAGTATGGAGCCATTTTTGAAATGCCTTCTTTTTCTTTTTACAGGCTGCCTTGACTGTGTCATTACACCAGGCAGTTTGCTTATTTCTGCCTTTACACACTACTGTTCCAAGACATTATCTGGCTGCTTCCAGTAATGTGTCCCTGTACCTTGACCATTCCTCTTCCAGTGACTGTAAATCATTAAATTCAACTTTCCTCTCCTAAATAAATAATTTGCAAATAGGAATGGGGCTGTAAGGCGCGGCGACTCGAGCGCACCGAGAATTTCTCGAGCTGCCGTCGTTCGAGCAGTTCTCGAGAAGCTCACGAGAAGCGGGGATGCGGCAAGGCGGTTAACTGGGGCAGCGCGCCAGCGTGTAAATGTTTGTAAATCTGTCGGACCAAACTACGTGGCCATCAGTCCGTAGCTTACAAACTACTTAAACCTAGGTAAACTAACCTATGGAAACCCATCACTACCCAGTGCGCCTGGTACTCTCAAACCGTCTTCACCTTTTTCTGCATGCACTGCAAAGATAACAGCAAATAAAACCAGATAAACTAGTCAAAACGCGCAGTCTTTACTGAGTATGATGTGTATAGAAAGTAAATATGTTAGGACTAGTTTTGGCAGAGCTGGATTATCGACTATATACTTTACGTGCCACTTGAGGATCACATAATGTAGTATAAAATGTTTTCAGATGGTGTATCAGATGAACTTTACTTTTCATCGATAAGTGAATAACAAGTAGGGTTACGTGACACCGAATTTGTATCAAACCTTTGGGAAACAATGTACAGTATTTTCTTTTAATGCATATCTCAGTCAGTACTTCGATTTGGATGAATATGAACATTGTATGTGTCAAAAGAGGTTGAAATGTGGAAAAGAGGTATAACTTTTAAACAGGCAGAAACATACCTATGTTTTGAGAAGTGTAATAAACTTGCTTCAAATTAATATGTATGGAATCATTTTCGGTAGTGAAGTCGGAATAGTCTCAGTAGATTTATATTTTCTTTTTACGAATTATTTGGAATGCGGCAAACTTAGGCGTGTAGTAACTTTAATATAGGGTGAACATATTTTCAGATCCAAAAAGCAGAATCTCCCAGTTACGCAACATATCTCGGGTCTATTGAAGCACAAGATAACACCCGTCGGCTTTTACGTCATGCGTCAAAGCCGACGGATGGTATCCCATGCTTAAATTATGCTAGTGGGTCAATTGAAGCAAGGTATACCACCCGTCGGCTTCGACTCATGGCATCGGCGTGTTGTATAGAAGGCTATGTAGTGGCGAGCTGTTAGTTTTACGAGGGCAATTACTTTTACTGAGCAGACAAGGGTACATCAAGAACCTGTCAACAATAGGGCAAGTACCACATTATTTATTTACTTTATGGTCTGTACAAAAAAGTAAGCAAGTCATTCTATGTTGTTGAGATTTCTAAGAATATTAACACCTTGGCAAATCATATGAGGCCACCAGGTCAGGAAGTAAAATTTTAGCGAGCACCATGGTTTAAGTAAAAACACTAATCAATTGAAACATTGAGTATTTGCAACTGGCTATGTCTGAAATATGGGTTTTCCATTTTGATGACATCATGGGTCAAGGCCAACTGGCCGGCCGCGGTGGCCGAGGTGACTGAGGCGCTCCAGTCACAGTCAGCACGGCCACTACGGTCGGGGGTTCGAATCCCCTCTCGGGCATGGATATTTGTGCCGTCCTAGTTCGTAAGAAGTTCATAAGTAGTTTGTAAGTTTAGGGAATGATGATCCCGTAGTTAAGTCGCATAAGCAATTAAAAAAAAAAAAAAAAAAAAAAAAAAAAAAAAAAAAAAAAAAAAAAAAAGCCAACTGAGGGTATCCTGTGCTTCAATTATGCTCATAAATTTACCAAATTTACCTCAGCTGTTTGATTTTTTAAAAGTGATTAACGGAACATGCAACAAGTATAATAGTCATCCACTCAAGGCCTTGTCACTGTACATATGGTAAAACAAATGATAATGATTAAATGGACGGTGTTATGCGTCACTAGACCAGGCGCCATTTATTGATATCTTCTGATTTGAGAAAATTCTATTGAGAAACATCATAATCTATATGGATAAAAATCACCGTTCTCGTCTTAGCAATGGTTGCCATGATTTATTAAAAAATACTAAGTTCCACTTCCCCTATCGTTGATTTTTAATTTTGCATCACAAGTCCACATGCGACAAACCAAACTGTAGTTCTGCAACAGTAGACCAAGCGCCACCTTCCTCGTTTATAGGCTAGTGATGCTAAACGGAACTTGCAGCAGCGCTGGTTCACAACATCGTCTGTGTGCACCGATCTAGCAAAACGCCTTGTTACCTAGGTCTGTGAACTGTATAGTTTTTACGGACGTAATACTAGGTTTTGTGTTGTAATGTCGTGGAGTTTCTTGTTAACAGATGCGATAATTGACGCGTTCAAATGAAGTTCACAACGTATTACTAAAAGTGCAGCAAGTAAGTCGAATTGATCTGGAGCTTTAAAGGTAGGACCTCGTAAGTTACCTTTCGAGATTAACTTCAGAACTACTTCATAGGGACCAAAACACAATGTCGTAAACTTTACGCATCCCGTTCTTCTTTTTATAGGGTGCATATGCATCTTCCAGCACGGACATTCCAACCAGGGACTCTTCACTGAATGCAAATAACCGTAACAATGATGTAACAATAAATGCAGTAGTGGATAAGAAAATCGATGATGGGTCTGTAACTTATAATGACGGCGAGAACTGCAGATCTGGAAGTAGTCGCGTACACAATGACAAGAGGCCAATAAACGTAAGTGAAGAGATCTTACAGAAGAATGTGTGTACTAATGATGTACAAAATAACATCTCTGAATCAGATAGAGGTTATTGAAAGGCAGGCCAAAACGGGGTAGAAAAGTAAGTACAACAAACAAATCAGAGACACCGGGAAAATGTTTTATTAAAAAATAAACGTTCAAATGTTTGTTAACCTTATGGGACTTAACTGCGGGGTCATCAGTCTCTAAACTTACAAACTACTTATAAACTAAGCTTCGTTTTCAGTAACGTGATCTCATGTAAAGTTGTTTCAGGATATGAAAGGCATATGGCTTGCTAAGACTTCATTTTTATAATAGGCCTAATGCACAGTTCAGTTCGCATAATGACACCAAAGGACGTTCAAGTCGTATAGTCCACTGACGCATAACTGCACAAGCAGCAATTAAGCATTAGTATTCTAACGACCATTTGTGTTGTTTTTTGCATTATTTAGCTTTTAATTACGGTGATCTTCCACTAATAAGTGAAGTAATAATAACCCTTCGTCTGTACAAAAAATTGAGTAACTTCAACGATACATATATTTTTAAGGGAATGGTAACTTTGCACGCCAACATCTCGCTTACGACATTTCGGCGCTTGGTCCAGTTATACATAACACCGTCCGAATAAAACCTGAGGTTAAATTTTACTTCCCGCCCCAGCATCCTCACGTGATAACGTTGGCAACAGATGCTGAGTGCCAGCAATCATGTGAAGCGGTCATTAGCCAGTCGTGTGTGTAACTGCCCTAACTCTCGTATCAAATTAAACCTCCTATACACCTCTGACTGTGAATAATTATTATTTTCTAATCAGAAAATACAAGGCCCCGTAGACTCCTGTACCAGAATCCCGCCGGCCGCGGTGGCCGAGGGGACTGAGGCGCTTCAGTCACGGTCTGTGCGGCCACTACGGTCGGGGGTTCGAATCCCCCTCGGGCATGGATATTTGTGCCGTCCTAGTTCGTAAGTAGTTGATAAGTAGTTTGTAAGTTTAGGGTCTGATGACCGCGTAGTTAAGTCCCATAAGATTTACAAACTAAAAAAGAAAACAGAATCCCAATCACTGCAGAGAGGTTCTTATTTGTTGTTGTTGTTGTATGCATCTGTCGTGCTTACTAAGCAAAGATAAACAGCGAGTTGCGTTCTCTTGTGAAAAGTATGAATGTTACTTTCACACCGGTAGCTGTTCCAACTACGGCAATATATGATCTCTGGTGTTTGAAAACTTCGTCGTGATTACTGGTAGCATTTGCATCAAAATTCCTTTTAGATAAAATACAAGTGGCCAATATGTCAAGTTCGTGCTAGAAAAAAAATCCACCTTTTTAATCTAGATAAATACTTCAGCATGTAGAATAATTTAAAAAAAATTATAGATATCGATCGCTTGAACTTTATGTTACTGGTCAAAGCCCGAACGACCGATATTAGTTTCTTCGAAGTAAGTACACCCAGTTCTAAACCAATGAAATATTTTATTATTTTTGATATATAATAATATTCCCATCAGGATAATTTATGACAGTTTTGTATACATTTATTATTTCTTCTTTATTTTATTTTTTTAACTTGAGCGTGCATCAACTATTGAGGTTTTGTAAAGAACAGTAATAGAAAGAATTATGACGGAAAAAGAATTTTTTACTAATTATGGTAGCTCTACCAACGGCATGGCTACTTCAATACAAACAATCATTTTTACATCAAGCAGGTTTAAAATCAATATTGAGAAGAAAGAAAAGGGGAAGCATTTGTTGTAATTGCTCAAGTACAGTCCTTATTATTTAATAGCCCTGATTATGAGCAGTTAAAGTCATCCTTCACCTACGCAGCACCCTATGTCCCTGAATACAGTTAAATTGAACTATCTTTCAAAGTAGGTCTTATTTCAAGATTCAACTACAAGCCATCAGTCCAATAAAATTAATCTGTCGTACACACACGTCACAATTGAGTTACCAAATCTTTTGTCCCAAATTTGAGTACCAGTCTCTGTCCCTATCGAAGTTTACCAAACTCCAAGGGTCCTGTGGACATACTCCAGCACCACTCGAATAAACAGTAATGTTTAGGTACCTTTATAAATATATCTCAGCCTGAAACTTTGTCAGTAATCGACAGTAGTGTGGATCCTTTCCACCAATACCCCATTTTATATGAACCACAAGCGTACCAATAACAACTGCAACTCTCACAAAAACTCTACACATCAACAGTAAATTACGATATGATGCACACAGGAACCCTTGAATAATTTCTTTTACCTCTTTTACACAATATTACAATAACATGGACAGTTTCACTTCTCTCGAATCTCGATCAGACCTCAATAGGACACTCAGCATTTAAAAAAAATGAAATAGCATCTCTCCAACACATTACCGAATTCTCTCCAGGTGTGTATCGACTCAGTACGAATGCACTGCGGCGCAGTATGCTGAAATTCAGGCCCAAATGCTGGATTACTTCCACAGCCAGACGATACGTAACTTGGATGACATACTCTCTTCGTTTTTTCCAAAACTGATTGAAGTACTCCCCAACAGATACACTACGTAGCCTCAGACAGACTTCAACTACTCATAATTAACAATCAATATAATTTTCCATTTTTTTCTTAGATCTCTGTGACCAATGGATTACTCGTAGCAGCCATAATGGTAGCCCCAGAAGCCGGCTTCAGAACGTGTATTTGCATCTATGGCAGCCATTTTGGATAGACCCGCATCATGCCATGACTCCCGCACATTTCACAGCAAAATTTTACATGGAACATATTTACAAAAATAATTAATATACTATAAGAACACAATTTTATAATAAATCTTTCGATAAAGTTTCAAATCCTTAAACAAATCAGGCGAAAAGTTCGACCAAGTTAGCAGCGAAAAATCGACTGTAACATAACGTTACGGAAATATTCCGTACCGCTACATGTGACAATGCAAATGTTTTGTCATGAAATGTTTGGGTTACGAGGGCAATTACTTTTACTGAGCGGGCAAGGGTACATCCATTATTTATTTACTTTATGGTCTGCACGAAACACTAACCAAGTCATTCTAGTGATATCCCTCGAATAGGACAATAATCGAATTTCACAGGATGTTTCGCAGGATTAATATTGAAATGCAGGATATTTTTAAGATTTTCTGACCTCGTCGCGGGTCGCAGGATAAGACCTAAAAAAAGCAGCACTATCCTGCGAAAAGCAGGACATCTGGTCACCCTAGACTAGAACAATTTCGCGGGTGTGTGACGAAGAAGAATCGAGGTTAGGTGTGCAATAAAGCGCAGGAAGCTGGGGTTGAGGTGGGTAAGTGCAGGTCGCGGAGGAAACGATGCGGAGGCAGGAAGCCATCACCGCCGGCGCCGAATGAGGAGGGGAAGTGGCAGGAAGGCACGACAACACACGCCGCGCTGCAAACTTCTCACAGCACTCCGAGGCGGACTGCGGCTACTGGCCGCTTGAGCACAAGGTGTTCCGCACAACGCAGGTTCAAAAAACGTTCAAATGTTTGTAAATCTATCGGACCAAACTGCGTGGTCATCAGTCCGTAGCTTACAAACTACTTAAACCTAAGTAAACTAACCTACGGACAAACACACACATCCATGCCCCAGGGAGGACTCGAACCAGAGTCGAACATAAAGAGTCGCGAAACTCCCAGTGATTTTCTGCAACTTCGCGACTGCAGCGCTGCCAAGCGGCCAGGTCGTAAAATCACACCGCGAAGCGATTGAGTAATGAACGTGTATTTGGACTGAAGCAGCATTTTCAAAATAACTTCGTATTTTCGAGCTTTTGTGGCGCTATAAATTGCAGCAACTGTCAAAAACAAAATTCGGAAATCTCTCATTTGCAAAGGATGCTCAAGACGTAACTGAATAATGTTATGAATAACAGGTGTTCATGAGAATCGCAAATAAGTGGCTACTATTTCATAATATTACTGTTGAATAAAACTAATGTATGAATGACTGCATTAGGTTCGTACCTCAGCTTCACAAAAATGATAACCCTGTATACTAACGTATTTTGTCGGTTAGCTACTAGTTTCATAAAGTGAATACGTAGCTACAAATAAATAATATGTCCATATATAAACTGTTAATGTTAGCACGTCACATTCTTGAAGAAATTCAGTTTGATACCTGCCAAGTAGCTAAAAAATTATGATAGGTACACGAAAGCCACAGAAGCAAGGACGAGGTGAAAAGATAGTTTAAATGACGATGTAGAATCTAGTCCCCCACAATGTAAAAATCGTGTGTACTTTTCAAAACATTACAATGTCCGAAATCCGCTAAAACAAAACTCGTGCAACATGTCAGTACGCACCGAGCACGCGAACATAATCATAATCATTTCCTTTTATATACTTCAGCACATCAGGTTGCAATTCATTTGTGCTTCCAAAAGGTTTCAGACGATATTAATATGACTCAAGTATTGTGAACTGTATGCATTACACTGCACTGACAGTTTGTTAAATTATAGACTGCCATTAACAGAAGCAGTGATATTACTTTAATGATGTTTTCGTATTTGTATTAGAAAATTGACAGCAACTTTCAATGACCACGAAATAAGAAAGTAACAGCATTAAAAACAGCAACTCCTCAGTTTGCATCATGCCATTCCACTGTTATTACCTACTGGCGGCTTGGAGTGCTAGTATCGCTTCAGCTGCAATTTTTTTTTCCTAGAGAGTTTCGCGACTGTCTCTGATAGACTGTGACTCGAATCTTCACGGCGAGCAACCGCGCGCTCCGCAGCGAGATGCTTTAGACCGCTCGGCTACTCCACCGCGGCCACAACACAGGGCGTGCTCATCTGACATTAAGGCAAGTGCCAGGTGGAAGGCTCATAATGTTAATAATGAAGATCCAGTTTTTAATATCAACTAAAAATGTAGGATTCATTTTCCGGCTGTTGATATACAGATCAAAATCTATTTACTTCTCTCGTATTGTAGTCAGTAGTTTCGTGTTCCATAGTTCTTTCGACTTCTGCACACTAGAAGGCAAACAGACTGACCACCCTATATACTGCAGTCCGTTTACATGGATTACTGGCCGTTGACGTATCCGCTTGAGTTTCAGTTTGAAAGCTGTGTTCAAATTGGTCTATAATTAAGTGAGTAACTAATCGATGAGTCGGCCGCGGTGGCCGAGGGGACTAAGGCGCTCCAGTCACGGTCTCCACGGCCACTACGGTCGGGGGTTCGAATCCCCCCTCGGGCATGGATATTTGTGCCGTCCTAGTTCGTAAGTAGTTCATAATTAGTTTGTAAGTTTAGGGACTGATGACCCTATCGTTAAGTCCCATAGACTATACAAACATTTGAACATTTTGAACTAATCGATGACATCTCGAACCTCATTAAAAAAAATCGCACTGACGTGTTTTACGGCCCACTTTAGATTTGTAGTTTTATAAGTTTTTGCAAACATTTTGGACCAAAATAATAATGTAAATGATAATCAAAATAATAAAAAATTAATTAATAAGAGCGTCTGAAATCCTTGTAGGAAAAAAATTAGGTACTGGCGGGTCCTGAACCACTGACCATCAGCGTTACAGTCCAACACATCCACTACGCTACAGCTAACAGTTAGCATTTTCATTCTTTAATCTGATATTATTGATGGCCGGTGATAACTGATGCTAATATGACATTTGTAGACACTAAATTATCATTTATCGTACGAAGAACGACGTCTTTTTGTTAATTCTTCAGTGCGCCATTGCTTTGAAATGACAACGTGTAAGTTACATTAAGATAATCATCCAACGCAAGATGGAGTATGCCAGAGACAGTTCTGGGCGAGGAATGTCACGTGACATCTGCGAACGGCTGATTTCGTGAATTTAATGGAGGTGTCAAAACTCTGTTATTTTTGCAAATATCTCTCAAACGATACGAGATATGAAAAAAACATAAGGGAACAAAGTTGTAGAGAATTTTCTCCTCTACAAATTCTTTTATTCAATTTTCGTGTCAGATGAACGGTTCGTTTGAAATTACGATTTTATTACAAAGGGCTTTTTTGGTATTACTACCGTGTTTTTTGTCCGAAAAATTTGAAAAAGGGAGGTTCTGGTCTCTGGCGGCCTACAGTTATGTGTGGAAAATTTTGTGCTGATCGGTTAAACGGTTCGTCTTAAAAACAAGGAACACGTTACAGACAGACATTCAAAATTGCCGTTATTTTTGCAAATATCAAAAATGTTCAAATGTTTGTAAGGCTTATGGGACTTAACTACGGGGTCATCAGTCCCTAAACTTACAAACTACTTATGAACTACTTACGAACTAAGACGGCACAAATATCCATGCCCGAGGGGGGATTCGAACCCCCGAACCGAAATTTAAATGAAAATAACGGCTTAACCATGCATCTGACACAAAAATTGAATAATCGAATTTGTAGAGGAGAAAATTCTCTACAACTTTGCTCTCTTATGGGTGTTTTTTTTTTTTTTTCCCATATCTTGTATGGTTTCAGTCACGGTCTGCACGGCCACTACGGTCGGGGGTTCGAATCCCCCCTCGGGCATGGATATTTGTGCCGTTTTGGTTCGTAAGTAGTTCATAAGTAGTTTGTAAGTCTAGGGACTGATGACCCCGTAGTTAAGTCCCACAGACTATACAAACAAACAAGAATGAAGAACCAAAGAAACTGGTACATCTGCCTAACATCGTGTAGGGCCTGCGCGAGTACGCGGAAGTGCCGTAACACTATGTGGCGTGGACTCCACTTTATCTGAAGTAGTGCTGGAGGGAATTGACACTATGTATCCTGCAGGGCTGTTCATAAATCCGTGATAGTACGAAGGGGTGGAGACCTCTTCTGAAATGTTCAAATGTTGCCAGGAGTTGTTACGGATGTTTAATGTCCGCAACAGAAAGTGATTGGGCTAGGTATGTACAGGGTGACAATTATTGAACTATATGAAACAAAACGTAAATTAGTTACAAACTACTTTATTCAACATCACTATAGATACCCGGATTCAGATTATGACGTGTTCGATATGCATGCCTTTCGTAGCGATGTTGTGGCACAAACGAACAGTAAAATTTCGGTGAATTGTCTGAACATCGATGATGTCGATACTCCCTGAATGGCTGTTTTCTGCTCAGCAGTGGTTTTTGGATTATTGCTGTACACCTTGTACGCCCACAAAAAGTTCACAAATGTTCAAATGTTTGTAAAGCTTATGGGACTTAACTTCGGGGTCATAAGTCCCTAAACTTACAAACTACTTATACTAAAGACAGCACAAACATCCATGCCCGAGAGAGGATTCGAACATCCGACGTGGGAGGCCGCGCAGTCCGCAACGTGGCGCTTCAGACCGCTCGGCTACTCCCGCTCGGCGTATGTGCACATCCGGAGAATATGGCGGCCAATAGAGACCTATGGCAGTGGCTTCTGGGTATACCAGAGTCAAATGCGGTTTTTTGGATACACTCCCACATGGGTTTACATGCGGTAGTCATCAGGCGAACTGGCTTTGGCTGCATCTACATCGATACTCTGCAAATCACATTTAAGTGCCTGGCAGAAGGTTCATTAACCACTTTCATAACCTTTCTCTACCGTTCCATTCTCTAATAGAGCGCGGGAAGAAAGAACACCTAAATCGTTCCGTTTTCGATTTGATTTCGATCTGCGAAATCAAGTGGCCTTTCTTGGCAGTCCTTACTGGTTTGCCTTATATGAACAATGTTGCAAACATGTTGAAGCTCACATTCACTAAATAGGGTATTGTTTCAAAGAGTCAATTGATGCAGACATACCTCAGCCCGAAACGACGATTGACATAATGTGTAGCTGTTAGGAAGACATAATGCACTATTATTTTTTCCCGCCAAAAATGAATGTAACAAAAAATAAAGGTAATAAATACATAAAAAGAACCTAAAGTAACCTGAATGTGAGGGAGCGGCTCGGTGACGGGAGGGGGAGGCATCAAATGTTGCATTGTTTGTAAAGCTGTGGGACTTAACTACTATGGTCATCAGACACTAGGCTCACAAACTAATTAAACTAACTTAAGCTAAGGACAACAAATACACACAGACCCGAGGGATGACTCGAACCTCCGACGGTGAGTAGCGGCGCGCTCCGCTGCTAAGCGCCTTAGAACGCTTGGCCACTCATCGCGACGGGGAGGCATCGTAGTCAGGCCTCGGTGCAAGTTTTAAGCGGCATTCACCCTATATATATCTTCACAGTAACATTATATCGGGTGATCAAAAAGTCATTATAAATTTGAAAACTTAATAAATCACGAAATAATGTAGATAGAGAGGTAAAAATTCCCACACATGCTTGGAATGACATGGGCTTTTATTAGAGCAAAAAAAAAAAGTTCAAAAATGTCCGACAGATGGGCGTGATTCTGGTTTTCTAACTGCTATCGTTACGGGTAAGAGGTACGCCGATATGTGAAAGAATCGCATTAACCCCAACCTGGCTGATAAACACCTACTGGAACGTACGATTTTTATGCAGGATGGCTCTCCACCCCATATTGCTAGACGCATGAAAGACCTCTTGCGCGCGTCATTTGGTGATGATCGTGTGCTCAGCCGCCACTTTCGTCGTGCTTGGCCTCCCAGGTCCCCAGACCTCAGTCAGTGCGATTATTGGCTTTGGGTTTGCCTGAAGCAATACCGTCTAGAGGGTGTTGCCTGAAGTCGCAAGTGTATCGTGATCGACCGACATCTCTAGAGATGCTGAATTACAACATCAGACGGCAGTGCCTCACCATTACTCCGGACATGCTTTACAGTGCTGTTCACAACATTATTCCTCGACTACAGCTATTGGTGAGGAATGATGGTGAACATATTGAGCATTTCCTGTAAAGATCATGATCTTTGCTTTGTCTTAATTTGTTATGCTAATTATTGCTTTTCTGATCAGATGAAGAGCCATCTGTCGGACATTTTTGTACTTTTTTTCCCTTGGCGTTCATTCCAAGCATGTGTGTCAATTTTTACCTATTACTATATTCCGTTATTTATTAAGTTTTCAAATTTATACTGACTTTTTGATCACCCGTTAGATGTCAACGGCCTTGCCGCAGTGGATACACCGGTTACCGTAAGATCACCGAAGTTAAGCACTGTCGGGCTTAGCTAGCACTAGGATGGGAAACCGTCCGTGTCTGCCGAGCGCTGTTGGAAAGTGGGGTGCATTCAGCCCTTGCGAGACCAACTGAGGAGCTACTTGAATGAGAAGTAGCGGCTCCGGTCACATAACGGTCGGGAGTGCGGAGCGCTGACCACGTCCCCTTCCATACCGCATCCGGTGACGCCCTCGGGCGGAGGGTGACACGGCGGCTGGTAACTACCCAATGGGCCTCTCGAGGAGTTTAAGTTTGAACTTCATTATATACATATGGCAGTGCATCTCCCTCTCGCGGGATTCATACTAAACGTATGTCAGCAATGGAGGGGCTGGGGGGGAGGGGAGGATGTAGGCAAAGTGTTACAAATGGAAGTTTGGGTCTGGCCGGTGAGCGTGTGAGCGTGTTCGGGTGGCCGAGTGGTTAAGGCGACGGCTCGCGAAAAAGGGGAAACGCGGGTTCGAATCCCAGTCCGGCACAAATTTTCATTTGTCACCAAATAACAGAACATCTTTAGTAGAGCAGCTATTATCCGCATAATTCGCAAATGGCGAATAAATAAGTGATTATTTGAATCAGTTTCATTATTGACTGATATGTTAAGTCACATGCGTATGAGACCCAAATGGATACGGAGATCGAATTATTAGTCAGAATGGTAGCTGCTTGCGATGCGAAACAGACCAGAGATATTTGTTAGGACATGCCAGAATCTTGTTGGCCGATATCATGCTTGCATTAAGGTTGCGGCCGTCAGTTTCAGCACATTTTGTAAGATAAAGTGCTAAATCTACGTCCATTGTGTCAATGCTGGTATTTGCAGTTAACTGGAACTAATGTAAATCAAAAAGTACCCAATAATGTGTCTATATTCCTATTATTTCCTTAAGCTTGCGTCTCCGATCCAAGGTTCCCTACCTCAAATTGTTCAGTCTTGTTAAATTTTTGCACGCTCTTACGAAAACACCTTGTATGCTTCTGAACGATTCATGTCATTTCCTACGAGGCCTGCATGGACAACAGACTTGCAGTAGACCATTATTCACAAACCAGCCACAAACCAACACTGGCGAAGATGAGCTCTGAATGAATTCAGTGAGTGCGAGGTGGAAAAAAAGTTTGTGATGGCTCAGTGTGGAATACAGCAACTATAAGAACAACGAACACGTTGCATGCAAACGTGAATATGTATAAAAAAAAAAAGACATTAACATGCTTCAAAAATGTTCAAGTGTTTGTTAAGCTCAAGGGACTTAACTGCGGGGTCATCAGTCCCTAAACTTACAAACTACTTATGAACTACCTTATACTAAAGACGACACAAGCATCCATGCCCGAAGGGGGATTCGAAAACCCGACCGTAGCGGCAGTGCAGACTGTGAATGGCGCGCCGCAGACCGCTCGGCCACTGCGGCCGGCTAACATGCTTAAACGAGAGAAAAACGCATGTAAACTTACATTAAGCTTCCTGCGAATCTCTCAGGAGAAAGGTAATGTCGTTTTCATCAGAAGGTGGTGATGGTGCTTCCACAGCATAATAGCATTTTGGAGCAGTTCTATCGTCAGCCCTGTTGCTTCATGTTCACAGTGACAGGTTTCCCGGGGCCGGACATATAATAGCGAAGCACTAGTGTGCTGCATTTATAGGGAGCAAGGCAGCGCGTGGAAAAGAAGCGAGCAAGCCTCTCAGCTTTCCGGGTAGTTTTTGTTGCTGGCTCCATACCGTGAAAATAATCTGAAACCATGTCTCGACAGCTCCGAGAACGTGTGCAGTTGCGGTTGGTTTTCTCAGAAGTGGGTGACAGAGCGCGGCATTCACCACCCACATGCAGATTGCGTGCAGTGGCAGCGGCGCACCAGGCAGCCATGCTGCTCTTAACCAGCAAAGAGTGCATTTCCGCAAAGACCCCTCCACATCGATTTACATTTTGGAAGATGATTTGCCGCGCGAAAAGGCCGCGTGGTCTAAGGCGTCATGCTACGGACTGGGCGGCCGTTCCCACAGGAGGTTCGAGTCCTCCCTCGGGCATGGGTGCGTGTGTTGTCGTTAATGTCGTTAATTAGTTTAAGTAGTTTGTAAGTCTAGGGACTGATGACCATACCAGTTTGGTCTAACAGGTTAACAAACATTTGAACATTAGAAGATGATTTGATCCATAGCGAAGCACAAATAGGGACAATAGGGCAGTAAGATGCTGCTGATTACTTCTGATTTGATGTTCGAATTGCGGAATTATCGAAATAATAGTGAACAGCATAGATATCATACATTAAATACTTGCCTGCAACTTGTATGTGATGACTGAAATCTATATCTCTTACGAGGATTGTTCAAATAATTCAGGAACGTTGCCCACAAAATTATTTACGCTTACCTTGTACTTATTTGGCATGGTTTCCTTGGGAATAGTCTCCACAAGTGGTACACTGCTCCCATCGTTTCTATTAGCGGAAGTTGTCTTGATACTACCTCTTGCTGGATCGCGCGAAGTGCCGTCTTGCCTATCGTTGCAAATCTTCGTCCTTTCAGCGGGGTTTTCAACTTGGGGAATAAAAGAAGTCCGCAGGGCCCAGATCTGAAGAATAAAAAGGATGATCCATCGCAGTGATACATTTTTTAATGGTCACGCACTAGCGTGGATGAATGTGCGGGTGCGTTATCGTGATGCAATAGCCTTGATTCCTCGCCACATTTTAGGCAGTTTCATTCTCAAATTTTCTCGCGGGCGAGATAGAACCATCGGTTAACACTTTGTCCCTGCAGCAAAAATTAACGATGAACTAATCCTTCAAAGTCAAAGAACACTATCAGCATGGCTTTGAAATTTGATTTAACCTGACAAGCTGCTTTGGTCGTGGACAATTTTTTCTGACCCAATGTGAAAACGGAACTTTGTTGTCAACATCATAACCGCGGACCCACGTCTCATTAATAGCTATGTTTCTATTAAGGAACAACTCGTTATTTACGCGACCTAAAAGCTCTTCATATACTGTGAGGGAATAGTCTTTCTGGTTTTGACTCATGAGCTGCGGGACAAACTTGGTCGCATATTCAGCGCCTCTGGGTTACGCCCAATACCCACACATGTCGAGGATATTCGACGGCCAACCACACACGTCTCTCAATTCAAGTCAGTATTGGGGATATAAAATACTACCGGCAGTTTATTCTGCACACGACAACCTTTGCCGAACCTTTGCACCATCTTAATACCACCTCTCTAAGTGCATACAACCCCACAAAACCACTGGTTCTAGCTGCAGGTGACTCAGACTACGGCCTGGGAGCTATATTGTCACACGTTCAAATGTTTGTAAATCTATGGGACCAAACTGCGTGATCATCAGTCCGTAGCTTACAAACTACTTAAACTAAGGTAAACTAACCTAAGGACAACACACACACACACACACACACACACACACACACACACACACACACACACACACACACACACCTATGCCCCAGGGAGGACCCGAACCTCCGACAGCGAGCAACCGCGCGCTCCGCAGCGAAGCGCCTTAGATCGCTCTGTTATCACACGTAATCAACGGAATAGAGTGGCCTATTGCATTCAGAGACCCTGAATGCAGCCCAAAAGAATTATTGTCAGACAGACAAGGCAGCCCTGGCCATCATTTTGGAAATAAAAAGTTCCTCGACTACATGTCGAACATTCACAATCCAGATAGATCGCAAGCCTCTCCTGACAATCCACAGAGTATCAGCACCAATCCAAATACGAACTGCGAGAGGACTACAGCGTTGGGCCTTATTTTTATCCGTTTACTTATATGATATACAATTTAGGTCTATTGCTCCGTACGCCAATGCAAATATGCTTTCCAGGTTGCCTGCAAGAGACGATCCCACATTCGACACCGACCCAGAAGGCTGCCGACGACGCCATGGCTCAGATACCTCTGGACGCCAAGCTCGTACATCAGTATATGAGCCCACACCTGTTGCTTACCATGCTGCTAGTGTTCATCATGTACGGGTGGCCAGCTAACAAAAAGTAATTAGAATAAAGCCATCAGGCCTACTGGAATCAAGACATGAATGATCGTCTATGCAAGTTGCCAGCTTCATGCATGGAGACAATGGAAAGGTATGGACCATCATTCCCAAAGCCCTCCAGCAGTGATCACTCGAGCTACTGCACCACGGACACTAGGCGGTGGCCCTAACCAAGCGCGTGGTCAGGCAGCAAATGTATCGGCCAGGAATGGATGCTGTCATCACCAACATTGTCGCTGCATGTCAAACTTGCCACATTAAGCAAGCAGCATCCGCCAGACGGTACTTCCCATGGTCCACCATCACGTAACCGTGGTCAAGATTCCAGGTCGACTTGCCGTACGTTTCCCAGCAGCAGCCTGGTTCATCGTCTTAGCATCCCCTTTCGTCTCATGAATGATGACGACAACATCTGCAGTTACCATACATGCATTAGCGCGGATCTTCGCCATTCAGTCCTTTCAATATACACTGGTCTCAAACAATGACCCACAATTTACGATTGAAGCCTTTTGCAAGGCCAATAGCATGCACCTGATACACTAAATCTGCCTTATGCAAGACACCTTGTTTTGTTTTAATACCCAAACATGTTTCGGCACTTATTATTGCCATATTCTGTGGGCTTTTGCCTTTTATTTTCTAGAATAAAATGTTACACATTTTGGTTTATACAGCGATTTGGACGAGTTGTTTGATGTGACAACTTGTTACATACATTAGGCCTAATTTATTTACCAAACTTACATTATGTCATTCTCAGGATTTGCCTCTGTTTTAATTGAAGAATGACAAGTTTTCACAGCTTGTCATCTGCAAACAACAAGACGTATTTATTTCCGAAAACTATTGTACATTCGCCTAGAAGTTATGTGGAAAAATAGATCTATGTGGCTGTTTGGTAGCTTGCTTACATTCGAGCTGCGGTGTTGCTGCCTGCTTGTTTGTGGCTGTCAGGCGTAATGCGGTGGTGGGATTTATTTATATACTTCCTTTATGGTCTCAAACAGGGTTTTGTTGCATAGTGATGTATATTCGTTAAGTACTTTCTTACCTTGGGCTATTGCCTTCTGGATGTGATAGTTTTCCATTATTGTTAGTTTCTGGACTAAGCTGTTGCTGGTTTTGAAAATTTTTAGGCCATTTTCCATGTTTGTTGCAGTATGATTCTGTTTTATTACATGTTCAGCAAATGTTGAGTGACAGCTGCTACTTTTTAGTGCTCTGAGGTGTTCAGTGTATCTTTTTTTGAAATTTCTGCATGTCTGACCCACATACACAGATTGGCAGTCACTGCAAATAAGCTGATATATTCTTGATTGGCTGTACTTGTCAGTGTTGGTGACTTGTTTCCCTAGTCTATTCTGTATTGCGATTTTGGTTCTGTATCCTATGATCAGTCCTTGTTTCTTAAGTATGTTGCCCATTCTGTGTGTGATTTTGTTGTTGTAAGTCATTATGTGCCATTTGTGGCTTACTGTGTATTGGTTTGTTGTGTGCAGTGTTTTATCTCCGTGTTTGGAATTTTCATGACTCGGTGTTACCTGATTTTGTAATTTTCTGTGTATTCTGTCCATTGTTTTTGTGTCATATCCAAAAGGAGAAACCGTTGAAAGTCCCATCCATAACCATTCAATACAATGGAAAATATCTGATGCTCAATAAAGAATTTAAGAGACACATTACGGGGCCAGTAAAAGCAACCTAGAAAGGTGATTCCATTAAATATCATTTTGCCTCAATAGAAAACCATAGAACAGCCTTACAATTTTCCCATGCACTTCGTATACCATTCTATACACATCAAAATCCAAACGACAAAGTTTCAAAAGTCGTCATAAAATATCTGCCGGCGGAAGTGCCCGAAACAGATGTCGAAAGTGCATTAAAACAACTGGGATTTCACAATGCGACTGTGTTTCATTTCAAATCACGGGATGACGCCACACAGAAATTGATCCCACAACCTGTATACTGCGTCTCCTTGATGCCAGGACCCGAAAGTGAGTCTATATATGACATTAAGCACATCTTAGATACGAGAGTAACTTTGGAAACATATAGGAATAAAGATTGACCTCCGCAGTGTAAAAGGTGCCAGAGGTTCCTCCAAACAGCCAATTATTGCAACTTACCAGCTCGTTGCGTAAGATGTACAGGACACCGCCTATCCAAAGACTGCGATAAACGCCGCGGCAGAACGGCCGAGCGCATTGAGTCGCTATGTTCCGAGGCCGTTCCCCGCCGGAGTTTCGAATCCCCCCCTCGTGTATGGATGTTTGTGACGTCTTTAGTATAAGGTAGTTCATATGTAGTTCGTAAGTTTAGGGACTGATGACCCCGCAGTTAGGTTCCTCAGGCTTAACCTGGAGCGCCACATTGCGGATCGCAAGGCCTACCGCGTCGGAGGTTCGAGTCCTCCCTCGGGCATGGATGTGTGTTTTGTCCTTAGCTTATTTTACCTTAGTCTGTAAACTACGGACTAATAACCAAGCAGTTGAGTCCGAAATATGTACAAACTTTTCTTTTACCCACAGGACCTGCGACTTAACATTTTACAATTTTAACGCCGAAGGAGTGAAACATGAGAAAACAGAAATCTGTGACTTTCTAACCCGCCACGTAGTGGACATCTTATTCCTGACGGAAACACATTTAAGAAGAAAATTCCGAACGTGGTGGGATATCGGACAGACCGTCAGGGAAGGCGAGGAGGAGGCACCGCTATATATTTACGTGACTTCATTCCCCATTCAGTCGAAACTTTACCACCGCTGAACACCCTCGAAGCCACTGCAGTCACCATAAACACGCAGTATGGTAATGTCACACTGGTGGCTGGCTGCATCCGTCCAACTGATCCTATGGATGAAGATGATCTTCTCACCATTTTCGATAGTTTTGGCGAAAAAAATGTTATTCAATTTTCGTGTCAGATGAACGGGGTTAAGTCGTTATTTCATTTAAATTTCGAGCTGTCAAAAAGCGATCGCAAAGGCCAACTTTTAGTGTTACTGCTATAACCTAATGTGGGCCAAAAAACAAGAGAAAGAACTCTGAGGATGAAAGGCACAGGGAGATCTTAATAGACTGACAGACAAGGAAACTAACACTTTTCAAATAGGGTAAAGTGCTACAATTGCGATCATTTCGGACAGATGTTTTTGTAACTGAAAATATACTGAGAAAAGAAATAATTTTGACCATGGCATTTGTTCTTGGATGTTTAATGAATAAGTAACAGAAATATTAGACAGTTACAAATGTTGGTATAAACACAAAAAAGTTACAGAATCGATCCAAAATGTACCACATTAGGTATAATTGTGATCACCGGTATCTTCCACATAAAAAGCACTTTTCCCTTGGGCACCAACGCATACTTCGTGGTACCAAACATTGAATTTTTGGCTGCGAATCCAGTGACCCTTACCTACTGATTTTATAAGAGCGTGTTAGACTAAGTAGCTTCACTTACCTCTTCACAGGAGAAAAATTATATCTTCTTAGCGCAAAGTGGTGTGCTCTTGGAAAAGACAGGAGGAGCTGTAGATACCTGCTACACCCAACGCCACGCAGAGGCAAGTGCTACCAACACTACGAGACTGACAAATGGCGCGAAACCTTATGTTGATCGGAATTGTACCTGAATCGAATTTGTACCATCTTACCCTATATTATAGTAAAGCTATAGGAAACAATTTACATAGTGTGGATACAATGTAACAAGTAGTGTGGGTAGTATTCTTCCACAGAGGAGAGTCCTCGGTATGTTCGTTCTGGCATATTGTGCTGCAAATATCTTCACGCATAAACCACTCAAAGCCGACACCCACTAGCATGGTTTGCTATTTTCTAATTTAAACTTTATAAAATCAACTTTCATATATCCAGGCAATCATGAACTTCTGAAAAATACGTACAAGGGGAAACACAAAATACAAATGAAAGCTACAATCACCTCATATGGCTGCATTATCCGAAAACGATATTAATGTCCACAAACGTCGTTAAGATTGTCTAGTGTTTAACAGCAGAAATGTAGGTGGGATTAAGACCTACAGAGTTTAGGCTTCCACCCAGGTGGATTTACACTGACGATACTCAGAAGCATCCGAGTGTGAATGTACAAAGCCCAGGCGGAAGAAGAAAAAAAGAAATGCAAAAATTGCAAATCAGACAGAGAATGATAATACTCCAGAAAGACAAGAAAGGGAATGGAGATTATGGAATATGACAGCAGTAATAACTAGTGATAGGGCAATACTGAAATAAAAACTTGAAGTGCGAACTGCCTCCAACTGATTTTTAAGACATAAAAGTTCACAAAAAAAAAATGTTCAAATGTTTGTTAAGCTTATGGGACTTAACTACGGGGTCATCAGTCCCTAAACTTACAAACTACTTATGAACTACTTACAAACTAGGACGGCACAAATATCCATGCCCGAGGGGGGATTCGAACCCCCAACCGTAGTGGCCGTGCTGACCGTGATAAAAGTTCACATGTCTTTATTGGACCAAACTGCTATTGTCATCAGTCCCTAGACTTAAAAACTACTTAAACTAACTTACGCTAAGGACAACACACACACAGAGACACACAGAAACACACACACACACACACAGAGACACACACACACACACACAGAGACACACACACAGAGACACACACACACACAGAGAGAGAGAGAGAGACACACACAGAGACACACACACACACACACACACACACACACACACACACACACACACACACACACACACACAGGAGGAAGGACTCGAACCTCCGACGGGAACGGCCGCCCAGTCCTTAGCATGACGCCTTAGACCACGCTGCAAACCGCGCAGCTTTAAGATATAATGTACCTTTTCTTTGTATAAAAGTAACATAGCTCTGACGAATCACTTACTGAATAATTATGTGCAGCACTTTATCTGTTCTCTGAGGAAACTTCTCCGTTACTGTATGAGAAAAATAGAGCAGTCTCAGGCAAAACAAACCTGAAAGAATGCTTTTAAAAGCAACTAACGACTTAAACGAATATCTTTTGGTAAACTCATACTACCTTTTAATGCACATGTAAAGGGTGAATTTTCAGTTTGTTGTTTAATTCGTTTATGAGAATAGGTGCATTATAGGAACAATGGTAATTAAAAGTTCAAAGCTTTATAAAACGAATGAACGTACATTAACATTAACAAAAAAACAAAAAATAAAAAAAAAACAATAAAAACAACAAACTGCACAGAATGACAAGCATTGTGTTTTACATAATACTCACAAGTTTTATTATTTTAGCTGTGGTACTGTTGAAGATATCCAAACAAGAATGAATTTTGCTCTACGTCTGCTCCTAAGAGAAACACAAACCCACAATTTCATAAACTAAGTGAAAGTCTGCGTTTATGATACTGAGGATTTGTGTTTCCCACTAACATATAAACGTTTCAGCAGTTTATGATGGCATGATGAACAGAAACAAGTTGAGAATAAAGATATTTTATATAGATGATAAAATGCAGTTCATTAAATTCTTAACAGCTGTGAAATGCCACTTCAGCAAAATATTTAGAAAATGAAGAAGTATCAGCCTTTTAATCATAGTTTCTCATCCCTCCTTGCATCTCAAATATTTAGAAATTTAATCCAGGAATTTCATTTTTTACGTTCTCTTCATGGATCTTGAAATTGGTCAACAGGTTTCATTTCTTGTGTGCGCCATTGGATTTCCTGAATCCTGTCTAGTAGTTACCAGTGGGAAGATCGGGGTTTTGTTTCCAACAGCTTACAAGCGCTTGTTGAAAAATTTTATGTGTCATCGGCTAAAGACATAATATAGTACAGTTATCCAGGTTTGCTGTATCACCTTATTTGTTTACGTGATATGCATAATAAGTCTTAAGGAATAATTTTTGTTTTACAAATTTCCGTTAAACAACATAAGTATTTTTTTTTTTTTTTTTTTTTTTTTTTTTTTTTTTTTTTTTTTTTTTTTTAATTTATGGGACTTAACTTCGGGGTCATCAGTCCCTAAACTTACAAACTACTTACGAACTAACTTACACTAAGGCATGCCCGAGGGGGGGATTCGAACCCCCGACCGTAGTGGCCGTGCAGACCGTGACTAGCGCGCCTCAGTCCCTTCGGCCACCGCGGCCGCCAGTGTATTCTCTGTAGTAGTTCATGCCCTAGTAACTGACACATCTCACCAGTAATGTCGTCTTCATCAGCCACTTTGTTGTTTTTAATCGGTTCCTGTATTATCGGAGGTTCTGATTCTTTTGTTGGAACACAGTTGAGTATGTCTTGGGAGTAGTCTATCAGTAACAATCGCTTTTATTTAGTATTTTCTGTGATTTTCCATTTGCTGGCTCGTAACAAGATCGACTGTCATTGAAGAACTTACAAAAATGTTGGCATTGTTTTTTGAGGAAGTATTGTTCTATTTCTGTTGGCCTTTTTGTATCATAAACACGTTTTTCTTTGAGAAACATTTCGGCCATTTTCTACTTGACTCATAAGCACTGACACCACGCTTGGTTTCGTCCTGTGTCACTTTATGGCAGGTTGTGTTCCATAATCTATAGTCTGTTTGTGTTTTGATTTCAGAGTTGATGTTTCTAATTTCTTGCTTAGGTCTTGCCATTCTTTTCGTTCTTGCTTACGTCCTATTGTAGACTGTCGATGTTATGTTTCAGACTGTATTTGTCTATCATACGAAATAGTTCGTTTTTCAGTCTAGATCTATTAGATTCGAACCAGAAATTTATTAGAATAAAATGATGGCCCAAGAAAAAACTCCTTTCTGTTTTCGAATTCCTATTTTTCCTGGGCATTCTCTTATTACCACGATGTCGACGGAACGTTAAACCCTAATCATCCTCCCTTTTTTACCTGGAAATTTCAACGTGATTAATTTGGGATACTTTTATTAACTTACAATTTTTCTCAGTTTAGTGAATATTAATTACGCTTCAGAAAACTGTTCCGACGGAAAACCTGAAAACAATACTAGAAAAGTGTAAAAAAATGTCTTTTGCACTGCAAACGACGTACTTAGTAGGGAATACAATTTATTGTTGAAATTAGCCAGAGCGCCGCTAACCGAAACTCAATTTGCCGGCTACCGCGATGGCGTAATGGAATGTAAACAATCCAATGTTCCTATGTTTGTATAGCTTATGGGACTTAACTACGGGGCCATCAGTCCCTAAACTTACAAACTACTTATGCACTAGCTAATACTAAGGACGACAGAAATATCCATGCCCGAGGAGGGATTCGAACCCCCGACCGCAGTGGCCGTGCAGACCGTGACTGGAGCGCCTCAGTCCCCTCGGCCACCGCGGCCGGCGGAATGTAAACACCTAGTGCGCATGTGCCAGAGGGAGTAATACGCACTGTAACAGACGGAACATCAAGGGTGCACGAAATCATTCCATTATCTACTGACTGCCGGCCGCGGTGGCCGAGGGGACTGAGGCGCGTCAGTCACGGTCTGCACGGCCACTACGGTCGGGGGTTCGAATCCCCCCTTGGGCATGGATATTTGTGCCGTCCTTGGTTTTAGCTAGTTGATAAGTAGTTTGTAAGTTTAGGGACTGATGACCCCGTAGTTAAGTCCCATAAGCTATACAAACATTTGAACATTTTAGCTACTGGACTAAAGAGTAGTGCGGACTTACAGCTACGTTAGCAACACGAATATGTGATGTAACTCCTCCTAGTACTGAGGACTGCAGGGTACAAGCTTGGCACAAACAGACGTCCTTTAGCTCTATAGCTAAACATTAAGCTAGCCAGGAGCGCTGACGAGCTCAGAATGGAATAAACACTCGGTCGGTCGCGCGGGAGGAATGGCGTCACCAGGTACTATGTAAATTCGGCCTCCCACTCATTCTCAGAGCCTGACGATTCCATCTGCATTAATGATAACGATGAAAGGTCAGCTCTACCAAGTTGCAGGAAGCATTGTGACTGTTGGGAAAAACTGCCAACTACTGCGTGGGAGACGTTCGCTACTACACCGTAGCGAGCCAGCTGTCCAAAGTACAGACTTATTGGCAGTATGCCGAGACTACTTTCGGATTTTCCTCTGCGTGGCCGATGAATTACACGTCTACACGCGTTCCCGACGACTGACTACAGGGACATGCCCATCTCTGTACACGGCTTCACTCCTGGAGAGCTCTGATGTCCACGAGTCTGTCGCTAACGGCGTAGCGCTGTCTATTGCGCCGACTTCCACATCAATCATCAGTGAGCCCACAACCCACGCGGGAATTTTCTGTTGGCCACCACAACGCTGTCGTGAACACTGTTGCTGCAGCACGGCAGCTGCCATCTGCCTCGGCAGTAGGCCAAACTGGCAGAAATTTTCAAGCTAGATATAAAGAACACACAAGAGACAGTGAAAACAATCCATCTAAATTCTATCATCATTTAATCACGGAAAAACACGATGTAAAACCTATAGAGGAAGCCTTACAAATTTTACACATTATACAAAAAGGGCCAAAAATGAATATTCTCGAGGGAATCGAACTATATTCCCATATACACAACAACCAGAACGATGTACTAAATGAACAAACCGAACTCAAACATAAAAAATACATCGAAAATTTTATTCATATTATAAACAAACAAGAGAATGGATAATCACCAAAGATGCCAAAATTTGAAAAACTCCAATACAAAACCAATAAACCAAAGATATTAGTGTATAAATTACTGGTAACAATGTAAACTTATAATATCGTCGGATGCTGCCACTATCAAAAACTGGTAAAAAATCTAATCATATAACCAGTGCTGCTGTACTGTAATAGATGAGCATTACATCAGATTCTATAATCAATTGGACAGCAAACAAACAACAATATTATAAGTAATGTAAGTAAAACTTGGTAAAAATTTTATGTAATTATAAGAGTATATGTAACAACTCTTCTATATTACTCATATTACGGAACACCTTATGATGGCCTAAGGCCGAAATAAGCTTATAGTGACATAATAAAGTTTTAAAGTAGTGTTAAAATAATTTATGATTATTGTGGTATTGAACATTTCGATCAAAGACATAATCTACACTGCGGGCCCCAGAGAACGGAAAAAGAAGGGAGAGAGTTCACGTAAAAACGTACTTCTGTGAAACTCTCTTAACTAAATGTTTTATTAGCGCCTTGTCGCAGCACAAGAACCGCACCGCCAAACTGGCTCGTCAACCCTAAACCAATGTAAAGTCCGAAAGAGGGAAGTCAGAAGGTGTGATTACTGACTTGTTACAATTTTTGAGTCGGAGATTGTTTCGTCGGCTGCACCACCCGTCGAGGGGACACACCAAATCATCAGGATGTCTCATAATGCAGTGCATTAAGCTACTGATCTTATTAAACTTCGTGGCAGATCAAAACTGTATGCTGGAACCGGGTTTCGAATCTGGGACCTTTGCCTTTCGCGGGCAAGCGCTCTCCCGTCTGAGCTATCCCGGCACACTTCACGGTCCGTCCTCACAACTTCACTTCTGTCAGTACCTCGTCTACTAGTTTCGAAACTTCATAGAAGTCCTAGTCATGCAAGGTTCGCAAGAGAACTTCAGTGAAGTTTGGTAAGTAGGAGGTAAGGTATTGGCAGACGCAAAATTGTGAGGACTGACAGAGAAGCGTGCAGGATAGCTCAGATGTTAGAGCGCTTGCCCGCGAAGGGCAAAGGTCACAGGTTGAAATCCCGGTTCCGGCATACAGTTCTGACCTACCAGGAAGTTTCGTATCAGCACACACTCCGATGCCGAGTGAAAAGTTCATTCTGGTACTAATCTTATTGTTTTTAAACCTAAGCGAGCAAACTGATGAGGTCATCTGTCCACAGACTTACGACCAATTTAAATTAACTTATGCTACGGACAACACACACGCGCGCGCAATCTGGGACATGATGCCTCAGACCGTGTGGCAATTCACTCGTGGAGACTATTTCTCTACCGTTCCAATCTCGAATAACACGCGGGACAAAAGGAACACCTACGAGTAAATCATTCAGTTTTACGTGTGCTTTCTCTTATTTTATTCCGATGATCATGACTCGCTATGTAGGTGGGTGCCAACAAAATTCTTCACATTTGAAGGAGACATTTGACGAAAGATATTTCATAAATAGATGTCGCCTCTACAGTCATTCCTTTCTTTTAATGATTTTCGCCCCAACTCGTGCATTATTTCCGTGAAACTTTCTCCCTGTATCGCAATAATAAATGGGGAGCAATTCTCTGAAGTTTTTCTATGTCCTCCGTCAGTCCCACCTGGTTAGGATCCCAAACTGCTCAGCATTACTCCGTAAGTGTAGTTTAAGCAGTCTCTTTATTGGAATTGTCGCATGCTGTAAGTGTCCTGCCAATGAAACGCAGCTTTTGATTTACCCACGACATTTTCTATGTTTTCATTCCAATTCAAGTTGTTCGTGATTGTAATTCCTAGGTATGTAGCTGAACTCGCGGCTGTTACATCTGAATAATTTATCGAGTAAATAAAGTTCAGTGGTTTTCCTTTAGTGTTCATGTGGACGACCTCGCACTTTTCGTTATTTTGGGTCATTTGCCATTTTTTTGCAACATACTGATATCTTACCTCAATCATTTTGCAATTTGTTTTATTACCTGGTGACTACACTAGGCGATAAACGAAGCATATTCCTCAAACACCGTAAGATGGCTACTTGTCTCGTAAGTAGTTTATGAAGGCGAGGAACAATAGGACTCATATAACATTTCGAGTAGTTTATAAACTCCGATTTCTAAACATTCATTCTTAGAGCCGTGTGTTTTTATCTGTATCAGTGATATCATGGAAGTCTAGCACTACTAATGTACAGAATGCCTTGGGGACTAATGAAAAGTATTGACGACTATCACCCAGTCGACTTTTACTACTACACAGCAGCCATCTGGCTTAGCAACTACGATTCTATGAGCTTCACCACTGTCGGGCGCTACTGAAGATGGAGGCTGAGCTGATCTACTGTAAGCGAAGAGTCACTTTACCACTTCGCTGCTTGTCGCCTACATTATCGACACTAAGTTTTCCAAAGCACCACCTTAATGGCAGCTTTCGAGTTGTCCACTGCGAATCACACGACTACTCGCCTTCTTGGCAAGTGACAATGCAGATCTCTGGGCGTGCACCTGAGCGGAGCTCCAAACTTCGCGGACGCTGAGCTCCATCTGACCGTCAGTAGCAAAGAAGAATAAGGAAGGAAACTTAGAAAAAAATGATCAAATGTTTGTTAAGCTTATGGGACTTAACTACGGGGTCATCAGTCCCTAAACTTACAAACTACTTATCAACTACATTATACTAAGGACGGCACAAATATCCATGCCCGAGGGGGGATTCGAACCCCCGACCGTAGTGGCCGTGCAGACCGTGACTGTAGCGCCTCAGTTCCCTCGGCCACCGCGGCCGGCGGAATCTTAGAGTTTGACGTCCCGTCGACATCGTGGTGATTAGAGACGGAGCTTTCAGTAGCGGCGCATCGGCTGTTTAGCGCGTCGTCCCCCATACCGTACACACGTGGGGCCAATGTCGTAGCCACGGATAACGCGGGAAGCAGCCTCAGCGAATTCTCTTCCGGCCACCAAAGCGCTGCCCTAGCTCTTCGGCGAACACCGCTGACGCTGTACTGCCGCTGCCAAACTGCCTCGACAAAAGATATGGTACGACTGTGCACCGACATCAGCAAAACTCCATCATATTGCGGAACAAAATTACTGGGTCACTATTTCGAAACACTATAATTATCTACCAATGCGACGTACAAGTTTGAAATTTGGTTCCAAGATGCCTACATTCTTCCTGTGTTATGATACAAAAGTATGGAACGATTCAACATCAAACTTGCGCTTAGCTACTATTCAGACAGTAAGGTGTCCACCCTTTCGGAAAAAATCTGAGCTCAAAATGTCATTAGCAACTAAATTTCACCACAATTCTACCGAACCCCATAACGACTTTTCAAGCGAAAGGAGGGTTGTCACATTATATCTTACCAACTCTGTAACACTTCTTTTGATTTCTTTGCGATGGAGATCAGAAGCGCGTCACCAATCGTTAAAACAAAACGTTTTTCTTATGGCTGGCCGAGGAAAACTTTTCATGTAGTGTAAATCAACATCTGCACTTCGTAACCCACAACGGTGTGTGGCAGAGGGTACCTTTTGATCCACTGTCGTTTCTTCTTTTTCCTGTTCCAGTAGCATATGGCTCACAAGAAAAAAGAGTGCAGGTATGCCTCCGTGTGGGCATTAATCTCTCTAATTTTATCCTCATGGTCTTTCCGCGAGATATTATTAGGTGGAAGCAATATATTGGCCGACCCTTCTAGAATCGTATCCTCTCGGATCTTCGACAGAAGCCTATGCATTGATGCTGAATGCCTCTCTTGCAGCGTCTTCCACTGGAGACTGCAGATCATCACGGCGAGGCTTACGCTTTTATTAATTCAACCTGTAACGAAACGCGTTTCATTTCTTTGAATCTTCTCTATCGCCTATATTTATCCTATTCGGTACAGAATCCACAATGAGGAAAAATATTGCCCGAACGAGGGTTCTGAACTACTTCCTTTTTAGATGGTCACATTTCCGCAAGGCTCTTCCAGTGTATCTCAGACTGGTGTCCACCTTACCCACTATTAATATGGTGTGTATTTCCACTTCTAATCGATCCTTACGTCATCTACTAGGTATTTTATGGAAGTAACGGTTTCCACTGAACGTTCTGCAAACATTCTTTACATTGTTTATATGTATTCGTAATACGTTACATTTGTTTATAGTGGGCGTCAATTGCCGCTCCCTGCACCAAGCGACGGTTCGTTGCTGGTCGCCCTGCATTTCTCTACAATTATCAGCGTTGCAACTTATTTCTCTACTACAGCATCATCCGCAAAAAGCCTCACAGAACTTCCAATTTCAGCTTGTTGTTTATTTACATACATTGTTTGTAAACCTACTATGGTCATCAGTCCCTAGACTTACAAACTAATTAAACTAACTTACAGTAAAGACAACACACACACATACCCATGGCCAAGGGAGGACTCGAACCTCCGCGAACAACCGCGCGCTGCGCAGCACGGCGTCTTAGAGCTACTCCACCGCGTTAACAAATTGATAACGCGCTTTCTCCATTCCACAGACAGACAAAACATATATTTTGAGAAGTAATGGTTCTCTAACACCTACCTGCGGTACACCAGAAATTACTTTCGAGTCGAAAGACCTTTCTCCGTTGAGAATAACATATTGTGTTCTGTCTCTCCTACTTCTTGGGTCTCGTGGACGAATAGAGTGAGCTATGGTTCAAATGATCGTTACTTTTATGAGCATTTTTCATTTCTACCGGCGTGTCTCTTGTAATGTCACAGTGCACGGGCATAAAACATGTTCCAAACTTCTAGGGCAGACCGGCGTCAGTGTTGTAGACCTATATCTTAGCGCATCTGTTCGACGATCCTTCCTTGAAAACGGAAATGACCTGCGCTTTTTTCCGGTGATTAATAACATTTCGTTCCTCTAGAGTTCAAAATGTTCAAATGTTTGTAGAACTTATGGGACTTAACTACGGGGTCATCAGTCCCTAAGCTTACAAACTACTTATGAACTAGCTAAGACTAATGACAGCAGAAATATCCATGCCCGAGGGGGGATTCGAACCCCCGACCGTAGTGGCTGTGCAGACCGTGACTGGAGCGCCTTAGTCCCCTCGGCCACCGCGGCCGGCGCTCCTCTAGAGACCCACGCTACACTGTTGCTAGCAGGAGAGCAAGTTCCTTCCAATTGTCTTTGAAGAATCGAAATGGTATTCCATCAGATCCAGCGGCCTTTCCTCTGTGGAGCTACTTCAGTTGTTTTTCTCTTTCCGTCTGTCGTTTGAATACCTCCCTTTTTTGTCGCTAGTGAAACGATTTGGAGTAAGTACCACAGTGGAATCTTCCTCTATGAAAAGTTTTTGGAAACAGATGTTTATTATTTCGGCCTTGTGTATCATTCTTTGCTTCAACGTCATCGTGGTCAGAGTGTCTAGACATATGATTTTAACCCGTTTAAAGTGCCCATACTTCGGGTGATTGCCTATCTCTGGGTAGTTGCATATCTCGCTTTCTTTGTACTGTACTCTGTAGCTCGTTCTGACAACCAGTAGCGAAGGTCATTCTGATAGGCCGTTTTGAGTTGTGTGGCGGAACTGTGAACGTTTTTCTCCATGGCTATTTTTGCATTGTGGTTAAGACAGACAATTTCTTCGAACTTAGTGCGTTTGAATCAAAATTTTGTGTGAATAAACACTATTAAGAAATCCGAAAACCCGTAATTAGAAATCATGTTTTCATATTTCCCAAAGGCAAAACTTATGATTTTAATTTTTTTTCTTTTGTTATTATTGAATAAGTAAATATTCAATTTTTTTGCAAGAATAGTATTTTAAAATACCTTAGTAATAATATAGCTCATTTTTCACAACTTAAAGGATGCTAGTTGAGTCGTAATCTTTAATTTAGAAAAAAAACGATATTAGGCCTTTTTCCTCTATAATGTTGTCATGAAACCGTAAGATTTGATTGTCAGAGAATTAGAACTTGAAGTTGACGTCAAAGTCATGGAGATCATTAAGGAGTCATTAACAAGGTCCCATTCCAAAGTATAATTCATAGGGAGACTCCAAGTTAGTTTGTGTGGTTTACTAAGAATATTGTCTCTCAGGTGTTACACTGTTTTATAATACATTAAGTTCTCAAAATATTTGGTAATTGATGGCAGTAGTGAATAGGTCGATAGTCGCGGACATCTTTCCGACCAGCTTTCTTGTTAAGGATTTCAACAATGGCACAATCTCTTTGGAAAAATGTCCTGATTCTGAAATTAAAACAGTAGTTTAACAGGGTGATAAGCTGTGTTAAATTCCCTTCAGTTCTCTTTTCGGAAAGATTATCTGCGGATGGGAAATAAAACTAGAAACAAAAGGGTATCCCAAACTTGTATACACTAGAAGATCCTGAAAAAGTATCAAGATGAACTGCTATGCATTCGCTGCCTTCTCAGTTTTCTGTCTGCGAACACTAACAACTAGAACAAAACTTAGGAAAGACAAGAAAAGAAGTCAGGTTCTAGAATTCCTTTTAAACCGCTAAACATAATACAACGACCACTGTAGGCCTTTGCCAGTAGAAGATATGGTGTAGTATGATCTAAAGATGTGACAACTTTATATGTCAGGGGAAACTGTACAACTGGCAACTAGAAAAGAGATACCAACAATAACAATGAAAAGAACCTAGGACCACTTTTGCGGGATGCATGCTTTATACGAGAAAAATTTATTCTCAAGAAGGACTGAACTCAGACACTACAACAAAATGATTAAAACAGTGTATCTCTATGTTAGGAAATGCCTCCAACAGATAAGAATATCGGAACGAAGATAAATTGCTGAATTCGAAAACAATATACGTCGAAAGACAATTGGTTCAAAGGTTTAGAGTGGACAGTACTTACTACTACGATTGGAAGAACTGTACAAGGAAAATAAACGTTTAAACGACTCAATTAAAAAAATAAGAGAAAAGTTTATGGACACCTGTCTATGATATATAAATACAAGAAATAGATTTTGAAATCACTTTACAGCAGATCTTAAGTTTCCAAAAAATTGTTCATAGCTATGAAGAAGACTCTTGAACGGGCTGCATTAATTCGACGAGATCTGTGAAAGTATAGGTGAGTGACCGGACGCTTTAAAAGTTTCAATTATATACGGCACATCAACTGAACAGAAAAGATAAAAATCGCACTGCCGTGTTTTACAGCTCACTTCAAATTTGCCTGTAGTTTTATGATTTTTTGCAATCTTTTCGGACACAAATAATAAAAATATGAATAATAAAATTGATGGACCATACGATTACGACTCTACTATTGTGATAATATCTATGCACCCAACACGAAATATTCCTTTCGACCGTATTTTAACATACAGCCAATACTATTTTTTGAACTTTTATCTCTTTAAACAATTACTTTAATATCTCTCCCACATTTTCATTATTACTTAATTTACTCATCTTAGGGAACAATCTTATTGAATAAATAGAATAGCTGCCAAGACCCCAATTTTTATTTTATTTATTCAAGACGACAGGTTTCGAAACTCTATGGTGTCATCATCTGGTCTCATTGACATTAAACTGCTTATTATAGTGCTCCACATAAAATCTGGTAGGTATAGTTGATGATAGTTATATAGACAATCTTGTGATGGTGTAAAGTCAGATATAAAATGGATAGCTGGTCAAAATTAAAGCGATAAAATATACATAAAATAAGAACCACCGTAGTGCACATGTCTGGTTGGTTTTATGGAGGTGCTCAACATTCGGCGTTCGGAAATCAGTCAAGTGACATCCCTCGCTCGAATCCTTGTCCGAAACTCTCTTTTTATACGCCATCTTGCTTTCTGTATTTGATGATTTTCTTATTACAACTCAAGCGTTGTCATAGAACATGTACGGTTAAGTAGTTATTATCATTTAAATTTCTAACTGTCAAAAGGCGATCGCTAAGGCCCACTATCAGTGCTACTACCGTAACCTAAAGTGGGCAAAAAACAGATAATTTGTTGCAATGTATACACTTGCCATCCTTTACAATAAGGAACTACAGTTGCCACAGAAATCTAGGACACAATTTATATCTAAAACTACCAGTATCTGCACGTTGTTTAGAATACACATTATCACAGTATCCTCCCCGTTTGTGTGCAAATGCTTCAGAAGACCAGTGTTCAATTCGTTGTTACGTATTTTATATCATGTTCATGAAATAGAACAAACGCGCATTTTAGAAGGAGCACTCTTACATCTGCACAACTCTAAACATTGCAGAAGATAGCCCTATTTAATTAATAAGAGTGCCGGAAACCCTTTTCGGAGCCAAGGCTCAGGAAAAAATATGGTATCGCAGGGTCTCGAACTTTCGACCATATGCATCACAACGTAATGCACTATCCACTACACCACCGCGAACAACTACGGAAGTATTATCAATAAAATTCTTCTGGGTATGAAACCGCGTCATCATTTTATAAATTCCACCGACGTTTCGGCCGCTGTTGCAGGCGGCCTTCATCAGGGTCTGTGTCTGACTGCTGAATATACGATACCTTGGGATTTATATAGCTGCGGATGAGGGAAAGGAAGGGGGACGTTGGTTTGCCTTTATTGGTGGTTATATTATTTCACGCCATTGGTGGAAATCGGCAATGATGATTAGTGTTTTGGAGGCATGTTTTCCATGTGATTGGGGGTTACATTCTTCCCCCTTATTGGTCAAAATATTATTGACCAATAAGGGGGAAGAATGTAACCCCCAAATGACGACGCGGTTTCATACCCAGAAGAATTTTATTGATAGTGACAACAGCCGCGGAAGCCTACGTTTGCAACTACGGAAGTGTCTATTAATTCTCGTCCTATTGCTGGTAGTTGCTAACAACTAAAATGACATTTTTAAACACCAGATTATAATTTATCGTACTATGAACGACGTGTTTTGGTTAATTCTTCAATGCGCCACTGCTTTGAAATGACAACGCGTAAGTTATAATAAGAAAATCATAAAATACAGGAAGCAAGATGGCGTATGCCAGAGTAAGTTCTGGGCGAGGAATGTCACGTCACATTTCCTACCACCTGGTTTACGTAAAATTAAGAGGTGGTGTCAAATCGCTGTTATTTTTGAAAATATCTCTGTAACGGTACGAGTTACGAAAAACAACGTAAGAGATTAAAGTTGTTGAGAATTTTCTCCTCTACAAATTCGCTTATTCAATTTTCGTATCAGATGTACGGTTAAGCCCTTAGTTTCATTTAAATTTCGAGCTGTCAAAGGTGATCGCAAAGGCCCACTTTTAGTGTTACTACCGTAACCTTCAGTGGGCCAAAGGGCTTTACGTGGTATTTAATGGCCGCGATGAAGTATTTGAATATCCTTTGAATGATTATTTGGACAACACCTTTGCTTATATTGATACACGAGGATCAAAGGTAGAGCTTCTAACAAACATAAACATATTGGAGATGATAGGACATATAGGAAGTGAACATGACGATACGCCCAGAGCTCGTGTTCTATTTTCGGTTGCTTTATGAGGGTATCATGAGTGTTTTATATGTTAATGAGCCTTTGAGTTTGAGATGTTTTATTACGTTGTTCTCACCATTCGTTTGTTGGGTTGTAAATAATCCAGAGCACTCTAAAAATTACTAAGTAATGAAAACTGTATTCTTCTCATCAGCCGAGAATTAAACAAGGCATGATGCTTATCCTTGCGGCACTTTATACTATGAGGAACAGCATAGTCGAATCAGCACTTCCATTTTACGCGCCAGGTTTCATGATCATTAGAACTTGAAGACTTATTGACTTCCCGGCAGAGTCATAAGGCCAAGAGTGCTTGAACTGAGTAGCAGAGATAAGGAATATAAGACTTCCTCATTATCATAGGCAGACTATCCTTGCAAGCATCGTAAGACTCAGTAGGACAGACAGAATGACTTCTTCACAGATAATCAGCTTAAGGTCAAATCTCTGTGTATATAGTAAATCTAAGGCCACCCTTTTACATTTCCAGAAGCTGTTATCAGCTCCATTTCCTGTCGCTGTTCTCCTTTGTGGACAACGAGCAGTTCAATGTAAGTGTGTGATTTACTATGATTTTCGTTACGTAAACATCAATGCATTTTCTCTTGCTTATTTTCTGTTTCTCTTTCTATTTTGGTCTGCCAATGCAACCGCTAGATTATACAAAACTCCGAAGCTGTGCATTAAGGGCGCGGATTATTTGAGGAATTCATAGTTAGCTTTGCCATTTGACGACTCACCATCGATGTCAAATGTTTGTAAATGTAAGGGACTTAACTGTTGCGGTTATCAGTCCCTAGGCTTACAAAATACTTTAACTTAGGCAAAGGACAACACACACACCCATGACCGAGGGCGGACTCGAACTTCCGACGGCGAGGCAAGTCCGATTCCGCCACTGGTGGTGCATTATGCCAGGCAACACTTTCGGGTTCATAGGCCTACTCTCCACATGCAGGTTGTCCCCTCGAAGTTCAAAATGGTGTTGTGGTACTGAAGCAACTTTGGTCATCTCAAGACGAGGACCTGAAGTACGAGAATTTCACATAATGTAACACACCACATTTTCTTCTACAACAATTATTTCTTGCACATAATGAGAATTACACGCTTGAAAGAATTATGTACCATCTACACATCCTATGTTTCCACTTAATCTTCGTGTGTTTATATAGCCCTCCTCCAGCGCGAAACAAGGGCGCGTACACTACGTGATCAAAAGTATCCGGACACCCCAAAAACATAGGTTTTTCCATATTAGGTGCATTGTGCTGCCACTTACTTCCAGCTACTTCATATCAGCGTCCTCAGAAGTCATTAGACATCGTGAGAGAGCAGAATGGGGCGCTCCGCGGAACTCGGACTTCGAACGTGGTGAGGTGATCAGGTGTCACTTGTGACAGTAGCCTCTACGCGAGATTTCCTCACTCCTAAACATTTCTAGGGCCACTATTTCTGATGTGATAGTGAAGTGGAAACGTGAAAGGACACGTACAGCACGAAAACTTATAGGCCGACAACGCCTGTTGACATACAGACACCGCCGACAGTTGAAGAGGGCCGTACAGTGTAATAGACAGGCATCTATCCAGACATCACACAGTAATTCCAGACCGCTTCAGGATCCACTCCACATACTATAACAGTTATCGGGAGGTGAGAAAACCTGGATTTCATGGTCGAGCGGCTGCCCATAAGCCACATATCCGGCAAGTCAATGCCAAACGACACCTCGCTTGGCTTAAGGAGGGTAAAATGTGGACGACTGAACAGTGTAAAAACGTTGTGTGGAGTGAGGAATCACGCTATACAACGTGGCAATCCGACGGCAGAGTGTGGGTATGGCGAATGACCGATCAACGTTATCTGCCAGCGTGTGTAGCGCCAACAGTAAAATTCTGGAGCGGTGGTGTTATGGCCTGGTCGTGTTTTTCATGGAGGGGAGTTGCACCCCGTGTTGTTTTGCGTGGCACTATCACAGCACAGGCCTAAACTGATGCTTTAAACACCTCATTGCTTCCCAGTGTTGAAGAGCAATTCTGGGACGGCGATTGCATCTTTCAACACGATCGAGCACCGTAATAATGCACGCCTGTAGCGGAGTGGTTACACAATAATAACATCCCTGTAACGGACTGGCGCGCGTAGAGTCCTGATTTGAATCCTATAGAACACCTTTGGAAATTTTTGGAACGTCCACTCCGTGCCAGGCCTCACTGACCTACGTGATACCTCTCCTCAGTGCAACACTCCGTGAAGACTGGGCTTCCATTCCCCAAGAAACTTTCCAGAACCTGATTAAACGTATGCCTGCGAGAGTGGAAACTGTCATCAAGGCAAATGTTGGGCCAACACCATATAGAATTTCAGCATTACCAATGGAGGACGCCACGGACTGTAAGTCATTTTCAGCCAAGTGTCCGGATATTTTTGATCACATAGTGCATGTTCTGTCGGTACCAATCCTTCTTCTGACCATGGAGCCGTTTCTTCAATGTGTGGATTACCTTCTCGTTGTCCTCAAAATGTATTCCATGGGTGGCAATTTTAAATGACCCTATGGCGAATGACCACATCATCTCGCTGCTACAAATCTGATGTGACAGTCGTGGACGCTACAAATCTTGGGGCTCTACCGAATCGCCTTCTGCATCCAGTGTATAGGCGTGCGCCTGTCGACAGCAGACACTCCATAAACGTTTATGAATATTTCCACAGTCTCTCACTCTGCAGTGAGAACTTCAATAACGGCACGTTGCAAACATTCAAATGTTTGTAAATCTAACGGACTTTACTGCTGCGGTTATCATTTACTAGGCTTACGAACTACTTAAACTAACGTATGCTAAGGACAACACACACGCCCATGCCCGATGGAGGACTCGACCCTCCGACAGCGGGCACTTTGCTGTACCGTACTTGACATGCAGATGTCATTTTCAAACGGTCATGCGTTACGCTATGTCTCGAAAGATCGAGAAATTTTGCGCGCGCTATCATGGAACATCAAATAATTTATACGTAAAGTTTCCTATTCGTAATGTTGTTTTAGACAGAGAAAAAAATGCGTTGCATTACTTTCTGGGCAATCCTTGTAAGTATCTTACTTGAGAGAGGATTTGTCATAACTTTGGCACGCATTTATTGCTGTTGGAATTACTTGTTTTGTCATCATTAATCTTTATCCCTAGCAGCCGGACTTTCTTTGTATTTATGATATGCTTCCATGCACTGGAAATCACTTGTTTGTTTTCCGATTCAGGGTTAGAAGTATTGTAAGTTAGTGGATCTCGTTCGTCAAAGAGGTTAGAGCTCCTTTAGTATCCATCAAAGACAATCGCTACAATGCTGAAATATTATCAATTAAATCAACAATCAAATCGCTATAAATAAACTCTCGCACTTTGATTGTCAGTGATCCATAACACACTGTGTCACAATACAATGGCAACGATTGAAGGTAAAAATATGAGTTGTTGATTAAACAAAAGTAATAAATAAGAACCGCGGTGGAGTGGCCGAGCGTTCCAAGGCGCCTAGCTGCGGAGAGCGCCGCTGCTCGCCGTCGGAGGTCCGAGTCCTCCCTCGGGCATGAGTGTATTTGTTGTCCTTAGCATAAGTTAGTTTAAGTACTTTGTAAGCCGAGCGACTGATGACCAGGGTAGTAGTCTTACAAACATCTGAACATTTAATATTTAAGAATTATTCCCCAGAATAGCAGCTTGAGCAATGTCTTTTACCTACTAGGTATAATTTTTAACTTCAATGCCTTATTAAGTAAATTTATTTACACTTTTAATAGCAATTTTTTTCAACGAAAGCTATGAAACTTTCCACAAATAAATTGCCATCTAAACAATGAATAACAAACAAAACTAAGATGTAATGTTTATAAACGTGGACCGACAACAAATGGCAAGGACTACATACACGGTTAATTACTTGAACGCCATGAGGCGTGCTGTTTTTTTTTTTTTTTTTTTTTTTTTTTTTTTTTTTTTTTTTTTTTTTTTTTATAATAAAAAGTATGAAAAAATCGTGACACGTTTATCTTTCTTATACATACAAAAGTACGGGGGCGTGCTTAAAATGATTGCCTGTGACTGTTTGTTCCATTCGCAATATCCCTTGAGGCATAATATGTTATACATATTACTCGGCCGACTTTGCACTTCGGTGAAGGAAGCTGAAAACGTCTGCCGCTAGGGGGTTCAGAATCGAAGGAGTAACGGGAAGGTGTGTGACGTAACTATGGCGGTGTGCCAGAAAAGAGAAAAAACTACGAATTCGTTCACACAGTAAGATCCTCCCCTCCCCCTCCACTTCAGCATGACAACGCCAGAACACGCAAGAGCGCTGCCACATATGCAAATATCCGACGCATTGGGTTCATTGTCATCGACCAGCCATCATACAGTCCCTAGTTGACTCCGTCCCAGTTTTATCTGTTTCCAAAACTTAAAAAAACAGTGCTAGCAGAGGTGTGGGCGTGGCTCCACCAAGAAAGTCAAACAATTTCCAGGGGCGGAGAAGTGTTAAATGCACGGAGTCAACAACACGAGTCATGTTGTTGACGACTCGTGTTGTTGACTCCGTGCATATCACTAGTGTTATGCGCCGCCAGTGCTGGGGTCTGTTTTGAATCTTGACGAAGCACAGTATGCTGAGGAGCTTTCTGGGGATACACGGTTACAAGGTAAGTAACCACGTTTTCTTTTATTACGTTTTAGATTTTTATTATTTCGGGTATTAAGATTCTTGTATATTTTATCTGATGATGAAGGACTTGACCCCTGAAACGCGTCATACTTTAGTGTTTTATACACGATCTATGTGGTTGAACCTACTTGACAAAATAAGTATACAACCGCGACCTCACATCCATAATGAATATAATTAAGAAAATAGTTTCCTTTAATTTCATTACGAATATCAGTCCTGCTTGTATAGGTGGGAGTCAGCAGAATGTTTTCGCACTCTGAGGAGAAAGTTGGCACTGAAGGTTTTGTCAAAAGAGCTTGCATTAATAAAACAATGACTACCATAAAAGGAAACATTGTCCATTGTTCATTTCTTTTGCAACTAACATTCATTACCATCACATGTATATTAACAGTATGCATTATGTCTCCTGAGATGTGGCATACAAATTAGATCATCGAACTACATTATCGCCGTTCCGGAAGAACAATGACGAAACTGCAAAATCAATAAGTCCACGTTATTGCATCAGTCATCACAGAAATAGCTAGCGCTAACAGTAGAACATCGCGAGAACTGTAGTTATACATAGCACCGCTAGAGGCACTATGTATAATTGTAGTTCTCATGATGTTACACTGTATGCGCTACATATTTCTGAGATGACTGATGCAATAACGTCGACTTAATGATAGTTCTCCCGGAACGCCGAATGAAGCCACACACGAAACGCTCTTACAGCACCGAAGAAAGCCTGCGACTTATGCTACCCGCACACCTGATGCTCAATGCGGGTTGTGGGCCAAGTCCCAGTGGCCGTTAACCACGTAGGACTATTTTCTTCCGCGTGGTCACGGACCTCAGCAAATACGGCAGAATTGTATTCAGCAGCCATCAACCAGTTAGGCCTTCACATGCACAAAACATGTATACATAAGATGTGTAAGTCCCGTGTTAAGATAGGGAAACAGACAACGACAGTAGCGCTCCAAGCGAGGGGAAAGCGAACTTCGAATACGAAAAAAAATAGCGCGAACACATGTGTTTTAATTCGAAATAAGCGAATTAGACGCCAATATTTTTCATTTATACTATATGGACTGCGCTCTGTTCTAGTAGTTACGTGTATCTGGAAACTGAAAGGTTTTTCAGACCTTGCAAAGTAATATATTCGAGAATTCTCAGTAAAAAACTTATTAACTTGTCACATTTTTTTATTGGAAAATTATTTATGAAAATATTGCAGTTTCGACATTTTGGCCTGTATGACGTGGACATTCTTTGCCTTAGAACATCTTAAAATCTGAAATTAGCTGGCATTACCTGACAGAAGCTGGTTTCATAGTACTGTGATACAGTTTATGGCCTATTGTGTGCAATGCGCTCTTTGAATTGTGAATATATTGCTCGTACTCTCTCTTCTATCTGCATGAATATAAGAGGTATGTCCACAAAGTAAGTTCCGTTTGGTTATATAAACCAAACGTGAACAGATACAGAAAAAATATTTATTGTATAAAAATCTGCAACTGTTCAACTACTTTTCTACATAACTTCCTAAATTTTGTAGCCACTTGTCATAGCGTGGGACAAGTTTTTCATATGAGGTTGCCGCCTGTATATCCAATCATGTGGCAAACATGTTCTTTCAGCTCATCATCGTTGAAGTGTTGACCACCAAGGACAGATTTTAGGTATAAGAAGAGATGAAAGGAGTCTTCTTCTTACCTTGACGTTGCCGCCCGACCTCACAAGGCGAATGTGACCAAACAACTCTTACGGGAATTTCACTGGGACGTGTCTGATCATCTTTCGTACAGTCTCGCTCCTAGCGACTTTCTTCTTACACCTAAAACCTGTCCATGGCGGAAAACACTTCAGCGATGATGACGAGGTGAAAGAACATGTTACCACATGGTTGAATACACAGGCGGCAACCTTCTACGAAGGAGGCATACAAAGACTTCTGCCACGCTATGACATATGCCTACAAAATTTCGGAAGCTATGTAGAAAAGTAGTTTAATAGTTGTATATTTTTTTACGATAAATATTTTTTCTGTATCTGTACACGTTTGTTTTATATAACCAAACGGAACTTACTTTGTGGACATACCTCGTATAATATCGTGTGGAGTAAATGACTGCATTTTTTGCATGTAAAAAGACTCTGGTTTTGTTACACAGTGATCTGTGGGTTCATGTACATTTACCAATTTGTGTAAAGTGCTCCATTAAAATGCATTGTAAATAAATTGTTCATATTCTTTTTTACTTTAGTTTACAACTGTTTTACGTAGGGGAGACCGGGGCACGTTGGCCATTGGGGCAGGATGGCCCAGTCGAATTAGTTCATACAATACACGCCAGATCGTTTTAGGAATCAGTCAGAAAGTAGGTAGCACTGTCCATCTCCTTACACATGGCCAATATCGCATGCGTCAAAGTTTTGGATAAGCTGTAGTCCTTTAATTGTTTTTGTGCGTGTTTCAGTAAAATTCTACTCGTCGGTTAATGTGTGTTATTTAACTTTTGCTTGCTTTAGGCGCAACGGGGTGAGTAGTATAATAAAAGGTGGTACTTTAAGGATTATTTCTATATGGCATACAGACTTAATTGCTTCAGTGAGTTTCCTAAAGAACAGAATTTATTGTAAAGATGGCGATGGGACAGGTTGGCCCAGACATGAAAATGTTCAAATATTTGTATAGTCTATGGGACTTAACTAGGGGTCATCAGTCCCTAAACTTACAAACTACTTATGAACTAACTAAGACTAAGGACGGCACAAATATCCATGCCGAGGGGGGGATTCGAACCCCGACCGTAGTGGCCGTGCAGACCGTGACTGGAGCGCCTCAGTCCCCTCGGCCACCGCGGCCGGCGGCCCAGACGGGACGGAGTGCTATGGCCAGCCGAGACAACCTGTCACGTTCTATAGCAGCTGTACTTATTTAAACTCTATGAAAGGTTTGTTACTTTTAATGATAACAACGTTTATAATTCTTCCAGTTTATTGAATTATTAACATAATTGTCGAAGTTAAACATATTTTGATACGTTTCACAGACATGACCGGACATAAAGGTCATCTCTTGCTGATGTTACCCATGGATGACCTTGGCCTTGTCTTTTTGGCCCACTTTAGGTTACGGTATAACACTAAAAGTGGGTCTTTGCGATCGCCTTTTGACAGATCTAAATTTAATTGAAAATAACGGCTTAAACGTTCATCTGACTCGAAAATTGAATACATGAATTTGTAGAAGAGAAAATTCTCTACAACTTTCCTCTTTTATATATATTTTTTTAAATTTCTCATAGTTTCAAAGATATTTGCAAAAATAACGGCGATTTTACTATGTCTGTCTGTCCATAACGTTTTCCCACTTTTTAAGTCGAATCATTCAACCAATCAGCACCAAATTTCACAGACATAATTGTTGGGCGCCAGAGACCAGAACCTCCCTTTTTCAAACTTTGGGACGAAACATACCTTTGTAACACTAACGAAAGCGTTTGTAATGTAATTGTAACTGCAAACAAACAGTTCATCTGACACGAAAATTGAATAACCAGATTTGTAGAGGAGAAAATTCTCTACAACTTTCCTCTCTTATATTTTTTTTCGTTACTCGCAACGTTAAAGAGATATTTGCAAAAATAAAGGCGATTTGAGACCATCCTTTGATTTTACGACAACCAGGTGTTGGGACATGTCACGTGACATTCCTCGCCCAGAACTCTCTCTGGCATACGCCATCTTGCTTTGTGTATTTGATACTTTCCTTATTAAACTTACGCGTTGTCATTTCAAAGCAATTTTTTCCTTTATTTCTAAAACGGTTTCGGACAACCTTATTAATTAGCTAGAGTAATGTTCTTCAATTAGAGTTGTGCATATGTAAGAATACTCCCTCCAAGTACAATCAATGCATCTACTAAAATGTTTGTCTGACATGGTTGCTATGGGTGCTTTTAACGTAGATTGTATTACCTTTTCTGTAATTCAGATATGACTTTGTTCTGCGCTAAAATAAAGAGCAAATATTCTGTTTCAAACCGTGATGACGTTTTCTTTTACAGCTACAATAACAAACGGAATAAGTGTGGTAATATTGAAGTCCACATAAATCTAGTACTTAATCTATACACAAATTACTACTATCATTACGTCATGTACAGTACAACATTCATTGTAAAAGTATCTCTCCAGTTTATGTATTTATAATAAAAAAAGTTTTGCTTACAATTCGTCGGTATGCATTTCGTGGCATGTTCTCTAAATAGAACAAATCACTTTTCAGGGAAAGCGCTGTTACCTTTGAACAACTTGGAATCTTGCAGAACATATTTCAGTTCAGTTAACAAGAGTGTCTTCAGGGAGGTCGATGCTTTGCGGTCATTTGTTCATGTTCGTTCTGGGTTGTTCATTGAGAATTTTGCTCAGTTTTTTTTTTAATTTTTTTAATTACAGATGAGCCCTAGCAAGATTCTAACCACCGTCTAACATGTTCATACATCACAAACTAATTCGTCGCCCATTTCGTTACGGCGAACAGCTGCGAGAGTAATCGGTAATTCTCGTACCATCTATGGCAGGTGTTAACTGCTAACATGGAATTTTAAGATATTAGATTATAATTCATTGTCCTAAGAACGTCGTGTTTCTTGATAATTTTCAATGCGCCATTGATTTGAAATGACAGTGCACGCGTTATAATAAGAAAAACATCAAATACAGAAAGCAAGATGGCGGATGTAAAAGAGAGTTTCGGGCGAAGGATGTCAGCTGACTGATTTTCGAACGCCAAATGTATGCTTTGTTCCATCCAGACTATAGTAATTCGTCCGAACGCCAAATGTACGTTACGTCCGTCCCAGGCTATAGTCATTCGTAACCACTACAGACAAAGAAAATAAACTTTGAATAAACTACCAAGGCAAGACAGGTGATAATATTTTAAAGGAAAAATATAGTGAAAATGTGGGAGAGATATTAAAATGATAGTTTGAAGAGGTAAAAGTTCAAAAACGAGTATATTTGTCAAAGCTAAACTCAAATTATGGCTATTTGTTAAGATACGGTCAGAAAGAATATTACGTGTTGGTGCATAGATACTGTCACAATAGTAGAGTTATAATCGTATCGCCCATAATTGTTTATTATCTTCGTCCGAAATGTTTGCAAAAAATCATAAAACTACAAATCTAAAGTGGGTCGTAAAACACGTCAGTGCCTTTTTTTACAGTTAATGTTGCCTGAAATCGCGTCTAGGTGTTGAAAACTACACTTAGTGATACTCCAATAGCTGTAGCCACTTCCTTCTGTGTGTGTCCCGCCTCCAAAAATGATCAAATGTTTGTAGAACTTATGGCACTTAACTACGGGGTCATCAGTCCCTAAGCTTACAAACTACTTACGAACTAGCTAATACTAAGGACGGCACAAATATCCATGCCCGAGGGGGGGATTCGAACCCCCGACCGTAGTGGCCGTGCAGAGCGTGACTGGAGCGTCGCAGACTGCTCTGCCACCGCAGCCTGCTGAACTCAACTGCTTGTGTAATTAGTTTGGTAGAGTAAACACAAGTCAACACCAAACCCCTCTGCACCAACTCTTATTACCACTATCTCGGTTGACGTAATGCTGCTGTCTCCACTTCGTAGAACTGACAGAAAGACGACGAACCATCTGTCATCCATTGTCATTCTGCCGATGACAATACTCAACGATCCCCTAATTGTTTTGACCAGTATATATTCATCCTTCCACTTTAATAAAAATTTACACACCACTGAAAGTTTAAATACTCATTCCGTGACAAGATATGAGGAAGAACGTTTAGGGTTTAACGTCCCTTCGACGTCGTGATCATTAGAAACGGAGCTCACGCTGGGATTTTTCGGTAAAGGTGGGGAAGGAAATCGGCCATGTTCTTTTAAAGATTCCGGCATTTGCCTGGAGGTATTTAGGGAAATCACGGAGGTGGATTTGAACCACCGTTCTTCCGAATGCGATTCCATTGTGTTACCACTGCACTATCTCGCTGGGTCAAGATGTAAGTTCAAAAGTTGAATAACAACTCCATCAACAGCTAACAGCTACTAACACTGAGGTCTCCATTAAATGAGAGAAACTACGAAAAACGTATGCGAATGGAAATAAAGCTGAATAGGAACGATATATTAACGAAGCATTTAATTCCAGTGGTTCACGCACGTCGCCACACGCCGTCGGGTGGCTTGCGGAGTTGAAAATGAAATGTTTGTGAAGCGTATGGGACTTGACTGCGGGGCCATCAGTCCCTAAACTTACAAACTACTTATGAACTAGCTAATATTAAAGACGGCACAAACATCCATGCCCGAGGAGGGATTCGAACCCCTGACGGGGAACGGCCTCGCGCATCGCAGCATAGCGCCTCAATGCGCTCGGCCGCTCCGCCGCGGCATGCTTGCGGAGTATGAATGTAGATGTAGATTCGAATGTAACAACAAATTTGATACATCCTGTTCAATGTGAACTTAACAAGAGAATAAAATTCATTTATCGGTCTCCATACACGTATACTAAAATGACGCCGGCCGCGGTGGCCGAGGGGACTGAGGCGCTCCAGTCACGGTCTGCACGGCCACTACGGTCGGGGGTTCGAATTCCCCCTCGGGCATGGATATTTGTGCCGTCCTTAGTCTTAGCTAATTCGTAAGTAGTTTGTGAGCTTAAGGACTGATGACCCCGTAGTTACGTCCCATAAGTCCCACAAACATTTGAACTTTTTTTTTTTTTTTTTTTTTAATCTGACATCTGCCCTTTGCCTAGTTAGTTGTGGTTCGCGCGCGTTCCGTTTTAATCCTATAATGAAAGGACAGTTTTCGTCCTGAAGTTGAATTGTATGTTGATTGTTTTATGTGTGAATTCATATGTGGTTCTATAATGTAATTATCATACAACGTTTTACGTGACATAGTAAATAATGTAAATGAATGTATGTTTGCAAATAACATGGGAGTTGAACTGCCAATTCCCATAACGAATAAATTATATAATTTATAGTCTAAAACGGCCAAAGTTTTTTTTTTTTCACAGAATTTTTGGAGGCTGTTGATTCGCATATATTCAAGACTACAAAAATGCCTTTGTTTTAATCACTGTCGTCGCACCTTGCACTTCATTTCCGGGGCACTTTCTTCTTTTCGCAATTATAAAACCGAGCGGAACTTCTTTGAACTTTTTTATGTTCTCCGTCCATCGTGTATGGTAAGGATCCCATACCGCAGAGCAGTACTCCAGAAGACGAAGGATGAGGGTGGTGTAAGCCGTCTTTAGTACAATTTTAGCATCTTATAAGGGTTCTGCCACAATAATTCAATAATTGATGTTTGATTTGCCTTCCCGTTGCATTTTCTATGAGTTATTTTCAATTTAAGTTTCTTGTACTTGTCACCATCAAGCTATTTAGAGAAATACATTTATATTTGTTTTATTTATCGAAAAATTGAAGTTGAATGAGATAGGTTTAGTAGTGATGAGGTGTACTTCATATTATATACTTTTTAGAATCACTTATCACTTTTCCATCATGCAGGTATCGTGAGAAAATTCTACTATAATTCATTTTGATCTTATGACTATGTTACTGTAGGATAAAGGACAGCCGTACCTGCAAACATTTAGATCAGCTGCTCCGATTATACACAAACTCGTTTATACAGCTTATCACCAGACAAGATAACACAGCACTTCCTTGTGGAACCAGAGATATCACCTGAGATTCTCTAAATGACTTCCTGTCTATTGCTGCGATCTTTTTCCATCCTGTCTGGAAAAATAGAAACCGTTCACCCGACTGAGACAACACTCTATAGGTACGTTAGTTGATTAGAAGATACTTGTAAACAACGGTGTCGAATGCATCCTGGAAATATAAAAAAATAGAATCAATTTGAGATTCCTCGTTGATAGCACTCGTACTTTCTTGTGAATTAAGCACTAGTTGCATTTCATAAGAGCAATATTTTTAAAATCCGCGTTGATAGTTGCTTACACTTTAAATAAGAATAGCTGTTAATCGGTCATAGCAAAATACGAGTACCGAGCGAGGTGGCGCAGTGGTAATACACTGGACTCGTATTCGGGAGGATGGTGGTTCACATCCACCTCCGACCATCCAGATTTATGTTTTCCGTGATTTCCCTAAATCACTCCAGGCAAATGCTGGGATGGTTCCTTTGAAAGGGCACGGCCGATTTCCTTCCGTATCTTTACCCAACACTCCGAGCGTAAGCTCCGTCTCTAATGACCACGCTGTCGACGGGACGTTAAACTCCAAGCTTCCTTCCTTACTTCCTTCCAAAATACGAATATAATAGTTCTTATCGACAAGATAAACACCACTGAAACCAGTTGAGGTCGAATGGTCACACATTAAGAAAGCGTTTCTCAGCCTAATACTTAATTATCCTGTACACGTATTCTACAAAATATAAGTTGGTAACGATCAAAGTTATATTATCTTGATGATACTACAAGGAATACAAAATTATGAAATACGAGCATAAACATTTGATATAATCAAATGTTCAAATGTTTGTAAATCTATCGGACCAAACTGCGTGGTCATCGGTCAGTAGCTTACAAACTACTTAAACCAAGGTAAACTAACCTACGGACAACACACACACCCATGCCCCAGGGAGGACTCGAACCTCCACGGCGAACAACCGCGCGCTCCGCAGCGAGACGCTTTAGACCACTCGGCTACTCCACCGCGGCTTGATACAATCACTATGAATTTGATACAAAGTACCTCGGAATTACTTACAAATAGCGGTTTTACATTTTTCTGGGGGCTTAATTGATAATAATGTACATAAAGTATCTGGAAAAGAGCCTCGATAATTTTCTCGTTTCATCAGTCGAGGAAAAATACGCGTAGCTTCGTGCAGGAGTTGGTGACGGTTTGTATATCTCTCGTAATTACGGTATTCAGTTTCCACTAAAGTTGGCATTAGTAGCTGATTAAAGTTATGAAGCAGGAACAGAAAGCCTGGTAACAGTCATGACGTGTAGCCTTTCGCTGTATTCGACTGTTATTTTGCGATAATTTTGTCGGTTGATTTGTTATCCGCAGCAGCCTCGCCGACGAATTTCCTCTCGGTCGATTGGATTTTAAGGTCAATAACGGGAGTGGCGGGAGTAGGTTGCGTTATTACATGTCGCCTGAGATTGGCAATAACAGCCAGCTGGCTGTATCCGGCCACCCGATTATATCATATAAATGACCGGCCAGCAGATGCTGTGCGTTACGTGCGCTGTTTACAAATAGGGAGGTGCGGAAACATGGCAGTCATAACCAAGTGTTGTTTCGTTTGCGCCAAGAGAACGACTGGATGGTTCTCAAGTTCCGTTTCATTAATTAAAAAACGTGACCTAAATTAATATTAACAGTCCAACATGTCAACTCTTCGGCGTTACGTGTCTGATGTTTGTGTTACTAGCTGAAAACCTGGCGTTGCCCGGGTATTTATTTATTTGTTCCTGCCTTGAGGTAGTACGTCTCCTTCTATCTGTCCATTTCCTTCTTTCTGAAAACATTATTGGAGCATATATAAGAAACGAAGTTTAAATAACAATTACATTAATGTAATTAATTTCACTTATTTTTTAGGAAATGTCACTGATAAAGCGGGACTGAAAAATGTTCCTATCAGATTGCAGAAGTCTATGCACTTACCGTTATGATTGTAATAATATTGCCGGCCGCGGTGGCCGAGGGGACTAAGGCGCTCCAGTCATGGTCTGCACGGCCACTACGGTCGGGCGTTCGAATCCCCCCTCGGACATGGATATTTGTGCCGTCCTAGTTCGTAAGTAGTTCATAAGTAGTTTGTAAGTTTAGGGACTGATGACCCCGTAGTTAAGTCCCACAGACTATACAAACATTTGAACATTTGAATTCTTTTGTAATAATATCACAGATCGATCACTTGATGGAATGCTCGAAACGTCAAGTAGATTTTTTTAAAGAGATGCTTTATTTATGTATTCTTATATTTCCTTATTCGCATGCTTATCCTTACAGAGAAAGAGCTGAAGACATTGTAGCACGCATAGACCAAGGATATGGTCTGTGGCATCACATTTCGCTGTATGTGACCTCCTTGCTATAGAGTCGCAAATGTCATCGCTGGCCTTCAGTCCGAATTTTTTAATAATTTGACGACTTTCAACCACCATATCTTCCACCCCCTTTTAGCTATCTGACAACAATTACACACAGACCATTCGTTTGCGTTCTGTAGTTTTCGCTGCAATGCGAAATATTAACACACACACGTAGAATTTTATATACACCGATAACTTTCCATCCCAATATACTCCACCCTTTTATCATTATCAACCCTCAAGCAACAATGCAACCAATAATACCATTTTCAAAGAGTAATTATTGTTACGCATTTCGCGTTATATTCTTCAAATTACTAAATATCCATCAGATCGCTATAAAACCGTGTCTAAAACCTTCCTCAGGTATAAATTAGTAACTGTACAAATATTTAAGTCTCTGCGTCTTGTCGTTCGGACGTGATAAGCGTACACAGAACAGACATTCACATTAATATATATATATATATATATATATATATATATATATATATATATATATATATATATATATATAGATAGATAGATAGATAAATAGCTATCCGATCGCCATAAAACCGTGCCTAAAGCCTTCCCCGGGTAGACATTAGTAACTGTACAAATTTTTAGCTCTTTACATCTTGTAGTTCAGACTTGATAGACGCCGGCCACGGTGGCCGAGGGGACTGAGGCGCTCCAGTCACGGTCTGCACGGCCACTACGGTCGGAGTTTCGAATCCCCCCTCGGGCGTGTTATTTGTGCCGTCCTTAGAATAAGTTAGTTCATAAGTAGTTTGTAAGTTTAGGGACTGATGACCCCGTAGTTAAATCCCATAAGCTTTACAAACATTTGAACTTCGTATTGGACGACCCCTGCAGAAGGAAAATATTGAACTCGTTTTACTCACCGTCTCTAATGACCACGTTGTCCATGGGATGTCAAATCTTCTTTCCCTCCTTCTTTCTAGTGGTAGTTAAATCTTCTTTCCCCGCGTCGAAGTGGCCGAGCGCATTGAGGTGCTATGCTCCGATTCGCGAGGCCGTTCTCCGTCGGAGGTTCGAATCCTCCGCTCATCGTAACGGCAGAAGAAAGATTTATCTTATTCTCCGAAAAGATTTGATACTTAAATGCGCACAGTAGGCGATATCTTGAAGCATCACAGGTTAACACACACAATATATTTCTGTGTTCATAGAAAAAATGGGAAGCAATATTCAGAAACAAATTTACAGATATCAGCTGGGACCAGTGTGTTTCCTTTAATTATTATAATGGTGTCTTGTTACACGAGTACAATGAATAAAAGTTAAGTGCCTGGGGAGGTACAGCTTGGAAGGAGTAATTGTCCAAAAGCGGTCAGAAAGTAAGGAATAAATGGAATAATAATCATGTTATTCCTACCATATATGTTATTTTTAGAATGAAACAGAATGAAATAAGTATTAAAATAGGAAGCCTGGTAATTAGTAGTAAAATGTTTAGGACACATCAGATTGGTTTCTACAGGAAGTTCCCCCCATTCGACCTTAAGTGAATATGCATTAATCTCATAATTTCAACTTCATATTCTTTCTTAAGTGGAAACTGAAATGTCGGACAATACCTAACTTAATAAAATAATAATTAAAGCAGTCAAGATCCCCTATGATGTTTTCGATCTACGTGGGTCATCATCAGATCATGCCCGTGCTGAGGAGCTGGCCCCTTCTTGCTCCACAAGAGATGGGCCACCTCCTCACCAAGGACATGATCTGATGATGACCCAAGTACATCGAAACAGTTCATCACAATTAAATAAATTAAAATATCTTACGCGAAATTACTGCGTTAATTATTATTTTATTAAAAATTTGCAGATCGCTGTTATTTCCGTAGGAAAAATGTACCACAAAATATTAAATGCCCAGCTTGCCTAAACGACATGGACTTGTTGAAGTAATATATATCTCCAAACTTTGAAAGCATTACTAGAGAATGAATGTAGTGAATTTGCCACGGATCTTCACATGTGTAGAGTAAGCTGACGTAATGTTTGTGTATGGTTTTTCCGATGGGAATTGCAGAGCTGCTGAGCGAGAATGCCAACAATGATTTCCGAATTGCTGAGTGCCAGATAGACTTTTGTGGCAGCATAATTCACTCCTTCCTGTACTAAAGTTAGGTTTAACCTTGAGTAGTGAATATCACCCTTTCTCCTAGTGTTGTAGCTATGCACACTGCTGTTACTTTTGAATTGGGTCGGATTGTTAATAACAAATTTCATGAGTGAATACATGTATTCTGAAGCTACAGTGAAGATCCCTAGATCCCGAAATAAATATCTGCAGGATGCTCTTGGGTTGGCTCCAGCAGTTATTCTGATTACACACTTTTGCGCAATGAATACTTTTTTACTCAATGTTCAATTGCTCCAGAATATGATCCCATATGAAACCATTGAATGAAAATGGGCTTAGTAAATTAATTTACTGAGATGTATATCACCAAATTTTGCAATGACCCTGATAGCATAAGCAGCTGAACTCAAACGTTTCAGGAGATCTTCAATGTGTTTATTCCAATTCATCCCTCGTCAATGCAAACACCTAAAACTTTCGAATATTCTACCTTTGCTACAGATTTATGTTCAACGTATAAATTTATTAATGGTGTCATGCCATTTACTGTATGAAACTATATATATTAGGTTTTATCAAAGTTTAATGAGAGTCCATTTGTAGAGAACCACTTAATAACTTTCTGAAAGATATCATTTACAATTTCGTCAGTTAATTCCTGTTTATCAGGTGTGATAGCTATACTTCTATCATCAGCAAAAAGAACTAGCTTAGCATCTTCGTGAATGTAGAATGGCAAGTCATTAATATATTAATAAGGACCCAAGACCGAACCTTGTGGGACCCCATTTTTGATAACTCCCCGGTTAGAGGAATTAATTGTTTCATCTATATCATGTGAACTGCTTATTTGAACTTTCTGCACTCTTCCAGTTAAGTATGATTTAAACCATTTGTGCACTGTCCCACTCATACCACAATACTTAAGCTTATCTAGAAGAATCCCATGATTTACCCAATCAAAAGTCTTTGAGAGACCACAAAAAATCCCAACTGGTGATATACGGTTATTCAAAGCATTTAATATTTCATTAGTTAACGTTTATAAAGCATTTTCAGTTGAAAAGCTTTTTTTTAAAACCAAACTGACAGTTTCTTAGAACTTTATTTTTACTAATGTGTGAAGCTACTCGAGAATACATAACTTTTTCAAAAGTTTTGGATAAAGCTGTCGGAAGTGATACGGGGCCGTAGTTCTTAAAATCGGACGTATCCCCTTTTTATGCAAAGGTTTAACGATAGCATATTTCAGTCTACCCGGGAAAATACCCTGCTTTAAAGAGCTATTACATATACGACTGAGAATCCTTTTTATCTCTTAGGAACAAGCTTTTAATTGCCCTGCTGGAAATGCCATCAATTCCATGTGACCTTTTACTTTTGACAGAGTTTATTATTTCCTAATTTCTGGAGAGGTGGGTGGAATTTCAATTGTATCAAATTGTGTTGGTATGGCCTCTTCTATTAACTGCCTTGTTCCTACTAATGAGCATTTAGATCCTATTTTCTCTACAACATTTAAAAAGTAATCATTAAAATGTTTTCAACTTCTGACTTTTTGTTAATAAAGTTTTCATTTGTTTTGATGGTAATACCCTCTTCCTCTGCTCTTGGGTGCCCTGCCTCCCTTTTAATAATATTCCAATTTTTTTAAATTTTATTTTCAGAGGAACTAATATCAGACGTGATGCACGTGCTTCTTGATTTTTAATAACTTTTCTTAATGTAGCACAATAGTTTTTGTAATATTTTATTATTTCTGGGTTATTACTCTTTCTTGCGGATAGATATAGTGCCCTTTCTCGGTTACAAGATATTTTTATTCCTTTAGTAAGCCATGGTTTTTTTGTATGATTTCTTACAATTATATTTAACTAATTTCTTAGGGAAACAGTTATCAAATACCCTTACAAATGTATAATGAAAGACGTTATATTTTAAGTTAACATCATGTTCCTTATACAACTCATCCCAGTCTAACGGCTGTAAACTTTCTTTGAAATTTCTAGTTGGTAAGTCATTAATCGAGCGCACAACTCTGAAGGACTGTTTCGAATTACTGAACGGAGCTATCTCATATACTGTTACTAGCTGTGCACCATGATCACAAAGATCATTCTTAAATTGACAAGCATTTACGTTGTTAAACTTATCTTGTTCTATACAAAAGTTATTTATCAATGTACTGCTGTACCTACCCGAGTAGGTAAATCAATAACGGATGTCAGATTGAATGAGCCAAGTAAGACTTCCAGGTCTTTCTTCCTCTTACACTCTTTCAGTGAATCTACACTGAAATCACCACAAATAATAATTTACTTCCCCCTATCTGAGAGATAGTACAACAAGGCATACAAGTTTTCCAGGAATAACTGGATGTTTCCTGAAGGGGACATATACATTGTTACAATTATAAGATAATCATCATTGAGTTTAAGCTGGCAGGCACATGCTTCAATATGATGATAGTGATAGTTTTTGACATATATGGAAACTCCTCCTCTTAACTTATTATCTCTACTTACATTTGAAGCTAATTTATATGCACTGACATTCACATTTTCCATACCAGTGACAATGTGATGTTCAGACAGGCATAGTATATCTATTACATTATCAGTTTCTATGTCACCTAAACAAACCAAAAGCTCATCTATTTTATTCTTTAGTCCCCCAATATTCTGGTGAGAAATGCTAACATTATTTTTTACTTTACTTTTGTGAGAAACATTTGGTTTTTCAACATTTTTAGCACCTGCCAGACTGAGCGTTTCACTGCACACTGATCTTATCCTAAAAAAAGAAGTACTTCCATGAATTGCAGTGTCCCCCCTTAAGGACTTTGCTCTCAACCCAGCCAGTTTCCCCTTCTCTTTTCTATTGAGATGCAGGACCTGCCTAGTGAAATCCCACCTATCAATAGCATCAACAGGATCCAAACCTATGTCTGACAGAGTAGCCGCCCTAAGCAGTTGATCAATCTCCATATTGACCCTCCTGACAGAGCGGTTCAGTTGGGGTCGATAATACCGCATGAAAGCAGGTAACAGTCCAACATTTGTCTGGCTCGTTGCATAAGCTATTTTAACCAGGTCACACTCAATAGGCCTACTGTAGCCCTGATACCTATCAATGCTGTTTCCCACCCCACCCACTATCATAACATGATCTTGTTTTGTGAAACCCTTACACAAGGAACCTATATCCTCTACCACCTGGCTAAGACCCGCACTGGGTTTGAAAAAGTTTGTGACCTGGTACTTGTCACCTAGTTTTTCCTGCAAAATCTGGCCCACACTCTTCCATGGCTACTTCCTAACAATAGAACTTTCCTCCTACTATCTACCTTTTTAACCTTTTTAACCGATGGTTTCCTAGTGAAAGTCTGTTGTTTCTTAACAACACCTACTTCTGAAGGAGACTCTTCCTCACTTAACTGTGGTAGCAAGGCAAATCTGTTGGTTGTGCCAATTGTGAAGCTGTCAGAAACTATACTCTCTCTGTGGCCCCTGTTCCCTGCTACCACTTACCACCCCTGCTCACCCTTCTCCCCCCTTAACCTCGTAAGTTCCTCCCTAGCATTATCCAGTTCAGCCTGAAAGGCTTTAATCTTCCCTTACTGTTCAACTATTTTTCTGTCCCTTGAACACTCTTTACAAAACAGAGGAAGAGACTCGTTTGCTTCCCTCTTTCCCACACCACTAGTTTCCCCTCCCCCCCTCTCCGAATGAAACCACTTGTCACAACAGCTGCATTGAAACCCAGCACGAACAAACCTACTGCAGCTAAAACAAATTGCATTCATGATTGTTACGAGGTTTACTTACGTGATATCGACAATATATATTAACTATAGATACAAAGGGTTACTAGATTTGTTTATGACACTAAAATATGTGTAAGCTGTTAGTAAATGCACTTAAAATTGCGGTATAACACTAAATCTGCACTCGCGAAATTTGCCTATGAATATACACAAAACAACTTTTTGCGATTACTGAGACAATGCGCGAAAAAAGAAAAAACCTTTAATGGTGAGCTTGAAGAGCACACAAATAAACGTATTCAATTAGTTAACTGTGTTAAATGCACTTAAAATTACGAAGAAGCGCTAAATATGCACACTCGAAATTTAGGCCTAACAATGACGTATGTAAACAAACAGAACTTTTAGTTATTATTGGATCAATACGTGAATAAAAGGAAAGCATTTATTGGTAAACTTTACGAGCACACTAATAAATGTTTTAGCTACTTAACAGTGTTAAACTACGTTTTATTTCTACCTAAATAACTTATATTTTCCGATCGCACTGACACTGCACGTCTGGCCTTGTGCAGGGCTACCAACATTGCACCGTAGCAAATTTTACATACAAGAAAACGGTCTAGCAATAGGTTGTGCGTTTGCAGGTCAGATGGTAGATATCTTTCTCAACGCGTATGAAAAGGCTTTTCTAAAGGAAAACGTTAGGCATAGAGATAAAATACACATATATGCGAGGTATGCTGACGATATACTTTTAGTATATGAAGGTTCCGAGGGAAAAATAAATGACTTTGTAAGTGACCTGATCAAGATGCATAATAGCAAATCATTCACGATTGACCATGAACAACAAGGAATTTTAAATTACTTTGAAGATTGGGAATGACAATAAAAAGCTAAAGTTAGGCATTTATAGGAAACCCACATTTAAAGCTGCTGTTATTAATATAAAGTCATGTCACCCTCGTAGCCACAAAACTGTCTTTTTTAAAAGTGCCCTCCATAGAGTTAATTCAATTCCGTTGACCCCTGAAAACATGGAATACGAAATGAAGGCTCTTAGACAAATAGCTGTAGAAAATAATTATGATGCAGGTTTGATAGACAGATTGGAAAAGACGATAACACGTAAGAGTAACTACCCGACGACAACTCGCACAAATATAGAGTTACATGATTCTGGGGACCCATCTCCTACAAATTGGCGAGACTATTTAAAAAGAGAGACGTTAAAATTGCTTTTAGAACCGACAATAAATTGGAACATAGGATGAAGCATAAGACTGATGCAGAGGTGAACTGGATGGGGAAACCGGGAGTATATCAAATAAAGTAGTAAGATTGTGATATGAAGTATGTAAGACAAACCGGAAGGAATTTTAAAGTTCGTTTTAAAGACCACGGTAATGGAGAGAATGGCTCATCTGCAGTAGCGAAGCACCTGCAAATCGAACATTCGTTGGGCTCCACAAATGATGGTTTGAAGGTCGTACACTATGAGGACAAAGGTTGGTTGTTATCCAATTTGGAAGAAATTAAGATCTTTTGTGCATTGAGGGAAGATTTTAGCAACGTACTCAATGAGAAGACAGAACTATCTAAAAGCCGTTACTGGGCACATTTCAGCAATCTCCTCCTTGAGAAGCACTGATATGTCCTCCTGTTTTAAATATCTACGTCTTGCTTTTAACATCACTGAGTAACTTAGGGCGTATTTCCATTACAACACCTTCAATTTTAGAGGGTGACTTTATGAATAAGTGTTAGATGCCTGGACAATACTATATTTGGTCACAAATGACAGCTGTTTTGGATAATCTTTGAAGCTGAGAACTGCTGTCTGTTAGTGCACAACTTTGTGCTATCCGATGAACATATGGCTTAGCTCGACGATTTGTTACTTTTCAAGATGTTGCCTAGCGGCAGACAAGTTTTATGGTTGGTTAGTATGTTAGTTTAATTTGAATATTTCTAGTTGAGTCGTCGATATATAGCGCCCTATTTTATTTTATGTTTCCTTGGTTTACAGAACTTGATAACGAGATAATGTTCTCCCGAAACATGTCATTCTGACATATAAATTTTATTATTGACAACTGGTGCGAGATTTGCATTAATAATATGAGTTGAGATTGAACTAACACAACGAACGTATGCCAGATGGAAGAATTATTAATGCTATTAATCAATATAAATATCTCTATTCATGGATCATATGTTGAAAACAGTAGACTGGCAGGGCGGGATTAAAATAGGTGAAAACAAAATAAGCAGTCTCACATATGCAGATGACTTAGTTGTAATGGCAGATTCGATTGAAAGGTTGCAAACTAATATTTCAGAGCTCGATCAGAGGTGCAAAGATTATGATATGAAGATCAGCATCTCCAAACCGAAAGTAATGTCTGTGGGAAAGAGATTCAAACAGATTGAGTGCCAGATAGGAGGAACAAAGTTAGAACAGGTAGACAGTTTCAAGTACCTGGGATGTATTTTCTCACAGGATGGCAACATAGCGAAAGAACTGGAATCGAGATACAGCAAAGCTAATACAGTGAGTGCTCAGCTAAGATCAACACTCTTTTGCAAGAAGGAAGTAAGTACCAAGACTAAGTTAGCAGAGCACCGCTCTATCTTTCGACCAACTTTGTTGTATGGGAGTGAAAGTTGGGTGGATAGATGTTACCTTCTTCATAAGGTAGAGGTTACAGATATGAAAGTAGCAAGAATGACTGCAGGTACTAATAGATGGGAACAATGGCAGGAGGGTGTCCATAATGAGGAATTTAAAAGAAAAACTGGGAATGAACACCATAGATGAAGCAGCTAGAGCGAACAGACTGAGATGGTGGGGTCATGTTACACGCATGGGAGAAGCAAGGTTACCTAAGAGACGCATGAGCTCGGCAGTGGAGGGTAAGAGGAATCGAGGTAGACCAAGAAGAAAGTACTTAGATTCGGTACAGAATGATTTTGAAGTAAAAGGCATAACATCAGACCAGGCATCAATGTTAGCATTGAATAGGTGATCATGTAGGAATTTTATTAGACTGAACGCTGAAAGGCATAATCAGTCTCTAATGATGATGATGATGATGATGATGATGATGATGAGACCGACGAAGAGATGAAGTGAACAATTTTTATGGAGACGAAACGGATTAAAAGGCCCAATCCTTGCTTAGAATGTGATAAATGGAACGACGACACCAATAGAAATTCTACTAAAGAAATTTTTCTTATTTATTATGGCGCTGGGACCGGTTGTAGCAAGAAACCAAGTAGAAAATATAAAATTTAAGTTTGTGGTTTCTTCATAATGGATGGACTGAAACTATTACTTACAATATTGGTTGACATAGAGGCCGAGGGGACTGAGGCGCTTCAGTCACGGTCTGCACGGCCACTACGGTCGGGGGTTCGAATCCCCCCTCGGGCATGGATATTTGTGCCGTCCTTAGTTGTAGCTAGTTCATAAGTAGTTTGTAAGTTTAGGGACTGATGACCCCGTAGTTAAGTCCCTTAAGCTTAACAAACATTTGAACATTTTTTGACAGTATAGACATCATTAACTAAATGGATACTTTATCGGGGCACACAGAAATGTTCCATTTAACGTGGTAACATGGATAAAGATAAGGCACGCCTTACAATAATTTTGTTTTCGTGTAAAAGCTGTGGGGAGCTGGCGGCGCGTTTCGCAGCGCACGTTGTGCGGCACACGCGCTGTGTCAGCGGCTTCCCATTGTACACTGCAAATAGCCGCTATTGACAAAGCGGACGTCCTGCGTCTACGTCGATAATATTTGCTGTGTGTAACATTTGGGATTAGAAACGTTTTTGCGAGGCCGCACAAACCAGCGGGGGCAGCGCGCAGGATCAGCATCCCGAATGCCGCCCTGTGCGGCCATCGCGATAAGATATCGGCGTATCGGCGTGCATCTTTGATCTCGAAAAACGTGCAGTTGCTAGCGGTGACACATTTTAGTCTTGGTTTTTTAAAAGACGACAGATCAAAATAACCGCCGGCATCAAAGTACTTTTATTCCCTTTTGCTGTCTCGTACGTTACGGACATTTCTGCACGAGACCGTTACAAAACTTGCGGCTTTTGTGGAATTCGTTTGAATGTTGGAAGAGGGTACTGATAACAAGTACGAAAGAAAAAGTTGCGCGGAGAAGCTCGGTATGACTGGCGCAAACATATTTTGCTATCGATGCGACGTGGTTTACTGCAGAAATATTCTGAATTACAACCCCTGACGTATTCGTGATGGAAGAAAGATTCCATTGGTAGAATGTTAGAAATGCTACATATCTCACGCAGTATTTGTGACATCTCTTATATCATTTTTTTCATTATTTATGTTTTATGCCCGGATGGGCAAACTGGCAGCAACCTGCTACACTGCTCTTCAGCCAGAAAGGTACAATATGTTGGCAAGAAGTTAAAAAGACATCATAGATACAAGAGATAATAGACGCAAAATTTAAAATACAACGGTGTTAAAACTGGAATATAAAATACAAAGGAAGAGGAGACGTTAAAGGACACACATATCAAGTATTAAAACTGCCACGGTGGCTAAAAACATATTGACGTTAGACAGAAAACGGCGACGAGCACGGAGATACTGGTAAAAGCACACGACAACATACTAGGGATGGGAAAAACCGACCGGTTAAAACCGATACCGGTGACATATTTTATATTTTGTTTGTTAAGCTTATGGGACTTAACTACGGGGTCATCAGTCCCTAAACTTACAAACTACTTATCAACTACCTTATACTAAAGACGGCACAAATATCCATGCCCGAGGGGGGGATTTCAACCCCCGACCGTAGTGGCCGTGCAGACCGTGACTGGACCGCATCAGTCTCCTCGGCCACCGCGGCCGGCACCGATACCGACATTTTAGTTTTAAATAACCGGTTTTTTCGGTATTTATTTGGTGTCGGTTGTAACCGGATTTTTTTAGTTATTGCCAAGAACCGGGTAAAAAAACCGGTACGACTACTTCCTGTAGTAGTGGTTCAATTTTTTTTATGAAATAATTAAAAAAATTAAAACTAGTAGACCTTACTATTTAGGACTATTCCTAAAATTTCCACTGCTGTGAAATATTAGGTCATCGCAGAAACTAAGAAAAGCGATCAGTGATAATTTAAGAACAATCCCGGCAGTCAGAAATGCGCAACAAACGCGTGGCATAAGAACTTATGGACAGGTGCAGCTGGTGAGGCACCGATGCACCTGTTGTGTGGCGTGGCCTATTAGACGACGCGCGTGCACCGGCAGTGTACAAGACTTGCCTCCGTCTGGTCATGCAGCAGTTCCTTGCTGTCGTCGCCAGACATCGGTTGTGTCTTAAATTGCACCATCCCGAGTGTGGAAGTACGGGAGCAGTGAGGTACAATGCTCAATTTGCTTTAAAAAGCTGAAAACGAGGTACTACAAACGTGCTGTGTCATTTAAGGAGAAAACATCTAAAATGTTCCTTGGAAGAGAAGGTAAATTCGATCCATATACCTATTATGTAAGTGATGTACTCTAAGCTTGGAATAACAACTTTTAATGTATTATCATATTATTATGCTAACAAGTTTTATTAATGTGATTCCTTGAAAGCGAGGGGTTTTTTAATAACCAATATGGGTTTAGGTAACATTGATCATGTGGTGCCTCGCGACGTAGCCGTGTGGTCTGAGGCTCCATGTCACGGACTGCACGGCTGCTCCAATCGGAGGTTCGAGTCCTCGCTCCTCCCTTGGTCATGGGTGTCTATGTTGCCCTTAGCGTAAGTTAGATTAAGTAGTTTGTAAGCCTAGGGACCGATGGCCTAAGCATTTAGGTCTCATAAGAACTCACGCCCATTTGAACATTCTTTCAAAAATGTTCAAATGTTTGTAAAGCTTATGGGACTTAACTACGGGGTCATCAGTCCCCAAACTTACAAACTACTTATGAACTACTTACGAACTAGGACGGCACAAATATCCATGCCCGAGGGGGGATTCGAACCCCCGACCGTAGTGACCGTGCTGACCGTGACTGGAGCGCCTCAGTCACCTCGGCCACCGCGGCCGGCTGAACATTCTTTAATCATGTGGTAAAGAGCTTTCCTACTTCAATTTGCGTAAATTTACACTGACAACTATCATACTGTTAGTCGGAACTGTGATTTTATTTTTCGAAATAGTTCTGCATCACTGACTGAAGTTTATTTACTGACTGTAACTTTTGTGTATTGTGTATATAACGAGATATTCGAATTCGCTGGCTTCCAAGTCCAACTTAAGGAGTGGTTGGCTCAATATTCGCAACAGCCGGATGGAAATACTAGGACAGTAAATCTGTATGCTTCGTATATCGTCTTCTACGGACTCCTGGCTAGGCTTACACACACTCAAGAAGGCGTAGTATTGGAAGGAGCTCTTGCAAAATATGGAAAGACTAATGATTTGTCGTATAACGTAAATTTACCTAAAATTTAACTAAATTTCCTAAGTTTCGGTTTCGGCCGAAACTAGAAGAACCGAAGATTACGGTTTCTGTTTCGGCCGCAAAATATGTTTCGGTCGAACTCCCACTGGAAATAATAGCGATAAAAAACCGAAAATCGGTTATTTAAAAACCGGTTATCTTGAGCAATTTTGACGGTGCGGTTAAACCGGAGATGAAAAGAACCGGTATAACCGAAAACCGGTTGTTTGAGCGATAACCACCATCCCTACAACATACTGTTCTGACTGTTCGGCGGTTGCTAACATCTTAAAATCACAGGAAGGTAGCACAACACTGAAGCACTGTTAAAACGTGGCACTAGCTTCGTTCGAGTTGCGGTTGCAACCGCACTAAAGCGTTCGAGCTGCGGTCGCCACCGTTTCAAACTAAATATGTCTGCCAGTGAGGCGTTCTAGTTGCGGTGTGTGAGGAGTTGCAACGGTTTGTTTTAGTAAGAGGAAATTCTTCTGACCGACTTCAAAGCGTTTAGTAAAGTAGTCTGAAAGAGATAAGCCTGCACATGTGCAAAGCGTTTTGTCTGCAGCTCGCTCCTTGCCATCGAAGAAAGGAAGTGCGAAATTCTGGTTATTCTATTAAATGGACGCTACATGACAGTCTCGCGAAAATTTAATACATCATAGTATTATTGTATCCTCTTGAGGGATTTTTCTGCAGATATCTGACGTTTACATACATCTAGCGAGAGCTAAAGCATCATCTCCGCTAAAAAAATTCTGTCTCTTCCATACAAGAAGTGTATAACAAAATCCAACAACTGAGGGTCACATACCAACCACACTCGTTATTATAAATGACGTGTGCACATTAACATCCTCTTATTTTAGAGGGAAGTCGGTATAGGTAGGAAATTGCTTGCATTATGTTTACATCCATCTTTCTGCAGTGATCACACAAAACCCTATTATCAAAAGTCTTGCTGTGCAAAAATACACACCTGTGCACTTTAAATACCTTATTGCGAAGAAAAAAAGTGCGAAATGTTTTGCTCAAAATTAAAATTACACTTAATGATTGACCTACTATAAAAAGCTTGCCATGTGCAATTTTGAAAGCAACAAAGTACCTCTGAAAAGCATATTGACGTATGGTACTGACCACTGTATCTTTTTAAATACGTACCCTATAGTTTTCATATTCATTTCCCACAGCGTGTAAACAACTACATTACAGCCTCTTCCTAGCAACTTAATGAGTTATCATTCTTGGAATTAGGCAATTTACAGCACTGGTTACCTTTGGCCATGAACAACATTTTTAGTTTATCATCATTGACATTAAACAGCAGATAATTAGTAGCAATCAACAGCGAAATTTATGCCAAATTAAATTTGTCCCATTCGTTAAATCAAAAAAATGCAAAGTAAAATAGGATGTTCATGGAAAACTGGTGTCTGGAGTTATTAATAGCTTTATTTAACAGTTTGATAATTTCATTCAGTATAATTGATATCTTTGGATATCCATTACTTAATCAATGTAACACTGAAACTGTTATGCTGTTTATGGTGCATATCAAGAGCAAAAACATACGTACGTAATGTATGCTATTTCTGTGATTTAACTGCCCCTCTCGCACTGTAATTGGCTTTAGGTTATGTACTGCCTCCTCCATTAAACACACACACACACACACACACACACACACACACACACATAGCCGGCCGCGGTGGCCGAGGAGACTGAGGCGCTCCAATCACGGTCTGCACGGCCACTACGGTCGGGGGTTCGAATCCCCCCTCGGGCATGGATATTTGTGCCGTCCTAGTTCGTAAGTAGTTCATAAGTAGTTTGTAAGTTTAGGGAGTGATGACCCCGTAGTTAAGTCCCATAGACTACAAACAAACAAACAAACAACACACACACATAAACACAATCGTCACCACTGTTTCCGATGTTGAATTTTAAGTGGTGTTGTAGGCCTACTTTATAACCTCTAAAACACGACACAGTAAGGATCAAAATAAGCAGAAATCCACTTATGTAGATGTCACATAAATATTTGAACTTAGCCAACTAATGAAATCTGAAAAAGCATAGTTTTGCGCATAAAAAACTGTTGCCGTTGTAGTGTTTCATTATTTAAATCATAAATCCTTCATCAACGCAGGTGAGAGAGCAAATGAGACAACTAGCCACCTGTAGGTGGCCAAACCACGAATCACGAGAAATAGGCGTTCGAGTTGGCGTCTGCAGTTGCAGCTGATGGAGGCCGCGCATGCGCAGTAGAGGAAGTCAGAAACAGTGGCCAGTGGTAAATTTCCCGCTAATCGAACTAAGCTACTGAAACCCCGCAGGGGGTTGGGGACGCTGGGGAGGGGGGAGTGGTGGGGAGGGGAGGATGTAAGGATTTCTAGAGAAGGAAAAGGAAGGGAGAGCCACGCGAGAGAGGGGGAGGAAGGGAGTGGGAAGGAGAGGGGACGCTCATATACAGGGACGGATTAAATTTGATACGACGGATAGATGTCGGAACGGAGGGCGTCATCCGGGAAGGGAAGCTGACTGATGTTACCCTCCCTTAGATCAAACATATTGCTTTGTAAATTACTAACTACACATCCCTGCTCCACATGGGCAAAATTTATATTCTGTATCTATTAAAAATCGATGCGTGTATGTATTTTAGTGGTTCTATGTTCTACGCAATATGTTCAAATATATAATGCATACCAAGCTTATACAATCGTCAGCATGTTTAATTCGTATGGGGGCGGGGGGGGGGGGGAGCTCTTGTTGTTGCAAGTGCTAGAAATAAACCTTTACGTATATATTAATAAATATCTTGATGCGATAGCTATCAAACTTTACAGGATCAACTATTGGGCTAATACGAAAATTTACGGAAGATTTCATCGAAATTTCTCCAACCAGCTTGGTGTCTATAGGGAACATATACATACACATCAATTAAGCAGCAGCATTTTCAGTAGTTACAGGGGTAACAGTCTGGATGATTGACTGAGCTGGCCTTGTAACATCAGCTAATGTGGCTTTGCCATGTAGTTACTGCGAACAGCTGAAAGCAAGGGGAAACTGAAGTCGTTACTTCTCCCGATGACATGCAGCTCTACTGTACGAATATATGATGATGACGTCTTCTTGGGTAAAATATTCCGGAGGTAAAATAGTCCCCCATTAGGATCTCCGGGCGGGGACTACTCAGGAGGATGTCATCATCAAGAAAAACAAAACAGGCATTCTACGGGTCGGAACGTGGAATGTTCTAACCCTTAATCGCGTACATAAGTTAGAAAACTTGAAAAGAGAAGTGGATAGGTTAAAGTTAGATATGGTAAGGATTAGTGAAGTTCGGTGGCAGGATGAACATGATTTTTGGTCAGGTGAGTACAGGGTTATAAATACAAAATCAGTTGGTGATAATGCAGGAGTGGGTCTGATAATGAAAAAGAAAATAGGAATGCGGGTAAATTACTATCAACAGTATACTGACCGCATTATCGTAGCAAAGATAGACACAAAACCAACACTGACCACAGTAGTGCAAGTTTATATGCAGACTAGCACGGCCGATGATGAGGATATCGAAGAAATGTATGAGGATATTAAAGAAATCATTCAGAAAGTTAAGGAAGACGAAAACTTGATTGTGATGGGGGACTAGAACTCGATAGTAGGATAGGAAAGAGAAGAAAATGTAGTAGGTGAATATGGACTGGGAGAAAGGAATGAAAGAGGAGATCGCTTGATAGAATTTTGTGCAGAGTACAATTTAATGATCATCCATAAGTGGTTTAATCATCATGAAAGAAGGCTGTATACGTCGAAGAGACCAGTAGACACTGGAAGGTACCAGATTGACTTTATAATGGTAAGGAATAGATTTAGAAATCAGGTTTTAAACTGTAAAACATATCCAGGGGCAGATATAGACTCTGACCATAAGTTATTGGTTATGAACTGCAGATTGAAACTTAAGAGACTGCAGAAAGCTAGAAAAGTTAGGAGATGAAACTTGGACAAAATGAAGGAGCCAGAGGTGGTTGAGAGTTTGAGGGAGCATTAGGCAAGGATTGTCTGAAGCAGGGGAATGTAATACGATAGAAAAAAGCCTGCCGCGGTGGCCGAGGGGACTGAGGGCTCCAGTCACGGTCTGCACGGCCACTACGGTCAGGGGTTCGAATCCCCCCTCGGGCATGGATATTTGTGCCATCCTTAGTATTAGCTAGTTGATAAGTAGTTTGTAAGTTTAGGGACTGATGACCCCGTAGTTAAGTCCCTTAAGCTATACAAACATTTGACAATTTTGAATAGAAGAAGAATGCGTAGCTCCTAGAGATAGGGTAGTAAAGGCCGCAGAGGATCATATAGGCAGAAGGACAAAGACTAATAGAAATCCCTGGATAACACAGGGTATACTGAACTTAATTAATGAAAGGAGAAAATATAAAAAATTTGCAAGTGAAGGAGGCAATAGGGAGTACAAACGTCTGAAAAATGAGATTGACAGGAGGTGCAGATTGGCTACCGGCCGCGGTGGCAGCGGGGACTGAGGCGCTTCAGTCACGGTCTGCACGGCCACTACGGTCGGGGGTTCGAATCCCCCCTCGGGCATGGATATTTGTGCCGTCCTAGTTCGTAAGTAGTTCATAAGTAGTTTGTAAGTTTAGGGACTGATGACCCCGTAGTTAAGTCCCATAGACTATACAAACGTTTGAACATTTGATTTTGCAGAGTGGCTAGAGGACAAATGCAGAATCGTAGAAGAATGTATAACTAGGGGAAATATAGATACCAGCTACAGGAAAATAAAAGAGATACATTGAGACAAGAAAAGCAGCTCTATGAATATCAAGAACTCAGTCAGGAAAGCTGAACTGTGGAAGGAAATATAGAGGGCCTATACAAAGGTAATAAACTTGAAGGCAGTATTCTAGAAAAGGAAGACGAAGTGGAGAAAAATGAAATAGGAGACATGACACTGCGAGAAGAATTTGACAGTGCGCTGAAGGCTTTGATTCGAAACAAGGCCCCTGGAGTAGATGATATTCCATCTGAACTGCTGATATCGTTAAGAGAGCCAGTGTGATATGTCTGATTTTATATATTTATTAGTTTAATAATAGTATTCCGAGTTTTCATATCGTAGTTTGGACTTGTAAATTTTACAGAAGCCAAGTAGCTGGATGGCAGTAGACAAAGTAGCATGATGCAATCGATGGAAGGGGTGGGACAGGGCCGGCGCCCCGGCTCCCGTTTTTTTATTTTATTTTATTTATTTATTTATTTGTTTATTTATTTATTTTTTTTACTCTTCAAATCTACATAGGTTTCGGCCACTGAGTGGCCAGTCACGTAGCTTTTAATATGTGCTTCCATCTAAGCTGTCATGTTGAGAGTTACGTTCAGCATGACGGTACAGATGTAAACATAACTCAAAGCATTGAGAATAGTCACATTTTGCCCAAAATCTTTGTAGATCTGGAAAATAAAAATAAAAATTGCGAGTGATTGGTGACATTCTCTACAGATTCGTACAAAACAGTCACTGGGCACCAGCTCAAAAGTGGCGTCAAACCTATTGAAGAAGTCTAGCTAATTTTAATAAGCCTTGTAATTTTACAAAAATGTTCAAATGTGTGTGAAATCTTATGGGGCTTCACTACTAAGGTCACCAGTCCCTACATGCGGCGCGTAACAGGCTGGCAGCGCTCCACTCATAAGGATACTGACGTGTAGAGTTGTGGCGATTCGTCTATGAGTAGTTCATTCGAACGAATACAAATAAAGAATCGTAAGAATCGAATCGTGATCCGGACGAATCGTCGTTCAAAAGAATCGTCTGCCTCGTGAAGTTTCCAAGCTCCAACGATTCACGATTCGAAGGCGACTGCCGAATCTTGCCGAATGCCGGAGAGAAGAGGGGGGGACGAATTGTCGTCCAAAAGAAATCACCTGTCTCGTGACGATTCCAAGATCCAACGATTCACGATTCGAAAGCAAGTGGCGAATCGTGCCGAATAATTACGAAAGCCAGAAAGCTTGTGAACAAAGGAAGCACGGAACCAAGACCGTGAGCTGTTAATTATTAGCCTATTCACGAATTACAGATGGCAGAAACAAAACGCAGCGAAATACACAGCTGCCAATACACACGAATATACTCCTTTTATACAGTTTACATATTATGTATTTAAACGAGCAATCCTTACACATTTATATTTCGCGTATCCCGGAAATGGCTGTAACGATTTGGATTGTATTTTGTGTTTAGAGAGGTTTAAGCTTTTTGAGTTCATTTACGTAGTTGTAGTTTTTTTTAACTCAATTTTACAAAAATATTCTTTTCATATAAAAACTCGATTTTAAATGTTTTTAAAGCCATCTCAAAAATGTTTTTTACCATTTTGGTTTTTACGTTATCAGCTTTCTTGAAAGAACCCGATTTTACAAAAAAGAAACATTTTAATAAACGTCAATTTCTTGCATCTCGAAAGAAATTTAGTATTTAGAAACGGATTTTTAATTTTTAATGTTTATTTCGTGTTTCCTTAAACTAATTGATTTTACATAATAAGTATTTTATAATGATTAGATATCTGTTAATTAACACAGATTTAATTAAATTTATATTTAAATGGCCCAAGTATTCAAACAAAACGTAAAAAATTCATAAGGTTACAGCAGGATTCGAAATAAGTGCCCTACATTCACTAAACCTACAACACTACTAAATAAGCTATGATGACAGCAGAAACAGTTGGTAGTGTATTATGAATTTATAACCGTTCGCAAAACTTCAGACTACTTTCTCGAGAATTTTTGAGAGCTGAATCGAATGACTTTGCCTCTTTATTATTTTTGAGAGCTGAAACGAATGGCTTTGCCTCACTATTATTTTAAGTCTGAACTTTACGCACCATAAATATTAAAAATTCCGATACCCATATTGTCACCTTCTCGGCATTTTGTAAGAATCGTGCCGTCGCAGACCAGAAAGAATCGTGAACGAATCGTAGGAACAGATGCAAAAGGTTAAGATTCCGTCATCCATGACACAGACATGTATTGCCATCTATGAGCAAGATGTAGAAGTAAGAATCGCGCCAAAGCAGACTAAAGAATCGGGAAAGAATCGTGAACGAATCGTAGGAATCGTTTCACAATGTGGGATTGAATCGGAAGAATCGATTCCTAAAAAAGAATCTTGTTGCCCAACTCTACTGACGTGTACACCGGACTGCCCCCCCCCCCCCTCTCTGTTCAACCGGTGTAAACACGACGGTGCTGCCACTGTGGCGAGGAAGAAATTATAGTCGGATTAAAATTACTTGCCAGTTGAGGTTTGTCAGCTGCGGCTACAGTGTTGCCACGACAGCTGCCGGCTGACAGCTGGCGCTCCGTACAGGCGGCACTGCGCCGAGTACTGTTGGCGATTTGCACACATTGTTGACAATACTAATTAGTCAAGCTATGAATGTACTGAGACGACCTTCACAGTTAACAATATTTAACATTGTTCACATCAATAATAGTGTTAACATTTACTGTTGACAATGCGATTTTACAAGGCTATGATGTCGAACACCAAAATGAAAAAGCGTGTACCGCAATTATTTTCGCTCTAACGAATACAACGAAAAAGACAGAATACTTCTGAGAATGGATGAAAAAATACGTCTGTGAATGGATGTAAAAGAACAGTTGTTTTGTGTTATTTACTGACTTAAATGTTGATGTGATATACGAGAAATAAACAAAATTCGTTACTGAGATGCGCGATAAACAAAAATGTTTAATGTGATGAAAGATTAAGTGTGGCGTAACTGAGATTATTGGCGACAAGCAGTTTAGTGCTGCAATGTCAGTCAATAAAATTAGCAAAACTGTAATTATAAAACCAGTGAAGTACTTATAGTTGGGCTGCAACGATACAGTCAGGTAACAAACGTAAAATATATATTTTTTTACATTTTTTCGTAATCTGATAACGCTGATTCATATTTAACAGTCACTGAACATTAACATATATACTGCAGGGACTTCCATGTTTCCAAATCAATAAAGAAAGACAAGCCATAGTCAATACGCCGTTCACCACTGTAAATTGTTAATACGACCACTGTTCCATAGTTTTATTAAAACTGTCCAAAGACTCCTTGCAAAACTGAACCTGACAGTCGTTATACTAAGAGATTAAGTGAAATAGTGAACACACCAACGCTGTGTGGCTGGTTCATGAAGCTTTGTCAACATCTGAATGTAGAATGCTGTCAACATGTCAATACTCGACGATTAAAACCAACATCTACGAGCAAATTCGAAACAGAAGTCAATGCTAAAAACAAATTATAATTTCTCGCCTTAATTAGTTATATGAAACTGTCTTCAATGAGCTGAAGCATTACAGCTTATAGGCGTCAGAGTCACGACACATACATTGCAAAACGAAGCCCACAGTATAAAATTAAGGAAATTTTCTGTGTGTACATACCTTCACCGACTGCTAACTGCAAGCTGTTGTATCAGCGGAAAGAGAGTAGATACCACTCATTTCCGAATCACTAGAAGTTTCAAAGGTGAATGAACCGCTGAAAGTAATGATAAGTTCCGTCACACTTTCTTCCAGAAGACCTTCATTTTTCCATGCTTCATCTACTACTCGCTTTGTATGCATCACAATAGCCCTCCAGACATTACGACGACACCAAATAACAAGACACACGCACAACGGCAGCAACTAAAACGCTTCCTAACCTAAGACGCACGCTTTTATACAGCACTAGCCAAACGATGGACGCGAGCTGTCCACCTGTTGCGGCAGCTTGGCAACAGGGAGCAGTCTGGCCGTGACGTTGAGCGCTCTGATTGGAGGAAGGTAGCTCCAGCCCGTGAACTGTCAACTAGCAAGTAATCTTAATCGAAGTATAGTCAAAAAAAAAAAAAAAAAAAAAAAAAAAAAAAAAAAAAAAAAAAAAAAGTTGTGGCCGTGCAGGCTGTGATTGGCGCGCGGCAGAACGCTCGGACACCGCGGCTGGGGGAAGGGGGGGGGGGGAGAGAAGGGGGCAGATTCAGGGTTGCCAGGTGTGGCGATTTTTCGCACTCTTGGCTATCTTTTTCTTAGAATAATAGCCATTCTAGCTTTATGGCGACTGGCGATTAAATGTGGCTAGTAAAAGAATTAGTTGGCGACTTAAGGCTATTTTATTTTACTTCAAATAAGACGAATTTAAAGCAATCCCTCTTGAGACAATGTATAAATGAAACTGACTGAACATCGCTAGAATACTGGGGAAATGTAATCACACTATAGAAGTTGCCACGAATGTCTGCACGTATCTTTGATCTTTGAGAGATTGTCATAGAGATGCAAAGAAATTAAACTTGCAGACATAGATGTAATATACCTCGAAGAGCCTGCTTACAAAGGTTCAAGAATAGGCTTTAAATGATACTCCTAAAATATACTACAACTTCATATGTATGGCTCCCGTAGACATCGCGAGGATTACAGCATGCACAGAGGCATTTAAACAGTAATTTTTTCCGCGCTCCATGTCAGCACAACAGAAATTGCTAATAACTGCTATTGCGAGACAAGCCCTTTGCTACACAATTCAGAGTAGTTAACAATGGTTTGCAGTTATATGTGTCAATGTAGAACACTTGGTAGTTTCCCTGTAGCTCTCATGGCCTGTAAATATCAGATTTGAAGAAAATATAAGTGATTAGTAATCGAAGCTATGCATCTGAACTTGCTTTGTTTAAGTTTGGTAGTATGATTCTTGAATAGTTTTATGTTACAATTTTATTAGTTCTGAAATTAATACATATGATAGTTAAATGTAACTGTGTTAAAATTTAGTAGCCACTGTATCTCTCGAGTCTCTCTCTTACATTTACAATACTACTATATTTCGACTGAATTCGTTGATCAGTTGGTGGTGGTGTGCGTGTGGATTCAGTTCCTGGCTGGACTCGGGTAAATATTTCCTTGAAGAACGAGGTTTCTTGGAATGTCCAGTCTGGTGTCTATGAATTTGAGAGTGCCACAGTTTGTGTTACATGTCACTCAGCAACCAACTTACTCCCTGAATTATAAGGGTTATTGTTGTCGAGACACACGACGAAATACCATAGCACAATGACGTTAACTGATTATAAATTGCGATAGACCTACTTGACTATTTTTACTAACGAAAAGGTAGATATATTTAGGCATTTTATTGATAAAAAGATGGCGATGTATTGGCTATTTTTTGTTTAAAATTTGGCGACAGAGCAATGCAAAAACCTGGCAACCCTGGGCAGATTTGCCGCCCCGTGGGGCCGCATGTTTCACACGTGCCTTGCGCCGGCCCTGGGTGGGAAAAGCGTAACAGATGGCACAGATCATGTATGGACCATGAAAAAGCACGGCAGTGTAACATAGACGTGATCTGATTAGCTGCCGCCTCCCCTCTCGGTACCACCACTCCTGCATTACATTTATTAATATATAAGACAGTAAACACTAGATAACAGTGTAATTTCAATGTAACACTTTTCTGTTAATAAGTTTTCATTTGAACCCATATGGTACTTTGTCCATTGTAATTTATATTAAAAAATATCCGAGCGACGAGTCTAGAAGGTTCGTTTGGCGCCAAAAAAGACAGGCAGCAACTAGCAGTTACGCCTGGCCGAGCACAGTGCAATGCCGACCTTAGAACTGTTGAACATGTAGCACATTATCTTATTGTAAAGTGGATATAATTCAATGTACCGCTTAGATATGTGGATTTCGCTGAGCGTGTGTAAACGTTGGAAGAATAAATTTAAAATCCACTGGCACCCCGTGTTTTATGAAGGAAATCGTAGTTAGAGCCCTTATATCATCTTCACAGCATTTCAGCTTCAGACATCAAGAATCTTGGACCTGTCTGCTGAAACTACGTTGGACATTATGTACTTCGAGATATAAGGTCAGTAATAAACAAAAGAACTTTGATTCACCAGTTTGAAGAATTGGTGGACCTACGGCCCCTCATGCAATATGCGTTACCTAGTGCAAATAGGACCATAAGTGCATACATCCCTAGTAATAGGAGTGAGGGTAAAACAGGGGAAATTTTAAAGAGTGTGGAAGATTGTGCTGAGGGACTGTTAGGAACTTTCCAACTACACAATGTTAACATCGTACACTCCTGGCCATTAAAATTGCTACACCACGAAGATGACGTGCTAAAGACGCCAGATTTAATCGACAGGAAGAAGATTCTGTGATATGCAAATGATTAGCTTTTCAGAGCATCCTCACAAGGTTGGAGCCGGTGGCGACACCTAGAACCTGCTGATATGAGGAAAGTTTCCAACCGATTTCTCATACACAAACAGCAGTTGACCGGCGTTGCCTGGTGAAACGTTGTTGTGATGCCTCGTGTAAGGAGGAGAAATGCGTACCATCACGTTTCCGACTTTGATAAAGGTCGAATTGTAGCCTATCGCGATTGCGGTTTATCGTATCGCGACATTGCTGCTCGCGTTGGTCCCGATACAATGACTGTTAACAGAATATGGAATCGTTGGTTTCAGGAGGGCAATACGGAACGCCGTGCTGGATCCCAACGGCCTCGTATCACTAGCAGTTGAGATGACAGGTATCTTATCCGCATGGCTGTAACGGGTCGTGCAGCCATGTCTCGATCCCTGAGTCAACAGTTGGGGACGTTTGCAAGACAACAACCATCTGCACGAACAGTTCGACGACGTTTGCAGCAGCATGGACTATCAGCTCGGATACCATGGCTGTGGTTACCCTTGACGCTGCATCACAGACAGGAGCGCCTGTGCTGGTGTACCCAACGACGAACCTGGGTGCACGAATGGCAAAACGTAATTTTTTCTGATGAATCCAGGTTCTGCTTACAGCATCATGATGGTCGCAACCGTGTTTGGCGACATCGCGGTGAACGCACATTGGAAGCATATATTCGTCATCGCCATATTGGCGTATCACCTGGCGTGATGGTATGGGGTGCCACTGGTTACACGTCTCAGTCACCTCTTGTTCGCATCCACGGCACTTTGAACAACGGCCGTTACATTTCAGATGTGTTACAACCCGTGGCTCTACCCTTCATTCGATCCCTGCGAAACCCTACATTTCAGCAGGATAATGCACGACCGCATGTCGTGTGCCGGCCTTTCTGGATACGGAAAATGTTCGAGTGCTGCCCTGGCCAGCACATTCTCCAGATCTCTCATCAACTGAAAACCTCTGGTCAATGGTGGCCAATGCGCCAGTCACTGCTCTTGATGAACTGTGGTATCGTGTTGAAGCTGTATGGGCATCTGTACCTCTACACTCCATCCAAGCTCTGTTTGACTCAATGCCCAGGCGTATCAATGCCGTTATTACGGTCAGAGGTGGTTGTTCTGGGTACTGATTTCTCAGGATCTATGCACCCAAATTGCGTGAAAATGTAATCAAATGTCAGTTCTAGTATAATATATTTCTCCAATGAATAACCGTTTTTGATCTGCATTTCTTCTTGATGTAGCGATTTTAATGGCCAGTAGTGTTCGTTTTGCGCATAATAGCTCGCGGCCAGGAGCGCTCACTTTAGTTCGCAGCTCACTCGCGAACTAGTTCGTTCTTTTAGTTCGTCCGCTGCCACCGACGGGTGAGCGGTGTGGTCTGCGCACGCAGGTGGAGGGGAAGTTCCCCCACCTAGCTGCTTCACGCGCTTGCTGCGTGAGCGGCTAACGAATCACGCAGACCAAAAGAAACAGTTTGTGGATAATTTCTCATGTGTAAGTTTTGAGTTATCTTCATATCTCGGCATTATGGAATTTATTAGTCAGATATGAAGAGTGCAGAATACTTTAAAACAGAAGTATAGTAGCACTGAACTATGTAACTCTAGCTGGCAGACGTTGTCCTCGAAATGGCTCACATCGGCAGAAGGCAAGCACATGATTAGTAAGTCTGGTGCGCGCCCTCTTGTTATTGCCCGTCGGTCTTCGGAAAAGGGATCCGTCGAACTAAGGAGCGGGGTACGTTTGGCATAATAGTTCGCAACCGGTATCTCTCATTTTAGCTCGCAGCTCCATCGCAAAGTAGTCGCTCTTTTTAGTTCGTCAGCTCCCATTTCCGAGACAGAGCGTTACTCGTTAGCTTTTGCTACCGTTTCTGTAAGTGCTCTTTCTTTTGTCTGGTATCTTTTTTCCTTCATGATCAGTGTTGCCCAAGCGTGTGCAATTACCCGTATTTTTGGGCAATTAGACATCAAATAGGTAAACAAACCAGTTATTTATTTATTAGGTCAAACAGTAGACTGGCAGGGCGGCATTAAAGTAGGTGAAAACAAAGTAAGCAGTCTCGCATATGCGGATGACTTAATTGTAATGGCCGATTCGATTGAAAGGTTGCAAACTAATATTTCAGAGCTCGATCAGAGGTGCAAGGATTATGGTATGAAGATCAGCATCTCCAAAACGAAAGTAATGTCTGTGGGAAAGAGATTCAAACGGATTGAGTGCCAAATAGGAGGAACAAAGTTAGAACAGGTAGACAGTTTCAAGTACCTGGGATGTATTTTCTCACAGGATGGCAACATAGCGAAAGAACTGGAATCGAGGTGCAGCAAAGTTAATGCAGTGAGTGCTCAGCTAAGATCTACTCTCTTCTGCAAGTAGGAAGTCAGTACCAAGACTAGGTTAGCAGTGCACCGCTCTATCTTTCGACCAACTTTGTAGTATGGGAGTGAAAGTTGGGTGGATACAGGTTACCTTATTCATAAGATAGAGGTTACAGATATGAAAGTAGCAAGAATGATTGCAGGTACCAATAGATGGGAACAATGGCAGGAGGGTGTCCATAATGAGGAAATCAAAGAAAAGCTGGGAATGAACACCATAGATGAAGCAGTTAGAACGAACAGACTAGGATGGTGGGGTCATGTTACACGCATGGGAGAAGCAAGGTTACTTAAGAGACTCATGAGCGCGTCAGTGGAGGATAAGAGGAGTCGAGGTAGACCAAGAAGAAAGTACTTAGATTCGGTGCAGAATGATTTTGAAGTGAAAGGTATAACATAAGACGAGGCATCAATGATAGCATTGAATAGGGGATCATGGAGGGATTTTATTAGAGGTACTTCGCTCCAGACTGAACGCTGAAAGGCATAATCAGTCTCTAATGATGATGATGATGATAATGATGATTGAAGAATCATTTGCTATAAAATATCCTAAATGCTTTTTTTTTAATAAAATACTTTTTTTATAAATACGGACTCAGCTTGAAATGACGGTAACTGGCAGAAGGGAATCGCGTGATTGTACGCGCTCTCGCGTCCTCTCGCTGTTCCCCGTCAGTCTTCGGAAAAGGAGAAAACGAACTAAGAGGCGAGGAATCTAGGAACTAGTTCGCGCAGTTCGCCTGTGGGAGCGCTATTCCGAACCAGTTCTTTCGCGAACTACACAAGACTAGTGTATATGAAGACTTGCTCTCGGACAGTGACTATTTTCTCCCCTCTTGATGAGAATAAATTTGTACCAGGCATGTTGCATATGGCATCCCTTGTGTAGGAATGATGATGTCTTAGCCTATTGAATGCTGTGAACTGTTGAAATGAAGTTATAAACTGTATTAGTCAAGCAGAAGGGCTTGTGTTCCTAAAATAACTGTATATACGAAAGCATCGTGTAGAAACTGTCAGAGAAATTTGTAGAACTAAATAAACTGTTATTTGAAATATTGAACGGTGTTGGAATGTTCGAAAACGAGTATTGAATGGTGCTATATATGAAACTAAATTATCATGAGTTTGAAGAGTAAAGGTGATTGATAGGTACTGTTAGCGAAAGTGACATTCGGTATAACATCTACATCTACATACATTCTCCGCAATTCACCGTTAGGTGCGCGCGGAGGGTACACTGTACCACTACTAGGCATTTCCTTTCCTATTCCACTCCCAAATTGAACGAGGAAAAAAAGAATGCCTATATGCCTCCGTACAAGCCCTAATTTCTCTTATCTTGTCTTTGTGATCTTTACGCGAAATGTAAGTAGGCGGCAGCAAGATCGTACTACACTCAGCTTCAAATTCCGGCCCACTAAATTTACTTAACAGAAATTCACGAAAAGAACGTCGTCTTGCTTCCAGCGATCCCCAATTGAGTTGCCGGAGCATTTCCGTGACACTCGCGCATTGGTCGAACCATCCGGTAACAAATCTAGCTGCTCGTCTCTGAACCGCCTCTATGTCTTCCTCTAAACTGATCTGTTGCGGGTCCCAAACACTTGAGCAATACTCAAGACGTGGTCGTACAAGCGTTTTGTACGCGGTCTCCTTTACAAGTGAAGTACAGCTTCCCAAAATTATCCCAATAAACCGAAGTCGGCTGTCCGCCTTACTGTCCTTACATGCTCGTTCCATTTCATATCGCTCTGCAATGTTACGCCTAGATATTTGGACGATGTGACAGCATCAAGAAGCTCACTACTAATGCTGTATTCGAACATTATGGGATTGTTTTTTCTACATTGAGAGCTAGCTGCCATTCTTCGCACCAACTAGAAATTTTGTCTAAGTCATCCTGTATGCTACTACAGTCAGTTACAGACGACACCCTCCCATACACCACAGCATCGTCAGCAAACAGCCGCAAATTATAACTTACTCTGTCCATCAGATCATTTATATAGATAGAAAATAATAGCGGTCCTATCACACTCCCCTGGGGCACGCCTGACGATACACTCGTCTCTGATGAACACTCGCCGTCGAGAACAACGTACTGCGTTCTATTACTTAGGAAGTCTTCCAGCCAGTCACAAATCTGTGAACCTATTCCATAAGCTCGTATCTTCGTTAGCAATCTGCAGTGTGGCACCGCGTTGAACGGCTTTTTGAAGTCGAGAAAAAACACAATCCGCCTGTTGCCCTTCATCCATGGCTCGCAAGATGTCATGTGAGAAAAGGGCAAGCTGAGTTTCACATGAACGATGTTTCCTAAACCCGTGCTGATTCATGGAAAGAAGCTTTTCCGTTTCAAGGAAATTTAATATATTCGAACTGAGAATATGCTCCAAAATTCTACATGAAAATGATGTCAACGAAATTGGCCTAACGTTTAGAGTGCGCCGTCCACGGACTACGCACGTTGCATCGGAGGAGAATATTGCCACATTAGTACGAGACGACACAGCGTATCGTAGCAGCCTGCTGACAACCCCAGTGCAGCGAGCAGCCAACAGCACCAGGTGACACATCAGTTCCAGCCACCACAGCTGTCACCACCACAGCCGCCGAAAACAGCGCAGCTCGTCGGCAGCACGCAGTTTGAAATATGAAGCACGTGTCGCTCTCGCAAAAGCCAGATTTTCTGGAGGGCAGCAGAATTGTAAACTGGTTAAATAATAAAATGGCTAGCAAACGAGATACTTGCTTAGAAGTAGGGAGAGAGGGCAGGTAGACAGTGGCGGCTGGTGATAATGTGCTAATGTGCTGCAGCACACTGTAAATATATTACTAAAATTATGCAATTTCTCTTCGAATGCAAGCGAGAAATCGCTGTAAAATTACATCCTTTCTCTTGGAATACGAGCCAGATATCACAATAAAATTATGCCAATTCCCTTCCAAAGCGTATTAGAATGCTAGTAATAAGGATGAAAACGCATTTTGGAGCGCTCTCGCCGCGATAGCTGGAAACCAGCTCCGTGTGCTGAAGTGGGATTCAGCCGCACTGGTACGTGGTGCAGTCGTCTGTTCGCTAGTGCGCATGCGCAGACGTGACGTTAGGCCTGGCGACTCACGTGTGCTGAGACCGACTGCATCACCACATCAATATTTCTTTTCGCACTGCGTGTAACGGTTGCGGAAGAATAGTATATAACGAATATTGCAGCATACAGAGTCAAAAAGCGCGCTGGCTCAGGCGTCTTGGGCGATGTCTCTTAATTCCTGTGTGAGGCTCGTATTGAAATCTGTAGGTCTGTAAATCTATCGGACCAAACTGCGTTGTCATCAGTCCGTAGCTTACAAACTACTTAAACCTAGGTAAACTAATCTACGGACAACACACACACCCATACCCCAGGAAGGACTCGAACCTCCACGGCGAGCAACCGCAGCGAGGCGCTTTAGACTGCTCGGCTACTCCACCGCGGCCGTATTCAAATACCTTTGAGTCTAAATTTTTAATTTCTGTAAATAAAATTAATATTTTTAAGCGTTATATTTACTACCTGCAGTGAATAAACGCAGTTGGCAGCGCTGTTATAGATTCCCCTGAAGGTCTTACTGTCCATACATTATTAAATGATATTTAATTAAAAGCAGTCATACAAAGGTTGACTTTATTTTAGTATATTTTGTTTCCTGTTTACTTTTGTAATATTGTAGCACACTGGTCAAATTTTGTACGAGCCGCCACTTTAGGTACATGAAGATAGTCAAGATCAATTAAAAATAAATGGGGATTCACTAACTGATAATGCCAAAACGAATCCCACGGATCAGGCAGAAGTTATAAATAATGAAATTTCAGAATATGTTAGTAAAAATGTAAACTCTGTTGTTAATTGTTGCAATGAAAGCATGGATTCTGATTTGCAAAATCAAGACAATATCTTAGATGCGAGTCTTGATTCCAGAAATAGTGAATCTGGGATTAGTGATTTAAATGTTTCTAAATAATGCGAAGTGTGAAGTCGTCCACATGAGTACGAAAAGAAATACGTTAAAGTTCGTTTACAAGATAAATCAATCAAACTTGAAGGCCGTAAACTCCACAAAATATCTAGGAATTACTATTACTTCAGACTTAAATTGGAAAGAACACGTAGATAATGTCGTGGGAAAGGCGAACCAGAGACTGCGTTTTATTGGCAGAACCCTTAAAATATGTATCAGAACTACGAAAGAGACTGCGTACACTACGCTTGTCCGTCCTTTTTTGGAATATTGCTGCCCAGTGTGGGATCCTTATCAAGTGGGTTTGACGGAGGACATCGAAAGAATTCAAAAAAGGGCAGCTCGTTTTGTATTGTCACGATACAGGGGAGACAGCGACACGGAAATGATACAGGATCTGGGATGGGAATCATTACAACAACGGTGCTTATCGCTGCGGCGTGGGCTACTTACGAAACTCCAATCACCAATATTTTTGTCCGAATGCGAAAATATATTGTTGACTCCCACTTACATAGGTAGAAATGATCATCAGAATAAAATACGAGAAATCAGAGCTCGAACGGAGAGATTCAGGTGTGCTTTCTTCCCGCGCGCTATTCGAGAATGGAATGGGAGATAAATAGTATAAAGGTGGTTCGATGAACCCTCTGCCAGGCACTTAAATGTGATTTGCAGAGTATCCCATGTAGATGTAGGTGTGAGCCAAACAGAATAAGTCATTGTACATCATCAGCGAACAAGTGTTAAGGATTAAGGTTATTGCATCTGATAGAGAATCAATGATATTGACAATGTTGCAAGCATTAATGAGAGAGTAGGAAGAAACGAGAAAAATATGAAAACAGGGCAGGAAGAAACGAAAAAGCAGATTAAAGGTTTGAAGACAGGGCAGGAAGAAGTTAAAAGGGAATTAACAGCAAAAACAGAAGCAGGGCAGAAAAAATTAGAAGCAGGAATGAATCAACTTTTTAAAAAATATAATGATATCGATCAAAGGGTCAATAATCTTGAGACAAAAACTGAGAAGAAAACTGTTGACTTAAGCAAAAAGTAAGAAGTTTGGAAAACTGATATCAATCAAAATGTAGATTCTAAAATTAATGTTAAATACTAAGATGGAAGCCTCGGTCAATGAACTTTGTGAAGTAAAACAGCAGATAGACCCTTTAGATAATATGCAGGTCAAAGTAGAGAAAGCGTGTAAAGGTAGACATCAAGAGCAGCATACGGTTGTGGGCGAACAAAGTGTAATTAATAACAGAGTATTGGAGGTAGAATACAAATGTGATTCATAATAGGTTGCTCCCTGAGTTTCAATCAGTTACGTCTCAGTTCGAAAAATTGAAAGAGGTACACAAAGTGAATTGTCAGGTGATCACAGTAGGATATGTCTCTAAAGCTTGCAAATACCACCGTTTTTCTAGTAAACGTGATTTGCACCTCGTTGCTTTCATTCGACAGTTTGAAAACAACATGCCTACACAGTACGCTGAGCAACAAAAAATACGCATGGTTGCAAGTCGGTTTGAAAGTGATGTCATTTCATGGGGCACAAAAGTATGTAACAAATGCAAAACATATGACGAATTTGTTAAAGCATTTCTGAACCAATACTGGTCTACAAGCACACAAAACAATGTACGCAAAGAGATATTTGAAGCAAAAAAGTTTGTAAATAGTGGTTGTAGTAGCTATAATGAGTATTTTCAACACTGTTGGAAGAAAAATCAGTACATTACAAATCCAATTAGAGAATTATATTTAATTGAAATTATTATTTTGAAGTTTCCTGTATCTGTAGAAGAAAAGTTGGTTACGGTAATTTGAAGCGATGTGAACATGTTACTTGTACTGGAGCAGCTGAATGCGTTGTCTGGTAGCAGGGAGTTGCAGGAAGGATGGAGGAGAAACAGGTGGCGATCAAACCGTCACAACGTAATGATAGGAGCCGAGAAGGCGAGTATGACAGGAGAAACAATAACAGCTGGTAGGGTAATGAGCCGCAGTCGCAGTCCTAGAAGGGGGCGGGGCTCTTAACAGCGTGGTATGAGCAGAGGAGGCTATCATGGCAATAATAGGAAATACAGTGGTAACCAAAACAGAGAAAATGGAGAAGTTCATTGAGCAATAGTCTCAGGGGGTGTTGCGCTCTTTGCAACACTTGGTGCTTAACGACCACCAGGCGCTCTTGTTATTGACAGTATTACTTCCTTTTATTTTCTTGCTGCCAATCCTCATCTTATATTTATAACTAAAATCTGTCATCTTTCCTTCTTCACTATTTCCTTTATTATTCTTATACCAGATAATGAGACACCTATAACAGATTATGCTTGAATCATACTGGATTAAGGCAGTTTTTCCTATTTGTATATTATGAACCAAATATTGACACTAATTTTGTCAGATAAACGAAGTGAGAGGAGCTCATTCATTTTTATATTTATAATATTATAGACTAAGTGTGTTGTACAGTTAATGAAGTCAACAATGGAATAGAAACATCGATGTGTAAATGGTAAAATAAGACGCGGATGAAGAGGAGAAACCAGATGAGGTAAGTGCACACATTGTACTGTGAAAATATACTGTCGAACAGATGAGAGAAGTAGTACCCTGTTATACCATTTTTAAAGTGATAAAGTGGAGGAGGTCGAGACTGATAAAGAGTGTAAGTGTATGGGGAGATTATGAGAAATGTGAGGAAGATTTATATTGCATTGATACAGTTTTGTAGGCGATGGGTATTCCGCAGATTTTTTTCTTGTGATAAGGATTTGTGTAGGGCGATGAGCAATTACGCCGACAGGTGTTGTAGGATGTCGATAGTGTGAGCGTAGGCAGGACAGACTACACTTTATACTTTTTGTGTGGATAAATGAAGCTTACGAGATTACGAGGGGATGGTGTAATTGCGTATGTATTAATTATTTGAGAGTATAGACGAAGTAATTTCCACACACGCGAGGTTCAGGAATTTAGGAGACGTACATAGTCTAAACCACACTCCACAATTAATGTTACTCTGAAATGAAATGAAACATCTGAAAGACATGTTATTACATTACTGGTGAAATACGTATCTCTGGTTAAAATTATCGCATGTACTATAGTGACTGACGATAGTGGTTTAAGATCTGTATGTATATTACACGCGTTGTTTAAGAGATACTCGCAGGACAGAGTTACAGTGCAGAGAAAAGGGAAGTTGAATACATATGAGCCGGCCGCGGTGGCCGGGGGGACTGAGGCGCTCCAGTCACGGTCTGCACGGCCACTAAGGTCGGGGGTTCGAATCCCCCCTCGGGCATGGATATTTATGTCGTCCTTAGTCTTAGCTAGTTCATAAGTAGTTTGTAAGCTTAGGGACTGTTGACCACGTACTTAAGTCCCATAAGTTCTACGAACATTTGAAACATTTTTGAATACATTTGATCGCAAGGATAGAAAGAGACTTAAGCGTACGTATATGTAAACTATACAATGTTGTAAGACTTGTACACTGATCTTGATAATGAATACACTCATCTGTGAAATGAAAGCAATGAGGGAGGCAAAATGTGTATTGTTTTTTCGCGCAGACAGGATCGAGTCTATTACTATTTTCACAAAATTTTATGAATCACTTTTGCGTTGTCTAACTCGACATGTGTGTACATTGTAAGTTATGTTAAGAAAATATGAATCTTAAGTACGGTGTAAGTGGAGGAAACATTGTTATAGTAAGAGAATATTGACCCTAGTAGAAATGGAAGAGAGAGACAGAAAATGGGATGCTGTTCGAGGCCGATGTAAATGGTCAAAGTCGCAAAATACGAGCGACGAATCCAGAAGGTTCATTTGGCCCCAAAAAAGACAGGCAGCAACTAGCAGTCACGCCTGGCCGAGCACAATCCAGTGCCGACCTTCGAACTGTTAACATTTAGCACCTTGTCTCATTACGGAACTTGTACATTTATCATCATGGCACTAGTATTTATTGTAAAGTGAATATCGTTCAATGTACTGCTTAGATTTGTGGATTTCGCTGAGCGTGTGTAAACGCTGGAAGAATAAATTTAAAATCCACTGGCATCCCGTGTTTTATGAAGAAAATCGTAGTTAGAGCCCTTATAAAATTTTCACAGCATTTTAGATTCAGACATCAACAATCTGCGACCTGTGTGCTGAAACTGCGTGGGACAGTATCTACTTTGAGATCTAAGGTCAGTAATAAACAAAAGAACTTTGTTTCACCAGTCTGAAGAATTGGTGAAACCTACGGCACATGATGCAATATCCGTTGCCTAATGCAAACAGGACCATAATTGCATACATCCCTAGTAACAGGAATGAGGGTAAAGCAGGAGAAATTTATAAGAGGGTGGAAGATTGTGCTGAGAGACTGTTAGGAACTTTCCAACTAGACACTGTTAACATCGTATGTGAAGACTTGCTCTCGGCCAGTGATTATTTTCTCCCCTCTTGATGAAAATAAATTTCTACCAGGCATGTTGTACCAGTCATGAAAAAAAATTCCACCTGGTATGCAAGATGTATGAGACAGGAGAAATACCCTCCGACTTCAAGAAGAATATTGTAATTCCAATTCCAAAGAAAGCAAGTACAGACAAGTGTGAAAATTACTGAACTATCAGTTTAATAAGTCATGGTTGCAAAATACTAACACGATTTATTTACAGACTAATGAAAGAACTTGTGAAATTAGAGCTCGGGGAAGATCAGTTTTGATTTAGGAGAAATGTAGGAACACGGGAGGAAATACTCACATTAGAAGATAGGCTAAGGAAAGACAAACCTACGTTTTTAGCGTTTGTAGATTTGGAGAAAGCTTTTGACAATGTCGACTGGAATACACTCCTTCAAATTCTGAAGGTAGCAGGGGTAAAATATAGGAAGCGAAGAGTTATATTCAACCTATACAAAAACCAGACAGCGGTTATCAACGTCGAATGGGACGCAGAGGGTGGGAAGGGAGTAAACAGGGATGTAGCCTTTTCCCAATGTTTTCCAATCTGTACATTGAGAAAGCAGTGACGGAATGCAAGGAGAAATTTGAAGAGGAAATTAAAGTTCATGGAGAAGAAATAAAAACCTTGCGGATTGCCGATAGAAACCGTGAATATAGTTTAATTCAAATTTGTGCCTACCTCATTTCAACCACCTTTGACTGAAATATTTTGGAGGGAAAATTCTTGTAATATTCTCGTAAAGATAGGTAGGTCAGGGGTAAATATTTTAATTGCACACAGTGTGCAATATTGCCAATTATTGTAATTAACAAATGAAAAGCTTCCATGTCGCCAATGCATACAGTTAGTGACAGTCAGTTTTCTATATTTAATAAATAAAATGCTAGTGCCAACCCTTAAATTTGATTTCAGAAGTAGGTTATAAGCAAAATGATTGCATCAATTTAAAAAAGCAATTTCACATGACATTTAAGTATTATTATGAGTTTCACTCATCTCACTGGCTATTTGCATGCTCGTAGCTTGTCGCCGTAGACCACTCGACCATTCTGCGCGGCACAAAGGTGGTGCGCTCCCTCTTACCAACTTGCCCCCTCTGTCCTCCCCCTCCTCTCCTTTTCCCGCTTCTCCGCGCTTCCCTTTCCTCTCCCATGCCCTTCGGGGTTCAGCGCTTGTACTTTTTAAACTGTGCGCCTTGTCAAGTGTTGTGTGCAGTGTCGTGTTGCTTCATGTTTTTAAAACTTCAGCTGCCGCCATCACGCAGAACAGTGTCGACGCGTGTTTTATCGATAAAACACCAGTGGCAGTTTTAACTCTGAATAGGTGTGTTTTTAAAACCGTCATTTCATTGTATTTAACGCACCATTTTTCTCACCTGTTTATACTTTTAAAAAATTCAAATGTTTGCAGAGCTTATGGGACCTAACTACGGAGTCATCAGTCCCTAAACGTACAAACTACTTATGAACTAGCTAATACTAAAGACGGCACAAATATCCATGCCCGAGGGGGGATTCGAACCCCCGACCGCAGTGGCCGTGCAGACTGTGACTGACGCGCCGCAGCCGGCTCGGCCACCGCGGCCGGCTATACTTTAAATTCTACATTTATTGTCTCCTGCTTTTATCTTTACTTAGTCAACAACAAATTTCATGGGGTTGAAGAGCAGCGTATTAACCTGCTGCCAGCAAGCCCAGCAGGGCATTAAAGTAAATAATAAAGAAATAAAAAACATACATTCGTGATGACTCATTATCAGACCCCCAATTTCCATGCAGTACCATAATATCTTAAACATACTTACATTCATGAACTGCAGGGCGAGCAAAATTGAACAATGAAGCAAAAACCACTAAAAATACATAGTATCAGACTTCAGTTCTGATTTATATTTACTTCACTTTGGCACATACTTTTATCCTAAAGACTGCTCAACGGGTACTAGTTCCGTTACATAGGAAATGCACGCACCTGTGACAGCACCGATGTGCAGTGAAGTCAAGACCCCCTTCCCTCACGAACGAGGCGGCTAAACAACACTCCCTCTGTATCGCGCACGTCTTCGAGGGAAAACCGCGCGTAGAACAAACGTTATTAAAAATTGCTTCCTCATTTCATTTTGGGACAAGATCTCATCTTGAAACACTGGTAAATGCGACGATTACACTTCAGATCTCTCCACAAATTTATACTGATAACGCGTTAATTAGATTATGATCGGTGAGGATTTTTACAGTAAGAACATTGTAGTTAGTTTCATCTCAAGGGCTTGCAGGTGGAGGAGAGAGGAGAGAGAGAGAGAGAGAGAGAGAGAGAGAGAGAGAGAGAGAGAGAGAGAGAGAGAGAGAGCCATTGTCGCTACGTTGAGGGATGACGTCAGAAGGGGACTGCCAACCGATGAATTGCTGCGCATCGTACCAAAGAACTACAATGGTACAAATTTGACACAGAAGAAACATAAATTCGAGACTGCGCATTATACAGATCTCATCCTCATATGCGTTACTCACATGTATCAAGGAAAATTTCAAAAATGGATTGAGAGTTTTAGGCAGTTTCAGAAATTATTATAAAAATGTAATAATTACCAGTGGTAGTTAATCGCTTATCTCATTATTTAAATTGTGAATACCAGACAATACACTATGACACATCACTTCCCTACCATCTTGAGTGCCATAACAGTAAGATTTTGAGGATTGCACCAATTGGAAAAAAAAAATTATCAATACAATAAGTTCCGACTGGTTCTCGCGTGTCTAAAAACTAAAAATGTGCCTACAGTACTTCTCTAGGCCACTTTACTTTGTGGGGAACAAGGAAACACTTTTGCTTTTCGACTAACACCTTAACATAGACATGGTAAGAAATGGTGCACGGTTATTGTGCTGTTATCCAACTTTGTACGTTTCAAACTCGCACTATTTGCAGCCAAAAACTCCTTCGACATCCCTTCTAAAGCTCTATGTAAAAGTTCACAAATTCCGTTCGAGACGACAAGGTCTCAAGGCATCACTACTCAATACTTCGTAATAAATAACACATGGCGACAGGTGAACACAGTTGTTTTGTACAGCGACAAAACCGTTTTTAATGTAATCGTCAATGTATCTCCGTTTCTTCAACAAATTCGTGGCCAACAATTCACTTTCACACCATAAGTACACATAACTAAACTGCTTGTTTCACCGATAATGACTGAACGCAGCCGGCCGCGGTGGCCGAGGTGACTGAGGCGCTCCAGTCAAGGTCAGCACGGCCACTACGGTCGGGGGTTCGAATCCCCCCTCGGGCATGGATATTTGTGCCGTCTTTAGTCTTAGCTAGTTCATAAGTAGTTTGTAAGCTTAGGGACTGATGACCCCGTAGTTAAGTCCCATAAGTTGTACAAACATTTGAACATTTGACTGAACGCACTCCAGCTAAGACTCGCGCGTCAACTGGTTACAAACAATGCCGTTACTGGCTGTTGCATCTATGAGAAATCCTATAAAGAAGACACCTGGCACAGAGTTTTCCGAATCGAGCCGACTTGTGACGATCGGCCAAGTTTCTTCACGTCCGCTGTACTCGTTCACTATGAATTCCAGTGGTCGGATTGGCTACGATCAGTTACTGCACTTACAAAAAATGGCCAAATGTCTGTAAAGCTTATGGGACTTAACTCCGGGGTCATCAGTCCCTAAACTTACAAACTACTTATGAACTAGCTTATACTAAAGACAGCACAAACATCCACGCCCGAGGGGGGATTCGAACCCCCGACCGCAGCGGCCGTGCAGACTGTGACTGACACGCCGCAGACCGCTCGGCCACTGCGACCGGCCGGATTGTACATTCACGCTATTGTCACAGTGCGGCTACGTAATCTGAGCGTTTGCTGAAATGGATAGATATCGCGCAAATATACGTCGTTACAAAGTACATTTATAAGGAAAACTTGAATAATTTTCAGTTTTCATCTACTACTCAAACTAAGGCTGAGCAGGGTGAATGACAAATCTACACCAGCGTCCATCCTGCCAGTTTCCTTTTAGTTATTAGCCTGTACCTCAATATTTTAATATCTTACATTTTGGTATTAACAGTAAATGTATTTTTATCAGCTACCCGCAAAACCAAATTATTACATTGCCGAATAATTTTATTTTAATTTCGTACAATTTTCTGTAGAAAAATATACTTATAGAAAATGTATTATTCATTCACTCCAGTTATTCCATAGTAACATTACAGGTTTCTTTTTCAGTTCACATATTTTTACTTCAGAAAAATATATTAAAAACGACGCTTTCTTTCTTTTTTTTTAAAAAAAAAGAAAAAAAAAGAAAAAAAACCATGCTGCCGCTTTGTTTTATCGTAAAGCAATACATTTATATTCTTAATATCCATTTCGATTGCTTTTCTTTTCAAGAATGAGTTAACAGAATATACAGTTGTATTATCTGTTGTATATGTACCAATGAGCGTAATTATAACGCCCGTACACCATACGAAATAAATGATAGAACAAGTCAACAGTTCGCAGCGCCTTCAGCTGAAATGGCCATTGTAAGTTGAACGGGTAATACTGTGACAGTAAACGCTTTAGTAACCGTCGCTAAGGAGTGTGATGGAAATGTTTCATTCTACGTCCCACGTGCGCAACCAAGCAGCACAGTGGCTGACTCGGAGGCATACTGAGACGGGCGGCATAGCGCAGTCTAATGGGGCCGCGCGGACTGGGAGGAGACGTGACGCTGATGCGACCTGCACCTGCGTGTCGCTGCAGCCGAGGCACAGAAAGGGGAGGCGGCGAGCGGGCGAAGCTTATGGGACTTAACTGTGGGGTCATCAGTCGCTAAACTTACAAACTACTTAGGAACTAACTTATACTAAAGACAGCACAAACATCGATGCCCGACGGAGGATTCGAACCTCCCACACGGGAGGCCGCGCGATCCGCAACGTGGCGTTCCAGACCGCTCGGCTACTCCCACGAGTCACTGCACTTACATTCAGGCTGATGATATAAGACAAAAATGAATCCCAGAGTACATAGGATATACTGGGTAACCAGTATAGACAGTTCGTCGCAAGTAATACAACATTTGTCTTGGTTAATTATCTACTTCCCACCTTTCTACGTCTCCACCCCTTTCTTAGGTGGACGCACCCCACAGTTTGGGAACAACTGTTCCAAATGATTGAATTTGAAAGTAATACAACAGTACTGGTAGCACTAGTTTCTGGTTTGAAGTCATTAGGAACAATTAATGCTAAGTGGCGCTAGCTGTCACCACGATAAATGTGGACTAATAGGCCCGCCATACTTTTCCTCTGTGTATTTGTCGATTAGAAAAGTTCACTCACGAAACTTTGTATTTCGTGTTCTATTATAGGGAGATTACTGAACAGCTTGTGACGTAACCACCCGGAAATTAAATCTATCTACGTGTAGTATTTAACGCTATCAATTTTCGGGAGAAATATGTAATTTGTAGACAAATTCTCTGTCTGAGTATAAATCCAACAGAAGCGAATGGCTGACGTAATATAATTTTTAATTGGATGATTCTTTTAAAAGGTCTCAGCTGTATATATCTACTTATTTAATTTACAGATATTTACGAAACTGTGTGGTGCGCTGTCAGAATTCTTTGAAACATGCGAGAGAAGCAACAGCTTGGAAAGAGTGGTGAACAATCAGCAAATGCAGTGTACAAAGGGCCGGATTTGCGTTCGATAAAGCAGCGTTCGAATGCCCGTCGGGAATCGGGAACTACTTTCTACAAAGTTTTGGAAGTGTTACACATGCTCATATGTCAGCTTTTCAAAAACATCCTTACGTAACCGTTACGTAAGCAAACTCAACATAATAAGTTGTAATGCGATAATCACGGGGTGGGTAGAAAAATTGCATAACCAGGCATTTGTCCTCAGTTCTTTCTAACGTTTTTATCACTTCTTTCACGAGGAATAATACAGCTGTAGGAACTAACCCAACTCGCTCTCAGCCAGACACAAATTCTCACCTTAGAGCAGGGCTGGGCAAAAGCCTTTGCGCGAGCGCTCTCAGCGGCTCATACGGCCTGCTCGCGGCTCCCCCCCCCCCCCCCCCCCCACTCCGCCAGCCAGCAGTGCCCCCACTCACACTCGACTAGCCGCGCACCTCACTACACCACGCGGAACCACTCGTTCTGTTTGCTTGTGGAAATCGCGTCCGGCGGTTTTTGTTTTCTCCACAATGAAACTGACAAAATCGAAGCTTAGAAGTAGTCTGACGTTCATCTGACTGGTGCAGTGCGCCTAATGACCAGCAATTTCACACCAAATATCGAGATGTTGGTTGAAAATCATTTAAATAAATCCAGAATGATGTAAATTAATGCTTATTTCTTTTTTGTTCGTAGTACCTCTCCTCTGAAATGACAATTATTTTATGTGTATGTCACCTTGTTGTTTATCTTGACAGGAAACTGATAGGCTTTGCAATCATAGAGTTTCTTCCCCTTTATGTTTTATATATATCATAGGAGTTAAGTTTAGTTACCCCTTCTACTTCCTGCAGGGAGAAGGTTTTTATTTTACACTTGATAAATTATACTTATCTTAATAGTTCCTGCGTTTTTGCTTCCCGCTGCAGGGATATTTTATTTTCCTTTAGCTTACAAATTTTCCCATGTACTTATTTGGTTATTTTTTTAGAAGTTCTTTATCGTACCACGACAACTTCGTTGTGGTACCACTGACATAGGCAGGGAACTTTTTCCATTGCTCTCAGGTCTTGATTTCTGGAATTTTTTCCCCCTTCAGAATGGTGTGAGTTTTCATCCTTTCCTAAGGATGTAATGAACCTTAATAATTGTTACCTTCTGACCGACCGCCCAGTTTCTCGTCATCGTAAGGAAGCAAGCTTTTAGTTGCAGAAAGTTCAGTTTTGTTACATTTTGTCAAAAGAAATCTACACAATTCTGTGAAAATATAACGTAAATTTACAATAAAAGAGTCCATTCTTAATTATTTACGTCTATGTCCTATTTGTGGCCATGAAAGTAGGTTTTACAGTGGTTCGAAACTGTGTTTCATCCTTACATGAGCAACCGTTGCATGGTACAGGATACACAATTTTCGGGTAAGCACTATTAACACTTACTTCCCAGTCAAACATGCAGTGGCAGATATGATTGTACCGGTGCCCTTTTCACGGAAGCCGCATCAGCTTGAAACGACCTAAGGTGTTTTCTACGTGCATTATTTCAGCTTGTCCTTACTCAGCTTTGCGCACAAAGCGCCCTCACAGCGCACAGCCCTGCTACCCGCACTGCTGGCTCTCAAGGCCGCTCAGCGCTGCCCTCGCGGCTCTCGCTGCTCGCGGGCAGCTCTCGTGCCCACCCCTGCCTTAGAGCCTAGACTACCATATTAGTTTCCGTTGCCCTTTAGTCTTCCTTGCAGCCATGGTTATCGAATTTCCGTAGTTGAATGTACAAGGTGAGTTAGGAGGAAAGGTACATGTTTTGAGGGATGATATTACTGGTGATTCTGAACAAGAAAGTCTTATAAACATATGCTCTTTTCCTAACCGTATCCGGCTATGACAATGAAAACAATTAGGAACTGGAGAAGTGCAGTTGACAGTAAATTATAATTACTTTAGCATTCAAGTCGAGTACCATAACCCACTTAAATAATATCTTTAAATGAGAATCCACATAAAACAGTGTTACAACCTGCCATTCTCCAATCGTATTGCTAGTAGGGCCTATACTTTGCCACGGAAAATAGTTTGGTAATCAGCGTTTGGTGATGAAATAGGGATCCGGTATTTGCTCCATCGTTTTAACCACTACATCGAATCTGCTCCTTCTGGACTAATATAAACACAGTCTGTTCTTTAGGGGACAGATTTTTGCGCCATTGCGTTTACTTTTATATGTTTTATATTTTATGTTATAGTTTGTTTAACTGTGTAAGTTTCCTCACAGAAGATGTTCAAACAGTCCACCGTTAACTTCAATGTATTGTAGACATGTGTTGTGTTGGCGATCGGATCTCAGTTCTGCAATTCTTTACTTGAGCACAAAAAAATAAAATATGAGCGTGAAGTTCCTTCTCTTGTGTTCACTCCGCGCTTGTACACTTCGCTCGTCTGGCAAGTGGCAACCCCTCAAACAGTAATCCAGTGGGGTAAGAGCAACACCACCGAAAGAGAAGACCGTGGCGCGCTTTTGCCACGTCACGTAGAGCAGGTCGCGTAGCTAAAGGGTATATTACACGGAGCGTATTTGGTCGCTAGACGCTGGCGTCTGTTGTCGCTCGGCGTATTGGCGAATAGCGTCTTCGTAAAAACAATTGAAACACGACGTAGCATATGATACATCGTTTTGGAGGTTAGGTGATACCAAACAGTTCTGTTTCCCAAGGTGCGACATGGTCGCGAATTTATATCAGTGATCCATTTTGTAATTACTTTTAAGATCTTTATTTACGTCGATCATTACAAAATTTCTCGTCGTTTTGACGACCGGTTTCGGTCAGTGATGACCATTTTCAAGTCTACAGCAAATCAGAAACACAAGGACACATTTAGTAATAAACTACCTTATAAAACATAAATAAGGCATTACAGTCATCAATACATAAAACGCGTTAAAAATATTATACATCATACCTGTTGTTACATTCCTTAATGAAGATACACTTATGCTGTGATGATGCGCCGGCCGCGGTGGCTGAGGGGACTGAGGTGCTCCAGTCACGGTCTGCACGGCCACTACGGTCGGGGGTTCGAATCCCCCCTCGGGCATGGATATTTGTGCCGTCCTTAGTCTTAGCTAGTTCATAAGTAGTTTGTAAGCTTAGGGACTGATGACCCCGTAGTTAAGTACCATAAGTTCTACAAACAGTGGAGTGGAGTGTGATGATGCCATATGGCTATATTACATGTATTGATGACTGTAATGCATTATTTATGTTTTATTAGGTAGTGTAATACTTGATGTATCCTGTTTCTGATTTGCTGTAGACGTGAAAATGGTCATCACTGACAGAAACCGGTCGTCAAAACGACGAGAAATTTTGTGATCATCGACATAAATAATGATATTAAAAGTTCAGTGTCCCACAAAACAAAATATGAAGTGGAACTGTAATCAAATTTCTGAAAATTTATCGAAGTTTTCCATTATTATGGGACATTGAAAATAAAGATTATTTCAATTTTATTCTTGGCGAGATCGCCATCCTCATGATGGTATTCTGTTTCCTTATTTTATCCTCTACCATTTACAGTAATCTATCAAAATTTTCTTATGTGATCCTCATTATATTTCTGTAGGCAGAAGGACCTTCACACGATAATTCACCCAAAAGATTTGCAGAAGCACCATATTTATCCCTCCTCGCAATCCACCTTCTAATCCATTTTCTTTTATTCTTTACTATTTTTCCGTTTTGCTTCATTAATTGTTCTTTTAAAACTGTTACGAGAAACACAACGCCAGCATTTACAATTTCCTTCGACATTTTGACTCGACTGGTAGCTACTTTAGACGCTCTCGTATATATAACACGGGGCTTCCAAAAACGCCAGCGACCAAAAACGCTAGCGACCAGCGTCTAAAGTAGCCCACCCTTCAACTTTAGACGCTCGCGTTTCTGAGCAGCGACTTAGTTCGCTGTCCCTGTTTACACGGAGCGAATTTAGAAGCTGCGTCCAAATACACCAGCGACTAGCGAACAAATTCGCTCCGTGTAATATACCCTTAAATGGCTGTCCGTTGAGCCCTAGTGTGTTGTGCCCCACCGGACAGCCAGTTAGCTACGCGATCGCTACCTGCTCTGCTTACGTGGCACAAGCGCGCCGCGGCCTTCTAACAAATGCCCGTGCTTCGCAACGGTTGTTAAAGAGGGACCTGTGTATATCATGGTTTTTTTAGGGTTCCGGAACTAGGTCAGCAAAAACAGAATCCTTGTTGGATCCCTCTGTCAATAAACTCAGTTCTCGTAGCCACAAGATGTCAAATTTAAATAGAAGTCATTGTCGAAAACGATGAATGTTCATAAAGTTTTTCATACAAAAAGTGAAATTAATTAAAGTCCTTACTCCGGAACGATGTGAATTCAATGTTATGTAGTATTCATAAAGTCAAAACTGCGGTGTGTAATTGTCTGTTTCTCGTAAACTTCTGAAAACACCTCTATCGTTGAGATGAGAAATTGTAATAATAATAACAGCACCATGCATTGATTCTATGGTGTAGTACTAAACTGTTTATCTCTCACATTAAGTGTATGCTGAAGTATTATTATGTTGCAGTGTTGCACTGGGGACAATGTAGTTATTCTGTATGCAGTGCTCCCTATTATCGAAAACTCGACGAATGCTCAAAGTCTGGTAATTCAATCAACGGAACAGTTCATGTCTGTTTAAATAAGACGTCATGGTGGTGTTAATGTGCGGTATGTAAGTATGGGTAATTGTTGAAGGAATGGCGTCAGCTGATCGTCTGTGTAGAACTTTCCATTAAATATAGTATTTCCAGTGAATTGTCTTGACTGTGTTAACAGCATCGGGGCACTGTTTAAGCTAATACATGTCCTGCAGTGATTGCTTTGTAAAGCATGGAGTTGAACTCGACCTTGTGTATTAGAACTATATATAACTGCAAAACTCTGCAGTCGGCCATTAGAGGCCTCTGCGTGTGCCATGCCGCATTGCACTTTGACCTGCCGGTACGCCAGTAGTGACGGCGCAGTGTGCCTCTGAAGTTGCGCTTTGTGACATTATTTGTGTAGTGGAGCGTCAGATGGGTCGGCGATTGGTAATCAATTCAAAAATTTACAAATGTTTGTATAGTCTATGGGACTTAACTACGGGGTCATCAGTCCCTAAACTTACAAACTACTTATGAACTACTTACGAACTAGGACGGCACAAATATCCATGCCCGAGGGGGGATTCGAACCCCCGACCGCAGTGGCCGTGCAGACCGTGACTGGAGCGCCTCAGTCCCCTCGGCCACCGCGGCCGGCAGGTAATCAATCCTGCTAATGTATTGCAATTGGCTGAGATGAAATTCCGAAGAGCCCTTCTTCGTGAATACGGTCTTGGTGTAAAAGAAGAATCCTTCACATGTTTTCTGGTATCTATTATAGTGTAGAAATATGAGCATAGATTAGAAACACTATAATAGATAATAGGTAACATGCGAATGATTCATCTTCTACACCAATACCATCTACACGAAGTAGGTTTCTTCGTAACTTCACCTCAACTAGTGACACTATATTGGCAGGATTGATTACCAATCGCCGACCTATCCGACACTTCACCACACAAATAACGTCACAAAGCGCAACTTCAGAGGCACACTGCACCGTCACTACTGGCGTACTGGCAGGTCAAAGTGCAATGCGGCATGGCACACGCAGAGGCCTCTAATGGGCGACTGCAGAGTTTTGCAGATGCGGGAGTATCACTAGTGCAATAAGGGACCGTTACAGTATCTATCATACGATTTTGGTATATTTTTGTTTGTTCGAGCCTAAGTACTTTCCTTGTAAGTGCAATTGTCTCTGCAAAAGAAGACATCTTTCTCTATCTTAATTTAGTCCGCACCAAAAGTAAGTAATTGCATATTTTAATCAAAATATTGTACCGAACAATTATGAAAGCAGAGAGGTTTCTGAGGAGTTTGTCACTCGCGTATTTATATTATTTCTAGTTGCAGGCAGAGAGCAGAAATATCTCTGGAGTGAGCATTCATATGCGCAGAACAGATTTTGTGTCCTCAACATTAAGATGGAAATGTCACATGATATTGGGAAAAATATACAAGTCGCTGACTTGGTCCCTTTTTCTTGGGTGAAGGCGCAATGTGTAAATGACCCATTTATTGACGCTTCCTCAAATTTTTTGTTACTTCTGTGACACATTTATTTACATATTATTTCATGTTATGTGGTTGCTCTGCGAAAAGGAGGTGGGGCTTCTTTGTAGACAATGCGGTACAAACCATCGTAATCTATATCTATAAATGTGAACGTCTGTTCGGTGTACGCTTATCACGTCTGAACCATAAGACATAAAGAGCTAAAAATTTGTACAGTTACTAATGTCTACCCGGGGAAGGCTTTAGTTGCGGTTTTATGGCGATCGGATTGCTATATATGAATGTCTGTTCGGTGTACGCTTATCACGTCCGAACGACAAGACACAGAGACTTAAATATTTGTACAGTTACTAATTTATACCTGAGAAAGGTTTTAGGCACGGTTTTACAGCGATCTGATAGATATTTAGTAATTTGAAGAATATAAAGCGAAATGCTGAACAATAATTACTCATTGAAAATTATATTTACTCTTTGAAAATGATTTTAATGGTTCATTGTTGCTTGAGGGTTGATAATGATAAAAGGGTGGCGTATAATGGCATGGAAGGTTATCGGTGTATATAAAATTCTACGTGTGTGTGTTAATATTTCGCTCTGCAGCGAAAAGTAGAGAACGCAAACGAATGGTCTGTGTGTAATTGTTGTCCGAAGTCTCCTGTTGTACACCATAGCAGTTCCATGCCGATAGCTATAAGGGGGTGGAAGATATGGTGGTTGAAAGTCGTCAAATTATTTAAAAAATCGGACTGAATGCCAGCGACTCTATAGCAAGGAGTTTGCATACAGCGAAACGTGATGCCATAGACCATATCTTTGGTCTATGCATGCTACAATGTCTTCAGCTCTTTCTCTGTAAGGATGAGCATAAGAATAAGGAAATATGAAAATAAATAAATAAAGCAGTTAAAAAAGAAATTTCTTTTAACACATCTCTTTAAAAAATCGATTTGACGTTTCGCGCATTATCTATCATAATCAATCAACACGCGAGCGGTGCCGCGGGTTAAGGTAGTAGCAAATAAATGTGTGGAAAGAGTAGGTTTGAGTGGTTACCCATCAAAAGATGTAGTTCTTTCCTTTACATGACATTGCAAAGCATATGGGATACAGCTAGGAAGAAAACAATTGTTGTGTCTACGTGGATTAAATTTTACTTGCAGTGGCAGCAGTTTAGTTTGCTATCGTTGGCAACGAACTATTCGCTTTAGGAGTATGATTAATTTGACCACAACAGCATAAATTATTTATTTCATCGTGAACATAAAGAATTATTCCCCTCATTCTACGTGACTTATTTTTGAAAATGCATTCAACGGCCGTTGTCAAAATCGGCGCACAACGTCGACACCGTAAGTAAAATTGTACCCATTCTTGTAGTCTATTATGCCATAGATATGAATAGAAAAAAACACAGCAACGCCATAATTATTATTTTGTGTACTATGTAACTAACGTCGCCCCACTTTGTCCTTTCCTGTACTATGGCGTTTACGAGGTATTCCTAAACAGAAAGCACTCAAAATGTAATGAGGATACACCGAAATCAGAAAGGGAACTAAATTCGATTTTCCTTACAAAGAAATCTTATGTAAGCAAATTGGAGCATCGATAGACGCGAAGGAATGTCGTTATGTTTCATATTCAAATGTTCCCTGTCAGCAGAAGCAAAGAAATGTCGTTAAGTTGTGAATATACGAAGTGTAATCAGCAACTCGCTGTTCAGTGTTGGTTTGTATATGCAGAGTTAAGATTGCGGCTCTTAATTCAGAATACTTCTGTTACTGAATGAATAAGCACAACACGATCAAGTATTGTTGCTTTGCAGCACTACAAAACAAAACAGCACCTTTAATAGTGCGTTGCTGTTCTATGGCATAATCATCGAAAAGAAATACAAAATTATAAAATGTAGCAGCGCCAACTATTAGTTATTTGGTGCACTACGTAACTAACAGGGTCTCTGTTCGTTCTGTACTGTACTACACCGTTTTCTAGGCTTTCCTAAACAGAATGTACTAAAGACTTAATAAGTACGCACCGAAATCAGAAAGGATAATACATAAATTCGTGTTTCCTTGCAAAGAATTCTCAGTAAATGAAAACATCAATAGACGCGAAAGTACGTCGTTGTGTTTTAAATTCAAATGATACCCGCGGAAATACGCACTTTTTTTTCTTTCCATGACATTGTAAGGCATGCGGTATACAGCTATTAAAAATTATTTTTTTGTGTCGTTGTTGTTGTTGTTGTTGTGGTCTTCAGTCCGGAGACTGGTTTGATGCAGCTCTCCACAATACCCTATCCTGAGCAAGCCTCTTCATCTCCACATAAGAACGGCAACCTACATCTGACTGAATCTGCTTACTGTACCCATCTCTTGGTCTTCCTCTGCGGTTTTTACCCCACACACTTCCCTCTAATGCTAAATTCACAATTCCTTGATGTCTAAGAATGTGTCCCACCAATCTATCCCTTCTTTTAGTCAAGGTATGCCAGAAATTTCTTTTCTCCCCAATTCTGTTCAGTACCTCCTCATTAGTTACGCGATCCACCCACCTAATTTTCAGCATTCTTCTGTAGCACCATATTTCAAAAGCCTCTATCCTCTTCCTGTCCGCATTGTTTATCGTCCATGTCTCACTCCCATACAAGGCAACACTCCATACAAATGCCTTCAGAAAGGACTTCCTTAGGCTTAAATCAATATTCGATGTTAACACATTTCTCTTTTTCAAAAACGCTTTTCTACCCATTGCCATTCTGGATTTTATATCCTCTGTACTGCGACCATCATTTGTTATTTTACTGCCCAAGTAACAAAACTCATCTACCTCCTTTATTGCTTCGTTACCCAATCTAATTCCTTCAGCATCACCTGATTTTCTTACACTGCACTCCATTACCCTAGTTTTGCTCTTGTTAATGTTCATCTTATATGCACCTTTCAGCACACTGTCCATTCCGTTCAACTGCTCTTCCAGGTCCTTTGCTGTATCTGACAGAATTACTATGTCGTCGGCAAAACGCAAAGTTTTTAATTCTTCACCGTGAACTTAAATTCCTTCTCCAAATTCCTCCTTGCTTTCCTTTATAGCTTCCTCAATGTACAAATTGAATAACATTGGAGAAAGGCTACAACCCTGTCTTACTCCCTTCCCAACCACTGCATCCCTTTCATGCCCTTCAACTCTGACAACCGCTGTCTGATTTTTGTACAAGTTGTAAATAACCTTACGCTCCCTATATTTTACTCCTGCTTGCTTCAGAACTTGAAAGAGTTTATTCCAATCAACATTGTCAAAAGCCTTCTCCAAATCTACAAAAGCTAGAAATGTAGGTTTGTCTTTTCTTAATCTATCTTCTAGGATAAGTCTTAAAGTGAGTATTGCCTCCCGAGTTCCAACATTTCTCCTGAACCCAAACTGATCTTCCCCGAGGTCAGCTTCTACCAGCTTTTCCATTCTTCTGTATATAATTCGTGTTAATATTTTGCAACCATGACTTATTAAACTGATGGTTCTGTAGTTTTCACACCTGTCTGCACATGCTTTCTTTGGAATGGGGATTATAACATTTTTCTTAAAGTCTGAGGGTACTTCACCTGTCTCATACATCTTACACACCAGGTGAAACAATTTTGTCATGGATGGTTCTCCCAGAGACTTCAGTAGCTCTGAGGGAATATCATCTACTCCAGGGGCCTTGTTTCGACTTAGGTCTTTCAGGGCTTTGTCAAATTCTTCTCTCAATACAGTATCTCCAATTTCATCTTCATCTACATACTCTTCCCTTCCTACAAAATTGTCTCTATGTTCGTTTCCTTTGTAGAGCCCCTCTACATACTCTTTCCAACTTTCAGCTTTCCCTTCATTGCTGAGAACTGGTTTTCCATCAGTGTCCTTGATATTCATAGAGCTGTTTTTCTTATCTCCAAATGTTTCTTTTATTTTCCCGTAGGCTGTATCTATTTTTCCCCTATTTATACATTCTTCTACATCCTTGCATTTCCCTTCTAGCCACTCCTGCTTAGCCATTTTGCACTTCCTGTCGATCTCATTTCTAAGTCGTCTGTACTCCATTTTGCCTGTTTCATTTACTGCATTTTTATATTTTCTCCTTTCATCGATTAAATTTAGTATCTCCTGTGATATCCAAGGATTTTTTGTAGGTCTTGCCTTCCTACATATTTTGTCCTCTGCTACCTTCACTATTTCATCTCTCAATTTTACCCATTCCTCCTCAACTGTTTTATTTTCCCCTCTTTCTGTCAATTGTTGCCTGAAGCTCCCACTGAAATTCTTAAGAACTTCAGGTTCCTTCAATTTATCCAGGTCCCATCTCCTTGTTTTCCTACCTTTTTGTAGTTTCTTCAGTTTCAGCCTACAGTTCATAACCAACAAGTTATGGTCAGAGACTATATCTGCCCCTGGGTATGTCTTACACTTTAAAACCTGGTTCCGAAATCTATGTCTTACCATTATAAAATCTATCTGCTAACTCCCGGTGTTTCCTGGTCTCTTCCACGTATACAACCTTCTTTTGTGATTCTTAAACCAGGTGTTTGTTATAACTAAATTATGTTCTGTGCAAAATTCTACCAGGCGGCTTCCTCTTTCATTCCTTCTGCCCAGACCATATTCACCTACTATCTTTCCTTCCCTTCCTTGTCCTACTACCGAATTCCAGTCTCCCATAACAATTAAGTTTTCTTCTCCCTTAATTGTCTGAATAATTCCCTTTAGCTCCTCATATATTTCTTCGATTTCCTCATCATCGGCAGAGCTAGTTGGCATATAAACCTGTACTACTGTTGTCGGTGTTGGCTTGGTATCTATCTTGACAACGATAATGCGATCACTGTGCTGGTCATAGTAGTTTATACTCATTCCTATTTTCTTATTCATTATCAATCCTACTCCTGTGATACCCCCAATTGATTTTGTATTTATAATCCTATAGTCACCTGACCAGAAATCCTATTCATCCTGCCACCGAACTTCACTAATCCCCACTATATCTAGCTTCAACCTATCCATTTCCCTTTTTAAATTTTCTAATTTTCCTACACGATTAAGGGATCTAACATTCCACGCTCCGACCCGTAGAATGCCAGTATTGTCTTTCCTGATGATCACATCCTCCTGAGTAGTCCCCGCCCGGAGATCCGAATGGGGGACTATTTTACCTCCGGAATATTTTACCCGAGAGGATGCCAGCATCATATTTCCATACAGTCAAGCTGCATGTCCTCGGGAAAAGTAACGGCTGTAGTTTCCCCTTGCTTTCAGCCGTTCGCGGTAAGTGCATGGCAAAGCCACATTAGCTGATGTTACAAGGCCAGCTCAGTCAATCATCCAGACTGTTGCCCCTGTAACTACTGAAGAGGCTGCTGCCACTCTTCAGGAACCACACGTTTGTCTGGCGTCTCCACAGATACCCCTCCGCTGTGGTTGCACCTACGGTACGGCTATCTGTATCGTTGAGGCACGCAAGCCACCCCACCTCGGCAATGTCTGTGGTTCATGGGAGTGGTTTTGTGTCGTACCTGAGTTAATTTTTTCTTGCAGTGGCAGCGGTTTAGTATGTTAACGTTGGCAACGAAATATTCGATTTAGGAGGATCATTAATTTACTGAAAGGAACAAAATTAATTATTTATTTCATTATCAACACAAAGTATTATTCCCCTCATTGTACGTGACTGATTTTTCAAAAAGAATTCAACATCAATACACTACACCGCTGTCATAAGGAAAATCGTAGCCGGCCGCAGTGGCCGAGCGATCTGCGGCGCGCCAGTCACAGTCTGCACGGCCGCTACGGTCGGGTGTTCTAATGCCCCCTCGGGCATGGATGTTTGTGTCGTCTTTAGTATAAGGTAGTTCATAAGCGGTTTGTAAGATTAGGGACTGATGGCACCGCAGTTACGTCCCGTAAGCTTAACATGAACATTTTTTTGAAAATCGTAGCCCTTGTTTCAGTGTGTTACGCCTTAGATATGAGAATAAAAAACTCAGCATCGCAATTTATTAGTAATTTGGTGTACTATGTGAGTAACAGCGCCTTTATCGGATCTTTACTATACTACGCTGCAATTCAAGCGTAGCATACACCTGAAACTACATATTACGATATCTTTTCTTACCATGAACCTATTTTGATGAAATGAAGATTATATGTTGCTTCAAGGTATTCTCAGTTGACATATGAAACCCCATGACAGTTCGTATTGTACTCTTGGAGATTTGCTGTACTACACCATACTTATAAGCATAGTATTCACTAAAACTTCAAATTACGATTTCCTTTCCCATCTTTACCCTAATAACCACGTTGTCGACGGGGCGTTAAACGCTAATATTCCTTCCTTCCTATAAACAATATTTCTTGTGACTTTTCCAGGATATAATATGAATACTTTCTGTGGAGAGCCCATGCCTGAGCAAGCGATATAAAGCTGTTCGTGCGAGAAACATGGAGATTTCAAATACACTCCACAGTACTGAGTAGATTGCCATGTGATTTATTAATCATAATAGAAAATGCATGTCTCACTGCAAACTGCAGTCTCTTAAAGTTAAAAGCCAGATCTGCCGGAAGTAATGGGTATTCGTCGGATGTACTCTGTTTCAATCTCTTCCTTTCCTTGTAACTTTATAGATATCTATTGCTTCTTTGTACAGCGGTATTCGCTTCACAGTTCAAAGTTGCTTCAAAGATTTCAACAGCACTGTCATCTTTCGGGAATTTTTCATTGGAATACAGGAGTGCAGTAAATAAGAAATCTAATAAAACGTGTTGCCTGATGTGAAAAGATTTTTCCCATCGCAGTATATATGATCTCATATTTACTGAGTTATGTGTTGTAGAATTGTAGATTTTTTCAGGTATATATATTCATTTGTATAAGTGCTGTATGTCTGAAAAATCTGTTGGTAATGTAATCAGTAGTAAAGAAGTAATAGATGAAAACTTGGCGCGTGATAGTGCAGTTTTGCTTGAACATTACTGTTTATGTGCTTGTATCTCAAGAATTATGTGCCGCACAGTGATACAATTTAGAAGGTACATTACACTATATGTGTGTATACTGGGTGTAAAATTTCCTGCAGGTACAATATGTAGTGTAGAAATTATAAATTTCAAGGTTATACAGAATGCCGTAGTTTTACTCCGTGAACAGCGGAAAAGTAGTAAGCGAGAAACATTTTTCCTTTCATCATTTTGCTATGGTTGTCAGCGAGAAAAAGATTCCTAAAGGTTTGAAATTGTGTTTAAAGTTTGTTACAAGTCGCTAAGTGCTCTTCTTCTTAAATAGTGGACTGCTAAAGTCACAGTATCACGTTCCGCAAGACGGGGAAGTTTTCATAATTTATGACGTCATATCTCCTGAACCAAGGCCAAAGAGAGAGTCTCTCTCGTGGGCCTCGTCCTGAACTATCGGTCCTATCGCATAATCGTTTATTAGCTGACGTCTACTACCTATAAACTACATTCCTGCCAAATTTCAGCTTCATAGGTGAAGTAGTTTTCGAGTTTTCGTGTTTAGTCAGTGAGTGAGTGAGTGAGTGAGTGTATGCATGAGTGTCCTTTCCCTTTATATAATATAAACTGAGCAGCCCCCGGGAAACATAAGCAACGTCGAGCACTTTGTGAGCACAGCAACACCGTCGTCCTGTGGCTAGGGTATGCACATGAGGAACGAGAGGTTCTGTGTTCGAGCATTTCCACAAGCGAAAATTTTCATTTTCAGAAAATTATTATCTTTCCGTCCGATGAGAGGTAACTGCGCCGTAGTATGGGGACGCTACGCCTAAACAAACATCTCAAAACACGACGTCAGGCGACTGTGAAACTGTTGCATTCATTCGTTGCAGTTTATGTGATGAAGTCTTATGTTTTCGTCACCTTTTTGGGAGCGATTACCACATCCACATGAAAACCTAAATCGTGCAAGGTAGAATCTCTTTCCCCATTCACCAAGTTGATAAGTTAGGTAGGTCGACAAGAGATTCCTGTCATATGCCGCACACACAGTTACCAGTGTCGTATAGATTACATCAGACGTGTTTTCCTGTGGAGGAATCGCTTGACCTGTCACCTTGCGATCAAATGTTTCAGGTTTCCAATGGAGAGGCAGTTCCTTTCGTCTGCTAATCGCACGGTTTTGCTGTGCGGTCCCAAAACAGACACTAAACTGATTACAGGGAACAGAGACGTCAGTGAACGGTCGGACAGATCATAAATATGGGAAAATAAAAAAATTAAAATCTTTGTTCGAGGGAAGGCTAACCAATGACATCTCGCTCCGCAGCTCCTCACGCTAGCCTCAGGATGACGACGCTCCTTTGCTGATAACGTGCTCGACGTTGCCTATCTTTGTCATGGACCGTTCCGTTTTTATATTTTGCTTATTTTTTTCATAGTCCCACACAACTTCTTCCAGTTTTCTGGATTAATCTGTGTTCAGTTTTTCACTGCACCAACTTACAACTAAATCTGAGGGAGGCGCGATGGGGAAGGTTCCTTTGTAAGATCGGGTGCCCCCCAGGGGGCTCAAGGTTCTTTCGTGAGTACGTGTGTGGCGAGCACGGGGTCCCGAGCTAATGCAGTCTTCCTTCCATCTTTACTTGCCAGACTGAATTTCCTTTTCCCACCCCTCCTTTCCTATCCCTACTCCTTCCCCTCCCCATCCTGGGACTGATAATCTCAGTAGTTTAGTCCCATTATCCCAAACAAACAACCCAACCCATACATTCCAATAGCATTATATTCACTAACGTGGCCAAGTAATGATTCCACGTCGACCGATTCACTGGCCGTACGGAATGTGTAGGAGCTCCGCCTGCTGAAATAACATATCAGCTCGTATTGCAAAAGAGATATATTCCACGTATTCTGCTAACACATTTCGAAGAAAATATAAAAACCTTGTCCCATTAAGACGGTCATTTAAAACAACCGGACCGATGAGTTGGTCATCAGTAATACCGCACCACACGATGGCTGAGAAGCGTCGTTGAAAATTCGCTTCTAAAGTAGCGTGAACATTATTGTCTGCCCATACGTGAGAGTTTCGCGTGTTGTAGATTCAATTACGGGTAAATGTTTACTCATCACTAAACAGAATATGTGGAATTAATCGATCATTGGGAATCATCCACTGATAATTCTTGTCGGGCGGAAGCATTTCCTTCATGATGATGTTGTACACTCTGCCGATGAAATGAATACAGACCATGCTCGTCTTTGTGGAATATCAAGTTGGCAGCAATTCTTCTAGAGCTAGTAGTTGGGCTGCGTTCTACTATTTGAAGAATCTTATAAACTTCATTGAGAGTTTGTTGTACGGGTTACACGGGACGTTAAGAGACAACATTTACACCAGGGAACGTAACACGCTCAGGCAATCCGTGAAACACCCTGCTATCTCGCACTGTGCGATTCTGAAATCGTTGTTGGCATTCTCGAACAGCACCTATGGGTATACCATTGGATAAACCATAGACAAACATTCTGTCAGCATACTCTGCATGTATGACGATCCATAGTATTTTCACTAGACTAAACTGTATTCTTTGTTTACGTAACAACACTGTAATACCATGCACTAGTCACTGTCGGAATGAGACTTGCGGTGAACAACTGGACCATGCGCAAGTCAACTGCGTACTGACACGATTAGTACAGACGAAGCTAGACTTTTCCCGTCCCTAGCTTTTTCATTCTTTTACCCGCAAACGGTTAAGAAAAGGGCATATGTTTATTAGAAGTTTTCTGTTCAAAATCACAAAATACCTCTACATCTACATATACACTCCGCAGTAGACCGTAAGGTGAGTGACAGAGGGTACACTGTACCACAACTAGGCATTTCCTTTCGTATTCCACTCTCAAATAGAACGAGGGAAAAAAAGAATGTCTATATGCCTCTGTAAGAGCCCTAATTTCTCTTGTCTTTGTGATCTTTACGCGAAATGTAAGTAGGCGGCAGGATGATCGTTCTACACTCAGCTTCAAATTTCAGCCCTTTAACTTTTCTCAACAGAATTTCTGGAAAAGAACGTCGTCTTTCTTCCAGCGATCCCCATTTGAGTTCCCGGAGCATTTCCATGACACTCGCGCCTTGGTCGAACCTACCAGTGATGAACCTAGCTGCTCGTCTCTGAACTGCTTCTATGTCTTCCTTTAAACTGATCTTCGGCGGGTCCCAAAGACTTGAGCAATACTCAAGACGTTGTCGTACAAGCGCTTTATACGCGCTCTCCTTTACAGAAAAAGTACATCTTCCCAAAATTCTCCCCATAAACCGAAGTCGGCTGTCAGCTGTGCAATGTTACACCTAAATATTTGTTCGACGCGACTACATCAAGAAGCTCACCACTGATGCTGTATTCGAACATTATGGGATTATTTTTCCAACTCATGTGCATCACCTTACATTTTTCTTCATTTAGAGCTAGCTGCCATTCTCTACACCAACTAGATATTTTGTCTAAGTCATCCTGCATGCTATTATAGTCAGTTAAAGACGACACCCTCTCATTCACCACAGCATCATCAGCAAACTGCCCCAAATTACAAGTTACTCTGTCCATCAGATCATTTATATAGATAGAAAATAATAGCGGTCCTATCACACTCCCATTGGGCACGCCTGACGATACACTCGTCTCTGATGAACACTCGCCGTCGAGAACAACGTACTGCGTTCTATTACTTAGGAAGTCTTCCAGCCCTCCTCCTGACTCACTCTGTATGTATACAGGGTGAGGCACTTAAAAATGTTTCTCGAAATATTTGGAAAAATACAAATTGGACTAAAAAAAGTTGCAATGAAAGTTGTTCACCACAAAGAGGGGCATGGAATAACATCAAGATCAACCTCTCAGCGCCAACCCCGGGGACGGGAGGGGTTTGAATTTGAAATTTTTAATATATTACAGATTTGGATTCTCTATGAAGAAATATGTAAGTTTTGTATGAAACATTTTTTTCGTTTCATGGTAGATGACGCTGTAATCGGAAAAAATAAAAATGAGTTGAACATTTTTGAGAAACGCTAATAACTCAAAAAAATACACAATGGAGTCTTTCTCTAGGTGTAACACTTCCAAGTTTCAGTGAACAGTTGGAAAATTCTACTAAATGTCGGTGTAGAAGGAACAGTCCTATCACGGAACAGATTAGCACACCTTCCACGAGCTCCTTCAACATTTCTGTGAACCTGAAGGTACGAGAAAACGGTATCTACTCTCTCTGTAGTCGTTAACGTCGTGGAACAATTGCGTAAAGATGTGTACATTCCGAATTATTGAAGTACAATGAACTGTTTCACCCCGAACTGAGTGCATGATCAAAGGTTGTTCTTAATTCGATTGTGGAAATTGTCATATGACAGTATTATTAAAAATATCAACAATTGTATTTTGATTTTCCTAATCTGATTGTATTTGTTTTTTAAACATTTTTGAACTCATTTTCATTTTTGACGATTACAGCGCCTTATATCATGAAACAAAAATGTTCAAATGTTTGTTAAGCTTAAGGGACTAAATTGCGAGGACATCAGTCCCTAAACGTACAAACTAATAATGAACTACCTTATACAAAAGGCGACACAAACATCCTTGCCCGAGGGGTGATTCGAACCTCCGACGGGGAGCGGCCTCTCGCATCGGAGCATGTTTCATACAACAGTTACATTTTTTTCACAGATATACAAATCTGTAACAAAAAATTAGTGTTCCTGTTCAATATTTCAAAGTCACCACCCTCACGCTCCCGAAGATTGTGCGGCGGGTTTCCGTTTTATGGTAATGTCAACAACTTCTATGGCACCTATTTTCAAATTCGATTTGTATTTTTCCAAGTATTCAGAAAAACAGATTTAAGTGTATCACCCTGTATTATTATCCTTATTTTATTTTTCTCAATGATCAAATTTCAACCACGTTTCAAGGCACAATGCCTTCAGTTGAACTGCTATTGCAACTCCGTTGCTGCCTCTGACAGAGCTATAATATATAGACAAACCTCTAATGTTTAATTTATTCACCCGAAATTGTGATTCCCTTTCAGTGTCCCCCTTGGTTTCCTTACGAGGCTGGACAGTGCACGGACTGAATAACACCGGAAACAGGCTTCAACACTCAACCACTGCCTTTCCAGTACAGCTTTTCCCCATATCCTTCGATTCTTATAACTGTACTTGTTATTTTCGTTCTCTGTATCCCTGTTACCGCCTTAGTTTAGCCGCGGTGGAGTAGCCGAGCGGTAGAAGGCGCCTGGCTGCGAAGCGGTTGGTTGCTCGCCGTCGGAGGTTCGAGTCCTCCCTGGGGCGTGTGTGTGTGTGTGTGTGTGTGTGTGTGTGTGTGTGTGTGTGTGTGTGTTGTTCTTAGGTTAGTTTACCTTAGTTTAAGTAGTTGGTAAGCTACGGACTGATGACCAGCAGTTTGGTTTGAAAGATTTACAAACATTTGAAAATTGTTGACTTAGTTTATATGATTACATTCCTCTTATTAATATTAACACCTTCTTTCTAAATCTACAAATGATAGAAACTTAGGTCTGTTTTTATTCTGATTATCTTCTGTAATAACTCGTAGGATCTCTACTGTCTAGTGTGTCTCAATATTTCTCTGGAATCAAGACTGTCTTTCCCGAGTTCGGCTTCTAGCAGTAATTCCACGCCTCTGCTTCCTACTTCTGTCAGATTTTTCAACAGTTAAACCGATCGCTCTGTAACATGAGCATTTCTTAGCATTTGCATTCTTTGGAAGTGTTCACAATTAATTTAAGTAATGAATGAACCATTTCCAGTCTTTCTAATATTTACCGTGTGAGTCTTCTCAGGGGAGTGGATGCTCGCACATCCTTTTCTGGCGCCATACAGTTTCGGTCATAGACTTACGGCTATGTCAACAGCCACACAGTGACCTACTGTGCTGTCGGTTGTTCCATTACATACATATTAGTGTAGAGTAACGAGATTTCCAAAATAAAAATACGGGACACTTTTGGGTACCGAAGATTGCGGCACGTCACGGATCGTACGGCCGCTCGCGTCGGAGTTTCGAGCACACTCTCTGACGCGCGCGCGTGTGTGTGTTTGTTTATTTGTGTGTGTGTGTGTGTGTAAGTTAGCTTAAGTAGATTGTAAGTCGAGGGACCGATGACCACAGAAGTTTCGTCCCTTAGGATTACAAACCTTTTTTTCCCCCGAACATTGCGAAACCCAAAGTTGCCTTTTCCTGCGGCGTTGTCAACACAAATGTTATCCCTTAATTATTGCATATAATATGACGGCATTAGTGTCAGACATTAACGCAGAAATAAACACGTGAATTAGTGCATGCGTAGTATAGTAAGAAAGGAAGCCATGGCCGAGGGGATTGAGACGCTCCAGTCACGGTCCGCACGGCCACTACGGTCGGGGGTTCGAATCCCCCCTCGGGCATGGATATTTGTGCCGTCCTTAGTTGTAAGTAGTTCATAAGTAGTTTGTAAGTTTAGGGACTGATGACCCCGTAGTTAAGTCCCATAGACTTTAGATTTAAAAAAAAAAAAAAAAAAAAAAAAAAGGAAACCATTCTTCCTCTCTCCCCTTACCCCAAAGCTGACGCGCCGTATTTGATGCTTCTCGTATTTGCATTTGCTTCTATCGAAATCACTTCTTTTAGTGCTGTATGTTGTGTGCAGAAAGTGCGACGTTTGAGTAAAAAAGATACCACGACAAGAAAAGTATGTAACTGATGTAAGAACGTGAAACCTAAGTGATTTCTGGGATGGGACAAACTACTTAAACGGCAATCTCAATAACTTTGACATATAAAGGCTAACAGAAAAAAATAACCGAACATACACAAAAAAACTTAAATAAATTTCATTACATATTAAGAAATAATTTATTCTTTGATAGTCGTCACATGGAAAAAAGTGCAAAAGATAGCTATTATTAGTTACTAAATTTATTTCTCTTTCAATTATATTTTGTACAAGTATGTATGTCGTTTAGTAATTCGGTATTTTCTCATATATTTTCCTAATATCAACTGATGAAGTATTGTGAAAAAAAAGTTCTTGTTATAATTATTTCCTTTGCAAACTATATATTTTGCTTTCGCGGTCCATAAAGTATTTGTGGTGGAGGTAACACTTTCTGTAGCAGCATTAGTGCCAGGTACAGCTAATTACTCAATTAATAAATTTTTTGTTCATATATATTTTTAACATGGTTCAGTTCTCAATAATTTCACATCTTTCTTTCAAAATATTTTTACCAAACTCCGGTAAACGTTTAAGACTTTACTAGACAGACTTCCAGAGAAGAATATATTTGACCTAAAGCTAGTTACATGGTTTCAGCACATGAAATGGGTAAGTCCATATAATCAATTAACGTCTTGTGTAATGATCCTGAAATATCCAAAAACTCAGACTCTTGCAGCACGCCAACTTCTAGCGATGACCATATTAACGATTGAATTTTTTTTTATGTTGGAAAAGCTGCATATTATATGTGAAGGCATTATGTAATGGCAACCAAAGAAATTAAAAAATACGGTCATATTGACTTGGAGTTAAAGCTTATTTTCTTTATTGTTTGACTAGCTTAAAACCCGGCGTTGACCGGGTATTTATTTATTTATTCCTGCCATTTTCAGGTACATATTCATTTGTATAAGTGCTATATGTCTGTAAAATCTCTTGGGAATACAATTAGTAGTAAAGAAGTAATATATTAAAACTTGGTGCGTGATGGGGGGGGGTTTCCATGAACGTTACTGTTTATGTGCTCATATCTCATTAACTACGTGTCGTACTGTGATACATTTTAGAATGTACATTCAACTACATGGATATGTAGTGTCTGTAAAATTTCCTACTGCTGCAATTTGTAGTGTAGAAATTATACATTGTAACCATTTGGTTACGCTGGACATTACTTAAAAATACGCCATTTCAACATATACGGGACGTTTAGTAAAAATAAAAACGGAACAATACACGTCCCGTATTTATTTTGTCGGGACAACGGGACATTTAGGCTAAATAAGGGACGTTCCCGTAAAATACTGGACGCCTGGTCACCCTATATTAGTGGGAACTTTATAGAAATTGGACAAATAAATTGACCTTCCTTTTATCTTGCCGGTAAACATCTAGTGCCGGAGAAATAATTACGCGATCGGGGTTTAAGTCCTAGGGTTAAATTTGAGTGTTTCAACTGCGGGTCAGCAAACTGCTTTGTAGCTTCTGAGGTGAGTTCGTGACTTCCAGGAGATTGTACAAGCTGCGCGGAAGCTGGGCTTCCCCCTTTGTGGGCAGCGCGACAGGGTGGAGGGGATTTTCCGTAAAGCCGAGCGGTGTGCGGCCGCACATCGTGGGGGGATGTAGCGTGGCACTCAGAAAGCGCAACTTCCGCTCCCACTGATACCTCTGGCGACGACGACTCTTCCGATAGTTTTGTTGTTCCACTTGGTTTCACGGGTAGCAGTAACTACTGTAGTGCGTTTAGTTGTTTCAATTCGAAAATTCAGTATAATTTTTGTGATTCAGTCATTGTGTACCCACGCGGAAGGACGACACACACACCATGCCCGAGGGAGGACTCGAACCTCCACGGCGAACAGCCGCGCGCACCGCAGCACGGCGGCCTGTGCGCACGGCTATTCTGCCGCGGCACAAATTAATTTACCGGGGGATCAAAAAGTCAGAATAACTTTGAAAACTTAATAAATCACAGAATAATGTAGATAGAGCGATAAAAATTTACACATATGCTTGGAATGACATGGGGTTTTATTATAACAAGAAATAAATAAATAAAAAATAAGGTTCAAAAATCTCCGACAGATGGCGCTCATCTGATCAGAAAAGCCATAATTAGCATAACAAATTAAGACAAAGCAAAGATGATGTACTTTACAGGAAACGCTCAAGATGTTCACCATTATTGCTCAACAATAACTGTAGTCGAGGAATAATTTTGTGAACAGCACTGTAAAGCATGTCCGGAGTTATGGTGAGGCATTGGCGTCGGATGTTGTCTTTCAGCATCCCTAGAGACGTCGGTCGATCACGATACACTTGCGACTTCAGGTAACCCCAAAGCCAATAATCGCACAGACTGAGGTCTGGGGACCGTACGTTCATTTGTTTTTCGTTTGGTCTGTGAGTGTTGCCAACGTTTTATATTTATAATATAAATACGACTTCATTCTACATGAGTGTCTGTGTATGTGTGTGTGAGAAAGAGAGAGAGAGAGATAGACAGAGAGAGAGAGAAAAACAAATGAACACACGAAAACATAGCCACACTGTAGTGAAATGACAAATGAACAGACAGGCATTCCACATAGAACAGGCGATATGTAATCAGTATACATTTCAAAAAGTGAAGTGATGTGATGTGCTGAGATGAAAAAGAAAAAACGAAACAAAAACACACGAAAAGTGCTGTACACAGGCCTGAAACACACGCCAAGAAAAAACGAACTCCAGCCATCAAGACGGAGAAGCAGTAGTAACATGTAAAGAAGAGACATCAACACCGTGAGTAGACCGAATATTAAATTAAAAACACTTAGGCCTAACGTGCAAAATGTTTTAAAACTGTTTTTAATCTATTTATCAAAAACAAATTGTACAAACCTTTGTATCATTTACAGACCACAGAAGATGCTTTTAAAATAAAAAAGCGAAACGCGTCTGGTGTAAAAATAAACCTCTTAATGGCAGTCAGCATAAGACAGATTACCTCTTATAATCAATTTTAACAGCCACACAACCAAACATTGTATAAACACCTATGTCTAACTATAAGTGCATGTCCTGAAATACCATAATACATATAAAGTTTATGTTGGAGCCGCAGTATTGAATGATTGTGTGTCTTCTGCTTTATGGCCGCGCGGTCTAAGGCGCCACGTCACGGATTGTATGGCCGCTCTCGTCGGAGGTTCGAGTTCTACCTCGAACATGGATGTCTGTGTCTTCCTTAGCGTAATTTAAAGTAGTTTGCTAGTGTAGTTCGGTCCATTAGGGTGAAAAACGTCTGTTTCCTTAAGGAGATACATCGGTTTCCCTTACAACAGCTTTCTCACATTCACCGTTGATTTCTGATACGAATTTCAAAATTTTGGACCTTTGATATGATTTTACTGTTTCGATGCAAAAGCTTTTCGTAAATCCTACACTCAATTACACATTTTTATTTTCCCTATACGTTAAAATGTACAGTCTGTACAAAATATCCTCGTTGCTGTCTGATGATGGACTTGACACGAAACTTGAAGAGGGGAAGTAAAATAGTTAATTAGAATAGCGTTACAATAGCGTTTCTCGTTTTTACTTATTTTCACTGCTTTGTACATCGCTAAAAGCCAACAGTTGCTTCAATTATTTCTCAGGTGATGGACCACGATGACAACATCGGGGAAATTGAGTTTTATTAACAAATATGTTGGCGCACGACTTACAAACGGATTAGGAGGAGGATATAAATGTTTAGAGAAAGATGTACCCTACAGTACAGTGTTCGATTACACACAGAGTCCACATATAGGTGCAAACTATTCCACATTAAAAATTCTGGCCTTGAGATAGTAATACAAAAAGTGACAGCAGCAGACACCACACCATCAGCTGTAGGAAAGTTCGTAAAGGACCTCAAATCCCTTCTCTCGTCTTCTGTCATAATACTGGTGACGGTAGCTTAAGCCCTATCAGATACACTAGTGCTGGCATCAGTGTCTGGCCAACTATCACACAGACAGATGTCTTTCCCATCCGTGATAATCCTTAGGATTACTACGCTAAAGTTTTGTAATAAACAATGCGCAAATTTTTCCAAATTAATTCAGTTCTTTTAGATAACCCAGGACAATATACACGATCCACACACGACTGTATTTGGCAGAAAATGCAGGCAATCGCGAGAAATCGTTTACTGTGCTCGTGCATCAGCTTAGATGTGAAGTGCGACATGACCACGATAATCTACAATATTTTTTGAGAAGCATATTCAGATTTACATGTGCAATGTTAACTGGATTTTTCATTGGCTGGTTGAAATCTCATAACCTTTCCCATTCAGTGGTGACATTTACTAGATCCTACGTATATGCGCATAAAATTAAGATTTAAAGACCGCCAAATGTCCCAGTTTAAATCATGATCAAACCAATGATACTGAAGGTGCTTTTCACATTGACATAAGGTGCCAAGAACTAAAAAATGTTACTGGGCTAGGAGAATAATTCAGTAAATGACATACTGAGAGAAAACATTACTATAGCCGAGTTCTTGGAATCTGAGATTCAGCTAAAAGCTTAATCAGCGTGAGCAGTAACCCTCTGTATAAAATGGCTGAATTTAAATACCTCTGCAGTTGTCTTTAGGTTCTGATTAGGGAGATGCGTACCGTTTGCTCAAGCATGTTGTTGCGCTGCATGGATCATGTAGCACCAAGCGACCAGAGAATTAATAGGTAAGAAGGAACCTTAAAATTGACACTTAAGTTTATAAAGTTACTAGCTGAAAACCCGGCGTTGCCCGGGTGTATATTGTGCACTCTCGTAGTCCACCTCCCCTTCACTTACCGAACGAAAGTTTATACAGACAGTGACATTCCTCCTGTTTTTAAGGAAGAGTGTGCAAAATTTCATCAATGTCGGAACAAAACTACAGATTTCTATGCAATATAAACGCAGGGTCACATCGAAAAACGCACTTTGCTGTTCTCAAATATTCCAGTTTTATTTCATACAAGCCTTATTCTGAGAATAACTTAAAAAAAAAAAAAAAAAAAAAAAAAAAAAAAAAAAAAAAAAAAAAAAGAACCACACAGGAAAAAGTAAGGATCTGTGAAATTGGTCGAGCCATTCTCAAGTTATCCGTTTTTATGTTGCGAAGTACCCTCCCCCATGCACCGTATGAAACATAAGATAGACGGTGACCTTCCTTCCTCTAGTTTTGAAGGTCAAGCGTGCGAAATTTCGTGAAGATCGGAATGAAACTGTAGATTTAGTGAGTCTGTAGGAGAAGTATGCTCCGCCATGCACCTGTCACAAAATACTTTCTTAGCTGACGTTTTCTACCTATATATTCCTGCCAAATTTCAGCTTCACAGGTGAATTAGTGTTCGAGATTTCGTGTTTAGTCAGTGAGTGTCCCTTCGCTGTTATACAGATAGACATTAAGAAAAGAGGTTGCTTCTACACTTTCTTTCAATCTCATTTCTTAGTCGTCTGTACTCCATTTTACCTGTTTAATTTACTGCATTTTTATATGTTCTCCTTTCATCAATTAAATTTAATATTTCCTGTGATATCAATGAGATTTTGTAGGTTTCACCTTTCCACCTATTTTCTCCTCTGCTGCCTTGACTATTTCATCTCTTAAAGCTACCAATTCCTCCTCTACTATTTTATTCCCCCCCCCCCCCCCGTTGCTGCCAATTTTTAGCTACAGATACCTCTGAAATTCTCAAGAACTACAGTTTGCTTCAATTTTTCCAGGTCTCATCTCCTTATATTCCTACCATTCTGCAGTTTCTTCAATTTCAGTCTACAGTTCATAACTAATAGGATATGGTCAGCGGCTGTAGCTGCCCCTGGATATGTCTTACATTTTGAAACCTGGTTCCGAAATCTATGTCTTAACATTATGAAATCTGTCTGTTAGCTTCCGGTGTCTCTCTTCCACGTATACAATGTTCTTGCATAATTCTTGAACCAAGTGTTTGTTACCAATGAATCATGTTCCGTGCAAAATTCTACCAGGTGACTTCCTCTTTCATTCTTTTCCCAGTCCATCCTGTTCCTCTTTCCACCGAACTTCTCTAACTCCTACTATAGCTAACTTCAGCCTAGCCATTTCCCTTTTTAAATTTTTTTTAACTTCCGCACCCTATGAAGGGATCTAACATTCCACGCTCTGATCCGTATAATGCCGGTGTTGTCTTTCCGGATGACGACCTCCTCCCATGAACCACAAACGTCGCCCGGGGTGAGGGTGGCTTGCGTGCCTCAACGATACAGATAGCAGTACCGTAGGTACAAAGACAGCGAAGGGGTATCTGTGGAGAGGCCAGACAAACGTGTGGTTCCTGAAGAGGGGCAGCAGCGTTTTTAAAAGTTGCAGCGGGAACAGTTTGGATGATTGACTGAAGTGGTCTTGTAACATCAGCTAATGTTGCTTTCCCATATACTTACTGCGAACGGCTGAAATCAGGGGGAAACTATAGCCGTTACTTTTCTCAAGGATATGCCGTCCTACTGTATGAATATATGACGACTGCATTGTTTCGGGTAAAATATTCCGGAGGTAAAATAGTCCCCTATTCGGATCTAGTAGTATAGACATATTATCATCGCAGATAACATCGTAATAGGTAAATCGCTGTTACACCCAAGAGGAACTATGAATGCGGGAGAAGTGGGATTTGGTAGACATGATCAAGCTTGACATGAAACCGATCGGCCAAATTCTATAATTTCTCCAGGAAGAAAGAGTAGCGCAGGGTAGCCAATGAAACGGACCTTGATCTTTCTATGAGCCACTTCAGTCATTTTGCACACATCATGCATTATACCGAAGGAATGTTCTCGATGTTTTCGAGATTAGTTATGAAAGCAATGAAAGAGTCACTTCTAGTGGGAGCACTGCTCACGTGATTTAGATTTTGTAAAGTCAATGCTTTGAGGTTTATCCTCGTAGATTGATGAAAGACGCTTTTGTGGAAGTCCAGACACCATTGGTGGTATGAGAAACGGAAGCAACAACTCGGCTATAATTTATAGTTATTAGACAGTATCAAAACTAAACAAACACCATTTTAGATAGTAAACGAGCCTTTCGTAGAAATAGACAGTGGTTATCACTGCCAATAAGATGCACCCACTGGCTTCTCGCTTGTCGTTTGCTTATCTCTTCCACTTTAATAACAAGCTCACATATCAGCGCTACTTCCTCAACGTTCCTTGTGCAACTTGTTAGCCTTCCATATACTCGTTTTACAGTCTGTGTTCACTCAATAACCTTTTCTTCGACAAGAACTTTGTACGAAAAGGGGGATAAGTACTCAGTAAGCAATGTACTGCCTCCACAATGAAAGGGCTGTATGAGTTGTCGGTTATCTGAACGTAAAAGACGGTGGAGAAAGTACGTGCACACCAATTATGTATAATCTTCATAGTTATTTTCACACGGATAGCACAAAAATTGTTGTTACACACGTTTTAGTCAGTAATATACAACGCTGGCCACTACAATGCAGCACCCGAATGAAGCAACGAAATCAGGTTACATTTGTATCGCCGGCCGCGGTGGCCGAGGAGACTGAGGCGCTACAGTCACGGTCTGCACGGCCACTACGGTCGGGGGTTCGAATCCTCCCTCGGGCATGGATATTTGTGCCGTCCGTAGTATTAGCTAGTTCATAAGTAGTTTGTAAGTTTAGGGACTGATGACGTCGTAGTTGAGTGCCATAAGCTATACAAACATTTGAACATTTTTTTAGATTTGTATCATACTTATGCGGTTACGCGGGATTCACATGATTAACATTTAAGCGCAGGCACACATCACGGGTCCCAGTAGTGCCATCTGAAAGCGCTATATAAAGGGCGACTACACGACCGTGTGGACGGACTGGAATTGCTGTTCTGTACGGCTGATTTTCGTACACAGCTTCAATACGCCTGGTAGAAGACACCGAGCCTCTATCGAGCTCTTTTCCGATTTTAGCCATAGAAGAATAATTGCCTATGAGAATTGAGGATTATCTTTCAGAGAAATCGATGATCGAACCGGACGTAATCAAGCAGCCGTGACGCGGATCTGTAATTTCTGGCTGCAGGAAGGAATACCGCACCCTCCTCATCGCACCACTAGCCGTGTTGACAGACATATTGTGCGCATGATAATGACGGATTGCTCTGTCATATCACGAAGCATTCCACATAAAGTTTGGACTGTTGCACAACAAATACGAGGGTAGGATATTAAATAGTGGCAACACTGCTGTGGAGAAATATGTAATGGAATTTACTGTTGTCGCTGATAGCACACGATGTTGACATACATACCTTATCTCCGAGCAAATGGATTCGCCCGTCCCACGTCACCGGTGTGCGCGCAGTCGAGGGAAACACAGTCACTTGTGAGCGACAGTTGTAACGTAAAGGTGTCACTACGTTTTCGAAACAGGAACACCGGAGTTTGATCAGGATTGAATGTACCAGAGGTCGTATAAGTTCTGAAAGAGGCGTGCTGGGAATCGGCATTGCCGTACGGAACAGTGGCACGTTGGGTAATAGCCTTCGCCGGCCGCGGTGGCCGAGGTGACTGAGGCGCTCCAGTCACGGTCAGCACGGCCACTACGGTCGGGGGTTCGAATCCCCCCTCGGGCATGGATATTTGTGCCGTCCTAGTTCGTAAGTAGTTCATAAGTAGTTTGTAAGTTTAGGGACTGATGACCCCGTAGTTAAGTCCCATAAGCTTAACAAACATTTGAACATTTGAATTTGGTAATAGCCTTCAACGAAAGTCGGCAAACTGTGGCAGTCCGTCAATGCACAGTATTCCTGTTCGTTTTTGGAGCATCACCTACGACCAGGTTTGTGAAAGAAGCGGCAACACTTCCTGACTTCCTGCCCAACCCACCTATCATTTTACACAACAATGCGCGGGCGCATACAGCGCAATCTGTGGCTGCTCTCTTCGGGCGATGGGACTGGGAAGTACTACACCAACAACCCTACTTCCCGAGCTTAAGTTCTTGTGACTTTGATTTGATTCCGAAGATGAAGGAACCACTTCGCAGCATTCGCTTCAGAACTATTCCAGAGATTTGACAGGCAGTAGACCACGCCATTCGCACCATCAACAGAACAGGCTTTGCTAACGGTATACTACGCCTTCCACATCACTATCAACGGGTTCTACACAACGTTGGTGACTACTTTGAAGGGCAGTAATAGGTGAAAACATGTAACGCTTTTGTACCGGTTATGAATAAACAGTTGCCACTATTTAAGTTCCCACCCTCGTAGTTTCGCCATCTACAATACGATGTCTTTTCCAATAGAGAAGACTGTTCACATGGTATCCAATGGTGTCCTTACCACTGAGTCAATGCCACAGGCATTTGCACCGGCAATGATGCCATGATCGAAGAACGTGGACAACCGAAATGGACGAACACTGCTTTTACCGACTTATCTCGATTCTGTCTGAACCTTCGCGGCGGTCGGATTAGAATCTGGAAACAAAGTGTTGAGAGACTGTTGAACTGCTGCCTTAGGCAGTGGTGTACTGGTACTGCACCAGATATTATGGTTTGAGGTGATGTTCGAGTCCACTTCCCCGCCCTTCTAGTACGCATTGCCGGTAAACTAATCAGCCAGCATTATCTCTAGCATGTATTGGAGAATATTGTCCGCTCGTACCTTCTGAGCTTGCCGGCGGCCACATTGTGTGACCATACGTGACACGCTTTGTCCGAAACTTCTTTTTTGACATCAGATTCCATTACTGGCATGGCCTCCTTGTTATCCCAACATCTCCCCTATCGAAAAAGCGTGGTCGATTTATGCGGAACGACTGGCCCGGAATACGCCACCCACTGCAACACCATACACACTTTGGACAGCTATACCCCAAAACCAAGTCCAGAACCTCTTTGATTCAATCCCAAGGCGTGTAGCGGTGGTTGTAGCCAGTATTTCTGTCAACACTTAATACCGTTTTCATCATCTTCTTAACTTCAGATAGGGTTGTATTTTCAGTCAGGTGACCTTTATATGTGTTATGTCCCAAATAAATTTTATAAATTTGACTGTGGGTTCTCCATTCCTTCTTGGTGTTGCATTTTATTTGTTCAGCAATGTATAATGAAGTGAAGCCCCAAAGAGGGAGGAGGAAACGAAATGACATTTGAGAAGTTAGGATTTTATGTGATGTTACCTGAGTTTCCCATTTACAGGGAAAATTGACAATACGTCCCCACCTATCAACATAACGTTACACTCGCTGAGGCCTGAATGAATGCACTGACTTCATTGAGGGCGTTATAAAGCCGTTGAATCCTCTCCTGAGACACTCTGGTCTACAGCGGTTGTAACTGGTCCTTCTTATCCTGTACACTGGAACTGGAGTAGATTTGATGTCCTAGTAGGTCCTTCAAGCGTTCTTACGAGGAAAGGTTTTGTCATCTTGCTAGCCACAGGAGAACCTCATCATTAAGTAGACTGTTCACAGAGATACGTGAGGTGTGTGTAAGAACATTGCCCTGTTAAATAACGGTACCGCAATACCGCCTCATCAGAGTTAAGACAAGAAACACCGACCGAGGTGGTAATACACAGGACTCGTATTCGGAGGATGGTGGTTCAAATTCACGACCATCTTATTTAGGTTTTCTGTGATTTCCCCAAATCACTCCAGGCAATTTCTTTGAAAGGGCACGGCCGATTTCCTTCCCTGTCCTTACCAAAGAAACCGAGCGTGAGCTCCGTCTCTAATGATTACGCTGTCGACGGAACGTTAAACCCTAAGAATTCTTTTTTCCTTAAGGCAAGAAGCAACTGGGTGTCGGTGACGTACCGCTATGTCGTCAGAGTACCCACAGTCACTAACCATGTCCACGCCATTACACTAGGATTAAGAACGCTGTGCCTTTCCAAAACACTGGAAGATGAGACCTATTCCCAGGTCACTGTCACACTCATCAACAGTGGACATCTGGGGTAGTAGGTACTGAAATGTGATTTATGGCTATCCACAACGCCACCTTCATAGGCAGTTCAGGTTCCCTGTTACGGCACCACTCCAAACTCTGCCTTTTGTCATGTGGTGTCAACGTCAGACTACAGCTGGGCGGAATTCGCAAACTCGGCTGCTCTAGCCTTTCGCCAACGAAGCCTATAGCCAACGAATGTTGCAGCGAGTTTATTACTTGCTCTTAGACAGTAGACACACGCGTATCTGCATGGTCTACGATGTTATTGGTAGCTGCGCGGGAATAGCCGTGTGGTCTGGAGCGGCCTCCCGCGTCGGAGGTTCGATGCCTCCCTCGTGCTTGGGTGTGTGTGCTGTCCTTGGGTTAGTTTACCTTGGTTTAAGTAGTTTGTAAGTCTAGCGACTGATGACCACAGTAGTTGCTCCAAAAACAAAAGAGTACGGCACATACCTCACCGCGTGAGAATACCCCGATTTATGCGTCAATTATTGGAAAATGGGAGTAGTTAGAGACCTACAACAAAGTTTGCACTTAATTTCGGACGTTTATGAAGCGTTTTGTAACTGACCTGAGCTATGTGTCGTGCTCTTTTGTTTTTGGGTCAGGAACCTTCGTGGGCGTACGATGAACAGTTCACCAAAGTTTCATTGCAATCGCATGAATGGTTTATGAACACACAGAGGACATACAGACAAACATAGATTGCTGGAAAATTTGAGAAAACTGAAAGTGCGTTTTTCAATGAGTCCGTGTATTTCTATTGCATACAGGTCTATAGTTTGTTCTTATTTTGATGAAATTTTGTACACTTGATGTTAAAAACAACAGAAATCTCGCTGTGTACATAAAATTTCGTATGGTGCTTAGTGAAGGGACTTTACATACGAAATTTTGACAAGAAAATACTTTTGCTCCGATCTTGGTGAATTTTTTGTTTTGGCTGCTTGACCTATAAACCAACAGGAAGGTTATAACATATCTTATGGTGGTTAGAAATGACACTTAGCAAAAAAAAAAAAATCTTTCTCCCTGTTTCACGGATCACTACGAAAGTTGACAGATATATATGAGTTTTCTTAGACTCGGGGAGGGGGGGGGGGGTTGAACAAAATGTTTGTAAACGTGTTAAACAAAACTCATGTCATCATCCGCCAAACTTACAAACTATTTAAACTACATGGCAGTAAGGACATCACAAAACAGACACCTGTGTCCGAGGAAGGGCTCGTACCTCCGGCGGGAACGGCAGACCAGTCCATAGCATGATGCCTTAGACCCCGCGGTCATTTTCGGACGACGGAAGGTGGAAGAGTGAAGAAATGGGCCGAAAGTGGGGGGAGCTGGACATGAAGAGAGAGATGCCAGAGCAAGAGATGGAGAGGAGGCGCGAGAAGATGAACTACAAGAGCACACAATAAATAAATGTCCGAGCAACGCCGGGTTTTGAGCTAGTAATCAATAAAATAATCTGACAAACCTTACATAACATAAATAAGATAGAACGAATAATCAGACTGAAATTATATACAGCTATATAAATAAAACTGACAACTCCACGATGCAATATGGACGTAACAATGTACAAGTGTTTCAGGAAAATTATACCAAAATTGTAATTAGCTATATTTTAATAATTTTAACCAAAAATCTTTATGCGCAGATGGCCTGACATTAGACACAGAGCGAAAACAGATCTGTAGCTATTATTTTAAAACAATAAATAACAACTGTTACCTACAATAGCATTTTGGTATCGCCTGTGTTATCAATATGTCCTTAAAAGACGTAGACAAATTTGGACGCCCGAAAGAAATGAAACTAGTGTTATGTCATGACTTGCCGTTAGGCGTCGGTTGAAACACCAGGTTTGAACACAGTTGAAAACGTTCAACATGTGTCCGGAAAAGGCGAAGGAGGCCTTACTCGTACTGATGTTTTATCAAATCATTAGAATAATGATTCTGTTCTTCACGAGTAATACGGAGAGCTCCTCATTCAGAATTTGGTTTGAAGACCATGATTCAGAAGTTCCAATTAGCTGGCCATTTGGGAATTGCTCCGCGAAAAGGCCGACTGCCAATTGCATCAAAAATTATTGAAGAGGTTATTCTTGGTATTGCTGAAAATGTTAGACTCAGCGGGACACAAACACTCTTTTAAGATAAGCAATCAGAGGGAGGCAGTCAGCATCCCATCTGAAATGTCGTAATAGCAACAGAGCAATCACTAGTGCGGTTTCAGGCTGTCGTGGATGCAGATGGTCGTCGCACTGAGTAATGTTTGTAGCCTGTATTGTAAAAATGATACACACTCAACAATAGCTAAACTTTCGTGTGGTAATTAAAATGTGCTACTTTCAATGATTTCTTCTTTACGCCTCTTACGAATATCATTAAAAATGTTTCTAGAAAATCTGAGTGCCTTACGATCACTGGTTTATCGTTGGGGCCCTCTCAAGTAGCAGATGTTTAATTATAACCAACCTGTATTTTTAACTATTTATCGGGATGTATAACTTGTGTTCAGAGTGTCTCACATCACTGATGCAGATTCCCTAGTCCAGTGTTTCTCAATCTGTGGGTCGCGCCCCGCAAGGGAATAGTAAAGTTTTGCTCGGGGAGTCGCGATCACAGCAGAAAGTTCTTGAACCATAAAATAACTAGGGGTTCAGTAATACGAAAACGTAAGACTAAGTGAAATTTATTTAATGTTCAAATTACGAACTTCCTGGAGTAAAATTAATTATGAACTGCATAGATCATAGTATCTTTTATAATAATTATAATATGTTAATGAGGAAGACTGAAAACTGTTTTCAAATCACATGTTTGTAGAGCTTATGGGACTTAACTACAGGGTCATCAGTCCCTAAACTTACAAACTACTTACGAACTAGCTAATACTAAGGACGGCACTTTCTAATCTTCGAATGCATTGCATTGGAGAGTAAAAGGCACAGAACATTTGGGACAACCAGACCCGAAGAAATTGTGTCTAATAAAGAACTGGTAAAGGGACTCCTTGCACTGTTCAGGGGCATTGGTTGGCTTTACTAGACATACAGGGAGAGATACCGCACAATAAACTCAGTTTCGGTGCGGGCAGTGGGGGGTTGGACCAACACTGTTTTGGCTTCCCTGAAAAAATCAAATCAAATCAAATAAAGGACGGCACAAATACCCATGCCCGAGGGGGGGATTCGAACCCCCAACCGTAGTGGCCGTGCAGACCGTGACTGCGCGCCGCAGTCCCCTCGGCCACCTCGGCCGGCAAAACTGCTTTCAGGAACCAATCAATAGATAGATGAACATGATACAATAAGTAATTCTGAAAAATTACGAAAATAAAGATCTAATCATATATATTATTTCTCATCGGTGTTTTTGGTGGGTACGCCATATCTCCCGTATTACTTATCCAAAATTAATGATTGAGGTATCATTTTCAAAGTTTAGTTCTCCACTAATGACGAAAAATACACATATAATTTAAAGTTAAAGTTTTCACAACTAAAAAAAATTATTCTGAAAAAAAATTGTACTGTTCGTAGAATCTAAATTGATAACCGGCGAACAGTCATAAGTGGGACATGTATTTACGGTTGCTCACCTCAGCCACCGCGAGGAGTATGTTAATTAGAGATTTTAACGCTAATCAGGGATTAATTAATGCTGAAAGATTAGTGGTGACTCACTTAGGCGAGTACATCATCACTGCTAAATTCATTGACTGCGATAAAACTGTGCTAATACCCCGCATTAATCTCAAACCTTCTGACACAACCATGCCTTTCCAAATGATGAGAACACAATTCACAATAAAAGTAGCATTCGCTATGACCATAATAAAACACAAGGTCAGACGTTTCAAAGGGCAGGATTATTATTTACCACAACCTGTTTTCTCGCATGCACAGTTACACGTGGCTTTTTCACGAATTCGTTCTTTCAGAGATATTTATGTTTTTGCTAAAGACACATTATAACTACTAACATTGTTTTCAAACGAGGTTTCAAAAAATAAAATAAACGTAAGAAAGCCAATATCTGATTTTTGTGTTTCACAATTAATCATATTGTATTTAATTATATAAATTGTCTTAGAATGAGACTAATATTAGTTACTATCTTACCTATCTGTCACTGATCAGGGTAAGTGCGAATTATTCGCATGGGTCAACTAGTTATTTACAAATTGTCTATACAGTGGGAACTTTCTTAAAGCCACTACGGTCGGGGGTTCGAATCCCCCCTCGGGCATGGATATTTGTGCCGTCCTTAGTATTAGTTAGTTCATAAGTAGTTTGTAAGTTTAGTGACTGATGACCCCGTAGTTAAGTCCCATAAACTATACAAACACTTAAACATTTCTTTCTTAAAGAGCATAACTCGCTTATGAGTCGTGTATAAAATGCGAAACACTCGTTAAACAAAATATATTTTTCTGTCGGAAATGATGTAAAAATACGATAATGTGTTCCATTCCAAAACGTGTACACACCAAAAGTAAATCGTCTAACAATTTAAAAGGAAACTGTAACAAAATAAAGAAGATTAAAATTGTTTCCTTTGAGATCACATAGTTGTGTTACGATTTGTGAGGACGTGAGGGGGAGGGGTAGCCAGCACTTATACTGAAAGCACGTTTATTACGAACATAACATACACGCAGCACTGACTGCCTCTTGGGCAGAGTGCTCTACTATTTATACACAGACAGAATGTACCAGAAATTAGAAGAACAGTTAACATAAGAAACAAGTAGAATTTACAAGTGTAATTAAGAAAGATGTAGAACATTCTGGAATTGTTAATTACAAAGAAATTAATTTTTGCCGGTGTATGGGATTGAACCGGCGCCGCTATCCCCTGCACCACGCCGGCAGTCGGTACACGTGGTCTCTCGCGGCAATTTTATTTGGAAAGGGGTCACCGGAATATATTTACTTGGAAGTGAGTCGCATATCCGGAAATGTTGTAAAACACTGCCCTAGTTTATTATTTAACAAAATCAGGAAATTTGTACGAGGAACTTCCGCTGCATTCTGACGATGGTACCAGGTCTGATGCTAGTTATGGCGAAATAAATCAGCCGCACGGAAATAGCCGCGCGGGCTAAGGTGCCATGAAATGGATTACGTGGACGCTCTCACCGGAGGTTCGAGTCCTCCCTCGGACATGGGTGTACGTGTTGTCCTTACGTTAAATTCGATTAAATAGTGCGTAAATATAGGGACTAATGACCTTAGCTCTTTAGTCCGTTAGTTTAGGAAATGTTTAACTTCTGAAATAAATCGTTCATTCAATAATAAATAAATAAATAAAATAAAAAACAAATAGATTGGTTGCAAGTTTTTCAAAACATGTTCAAATGTTTGTATAGCTTATGGGACTTAACTACGGGGTCATCAGTCCCTAAACTTACAAACTACTTATGTACTAGCTAACACTATGGACGGCACAAATATCGATGCCCGAGGGGGATTCGAACCCACGACCGTAGTGGCCGTGCAGACCGTGACTGGAGCGCCTCAGTTCCCTCGGCCACCGCGGCGCAAGTTTTTCGAACCTTCAAAAGTTACCCTATACAGGGTGTTTCAGGAAGAATGCTATATATTTTAGTAGGTGGTACTAATAGACGAATGGCAATAAAACTGGCTTATAACATGTGTCCAATTTTTACTGAGTGCAAAGATACATTTATTAGTATGTAACCCAAAACAACTTCAAGGAAAGGCAAATAAGGCTATTTTCACCGATTCTTCCGTCGTTCTTTGTAGAACAACCCTGAAGATTCAATCAATATATTGCTTCCGCTTATGTATATCTCACGAAGCTACCAGACGAGTACGATTAGAGAGATTAGGGCCACATGGAGGCATAGAGGCAATCATTTTTTCCTACGCACCATTCGCGACTGAAATGGGGGATTTGACAAAGGTACGCAAACTACCCAACGCCACACACCACGAGGTGGCTTGAAGAGTATTGACGTAGATGTATAACATCCAGAATTCAAATCACAATTTTCTATATGTGCTAAAAGCTTATTATTATTTAGTTATTGGTTTTCAGCTTAAAAAAACAACTTCAGATTTCAGCGCAAAGTTCCTAATAGTTTGAAAAAAAGTGCAGGTGACTCCCATTTTTAAGAAATAATTTAATAATTACATGCCAATATCGTAGACATCAGTTTGCTGTATAATTTTGGATCATATTCTCGGATCGGATAGCCGGCTGCGGTGGCCGAGCGCTCTGCGGCGTGCCAGTCACAGTCTGCACGGCCACTACGGTCGGGGGTTCGAATCCCCGCTCGGGCATGGATATTTGTGCCGTCCTTAGTATTAGCTAGTTCATAAGTAGTTAGTAAGTTTAGGGACTGATGACCCCGTAATTAAGTCCCATAAGCTCTACAAACATTTGAACATCGGATCGAATATAGTAAATTTCCTTGAAACGGGTTAGGAAACATCATTCGTGTGAAATTCATCTTGCCCTTTTCTCACATTACGTCTTGCGAGCCATGGATAAAGGTCAACAGGCAGAATGTGTTTTTCTCGATTTCAAATAGGCATTTGACGTGGTGCCACACTGCAGACTGCTTAAGAAGATACAAGCATATGGAATGCAAACACAGATTTGTGACTGGCTGGAAGACTTCCTAAGTAATAGAACGCAGTACGTTGTTCTCGATGGCGAGGGTTCATCAGAGACAAGTGTATTGTCAGGAATGCCCCAGGGGAGTGTGATAGGATCACTATTATTTTATATCCACTTAAATGATGTGATGGACAGAGTAACTTGTAATTTGCGGCTGTTTGCTGATGATGTGGTGTATGGGAGGGTATCGTCTTTAATTGACTGTAATAGCATACAGGATGACTTAGACAAAATTTCTAGTTGGTGTGAAGAATGGCAGCTGGCTCAAAATATAGAAAAATGCAAGGTGATACAAATGAGTAGGAAAAACAATCCCATAATGTTCGAATACAGCATTAGTAGTGATATTCTTGATGCAGCCGTGTCCTTCAAATATCTGGGCGTAACATTGCAGTGAAATATGAAATGGGATGAACATGTAAGGACAGATGTAAGGCGAACAGCCAATTTCCGTTTATTGGGAGAATTTTAGGCAGATGTACTTAAGGAGACCACGTATAAAAACTCTTGTACGACAACGTCTTGAGTATTGCTCAAGTGTTTGGGAGCCGCAGCAAAAAATTGTCCAAATGTTTGTGAAGCTTATGGGACTTAACTGCGGGGTCATCAGTCCCTAAGCTTACAAACTACTTATGAACTAGCTAAGACTAAAGACAGCACAAACATCCATGCCCGAGGGGGGATTCGAAACCCCAGCGGGGAACGGCCTTGCGCATCGGAGCATGGCGCATCAATGTGCTCGGCCACTCTGCCGCAGCAGATCAGTTTAAAAGGAGACATGGAAGCAGTTCAAAGGCGAGCAGCTAGGTCCGTTACTGGTAGGTATGACCAATGCGCGAGTGTCATGGAAATACTTCGGGAACTCAAATGGGGATTGCTGCTGGGAAGACGACGTTCTTTTCGAGAAATTCTGTTGAGGAAATTTAGAGAGGCCGGAATTTGAAGCTGAGTGTAGAACCATCTTCCTGCTGCCTACCTACATTTCGCGTAATGAACACAAAGACAAGATAACAGAAATTAGGGCTAGTACAGAGGCATATCGACATTCTTGTTTCCCTCGTTCTATTTGGCAGTGGAATATTAATATTCTGTACCCTTCGCCACGCAGCTTACGGTGGATTCCGGAGTATATGCCTAGATGTAAATGTAAAGTCAAACAAAGCGAAGTTCTGCTGCAATGCCGCGAGTGCATAAAAGGCTCAGTCGATTACGACAGTCATACTTGCTTGCAAGGCTATTCGGCTTTTTTCAAGCCACGGCCATATCAGCGTTAGGTCGGCGGGCCAGCTGGAAAGAGGCGACGGAGAGAAGCGCGAAGCTGGCCGCCGTCGAAACCGAAGAGCCGAGACAGCGCAGTCAGCGAACGGCCGGGATATCCCAACACTGGGGGGGGGGGGGGGGGGGGGCGCGAACGGAAGGGCGGAAGGCTGCACTCATCCGAGGAAGACACAACAGCTGAACGGATGTGCTGCGCGATGCCGCCACGGGGCAAACAGCGGCCTTCAAGAGCCATCTTGGAGGCTGAGAAGACTTCCTTCAGTGCTGCCGTAGCTGCAGAGATGACTGAGGCCCGCCAGCAACTGCGAAATATGCGAGCGATTAAGCATACAAAGGTGCCCTTTGGGAGGAAGAGGCTCCTATCCATGCTCCTATGCCACAAGAGGTACGAGAAACGGGAAACCAGGACATCAAATCAGCAGCAGCCTCCGAACGCCAGACTAGAACACCGAAGAAATAAAAAGAACTAACTTTCACCCCAAAACCCAGCAAGGTGGTGCAATTGTAATACACGGGATTCGCATTCGTCACCCAGATATAGGTTTCCTGTGATTTCCATAAATCATTCCAGGCAAACGCCGGGATGGTTCCTTTGAAAGGGCACAGCCGATTTCGAGCTCCGTCTCTATCGGCCACGCTGTCGACGGGACGTTAAACCTCAAGTCTCCCTCTCTCTTTCCACCACAAAGTGTTGGAGGAGGGCAACGGCAATGCTGAAAGTGTTGAAGGAAGGAACATTAGGATTTAACGTCCCGTCGAGAGGGTGGTATTAGAGACGACGGTCACGCTCGGATTATTTGGGTAATGATGGGGGAGAAAATCAGCCGTGCCCTTTCGAAAGAATCACCCGGCATTATCCTGGAGGTATTTATGGAAATCAAGAAAAACACCAATCCTGAGGGCTAGAGGTAGATTTGAGTCACCGTCGTTCCTACTCCAGTGTGCTATCTCGCTCGGTGGAAGAGCTGGGCCACACAGGAGACAACCAGCTACCATCGTCACCGCAATCATCGCGAGAAGAGTGGCTCCTCTGGGTGCCACAGATGCTGGTCTATGCAGTCACGAACCCGAATAGACACACGCGGCAGCACACTGCTCTGCTGATCACGGCTGGACCAATATCTTCATGACCAACAACGACTCTGACATGGTATCTTATGCATGGTACCCGCTAATAACATCTTTGCATGATCTTCCCCAAGTAGTAATAAACCGCTACTGTCCTTACAAACCGCTCAGGCCAACTGCAGATGTTTCTCCTCCTTGGCGCTCGCCTTGGTCCTTTTGTTCAATTTGTAAATCTAAGGGTCTTAACAGTTGCGGTTATCAGTCCGTACACTTAAAAACTACTTAAACTAACTTATGCTAAGGACAACACACACACACACACACACACACACACACACACACACACACACATGCTGGAGGCAGGTCGCAAACTTTCGATGGTGAGCAACCGCGCGCTCCGCATCAAGGCGCCTTAGAGCGCTCGACTACTCCACCGCGGCTGCGGTCCTTTTGTCATTCTGCCATCAAAACCGATTTTACCTCAAAGCCTTTAGACCACTACCTACCTCCCGATGGATCATATTAATGAGCACTCCTACCCATAAGTACGGAAATCATTGTAGACCCTGCTCTTTTGACTCCTAATTTACTTACTTACTAAAAGATACAGAGCTGACAATTAACATTTTAACTTGTTCTCCATGGCAGTGCGAGTGTCAAAGAGCTCCACTCTTAGGGAGGGAGGAAGGAGGCGAAGAGCATCATCAAAATTTTTTGGGGAAGGCTATAAGCGTACGGCTTAATGTCACGGGATGAGTCAATAGCAGGTAGGTTCTATACCTTTCCCAAAAGCTTCATACTGGGCCATTTTTCCAATAGACGAGAAACAGTGTTGGGTACAGCAATTATCCGTCTGCGTATTTTCACATGTATACTCGTGAGGAGGATCAATATTGCTTTGAGAGGTCGTTGCTGGAGTACGATAGAAGTTACCCTACAGATGCATGTGATCCGGTTATATTGGCTATAGAAAAACATGTAACCTTTGCAAGCATTATAGCTTCAAAGACATCTTAATCCCTGTCAAACTCTAAGGTCTACCAAATATCTAAAGGTAGAACTCTAATCATTTCAATTAATTAATCTTTAATAACAAACAGTCACTAACAGCATTAATTTTAATTTCGGACCCGGTTTCAGTCTATTTCAGATCACCTTCGGCCTGTACAATGAATATTACAGATTTAGATATAAGGAACAAACAATGAGTAGAATATAATGCGAATCATATCTTTAGTTGGCGGCGGTAGTGGTCCGAGGAGCAGTCAGCGTGCTAGCACTTATTTAGTACTGCTTAACAGAGTGGCAGAAACATTGCTTATATACAGGGTACTCCACCCATCACAATCGCCTTATATCTGTACGAGCCAGTCAGGCAATAAGACAACGGCCTGCTATTTGGTACGTGCTCATAATGTTCTTGCTCATGAGTGTAAATACATACATGCATACACGCAGCCGCGCAGGAATGTAGGTTGGAACATATCGATAAGGCCACGCCATCTCCAGCGAAACCACAGCGTCAATCAAGCCCTATCTTTGACTGAAGACAACCATCAAATTTCCCCATAGATAGTAACCTCTATGTTCCAACATATCCTTAATTTTATATTTTAACGAAATTATTTTATAATTAATATAATGCTTATATTATATAACGAAGTAGAAACTATGAGCTGTAACGTTATGTTTAATCACATTTCACATGTGATCGATACGGTTCACATATGGCAAGTTAGGGGACCAGCACAACAATTAAAACTCGCCATTGTGTTCCTCTAACCACTCCATGACACTCCTGAACTAGTAACTTTACGTATTATCTTGCTGAAAAGCGCTATTTCCCTTGTGAAATATGATCGTCATGAAGGGGTGCACGTGGTATGCAACGAGTGTGAGATACTTCTTGGTGCCTTACACGTGCTCCACTGGACGCGTGGATGCCCATGATCGTAACTAAGCCACCGCCAGCTTGTCTCCATCCCGTTGTACCGGTGCCAGTTAGTACTTCCCCTGGAAGTCGACGGATTAGCACCCTCCCATGGCCTTGATGAAGAATGTACCGGTATTCAACAGGCCATTGCAACGCACTACCACTGCACCAACATCCAGTGACTTTGGACACATACCCATTCCAGTTGTAGTTGCCGATGTTGTGGTCTTATTATTGGCACATTCATGGGTAGTCCGCTGCGGAGGCGTATACTAAAGAGTGCATATGCAGTACTTGAAATGATTACATTTATAGATCGTATCTCAAGCGGTACCAGGTGTTTATCCCTACTGAAACACACATGTCAGTACGTGGTTTAGTCTCCACGGGTAGCAATATGGGTGCTGATTCTGGCATCCATTGGATCATACATATGGCGAATACTGTCTTCGAATACCTCATTCCACGCTTGGTCGATCTGTTCACGTAGTTATGCAAGCGTTGTGGGTTGACGAGGAGCAAGTGTCAGTTGTCATCAGATCGTATCTCACACGTTCTCGTTTGGAGACAAATGAGGAGACCGTGCTCACCAGTGAAGTTTCAGCGTGTCTTGCAAAGCACGACGAGTTTCATGCACAATGTTTGGACGTCCACTATCCTTTTTTAACAACACATCACATTCCTGTTCCAGGAATAGCAAAAGAACAGGTCTTACATCATTCTGCATTTACCGAGAGCTGGTCATCGTTCCCCCCACAAACACAAAAGATGAATGAAAGTTGAAGCTTATGACACCCGCGACCATAAGGCCCAGGGTGGGCGCTGTGTTTCTTGATCGAATGGACCCTACGAGACAGTTCTCGCCAGGTCTACGTCGTATACGCAAACGATCATCACTCGCGTGCAGCAGAATCTGCTTTCATTGCTGAAGAGCACGGCCCGCCATTCAATCTCCCAAGTAATCCTCAGAACGTACTAAATCAAGTCGTGTACGTCAAGGCTGTAGTGTGCATGCGAAGCAGGGTAGATGTGTGTGTGCTCGTAACCCCACTGCTAGTAACCGGTTGGCAACTATTCGTGTTGAAACCTCTGAGCTCACAAACCCCCTTACAATACGATCATCTTGGCGGACGTGTGTGCTGCGTGGACGTCCAGAACATCATTTTTCACATGACCATTGCAAACAGCACCGTTGCACAACTGACGTAGCATTTCCAAGTTCTGTGGCAACTATCAAAGAGGAACACCCCGCCACTCTGTAGGGCACAATGTGACCCCTTTCAAACTCGCTCATTTGGCCGTAGGAAGCACGAGTTCGTTTCCATGGGATGGTGCCTATTTGCTCCACGCGTTGATATCGTACTGACAGTTATGGCTGTAAGCATTCCCTGTTAAGCGGTACACAGAGATGGCGCTCAGTGAGCTATGTCGTTATGCCATCTGTTGGCGGACGACGTTGAAACCATTACCAGTATATCTACTATCCTCCAGGTGGCATCGGGAGTCGTCTCTACAGGTCTCCTATATTTTTCCGGCAGTTTATGTTAAGGGTCTGGTGGAAGGCGTGCTACGACAGTCCGTGCAGACGTGGTGATCACTGTGTCCAGGTGCCGTAGTGGGCAGCGCCCTTGCCTAGTATGTAGGAGAAACGAGCTCCACTTCTGGCCTGGACGAAGTTTTCAACTTTCCCCATTTATTTAATTTTATGACCATTGTGAGCCAATGTCGTAATTTTTCAGTGCAGGTCCTTCAGCGTTACTGTAACATTGCAGAACCACGTGTTGCAGAAGACTCATCATAGTCTTTGTGTTGTGTTTTGAAAAATATATATTTGTCTTTTATATTTTCATTTAATGATGTATTAACCTGTCATAATTTGTACACCAACACATGGCTGAAGCGCAGAATACTGTACTACTGGTAGCCTCGAACAGGATACGAACTGCTTACCTCTACAACGAGCAACTAAGTTCCTTCTTCCATCCCTACAGCCCAACCTTATGCATACCATAAGTACACTTTTTATGACAGAATTTAGATTGTCGGACTTCAGTTTGCTCTCACCAGTGCTGACGAAAACTTCTGACGTAGCCTGGGGGTGTTGCAAGCATGGTAATCTTTTGTGAAACAAAACGAGAACGGCACTTGCACAACATAATAAGCTGAATCAAAGATATGCGTCGGTCTCTTATCGCTGCCGGAGTCACTGGCCTCTCTCCGAGATGGGGAACGTGCTGCAACGGAAGTCATTAAAGCACGGAATGCAAGGCTCACAGATTTTCGTTTGTAATATGCAAAGCTAAAGAGGTGGGTACACTTTGCATCCAGGTAACCAAAAACGTAGGGTAAACTGCGTTGATCTTAAAGAGCTCATTTTTTCTCTAAAAATCAATCACCGAGCGAGCTGGTGCAGTGGTATCGCACTGAACTAGCATTCAGGAGGACAGTGGTTCAAATCCACCTACGGCCATCCAGACTTTTGGTTTACCGTGATTTTCTTAAATCAGTCCAGGCAAATGCCGGGATGATTCCTTTCAAAGGGTACGGTCGATTGCCTTTCCCATCCTTACCAAAAACGCCAAGAGTTAGCTCCGTCTCTAATGACCAAGCCGTCGACGGGGCGTTAAACACTAAGCTTCCCTTCTGCCTTCTTTAAAAATCAATCTTTGGATGCCGCTCATATAACTACTGTTGCCATCGTGAGGTAGCTACACAGGTAGCTGAATGCCGGACAAACACCCATGGAGGAGCTCGAATGCGCAAACATGCACAAGTTCTTCGCCCCGCCTTACGGCTCAAACATTCCTCTGCCAGTATCATTTATTTGTTTTATTTTTAACGAGAGAATGTCGAGCTCAGGCGTCAATACGTCTTTAGCAGCCTTTTTTTCTTCTGTTAAGGGAAAAAAAGGAATTGTGATAAGCGGAGTAAAGAGAGGCTAGATAAACGGAAATTATATTCCATTTTAACTACTCGCTGTAGACATGAAACGGAAACTGTCTTACAGTATTACTTTTTTCTATCTCTTTTCTAAATTGTATACTGTATTATTGTTTGACTTGGCGTACGTTACGGTATAACCGCTTTACAGGATATAATTAAGAACGGTAAATAAAAGTTATATAAAAGCTTTCTCATTCTTGGTACATACTCTCAAACTTGCACTCTTATACTGACATAACAAAAGACATGGGATATAGATGGCGTAAAAAACGTATAAAAGAGAGGTGCATTGACAGAGCTGACATTTCTACTCTGGTTATTCGCGTGAATAGCCCCCCAGGGGGCTCACGGTTCTTTCGTGAGGACGTGCGTGGCGAGCACGGGTCCCGAGCTAATGCAGTCTGCCTTCCTTGTCGCGCAGGAGTAGCCGAGCTTGCCGGGCGCCATGGCTCAGCGCGCCAGGTCAGGGGGCAAAACGCTCTCTATAATAATTTAAAAACAGCTGAGCCAAATATTCAACGAACAGCCCAGAACAAAGTGAACTAACGATTGCTAGAAATAGATCTACCTGAAGAAAAATAAATAAATAAAAGCTGTCTGGAGCGGCACGTTGTGGATCAAGTTCGAATCCTCCCTGGGGCATGGATGTTTGTGTTGTCTTTAGTATAAGTTAGTTCATAAGTAGTTTGTAAGTTTAGGGACTGAATACCCCGCATTAAGTCCCATAAGCTTTACAAACATTTGAACATTTGATCTTTCTTCCTTCTTTATTTCCTGGGCTGAATTTTCTTTCCCCCTCCCCTCCTTTCCTATCCTCATTCCTTCCCCTCCCTACAGGGGGACTGATAACCTAAACAATTTAGTCCCCTTATCCCAACCAAACAACCCAACAAACCACGTGAAAAGATTTCCGACGTGATTGTGATCGCACGATGGGAATTAAGACTTTGATCGCGGAATGGTAGACGGAGAAAGACGACTAAGACATTTCCATTTCTGAAATCGCTAAGGAATTCAATATTCCAGAATTCACCGTGTCAAGAGTACGCTGAGGTTACCGTATTTGAGGCACTACCTACAACCACGGACAAGAGAGTAGCCGTTGGCCAGCATTTCACGACCGACGGCAGCGGCGTTTACGTACAGTGGCCAGTGCTAACAGAAAACCAACATAGTGTGAGTTAGCCGGAGGCGTCAATGCGGAACGTACGAGGAACGTATCCATCAGGGCAGGCGTAATTTGGTGTTAACGGGCTACAGCAGCAGACGACCGACTAGAGTGCCTTTGCTAACAGCTCATCTCCTGCAACCCCTCTCTTGGGCCCGTCACCCTTGCTGTTGAACTCTAGACGACTGAAACACCGTGGCTTTGTTACATGATAGAGCTGGTGTGTTCGAGTGTAGCGCAGATCCCATGAAGCCATGGACCCAAGTTGTCAAGAAGGCACTATATAAGATGGTGGCGACTCCTCATTGCAGTGGACAGCTTTTTCCGCGAAATGGACTTGCGTTCTCTGGTCCAACTGAATCGACGATTGAGTGGAAATAGATATTTCCAGCGGCGTAGTGGCCATTTGCAGTCATCCATGGACTTCATGTCCCTAAACAACGATGGAGTTACTATCAGTGACACTGAGCCATGTTACATTTTTTGGAGAACATTACGGTAACTCCAGGGAATAGTATGGCCGTCCAGCGCCCGACATGAATGCCATCAATCATTTATGGGAAAAGATTCCAGAGGTTAGTTTGTGCTGAAAATGCTGCTCAGGCTACACTTCCGCAATCATGGACGGCTACAGAGGCAGCATCGCTCAATATTCCTGCAGGGGACAGGAGATTGTTCAAATGTTTGTCAAGCTTATGGGACTTAACTACGGGGTCATCAGTCCCTAAACTTACAAACTACTTATGAACTACTTACGAACTAGGACGGCACAAATATCCATGCCCGAGGGGGGATTCGAACCCCGACCGTAGTGGCCGTGCTGACCGTGACTGGAGCGCCTCAGTCACCTCGGCCACCGCGGCCGGCGGGGACAGGAGATCTGACAAGATATTGGAAGGTATTCAAAATGTTCAAAAGTTTGTAAATCTATCTGACTAAACTGCGTGGTCATTAGTCCGTAGCTTACAAACTACTTAAACTAAGATACACTAACCTAAGGACAACACAAACATCCATTCCCGGGGAGAGGGGGGGGGGAGGGGGGGGATTCGAAAACCCGACGGGGAACGGCCTCGCGCATCGGAGCATAGCGCCTCAATGCGCTTTGCCACTCCGCCGCGGCAAACGAATACCGTTAGTGGGAAGAATATCCCTCATAGCGCGCTGAAAATTTTAAAACTGCGCCGCGGTGGAGTAGTCGAACGGTCTAAGGCGCCTCGCTGCGGAGCGCGCGGTTGCTCGCCCTCGGAGGTTCGAGTCCTCCCTGGGGCATGTGTGTGTGTGTGTGTGTGTGTGTGTGTGTGTCCGTAGGTTAGTTTACCTTAGTTTAAGTAGTTTTTAAGCTGCAGACTGATGACCCCGCAGCTTGGTTCGATAGATTTACAAATATTTGAACTTTCTTTGATTTAAAACTGCCGGCCGCGATGGCCGAGGAGACTGAGGCGCTCCAGTCACGGTCTGCACGGTCACTACGGTCGGGGGTTCGAATCCCCCCTCGGGCATGGATATTTGTGCCGTCCTTAGTCTTAGCTAGTTGATAAGTAGTTTGTAAGCATAGGGACTGATGACCCCGTAGTTAAGTCCCATAAGTTCTACAAACATTTTAACATTTTTTTATTTAAAACTGTTTTTAATCTGTATGTACGAAACGAATTGTACAAACCTATGCATCATTTAGAGCAATGTTTTTCAACCTGTAGGTCGCGACCCCCTCGGGGGTTGCAAAGTCTTGCTTGCGAGGTCGCCGCCACAGAAGGAAGTACTTGCACCATAAGAAATTTTATGATGTTTGTAAATCTAAGGGACCTAACTACTTTGGTCATAAGTCAAAATCAAATGTTTGTAAATCTATCGGACCAAACTGCGTGGTCATCAGTCCCTAGGCTTACAAACTATTTAAACTAGCTTAAAGTGACTTATGCTAAGAAAAACACAAACACCCATATCCAAGCGAGGACTCGAACTTCCGACGGCCAGCAACCGCGCGCTCCGCATCAAGACGCCTTAGAACACTCGGCCATTTCGCCGCGGCGCACCATAAGATAACTACAGTTTCAGTAATACAAAATAGTATGCTAAGTGAAATTTATTTAATTGTGTAACAATCATTATGAATTTAATAGATCATAAATTCTTTTATAATACAGTGTTTTAATGATGAAGAAACGAAAGCTCTGAAAACTGTTTACAGAAACCAATCGATAGGTAAACGTTTATGGTAGAGTAAGTTATTCTGAAGAATTAGGGAAAAAAAATCTACTTCTTTAGAAATTATATATACAGCAGGACCTTCCTTACTGAGCATAACTCGCTTTCGAGTCTTGCCTGAAATGCGAACCACTTGTCAAGCAGAATACATTTTTCCAGCGGAAATTATGTAAAAATGGGATAATGTTTTTATTCAAAAGAAAAAAATACACGCAAAAACTAATTTAAAAGACATATCAAGCAAAAGAAAGAATTTTTGTTTCCATTGAGCTAACATAATTCTTCGTTTTTGAAGGTGGAAAAAAGGCTTTTTGTTTGCTGCATTTGATTTTATTCCTCCCAGACGCGTTTCGCCTTTTATTGAAAAGGCATCTTCAGTGGGATCTTCAAGTACATTTTTTTGTGAGATGTATTGTTTCTAGGTTATTAACAAAATCAAATGTTTGTTAAGCTTATGGGACTTAACTACGGGGTCATCAGTCCCTAAACTTGCAAACTACTTACGAACTACCTTATACTAAGGACGGCACAAATATCCATGCCCGAGGGGGGATTCGAACCCCCGACCGTAGTGGCCGTGCAGACCGTGACTGGAGCGCCTCAGTCTCCTCGGCCACCGCGGCCGGCGGTTATTAACAGTTCACGTATTTGTTTACATAAGGGAAGAAGTTTTTACTTACAGTTTCGTTGTCTTTTTAACTATCTTCTGCTGTTTCCTCCATATGGTCAAGGCCACATGTTGCACATTGTATAACTAACACACTTGTTCGCACAGTTTTACATATTTTGGAGGTTTTTAGCAGCGATGATTTACTTTCTGTATTTTCGTGTTTCATTTGTTTTGCTAAAAACAACCTAAATATGTACAACTGAGCGAAAACTGTATTAGTTATACAATGTGCAACATGTGGCCTTCACCAGATGGGGGAAACAGCAGAAGATAGTTGAAAATACAACGGAACTGTAAGTAAAAACTTCTTCCCTTATGTAAACAAATACGTGAACTGTTTATAATCTCGAAACAATACATCTCACAACAAATTGTACTTGTAGATCCCACTGAAGATGACTTTACAATAAAAGGCGAAACGCGTCTGGGAGGAAAAATCAATTGCAGCAAACAAAAGGCGTTTTTTCACCTTCAAAAACGAAGAATTTCGGTCCTTCCTGCGGAAGATGGTCGCCCTAACAAACTTGTTAACATACTTGTGTTACCGCTCGTGAGGATGGGTCGGCGTCGCTAGAATATTTTCATTTGGAAAGGGGTCGAATGTTCAAGAAGGTTGAAAAACACTGATTTAGAGAATCACAGAAAAAGCTTTACAAAGAAAAGAAAAGCGAAACGCGTCTGGTGTAAAATAATTCTCGTGACTGCAGTGAGCAAAAAGATGGAAAACCTCTTGTAGTTCAATAGCATTATTAATTTTGGCTGGTTGCTTTATTTAATCGTGTCTGAGCCACATCTGTTATTAATTAATAGGCTACATATACTAGGTTACAAATAAAAACTAAGTACTAATTATACATTCATATATGCGGTCATGATTTTCACACAAGTCATTGTTCTCCATAGCAGGCTCATATCTCTCCAGTGTTCGGCATACTTCACTGTAGAGTCGTTGACCAACCACAGGTTTTGGAAAGTGCGTGGTGCCAGCAAGGATGGGTAGCTCAGGAGGTGTATCATTGTTTGTTTTTCTCCACAATGGCAGGGCTCTTCATCTGCGTATCCCCACTTGAACAGGTTATCCTAAGTCTATTTAGGCTCTTCCAGACTCTCCATTCCAGTTGAGATCCAACTGGAAGTTTTTCTTTAATGTTCCAACATTACAAGCTGCATTTTTCCAATTTCTGTTTCCACATCGATTTCCTGGTTGTAGATTGACTTTCATTTAGTGGAAGCTCAAATTTAATGAAATCTTTCCTCGATTTTAATCTTGCCACCACTGGCTATCCTCGCACTGTCTGCTTCTTTCAGCCATCGGCAACGTTTGCCGTCTGATCTGTGGGGGACGTATTCCAGAACACATATAAAGGAGATCACGGTTTGTAGGCTTCAGACACCCCATGATTAATCGACATGAATCGTTCAGTGTTGCATCTACCTTATGGGCGTGCATTGATCTTGTCCATACGGGGCATGCTTATTCAGCTGGAGCAAAACACAAAGCCAGGAATGATGAACGTAGAATTTCAGGATTTGCGGATAAACTCTAGTCTCCGATACCGCTTTGAGCAATGACGTCACATATGACGTCATAGATAATCGAGAGATACTACGAATACATTGTTTACGACAACACGGTATCGGTAGTTAGACATTTCACCTAAATAGGTCAAATCTAATTAATGATACCACGTCTTCAAAATACGAGGCGCGTCCAGAAAGTAAGTTCCGTTTGGTAATAAAATGAAATTGTACACAAATACAGAAGAAATTTTTATTGCACAAAATTCTACAATTCTTAAACTACTTTCCCACATAACTGCCGAAATTTTGTAGGACTTGTCATAGCGTGCCGCCTGTGAATTCAACCATGTGGTAATAGATCTTTATCATCGTTGAAGTGTTGACTACCAAGGACAGATTTTAGGTGTAAGAAGAGATGAAAGTCGCTAGGAGAGAGGTCCGATCTGTATGGAGGATGATGAGATAGGACTCATTGAAATTTCCGTAAGAATCGTTTGTTCACATTCGGTGTGTGCGGTCAGGCATTATCGTGAAAAAAATCTTTTAACAGTAATCCTCTTCTTACACCTAAAATGTTAACACATGGTTGAATACACAGGCGGCAACATTCTATGAAAAAGGCACACAAAACCTTGTGCCATGCTATGAGAATTGCCTACAAAATTTCGGAAGATATGTAGAAGAGCAGTTTAAGAGTTTTAGATTTTTTTACAATCAATATTTTTTCTGTATCTGTACCCGTTCGTTTTATATAACCAAACGGAACTTACTTTCTGGATGCGTACATTTAATAATTAGGTAATTTTAAAGAAAGCTTGCACTCGAAGTTGTACGGCCTGAAATGATATATTTATGTCGAACATACAACTGTAAATCGATTGAGTGTTTCTGATCCGGAGATTCGGGCGCAATGCGCCCTCACGTACTAAAAATAATTTTGTTTTGTTTAACCTATACCTAACCTTCTTAGGGCTGCGCTACATATAACTTTTTTTAACGTGAAAGTTACGGTGTCTTCAAAAATATCAGACACGTAAACCGTGAGTACCGGTATTGAAACCACGCGAGGGACGGAATGACGTAAAACATGACGTCATTGGTCAAAGCAGTTGTCGGAGACTAGATTTGACCCGGATTTGCTCCCCAGTGTGTTGGTAAGTTTGCGGATTGTACCGTTTCGTGTGTTGATTTTCTCTCTAGTTTTTTCTACATATTTCCTGCCTGCACCATGCTTCAATCCCACTATCGTGGAACAAGGCAAATATTATATTGATACATAAAAAAGGAAGTATTCACAACATCAAAAACTATCGTCCTATCAGCTTGCTCTCAATTCTGTACAAACTTTTCACAAAGATCCTGTTAAATCGAATTAGTTCCACCCTAGACTCAGCTCAACCTATAGAACAAGCAGGATTCCGAAGCAATTTCAGTACTATTGACAACATTTTGACAGTTAGTGAAGTGATAAGCAGAGCAAATGAATACCACATGCCTCTCTGCATTGCGTTTGTTTATTTTGAAAAGGCGTTTGACTCCATTAGCCATACAGCTGTCCTCCAAGCCTTGAGAGAGCAAGGAGTGGAAGCAGCGTGCATTGAAGTGCTCAGAAATATCTACGAGACTTCTTCAGCGTATGTCAATATCGGCGAATCAACTCAAGAATTCCGCATCATGAAGGGTGTCAAGCAAGGTGATCCCATCTCCCCAAAACTGTTCTCCGCTGTACTGGAAATGGCTATGTCAAAGCTGAGCTGGGAAGGCAAGGGAATCAGAATTAATGGAAAAAGGCTTACCAACTTGAGATTTGCTGATGATATTGCCTTACTGGCCAACGACTTCACAGAGCTCCAAAACTTAGTTACGGATCTTGCTTCGGAATGTCAGTTAGTTGGCTTGAATTTGAACCTCTCCAAAACAAAAGTAAGGTCAAACAAATGGGTCCCAGCTGGTGATGTGAAATGTTCAGATGTTTGTAGAGCTTATGGGACTTAACTACGGGGTCATCAGTCCCTAAACTTACAAACTACTTACGAACTAGCTAATACTAAGGACGGCACAAATATCCTTGCCCAAGGGGGGATTCGAACCCCCGACATTAGTGGCCGTGCTGAACGTGACTTACGCGCCGCAATCCGCTCGGCCACCGCGGCCGGCTGGTGATGTGAAAGTGAAGGACAGTCCATTAGAAGAGGTCAGTGAATATATCTACCTTGGCCAGATTATAAACATGAAGGGAGATGTAAGGCTCGAAATCTATCGGTGCATCAAGCTTGGTTGGCAAGCATTTGAGAGGAATTCTACAATATTCAGATCAAAAATGCCGGTGAATATGAAGAAAACAGTATTTGATGAATGCATTCTTCCTGTGCTGACGTATGGCTGCGAGACATGGACACTGAACTCATTTAGAAAAGGGAAACTTAGGACAGCACAAAGAGCCATGCAAAGAGCAATGCTGTGCTATAGAAGAAAGGATAGGAAAAGGGCAAATGACATCCGATCTGTGACCAAGGTTAAGGACATCTTAGAGACTGTAGGCTCCTTGAAATGGCAGTGGGCCGGCCACATCGCGAGAAGAAAAGACAGCAGATGGACAAAGATAATACTGGAGTGGAGTCCGAGAGAGCACCGGAGGACTAGAGGAAGACCACCGGACAGATGGGACAAAGATATCAGGAAGATCGCTGGTAGCACCTGGCAGAGAACTGCTCAAGACCGTTCCACTTGGAGAAGACTGCTGAAAGCCTACCTAAATCCACGACTCGAAGAGGCCACATCATTAACCCTCTCATGCGTCGCGTCCTCAAATGAGGACACTTAAATTTTGTCTCATTTCTGTCATCTTTTACATCTGACGTGACCGTAAAAGCACAGGTACCTCATATGAAGACTAATAATGAATGCTAGACTGTCTCCTAGACGGCAGTGTTAGTCGTTGGACTAACAAAGAAACGGAAAATAGAGATTACAAGAAAGAGTAGAGGCAGATAAAAGTACATTGTTGTCTGTACATCGAATAACAAGAAAGCCTGTCATTCGGTACCCAACGATTTACGCTTCAATAGGGTATAGCTCTGGCCAGACAAGTCAGGTGATGCCAATGCCAAGAGGTGTCATGATCGGGATTGGCGACGGAAAACCCGTTACATTTGAGAAAAGTGCAAACTTGCTGTTGTAACGTCTCAGCTGCGTCCACCTAATCCTCGATGGGCGAAGTTGCCGTTACATTCTATTTTATGCTTAATCATTTAATAATTGTTCCAATGATTTGACGGTATGGGATGCGGACAATTATTAGGTTATCCATAACAGTAAATTTTGTTAACTTCCTTTATTACGGAACGACAAATGTTAAAAACTCTTCCCTTTAAATACACTGATTAAATAACTGCGTGCCACTACGATGAATGTCTACAAGTTCACACTCACACTGAAACATTTCAATATGCAACTGCAACCCGTATGCGATACGACGGAATGGCAAAAACTTTAGCCACCACTAAACGCAGGTTACGAACTCACTGCCGACATGCTACCGCCTCGCTCTGCGGTCGGCGGGAGACTGCCGCACAGTGTTCACAACCTGAAACGAGGCAATTATCGTACTCCGACCGTAAAATTATCGTAAATGCGCCGGATTTAACCAAAATTATCGTACTTACCTGCAAAATGACCATAATACATAATATTTACTAGCAAATCTGATTTTGTATACGTTATACCGTACTGTAGTCTGTCTCTTGCAAAATATATTACTTTTTCCGAATGAAGACAGGTTTTTAAAAATTGTTTTATGCATGACGTATAAAACCGTTCCAGGAAAAGTTGTGCGACTGCTCCTGGTAAAATTCCGTTAGATATCGGCTTCATCGGAAAGACTGCGTTTACTTTCTCCTTCCTCCGATTGCTGCCAATGCCACCGATCTAACAATTTTGGGACACAATAGTTCCGTAACGGAACTAGTGTCGTATTCCTTGCTAGTAAGTACTTATGCATTTACTTATGCATTTGGACTGTGCTGGCACGAGCTTACGAACATGTGTTTTCGATCTCATATGGTTTCTAATCACATTCAGTTCTGCTTTTATTATTACATTGCATAAATAACACTTAGCTCTGTCCTGATCTTCAGGCACTTTTGTAAGCCATTGTTTGTAATTTTCGTCTTTCAACCAGGTATCTCTGAATTTTTTTGACGATGTTTTTTGCTGATTTTGGCGATTTTTCTTGGGGGTGATTCATTTCCCTCACTGTCACTGTCTTCGTTTGAATAATTCATATTTCTTTCCACAAAGAAAAAACTCATCGAGTGTAACGATAAATCTATATATAATACGCAGCCGAAGAACTAACGTATTTGATAAATATACTTACTTCTCAAGCCAAAAGCAATCACTCGTCCAGTTAAAATTTCTTGTGTCAGAATGCCGTTTTGTTTAAGGGAATGCGTGAAACTTCAGCACCACGAAGCACGCTACAAACACTGTAAGCATTGTAAAGCGAATATATTAAGAGCGAACTTCAACAATCAAATTATTTATCCCGACAACGGCACTACATTTTCGCTCGCCGATCGGTAGTCGCTCACAGTCTCTGAGATTATTAAATCGACGAGCTGTATTACGAAAGTAGCCGTTCATAGCTACTGAGATGATTAAAGCGACAAGTTTAATTACGAAAGTAATTTACCAGTAGGGCTGCGAGAAAAAATCTATGAAGAGACAATGTATTGTTACATTTCAATACGTTCGAAATTATCGTACATCTGCGTACGATAGTAACATTCTTTCGTACATCGTACGCAGGCACGAAATTATCGTACATGTACGATAATTATCGTACGGTTGTGAACACTGCTGCCGCATACCGGCCAACAAACAAAGAACATTCCAACCTAAGCATTGTTGCCAGCAGCTCTCGCTGCACACCAACGATAACTATCGTTCGACCATAACGTACAAAAGAGGTTACCAACCTAAAACCCTGTATCCTCACACTTTGTGCTCTGGGTGCCTGAAACAATTTCATTGTACGAAAAATACAAAATAGTGTCCATTCTTCATGTATTCTTTGATGTTTTTAATAGATGTTGCATGGGAAATGTAGCAGTTTTCGTGCTCACTGTCCTCTATTGAGGAGACCTTCCTACTGGTCTATGAAACTATTTTTTTAGATAAATTATGATAAATTCAGTACAAGATAGGTCTTAAGTTACCAAATAATATACCAGAAATTTTGTTCATTGTCGGGTTGATAATTCGTGCATGAGAGGGTTAAATGATTGAAATGGCTGATGATGATGATGATTTCTTCTAGGACAGTGGTCGATCTAACGTAACTCGACGGTTGCTGATTTGTACTAATCAACCTGTAGGGGAGACCGGGGCACGTTTTCCACCATTTTACATTTTTATTTTTGTACTTCTTATTTTTACCGATTTTGCGGTAAACAGCGGATTATTATATTTCCTACACCTTTATTTACAGTCTTGTACAGATATTTTTGAAAATAGTAAATATCATTCTTGGTAGCAAATGGTTTTGTCTGACCATGTTGCGTTGGAAAATTTGCCCCGTATGCGGGGCATGTTTTCCAGCATACTTAAAATGTATAGGGGCAAATATTCCAATTATACTTTCGATGTTAAAACAGAGATAATTATCTTGATTTCACTGAATACGTATTTTTTATCATGAATTTACAATAGATTACTAAAGAGGATAGTAAAAATAGCCACATTAAATAAAAACAAATGCTATTTGATGGTTTTACAAAATATGTGACTTAAATATTTTACAAATACAGACATTTTTAACAATACTTATACTGATTGTCTGAATCACAATGTAAGCAAACAAAAAATGGAACATTCCCTTTCGTACAGTCTCCGTGCGCTCATCTCGTGCACTGTACACATTTTTCATTTGCTTTAGACTTGGAGTATGACTCAAAGCAATAAGGAATATGTGCCCCATATGCACTCGGAAAACGTGTCCCGTCGCCATATTCGGAACTATAACACTACGTCCATGAGTAACAGTGTAAGCTATGTACGAAACAAATGCACAGTAATGTGAAGAAAGAAACCCACTTTTAGTGTGTGCAATGTCAAAATAATAAGTTTAACGCTAGTATCTTTAAGTTTCAATAAAATCGTGAAAGTTTACTCACATTTGCAAAAATTGACGAAAACAGCCCTGCCGACGTTGTGACTGCTGGTACGACACTGAAACTTTCGTAAATGAAGCGTGCTTTGTTGCTACTTCCTACAGTATCGCCGGTGGAAACATCTAGCGGTTTGATGACATAAACGTTTTCTGGGTATTGTACCGCGTCATGATGTAAGGCTATTACTTAAATAACCGACGTTTCGGCCAACGTTACAGTGGCCTTCATCTGGGTATACTGATGTGAGCTGGTTATTACTACACTTTATATTACTTTCATTTAGATATTACGTCATAATTTTAAAAAAAATAAACGATGTTATTGGTGAATTTTGGCCGCCAAAATTCACCAATAATATCGCTTATTTTTTTTTAAATTATGACGTAATATCTAAATGAAAGTAATATAAAGTGTAGTAACAACCAGCTCACAACGGTATACCCAGATCAAGGCCACTGTATCGTTGGCCGAAACGTCGGTTATTTAGGTAATAGCCTTACATCATGACGCGGTACAATACTCAGAAAACTTTTATGTCATCTGACTCTGGCTGCGGAAGCCTACGTAATTATATCTAGCGGTTTGTTTCGAAAATAAACGGATTTGGAAAACTTGCCCCTACGGAAAATGTGCCCCGGTCTCCCCTACGAAATGGATGACGCGTGTTGGCAGCTATACTCCTTCCGCCGAGCTACGCACAGCTGCTTCCCTAGCACATACGTAAAATGGTTTCGAGGACGTCTCCGCGCCTCGGTTTTCGACCGAGTCGCTCCGCGGCCTCGCCGCACCCGAGACAGACACGTGGTTTAGCTTACGGGGTGCGTTTTTTTCCCGTGGAAGTGTCGCCGAAGAAATGACAAGTTTTTACACGATCGCTTCCCATCCCTTCCGGCGCGGCGCGAGGGGACGCGTTTTGGGGAGGCGCGAGTGCGCGGGGCGCGCAACAGGTGGCGGCAGGCTGCGCGCATGCGCGAGGCGCGCGGCGCGGCGGCGGCGGTGGCCGAGGCGGCGGCGGCGGAGGGCAGTGCGTCTGCAGCCGCGTTGCTGGCGCCACCATGGCCGCGACGCTCGCCCTCGCCCCGGCGCTGCTGCTGCTCGCCGCCGCCGCCACCGCCAGCGCCGGTCCCGGCCTGCCGCACCGCGTCTCCAACGACTTCGACATGGACCCCTGTAAAGGCGGTGAGTCCTCCGCATCTACATACATACTCTGCAAATCACATTCCAGTGCCTGGCAGAGGGTTCGTTAACCACTTTCGTAACTTTTCTCTACCGTTCCGTTCTCTAATAGCGCGCGGGAAGAAAGAACACCTAAATCGTTCCGTCTTCGATCTGATTTCTCTTATTTTATTGGGACGGTCGTGTCTCCCTAAGTAGGTGGGTGCTAGCAAAATATTTTCACATTCAGAAGCAAAAGTCGGTGATTGAAACTTCGCAAACATATCACGCCGCAATGAATAACGTCTTTCTTTTAATGATTTCCACCCCAATTCGTGCAACATTTCCGTGACGCTATCCCCGCTGTAACGTGATAAAACAAAACGAGCTGCCCTTCTCTGAACCTTTTCAATGTCTTCCGTCAGTCCCACCTGGTGAGGGCAACAGTACTCCAGGAGAGGACGCACAAGTGTGATGTAGGCAGTCTTTTTGGTGGAGCTGGTGCATCTTCGAAGCGTTCTGCCAATGTAACGTAACCTTTGCTTCGCCTTCCCCACAATATTTTCTATCTGTTCTCTCCAGTCAAAATTGTTCGTAATTGTAACTCCTATGTATTTGGTAGAATTTACGACCTTAAGGTTTGACTGATTTATCGCGTAATTGAAGTTCATCTACATCTACATAGATACTCTGCAAATCACATTTAAGTGCCTGGCAGAGGGTTCATTAACCACTTTCGTAACTTTTCTCTACCGTTACATTCCCTAATAGCGCGCGGGAAAAAAGAACACCTAAATCGTTCCGTCTTCGATCTGATTTCTCTTATTTTATTGGGACGGTCGTGTCTCCCTAAGTAGGTGGGTGCTAGCAAAATATTTTCACATTCAGAAGCAAAAGTCGGTGATTGAAACTTCGCAAACATATCACGCCGCAATGAATAACGTCTTTCTTTTAATGATTTCCACCCCAATTCGTGCAACATTTCCGTGACGCTATCCCCGCTGTAACGTGATAAAACAAAACGAGCTGCCCTTCTCTGAACCTTTTCAATGTCTTCCGTCAGTCCCACCTGGTGAGGGCAACAGTACTCCAGGAGAGGACGCACAAGTGTGATGTAGGCAGTCTTTTTGGTGGAGCTGGTGCATCTTCGAAGCGTTCTGCCAATGTAACGTAACCTTTGCTTCGCCTTCCCCACAATATTTTCTATCTGTTCTCTCCAGTCAAAATTGTTCGTAATTGTAACTCCTATGTATTTGGTAGAATTTACGACCTTAAGGTTTGACTGATTTATCGCGTAATTGAAGTTCATCTACATCTACATAGATACTCTGCAAATCACATTTAAGTGCCTGGCAGAGGGTTCATTAACCACTTTCGTAACTTTTCTCTACCGTTACATTCTCTAATAGCGCGCAGGAAAAAAGAACACCTAAATCGTTCCGTTTTCGATCTGATTTCTCTTATTTTATTGGGACGGTCGTGTCTCCCTAAGTAGGTGGGTGCTAGCAAAATATTTCCACATTCAGAAGTAAAAGTCGGAGATTGAAACTTCGCAAACAGATCACGCCGCAATGAATAACGTCTTTCTTTTAATGATTTACACCCCAATTCGTGCAACATTTCCGTGACGCTTTCCCCGCTGTAACGTGATAAAACAAAACGAGCTGCCCTTCTCTGAACCTTTTCAATGTCTTCCGTCAGTCCCACCTGGTGAGGGCAACAGTACTCCAGGAGAGGACGCACAAGTGTGATGTAGGCAGTCTCTTTGGTGGAGCTGGTGCATCTTCGAAGCGTTCTGCCAATGAAACGTAACCTTTGCTTCGCCTTCCCCACAATATTTTCTATGTTTTTTTCTTTTCTTTTCTTTTTTTACTTACGGGGTCATCAGTCTCTAAGCTTACAAACTACTTGTGAACTAGCTAAGACTAAGGACGGCACAAATATCCATGCCCGAGGGGGGGATCGAACCCCCGACCGTAGTGGCCGTCCAGACCGTGACTGGAGCGCCTCAGTCCCCTCGACCACCGCGGCCGGGTTTCTATGTGTTCTCTCCAGTCAAAGTTGTTCGTAATTGTAACTCCTATGTATTCGGTAGAATTTACGACCTCAAGGTTGACTGATTTATCGCGTAATTGAAGTTCAGCGGTTTTCTTCTAGTAGTCACGTGAATTACTTCGCACTTTTCTTTATTTAGTGTCAATTGCCAATTATCGCACCATATAGAAATTTTGTCTAAACCTCTTTGCAGTTGCTTTTGATCCTATGTTGACTTCACTAACCGATGGGCAACAGTACTCCAGGAGAGGACGCACAAGTGTGATGTAGCCAGTCTCTTTGGTGGAGCTGGTGCATCTTCGAAACGTTCTGCTAATGAAACGTAACCTTTGCTTCCCCTTCCCCACAATATTTTCTACGTGTTCTCTCCAGTCAAAGTTGTTCGTAATTGTAACTCCTAGGTATTTGGTAGAATTTACGACCTTAAGGTTTGACTGATTTATCGCGTAATTGAAGTTCAGCGGATTTCTTTTAGTGGTCATGTTTATTACTTCACACTTTTCTTCATTTAGTGTCAATTGCCAAATTTCGCACCATCTAGAAATTTTTTGTTTAATCGCTTTGCAGTTGCTTTTGATCCTCTGTTGACTTCACTAACTGATAAACGACAGCATCATCCGCGAAGAGTCTAAGGGAGCTATTCAGATTGTCTCCTAAATCGTTTATAAACACGAGGAAGAGTAGGGGACCTATAACGCTTCCCTGTGGAACGCCAGATATCACTTCTGTTTTACTCGATGACTTACCGTCAATTACAACGAACTGTGTCCTTTCTGATAGGAAATCGTGAATCCAATCTCACAATTGCGGAGAAATTCCATAAGCACGCAATTTCATTAGAAGCCGCTTGGCCGGCCGCGGTGGCCGAGGGGACTGAGGCGCTCCAGTCACGGTCTGCACGGCCACTACGGTCGGGGGTTCGAATCCCCCCTCGGGCATGGATATTTGTGCCGTCCATATTATAAGATAGTTCGTAAGTAGTTTGTAAGTTTAGGGACTGATGACCCCGTAGTTAAGTCCCATAAGCTATACAAACATTTGAACATTTGAGAAGCCGCTTGTGGGGTACAGAGTCAAAAGCCTTCCGGAAATCCAGAAATATGGAATCGATTTGAGATCCCTTGTCGATGGCACTTCATGTGAATAAAGGGCAAGCTGTGTTTCGCAAGAGCGATACTTTCTGAATCCGTGTTGAAAATTGGTTAATAGGTCGTTTTCTTCGAGGTAGTTCATAATATTCGAACAAAGGATATTTTCCAAACTCCTACTGCAAATCGACGTCAATGAGAGAGGCCTGTAATTTTGGGAATCACTCCTATTGCCTTTCTTGAATATTGGAATACGTTGGGCAACTTTCCAGTCTTTGGGTACGGATCTTTCGCTGCAATTACTGCCTAGCCTATCCGACGAGCAGCGGCCACAAAATTCTGGCCGAAAGTGATGAGACCCACTGCTACCCTTCATTGTAACATCTACATACATGCTCTGCAACTCACAATGATGTGCATGGCAGAAGGCTCATCTAACCGCTTCTATGACACATTCTCTAATTTCGCGCGGGAAAAAGAACACGTAAATCTTTTCGTTTTCGATCTGATTTCTCTTATTTTATTACGATGGTGGGTTGTAATCAAAATATTTTCGCATTCAGAAGACGACGGTGAAAGAATTTTCGCAAATAAATCTCGCCGCAACGAATAAGGCATATCTTTTAATGATTTCCACCCCAATTCGTGCATCATTTCGGTGACGCTCTCTCCGCTATATCGCCATAATACAAAACCAGCGGCGCTTTTCTGAACTTGCTCTAAATCTTACGTCATTCCCACTTGGTGGAGATCCTACGATTCGCAGCAATACTCCAAAATTGGACGCACAAGTATAGTTCAGGCAGTTTCTTTAGTAGAACTGTTACATCTTCCAAGTTTTCTGCTAATGAAACGTAGCCTTTGGTTCGCCCTCCCAACAATATTTTCTGTGTGTTCTTTCCCATTTAAGTTGTACGTAATTATAATTCCTAGGTATTTTGTTGAATTTACGGCCTTTATATATGACTGATTTATTGTGTAAATGAAGTTTAACGGATTTTTTTAGTACTCTTATGTATGACTTCACACTTTTCATTAGTTAGGCTCAATTGCCAATTTTTGCACCATGCAGATATCTGATCTAAATCATTTTGCAATAACGGGTCCACCCTAGGAATGCTCGTTGTGGGAATACTCACATCATTATTTCTTTTCATACTGCTCTATGATTTCTAATTTCGACGTTTCTACTTTCAAGATGAACTGACATATTTTCATACACACTCTATATGTAGTGGATCGTGTACGCAATGTATTTAGTCACAAAGATGATATTGGATGATCGTTTTGAACACAAAAGCAATGATGTGATAGTTTTTTCCAAATAGCAGTCTTCAATAGTGATTAAAATTATGAATAACGGTTATAAGTCATAAATGAAAAAGTTGGCAGGAAATCTTCCGCTACACTGTTTAAACCTCATTCTGCCGTACGCTTAAAATGAGCTCAAGAAAGCACCAAAATGAACAAGGAAGCCCAAATGCTAACCCTCACGGGTACAAGTTGCACTTGTATTCTAATGGTATATAAAAAATGACAATGGATCAGCAAATTACTAATTCCCACTGAAAGTGCGTGACTATGTCAAAAAATGTCAATGGAAGAAATTCACAGATCGAGTGCGGCATGCCAACGCAAAACTTTTGCTTATCCAGTAGTGCGTCCCAAACGCGATACACTGTAATACGATGCATATCCAAATCTAGTTTAATCGTAAAATAAAATAAATAAATAAAACACTGTTTAGTCCCTCCGTGATTATTTAAGCAATAATATGATGACAAAGTCACACCAGCTAGTCATAACTCCTTCAACAGAGTGGTTTATGAAGCCATTTCCGATTTAGGGCTTAAATGCCCTCACCAGATGTAAAGAAATAGCACTTCAGTGTTTCGTCGATGAATTTGCAATCTTGGCATAGAAAATGATTGCGTTGTATCGATGTATCTATCTACATCCTGCAACTCACTATTCTCAAGAATTCCTCTCTGGAATCGCGCGCGGGGAAAATGAACACTTAAAGCTTTCTGCACCAACTCCGATTGCTATTATTTCGATGATCGTTTCTCATTCTGTAGATTAGCATGAATTAAATATGTTCGCATTCATATGGGAAAGTTTATGTTTAAATTGCGTGAAAAGGTCTCGTTCCAAATGAAAAACTCTTTTCCTTTGATGATTTGCCTTACAACACTGGTTCTAATATAATTTCAAGTATGAGTTTGCAAAACTGTGTTTCACGTGTGTATTGCAAAGTGCTTTGAAGGAAAGCCACCATTAACTAATGCATTGGAACTTATGACTGCCTGAAATCCGCAGGGGTTCTGTCACATTCAGCTTATGAAGAGACAGGCCCTTATGATCATTTCTGAATCACCAGCTTACTTAAGTGTGAACGAAAATGTTGAAAGATTCAGAATAAACCTCTTTCCCGAAATCCTCCATCCATATTTCAACCGTTCCTAGTAACCACGCTGCCGACGGGACGTTAAATCTTAAGCTTCCTTCCTTTCTTAATTCATCTGAATCTTTGCCTACAGATGACACTGTTGGGAAATTTAGTAGGGCCGCAACAGGATTAGTACAGTATGAAGTCATTAAAGTGTCTATATATCGGTCCACGAACAGTGCAGGGAATGTAGCTTCCATCTATTTTGCAGTGATACGTCCTGTACAGAGTTAGGCGTACATTGAAACTGATGTTTTCAGTTGTGTGTCTATTTCCTCTTAACTTTATGCTAGAATACTACCTACAGAAATGCTTTTTAATGTGAAATCGAAACAACTGCCTGTGTAGCGCCTAATTATTGAATAACAGTAATATATTTCGCTCTTCATATTCTATGTACGTAAAATATATTTTTGTACTGTAAGTTAATCGCCGGGGAGTTATCATGTAGGTGTTTAGTGCACTAATTCATTTCCGAACGACTTTCGTTAGCCTCGTCAAATGAAAGGTTTTACTGATACCTCAAAGAAGCTGAAGCTCATTAACGTTTCGTAAGATACGAGAGTACAACAACACAGTGCCACTGTAGATAAAATTAGTGGACATCACCAGTGACATTGCGTTATTAGTCTGTCGACAGACAGTCATTAATTTCTCAGTCCTGCTAATTTCATATAGTGGCTGGTGGGAATATTATAGTTCATATTAATGTCTATGCTGCTCTTTTGTGTAGAGGTTTACCGATGCGAATAGGGTAGACACACTCTTTCCAGATCCATCGTATTATGTTGGGTATCTAAGTTCATTGGCTGGTTATGCTTCGGTAATGTAAATAAAATCATCTAATTCATCAATGAGAGCCGGCCGCGGTGGCCGAGGAGACTGAGGCGCTCCTGTCACGGTCTACACGGCCACTACGGTCGGGGGTTCGAATCCCCCCTCGGGCATGGATATTTGTGCCGTCCTAGTTCGTAAGTAGTTCATAAGTAGTTTGTAAGTTTAGGGACTGATGACCCCGTAGTTAAGTCCCATAAGCTCTACAAACATTTACATTTTACATCAATGAGATTTACGAAATTTCAAAAATGTATTCAAATGATTGTAAATCTATCGGACCAAACAGCGTGTTCATCAGTCCGTAGCTTACAAACTACTTAAACTAAGATAAACTAACCTAAGGACAACACACACACAAATGCCCCAAGGAGGACTCGAACCTCCAACGGCGAGCAACCGCGCGCTCCGCAGAGAGGCGCCTTAGAATACTCGGCTACTCCACCGTTACGAAATTTCTTTCACTATCTTTCTCGTCCGAACGTGAACACATTTCGTTGGCTTTCACCTACATCAGACTAAATTAAGAGGAATCCTATGTAAAACGGAAAGACACTCTTGTTCCTTTTCCCCTCACGCTATTCCAGGATGGATCGGTAGAGAAATACTCTGAAAGCAATTCGATGAACCCTTTGCCAGGCACTTAAATGTTAGCCGGTCAAATACAGTCGTTCTACACACCAGAATCGTTGCAGAATTTTTCTTTTCACTGATTGCTGTGACTCATTTTTGGCCCTGGTTTTAACTCTTTTTCAGAACAATTATGTTTGTTAACTCCTAAAAGGGAATGGGAAGAACGCATCTATAAGTAATGTAACGTCTCGTTTCCGTATCATGTGAGTCCTTAGGTTTAAAGTATTAGTGTATATATCCGAGAGCGAATCAATTTTTGTTGCTGTCACTTTGAACACAATGGACCCTGATCACTCTTCTCCCAGTTATTTACAAAAGGCAATATCTCACACCCAGACTGCAGAGCAGACGCCGAGCATATTGCAAAACATCGCGCTTGGCACCAGAGGAAGAAGACGAACAACGACACCCAAATGTTCTGTGAAAAAGGAAACTAATACCGTAACCAGACTGGACATTTAGCTATAAGGTTTTCGCTAATAATCAGCGAGAAACGCAGGGACGGTACGTTCCAGAAGTTCAGTTCTTCAATTACATTTGGTGCAGAGAACACACTGAAGAATCTACAGCGCATACCTCAGAATACTGCCAAATAGTTTATGGACGTGGTGTGGATCCACTTGAGTTTTAAGTGTGAAAGAATTGTTTCATGAATGATGGCGAAGCGTATTTGTCTCGTTGAGAAGGCCTGAGCACGTGGTCGTACTCTGGCTTTCTGGCACCTGACGACGCCTTTGGTGACAGTGGGGCTTCCGGTTTCAGCATTCTGGGTGTAAGCTGAAGTTTTTTCGTTGAGATCCTTGTATAAAATGTGAATAGTTGATTACTAGAGTCTGCGTGCACTGATGTAAAATAGAAATGGTGTACTTTGTAGCAATTTACAGGAAGTAAAACAGCCCTTACACAGTGCATGTGTTAATGCGTGTTAACTTTATACTGTAAAACACAGATACAGGGCGAGTTTGCGACACAGAAACAGCTACCATGTAAGTTGTCGTCCCATTTTCTATACGTTTGTCTCAGTGCACCGCATCAGTGAAAAAACCAAAAACAATACAGAAGTAAAAAAGAGAAATGAAATCTGTGAAAAACCATCTGAAGATAGATTTGTAAAAAATTCGCAACCGTTAATGGTATGAATTAAATATAACTGTTACTAAAAAATTCGAAACCGTTAATGGTTTGAGTTAAATATTACTGTTACTATAATTATAAACTTTAATATGTTACATAACGCAGATACGCTGCTTGACTTTTAGCAGCGTCCTCTTTTTGCTGATTTTGCAGCAGCCGCTATATTTTTCTTCGGCGATATCGCAGGAAGGTACTTAATGCACTCACAGACATTTAGCTAAGATTTTCCATACGACGGCAGACATGAAATACAGTAATAAGTTCTGAACTATTGCATTAATAAGCGCCAAGTAGTACATCCGACGGCACATATACCTTAAAACATATTGCAAAGGCTTGAGAATATACTAAAAGAGTATTAATTGCATTTTTTGGTAGATTTATCCAACCTTGAGAGATGCATGGAATGAACATCTCGTAGGTTGAACGAAACGCCAGAACGGTTTAATTTTTATTCCAGTTCCTGCCCTAAACTCTGCGATAGCAAAGACGTACATATCTGAAGACGTCTCGCGTGTCAGATAAATAATTGCCTAGCCTGACTATCGAGACGATTGTTGTTGCGATATGCTTGACATAGTACTAATATGTGATATCACGAAAACTATAATATTTTTCTGATGTGAAGATTCCCTATGTCTACGTACAACTAAATTCCTTTATGAATGAAATCAACCAATTATTTTCATATGACTTTAAAAGTAATTAGATTAACGTATTCCGAAATATAATTCACATACTTGAACGTATTCCAATTCTCAAATGAAATTTATTTCACTAAGACGCATTAAATAAATTGTGGACTGTCTAACGATGTGTTCTTTTGTATTCTTCCATAGCTGCGAGTTCAAGAAACCTACAGCGTTCGTCGTGTCTTATGGACATTCAGTTAGAACAATATGTATGAAACAGATCCGCTCAGCTGAACTTCAGTAGATGATGAACTAATCACGAGTTATTGTAAAATTGTTAAATCTTATTAATAGATGAAAATATTTGCACTGTAGATACACTAATACCTAAAATACATACCCGTAAAAAATTTAATCTGAATGGATGCAACGCGTTAGTAGAAGTCTGGAGAAAGGTAGTCTTTCTTAATAATCTACCTCTATTTTGTCCCTTCCTTGCGAAGATAAATGGATCAGATAGCAATGACACAGACAACTGTAAACGTGTAGTGTAGAAGATGGTGTAGCAGTATACTTGAACAAGCTTGTACAATGTTTAAATAGACTTTTCTTTTCTCATTAATGACACGAAAATATCGCGTTAAAGAATATTTATATGAACGTCGAAACTTCAACAACACCTGTGACTGATTTCCAAACACTCTTCATCCTGTAAGTTGTCTGGCCGTTTCGTTTTATTCCTTAATACGTTTCAAGCCTTCTGTCATAAACATAACGTCTGCTTTGCGCATAGTTTTCCTAACTGAAGCTTTAGCGATAACCTCATCAACGGTCATGCCACCTGATTCTTGTTGCTGTTGCATAAGAACATTAAACGGCCGCCGCTCTTAAAAATGTCTCTGATAATAATTTAAAGGTTTTGAGGAAAATATTGTGTGGAAGATAACAGTTCGTTGACAGCTCGTGACCTTTCTGTGTTCATATTCAGACCGCTTCGGGAGTTGAACTTCCCGCCATTAAGGAAGGCTAACAATAATATTTCTGCACAGTTCTTGTCTTCGTGTACAAAATTTAATCACGTGAAGAAAGTGCGAATAACGTAGTGCTCAGAAGTTCGACACAGTTTCGTAATATTCCATTGTACAATATATTTACACTAACCGTGCGGTAGCCGTAATATTACGTCTAGCGTGGAAAAGGAGAAAATGCTGCCGATATAACGTCACGGAGCATTTCGCATTATCAAACACAAGTTTGCGGTGTCTACTGAAACCCATAGGTTGTTTAATGTTTTATTTCATCACTGTAACGATAGTTCATGTTTTATGCTGTTCTGGAATGTGTTTAATACCTTTTTGGCACTAGTGTTATTATTACGAGCTCATTTGTCTTCTTTTTAATCAAAATGGTACGTGGTAAGGATACAGTACTTTAACATTTATAAAAGTTATTGTTGAAACTGCCGATGATGAGTTTTTGGATTTCTAAAAGTACGAAATGTCGGAAAATAGGGAAAGTCCTAATGAGTCTAAATTGGTGCAGAACAGAGAACATAGCTGCGAAGTCTGGGATGAGAGGTAACTCATATTAGCGTAGTGACTATGTCACCCCGTGTTTAAAAAAATACTACACTGTGGTCTATTATGACAAATAGCAGCTATTTTTGTATGTATATATGACATGCAAATAAAATGATTTTTAGGTGTTGTATGATCAGTGCCCAATGTTTATTTCTTATTAAAACTAAATAAGTAGCAAAAACACATTTTTTCCAAATATTTTTGAAAACTCGGGTGTAACCCTCATCACTTCCTGAAAACAATGTATCAATATATCCTCCACAAACAGTGGCATAACGCTAAGGGCCCATCGTGGTACGTGTTAAACCAGTACCACCTTTTGTAAGCCTAGATACTGAAAACCGCAGCACTTAAATTCCTTAGGTTTACAATCATTTTTTGTCATTTATCATACCCATTTCTCTATTGTAAGATGAATATGTCGATATTTCATTCCACTACAGTCAATGCAGTCCACTAAGGCATCTATTTAACCAGCCTAACGAGTTATATTGAGAATTGTTCCTGTATGTCGCTGCAGAACACTAATATGTAGTCAAACAACCTGGGAAGCAAATTTGTGTCATTTATTGAAGCCAGTATATTAACTTATATGTCACCGGGATACGAGTAACTATAGTCAAAATATAACAACAAAAGTAAGATGTAGATATTCCTTTACACTTTGAGATTACGAGAAACGTAAACGATGTAGTTCGTGCACGATCTAAGAGCAGTGACCTGTCTTATTTATTACTCACGGTTCAGTGTTAAGTGTATACGGAGAATGAAGTTCGCTACCTTTTCTTCTAATCCGACGATCAACACTTGTGTCGCGTCATGTTTCCCTTTAATTATGTCACCTACTGTGAAAATCACGGTACGGCTTGAATGGGTGTTACTCTTGGTACATTAGAGAATGATACTGTGCTTCTAAATTAACGCTTGCAAACAGCTAAATGAAATCCTGTTTTCAACAGTTCAGAGTAGTAAATTTAAAGGTATCTGCAATATTTTCGTACATTTCTTTGGTACAGATATGGCTGCCAACGCACACAACCGCGGTGGCAATGAATCCGCTGATACATGTTTCAATTGCAGGTTGAAGAACAAATTATGATTACTGTCATCGGCGCGGATGATCTTATCAGAAAATTTCTGTGCTTTGTCGCTTGGAACATAGATGACAGTCACTTCCTTTTATGGGCACTGTAAATTCTATGGCAAACCGTATTGTTTGAGAAAACTACTCTGGGTAAATAGCTTGTTTCCCTTCCTCGTTCACAACATCGATAAGAAAAAAATGTTCAAATGTTTGTTAAGCTTATGGGACTTAACTACGGGGTCATCAGTCCCTAAACTTACAAACTACTAATTTACTACCTTATACTAAGGACGACGCAAATATCCATGCCCGAGGGGGGATTCGAACCCCCGACCGTAGTGGCCGTGCAGACCGTGACTAGAGCGCCTCAGTCCCCTCGGCCACCGCGGCCGGCCATCGTTAAGAGAAATATACATCGTACAGATAATCGTCACGTTCACACAACGTATTATTTTTTAGACAAAAAATGTTACAAATGTTTGTTAAGCTTATGGGACTTAACTGCGGGGTCATCAGCCCCTAAACTTACAAACTACTTATAAACTACCTTGTACTAAAGACAACACAACCATCCATGCCCGAGGGAGGATCCGAACCCCCGAAGGGGAACGGCCTCGCGCATCGGAACATAGCGCCTCAATGCGTTCGGCCACTCCTCCGCGGCAATGTTCTTAGACTTCTATGATATCTTTCCGCATTCGGGAGGCCGGGGTTCAAACTTTCCTCCGGCCATATAAAACAAACAAGGATGTTATTAAAATGTTTGTAAACGTGTGCTCATCCATGCCCGAGGAAGGAGTTGAACCTCTGGTGGGAACGGCAGCGCACTCTCTCACATGGCTCCTAGAACCGCGTGACTAATCTCGCGCTGCCCGGCCAGTCAGATTTAGGTTTTCCGTAATTTACCTAAATCGCCCCAGGCAACCGCCGGGATGGTTCCTTTCAAACGGCATGGCCGATTTCCTTCTCCATTATTGACAAAAGTTATCCGAGATTGTGCTTCGTCTCTAACGAAGACGGCGTCGTAGGGACGTTAAACCACAATCTTCCTCCTGTCTTTGTGATGCGTTAACGGTAACGGTTGTTAAGCAACAATTGTGTATTACACTGCTGGCCATACCAAATGTAGCAACAAGATTGGCTGCAGACAGCGTAGCTAAATTCATTTGGGAGATAACAACAAGTTGTAAGTATCAGATGACTGAAAATGCAGATCCATGTGAAGTGACGAAGATGATGAAATCAGTATTGTTTCCACGCCTTTAGTTCAAATGTTTGCAAACCTATTGGGCTAAACTGCTATGCTCATGAGTCCCTAGACTTACAAACTACCTTACACCAAGGAAAACACACACACCCATGCCCGACGAAGGACTCTAACCTTCAGCGGGAACGACTGTCCGCGGCCATTCCGCGCGGCGGTATAACAATCGATGCTGCTTCCACATATTGGGAAAGTTTATCTGGTGTAACGTCGGATGGTGTACCCGGGCCAGTCGCTCCAAAATCATCGACGTTTTCGATAGGCCAGTAATCGCGAGAACACGGAGCCATGGCAGCAATGCAATTCGATTCGCAACGAAGAAGTGTTGAACATTGCGCGTCACGTGTAGTCGCGCCTTATCCTGTTGTAATGTGGCCGTCGGCAAGGCCCGAAAGTATGGGAGTACAACAGGCTCCAAGACTTGAGATATGTAAAGCTGACTGGTTAGTGTGCTGCCAGTGCGAACTAGGGGGTACGCGAGTGAAATCCATGACCAGCCCAAACTATAAAACCGGCTGCTTGGCCAGTATGCCGATGAATACGGCAACAGTTCAACTTTATTTCACCACGTTGTCTCCAGACATCTACCCGTCGTCCATCGCATCATTGCTGGGGCAAACGCCTGTAACGTTTACTCAGTCCACTAAGTAAAGTGAGTTCACTCTGCTGTAAACGACATCAAATGGTACCTGCAGACAAACATGTTACAATTTTTGTAAATCTATGGGACTTAACTACCATGATAACATGATACGTCTCTTCTTAAGGAACAGACATTGCTGATGGTCCGCAGCTATAAAATTAATGTTGAATATAAAAATATTAATTCACAAATTTACAAGGATTTCCGACTTTAGCTGCTGTGCTTTAGTTGGTCTATCATTTTGTAACATATGAAAATTTGTGCCAGACCGGGACTCGAACCCAGGTCTTCCGCTTTTCGCGAGCGGTCGCCTTAACCACTGAGCCACGGCGCCTGACTACCACTCAGCCACCCGAACACGCTCCCAGGCCTGACCCAAACCTCCAAATATTACAGTTGTCTACTTCCCTTGCTGCTCGCATGCATTTAGCGTGGTTCCCGTGACGTGGAAAGACATACTACACCATCTTTAGCCTGTCTTCGCTGTCATATTTACCATGATACGTCTATTATTAAGGAACAGACATTAGATATTGCTGGTGGTCCGCAGCTATAAATGTTGTATATACATATATTAATTCGCAATTCTGCAAGAATTACCGACTTTAGCTGCTGTTTTTTAGTGGTTCATGTATTTTGTAACTTATGAAAATTTGTGCCGGACCGGGACTCGAACCTGGGTCTCCCGCTTAACTACCGTGGTTATCTGTCCTTGGGTTTACAAACTACTTAAACTAACCTATGGACAAACACACACGCACATGCCCGAGGCCGGCCGCGGTGGCCGAGGGGATTGAGCGCTCCAGTCACGGTCTGCACGGCCACTACGGTCGATGGTTCGAATCCCCCCTCGGGCATGGATATTTGTACCGTCCTAGTTCGTAAGTAGTTCATAAGTAGTTTGTAAGTTTAGGGACTGACGACCCCGTAGTTAAGTCCCATAGACTATACAAACATTTGAACATTTGAACATGCCCGAGGGAGCGTGCTCCTACGGCGAGCAACCGCCCACTTCGCGCCAAGGCGTCTTAGAGCGTTCGCCCACTCCACCACGGCTACTCACAGACACAGCTTGTTACGCAAGACGCCGAATTTCTCGTGATATGATTGGTGATGTGTCAAAGCGATCCATCACTGTCATGTGCAAAATATGCGTGTCATCACATGTAGTGGGGTATGGAGGTTATTCTTTCCTGCATCCAGCGAGTACAGATCCGCATACAGATGCTTGCTTACTTCCGGCATTATCACCGATTTCTCTGAACGACAATTCGCAATTTTTTTTTTCTCTTTGACCATTTCCCGCACACGCAGGGTCTGCTTTGTTAAATCCGGATTTGGTGTGTTAATACACTACTGGTCATTAAAATTGCTACTCCAAGAAGAAATGCAGGTGATAAACAGGTATTCATTGGACAAATATATTATACTAGAACTGACATGTGATTACATTGTCACGCAATTTGGGTGCATAGATCCTGAGAAATCAGTATCCAGAACAACCACCTCTGGCCGTAATAACGGCCTTGATACTCCTGGGCATTGAGTACAACAGAACTTGGATGGCGTATACAGGTACAGATGCCCATGCAGCTTCAACACTATACCACAGTTCATTAAGAGTAGTGACTGGCGTATTGTGAAGAGCCAGTTGCTCGGCCACCATTGACCAGACGTTTTTAATTGGTGAGAGATCTGGAGAATGTGCTGGCCAGGGCAACAGTCGAACATTTTCCGTATCCAGAAAGGCCCGCACAGGACAAGCAACATGCGGTCGTGCATTATCCTGCTGAAATGTAGGGTTTCGCAGGGATCGAATGAAGGGTAGAGCCACGGGTCGTAACACATCTGAAATGTAACGGCCACTGTTCAAAGTGCCGTCGATGCGAACAAGAGGTTACCGAGACATGTAACCAATGACACCCCATACCATCACGCCGGCAGGTACGCCAGTATGGCGGTGACGAATACACGCTTCGAATGTGCGTTCACCGCGATGTAGCCAAACACGGATGCGACCATCATGATGCTGTAAACAAAACCTGGATTCATCCGAAAAAATGCCGTTTTTCCATTCGTGCGCCAAGGTTCGTCGTTGCGTACACCATCGCAGGCGCTGCTGTCTGTAATGCAGGCCGCGGTGGAGTAGCCGAGCGGTCTAAAGCACCTCGCTGCGGAGTGCACAGTTGCTTGCCGTGGAGGTTCAAGTCCTCCCTGGGGCGTGGGTGTGTGTGTTTGTCCGTAGGTTAGTTAACCTAGGTTTAAGTATGTTGGGAGGCTACGGACTGATGACCACGCAGTTTGGTCCGATAGATTTACAGACATTTGAATTTGTGATGCAGCGTCAAGGGTAACCGCAGCCGTGGTCTCCGAGCTGATATTCCATGCTGATCCAAACGTCGTTGAAATGTTCGTGCAGATGGCTGTTGTCTTGCAAACGTCCCCATCTGTTGACTCAGCGATCGAGACGTGGCTGTACGATCCGTTACAGCCATGCGGATAAGATGACTATCATCTCGACTGCTAGTGATACGAGGCCGTTGGGATCCAGCACGGCGTTCCGTATTGCTCTCCTGAACCCACCGATTCCATATTCTGCTTACAGTCATTGGATCGCGACCAAGGCGAGCAGCAATGTCGCGATACGATAAACCGCAATCACGATAGGCTACAATTCGACGTTTATCAAAGTCGGAAACGTGATGGTTCGCATTTCTCCTCCTTCCACCAGGCAACGCCGGTCAACTGCTGTTTGTGTATGAGAAATAGGTTGGAAACTTTCCTCGTGTCAGCACGTTGTAGGTGTCGCCACCGGCGACAACCTTGTGTGAATGGTCTGAAAAGCTAATCATTTGTATATCACAGATCTTCTTCCCGTCGGTTAAATTTCGGCCACTGATTTCGGGCGTTCAACAAGGTAGTGTTATTGGCCCTCTGATGTTCCTCATTTACATAAACGATTTGGGAGAAAATCTATGCAGTTCTCTTAGGTTGTTTGCAGATGACACCGTCATTCAACGTCTAGTAAAATCATCTGAAGATCAAAACCAACTGCAGAACGATCTAAATAAGATATCAGTATGGTGTAAAAATTGGCAATTGACTCTAAATAATGAGAAGTGTGAAGTCGTCCACATGAGTAGGAAAAGAAATCCGTTAAACTTTGTTTACAAGATAATCAAAAGTGAAGGCCATAAACTCCACTAAATACCTAGGAATTACCATTACTTCAGACTTAAACTGGAATGAACACGTAGATAATGTCGTGGGAAAGGCGAACCAATGACTGCGTTTTATTTGCAGAACCCTTAAATGGTGCAATAGAAATACTAAAGGTACTGCATACACTACGCTTGTCCGTCCTTTCTTGGAGTATTGCTGCCCAGTGTGGGATCTCTATCAAGTGGGTTTGACGGAGGTCCTCGAAAGAGTCCAAAGAAAGGCAGTTCGTTTTACATTGTCACGATACAGGGGACACAGCGTTACGGAAATGATACAGGATATGGGATGGGAATCATTACAACAACAGCGATTGTCGCTGCGGCGTGGGTACTTACGAAACTCCAATCGCCAAGATACTACTCCGAAAGCGAAAAAATATTGTTGACTGCCACTTACATAGGTAGAAAAGATCATCAGAATAAAATACGAGAAATCAGAGCTCGAACGGAGAGATTCAGGTGTTCTTTCTTTTTTTAATATTCAGGAAAAAAATTTTAGTGCCTAACCACGTATATATAGGGTGAGTCAGAAATAAAGGTACATGCTTTGAGGGGTTATACTACTGTTGATTTTGAACAAAAAACTTCTAATAAAAATATGCCCTTTAGTTACCCGTTCCAGGCAAACCATTTAAAACAACTAAGAACGGGAAAAGCGTATCGTTGTCTTTACTAACCGTGCACGTTCTTAGTTGTTTTGAATAGTTTACCTAGAACGGGTAACTAAAGGGTATATTTTTATTAGAAGTTTTTTGTTCAAAATCAACAGTAGTATAAACCCTCAAAGCATGTACCTTTATTCCTGACTCACCCTATATATACGGGGTTAGGCACTTAAAACTTTTTTCTAAATATTAAAAAAAATTCAAATCAGATTAGAAAAACGTTGTAATAAAACTTGCTCATGTCGGAGAGCGACATACATTAACATGAGGCTCGATTCTCCTCCCGTGCCCTACCGGCGGGGGAGGGGGACATTGAAATCTTAAATAGGAACCTTTATTTGCAATTGCAGATTTGGATTCTCCGTGAAAAATATGTGGCTTTGGTATGAACAAATCATGAATGGCTCAGTAATCGGAAAAAATGAAAATAATAAGAAAAAAATGTTCATACCAAAGCCACATATTATCACGGAGAAAATGGTCGATAAACGGTAATATCTCAAACAAATATACATCGGAGTGTACACATCTCTACGCAATTGTTCTACGATATTAACGGTTGCAGAGAGAGTAGTTATCATTTTGCTCCTATTTTGAGGCTCATAGAAATGTTGAAGTAGCTCATCAAATATATGCTAATCTGTTCCCTAATAGGTATGTTCCTTCTGCAACGACTTTTCGCAGTATTGTGCAACTGTTTGCTGAAACAGGAAATACGATGTATGTCTACAAAGTTCCGTTTGGTTATATGAAACAAAACAAAAAATATTTATTGTACAAGAATCTACAACTGTTAAACTACTTTCTCCATAGCTTCCGAAATTTTGTAGGCACTTGTCACAGCGTGGCCCAATTTTTGTGTATGCCTTCTTCATTGAAGGTTGCCACTCGTGTATTCAACCATGTGGTGATATGTTCTTTCCGGAATTAGTGATCGTGAGATTTACGGAACTTCCATAGCAATGGCACTTAGTATAAACTTAAGGTTGCGCTTAATCTTCTCTTCAATTGTGTGAACCAGTTCATCAGTAACCACAGACGGGCCTACACTTCGTCCTTCAACCTGCACTTGATCACGTCCTTCATTGAACAGTCTGATCCATCTTCTAACTAGTCAATCACTCATACCATTTCGTCCGTAAACCTCACAGATTTGCCGATTAATTTCCTATGGTTTAAGTTTCTTTGCATTTAGAAAGAGAATTACAGTTCTGATTTCACATGCACTGGCATTTTGAATTACGGCTGACATTATAAAGAAGCACCACAAAGCACACGTCGGCAGCAGAGATCTGAGTCAGAGTAACTGCCGCGCATGCTCGACCTGAGACCGTAGCGCTGCCGCGGATAGAAATAAAAACCGAACTTACTTTGTGGACGACCCTCGTATTTATCCTAGAGAAAGAGTCCGATGTCTATTTGTTCTATATATTACTGTTTTTTATCTTTTTCTTTCTTTTTTTATCAATTTTCAACTCATTTTTTATTTTCGCCGTTTACAGCGCTATCATGAATCCAAAAAAATGTTTCATACAAAAGTTACGTATTTTTTTCATGGATAATACAAATCTGCATTAAGATAAAGGTGTTCCTGTTTAAGATCTCAAAGTCACCCTCTCCCGTCTCCGGCGGTGGTGCAAGGGGTAGGGGGGTCGAGCGTTTTGTTAGGATGTCCCTCATCGAGGTGAAGAAAATCTTATTGAAACTTTTTTTAAAATTAGATTTGTATTTCTCCAAATATTCCTAAAAACAATTTTTAACTTTGTGTGTCTGATGACCTGTGTTTCATATCCACGAGATAATGTGAATATGTAGAATAACTGCTGCCTCCCGTTAAGACCCCTTTGTGTGGAGTGTATCTGATTACGAAATTTTTTCTTCGTCTGTCCAATATAAATTAAGCTTCAGTCGCCTCATGTAAGCTGGTATATTCGAAGTGATTTGCTTTTCTGTGTATGCGTGTGTGACTTTTTTGTTTTTCGTTTACAGATATTTAGTGTGTGTTTGTGTCCTGTGTGTTGCTTACTACCTTCTTTGCTTACTTGTAATTGTTTGTTGGTTAGTTTGTGGTTGCTTGTTGGGTGTGTTTCAATTTTCCTTTAATTTTGTGGTCGAGTTTGTCTGTCATATATGCTTTGTATCGATTTTCAAATAGTATTAACATTAAGAACACTTAATATTCGGTTATAATTTTTTTCTGTTAATGCTTTTCCTGATGTAAATACTTTTATAAATGAAGAAATCTGTATCACGATGCAAACATCATTCTTTAACAGCTTAACAGCCGCACAGGTTTATCCGTGTGGTCTGGAGCACCACCTTACGGATCACGCGGCCATTCGCATCAGAGACTCGAGTCCTCCCTCGGGCATGGTTGTGTGTGTTGTCCTTAATATAAGTTAGTGTCAGTAGTTTGTAAGGACCGTTGAGCAGATGTTTGGTCCCTTTGGATTACCAACATTTGAACATTTTCACTTAACAGATTAAAAAATAAATAATAAAAGAAATTCGCTGCTGGTGGTGAATCTTCCCCAAAGTATGTTTGGGTAGTAAAACAAGAGTAATTCTTTGCTCAAGGCAAAACCACATTTACGTATGATATGTTAGGAATCAAATGCGGATAAGAAAAGAGCCTCAATCACAATATGTTTAACTTGCGTTCTAACTATACACCGTTTGATCATTTTATTTTTCGTGTATAGCCTTCGTCTGTTTTGTTCATATCCGACGCTGTGTCAGACACTTTTCTTACACAAATTTTGTTTCTCTACAACTTCCCTTGAGAGCCAAATTCCTTACAGTGACTATCAAATTGTAGTGTCTCGAAATGAAATTTTAAACCCCGACTGGAATACATATCGTAACGATATTGCAGTACTGATGGTCGAGGTAAGTGTATTGCAATAAATTATGTAACTAAATGTATATCCGAAAGAAGAGATACCATTCTGGGTTCGCAGCCTGCTACAAAAACGTCCTGGCCGGCCGCGGTGGCCGAGGGGACTAAGGCGCTCCAGTCACGATCTACACGGCCACTACGGTCGGGAGTTCGAATCCCCCCTCGAGCATGGATATTTGTGCTGTCCATAGTCTTAGTTAGTCCATAAGTAGTTTGTAAGTTCAGGGACTGATGGCCCCGTAGTTAAGTCGCATAAGCTATACAAACATTTGAACTTCATTTTTTTTTAATTTTTTTTGAAAAACGTCCTGTGCAGAGGAAAAGAAAAAAAGGGGGGAGGATGGAAAGATTATCTTTGGTTGCATTAGGGCACTGAAATTATTGAATGGCGAAGAGTGAAAATTTGTGCCAGACCGGAAATCCCTCTTTAAGCCAATGTTCGCCTTAACCACTTGGCTGTCCGGAGCACGCCTTCCGTCCTTCCGAAAATCCCACAAGACAAACACTACGGAAGTAACGCTCTGGTGCTCTATGGACGCCATACCGGATTTCCACACGAGGTCGAACGGTTTTACCACATGTTGGGTAAAGAAATGAACCCTGACGCCATCGTCGCGTATAAATGGATATACATCCCAAACTCCATCGCCTCTGCCCATCATCTCCACACTCTGCCTCTTTTTCACCTTCCTCTTTGTCCTTTAAGGCTTCTCTCTCTCTGCATTGGCTAGCTGAAGAACCATCGCTCCCTCCTCTGTCCATCTCCTCCTCTCTCCTCTCTGTGTCCATCCCTTCCTCCCCTTTATCAACCGCTGCCTATTTCTCCTCCTACTCCTCCTCCTTATCCACCTCCTCCTCCTTACTCTATCCATCAATCCATTCTTATGTCTCTGTCAGCCGCGGTGGAGTAGCCGAGCGGTCTGAAGCGTCTCGCTGTGGAGTGCGCGGTTGCTCGCCGTGGAGGTTCGAGTCCTCCCTGGGGCATGGCTGAGTGTGTTGTCCTTAGGTTAGTTTACCTAGGTTTAAGTAGTTTGTAAGCTACGGACTGATGACCACGCAGTTTAGTCCGATAGATTTACAAACATTTGAACATTTTGTCTCTGTTTGCCTCCTCCTGTCGCCTCTTTCTGTTTATTGCCGTCCTCACCTGTGTAAGAACAATTACATATATCTCCCAACGTACATAGTGATCGGTGAAATGATTTCGACGTACGGAGTAAGGTACCCTTGCCACGCAAGGTACGAAATATTATGTCAGTCAGGTGAGCGGTATGACAGCGAATAATAATCAAAAGTTACCAAAATTACCAATCTCAATTATTTCGATTTTTAGGGTCACCTACCGCATACAGTTGTCAATGTAAACCATCAAGGGATCAATTGAAACACACACAAAATTGAATAAAAATCAGTCCAGCATTTATTTATTATTATTTTAAATAGACTGCAAGTGACAAGTAGAGGCAAACATAAAGCAACCTACTACGATGGGACTTAAAGTAAATGGAAAATCCAATTCCCGCAACATGAAATGAAGAAAACAAAAGCAAAGGAAAGCAGACTTTCCAGTATTACAATCAATGATCATAGTCGCGATTCAGTGTCTTGAGACTCGTTCGTCGCCATGGATAAGCGCCACCATGAGGAAGTTGGCGTAGAGTTCGATGCTTAAGGAACTTAACTGCGGGGTCGTCAGTCCCTAAACTTACAAACTACTTATGAATTACCTTATACTAAAGACGACACAAACATCCATGCCCGAGGGGAGATTCGAACCCCCGACGGCGGACTGCCTTGCGCACCGCAGCACGCGCAGCTAATCCGTCGCGGCCCCCTCCAGCAACTTGGACGCTCTGTAGCGTATTGGATGACATTTCCGGGCATGGGTTTCTATGCTCACTTTGTACCTCATGACACCTCCCACATCCCATAGACGTTTGTTGGTATAGTAGCGTAATTCTGAAACACTCTGACTTATGGGACACATACCCATCTCAATCTTCGACGTCCATTTACTGCCTGAAATATGCGCAGGACGAAATTTTGTGACAGACGTTTGTTATTGCTATCATCTGAGGAATCGCGCTGCGAAGCCCGAGTGCGCAAATTAAGAATCACCCTGTATAACTGACCAGCTATTAGCGAAATGCCGGGCGCCGTGGCTCAGCGCGCCCGGCTGAGCCAACCATTCAACGAACTACCACGAACAAAGTGAACGAACGACCGCGAGCCATAGATCTACCAGATGAAAAAAAGCGATTTGTTGCTAGTAAAGGTAAACAGTCAAGAATCCGAAGATTTGTGCCGGCCGCGGTGGCCGAGGTGACTGAGGCGCTTCAGTCACGGCCACTACGGTCGGGGTTTCAAATCCCCCCTCGGGCATGGATATTTGTGCCGTCTTTAGTCTTAGCTAGTTCATAAGTAGTTTGTAAGCTTAGGGACTGATGACCCCGTAGTTAAGTCCTATAAGTTGTACAAACATTTGAACATTTATTTGAAGATTTGTTTGAACACCACAGTGCTTTACTAGGCATGGTCCTGTTTGGAGGTGGTATGCCGTTGCGTTCCTCCGACCTTCGAACTGACTTACCCAGCCAGCTATAGGGGGACCTACAGTTTAAAGTGAGTTCCGAACCACGGTGCTACTCGGTATTTTTCACATGAGCAATACTGCCAGAGGTGAAAGAAGTGGAAAGTGACAGATAAAAATCTTAGGAACCCGCGACCTTTGTATTTGTAGTCTGGCACTCTACCACTGTGCAACCGAGGCGCACTTTGTTGCTAGGGAAAAAAAAAAAGTTAAAGAAATATATAAAAAATTCCTTAAAATTTTGGTTCCTCGTAGTGCATAATAATTTTAAGGATTAAAAAAATACTTTTCTCAGTATATGTTCACTATTTATTAATCGTGGTAGTTTTTATAGCTTCAAATAAAAATTCATGCATTAAATGGTTAATTTAAGTAAATATTTTTTTCTTCGCGTGATTTCTGTGTGTGTCCAATAAAATACAGTTCTCTGTTTCCCAAGTGCCCAGTACAATTCGATACATTGGCTACAACAGATGCTGTTAAACAAGAAATACAAAGGCAAAAAAAGAAGCGTACACACTGTGAAAGCGAAATATGTAGAACGGTACTAGGAGAAGTGGTTCGGCAGTGACAAGTATAGGGAGAACAGGGCTTCTTGCGTGTTTTGGAAGGCGCGCGCAGCAATTGCGGGCGCGGGCCTCTCGCAGGTTCCCATTGAGCGCGGCTTGTTAATGGCGCGCCCAATCGTCGGCGTCGTTTAACGCCCTCCAGTTTACGCCGCATTACGGCTCAATGGAACATACGCCCGGCCATCGATTGCCGGCGAATTGCGTGGCTCGTCGCGGGAAAGACGAGCGGCGCTCGCCCCTCGCCTCGCGCAGCCCTCCCGCGTGTCACAAAACTGTCGCCAAAAAATGACGACAATGTTTCGCGCCTCCCACCACTTTCATCCGACCCTTTCATACGGCCCCCGGACGTACAAAGGGAAATTATTATCGAAACAAAGAATATCGCTGGCCCAGACATTTATTTTATTCGGAGCGTGAAATGGTGCCCGGTTTCGTTAGCAGATCCACTATTGAATGTGTGTGCGGCAGCGAGTAACGCGTAGCTGTCTCGTTATTAGAATTCGACGTCCTGTCGACGTAGGTCGTAAGTGACGGATTTATTTTTTTGCGTCACTATTCCGAGCGACTGACGCTACTTGTTTGTCAGTTATTACTATTGCCGATACGTGACGTGAATAATTCACAGAATGTACCAGAAGGAAGATATAGCGCCGGCCGCGGTGGCCGAGGGGACGGAGGCGCTCCAGTCACAGTCTGCACGGCCGCTACAGTCGGGGGTTCTAATCCCCCCTCGGGCAAGGATATTTGTGCCGTACTTAGTTAGTTCATAAGTAGTTTGTAAGTTTAGGGACTGATGACCCCGTAGTTATGTCCCATAAGCTGTACAAACATTTGAAACTTTTTTTTATTTTTTCACGTTCTCTCAACATGGAACTTATTAGAAATGGAGCAAAAGCTTCCGCGGTGGAGTGGCCGAGCGCTCTAAGGCGCCTTGCTGCGCAGCGCGCGATTGCTCGTCGTCGGAGGTTCGATTCCTCCCTCGGGCATGGGTATGTCAGTTGTCCTTAGCATAAGTTAAAGTAGTTTGTAAGCTTAGGGACTTATAACTGCAGCAGTTAGGTTCCTTAGATTTACATACATTTGCATTTGGAGCACAAGCTCAAAATATTTCACGGGTGAGGATGGAAATAAGCCGTACACTTTCGAAGAAACCATTCTAGGCATTCGGTTATAGCGATTCAGGAAAACAATGTTCCAGCAAAAAAATGTAAAGAAAGAGATAAAACTTGCATACTGAAATAACGAACATTTCAAACAGATTTTTTCCTGTACTCACTGTATTCCGAAAGATCTAACTTATTATTTCAATTTTTTTTCATCTACAGAGATGCACCAATTTTCATCCCTTTTTTAATTCCTTTCTCGCATAGAAGTATTTCACTATAACGCTTTCTTCCCTCCTCCTTTCTTCCGTGCCCATATTTCTATTTTTCGTTTCAAATGTTGAAATGTTTGTAAATCTATGGGACTTGACTGCTCGGTTATTAGTCCCTAGCTTACAAACTTCTTAAATTAAGTTGAACTAACCTAAGGACAACACAGATACCCATGCCCGATAGAGGACTCGAACCCCCGATGCCGCGGCGGAGCGGCCGAGCGCAATGAGGCGTTATGCTCCGATGAGCGAGGCCGTTCCTCGTCGGGGGTTCGAATTCCCCTTCGGGCATGGATGTTTGTGCTGTCTTTAGTATAAGGTAATTCATAAGTAGTTTGTAAGTTTAGGGACTGATGACTCCGCAGTTGAGTTCCATAAGCTTCACAAACATTTGAATATTGAACCCCCGACGGCGAACGGCAGCGCGCACCTCAGCACAGCACCCCAGTGCGCACGGCTATTCCGCCGCTGCCTTTTTGCTTTCCATGGAAAGCTTTAAACCGAGTGAGGTGATGCAGTGGTAACACACTGGATTTTTACTCGGTTGGCCACCTCCGGCCATCCAGATTTCGGTTTTTCGTGGTATCCCTAAATTCAAATTCAAATGTTTGTAAATCTATGAGATTTAACTACTGTGGTCATCAGTACTTAGGCTTACAAACTACTTAAACTTACTTATGCTAAGTGCAACTAACACACCCATGCCCGAGGCAGGACTCGAACCTCCGAAGACGAGCAGCGGCGCGCTTCGCAACTAGACGATTTGGAACGCTAGATCATTCGACCACAGCTTTCCATAATCACTCCAGGCAAAAGCGGAATGGGCCCCTTGAAAGGGCATGGATGTTTTCCTTTCCTTCCTTCCACGCTTACCCGCCAGTCTAAATGATTTGCAGCTAAGGGCCGGCCGCGGTGGCCGAGGGGACTGAGGCGCTTCAGTCACGGTCTGCACGGCCACTACGGTCTGGGGTTCGAATCCCCCCTCGGCCATGGATATTTGTGCCGTCATTAGTCTTAGTTAGTTAATAAGTAGTTTGTAAGTTTAGGGACTGATGACCCCGTAGTTAAGTCCCATAGACTATACAAACATTTTTGTAGCTAAGGGTGCTGGTCTTTTTGGAATACACTGTCCCAGGAAGCAAACGAAACATATACATATAAATAATCAAACATCGTGTCACGCGACCGGTTAGCCGAGCGGCTTAAAGCATGCGAGGCGTGGGGGCTCAATGCGTTTGATGAGATGGTTGAATATCCTCTCTAATTAAAAAAAGGAAAAAAAAGACAAAATCAACGATCAACATAAAACAAACACGATACAAACTCTGCAAGAAACCGTCTACCCGAGGAAAGAGAGAGAGAAAAAGTGTTCCATTTTTGGGTGTACGGAGGTGAACTGGCATCGGTTCGATTAAAATGTTTAGCCGCCCGCGGTGGCCGAACGGTCTGTTGCGCGCCAGTCACGTTCTGCACGGCCATTACGGTCGGGGGTTCGAATCCCCCCTCGGGAATGGACATTTGTGCCATCCTTAGTATTAGCTAATTCATAAGTAGTTTGTAAATTTCGGGACTGATGACCCCGTAGTTAAGTCCTCCAATCTTTTGAACATTTTTTAAAATGTTTAAATGTTCGTAAAATTATGGGACCAAACTGCAGTGGTCATCAGTCTTTAAACTGACCTCAACGGCCAACGGCCGCGCGCACCATGGCAAGGCGGCTTAGTTTGCACGGCTATTCCACCGCGGCGCCCTGGTTCGAGTCTACACCCCCCCCCCCCCCCGCACACATCCCCTCCCCCTCCTGCGCCTAACAACGACGTGTGTGCATGTGCCGCCTAGCCTAAAAGTGGTATATTTAGGTGGTTCCCCACATCCCACTAGGTGAATAGTACCCAAGTCTCGTGTCAGATACACCATTTATTTAACATTTAAACGTTTGCGTACTTTTACATGTTTAACACAGTAAGGGTACACACATTTTCTCCCGGCGGAGTAAAGTGTTGGCGACCGTTAGTGCATCCGGCCACTCTTTATATTAACCATGATAAGTGCATAGATTATTATGCCGCTGCACGAAGCAGGACAGAGGGGTAAGAAAAGGGTGTGTGTGTGTGTGTGTGTGTGTGTGTGTGTGTGTGTGTGTGTGCTGTGCAGACTGAAACATCGTATGAAAATTTGTACCGAAGCCGAGATTCGAACTGGGGTCTCCTGCACAGTAGGCAGTTTTGCTAGCCACTACATAATCCTTACACTCTTCATGTATTACCTTCTCACTCCTCTCCCACTCAGTAAAAATTGTCATTTCCGCCCCAGTCCATATGATTTACCGCCACCTCCTAAACTCAAACAACATTACAGAGGCTCTACAAATCTATTGGGATAGTACCGCCACATAGAACTAAACTGGGCTCACTACCTGAAATCCAATTGCACGAGGCCACCATATCGTAGGACGAAGTGGATAAAGGAAGTAGGTTTCCCTATTATTTCTTTAAAATAAGACAACATATTTTACGTAAAACTTTATTGGCAACAGGTACGGTAGTGTCTGAAATATTTTTCGACATGCTGACCAAAAGAACTGAGACACTTGTCAAATGGGCGGATCAACGTTTGTGTTCCTGTATTGTAGAAGTTTGTCGCCTATGAACGAAACCACCGTTTGAGAGTCGTCTTCGGCTCTTCATCGTTGTGAAAGCGCTGGCGAGAAGACGTGCCATTCAGAACAAGAGGGCGAGGAACGCTTACTGCAGGTGTTGTGCTGCTACATGACAATGCTCGTCCCTACACGGCTCGGCACACAGTAAAGGTTGGCTCGGAGCTGTTTAGTCAGCCAACACACAGTCTTGATCTTGCTTCCAGCTGTTACCATCTATTCTTTTCTTGGCCAGCGTTTAAACAATGACGAAGAGCTGGAGACGACTGTCACACGCTGGTTCCATTCACAGGCGGCGCGCGTCTACGACAGGAATACAAAAGCTAATTGAATTTTATGATAGATGTCTCAACTCTCTCGGTTTCTAAGACGAAAAATGGCTGAAACATTGCTTTATCTATTGCCAATAAAGTTTTGTACTGAACTGTGTTGTCTTTGTTTAAAAAACAAAGCGAAACTTACTTCATTGGACTCGTAGTTAGCGCCACTATATAGTGTGCAACAAACGAGGTTTTGAATCCTAACTTTGGTACAAATTTTGATATAATCTTGAGGTCACATATACGTACCTCATCGTTATTTGAAACTGTAGCAACGTCTCTGAATCACATATAGAATTTGATTTGAATAAAAGCACCTAGGCGTGGGTTTCAAGCATTCTGTGCTGGCAATTCTGTATCTTCCACTAGGTTTGGAGAGACTCCACGGCGTTGTTCGAGCTTAAGAGGGTAAGTCAAGTGGACTGACGCGGAGCTGATAATCTGAGGGGAAGGGCGTGGAAGGGTAATCAGTGCGGTTGTGCGAGCTGGAGTGCCAATATGGCACAGTGGTCAGCGCAACTTCATAGTCAGCACAAGTCCTGGGTTGAAGCCCTCCCCTGCTACAAATTTTCTCACGGTGATTCAGTCTGCATATATATACATGACAACGTCTCGATTTAAATAGTCACTGTTAAGTATCTGACAGATAAAAAAAAAAAGCAGTCAACAATCCAAAGATTGGTTTGAACAACCCAGTGCTTTACTAGTTATGGTCCTGTTTGGAGGTGGTATGCCGTTGCCTTCCTCCGACCTGACTTACCCAGACAGTTATAGGGGGACCTACAGTTTAACGTGGGTTCCGAACCACGGTACTACTCGGTATTTTTCACATGAGCAATACTGCCAGAGGCGAAAGAAGTGGAAAGTGACAGGACCTGGGGGGGATCGAACCAGCGACCTTTGGACTTGTAGTCTGGCACTCTACCACTGTGCAACCGAGGCACAATCTGACAGATATCAAAAGACAATCACAGAAACAAGCGTTGCAGGAGAAGGCGATAAAAACTGCACACGCAGTGGCGGTGCGTCCTATGTATTCTCTGGTTCAGCGAAGCCGCGGAAAATATGTGACCGTGTAAAAATAAAATTTGTATATTTACATTGTTATTCTTCGTTTCATTCACACATTGCAGTATTTTATCTGAATTTTCAAAGTATTTTTATTGCAGTTAGCACGCATACGTACACAGCGAAACCTAGGCACTGCTGAGGTTCAGATTATATTCTGAACTTCCTGAGTCACCTTATGGCCGCTCATTCGACAGTGAGAGGCGAAGGCAAACGTCGCTAATAATACGAGGCTTGGAGCTTAAATAGTGGCAACTATTTATTTACAACCGATACAAAAGCGTTACATGTTTGCACATGTTACTGTCCATCAAAGTAGTCAGCAGCATTGCGAGGTGGAAGGCGTAGTATACCGTCAGCAGAGCCTGTTCTGTTGATGGTGCGAATGTAGCGGTCTACTGCCTGTCGAATCTCTGGAACAGTTCTGAAGCGAATGCCACGAACTGGTTCTTTCATCTTCTGAATCAAATCAAAGTCACTAGGACTTACGTCCGGGGAGAATGGTGGATGGTACAGTACTTTCCAGTCCCATCGACCGAACAGAGCAGCCACAGCTTGCGCAGTATGCGCGCGCGCATTGTGGTGCAAAATGATGGGTGGGCTGCGCAGAAAGTTGTGCCGCTTCTTTTGCAAAGCTGGTCGCAGGTGACGCTCTAAAAACGATCAGTAATACTGTGTATTGATGGTCTGACGTGGAGGATCGTAATGCGTTAGGATAACACCATCACAGTCGTACATGACAATCACTACAACTTTCTCCATACTGGGGCCCTGACGCACTTTCGACAGCTTTGTGAAAGAAGCGGAAACACTTTATGCACAACCCACCCACCATTCTGCACGACAATGCGCGGGCGCATACAGCGCAAATTGTGGCTGCTCTCTTCCATCGATTGGACTAGGAAGTACTGTACCGTCCACCATACTCCCCTCACTTAAGTCCTTGTGACTTTGATTCCGAAGATAAAAGAACAAATTCGTGGCATTCGCTTCAGAACTGTTCCAGAGATTCGACAGGCAGTAGACCTCTCCATTCGCACCATCAACAGAACAGGCTCTGCTAACAGTGTACTATGCCTTCCACATCGCTGGGAATGGGTTCTACAAATCGTGGTGACTACATTGAAGGACAGTAACAGGTGCAAACATGTAACGCATTTATATTGGTTGTGAATAAATAGTTGCCACTATTTAAGTTCCAACCCTCGAATGTGCGTCTACGCTGGTCAAGGCAACAGTTACCATGCTCCTCGGACTGACGTAACGGACGAATTGGCCCGAACGCAAGACAATGTAGCTAGTTCGCGCACCTCAACTTCCGTATGTGCAAATCCTCCCTGAAGGCAACATTCGCGCTTCACAGTTGTTTTATGGGCATTGAAGAGTCATCAAGAACAGTTAACTAGTAAAATGTCTTATAAGTAAATATCAACTAATGACGCATCAGTCGTATGGGACTTTTGAGGAAGAGTGTTCGGGTACGGCTGTAAGATGTTCTTCTTTTTTTCCCTAGCTTCGTGTTTATAACAGGTTAAAAGGTAAAGCAGTCAACAATCCGAAGATTGGTTTGAACACAACAGTGCTTTACTAGGCATGGTCCTATTTGGAGGTGGTATGCCGTTGCCTTCCTCCGACCTTCGAGCAGACTTACCCAGCCAGTTATAGGGGGACCTACAGTTTAACGTGGGTTCCGAACCACATAACAGGTTATGGAACCAGAAATGTCTTTTCGATTGTTACTTTCCACAGTTTGCCCTTTATTCAGAATATGTCTGTATTTCGAGGATAAATGACGTTTATAGCTTTCCTTGCTGTCTGCATTAGACTCCGGGGAGAGGTATTCGCCATCTGGATGCACGAGAAAGTAATATAAATGTCTTTACCAAACTTAACAATTCATTGATGCCTTACGCGTTTCAATTCATCGATGCCTTACGCGTTTCAAATTTCGTCGTTGTCGAAGGCACATTTTAATAAAGATTTGCATTAGAAAACGACGAAAATCGAAACGCGAAAGGCATAAACAAATTCCTAATTTTGGTCAAGACATTTATATTATATTCAGGTTTATATCTTTCGTTGTCACAAATATTTAGTTGTGTAGGTGAGGTGGGGGAGAGCAGGCTTTGCGCATGTCTAAGGTGAGGCGTGGGTGCTGGTTACAGTTCCGCGTGTCCCGAAGTCTGTGTTCTTTGTAAAACAGGGATTTTCTTACATCGCTTCACAATATATTCAGTTTTCACTGTAGTTTAAATTTCATCAGCATATTCATCAATTCTAGGGGTTTATATGCAAAGAAGAATGGACAGCGTTCAGTGTCTTTTAGAAACAAATTTCTCAAGTTTATGCGCACGGTGCAAACCGTTATCTAAAGGTACTTTTAAAAGGACCATACGAATTGCAGTACTTGCGCGGCGGTTGATATCTGGGGTAGTAGTGTGGTGCCTCAAAGTGGACGAATGCAATATAGTGGAAGTAAGTGCTGCTCTCCTGTATTTGCATTCCACAAGGGAAAAATGTTCAAATGTTTGTAAATCTATCGGACCAAACTGCGTGGTCATCAGTCCGTAGCTTACAAACTACTTAAACTAAGGTAAACTAACCTAAGGACAAACAAACAAACACACACACACACACACACACACACACACACACACACACACACACACACACACACACACACACACATACCCATGCCCCAGGGAGGACTCGAACCTCCGAAGGCGAGCAACCGCGCGCTTCGCAGCGAAGCGCCTTAGACCGCTCGACTACTCATTCCACAAGGGAAAAAGTTGTTGAGAAAAAAGAGAGAATGTACTTGGGGGATGTGTTATTTTTTAAGTAAGCGCACTGCTTCCGAACTCTAACTTGTCAACTGGAATTTGATAGATACCTTTTCCAAACCGTTGCTCAATGTCTGTTTAGCTGAGGGATCAAACTGCTAGTGTCACCGGTCCCTAGACTTACATACTTTAACTTATACTAAGGACAACACACATGAGCGAGTAAGGATTCGAACCTCCTGCGGGAGCGGCCGCGCAATCTGTGACAAGGCTCCTCAGACCACACTTACATTCCCGCGCAGCCGAAACAATGTCGAATATCTAGTTGAAAAGTGATTTTTCCGAAAATAGGTATGACTAGTATAGATGATTGTCTACCAATTAGGTGAAGAACCACAGTTCTTCCGAAGCGGTGATTCATAGAGAAGTTTGATGTACTATCTTGCCCAAACGTATTCGAACGACATGAACTGGGTTCCTCCTGATAAGTATCTATCCCAAATAACGTAACTGTTTTATGGGACATCTAATCAATTCGCGGTATCGTCGTTCTACTTCTAAAAAGGAAGCAACTTGAGACCACTTTAGAGAACTGTTCTTTATGGCAATAATTCCAGATGTAAATTCACATCACGATATTGCAAATAAACGGAAAAAACAAAACTAAGTTCTTAAAGTTTGTAAACTCCACTTTATTACAACAACCAGTATATCAAAAGTACACTACTGGTCATTAAAATTGCTACACTAAGACGAAATGCAGATGATAAACGGGTATTCATTGGACAAATATATTATACTAGAACTGATATGTGATTATATTTTCACGCACTTTGGGTGCATAGATCCTGAGAAATCAGTACCCAGAACGACCACCTCTGGCCGTAATAACGGCCTTGATACGTCTGGGCATTGAGTCAAACAGAACGTGGATGGCGTATACAGGTACAAGTCCCCATGCAGCTTGAACACGATACCACAGTTCATCAAGAGTAGTGATTGGCGTATTGTGACGAGCCAGTTTCTCGGCTACCGTTGACCAGACGTTTTCAGTTGGTGAGAGATCTGTAGAATGTGCTGGCCAGGGCAGCAGTCGAAAGGCCCGTACTGGCCCTGCAACATGCGGTCGTGTATTATCCTGCTGAAATGTAGGGTTTCGCAGGGATCGAATGTAGGGTAGAGCCACGGGTTGTAACACATCTTCAATGTAACAGCCACTATTCAAAGTGCCGTCGATGCGAACAAGAGGTGACCGAGACGTTGTAACCAATGGCACCCCATAACAGCACACCGGATGATACGCCAGTATGGCGATGACGAATACACGCTTCCAATGTACGTTCACCGCGATGTCACCAAACACGGATGCGACCATCATGATGCTGTAAACAAAACCTGGATTCTTCCAAAAAAATGTCGTTTTGCCGTTCGTGCATCCAGGTTCGTCGTTGCGTACACCATAGCAGGCGCTGCTGTCTGTGATGCAGCGTCAAGAGTAACCGCAGCCATGGTATCCGAGCTGATAGTCCATGGTGCTGCAAACGTCGTCGAACTGTTCGTGCAAATGGTTGTTGTCTTGCAAACGTCCCCATCTGTTGACTCAGGGATCTAGACGTGGCTGTACGATCCGTTACAGCCATGCGGATAAGATGACTGTAATCTCGACTGCTAGTGATACGAGGCCGTTGGGATCCAGCACGGCGTTCCGTATTGCTCTCCTGAACCCACCGATTCCATATTCTGCTAACAGTCATTGGATCGCGACCAACGCGAGCAGCAATGTCGTGATACGATAAACAGCAATCGCGATAGGTTACAATCCGACTTTTCTCAAAGCCGGAAACGTGATGGTTCGCATTTCGATCGACTGCTGTTTGTATATGAGAAATGGGTTGGAAACTTTCCTCATGTCAGAACGTTGTAGGTGTCGCCACCGGCGCCAGCCTCGTGTGAATGCGCTGAAATGCTAATCATTTGCATATCACAGCATCTTCTTCCTGTCGGTTAAATTTCGCGTCTGTAGCACGTCATCTTCGTGGTGTAGCAGTTTTAATGGCCAGGAGTGTATTATAACAATCATTAGAGTCTGACATAACAAACCCTTCATATTCACGGAATGTATGACATTAATTGCGAGTGTGTAGAGTTGATAATGTTTATCCAGCCGGGATTCGAACCCGAGTCTCCAGCTTTCTATGCTGTTGCGCTAAATACCTACAGCACTGGGGACACAGCAATCACCACCATTGCACGGAATTACTCAATTACGTCTCCCGTCAGATACAAATTGTCAACGTTACCGGACATGTTGAAAAACACCACAGCAGAGTGTGAATTTACCAGGTAATTCGATTATAGCTGTCAGTGTTACTATTACTATCTGCATACTGGTGATGATGCACGTATATTGAAGCGCATTTAAGGCTTTTTATTCATAAACTAGTTGGTAGGACGTAATCTGTAAACTACCTGACCATTATCAGTCACTTTCAGATAACATGAAGGAATGCCGTCCTGGAAATATCTAAACATATGTTGACGGAGTAGTTTTCTTTAGAATTACCTATTGCTTTTCAATGTAAATACTTGAAGCTTTCTCAGATATCAGCTAAGAACATAATCCACAACGCGCCTGCCTCCACCAGCAGAAGGCAACTGCGGTTTGCATGCCAATATGCTAACCCTATAGATAGCAATGACCTACGATATTTGTTTCTTCCTTACTACTCCCAATAGTTGCTAGAACAGACAAATCAAATGTTCAAATGTTTGTTAAGCTTATGGGACTTAACTACGGGGTCATCAGTCCCTAAACCTACAAACTACTTATGAACTACTTACGAACTATGACGGCACAAATATCCATGCCCGAGGGGGAATTCGAACCCCCGACCGTAGTGGCCGTGCAGACCGTGACTGGAGCGCCTCAGTCTCCTCGTCCACCGCGGCCGGCTAGAACAGACAAATCGAAACTTAAAATAAAACAATGGTTGTAGTTTACACGTGGAAAACTTAAAAACATAAATTAACAATTAGAGTCACACCTTACGTGAAAATCGCTTAGATTATTGAATGTAAATGACATGAAATATGTAGTGAATTTACGCGGTGGAGTAGCCGAGCGATCTAAAGCACCTCGCTGCGGAGCGCGCGGTTGCTCGCCGTGGAGGTTCGAGTTCTCCCTGGGGCATGGATGTGTGTTTTTGTCCGTAGGTTACTTTACCTAGTTTTAAGTAGTTTGTAAGCCTCGGACTGATGACCACGCAGTTTGGTCCGATAGATTTACAGACATTAGAATTTGAATATCAGCTTCATTCTATGTTATCCAGGAAGTAACTAGCCGCTGAAAGAGTCGCCAAATGTAATTTAAAATGTTGCTAGTTCTCCATTAGACTAGGGAGAGGCAGAATACATTTGCTCGGCATCTGTTTTACTCGCGCTGGCTAGCGCTGACGGAGATAATGGCTTCGAAAACGAGGCGTGCAGCATGCCATCATGATGACTGAGAAGAGAAATACTTACCATAGACCAATGAGTCTTAATTGCATTTTTTTAAAACTATGAACTGTTTCAGAAACGTAGTTACGAATAATATAGGAATGTGCCGTCTACAACCCGAACGTCGTAAAAGTGCAGCGGAAATTGTTTGAGCGGCTCGCCGTTCAGTAGTTGTATTAGATATTATTGTCTTTCTGCCTTAAACGAACTACAGATTGCAACCCCATTCATCCGAAGGGATTTACTATTCTAGCATCACCAATCGCTATTAACATTTTGAGCATAATTCATTTATGTTATATATCTCAATACGATTTTCAGTGTAAATGATTTTATTTGGACCACCTCTAACACACTAATGCACTAATGTAAAGACAGCATTACACTGATTGCAAAACGCGAAAATTCACAAATTACACAAGTTGCGAGCATATAGTTTCCAGTTGGACAAACGAACCGTGCAAATTAGTATTTCCCAAAGACCGAAAAATAGGACTTACAATCTTCGGGAAAGTTAAACAAGTGAACAATTAGTATTAGCTAGTTTTTAAGTTTAGGGACTGATGACCCCGTAGTTAAGCCCCATAATCTAAAAAAAGGGGAAAAAAACTTCTCATCGACATGCCGCAAGTCAACTGTTACTCTCATTAAAGTAGTGTGTCCCTGCCCACAGTTGCACAGTAATGAATACTTCCACAGTAAATAAAAAGCAATTGGCGAAATACAGTGACCTAGCTTTGAAATCGTTAGACGTCTTAACTTTTTCACGACAGTTATCGATGTTAACCGCATATTTTAAGACGCGCTGTGGCGAAATGTGGCAGCAGTTATGTTCTCTTTGTGAGTCACATTGTTAGTTGAGGTAGTTCTAGGGAGAACCCCCTCAACTGTGTGACTCACAACGAGAACTGCTGCCACATTTGGCCGCCGGCGACGAAAAAAAAGAGGGGGGCTTAACGTCGATAACCACCGCCCCTGGAAGAGGTAAAAAGATATGTCCAATAATATTATGGCTCAGTACTGCATATCTATGTGTTCCATCCCTCTGGTCGTAGACATACACATCACATTTACGGAATTCATGGTTGTCTGGTTTGCCCACTTTCCTGTAGACAAGAATCAACTTTCGTGCAGAAGCGAAACGATGAAGTTTCATGTGGTGCCGCAATACAACGCTGCCAGTGCGAGGAGGAGGCAGCAGGCCTGAATGGGAGAGGGAAGATACGAAGATAAGGCAGAGGCAGATAACGGCCGTCTATACGGAATATACCTGCAACACCTCGACAGTACCTCGGAAACTGCTTACCACAGCCTTTTACATCAGCACAGTTGCTGGGACGGTGTTGCTATGTTGTACGTTGCAGCATTGTTGACGTTAATACTATTTCGGCCACAAACTGCTGTAAAATATGGCACTTGTAAACGCACCTAAATGATACATTCGTACTAATTAATATTCGTTATTTCTACTATCAGTCATTTTATTGCATTTGTTTAATTTAAAAAAATTGCGACACGTTTCAATCAGTTTGTGCTCATCATCAGGCGTTGTTCGTACAGAAAGTTGTTTTGGTATCTGGGGTTTCTTTTGGGGGTTGGGGGGAGGGAGGGGGGATAGTTAATGGCGATAAAATGATGTGCAGCGATGTCTTCTATTGGTCTTGCCGTTGACTGTGAATTATCTCGCCATCTGCATGGGATGCACAGAAGTTTACGTCAGATGTAGTGGTATAGTTATCGTTTGATTCACTCTTATAGCACTGTGTTGCTCACTTACGCTCAAAATTTCTACAATCTACTGAAAACACTTCATTTTCATTATCGGTCTGAAGTGCTGCTATGTAATGTCGCGGTAGTACAAATGTTCAAATGTTTGTATAGCTTATGGGACTTAACTACGGGGGGATTCGAACCCTCGACCGCAGTGGCCATGCAGACCGTGACTGACGCGCCGCAGTCACCTCGGCCACTGCGGCCGGCTGTTCGGTAGTATTATTTATTCCTTCTCCGCTTTCACCGTAAAACATTATCAGACTCCAGATGAAATGTTCAAATATCTGTAAATCTATCGGACCAAACTGCGTGGTCATCAGTCCGTAGCTTACAAACTACTTAAACCTAGGTAAACTAACCTACGGGCAAACACACATACCCATGCCCCAGGGAGGACGACTCCAGATGAAACTGAGTTACTCTCAATACTTAAATGTTACTTGTTTTGTCTCAGTGAGAAAAAGTATAACAATTCGTTTAAATGTTTGTAAACATGTGGGACTTAACTTCTTTGGTCATCAGTCCCTAGGCCTACAAACCACGTAAACTAATCTAAGGGCAACACAAACATGCCCGATGGAGGACTGCCGCGGTGGAGTAGCCGAGCGATCTAAAGCGTCTCGCTGCGGAGCGCGCGGTTGCTCGCCGTGGAGGTTCGAGTCTTCCCTGGGGCATGTGTGTGTGTGTGTTTGTCCGTAGGTTAGTTTACCTAGGTTTAAGTAGTTTGTAAGCTACGGACTGATGACCACGCAGCTTGGTCCGATAGATTTACAAACATTTGAACATTTTGATGGAGGACTGGAAATTCCGACGGCCAGCAACCGTGCGCTCCGCAGCAAGGCGCCTTATAACTCTCGGCCATTCCACAGCGGCTTCACAACACGTCTTCTCGCAGAAGATAGAGAGCCGTGACTTATCAGCACCATTACACAATACGTATTCTTCTGTTGTGAATGTCATTCTTCTGGACATCAGGAACACTGAATCCACATCGCAGTAAACAAAGACTTCTAAGAGGCTGGGAATTGATCATCAGATAAGTGTGTGAAGCACGTTCAGGACCAGTTTTGTGATTTGTTCCAAAAAATGTACAAAATACTTATGAACTAACTTACACTTAAGACAACACAAAAATCCATGCCCTATGGAGGATTCGAACCTCCGACGCGGGAGGCCGCGCGATCCGTAACGTGGCGCTCCAGACCTCTCGGTTACTCCCGCGCGGCTGTGATTGGTCAGTGGTGAGATGGTAGTTGGGACTTTAATATTTAGGGACATGAGAATACTGTAATGTGCAGGTCATGTAATCTGAAAACTGAATCGTCTTCCAGAAGCATCTTTTCAAACTGTTCAAATGTTCATTAAGTTTAAGGGACTTACCTACGGGGTCATCAGTCCCTAAACTTACAAACTACTTATGAACTACCTACAACTAAGGACGGCACAAACATCCATGCCCGAGGGGGGATTCGAACCCCCGACCGTAGTGGCCGTGCAGATCGTGAGTGAAGCGCCTCAGTCCCCTCGGCCACCGCGGCCGGCAAGCATCTTTTCAGGTGGGCTCGCAACATACATGAAGTCAGCAAATTACATTATACATTGTTATTCCATTTAATGCTGCACTATTTTTATTGTATTTATTAGGTATTAATGAACGACGAAGCTATGAACTCTAAAACGTTACGAACTTGTATAGTCATTGTAAACAAATAAATGTCACTGGAGTGAACTGTGTTACAAATATCATAATAGTGCAAATAATAACTTGCTCAATAAATAGAAGATTGGTCAGACTGTTTAATCAAGGACGTGATCAAGTGCACGATGAAGAACAAAGTGGACGTCCGTCTGTAGTTACTGATGAAGTGATTCACACAATTGTAGATAAGACTAAGTACGACGGTAAGTTTACACTTAGTGCTTTGTAAGCGGCATATCGGTGAAGAAATGTTAGCGACATTCAGTTGTTACTTGATGAAGGCCTAAGAAGGCGAAAGCCAGTTTGTAACAAAATAAATAATTTTGCAGAACACCAAGAATTTTTCCTTCTTCATAAGAAAATACTTGTGTTTAAAACTACAAAACTAGAGCTTATAACCGCGGCGAGTGGCCGAGCGCTCAAAGGCACCTTGCTGAAGAGCGTACGGTTGTTCACCGTCGGAGTTTCGAGTCCTCCCTCGGGCATGCGTGTTTGTATTGTCCTTAGCATAAGTTACTTTAAGTTAGTTTAATTAGTTTGTAAGCCTAGGGACTAATTACCAACGTAGTTACGTTCCTTAGATTTACAAACATTTAAACATCTTTTCAGTTCTTATACCAACATTAATTATGGGTGTAAGAATCTGGGCTCGGGTTTTGGTGAATAACAAATTATTAATATATCAAGATATGTAAAAAATGAGTAAGCCTGTCCGTACTGACTGCAGATTTACAATGAAATATCGCGATGGTTTTTCAACCATTTTTGTTGACCACTCATACGTTCATATTCTAATTACAGAAATTGGCAAAATTAGCAAAATTTATTTATTTTGAAGTATTACAGCTAACGGTGGAAATTGTACAGTATTTTTCTGTTGATGTTTTCGCTACATTTTTAAAATTTTTAGTGTTTACAGTGTGATATTATTTCCTTTTCTTAATAAAAAGAATTTTTCATCGAAACTACTAATATTCAGCGCTCATTCATTTAATTAAGGCATACTGTATGACTAAATGTGTTTTTATGGATTTCCTGATTCTATTTTAAATGTTAATGTTTGCACATATGACGAATCTTGTCCAAACTAGAGGTGCAGTTTAGTACTTTTGATCTCAAACTGTGACTTACTATGACAACGTGTATGCAGATTTTACCTGAAATTAACGACGTAGATTACAAAAACTGTATCCTTCTACTTTTCTGATTTCTACTAGCGCTATGCCCCGAAGAATACATAAAAATATTGAAAAGATTTTAAAACTTTAATTACGCTTAGAAACTTGTAACCCATGGTGGTTGATATATTAATACCCTGAGTTACACCATTCACATAAGAGAGATATAAGTATCAATCAATGAGAACTCGATAGGAAAAATAACTCATTGTCAACGAGATGGACGGCGTATTTTCTCGTTAACACTGATTACATGCCTCGACTGTGTTTAGAATCACTCAGTTTAATGCGGCGTGCATGTTCGTGGGGATGGACCGTGAATCTGAGCTAGGCTGTGCGGTTTGATGGGAGGATCACTTATACGGCCTTAGAGGGTAGATTACGTTAATTGTTATAATGTTACGGATAGTAATAGCCATTTGTCAGGTTACCGAGGGGGATTTGCCACGCGCCGTAAGCAGACAATTGATTAAAGGCATTATGGTTTCATGTGACCGGTAGGTTTACACGCCGTTACGGAAATGGCTAGTCTTTGCGGTGCAGAGTCCAACACTAAATTTCAAATTTTTCGCAGCGTGTAAGCTGTGTTAGGGGAACGGATAACTTGCAGTCATGGGGACATCATCTGATCATTAATCTGAGAGTCTATACACGCTGTTTACATCTGCTGCTGCTCTGTTTAAAATGACTGCATCATGGAGCACCTATGCAAGAATTTAGCATCAGATAACCACTAAAAAAAGAAAAATAAATAAAAAAAAAAATCTACATTTCTATGATTATTCATTCCTTTTGTTCCTGATACCATATTGCTCATAGTAGATTTTACAGCTGTATTGTGATAACTGTAATTTTAAATCTGGAAGGGTGTGAAGAGTTACCCATAGTGACACTCCAAACATGAAGGAAAAAGAGGGACTTTTTATCACAGCCGTAACTGCGTTTAATGCTTTGTCTATTTACATTGATGATGTGTTACTAGATCACTTTTTATAGCTTTACGTTGACATAGGTCTTAAGACGCTCGCCGTAAATTTTACTTACATTATTCAGCAACGTATTGCGTATAACGTTTCCTTACTGTTAAAACGTCTTCATATGTTGCGTAAACAATACGACATGATGATGTAGTTTGTAGCACACTAATGTCTTTTTGCGAGTCAGAAGCATATGTAAGATTACAGTCCTCTTACCCGGTAGTCAATTTTTCTTTCATTTCTCAAATCCACGCAATTACTGTTCTGAAACTTTAAAAAATTGTTCATTTAGAACGACGATCCTTTGCTAATCGTAAGTTTCCTTTGTTTGATTTCTACATTCCCACGTTAAAAATCGAAATATTTGCGAATAAATGATATTAAATGGGAGTCTTTTCTTATCCTTACCTCTGACAGTCAACAAAAACACATCACTTCAGCCATATCAAAGTTTTAATATATGTTACAATTTTAAAATCTTTTGCCGATGAGCGGCAAATTGTAACTGCTGGCAGGCGCGATATATTTTGATATATGACTTGTTCTTCCCACATATGTTTATGCGTAAATGAGTGTCATGACACACAAAATGAATGTTCCATTTGACAGCGCCTGTGATGGAAATAACATAGTAATTCCGGGAGCAAATCAAGCTAATTTAATTAACATAAAATTACTCATTTTAGAAGCTTTAATTCATTTGTGGTGTGACTGAGTAATCAGGAATACAATAATTAGTTATACAATGGGATACATGTCATCACTAATGCAAGCAAAGAAAATAACACTCCCACAATTGCGTACCGGCAGTAGCGCACCACTAATCAGAGGCTTAATAATACCGCAGAAGAGACACTGGTATTAGGCCCGTCAGTTGGAAGGATATGACATCATTATGACTTTTCATATTTCTTTTTGTCTCAGCGTTTACCAAAAATGTCCTAATTTACAACCTAAGCTATATTCAAATGTCGCATGAAAGGACTACATTCAGAAGACAAATTTGCTTTCAAATAATAGATACTAGCTTATCTTTGTTATTAGTTGCGGGGAACGTTCTTTAATGGGGGACGTACAAGAAAAACCAGTACGAATATAACCTATCACAAAATCCACAATTTTTGAGTTACATAAATGAAATTATGAACAATGGTTGATGTTTTTTCAAAGCATCTACTGAAATATTTTGTAATTTTAAATGAAATTTTTAAATTTTTTGGAAGTTTTTAAGTTTATGAACCTCCTGATTCACAAAGGTACCATTTTCTAAGAAAGTTTCTACGAAATTGCCTTGATTTTTTGCAGTATAATCTCAACCATCAACCATTTCAATTTATTGATTTTTAACGAAGTTTTAGGTTTAATTATTTTTAATTGAAAAACTACACATAGAAATTCTACTTTCTTTATTCTCTATCTTGACATACATTAATGATATTAAATATTCACTCTGTGTACATATTTCTTTTATATAATGCAAAAGACATCACAGTCAAATCTTTTCTTGTTTTGGAGAAAAATGTACCTAAAAATGTACCGAGAAAATGCATTTTAAAGTTAAACATGCTTTTTCGTTGCCATTCCCATCTTCAAAAGCCTCCTGATCTGTAATTAATGTCGTCATTTCCTTCAAGACTTCTCTTCTGGCTTCTTTCTTTCTGTCTTGTTTGGTCTACAAGGTCTTCAATGGATTTAATGGCTCCAAGTATAAGTTGAGTGTCAAGCCTCATTCTCTCTGAGATGTCATCAAAAAAGACAATAACTGCATCATAAACTGCAATATTAACTACCTTTGATGAGAAAAATGTAGTTTTGGGGCAACGATTCCAGCTGAGGGCTTTCAGAGACTAATTGGGATTTTGCGTTTTGCCATGAACACATTTCTTGGAAGGGCTGTCATTCCACAGCCTTCTTGATTTAGTATGCAAGCATTCCCTACATTCAAATTGCACAACATTGAAAAGAAAACGCCACATAAACAGATAATACGAGAGAATTAAGAACAGCCGCGGTGGAGTAGCCGAGCGGTCTAAAGCGTCTCGCTGCGGAGCGCGCGGTTGCTCGCCGTGGAGGTTCGAGTCCTCCCTGGGGCATGGGTGTGTGTGTTGTCCTTAGGTTAGTTTACCTAGGTTTAAGTAGTTTGTAAGCTACGGACTGATGACCACACAGTTTGGTCCGATAGATTTACAGACATTTGAACAAGGATGAAGGCGTGGCCCTGTGCAAGCTATTACAACTTATTATTTTTCGCATTTAGAAGCGAAATTGGAACGTAATATTTAGTAACTGAAATTTCAATACCATGCAGTAAATGAAGAGACATTAAAAATAATTTCACAATTTTTGTCATTTTGGTGTACGTCCCCCCTTAAATAAAATCCTACGCACGTAGCATTAAAGAGCGTTTATTATTCTGGTGCGGGACCCCTATGAGAAAGTGTGGCACAGCCATTACTCGTATATCGAGTGACTTCAACACCACAGCTGCAGCAACTGCAAGATAGTGGCCCGTTGACGCTTTCATCAGGCGGACTAGCACGGCGGGGCAGCTTTAAAACCCTCGCACCATCCCCGGCGAAATAACTCCTCTAAATTAGAAATGCCGGTAACTCCACGTGCTACGCGCTTTATTTAACGTTTCATTGTCCGCGGCCGTGCCGCATTTCTGCGCGTAGTAGCGCCGTTAGGACCACAAGCAGGTTTACCAAACTTGTCACTGGACTGCTCTTCTCACGACGTACACCCGCCTACTTATTTATTTCTCATGTATATTACTTCTCTTAAGCTTTGTAGGTGGCTCACGTGGATCCTTACATTCCTACATTCTTAGCCTAAGCCTCGCAAACTTTGGAGGAGGGTCGTCTTTCGTTTCGTATGCGTTTGACTGCCTTAGTTCTCTTCTTCCATCTCTTCTTCCTCTCATTATTTGTGCCGCGAGAAATCTCTGAAATAATTAATTCGTTTCACAGAGCACTCGGTCGTGTGTTACCTTTTCTAGTCGGATTTTTCTTTATTATTTACTAGCTTAAACCCGCGGCGCCGCTCGCATGTTGGTTGATTATGTTAGATAAGCTATCTTTTAGTAGTGTGCTATGAGACTGGTTTTGAATGACGAAACGAAATACAATACCTTCTTTAGAAACAAACATTTTTAATCAACATTCAAATAAAATAATAAAATTGTATGAAGTGCTTAATGATTTATAATAAATAATACATACATTACTCCTAATAGCCTGTGTTACAATATCTTAACACGTATGGTGAGAGTAATGTCCAAATTCATTTTACTGCTTTATTTATTTATTCTTACATTTCCTTATTCATATGCGTATCCTTAGCGAGAAAGAGCTGAAGACATTGTAGCACGCATAGACGAAAGATATGGTTGTAGCATCACGTTTCGCTGTATGTAACCTCCTTGCTATAGAGTCGCAAACGTCATCGCTGGCCTTCAGTCCGAATTTTTATAATTTGACGACTTTCAACCACCATATCTTCCACCCCCTTATTGCTAGGGAACTGATGACCTAGCTGTTTAGTCCCCTCAAAAACCAACAATAACAACAACCTTACAGCTATCGGCATGGAACTGCTGTGGTGTACAACGGGAGACTTCGGACAACAATTACACACAGATCATTCGTTTGCGTTCTGTACTTTTCGCTGCAGAGCGAAATCTGTAGGTCCCCCTATAACTGACTGGGTAAGTCAGTTCGAAGGTCGGAAGAAGGCAACGGCATACCACCTCCTAATTTTATATACACCGATAACTTTCCATCCCAATATACTACATCCTTTTATCATTATCAACCCTCAAGCAACAATACAACCAATAAAACCATTTTCAAATAGTAAATATAATTCTCAAAGAGTAATTATTTTTCCAAATTTCACGTTATCGCTATAAAACCGTGCCTAAAACCTTCCTCAGGTATAAATTAGTAACTGTACAAATATTTAAAGTCTCTGCGTCTTGTCGTTCGGACGTGATAAGCGAACACCGAACAGACATTCAGATAAATATATATAGATAAATAGATATCCGATCGCCATAAAACAGTGCCTAAAGCCTTCCCCGGGTAGACATTAGTAACCGTACAATTTTTTAGCTCTTTATGTCTTGTGGTTCAGACGTGATAAACGTACACCGAACAGACATTCACATTTATAGATATAGATTTTATCTGCTTTCATGCAGAGCCTGTTTCTCATATTTCTGTAGACCGTTGGTTCTTAAAAGGAGCCGCGGTGGAGTGGCCGAGCGCTCTAAGGCGCCTTGCTGCGGAGCGCGTGGTTGCTCGCCGTCAGAGGTTCGAATCCTCCCTCGGGCATGAGTCTGTGCGTTCTCCTTAAATTTAAGTAATTTGTAAGGCCAGGGACTTATAACCGCAGCAGTTAAGTCCCTTCGATTTACAAACATTTGAATATTTTTTCTAAAGGGGGACTTCAGGCACCGTAAACATCTCTTTTATAACAGCTTGATATCGGGGTTGCTACACCTGTGATAATCTCAATCTATAGAATACGCACACAGCGCACCATCATTGAAATATTAATGATTTTATAGTAGAAGAAAGTCGCTACACTGTTCAGTTGTACGTGATATCTACTTTGGAAATTATACTGCTAGATTATCTCGTAATTTGTTTTGGGGATGCTTTCTGCAAAATGTTCAAATGTTTGTATAGCTTATGGGACTGAAATACGCGGTCATCAGTCCCTAAACTTACAAACTACTTATGAAGTAGCTAATCCTAAGGACGGCACAAATATCCATGCCCGAGGGGGGATTCGAACCTCCGACCGTAGTGGCCGTGCAGACCGTGACTGGAGCGCCTCAGTCCCCTCGGCCACCGCGGCCGGCATGCTTTCTACACTCTTGGATAATATACACAAGGGGCAAAGCATACAAATGACTCGTGATGTGGACAATGTATTGGTTCCGCCAAAAGCACCAAATTGTAGAAGATGGCAGTAACTAGAGATATGTAGTTGTTAGTAAGGCCACGACAACGAACATCCTTTAACGCGTGATAGCTTAAGAAAATTTATGAACGAATCTGGACTACAGCCACTGTCCCCTAAGCGACGTCTGCTATTGACACACTGACATCGTTTGGCATGTTATCAGTGACGCAACGGATGTAACAGCTGAGCAGCTGAGAGCCACTTAAGTCCTATGCGAAGATGGGACATAAATGTATCCGGTATTACAGAGAACAATTTATCAAATGTACATTAATTTGCGTCATTTGGCGTCTTGGACATTAACTATTTGTATTTACTGTGAATAAAATTCAAAATATGGAGACAGAGGAATGTTATCATGTGAGAAATAGGCGAAGTTGGGGTTTAATATCCAGTCAACTTCGGGCTCATTAGTGACAGTGGATGTTGAAAGATTTTGCAGGGTGCGGCCGTTTCTTGTTAATAAACCATTCCGGCGGCATTCACATCATTGGAGGAAAGATTAGATTCTAACGTCCTGCCGACACCATTTTAAAAAGACATAGAACAACAACACACAGAAGACGAACAATAGGAAACTAAATCAACTATAATTAGCCATCCCGAAATTCGCGATTCCCAGACTGAGAGCCGCATGGGGAGTAGTGCCTTAATCATTAACGAGTCTTATTCAGAATATTCAATAATCCCATGAGAAGTCATCTCTGTTTAGAACAGATTTTTCTTTCAGTGAAATAACACTCGTTACCCTAATAGTCTTCAGCACACCATAAGATTTACGAGATGGCGGCACTAGTCTACGGCATGGGGATTTATCAAATCCGTCATTAACCATTCACATTTAAGTTAAGTTTGAACGATATTTTATTTTTGGGGAACCACCTACACTAACATAGAGAGCTTTTTCTCACTGAGACAAAACAAGTAACAGTTAAGTATTGAGAGTAACTCAGTTTCAGATGGAGTCCGATAATGTTTTATGGTGAAAGCGGAGAAGGAATAAATAATACTTTAGCTCTACTGACGTAATTAATTTGCACTACCGAACAGCCGGCCGCGGTGGCCGAGGGGACTGAGGCGCTCCAGTCACGGTATGCACGGCCACTACGGTCGGGGGTTCGAATTCCCCATCGGGCATGGATATTTGTGCCGTCCTTAGTGTTAGCTAGTACGTAAGTAGTTCGTAAGTTTAGGGACTGATGACCTCGTAGTTAAGTCCCATAAGCTATACAAACATTTGAAAGTTACAGCCCAATACTCGTAACTACAGCGTTCAGAAAATGCGAAATGTGGCATCCCATTGCTTCTCGTGCTATTATGGACAAACACTTTACACAACGAAGAGCGTTTGCTTTGCGTGTGCTACACAAAGATAGGATGTATTTTAACGTAACGTAGATGACAAACAAAGATGGAGTACAAGTTCATACTGAGAATGAATGAAAAATAAAATAGGCGGTGTGCATTTAGAAGGCGGCGTTTGTCTTAAGACATTTATCGAAACCACGGGTAGCTTATACTTGAATGTTCGGACAGTTGTTTAACCGCCCTACTGTGGGATGCTCTCTGAGTGTCTTAACAACTGCACCACCTCACTCGGCTTACCATGTAGACAACTGAGGTCTAAATATCTCACTGACTGATAAAGGAAGTCACTTTCACTTAATTCGGTTACATAAAGAGAAAAGTCGTTTTTTATAAATTGATGTTTCACACTGTATGTGTAGTGAGATCATGGTAAACTTTTGTAAAAAATCGTTTATTTTTTACGTGATAATCTGATATAACCAAGTTTTTGTTTCATTAGTATTGCGGCTCGAGTGCCCATGAACATCTTTAGTCCAGAGATTGGACCATACACACTCTTGGAAAATAATATATTCATTTTGTGTAACTCATAACATCACGAACACACCTAAATCTTCATAGATACATTGTGATCATATCGTGGTTGCTGTAATTTAGAACAAAGGAGTCAGTCTCGTCCTAGTTTTGAAGTGAAAACAGCCACAGTTATCCATAGAGATTCAATGTTCATGGTATACTAAATTTGTTTTTCTGTGTCTTCATAGTATGCATCACTTACAAGGATCTCCCCCATATATATATATATATCGAATTAGTTAGTGAATGAACTTCACTATCTATAAATTCTTTAAATTAAGACATTTTCTTCTTTAGATATAACTGTTTTTGTTGTGGTTTTCAAATTTCGCATTATGTGCTATAGTCAAGCATCTGCAAAGATATAATATGACGTCAGAAAAAAGAGTAATACGAGAACAACCGCATGAACAACAAATTTGCAGACTGTTAACATTCACGTAAGATATTCTCAGCCATCGCTACGCCACAGAAACGGGTTACAGGAAATAACGTCCTTGTAGGGATGCGGTATCCTTAATGGCAAAAGATTCAAAGACTGTTACCAGTGACGTGAGTAATAGGAATTGATATATTTATAATATTTACATGCAGGTTGAAATCAGACAACGGGGCCATATATATCAATATAAAATTTGAATGAAAGTAGATTGTTTCGCATAATACATACTTTTATGGTTTCACTGAAAGTGGAGAGTTTTAGGTATACAAACGCTTCTAAACGGGCTGTTGATATCATGTCTGTCTCCTTAGCTGAGTTGTGCGATGTAAATCGACGTTTGTAGGGATTAATTTCGCCTGGAACGTGCCGGATCGACGTTTCGTCACTGGAGCATGTCGGCACCGGAGGTTTAAAATAGTACAGCTGTATGAAATCGCAGTGTAATAAATTTTCCGCGGCTCTGGTGTACGTGACAATGGGCGACCTACGTGATGCGATGGACAGAGCTGTGGGGGCTAGGTACTGTGCCTCTGTGTCTGATTCTTTATTAGTGTTCCTTAAGGGTAGGGAACTGATTTCCATTGCAAAGAGCTAGGTACTCATTCATTATTTGCTTTCGGTCAACTACGGTTTTCTGTACTTCGTAGTTCATTAATTATAGGTTTTAAGGATTTTCTTGTCGGTATTGATGACTATTGGCCTCTGTTTAATGTCCATAAGATTTTCAGTGAATATAGAGCGACATCTGTTATTGTCAAGTTCACCTCCACGATCTGCGTATCTCGTATTCAAGTTTCTGCTTGTCTCTCCAATATATGATTGAAGATGACAAGGAAAACCACACTAATGCAACAAAACATATAAACAGATGAACCCTTGTACGTGATAAACTATTATATGCTTTAAATTTTGTGAATACGATCTTAAAATCTTAATTTGTGAATATACAGGCTGTACAGATAAGAAAAGAAAATCGTGTTTCGCTCAATCGATAACAAATTACTTGTCCAGCAAACACGAACAGAAAAGCTTGAACTTCATGGTGATTATAGGAATAAACTACATCTTATGCGTTTTTGCTAAAATATAAGTGAGTTGTCAACGGCCGCCTGACCGAAAAGGGTAGTCGATAAGTAAATAAACATTACAGCGCTGTTTAGTGGTTACCTGATGCCGTTTCCTCCATCGTACATCTTGTTCCACGACTACTTACTGTAAGATTAGGGAAATTCTTTCTTATAAATACAGGGTGTATAAAAAAGGATGGCGCAAACTTACACGGTTGAAAGTATGCGATAACAGAAGCAAAAATGTCCCGGTAAACATAGGTCCGCTGTTTGCCAGATAATTACGAATGGATGGTTCCAAGCCGACACTGACATCATTGTAAACAACGTCCTAGTTAGTACACATTAATTTGAAATTTACACTTTACTATTAAGATTTACATCGCTTTTAGTTCACATTTCACTGACTTTATTGCAAACATTCTCCTAGTGACACGTATATTACGAAAGCGTACAGGCCGACCGCGTTATTTTAAGCCACGTGTCCGGATACTTCCGATCTCATAGTGTAACTGATCGCCCTCCAGGCTGACAGTAAACATCACAACTCTTGAAAGTTCAACAATTGCGTGCGTTCCAATAACTTTGTTTGTCACTAGTTCAAAATATTCAAATGTTTATAAAGTTATGGGACCTAACTGCAGTGGCCATCGGTCCCTAAACTAACAGACTACTTAAAGTAAGTTATCCTAAGAACAACACACACACACCTAAGCCCAAGGGAGGACTCGAACCTCCAACAATGAACGGCCGCGCGGACCGCAGCAAGGCGCCTTGATGCGCACAGCTGTTCCGCTACGGCGATTTTCTAGTTGCCAAAGATTCTGGTGCTCAGTTGATAATCAGTAAATTCAAGCTGTCGTCACCTTACAGATTATTTTGTGGGTCACAGTGCTTTACTAGGCTTGTTCCTTACCCATTCATCTATAGGGGTCATCTAAACGTCGATTTCTAACCACGGTGCAAATCGTCATTGTTAGACCAACAAAAGGACTGATCGAGAATCTATCTTGAACTCTTTTTTTATTTGTAGTGTGGCATTTTACCACTGAGCATCCAAGTCAAACAAAAAAAAAACATAACTTTTTACTATAAATTCCTGACGTGTTATTGTGGCTGGGATTTTTCTCTAAGAATACCTCCTGCGAACCATGGACGTTGCCGCTGAGGGATGACTTCTGCTCATGGTTCAATACTACTGACAGCAGTACCGTAGATGCAATCTTACCGTGGAGAGGAAAGACTAAAATGCAATTTCAGCCCTTATACGCTGATCAGCCAGAAAAATTATAACCACCTACATAATAGCAGTTACTTCAACCTTTGGCACCGATAAGAGCGTCGACACGTCTTGGCATGAAAGCAATGAGGCCTTGGTAAGTCGCTGGAGGGGAGCTGGCACCTCATCTGCATACAGGAACTTAAATAACTCCCGTAAATTCCGGGGAGGGGAGCGATGAGCTCTGACACCACATTCAGTCGCATCCCAGATGTGGTCGATCAGATCTGGCGGGTTCGTATTGGAGGTGGTGGAGGCAGCAGCACATTAACTACAACTCGCTACTGTCTTTCTAGATCCACTCCATCACACTCCTGGCCTTGTGACACGGTTCATTATCTTGCTGAAAATCCCACTGTTGTTAAGAAACACGAAAGGCTGTACGTGGTCTGCAACAGGGTGTACGATACATATTGGCCGTCTTAGTAGCTAGCATGAGCTTCACTGGACCCATGTGAATGTTTGCGAGAGCATAACTCAGCCGCAGCCAGTTTGTCTCCATCCCGCAATACAGATATCAAGGAACTGTTTTCCTGGAAGACGACGGATTCGCAGCCTCCCAGTTGCATGATGAAGGAAGTATCGCAATTCATCATGATGATGAAGGTATCGGGATTCATTAGATCACGAAACAGTGGCTTGATGTTCTCCCTGTCGCCATTACTTTTCTCTGGGACAGAATTTCAATAACCCATGTGAGTCTATTGTTATACCGTGTGAAAGCATGTGAGCGGTTTCGAAATATTTGCGCATTCATGTAACTGAGGCGGAGGGTGGGTACAGTGGTACAAGTCCGTTAGTGTCCTAATCGAATGTGGGAAAACCGCTGAAATTCACACGCAAGCGGGATGACACACCGTCGTTAATCCAACGGGCAGAATCGATCCAGGACCAGCGCTCCTTGAATCTCGGAAGCGACGTACTAATGCACGCGACTATCTGGGCGGGTCAAAGTATGGAGTTGGTTTGGACAGGGGGACCAAACTACCTAGGTCATCAGTTCCCTGGTGGGGAGGGGAAGGAGTGAGGATAGTTAAGGAGAGGAAGGGAAAGGAAATGCAGTTCAGGCAGGAGAGAAGGAAGAAAGACTGCATTATTTTGGGGCCCCTTGCTCTCTACGCACGTTCTCACGAAAGATCCGTGAGCTCCGGGGGCTGGGTGGGGGGGGGGGGGAGAATATGGAGTATAAATGTTATAATATCGAACGCTCACAATACAAATGTCTGCATTTAGGTACAAATCATCTGTGTTTAACTTTCATTGTATAATTTTTTCGTGTACTAGCTAAACCCGGCCACGCTTCACTGTGTCTCACTCTCATATGAAGTTATTAGAAAAGGAAATACTGTAACTCATGTGAACATAGCCTCCACGAGAGAATGCTTCAATCATTACAATATCGTTCATTAGGCTACTGTGGCTATGTAAAACGAAAGTTATATAAAAAAAATATAGTTTATTTTAAACCCATAAGATAGATTACATTTTTTGTCGTTCGTTTTCTCCACTAACATACAAATCAGATTACCGACTTTGGACCATGTGACGTATAATAATTATTCACCTTAGTAAAAAGCTATTGTTTTCTACATTCTTTCCATCTATTTCCCATCCGCTATATCTATCTCCTGATTCCCCACTATCTACCTTTTCATCCTCTCCCTATGTAATCCCCAGCCTCTGTTCCTCACTCCCATTCCTTCCACCCATCTTCCATCTTCTCCTCCATCTATCTCAATGCTCGTATCGTCTTTCGCTCGTCGAACCTTTATAAAGTGAAAAAATTAAAAATTAGGGAATTTATTCAAATTATGTTATCTGCTGGAAACGATCACAAAGTTACTGTTTCGTAAAATTAAATGAAATAACGACGCCCATAAACAACGTTTTGTTCAAAATTCGTTTCTATGGTACTTTGATTTCCGCTGCTAAAATCATGATCGATCTTAACCATTAAACATGAACGTATCTAAAATGCGGTCGGCCGCGGTGGCCGAGGGGACTGAGGCGCTTCAGTCAAGGTCTGCCCGGCCACTACGGTCGGGGGTTCGAATCCCCCATCGGGCATGGATATTTGTGCCGTCCATAGTGTAAGTTAGTTCGTAAGTAGTTTGTTAGTTTAGGGGCTGATGACCCCGCAGTTAAGTCCCATAAGCTATAAAAACATTTGAACATTTTTTTCTAAAATGCGTTTCCACGAAAAGCTGTTACTTTAGTGTCGCATTTTTACCATAGCACCTGACCGATACGCAAGGCAGAAGTTGGTACCACTTCAACTTTCGACGCTCTCTTATTTGGCAGCTAGAGAATTTAAAGCGCGATCAGAGCTATAAATATAAAAAGATCTGCTTCCTTTTGCCTCTCTTAATGGCAACGTATACACATCATTTTCGTTTTGCACGCATCTGTGGCAAAACGCCTTTTGATTTGTGTAGCTAAGTTCCATTGGCCTCCTTTTATAATTATAATCGAAAATCGATGCGTCATTTTTCATGTTGATGTATTTGTATAATGATTTCGGTAAAATTTCACTTGCGGCAGTGGCTGATATAACCAAAATTTTTTGACTGTTCTTTGAAAACTCAGTGACATACCATGAGGCTAATAATCTTCCGTGTTTACCATGAAATATTACATTAGCACCGAAAGCTGCAGCTGCCGTAAGTAAAATCAAACCTTCATTTCCAAGTAATTCTACCATGGTAACAGTAATTTTTTTTTTTTTTTTTTTTTTTTTTTTTTTTTTTTTTTTTTTTGTCGGCAGGGATTTAGAAGCAGACATTCGATATATATCGTTAGAGTCCCGGCTACTTAAATTGCAAAAATAATTTGAAAGCATATGGTTCCTGAGCATTACTCGGGAATGTAAACACAGTGGTAATTCGAAGGAGATTCTTATCAGACTTAATATTTTGAACGAATCGGTTTTTGAGCATAAAATAACCACTTAATGCAGTTCCTGCGTTGTCGTTAATATGTTCTTGTATGAACCACTGTCAATAGCTCAATCATCCTTGTAAACTGAACATTTCTTTGCCAACGGTTGTTATTTGGCACTCGAGGAGCCGGTACGGTTATCGTGCATCAATTCGTTGAGCAGCACGGTCGTCCTCCCAGTCGTCCGACTTAGTAAGCGACTTTGTTAGCGGCTTCGCTCCGCTCCGCTTGGTAATACTCAGTATATAACAAGGAACATTGCATAGATCACCTTCGAGAGAGACCAGAACAGCTTGCAACGCGTAATATCTATAATCAAAAGGCAAGGTTCCGACCGACTGACTGATTAAATGAATGACTCGTCATCGCCCAGCAAAAACCATTGATGATAAAAACTTAAAATTTACAGAGGGCGTTCATTTTACACCGTTGGCGTCGTTTAAGAAGGGATTTTTTATATTCCGTCCCTAAGGGGGTGAAACAGGGGACGTAAAGATTTTAAAAAAATGCTGCTATTAAGTCGGTTTTGAAGCCTGAACTACAAAAGTTGGTATTTGGAGCCTTGGTTACAGTTAAAAAAGTACGTGTATGTCTCCCCTCCTCCTCTTCGTTATTGCCTACCCTTCTGTATCTCGTCTTAGAAATCTAAATGAGAACCATGTTTAGTCTTACGTTCAAGATCTAATATCTTCGAAAGTTCTTGACGGAATGCTTTGAAATACTGATACAACGTACTACTGGAAATGCTCAAATGTTTGTAATTCTATCGGACCAAACTGCGTGGTCATCAGTCCGTAGCTTACAAACTACTTAAACCTAGGTAAACTAACCTAAGGACGACACACACACCCATGCCCCAGGGAGGACTCGAACCTCCACGGCGAGCAACCGCGCGCTCCGCAGCGAGACGCTTTAGACCACTCGGCTACTCCACCGCGGCTACTACTGGATTACACGCATGTTTTTATATACCTATTTTTTAAATATATACGAATTTATATAAATTTTACAATGTGGAAAAGTTGTTGCTAAAAATCGCAAAAGTGTCATATGTGTAATATATTAAATAAATATGTCTCTAAAAACCTTCCTGTGTTACAGTGCAACGTTGTGACAAATTTATAGAGCTCAATCGGTGAAGAACTTTTTGAGATTTTTCCAACACACAGAAATCAACACAACATTTTTATATAGAGAGAGAACACACGCTAACGAAATATTGGTCAATACGACTAGAAACATCGGCACGTCTGCGTCGCATACACGATTTAAACCGTGCGCCGAAATACGTATAGGTAATATAAGTACATTTATCAAACATACTTATGTGTAGACATATTATACTAACATATCAAAGATATATATGCATGAACATAATATACTATAACTGTGTAACATATGAATGCAATGAATTGTACACACACACACACTGACTCCCATCCCATGTGGCTATGGCTCCCCCTTATTTCATGTCAGTGTTTTGCTGGTGAATCAGTGTCCGGGGTGATTTGGGAAGGGTCCTTTCCCACGACCGAATAGGGTTCTTTTTTGCTGTGTGGTGAGCACGAGAGTGAGCAAAGAGGCCCAGACGCACGCAGAGGAATAGAGAAGCTACAACACTAGGCTCTATCACGTAGCCACCCTTATTATTTTCCACATTAATACATCCTGATTATTATTGTTTGGTTAACATAAAAATCGCTATAGAAACATGCTAGTTTTTAACTTATAAATGTAAGGCATAAGATTTTATATGAAACAAAGCAGTTTCCTGATATCGATCGAACGTTCAGTGAAATAACACCGATTATGTGTTTTTCATTTAGAGCCCTCAATAAATGAAAATCAGGTTATATTACATCGGTGACGGAATGACCGCCTGCAGGCGCTGCTTGCTTTGTGTGAGCGTTGGCACATTACGCTGGATCGGAGATTATTACAGGCGCCACGATCTTTGCCCTTGTAATCTGAATGGTGCGTCATGTTTGTAAACCGAATAAACAGAACCAGCTGACAGACGGCCCACTTTGTTAGACAGAAGTGCTAAACGCAGTTGACCAGGAAAATAATTCCAACAATTACGTCTTATCATAGTGTAAAAGTGATTTTTTGCAGTCTCGAAATTACCATCAACTGTTTGGTCATACTTCCAACCACTTTTGTCTTTTAACACCGAATGATTATGAACACGCAATGAAGAAAACATTAATAAAATTCAAAACAGCTAAAGTGCAGGTGCGGCGAAGGCAATACCAATGTTGAAAGTGGTCTTACCGTAATTTTAGAAGTCCCGCAATTCTATAATGGAACGAATAGCCTCGTTATTTATAATCTATAATAAGTCATGGTTACAAAATTTGCACACGAATTATTTACGAAGGAATGGAAAAGCTGACCTAAGAGAAGATCAGCAGGGGTAAGCTATACGGAACAGAAAATTATTTATTAACTTGTACATCAACCAAACAGCAGTTATTAGAGTTGAATGGCATGAAAGGGAGCAGTGGTTGGGATGGGAGTAAGACAGGCTTGTAACCTTTCTCCAATGTTATTCAATTTGTTCAAATGTTTGTATAGTCTATGGGACTTAACTACGGGGTCATCAGTCCCTAAACTTACAAACTACTTATGAACCACTTACGAACTAGGACGGCACAAATATCCATGCCGGAGGGAGGATTCGAACCCCCGATCTAGTGGCCGTGCAGACCGTGACTGGAGAGCCTCAGTCTCCTCTGCCACCGCGGCCGGCTATTCAATTTGTACATCGAGAAAGGTATAAAGGAAAGCAAGGAGAAATTTGGAGAAGGAATTAAAGTTCAGGGTGAAGAAAAAAAAAACATTGCGTTTTTCCGATGACGTAATTCCGTCAGAGACAGCAAAGAACCTGGAAGAGCAGTTGAACGGAATGGAAAAGCGTGTTTAAAAGAGCATATAAGATGAACATTAACAAGAGCAAAACGAGGGTAATGGAATTCAGTCTAATAAAATCAAGTTATGCTGAAGGAATTAGATGCCGGCCGCGGTAGCCGAGCTGTCTGCGGCGCGCCAGTCACGTTCAGCACGGCCTCTACGGTCGGGGGTTCGAATCCCCCCTCGGGCATGGATATTTGTGCCGTCCGTAGTATTAGCTAGTTCATAAGTAGTTTGTAAGTTTAGGGACTGATGAACCCGTAGTTAAGTCCTATAAGCTCTACATTTGAAGGAATTAGATTAGGCAACGAAACAATAAAGGTGGTAGATGAGTTTTGTTATTTGGGCAGTAAAATAACGTATGATGGACGCAGTACAGAGGATATAAAATGCAGATTGCCATTGCGAAAAAAGCGTTTAGAAAAAGAAAAACTTACTAACATATAATATTCATTTAAGCGTTAGGAAGTCTTTTCTGGAGGCTTTTGTGTGGAGTGTTGCGTTGTACGGTAGTGAAACATGGACGATAAATAGTCCAGACAGGAAGAGGATTGATGCTTTTGAAAAGTGGTGCCAAAGAAAAATGCTGAAGATTAGATGGGTAGATAGCATAACTAATGAAGAGCTACTGAACGGAATTGGAGAGAATGGATAGATTGGTAGGACACATTCGTAGACATCATGGAATCGTAAATTTACCATTGGAGGGGAGTGTTGAAGGTAAAAATCGCAGAGGGAGACGAATACAGTAAGCAGATACAATTGGATGTAGGATGACGCTCTTACGAAGAGATGAAGCGGCTTGCTCAGGGTAGAATAAGGTGGAGAGGTGCATGAAACCAGTCTTCGAACTGAAGACCGCAACAACATACGCAGCCAGTCATAGAAGGACGATCAGTCCAACATGGATTCCAAATGACGGTGTAAGGCATCATTTTTCAAATTGCCGGAATTGAAAGAAGTGATTAGTGACGGTTAAGGACTGATCGCGAAAGGTAATATCAAGTCAAGATATCTTCATTTATTTCAAAAATGCTCAAATAGAAAGGGGAGTCACTTTAGATAATCTGGAGCACTTCTTTGTGCGTAGAAGTCAATTTAATATGTGAATGAAGTGGAGAAACTGCGCAGCTGGCGTCCATAATGTAACACTCTGAAGGAAGAATCCAAATCAGATGAAATTTGAAGCAGATGCGTTTGCGACGAAGGGAAATGAACATAACTAGCTTTTCAGCGCAGGGACACATCACGGGCAGCAGTAGCGCCTCACGCAAGCGCTATGTAAAAGGGGAAGACACGGCCGGCGCATCTCAAGCACGTTTCGGAGTTCGACACAGGAAAAATAGCTTCCTTTATCGAATGCGAATATACATAGTTGTGTTAGACGTAACCAAGGAACTGCGATGCAGATCTATGATCGCTGTTTGTTTGGACCGACGGGACCGGATGCATCCACCTCGTTGCACCACTATACCTGATGACAGGCAGGTATAATGGACTTCAAGCGAAACTGAAAAAAGAAGTACCAAAATTAATTTTCACGCATTGTTATACGCATGTTTTGAATCTAGTATTGGTAGGTGCCAAGTCAAGCTGCACTGAAGCAAAACATTTGTTTGGGCTCTTGGAGTCTACCAGTGTCTTTATTCACGAGTCATTTAAACGCACATCTTTATGGGTGAAAAAATTTCTGAAATAACAGCTGGTCAAGACAAACTCAGAAGATTGCAGAACATCGGAAAAACGAGAAGGTGGACTAAAGACACAGCCTTGACCACTACTCTTGAGAAAACTCGGTACGTCACGTTGATAAAAACTTTGAGTGCCATATCTTCGAGCGTGGAGTTCGAGGCAAAGGTTTCGTTTCAAGCGAAAGCATTGATGGATTCCATTTTGAAATTTGAATCAATCCTGACAGCCTTTGTATTCAAGAAAATTTTTGACCTATCAACGCCAGTAAGCCAATATCTCCAAACTCCTACATTAGATTATCTTAAAGCTTGGGGGCTTATAAGAAGTTGGAGATAAATTTGCGGAAACTGTTAGATAATTTTAAAGACGTATTCAACGCTGCAACTTCGACTGCATCCTAAGTTCAAGCATTAACGGAAGCCGAAAATATTGATATCGATATACAGACTACGCTGCCATTACGGAGAATATCTAAAATACCAAAACAAGATGATGAGTCATGCCAAGATCAAATGTTCAAATGTTTGTATAGCTTATGGGACTTAACTACGGGGTCATCAGTCCCTAAACTTACAAACTACTTATGAACTAGCTAACACTAAGGACGGCACAAATATCCATGCCCGAGGGGGGATTCGAACCCCCGACCGTAGTGGCCGTGCGGACCGTGACTGGAGCGCCTCAGTCCCCTCGGCCACCGCGGCCGGCTCATGCCACGACGAAGTGGGTTTGTTGTCTGTGTAATCAAAGAGACTCTACTGTATTTCTGTCTACAAATTCATTATTAACACAGCTTTACCAAAAATAGAAACAAAATTCAATTGCAACAAACATTAAATAAGGTTGCTGCTTGTTTGAAACCAAAAAACTTCAATGAAATTAAGAAAAATAGGATTCCTAATGATTCATTGAAGTCTCTCGCATCAATTTCAAATGTCGACAGAGAAGTGCTGTCAACAGAATTAGAATCTTTTGCAAAAAGTTTTAATGAACACGTTCCATATAGGGAGCAAGTCGTGAACAGCTCAAATTCTCAGAGTGAGGAAGGAGACGATGAATTTTAAGATTTCTTACACTATAGTGCAAAGGACGCCATTTGTTTTTCCCGAAGTGGTTTGGACGCCTGCCAAAGTTGCATACCATGTGCATGTAAACTTCTGTCGCAATATAATGTACACAACAGTAAATTCTTCAACTTATATGTTGCCTATTGTGTAATTCTCACAATTTCGTTCACTTATGTGACTTGTGAGAGACGGTTTTCTGCACTGAAGCGCACCAAGACGATACTTTACTTTATTCACGAGTCATTTAAGCGCACATCTTTATGGGTGAAAAAATTTCTGAAATAGCAGCTGGGGAGTAGACGCAGACACCACAGCAAGGCGCCATAGAGCGCACGGCTAACCCGCGCAGCTGTTATTTCAGAGATATTTCTGATGAAAACTTTAAGTGGGACACCCGTTATATTGTTCAGTCCAGAATGGATACTGTCTGAACACAAATGTTTTACTCCTACTTCTTTGCACAGGGCCGCAGTAAATTTTATGGGGTAGGGGGAACCAAACAATAAAAACTGTAAATTATGATGTATATTCTAACTTGTAAAGCATTACAACACAATTTTGGGGGGAGGGGTTAATTGATTCCCTTCATCCCTTCCCCTCCCCCCGCTTGGCTACGGTCCTGCACCTTCAGGGTCATCTTGGTGGCAGTCACCATATCTTCTGTTTCGCGGCCATTATTTCACTTTCCTAGAGCATCATTTTTAGTGTTCTTGCTACTCCATCACCCGGGATGTGATGCTGAGTGGTGACTCTGACGTTCTTTGTTTGCTATATGTTGTTGTGGTCTTCAGTCGGCAGACTGGTTTGATGCAGCTCTCCACGCTACCCTGTCCCGTGCAAGTCTCTTCATCTGAGAATACGTTCGGCAACCTGCATCCTTTTGAATCTGCTTACTGTATTCGTCCCTCGGTCTCCCTCTACAATTTTTACCCCACACGCTTCCTTCTAAAGCTAAGTTGACAATTCCTTGATGTCTCAGAATGTGTCCAACCAATCTATCTCTTCTTTTAGTCAGGATATGCCAGAAATTCCTTTTCTCCCCGATTCGGTTAAGCACCTCCTAATTAGTTACGTGATCTACCCATCTAATTTTCATCATTCGACTGTAGCACCACATTTCAAAAGCTTCTATCATCTTTTTATCTGAACTCCTTATCGTCCACGTTTCACTCCCATACAATGCTACACTCCAGACAAATGCTTTCAAAAAGGACTTCTTAACATTTAAATTAATATTGGACGTGAATAAGTTTCGCTTCTTTAGAAACGCTTTTCTTTCCAAAGCCACTCTGCATTTTATATCTTCTTTATATATTTTCAGGAAATTATTAATGAAAATATTTCTTTCCATTCTACTCTTCCCTAATCAATGAAAAAATATATTACTGTCCTAGCTTACGTTTAAATTTCGCCATTGAAATTTCCTTTAACAATACACTTTTAAATTATATTTCATAATACAACGTTCAGAATGTTCAAATGTTAGTAAAGCTATAGGACCAAACTGCTGTGGTCATTGGCTCCTAGAGTTTCAAAGTACTTGAATTATCTTACGCTAAGGGCAACACACACTCCCATGCCCGAGGGAGGACTCGAAGCCCCGACGGGGAGCAGCCACGCACTCCGCAGTAAGGCGGCTTAGAGCACACGGACATTCTCCCGTAGCTAATAGAAATTACCCCTGAGCGTGATACTTGTTTCGAGAACAGTACCGGCGACGAAACAGCACTCGATGAGTGAGAGATAATGATCGAGTCCTATCCAAACAACAACCGTAATACGCAGTTTAAGGCATAATGTGGTGTCTCTTTATTTGTACGTGAAGCTTCTGCATGGTTTGCCTCTGTAGTCTCGTAATAGTACTTCGATTTATGTATCATAATTAATTGCGGCAACTATTTTAGCAAAGATCTTACACACACACACACACACACACACACACACACACACACACAGAGAGAGAGAGAGAGAGAGAGAGAGAGAGAGAGAGAGAGAGAGAGAGAGAGAGACAGACAGACAGACAGACAGATCCACTGGAAATGATAGCTGCTGAAAGAATGTTTTCAACATACTTCCATTCATGATGTAGCCTTGCAGCTACGCTAAAGCTTGTTATATTGCTACGTCCTAAGTACCAATTTACGTGTCCAACAACACTATCAAAACATCATGTATTAAGACCAGTGGGTATCAGGAACGAGAAATACCTATCCAATAAAATCCTACAACTCAGCACTTCAAAATACCTTTTTGTGGAACCCTGCAAAGCATTTAGTTTATTCATTTCTTGTGGATGCTCTAGAAAACTCATACATTATCCACTTCATCAAATTCAATTCTTCGCTAAACGTGTAGATATCGTGCACCCAACAATATATATTAAGTCACATTATGTTTAAAGCATTTGATAACCATTGCCGACAGGAATCAAGCCTGAAAAGAGACAAGGAGGAGTGGAAGAATGCAACTCGACACTGAATAGTGGCTTATGAACTGTGGAGAGCGATACGTCAGTTAAAGCTGTTGTTAGTTAAAACTACAATCCAGTCTTCATTCTTGCTGAAGCCCTGAAAATGACCACACAGTTTGCAAAACCTAAAGAAGAAGTAAAGGTAGGACAGAAACCAAAGCGTTGCATAGACGCCCAGAAATTTGTTTTGAAAAAAAAAAAATGCTGATTGTTAGCTAAACACTATAAACAAAATACCCACGAAATATAAACCGATTATAGATATGTTAGCTACGATTGTGTCAATATAATCTAACCTAAGCACACATAACCTATATGTATACTAGTTTTCATACAATAATACGTCGCACAGAAATGCAATGTAAAAAATTTAGATGGTTTGACTTAGGATAATTCCCTTCTAATAACTCTACCTGATGTAGAGAATAATTTCTTGTCGCTAAATCGCAAGAGTTCGATGACATATGCCCCCTCTAATCCTCGATATCGCTAGTAACCAGCAGTCAACAACACACTAAAAGACAACAGAGAACCATCTGCTGCACGATATTTTCTAGTATAGTTCTATGGTTCTAAAAGTTTTGTGACTGAATTTACGAACTAGGTAACTGTTGCTCATTTGCACAACTGGCTCATGATTAGTATTTAGCTAATGCCTCGGAAAACTGTAATGGAAACGCAAAAATATTAGAACAACGTTCTCATCGTATGCATGTTCATCAAAAAGTTTAAGGGACTAATTGGATATATTGGGCACATTAAACATAACTTTGGATATATAATTAAACATGGATCTTGAGACATACATGCAAACACAATCACTTTTTTTGTGTTATTCCAGATCTGGAATTGAAAATTCACAAATTAAACTATTATTAGGTACTGTCTGTTATACCCTGTTCTATGATTTGTGGAGTCAAGTATGTAAGAAAATCAACAAAATGAATTCCAATTTGAAACTATCCGAAACTGCAGAATAAAAACGTGACTACACCAACTCTCGCACAAGCTCATATCAGGCTACTCGTCCTCACACGAGCAGCTATTGAAAACAACGACAAAAAAATGGGAAAAAATATGAATAGGGGAATCCGTAAGCTGAAACACGACAGTGGGGAAAGAATAGCCGTCTCATATAAAATAACCCCTAGGGTTAGCAGTTTGCAGTTTCCCTTTTTTTCTCAAAGTTAAATGTGTTTCACTTGACTTGGCTGTACTCCAGAAAGGCTACTTCTCTTGGTGAGCGAGCTGACCGTCCGTGATACGATGCAGAACTACCGCAGCTCGTAAAATTTCAATATGACATTCACATCAGTTCACATGTGCTGTAATATCGGAAACTGCTGCTAAATGGTTTCTTCCAACATTCAACCTTGTCAATTTATAGTTTACAGATATTTATGTTTATCTATCACAGAAAAAGAAATTACGGGTGTTTCCTTGACCGGAGCGCGTAATCATTCCCGGTTATTGGATTTAGTGAATAAATGTATTGACTGTTATATAACGCAATATCATTTTATAGCGTCAAAAATGAGTCTCCTATCAAGTTTCGCTTTTCCGAAGAAAGCACTGAAACACATCGGTGCATTTTACTCTATTGGACGAGATGCGGTCGAGTCGCCCTTGTTATTTCCGCCGGGGGCGATATGGAAATCCTAGAGAGCCAATATGCTTCCCATACTCACAAGTTCCTGTATGCAGCCCCTTTTTACGTAACTGCATCTGCAGTCGACGGCTATTGCGTATAAATTTCGAAGTCTAGAGTAGTACTATTATTAAAAAATGCAGGTACGCTAAACTTGGCCATAAGAAATGAATTTCTGCTTCAAGAGGCGGCGTCTATATAAAGGTGAAAAACAGTTTGTTGCCGAACAATCAAATCATTTACTGTGCAGAACATTCTACGAATATTTCTTATATGCTCCTTCATTCATTACAATTTACACTACATGAGCAAGTATTCGGACACTTCTATGTAATGCGGAATTGGCCACTACAAGTCGCGAAGAGGCGGACCCGTCAGTGTAAAAGGAGGCTGACAGCGTTGTGATGTCAGAAGTGAAGCAATAACAGCAAGATTGGTTGGTCAGGAGAGATGAGCAGAGCCCACAAGTTCGTTAATCGTTTAATCGTTAGTTGACGAAGTTAACTTTTTGGCTAACTTTTAAGTTAATTAAAAAAAACATTAACGGACTCTTTAACTTCCGTTACTTAAGTCCGTTAATCCTTTACTTTTGTACGCACTTCTTGTTTCCATTAGCGATAACAGTGGCGAACGAGAACGTTTCTTATGTTGCTCTTGATTAATAATACGTTCAGCGATGACGTACTAAAAAAATAAGTATTTTTCATGTTATAACTTGTGGAATATCAGCTCGCCGTAGGGAGAGGAAGGCAGGAAAAGTTCATTTTCATTACAATTTTCTCATTGAACTTTGTTGTAGCTGACAAGAACAAATTTAAATTGCATACCGCGAAGCAATCGATAATGGAGGCTGCGAGAATCGAGATATCGCTGACACACCTAATCAGGAAATTAGAATATAATTTTAATTATATTAGTTTCTCCATCTTATGCTGACTGCAATTAAATAAATATTTTACACCAGATGCGTTTCGTATTTTATTTGTAACGTACCTTCTGTGAAGATTTCTTTTTAATTTTGTCAGTCAGTCTAAGGAGACCACAGGCCAAATATGTTTAACAAGTAAATCACAGAGTCTAATGAAAATGTGGCTGGACATGAAATCAAACTATTTAACTAACGACGTGGTATTTCTTGGGTAAAATATTTTAATAGATGTTTTTATAAAATATATTACCGCAACACCTTCAAGTGCTGCAGTGGAACGAGTTCCTACGAGGAAAAGATATTTTAACTCCCAAACAGTCAGACGAGAATTTAAATATTTTAATGTTTCTTAAAGGCAATATGTATATTATGTCAAATGATATTCAGTGGAGTTACATATTGTGAGTCTTTCGTAAATTTTATTTTATTGCTCAATAATAGTTATTATTATGATGATGATAACAAACTAAGCTTTATGTATTACTAACAAGGAAAGTACTTAGGCTCGAACAAACAGAAATACACCAAAATCGTATGATAGATAATGTAATGGTCCCTTATTGCACTAGTGATACTCCCGCATCTGCAAAACTCTGCAGTCGCCCATTAGAGGCCTCTGCGTGTGCCATGCCGCATTGCACTTTGACCTGCCAGTACGCCAGTAGTGACGGTGCAGTGTGCCTCTGAAGTTGCGCTTTGTGACGTTATTCGTGTAATGAAGCGTCAGACGGGTCGGAGATTGGTAATCAACCCTGCTAATGTATTGCAATTGGTTGAGATGAAATTCCGAAGAGCCCTTCTTCGTGAATACGGTCTTGGTGTAGAAGAAGAATCATTCACATGTTTTCTGGTATCTATTATAGCGCAGAAATATGAGCATAGATTAGAAACACTATAATAAATAATAGGTAATATGCGAATGATTCATCTCCTACATCAATACTATCTACACGAAGAAGGTTTCTTCGTAACTTCACATCAACCAGTCACACTATATTAGCAGGATTGATTACCAATCGCCGACCCATCCGACACTTCACCACACAAATAACGTCACAAAACACAACTTCAGAGGCACAATGCACCGTCACTACTGGCGTACCGGCAGGTCAAAGTGCAATGCGGCATGGCACACGCAGAGGCCTTAATGAGCGACTGCAGAGTTTTGCAGATGCGGGAGTATCACTAGTGTAATAAGAGACCTTTACATTATCTATCATACGATTTTGGTGTATTTCTGTTTATTCGAGCCTAAGTACTTTCCTTGTAAGACACTATGTCCTGGCGGCGAGCATAAACAAATAACGAAACTTTAATTATGTGCAAGAAGACTAATCATCTCACAGAACACACCACTTTTCCGCCAATCGACTTTAGCGAAGGCGGTTTTGCAACTTTACAACGTGGTATGTGATTAGTCCTCATTTCAATTTTTTTTTTTTTTTTTTTTTTTTTTTTTTTTTTTTTTTTTAACGCTCGCAGCCAAGTGCCAGGAGAGAGTGTCCGAATAAAACTAGTATTTATATATACTCCAAGTCCTGCTTAAAAGTTGCCCAACCAAAACATTTTTTATATCAGATAGGGTAGTACATTTTATTTAATTGCTCTCTTCAATAATACAACAACCGCAAATATATAAATTTGGAGACTGAAGGCGAGTTTTCACGGATGCACAGTAGTTTTACGAGTTAACGATTAACGTTAACTTCCGTTAAATTGTCCATAAAGTAACGCTTTAACGTTTAACGAAGTTAACTTTTTTAGTAACGGATTAATGATTAACGAAGATAAATTTTTGATTAACGGTGCCCAACTCTGGAGATGAGTGACCACGAAAGTAGACTAATCACTGAATGTCATCTGAGTAACGATTTATCAGGGACATTTTAGATCTTTTAACTGCCCGTAGCGACTGTTGGTAGTCTAACAGAAAAGTGGATAGTGAAGAAAAGTCCAGCCAGACCGCATGTACTTCCGAACAGGGACCACAGCGTATTGCAAAGGGCACTTGTAAATAAATAAATAAATCGTGGTGAGCTACAGAGTGGTACCAGCAGTCGAGCTATAGCAACATCTGTCATAATAGTGGTTCGATGAACCCTTGCCATGCACTTCTATGTGAGTTGCAGAGTATTTATGTAGATGCATTCATGATCTATGGAACAACCACTAATTTAACCTAATATAATTTGAAAGGAAGAAATGGAGGATGGAGTTTGGAAGGGATAGAGAGAGAGAGAGAGAGAGAGAGAGAGAGAGAGAGAGAGAGAGAGAGAGAGAGAGAGAAAGAGAATGAGAGAGAGGGGGAGGGAGGGAGAGAGAGAGAAAGAAAGACTGCAATTGGCTTTCTCGCAGAGGTCAGCAAAATGCCACCTGAGATGCGAAAGCTGCTTGCCAGTGACGTACGGTGCGCCTAACAATAATCGAAGGTTAAAAACCAAGGAAATGAGTAGAATAAGATGTCACGGAGTATAGTTCTGGTTAGTGTCTGTGTATGATGCGTGTACCTTTTAAATACAGTGAAAAATGGAACGGTAGACTTTACTCGACACAGAGTTCACAAGACTCAAGAGTTATTTTCAGATGGACAAGTTTCTAGTAAGAAATCAACATCGGCATAGTGAAAGACATTGTGCTGACATAATTATAAAGTGAAACTTCAGAAAATGTAAGCCGCGGCGGGTTAGCCGTGCGCACTGGGGTGCCGTGCTGCGGTGCGCGCGGCCGATCGCCGTCGGGGGTTCGAGTCCCTCCTCGGGCATGTGTGTGTGTGTGTGTGTGTGTGTGTGTGTGTGTGAGTGTGTGTGTGTGTTGACCTTAGGTTAGTTTACCTTAGTTTAAGTAGTTTGTAAGCTACGGACTAATAACCACGCAGTTGAGTCCGATAGATTTACAAACATTGCATTGAAAGCCTCTCTGTCCGAAAGTGAGGCATATACCTGTGAAGTTCTACACACAACTGCTTACCAAGCGATTTTTAAAAAATAGTCGTCACCGGCAACTGAAATGTTATAAGCTTAAAAGTCTGTACTTTCACCTTTCCCATTCGTTTCTTCAGACAAAAATTATTTAGAAGTGAATAACATACGTTGTTAACTACGGTACATAGCAGGTAATGATTTCATATCTCTTTGCACACGTAGGTTGTTTGAACGGAAGAAAGATTAGAGTTTCACGTCGCGTCGACAAAAATGTTCAAATGTTTGTAAATCTATCGGACCAAACTGTGTGGTTATCAGTCCGTAGCTTACAAACTACTTACACTAAAGTAAACTAACCTAAGGACAACACACACACCCATGCCCCGTGGAGGACTCGAACCTCCGACGGCGAGCAACCGCGCGCTCCGAATCGAGGAGCCTTAGACCGCTCGGCTACTCCACCGCGGCTCGCGTCGACAACGAGTTCATTGAAGTCGGAGCACAAACTCGGAATATTTTTGGTTAAGGATGAGGAAGGAAATCGTCCGTGCCCATTGGAAAGAACTATCCCGGCATTTACCTTGAGCGATTTAGGAAAATCACGGAAAACTTAAATTTCGATGGCTGGTGTCGGATTTGAACCACCGTCCTCTAGAATGCGACTCCAGTGTCTTACCACGACACCACCTCGATCGCTGCCAACAACACGATACACCATGTCATAATGTTATTACTTTATTAAAACGAAATTTCAGTTATCAGGTTACTTCAGAGAAGCCAAGGTTGATGGCATGGGGGTTCCGGACTAAACGCCAGAATATTTTTTCCATTGTTTCGGAGAGGGGATGGTAGCATTCTTAGCAAACAACAAAATGTCGAAGAAATGACTGGAAAATATTAACTAATGAGACAAAACATTACGAAAAATTCCTACCTCAGGCGTTTGTGGTTTGGTAGTCTACGTGACAAGGAAGCTTAGTGCGTTGGGTTAGGGTAATGAGTATCATCGGTAATAAAAATTAAAAACAAACCTAAGAAAATTCTTAACAGAAGGAAGCGACATCATCACAGCACAACTGAGTGAAGGAGAAGTAAGTAACGGATCGCAAAACAGAAGACAAAAATAAAGTACGAAACTGGAACCAAGAGATCGCGTATAGATTCCGTTTCGGTATACGAAAATTTTCTGCCTGCCTTTCATTAAGTCTTCATCTTTACGACGTAACCTTTCACCGGGAATGGCACGTGTTCAGGGTTCCACCTTAAGATGTAGGCTCTGTTTCCCAGGTCGGATAACTGGGGCAGATTAGGGAAACGAAAGTCACCCAACTAGCGAAGTTCACAGACTTACCCCGAGCATTGAGCCACGCGAAATTATTGTGCCACAGGAATGAATACCGCCTTATATCCACCGACAGAGGAGCCTTGGCCAAAGGGAAGATTGTTATAGCCGTGTGATTGAAGCCTAGTATCTCAGAAAAGAAGATCTACTTGTCTTTTAGCGTGCTACGGTTGTGGGCGCCTATGGAAAGAGTTTTAAAAACGATGAAACCAGTAGTACACGAAGAGGTGGAGGTCTTCCATGCATAATGCATGTTGGAGGTAAGTGCATTCTGTACAACAGGATAAGTGGCGATCTGGGGTTCATATGACTCTAAGAGTCAATATGCTAGTGCGTGTGTATATCAATTGTTTGTACTATGGTTATCAGTCCCTAGGTTTACAAACTGCTACTAAGGACAACATACACACCCATGCCCCGAGGAAACGTCTCCGCAGTCCCTGACATAGCGCCTAGAACCGCTCGGCCATTCCGCTGATGCAGGTATGAGTGTTTCGGAGCGTAATCATTCAGCACACACTGGGATACGCAGCCGACGACCCGTACGTGTTCACACGTTGACCCACTGACAACGTCAGTTACGAATGATGTGAGCACGGGATCAATGAAAACTTGACGCGTGGTCAGTCGAGCCATGTTTGTTGTTACATCAGGTTCACGGTCGTGTCCGACTACTCCATCATTCAGACGAATGGCTCCTCGAAATACTCTTAGGTGACAAACGTCATGGGATGGCAATACGCAGAGTCACAGACATTGGTAGCATCGAGTACACAAATAGGTTTCACGTGTGATTAGTGTCGCACGGCGCGGATGAACAATTCTGACATTCTTAGGGCCTTCGCTTAATGACCGATAGCAGCGACGTTTGCGTGGAGTTTTCAGTGCTAACAGACAAGCAACACTGCGAGAAATAACTGCAGAAATCTATGTGGGCTGTACGAAGAACGTAATTCTTACGACAGAACAGAGCAGTTTGGCGTTGTTGATTTATGGCCGTTAGACCCCAACTGGGGTAGTTTTTAGCCTGCCTGGTGCAACTCTTTTTAGCTGACGCCATTTCGGCGACATTGTGTGTCAATGATGATTAGGACGACATAACACAAGGAGACCACATAGGTATCGGATTTTGGAATTTTGTGGTTCGTGAAGTTCAGAACTCAGATAACAAACAGCCAAAGACATTTGACGCAACTCTCAAAAATTCTCGAGAAAATCGACTTTGAAGTAAGGGTAAGGGTAAGAGCCAATCATTAAAAAAAAAAAAAAAAAAAAAAAAAAAAAAAAAAAAAAAAAAAAAAACACAAAAAATCGCAGCATCTGTCGTTGCAAGTCAGGTGGTAGCGTTCTGGTCTTACAACCCTAGGGTCGGTAGTTCGAATCCTCATGACAGATTTTTAAATTTTTTCGTTGTGTTGGAATACTTACACAGTTTTAATATATAATAGTAATTTTTACGATAAGTGCACGTATTTTTGTTTATTCCTAATTTTCTATATTTCATAGAAGGTTGTTAATAAAATGTTAAAAAGCTTAAGGGACTTAACTACGGGGTCATCAGTCCCTAAACGTACAAACTACTTATGAACTACCTTATACTAAAGACAGAACAAACATCCCTGCCCCAGGGGGGATTCGAACCCCCGACGGCGGACGGCCGCGCGCACCGCAACACGGCGCTCCAGTACGCGCGGCTAATCCGCCGCGGCGGTTGTTAATATATAAGTTACCTTTTTTACAGTATTGGCTTCACTATTAGTTGACCACAGTAGTCTTTGATGTTCATTTTGTGAAGAGCTACGACGCAGGTTTTGGAAAGACATGTCCATAGCTACTAACGGCTTTCCAAGGAGCTAACCAACTCAACCATCGTTTTACGTGACGTTAAGTTTTTCGGCTCGTCTACATACACATAAACAAAAACTGACACAACCTGTGGAATTAGAGATCCCAAAAGTTTTATTTAACTTTTATATACCTGTTATAGTGGGATTGGAACCACCATCTCTATGCATGTGAGGCCATACTCCTACCACCTGAGCTACACCGACAGATGCTGCAAGTGTTTTAGTTATCGGTACTTACGTGTACTTTGCAAAACTTCAAAGTCGTTTTTTTCGAGAATTTTTGAGAGTTGCGTCGAATGGCTTTGGCTGATTGTAATTCAAGTTCTGCATGTCACGTACCATAAATACAAAGTTTGATTAAAGGTTTCCTAACTCGCGTGCTGGCTTAACTCCCCTAGACTTCTACTTGGATGGTCAAGAGCACACGCAAACCGAGCGAGGTGGCACAGTGGTTAATACATTGAAACCGCATCGGACGAACGATGATTTATATCCATGTCCAGCCATTCACATTTAGGTTTTCGTGATTTCCCTAAATCGTTCAAATAAACGCCAGAATTTAAAAGGGCTCGGCTGATTTTCGTCCAAATTCTTGAAACAATCCGAATTAGTGCTTAAATGAGAAAAATATCTTAGAATTTGGGACGCGCAGTTGACCGATGATGACAGATTGTAGGTAACAGTGGGTCAGTGAGATGCACAGTACCGCACGGAATGGCTGCGTGGTCTAAGGCGTCATGCCACAGACTGCGAAGCCGTTCTCGCCGGAGGTTTGAGTCCTCCCTCGGGCTCGTGTGTGTGTGTGTGTGTATGTGTTTGTGTGTGTGTGTTGTCCTTAATGTAAATTAGTTTCAGTAGTTTGTACGTCTAGATACTTATGGCCATAGCCGTTTGATCCAATAGGTTTGCAAACATTTGAACATTTGAGATGGGCAATTCACGAAGGGAGTTTTCAAGAAACGGAGACTTCCCGCCGTTTCAGTCTTAGCCTCGACTTCTTCTGGTTGAATGATGACCGAGAGTTTCAAACTGTCGGCCTCCGTCGTTTTTCGAATCCTATAAGAAAATGTGCCCTAATTTCGGATACATTTATTTATATTTCAAATTACGAGTAAGCTAAATAGTAGCTTTGAAAAATTCTTCTGAATATTTACTCAGTCAGACAAGACTAAGAATTAAAATGTATAATTTTTACCTTTGGAAAATATGCTCACAATTTCGGGTTTTGTGTGTTTCTAAATTCATTTGAATTTAATGAATTGATAACACAGCTTTCATTCGCACCACATGTTCCAAAAGTATAGAGTTCTGCGTAGAAAATCTAAGAAAACGTTCATCTTAAGCACAATACAAAAATAACTGTGGAGAAGAAACGTTCACGATGTTGTCAGAAAAGTCACAATGGAACATAAGAATAACCTTCGCTCCTGGTTCTCGGAACGAGCTACAGACTGGAGTACCAAGTAGCGAGATATTCCGCTACCCGGAATTATGCAACCGCCCGAAATATACGGTAACGCATCTTATTCCCTTGAAATGCTGTTTGACACACGAACGATACTGGTTATTTTTACGTTGACGGATAGTCAGAATCGGCTTCACAAATAACTTTCAACCTGTTAGCCTTATCAACAAGATACAAGCTTAAATATTTTTTTGTCAAATGAACTAGCGTTTTTTTTTATCTGTAAAGGATAATATTATTATTTCCTAATACGTGCAGCTCCTCTTCATGGGTTTGGTAAACTTGTGTGTATGTTAAAATAATGTTAGTGTTCGTAAAATTCACTACACGATGATTAGAAGAAAGGAGAAGCACCCAGAAGATATCGATAGATGCCAATGTAACTTTATACACATACTCATCATGGGACGTTATGTAAATGATTATATGTATCAAGACCCTAAAGAACTAAAGACAGAAGTTTATAACTGTAATTCAGTTCCCACAGCCAGCTTATGTCTTTAGCTCCTTTGTGTTTTAAATGATGGTAGATGAGAATCTCTGTAGAATGTTTAACGTCACCAGAGTGAATTAATGTTGTTCGTGTTACGTCTTGTTATCGGGCTTGGTGAGGTATGTTAATGGGCGTGAACAGCGTCACATGTTGAGTACTCACTCTAAAGGACTCGTTTATGCCACGTAATAGTACGAGTCGGTGTTACAGAGATTGATATAATCACCTCATTGTTGGTATCCATTTGGCTGGCTGGTCGTGTCACGTAATATCCAGATTAGTGGAACATTCAGATGAGACAGTTGTTCGATTTCAGACTTTATGTAAACGTGGGGAAAACATGCTTCTTCGTGAAGATTCCGGTGTAGGACGTCAAATCTCCACAATGAAGGATAACCACGACGGGCGACAAATATATCGTAGCCCCTTCACGTCTGTGCGTGCCAACATAAAACAAGTAATTCAATCTCTGTAGCTTTCTGTTTCGTGCCGCACCATTGTTCGGAGACTAGTAGTTGGCCGTGCGGTCTAAGACGTCTTCTCACGGATTGTGCGGCCCCTTCCATATGAGGTTCAAGTTCTTTCTCGGGAGTGGTTTTGTGTGTTAGTTAGTTTAAATAGTTCGTAAGTCTATGGACAGATGACCTCAGCAATTTGCTTCCTTATCTTTAAAAATATTTGAACATTTTTTACTAGCGGCAGTAGGATGGTAGGATGCAATGGTCAAATGCAGTTAACACTGCCTCGCAAACGGCTACTTGTGCAATGGTGCCGTGATTCGGAACCATGTCTATTGATGAATGGCATCACATTGTGTTCAGAAACGAATATTGACTATTGTCGACCAGTATGGCGGCGACCTAGGGATGAATCCCATTATTCCAGTTCTTTGAAGATGAACAGCCGTGTCACTACGGGCGCATGACGTGTGGAGGCATATGGTATGACTTCTGGTCACAGATGTTAGTGACTGTGGGAACTGTGACGGTAAACGGTGTTTCACGGACATCAGCATTCTAATGTGTTACCTGTCATGGTACTGTGTCGTGATGCAATTTTTCAGCAGGACAATGGTCATCGATGCATGACCTATATCACTGTGAAGTGTCTACGTGATACTGAGCTAGATTCATAGACCAGTAGTTCTAAAGTTTTTTACGTCATGGAGCCCCTCGCATGACTTTTTCTCCCTAACTCTATCATCGACTTTTACTAATCATTGCCCTTCCATCGTTCACCTGCTTCTGTTGCATCAGTGTTCTGCGTGATGATGAAGATACAACATTACTTAAATATACAATATACTAGATATAAATAAAACGTTCATTTTGGTTCAACAAAAAATGAATATTACAACAAAATTTTACCTTGGTGCAAGAGAATATTTCATATAATCTTATACTTTTATTTAGGCACTAGAAAATATAAAGCAAATATTTATTTTGATCCAAGAAAAATTTGATATAACTACAAAGTTATATATTGGTAGCAGAAATTGTTGTATTTACACTTCATCTGATAAATGAAATTGTCTCATTGTTATTCATCCTCTGATAATGAGGTTCGGTGAATAGTCCTGTAAAATTAAAGTAGATGAACTATCAACTACATTTACCTAATACCGTCCTTCGTAATAGTCAAATGTTCAAACGTCTGCAGGTCTGCGTGGTCATTTGTCCGTAGCTTACAAACTACTTAACCTAAAGTAAACTAACCTAAGGACAACACAAACACCAATGCCCGAGGAGGGACTCGAACCCCCGACGGCGAAAGTCCACGCGCAACACAGCATGGCGCTCCAGTACGCACGGCTAAACCGCCGCGGTTCATAAAAGTCACCTCCCATAACTATGTACCGCTAAGCTCTGCGATACATTTCTTGGAAACTTTGTACGAAGTCTTCCTTTTGCGCGCGTGAAGAACGAACATCTGCCGGCTGCGGTGGCTGAGGGGACTGCGGCGCGCCAGTCACGATCTGCACGGCCACTACGGTCGGGGGTTCGAATCCCCCCTCGGGCATGGATATTTGTGCCGTCCTTAGTATAAGGTTGCTGATAAGTAGTTTGTAAGTTTAGGGACTGATGACCCCGTAGTTAAGTCCCATAAGCTTAACTTAAAAAAGGATGGACAAGTATAGTGTATGCAGTCTCAATAAAACGCAGTCTCTGGTTTGCCTTTCCTACGACATTATCTACGTGTTATTTCCAGTTTAAGTCTGATGTAATAGTAATTCCTAGGTATTTAGTGGCGTTTACGGTCTTCAAATTTGATTGATTTATCTTGTTAACGAAGTTTAACGGATATCTTTTCGTACTCACGTGGACGATTTCACACTTCTCATTATTTAGAGTCAATTGCCAATTATTACGACATACTGATATCTTATTTATATCGTTCTGTAGTTGGTTTTGATCTTCAGATGACTTTACTAGACAATAAATGACGCCGTCATCTGCAAACAGCCTAAGAGAGCTGCTCAGATTCCATAAACACGCAATTTGATTAAAAGCCGTTTGTGAGGTACGGTGTCAAAAGGCTTCTGGAAATCTAAAAATACGGAATCAATTTGAGATCTCTTGTCGATAGCACTTATCACTTTGTGTGACTAAAGAGCTAGTTGTGTTTCATATGAACGGTATTTTCTAAATCCTTGTTGACCATGGGTCAATAGATCACTCTGTTCAAGATAATTCATAATACTTGAATACAGGATATGTTCCAAAACCCTGCTGCAGATTGACGTCAATGAAATAGGCATGTACTTTAGTGGATTACTCCTACTGCATTGAATATTGGTGTGATCTGTGCAACTTTCCAGTCTTTTGGTACAGCTCCTTTGTTGAGCGAGCGGTTGTATATGGCTGTCAAGTAAGGAGCTGTCGCAGCAGCACAATCACAAAGAAATCTAGTGGGTATACATTCCGGACCAGAAGACTTGTTCTCGTTAAGTGATTTCAGTTGCTTCACAACTCCAATGATATCTACTTCTAAGATACTCTGGCCTCTGTTCGTAATTCGAAATTTGGGATATTGGTTTCGTCTTCTTTGGTGAATGAGTTTCGAAAAGCTGTGTTTAGTAACTTGCTTTAGTAGCGCTAGAATCAGTGGGATCGCCATTTCTATCACTTTGTAAGAAGTCTTCCTTTGGAATGGTGTTCAAAAGCCTCGTAACTTTTCGTTGGAAGTCAGGAATATCGTCAAATCTCTTTCCTTTCAAAGCGAGCTTGTATCGAGGGAGTAGGAGAACGCCTGGAGTATTGAGATCCGACAAGTATTTGACGATATTGGCTTTGTGTGGGCGAGCGTTGTCGTGCAACTTGAACATCCACCACACTCGCCAGATCTCACTCCTCCAGACTTCTTCCTATTCCCTTGACTCAAACTCGCCTTGAAAGGAAAAAGATTTCACGATATTCCTGCCATCGAAAGAAACGTGACGAGAATTTTGTACACCATCCAAATTAAAACTTCGGGCAACTTTTCTAGTACATGTATCGCAGAGTACAGCGGTGCATAGTAATGGCAGGTGGCTATTTCGAAGGACAGTAAAGTGACTGTTTTTCATAGTTCATCTACGTTAATGTTACACGACTATTAACCTAAATGTATTTCAGAGGTTGTAATTGTTGTACTTAAAATAGTCTTGAAATTGGGCTTTATGTCCGACAACTTAATACATAAATCCGGGACGGTATCTAATCTGCTCCTACATTATTTTTTTGTGTGAGCATAAGTTGAAACTGATTCGCATCGATAGATGGAAACAAAGCGAAGCGGAACATGGAGAGCCTCTTCGACTAGTGACGGGTATACATCTACATGGGATACTCTGCAAATCACATTTAAGTGCCTGGCAGAGGGTTCATCGAACCACCTTTATATTATTCATCTACCATTCCACACTCGAATAGCGCGCGGGAAGAAAGAACATTTGAATCTCTCCGTTCGACCTCTTATTTCTCGTACTTTATTCTGATGATCATTTCTACCTATGTAGGTGGGAGTCAACAATATATTTTCGCATTCGAAGGAGAATGTTGGAGATTGTTTTTTGCCTCTAGTATATTTGACATATGACCAAAATCTCTTTGGGTTCTCAGTCAAATTTCGAGAAAGAGTTTAGTTGTGGAAACTATTGTAATCAACTCGCATTGAAATCCTCGCTAAATTTCGAGTTTCAGTAACACAGATTCCTATTTTGTTTTTAAAGCAGAGGTACAACGAATTCCTGTAAGATTGTCATACTCTCTCACGCACAAAATCGGAGGTTTACTTTAGTTCCCAAATGGCCAAGAGAGAAAAGCATTCGAAGTTTTTCTCTTTTACACATTTTCTCCGAAAGTTTAGTCTAGCTTTGAGCGATGTTATTTTGTCTCTCACAGTTAATGTAGTTGCATCTTTCCGCTGCAAAGATGTATTAACTTCATTAAGTTCACCGAATATATCGGAGAGGTAAGCACATTTAATGAGCCACTTCTTGTTGCGTAAATATTCACCGTGTTTGCTAAGCGAGGTTCTCCCCTATGTAGAAAACCGGAAGCTCTTTACGCAGCTCAAAAAACCTGTGAAGGACTTTGCCTCTTGAAAGCCTTCTTACTTTTGTGTACATTAGAAGCGACTGATGTTGGCTTCGCGTTTCATCACAAGTCTGTGCAAAAAAGTCTTGACTGGCTATCGACAAAACTTATGATTTTTTTTACAAATTCGTTAAGAACGTCGTTTAAGTCAGTTGAAATTATCTTCGGCACACATACGTGCTGATGCAAGAAGCAATGACTACTGTTACAATTTGGCTCTACATTTTTTATTCTTGATACAATTTATTTCTCTTTTACATCATCGTTGCATACGTCAATACACTTGACCGTATTTACGCATGTAAAGAAGACGCCTGGATGTGATAAAACTATTTCTGTTGGCGGCTGGGTATTTAGAGAAACTACTGTTTTCCCCACATCCTCGTTACAGCTAGGAAACAGATAATGGATTAATTTCCCTGTTAGTCGCTTGAACAGTAGAATAATTCGCCGCGTTTGCTTTTACTGTGTATTACATTTCAAATTAGATTTTTTTTTCGTCCAACCACTGCGAGTCTTTTGCGGAACCCAAGTGTTACGCGGATCAAAGTTTGGGAACCGCTTCCCTAAAAATTTCTCTGAGAGTACACGTTGGACGCCAATACTGTCCCAGTGATAATGTAATCTAGGAAGTCAAAGACCATTTACAAAATATATGGGCTCATTACTTCAGGAGAGGGTGCCACGGTTTTGTGATACCCTTTTGAACCGAATTGGTGCATTCATCTACACTAGAGGGGGCACAACGTCATAGAGATAAATGGGCGCAGACTGAAAGTTAGACTCGGTGTGGTAATCATTGATACAGTATAACACCACAATTACTCTCTGTCATGAAGTTAGATGTGTTTCTACCTCCCTTCGGGTGATTAACTTTTTGTAACGGGCAATGTATATATGAAAGTATTAACAGATAACGCCTCTCCACTGGAAATGTTTCACGAAGAGGTTAAAATAAACAAATTTCGTCATATCTCCCATTGTGTCTGATACACGCATACTACGTTTATATAGAGAGTTGTTCAGATATTAAGCACAATAAACACTGAAGAGAGCGTGTCCTATTTCACTAAAGACCGCACAGTCTCAATGGTCATCCAGTTGTTTATTCATCAAATTGCAAATAATTGGTGGGACACCGCCATTCTGAAACACCAATTTACTCGCTAGTTAACTGCAACCGCTAACTGGCCACTCCAGAGTCAACTAAGCACACGCTCTATTGGCGAATATTTGCTCTACACATACCACAATGTTGCCTGATGCAACGAGATAGAGCATACTAGCCGCAAACTTCCAATTACTATCCAGTAAATTCGATGCGGTGACCAACCCTTGACACGTGATGTAACGGCAGTTTATGAATGTGATTTTAATATCTGATTTACACCAGTACATCATCATAAAACCATAAACATGCAAGAGTACAAGCTGTAAAAATTTTGTGACTTCGTTCACAAACTATGTGCAAATCAACTTATATAAGTACCCACATCAGTATTTTATTTTACACCCAAGGCTGATCATTTTTATCCGCGCAAGAATAGCCGAGCGGTTCAAGGCGCCTTATCAGGGACTGAGAGGCTGCTCCCGGCAGAGGTTCAAGTCCTCCCTCAGGGAATAAATATATATATATATATATATATATATATATATATATATATATATATATATATATATATATATATATATATATGTGTGTGTGTGTGTGTGTGTGTGTGGTGTCCTTAGTTTACTTTAGGTTAGTATACGTAGTTTGTAAGCCTAGTGGTTGATGAACAAAGTAGTTTGGTCCGATAAGTTTGCAAAAATTTGAACATTTTGTGTTTTGATGACTTTTATCGTATTGTAGCACTTGAAAATGGTCCAAATCTCAAATCTAGATAGTGAAATAAAATAGTACTAAACAGTCAAATTGGAAAAATCTTTTAAGAAATTACTTGGCTGTGGCTCCACACAAAGCAGACGTTATAAATTTTCAATTTTCCTTATTGATTTATTGCAATGCCCTCTGGCAGCTAATGTTAGCCGCGCGGGAGCAGCCGAGCGGTCTGGAGCGCCACCTTGCTGATCGCGAGGCCTCCCGCGTCGGGGGTTCGAATCCCGCCCTCTCCCCCCCTCAGGCAAGGATGTTTGTGCCGTCTTTAGTATGAAATAGTTTATAAGTTTAGGGACTGATGCCGGCCGCGGTGGCCGAGGGGACTGAGGCGCTCCAGTCACGGTCTGCACGGCCACTACGGTCGGGGGTTCGAATCCCCCCTCGGGCATGGATATTTGTCCCGTCCTTAGTATTAGTTAGTTGATAAGTAGTTTGTAAGTTTAGGGACTGATGACCTCGTAGTTAAGTCCAATAAGCTATACAAACAAACAACCCGTCTTCCTAATTTTCATGCACCAACAAGGCGATGCGCTTTTCCTACACGTCAGTGAACGTCCACGTGTATCACACAACACCCAACCTGCTCTTGACAGTGTACGTCAGCTTTCCTGGCCAGCACGATCTCAGATCTGTCCCACAGTGAGCCTGTTTAGGCCGGATGTAACGTCATCTCGCGCGGTCTACACTACGGGTACGAAATCTGACTCACCTGAGACACCAGGTGAAATATGCATGGTAGACTATTCGTCAACTCTATGATCATATGCATGGAAGAACTGCAGCTTGCATTGTAGCAAAGTACACGGTATCCCGTTGTACTAGAGCAAACGCACCACGTGTCACTGTAGACTAAGGACTCACGATCCGTAGTACACTAAAGAACTCAAGAAGACCTGCCGCCTGCGTCCATCGCTTGCATTCTTAAATTCTGCGACCAATTTCTCGTACAGAATTGTGCGGAGGTGTGCCTTTCTCTGCATACGTAACAGGGCAGTGAGCTTCACCACCTTCTATAGTCTCGTCAGTTTAGAAAGTCTCGTCAGTTTAGAGATGTCATATTGTATCTTAACGACATGGCAGAATAGTTGCAATAGAATTGGATTTTGATCCTTGCTGCTCATGAAGAAGCTGAAAACACGAAAACAAAAACCTAGCATTCCTCACTGCAGTTACGATTGTAAAATTTGTATCAGAAAGCATTCTAATATCCTTTGATCTGAAAAGCAAAGTAATACACTATCACATGAAGCAGTGAGGGAGTGTAAAGCTAGTTACAATCTGACCATAATCCAGAGCGAAATCGGTGAAACTATCCATCCCTCTGTCACAAGTCATAAATTGTACACCATGAAAAAAAAAAAAAAATCGACACGTCCATTCATCACAGCATCTGAGAAAATGTTATCTTTGTGCTCAGTCCTCAAGTTTTCCATAACCGAAATATCCCGTCTATATAAGTCGTGGTTGATGCGTAACGAAGACACGTGGAACACACTTAAAACACTACCCGGCGCGATTTCCACCGCACTATACACTGAATACCGGAATAGACGAATAAACCACAGACAACGTAATATGTGTATTAATATTAGCTCCGTAGAATATATGAAGAGACATGGTAGAGGATAGAGCAAGAATCTATTTGCACACTGCATGAACAGTAAGAGATCCGAAATTAAACCTATATGTCGCCAAAGGATTTAGATAGTAATCGGTGATTGTACTGCAGAGATTCACTCTGAACCTGTACTTATGTATGTAAAAAAATTAAATAAAATATTTTTAAAAAACGCTAGAACGTACTTTAATTATACCTAAGATACACTCAATTTAGAATTTAGAAAGGTAATCATAACAATTAAGCGAAATTAAGTAGCTGTGCAAGTCAATGGTTCCATGACCATGCAAAGCGAAATTTTCACCACTGGTCCTGTCATCTCTCAAATATAAAGTCTTTCCTATCTTCCTTTTGCTTCCCTTTGTTTCATAAATTGTTCGGTTTTAGAATTTCCATGTTTATATTTTGTAATTAGGTTTAAGTATGTAAGAAATTATAGCTGCAAAATCATGCTACTCAATTAAAGCAAGAAGTATTTATAATATTCTGTATGTGTAAAAGTTAATTTTCTGTCTTGCCATCTAGACAACAGATCTTCGTAAAATGGAAACAAATGAAGTAAAATGAATTCCAGTTGTCCCAAGCACATCAAATTTTACTGGTAGTATGGTCAGTAGTAGTTCCTAACCAGAGATACTGCACGCCACTATGATGAGGGCACTGGATGAGTGCGTCTTTGAGGTTGACAAGTGACTGTCGTAGGCCGGCCGCGGTGGCCGAGGTGACTGAGGCGCTCCAGTCACGGTCTTCACGGCCACTACGGTGGGGGGTTCGAATCCCCCCTCGGGCATGGATATTTGTGCCGTCCTTAGTCTTAGCTAGTTCATAAGTAGTTTGTAAGCTTAGGGACTGATGACCCCGTAGTTAAGTCCCATAAGTTCTACAAACATTTGAAGATTTTTCAAAAAATGTTCAAATGTTTGTCAAGCTTATGGGACTTAACTACGGGGTCATCAGTCCCTAAACTTACAAACTACTTATGAACTACTTACGAACTAGGACGGCACAAATATCCATGCCCGAGGGGGGATTCGAACCCCCGACCGTAGTGGCCGTGCTGACCGTGACTGGAGTGCCTCAGTCACCTCGGCCACCGCGGCCGGCTTGAAGATTTTTGACTGCCGTAGCGCACAAGAATTCGCTGATGAAAGGCGTTCGCGCCAAAACGGACGCCTTTCATTCTAAAGGTGTACGTACGGCTTTGCGCAATTGGGAAATTCTGGAGAATGTTCATTTAGGCTTCTTACAGGCCGAGTTGTTCTGATCACAAAGACTACACGAGACAGGCTGTAGTATTTGTTTTCGTGATAAACTATAATAACAGCCATGAAAAACATCCCTAACTTTACGTAAGGCAATTTTCAACAATCTCATTCCCTCTTTCTAAAATATAAATAAATACATAGGACTTGAGTAATGATTTAAGAATCTATTATGGTCGCAAATTTTATAAAGCAAAGTCAAAGTCAGAACTTCCTTTTTTGAATGTAAAAAAGCAGTCAATGAATCACATCCATGGTGATTTTAATAAAACACAAGCAGTAATTCTAGTGTTACTCTTCTTGTGAAGTTTACGATTTCGATGACGGAGTGATCGCTAGAGATGCATCACTTTTTCAGATTTGACAGGCGTTCGATATGTAGTCGATATTTTTCCAATTCAAGTTACGGAGCCAGATTTCTGGTTCTCCGTCACCGCATCCGGAGTCTCCCCTTCAGGGAAATCTACGCATCTGAGTCACTCGGATAACCCAGCCTAGCAGTCGAGAACTCCCGGTTAATCACTACGGCCGATCGTCTCCTCGTGGAACAGATGCAAAATAAATAAAAGGTAAACGTATTGAAATTGACATCAGGATAGTTGCTACGTTCGAAGAAGCCTTAAATCATCAGTAGACGATTAAATCTTCTCCACAAGATTAGAGAAAAAAAGTTCAAATGTTTGTAGATCTATTGGAGCAAACTGCTATGGTCATCAGTTCCTGGACTTACAAACTATTTAAACTAACTTACACTAAGGACAACACGCACACGTATGCCCGAGGAAGGCCTCGAATCAACCACGCGCTCCGCAGCAAGACACCTTAGAGCGCTCGGCCACTCCACCGCTTCCGAAGCTTAGAAACTTTCACGTTTTCTAGCATGTTTATAGTCTGTACAATACTTGTTTCGTGAATCGTCGACGGTAGTGAAGCAGGTGATTGATATTTCCATGAACATGCACGCATTTCCTTTACAACACTGCAACAAACTATTTGCAAAGTGTTTAACTTTCCATTCATGTTAGGAATAATCAACTACTTCTGTTCAACTGTTTGTAAATCTATCGGACCAAACTGCGTGGTCGTCAGTCCGTAGCCTACAAACTACTTAAACTAAGGTAAACTAACCTAAGGACAAACACACACACCCATGCCCCAAGGAGGACTCGAACCTCCGACGACGAGCAACCGCGTGTTCCGCAGCGAGGCGCCTTAGACTGCTCGGCTACTCCTCCGCGGCTAGGAATAATATTTTACAACATCTCTCATGAAGCTCATCATTATTGTGAATATGTGTGTGTGTGTCCGTGTGTGTGTCCGTGTGTGTGTGTGTGTGTGTGTGTGTGTGTGTGTGTGTGTGTTTTGTGTTTGTGCATGCACGCGCGCCCCCATGTGGATACCTGGGGGTTGAGGTGAAACTGTGAAAAGCTATATGGCCAGTTCCTTCTAGGAACAACAAAACAATTGATTTCGAGAGTTCAAAAGCAATCTAGTACCGACTGACAGTCCTACTTTTCACTCCTGGGATATCTCGTTCGCCTGTTGCCTATTTTTGTGAGATATTCAGCTAATAAATTCTCTCGAACAGTTATCTGATAAGAATGTTAATAAGAACTCAAAATGTTTCTATGCTAATTGACAAGGGAAGAGATTCTAATTATCTGAGTCACAGCGAAAGCAAACTGTTTGGTTCGATGTATAATTTAAATTGTTGAGAATAAGTGAGGCCTGATTATTCTGATAATTTTATATCTTTTATATAATGAACGAATTTACAACTTTCTAGTAAGCCTGCCATTTGCAATTACATTTTAGCTCTCAAGTGGAATATTGACTCATGCTATTTACTTTTCGTTTAAGTTAAGCACCACATGGGAATGCGTTTTTTACTAGACAATGTTGAGTAATAAAATATGAATCATCCAGGCAGATTGAAGCTGTAATAATCATGTAAGATTCGCAGGAGAACTTCTATAAAGTCTGAAATTTAGGAGGCGACGTACTGGCGGAAGTAAAGCTATAAGGACGGACCGTGAGTTGTACCAGGATAACTCGGTCAGTAGCCTACGTGTCCACGAAAAGCAAAGCTCTAGAATTCGAGTATTGTTTCAGCTTGCAGTTCTAACGTGGCAGGACGTTGCAATCAGCACACAATCCTCTGGAAATTGAAAATTCCATGCCGATAAACTTGTATTAAAGTAAGCCAGTCATTGGTCCCACTGCAGGTATTATCACTAATGCACCACCAAGTATCGTCCTTTCGAGATTTGTTCGCTACTGACTTTCATTGACTTGTAAATGTAACATCTGCCTTTTTTTGCGACTTTCCACTTGGTTTGAAATATAATAACAGAGAAATTAAGCATTTTTCACACACACACACACACACACACACACACATACACACATACACACGTGGAATTCATAACAAGTTAAGGCACTTCAAACCTATTAGCAAAAGAAGAAGTCTGAAAGTGTTATCGGAGCTAAAGTATTATATATATATATCGTTGCTGGTGAAACGATTAAGCGAATAATGCAGTTTAAACAAGGTCTCACTATACAGTCAGTTCGTAAAGAAGTAGATCCTGTTTGGGAATTTCTCAAAATTTACGTATTGGATCTTGTTAATTTGGCTATTGATTACTTCCCGAAAACAGTTTTGTGGCTCTTCGTTTATTCACCCTTAACACTGGGTATTATTTATAAAACTGTCTATATTCTATTCAACCCTGATTTGATGATAAATAATTAATTACGTAATTTTAATATGAAATAAATTTCATTTTTCTTAGACATTTTTTTTGCATTACCCCCTAGTATTCAGCGTACACTTGTGTGGTTGTTTTATGGTGAAACTTCTTCCCCGAGTAAGACTACAAGAGTCTAGTGGGATTCGCGTCCAAAAATTGTTCAAATGTGTGTAAATTTATAGGACTTAACTAATGCGGTTATCAGTCCCTAGGCTTACAACTACCTAAACTAAGAGATCCGTGCTCGAGGAAGGACTCCAACCTCCGACGCGGAGCAACCGCGCGCTTATCAGCAAGGTGTCGTAGAGCGCTCGGCCATTCCACCGCGACGGGTCACGTTCCACAGGTTGAAATATACAGGGCTACAGTGTCAGTTTTAAAGAAAACACAACCAGCTACTTTTAATAGTACCATTTCTTCATGTAAATAACGTCATTACTGGTTTCAAACCTCAGCTTCATTGTCATACGGCTATTCACGATAACATGCACATGTCTTGTTGTTTTCATTTGTTTTTCACTTTTTATTGTCACAGTGGTGAAGATTCTTTTGAGTGGTAGTGTCCTAAAACCAAACCACTATCTGAGAAACTGCCTATTTAATTGTAACTGTATTTAATAACGATCGAAAGCTGTGAAAATTAATCAGGCTGACTGCTTGCGTTATTTCAGTAGAGAATATTAATTGAAACACCTCTGTGATGTAGATGTAGTCACATAGTGTCAAGCACCATATACAATCAGTTGAAGTGGTGCCTCACACTATGTGTGAACTACTTACAGAAAAAAATGTGATAGACACACAGCTCCTTAATACCTGTACTGACAGACAAAGACAAGCTGGAGGCGGCTAGATTGTGTTCACTTGGAGCTCATGGAAGGCGCCATCGTACACTGGTAGCAGATCACTTACACCCCTTCATGACCATCATGCTGCAACTGAATTTTTAAGCAAGAGAATACGCCATGTCGCAAGGTCACGAGTGTGACGAAGTGCTTCGAGGAACACAGTCGCGAGTTGCAATTGATGCGCTGCCCCTACCCCCACATTTGAAACCGATCGAACACATATGGAATGTGATTAGACATGACGTACGAGTTTATCACTCCCACCCCGAATGATCGAGAATTAAGTGACTTGTGTGTGCAGATGTAACAAATACCTCCAATGACCTATCAAGTTGTCATTGCTTCCACGCCAAGACGCCTCGCCGCTCTTATCCATACCAAAGATAGACATGCTGACTGTTACGAAGGTGGTCATAGCGTTTTGGCACGGAACTTTGGCAATAGTATATACCGTGATACAGAACGCCTCTCTTGCAGCGTCTGCCACTAGAATTGGCCTATCATCTCAGTGACGCTTTCGCGCTTGGTAAGTGGACCAGTAACCAAACGTGTTGCCCTTAGATAAATATTTTCTGATGCTTTTATTATTCCCACGTGGTGCGAATTCCACACTGACGAACAATATTCAACTATTGGTAGAACAAGTGTTGTGTAAGCTACATCCTTTGCTGATGGTCTACACTTCTTGAGTATTATTCCACTGAATCTCACAAGGAAAGTACATGGGCTCGAAGAAACATATCTGTATGAACCTTTGCTTACAGGTTCTCTACGTACACCTTAATGTGCTGGTGGGTGTCGTTTTTATGCAAATAATTGCAATCATGCACTAGATAGCACTGTAGATGTAATTGTAGACACCATACGTAATGCAGAAATCTTAACTATAACTTATGTAATAATCATCGTACATATTCTCTAGCTTATTGTCATCAAAAGCCGTGATAATAGTAGCAGCTTTAACCTTCTTCTCGGAAGACGGTTGGTATTCACTGCCACTTGCTTCCATCGCCTCTTCCCGCACTTGCCGTAGCACTACCGCTTGCAATGAGTTGTCCGTCATTATCATCCCTATTATCATCATTATGTGTTAGTGTGACAACAGTATCTAACGTATGCTCATATTTTTGTACCATAACAGATACGAGAAAGCATGCGAATGATTTATCTTCTACACTAATACCATCTTCAGGAAGAAGGGTTCTTCGTACCTTCATCTCAATCAATCGCAATACATTAGCAGGATTGATTACCAATCGCCGCCCCATCTGACGCTTCACCACACACATAACGTCACAAAAAGCAACTTCGGAGGCACACTGCACCGTCCCTACTGGCGAATCGACTGGTCAAAGTGCAATATGGCAAGGCAGAGGCCTCTAACGGACGACTGGAGAGTTTTGCAGATGCGGGAGTATCACTAGTGCAATAAGGGACCTTTACATTATCTCTCATACGATTTTGGTGTATATGTGTTTGTTCGAGCCCAAGTACTTTCTTTGTCAGTCTCGCATCTGCCTGACTTCCGATTAATTCTATGTGATCGTTCTACTTCAAACGACTTTGTATGTATACTGCCAGATATTCTATGGAAGTAACTGCTTGCAGTGATTGTGTCATCACACAGTAAAGGCTCTGTCTTTTATGTATTCACAGTACGTTACATTTGAGGGTCCTCTTTCCTCTTAAAGATATGCTTTTCTTTTAACATTCTATGCTCCTACAATTTCTCGATAGCATTAAAGTGCTCCGCCTCGCTTTTAATCATGTGGACTGACGCACGCTTAGTGACGGATGCTTCACCGCCAGGCCAACCTCAGGATGTTATTTGTGAGGTTTTGCTGTACGGTGTCAGATGTGTGGTTATGCTTTGGATGCCGGCGGTCGTCAGCGTTTTGATATGTGCACCAAATACTGCACGGACGATGCAAGTAAATTCTTTCATTTATCCGGGGTAAAATGGATCCCTGTTCCTTAGCAGCCGCTGAAACGATGTTTCTAAGTTCTACATTTGTTCTTTCCTTGCAGCACTCACCACTCAAAAATCATCCAAATATTTTGCACACTTCTAAATACCTACAGTTAGCGAGTCTCTATATTTCGAGAAACTGTTGTTCAAATGTTTGTTAAACTAAGGGACCAGTTGCTATGGTCATCGCTCCCTAGACGTACAAACTACTTTAACTAACGCTAGGACACAAACACCCATGCCCAAGGGAGGACTGGAACCTTCGGCGTGAGCGGCCGCGCAGTTCCTGGCATGGCGCCTAGAACCGCACGGCAAATTGCGTGAGGGGAAACTGTTGTTGCCGAGGCGACTGCAAGTGATAAAGATGTGCTTATTAACCAGGTAATCTGCCTGTCTGCGACTACAGGTATCTGCCAGTTCGTATCTTTTAGGTCAATTTGTTTTAACCATCAGTCATCTGATAACTTTGCTGAATAGCTCTACTGACTGTGGAAACGGTTCAATATTCCTCTTACTTTGTGCACCAATCGTTGCCCTAAAATAAACACATATGCTAATGGACTCTTTTTGGCTGTCTTTGCAATAACCAAGCGTATTGCCCAGTGACTGAGATTGGCACAATTACTTTCAGTTCCTTCCACCTGTTTAATTCAGCCTTTACTGCGACCTACATTGCGAACGAGTGTGTCCTTGCACAATAAAATTCAAAGCAAAAAATGTTCAAATGTTTGTAAATCTGTTGGACTTAGCTACTCTGGTCATTAGTGACTACGCTTACAAACTACTTAAACTAACTTATCCTAAGGACAACAAAATATAATACACCCATGCTCGAGGGAGGGCTCAAACCAACGGCGAGCAGCGGCGCACTCTGCAGCTAGGCGCCTTAGAACGCTCAGCCACTCCATCGCGGCAAATTCAAAGCAGACTGTTGGAATGAAATACGTGTTTCAAATTATTTGATCCTACCCAAAATTGATTGGAATAACTGCCGATAATTCGCTAATTAACGATTCTAAAACGTAGAGTTGAATTGAGCTTGAAAACAGTCTCACCTATCCAATACTTGTAAACTAAATGTTGCCGCATCAAAACTAAAAATGTTGGCAGTCGACATCCAACGTACACCAAACAAGCTATTTTGCTGTTCCACTTTGTAGCATTTTCCACTTACCGTAATTCTTCCCGTCAAATAATCTTTTCCGTCTGTATGAAACAACCGGCCTCTGCATCGGCTGCAAATAGGGAAAGCCCAAACGTTGATACGTGTGATGGATAATCAAAGAAAATATTTCTTGCATCTTATCTACAGCCATACACTGCAAGTCTCCTTACAGTGTGTGGCACAGGGTATTTTGTGTCTGACTGTCATTTTCTCCTTACACTACTCCAGTCACGGGAAGAACGATTGTTGGTAGGCTTCTGTCTTGGTTCGAATCTTCGTGGTTTTTCACAAGATATATGTGAGAAACATCAATATATTGGATGGTTCTTCTAGAAACGTACTCTCTCGGAATTTGGGCCGCGACGGAATAGCCGTGCGCAATAAGGCGCCTTGCTGCGGTGTGCACGGCCGTTCAACGTCAGACGTTCGAATCCTCACTTGGGCATGTGTGTGTGTGTGTGTGTGTGTGTGTGTGTGTGTGTGTGTGTGTGTGTCTGCGTGTGTGTTGTTCGTAGGATAAGTTAGTTTATGTACCTAGTTTGTAATTTTAGGGACCGATGACAACTGCAGTTAGGTCCCATAACTTTACAAATATTTGTAATTTGGCATAACTAAATCTAGTCACAGCAGACTGTTCAAATTACGTATGTGTTGGTTGGACTAACTGCAGATTATTTGCAAATAACGATTCTACATCCTGTAGTGGTACTAAGCTTGAAAACAAGTTTACCTATCCACATGCGGTGACCGCATCAAAATATATCATGCAGCGTCTGCCAACGTGCTGCTGGTTTTAGGATCTTCTCTATTTGCTGTATCACTTCTGTCTTTTACTGGTTCCACACTAAGTCTACATTATACTTGAATAACTTTGTTTGAAACCTATTTGTTAGATGGATTATATTTTTGAGGATTCCTCCAATGAATCTCTGTTTGGTATTAAACCCGCTCACGATGAATTTTATGTGTTTTTTCATCTACAAATAAGCTCCATACGCATGCTCCCAGATTTTTATGGAAGTATTTGCTTCCAGTGACTGCTTAGCAATCATGTAATTATAAGGTAAAGGATCTTTCTGTGTAAGTATTTGCAGTACGTTACATTCCCATTTTCTGCACCCAAAGTCGATCCTCTGCAGGTATTCCTACATTTCGCCACTATTATAGAGTGCTTCAAATGTTTATAAATCTATCGGACTAAACTGCGTGGTCATCAGCTCGTAGCTTACAAACTGCTTAAACTAAGTTAAACTACCCCAAGGACAATACACACACACACACACACACACACACACACACACACACAATTCCCCAGGGAGGACTCGAACCTCCGACGGCGAGCAACCGCGCGCTCCGCAGCGAAGCACTTCAGCTACTTCAGCACTCGGCTACTCCAACGCGGCTTGTATAGTGCTGCGACCTCTTTGTATACTACGGCATCACCTACGAAAACCGTCGCGGACGTTATCTATAGGTAATTTAATATATACTGTGAAAAGTGACGGTCCTATATCATTATCTTTGAGCACACTAGAAACTTCATTAACATGTGAAGACTTATTACTGTATAGAATGATATACTGGACTAGAAACTCTCCATGCTAATCACAGAACTGTTCTGTTAATTTGTACGCTAGTATTTTGATAATTATGTGGCAATGTAGAACCATGTATAATCTTTTCCGAAAATCATTCATGATTTGGGCTGTAAAACTATTGACATTCAACTTAATCAGCGGTTTGCTAAGCACTTGTGCAGACAGTGAAGTTAAAGCGAACAACAACTTGAGCTCCTTCATCCTTTAGTGTAGAGACAGACATTGTCGCATCGGCTCACTGTTTTGTTCTGCCGTGGGAAACTGCTGACTCGTTTTCCTGTTGGAGACGTGTCGAAGTTCTGTGAACATTGGCGACACTTGTAACAAGTACAATAGTATGGACAACAGCGAAACGTCAGCGGGGCGACACTAAGATGACGATGGTCTCTTGCGATTTGTGCAGGTACAGCAAGGGAGTGCTGTATGTCTGTACTCTTCTTTGCATGTGAAATGACTGATACTGTGTGGAAAAGTTTCTTCATATTTAAGAAATGTAAGCTTCTTCTAGCCGCCCGGCTGGGATGACTATGTTTACCAAAGTCACTCGGTATCATCGGGCGATTAACATGGTGACGCATGACGGAGACGTAAGACACGTGATAACTATCTTAGAAGCCGCGGCAGAATAGCCGTGCGCACTAAGGCGCCCTTCTGCGGTGCGCACGGCCTTTCACCGACGGGGGTTGGTTCAACACCACCTAGAGAGAAGGCCGCGGCGCTCTCGTGTGACATCAGGCAGAGTAGGTTGCGCGCGCATAGCTGACTGGGTAGCCGCTGGGGCACGGCCCACTATGTCGAAACAGCGAGCCAGTCAGCTATGCGCGCGCAACCTACTGTGCCTGACGTCACACAACAGCGCCGCGACCTTCTCTCTAGGTGGTGGTGGTTGGTTCGAGTCCTCCCTCGGGCATGGGTGTTTGTGTTGTCTTTATCATAAGTTACTTTAAGTTTTTTGTAAGCCTAAGTACTAATGACCAACGTAGTGAAGGCCCTTAGATTTACAAACATTTTTACATTGTTTTGAACTATCTTAGCTACTTGTGACATTTCAAACGTTTTAGCAATATTTACGAATGTTCTTTGTTCCTAGTCGGAAGATTCCAAAGCCGTAGACTTGACCTACATGTCCGATGCTGATATTTCAGCCATGTCTCTGATTAAAATCAGCGTTTCCGACACCAACACATGTCGGATTGAGCCCTTGTACGTCAGATATCCAAGACCGATCACTCGTATTCCTATATTTGAATACTGCAATCTCACTGCCGTGATCTGCACAGTGGATAATTCGTTAAATTCTCATACTTCGGTGTCCATTTGTGGACGCAGATTTTGCACAATCTCGTACAAACTAGGAGCGATGTTGCGAAATTGCTTTTGAAGGAGAGGATGGTACACAAGGCAGTGGCGGACTGTAACTGTCGGAGGCCTGGGGCGTCGACAAAACAAAATGAGGCCCCCGTCCACTTGGAAATACATGTATTACTGTAAAAAGTAACTTTCGAGATTTGGAGGCCTCCAGAACGAGAGCAAGTGACAGTAAAAAAAAAAATAAAAAATAAAAAAAAATGATTTCGATATTTGGAGGCCCCAGAACAAGAGGCCAAGGGCGCGCTCAAATTTGAAAAAAAAAAAAAAAAAAAAGAAAATCGACTAAAAAAGAAAATAGATAAATAAATTAAGAAATAAAAGTGCTTTCGAGGTATTTGGAGCCCCCCCCCCCCTCCGAGACGAGAAGCCGCCCCCTCCGCCCCCCCCCCCCCACTTAGTCCGCCACTGACCCAAGGTGATCAAAATGTTCAAATGTTTGTAAATCTATGGGACTTAACTACTGAGGTTATCAGTCTTTCGGCATACAAACTACTTAAACTAACCTAAGGACAACGAATACACCCATGATGCCGATGGAGGACCCGAACCTCCGACGGGGAGCTACCGCGTGCTCCGCAGCAAGGAGCCTCAGAGCGCTCGGCCATTCCACTTCGGCACACAAGGTGACACAGGAGGAATCCACACCCCTTGCCGGTTCAGCGACAGTAGAGGGGTAAGCGGAGGATGAATGACCTATGCGAAGAGCGCCGAGGAGCAGAAAATAATTGCTGCGGTACGGGCGACGGGGCAAATGAGTTCCTGTTCAGAATCATCACAGGTGATGAGACATGGCTGCGCCACATTACCCCAGAATCCAAAGCCGCATCTCCGTTCACCAGGGAGTAAAAAAATTCTGTGTGTCACCCACTACATGAAAGGTTATTGCCAAAGAGTCCCCTAACGCGAAAATAGAGCAGGCTGTACGACAATAGTGTATTTAATAGTTTTATTATAATCATCAAAAATGGTTAATTATGTCATCTTATGCTTATAGTAAGTTTTTTCCACATGAATTTCATTTCCTTAAAACAAAGGAAATGAATGTAAAATAATTTGAAAGCCCGATAAAATGCATTATTTGAGTCATGTGATACGTGTGACGTCATTGGACAGCACGTTTCTCCTATTGCTGTAAACCTAACTGAAAGTGCTTTGTATTTTTTATTTCTTAAAAAGGGCTTACAAATTTTGTGTAGTACCGCAGTGTAGAAATTCGTCAGTAATTACTATTGAATAATTGTTTTAGTGTTTAAGATAATGAGAAAAGTAAAATGTGGTTGCAACTCGATCGTAGAAATTCAAATGAGATAGTGGTCACTATCTGTGTTTTGTTACTGTGAAGATTATTTTGATGAAAGTAATTTTGCTTTATAGATTTTGATATTTAGTCCTTCTTCATCGCACTAGTATGTTGCATTACTAAAACTTTGTAATGGATCACATTTTAACGTTAGTAAGTAACAGTTTTTATTTCTTAACCTACATCGCGAGAGGGTCTTGCTAACTTACGGAAAGTCCACAGCGCTCGTAGTGTGAATGCGAAACCAAACACCTATGGTTGTCCAACACTGGTACGTCCATCTCTATGTCGGGCTTAGTGACGATACTAAAATTGGCATGAAATTTTTCTTGTTGAAGGCTCTTAAATTTCACTGTCGTGGACTGAAAAGTGACAGAAGAAATTTTTACCTAGAAATAATATTAGAAATGCTGTTATTATCTAGCAGAAGGCAACTGCTGTTACAGCGAAAATACCTACTGGAATTAGGATTTAAAAGTCTACACTCGGAGCATATACAGTTCTCCGAATTAAATACTAAGACGTTGACAAACGGCCAATCATTATTAATAAAGCCTATTACTCTTGTGAAGCGACTGCGGCGTCGGCAGTTTTGCCTGCGCGGTAGGCAACCATGCGTGCTCTCACCGCTTGCGCACCTGGAATGCTCTGGCAGATACCCGCACTGCAACTTCTGGGAGGCAGGTATAGTCTAAACATTAAGCCATTTGTATCACACAGTTGTAGGTCCTACTCAAAGAAATAGAACTTATAGATGACTGCAGTAAAATATGTCTTTAAACAAACTCTTGCTTCCATGTAATTTTCTAAATTATTTATTCGGTTTTACATACCTGAAAATAAGAACAATAACAATAATAATAATAATAACAAGAAGTCAATCACTAGTCTGTTGCAAGTCTTTCATCTGGATTCCACTTCGTATCGTACCCATGTTACGTTCCTGGCGAATCTGCACATCTTACAAAGTGGCCGCGGCGGAATAGCCGTGCACACTACGGCGCCTTGATGTGGTGCTCGCGACCGTTCGCCGTCGGAGGTTCGAGTCATTCCTCGGGCATGGGTGTTTGTGTTGTTCGTAGGTTAGTTAGTTTAGCCCAGGGACTAATAATCAAAGACGTTGAATCTCATAGATTTACAAATATTTGATTAACAAAGTTGAATGCTAGGTTAAGGTCAGACTATATTTGCTGCGGTCCAACAGGTAGATGTAAGTTCCTTAATATCGCGTACCTTTCTTCAAATTTTAAATCACAAGTAAACGAGCAACCTTTACCTAATGCTATAGAAAGAGAGCTTTACTATTACTAGCAGATATTTAAATACCACCCTTTAAAAATCTTCTGAATATTTACTCATTCAGTGTTATCAGCCAAAGGATTAAAAGGTGTCATATTTACCTTTCAAAAAATGGCTCTTAATCAGGTTTTCTAGTTTCCTAATTATTGGTTAAAAATAACACACTAAAATTGAATGAATTAGTATAACACAGCTTTCATTCACATCAGTTCTTTGTTTCAGAAGTACAGAGATCTGCACAAATTTAGAGCAACTTCTCAACAATAATATATATATAAACTCTCAGAAGAACTGAATATTCACAGCACCACCACCAAACTCACATTTGCCATATGAGAATGACCTTCCCTGCTGGTTGTTGGAACCAACTACGGATTGAAGAAGCAAGCAGTCGAGATATTCAGCTACCCGGAATTAGGCAACCGCCGAAATGACACTTTACCCTATTGAATACCGCGACCTTTCGGTTTCCAAGTATGTGCGTTGCATTTATGCCATCAGGTAGGAATACGTAACTGATATAATAATAATTTCGTGTGGCTCATTCGCCTGATGCAGTCTTTCAATTAGACGCCACATGGGGACTTGCGTGTCCCTAGCCTACCCCAGTTGTCCAACCGGGGAAAAGGGACCTACAGCTTAACGTGGAATTGGAACCACGTGTCGTTTCTTGTGACTCCTCACATCGTTGAGAGGTGAAGGCTGGGTTAAAACGCAGATTGTAAAAAATTAGAGGTCCGACCGGGTTTTCGAACCCGCGACCCTTCGGTTTCCAGTCGAGCACTTTAGCTCAAAACCACCGGACCCGACTCACGTAAATTATGAAGTCATTACTAACCGTTAACTATAGTAGTGGTCATGTTTTAATGTAAAGAGAGGAGGAAACAAGTTTTAGATATTCTTTAACATTCTTCTTCTTTTGTATATTGCATATTTGTAACAGAATATATGGACCATATCAGGTGTCATCTAAGCCTATCCCTGTGAAGTTACAGTCACCGCCTGATCGCTGTCTAATATGTCAAACAATTTGTCAGTAACCCGACTTAAAGCTCATCACTGTCCGGGAAGGGGCAAGATTTTAGTCGAGTACCACAGTTACTCTTATTGACTATTTACCATCATATGCACGATGTGCCGTGGAATAGAGTACAGGGGATTGATTTAGCACAAAATACTTATAAGTCGAACAAATTTAGATGCTGTAAATATTCGAAATAAACGACACTTTCATTTTGAAGCATAGTAAAAATCTTGAGTTATTAAGCAATTCAGTTCATCTTAAAATATACGTGTATATAACATTGAAAAAGACATAGCTTTGTTTCTAGAAACACGATGATACACTGCAGCCTATATATGGATCGACTGTCCACGCGTTACGTAAGCAATTTTAAAATCACGTGTATTTTTATTTGCCATAAATGTCTGTAATAGGGGCATTAAATATCTCTTCACCTTATTTTTAATTTGTTAGGTGGCACATAAATCTGTAGAATCAAAAATAATTACACATACTTCAGACTCCACAATCTCATCTTTCAATTCAAGAGCAACAGTAGTGTGTGCTGCGAAGTGCGTATGGCGATATCAAGTTGGTATTGTTTCATATGATTCCAAAACTTGTCGCTAGATTCATACAACGATCAGGAACACCACGTGTTGCTAGTAGGCTATCCTCAAGGTATAACACCCTACCCTACTGCTGTAATGATACTCAGAAAATTACGGAATGCATACTTGCAGCAACTAAACGACGCTTTGATGATCTGAAATACAGATACAGATCACACGGTATCTGCGGATAACCGACTTTGCAATCGCGTGCTTTCACACTCTCTGCGGGCATCATTTATGTTATTGAACGAGCAGTTGTGCTTAAATTAGAAAAGAAATATCTGTATTCCTTTCTAAGGGTTAAAAGCACTGGGGATATGGGCAAATATTGACAAAAAAATTAAAACCTTTCCAAAAGTAAATATCACACTGACTTTCTTAGTAAACTTATAAGACTAATGGAGTGGAATCATCATTGCTCAAGACCGAGAAATGATGCTGCGTCATTGGTGTCGAGCAACCTCGTCGAGATGTAGAGCGAGCTCACACGAGAGGGCAGTTATCGCGTCCACAGAGTCCATGGCCGCAGCCACTGTCCTTGAGTGACACACGTCTGATAGGTCCCAGCCACACCAAGCGGAGATTTTCCCAACAAACATTGTACGGATCATGTCGACGCCTTGTATCTATTGCACCGTTTCTTCATCTACATCTACATCTACATAGATACTCTGCAAATCACATTTAAGTGCCTGGCAGAGGGTTCATGAACCACTTTCATAACTTTTCTCTACCGTTCCATTCTCTAATAGCGCGCGGGAAGAAAGAACACCTAAATCGTTCCGTTTTCGATCTGATTTCTCTTATTTTATTGGGATGGTCATATCTCCCTAAGTAGGTGGATGCTAGCAAAATATTTTCACATTCAGAACTAAAAGTCGATTATTGAAACTTCGCAAACAGATCACGCCGCAATGAATAACGTCTTTCTTTTAATGATTTCCACCCCAATTAGTGCAAAATTTCTGTGACGCTTCCCCCCCCCCCCCCCCCGTAATGTGATAAAACGAGCTGCCCTTCTCTGAACTTTCTCAATGTCTTCCGTCAGTCCCACCTGGTGAGGGTCCCACAAGGGGCAACAGTACTCCAGGAGAGGACGCACAAGTGTGATGTAGGCAGTCTCTTTGGTGGAGCTGGTGCATCTTCGAAGCGTTCTGCCGATGAAACGTAACCTTTGGTTCGCCTTCCCCACTATATTTTCTATGTGTTCTCTCCAGTCAAAGTTGTTCGTAATTGTAACTCCTAGGTATTTGGTAGAATCTACGACCTTAAGGTTTAACTGATTTATCGCGTAATTGAAGTTCAGCGGATTTGTTTTAGTGGTCACGTGTATTACTTCACACTTTTCTTTTTTTAGTGTCAAAAAATGTTCAAATGTTTGTACAGCTTATGGGACTTAACTACGGGGTCATCAGTCCCTAAACTACTTATGACCTACTTACGAACTAGGACGGCACAAATATCCATGCCCGAGGGGGGATTCGAACCCCCGACCGTAGTGGCCGTGTAGACCGTGACTGGAGCGCCTGAGTCCCCTCGGCCACCGAGGCCGGCCTTTCTGTGTCAATTGCCAATTTTCGCACCATGCAGAAATTTTATCTAAATCGCTTTGCAGTTGATTTTGATCCTCTGTTGACTTCACTAACCGATAAACGACAGCATCATCCGCGAACAGTCTAAGGTAGCTATTCAGATTGTCTCCTAAATCGTTTATAAACACGAGGAAGAGTAGGGGACCTATAACGCTTCCCTGTGGAACGCCAGATATCACTTCTGTTTTACTCTGACTTACCGTCAATTACAACGAACTGTGTTCTTTCTGATAGGAAATCGTGAATCCAACCGCACAATTGGGGAGATATCCCATAAGCACGAAATTTCATAAGAAGCGGCTTGTGGGGTACAGCGTCAAAAGCCTTCCTGAAATCCAGAAATATGGAATCGATCTGAGATCCCTTGCCGATGGCACTTAACACTTCATGTGAATAAAGGGCAAGTTGTGTTTCGCAAGAGTGATACTTTCTGAATCCGTGCTGACTACTGGTTAATACGTCGTTCTCTTCGAGGTAGTTCATAATATTCGAACAAAGTATATGTTCCAAAATCCTACTGCAAATCGACGTCAATGAGATAGGCCTGTAATTTTGGGGATCACTCCCATTGCCTTTCTTGAATATTGGAGTAACTTCAAGGAAAATATTAACATACTAGAGGTTCCCTACGAATACATCGCACAGTTAGTGGAATGACAAAAAAGTTGGGAAAAATGGAAGTAAATATGAATGTTCACGCACAGATTTCTTCAGAACCATTCAATGCAAGTGTTTAAAAGCGCAAATGAAAGAGCTTGATCCGCTGAGTGTTGTTAGGTCAAAAAGAACTGCGTACCTTAATTATAACCGAAGATATCGTAAGACTCACCGATTAAAATATTCAATGCAAGGACAGAAGGATACCGCGTTTGATTAAAAATAAAGGCTGGATAGACTGGAGTTAATTCTGATACTTGATGACAAATTTGCAAATTAATGCCTTTCGTTTAAAGCAAAAATGAAGGAAATCGGTCGGATAGAACGGCCTGACCGATTGACTTTATTTTACAGCAAGGGCATCCCCGTAAGAAACATACAGAAGGAAGTCGCGTTTGAGTATAGAAAAAGGAAGGCGAGAGCAGTGTAAACTCTGGTACTTGATGACAAATCTATGGATGAATACCTTTAGTTTAAAACAAAAATGAAGGAAATCGGTTAGGTAGTTTGGTCTGGCTTACTGACGTTAGTTTTCGTAGGTTCTTGTACTGTATAAGAAGACTGAAAACTCTGTGCAGTTTATGCATTGGTCGTAAATGAAAATCAATCAAAAAGTTTAACTGTAAGTGCTTTCTCATTATTACATTAAGTGGTACAATGATATGGGGCTGTGTTGTCGTTCAGAAGATTGCTACTGAAATGTATGTTCAAATTCAAATGCTTGTTAAGCTTATGGGACTTAACTACGGGGTCATCAGTCCCTAAACTTACAAACTACTTATGAACTACTTACAAACTAGGACGGCACAAATATCCATGCCCGAGGGGGGATTCGAACCCCCGACCGTAGTGGCCGTGCTGACCGTGACTGGAGCGCCTCAGTCACCTCGGCCACCGCGGCCGGCGAAATGTATGTTTGTGCCGGCCTGGATGAATGATATTATATTGCCTTCTACAATACCAATTTCCTATCATATCCTTGCCCGGATGAAATATCACTCTCCCTCCTTGACCTGTATCAGTTTACATTATTTATGATGGCACGCTAAGTCTACATTTTCATCTCTAGTCCGCAAGCCACAATACAATGTGTTTCGTAGGGTACTTCCTGTACTACTGTCGCTTCCTCATTTTACTTTTCCAGTCACGAATGATCTTCAGGAAAAAAACTACTGTAGCTAACCTCCATGTGGGCTCTAGTCCCTCAAATTTTATTCTCATGTCTTTTCGCGAGATCTAGTAGGAGGAAGTAATATATTTAGTGACTATTCGAGAAACGTACGCTCTCGGGCCTTTGATAGTGGACTATTCCGTAATTCATTACCTACGTCTCTCTTGCAGCGTCTACCACAAATGTTTGTCGATCATATCTCCAATTCTTTCGCGCTTACATATAACGAACCTGTAGAGAAGCGTGCAACTGTCCTTGCGATATTCTCTATCAACCCTATCAGGTAAGAATCCCACATTGACGAGCAATATTCAAGTATTGGTCGAACTTAGGTTTTGCAATATACTTGCTTTATTGATGGAACTCGAAATCTCTTTGCATAAATAGCCATATTTGCAACCAAACAGCATTGAGTTAATAAAAAAAAATTACATTGACGAAAAATGGTTGCTCACCTCATGAACGATTTTAAAGCGTCTTTCGAATATTATAATAGTTTCCACAACGAAACTCTCTCTCGTAATTTGGCGGAAAATCCAAAGAAATTCTGGTCATATCTATAGTATAATGGCTGCAAAACACAATCCATACTTCCACTACGCGATAGCAATGGTGATGTGACTGATGACAGAACTGCTAAAGCAGAATTAGTAGACACAGATTTCCCAAATTCCTTTACCAAAGAAGACGAAGCAAATACTACAGAATTTGTATCAAAACCAGTCACCAGAATGCGTGAGTCAGAAGTAGAAACCCTCGGAGTAGTAAAGAAACTTTAATCAATTAACAAAAGCAAGTCTTCCGGTGCAGATTGTTTCACATTATGCTGATGCAATAGCGCCATACGTAACTATTATAATACAACCGCTCACTCAGCGAATGATCCGTATCCGAAACACTGAAAGCTGCACTAGTCACTCCCATATTCAATAAGGCAATAGGAGTAATCTGCAAAATTACTGGCCTATATAACTGAGAACGGTTTGTACAAAGATTTTCAATCACATAAATTTATCGAACATTATGAACTACCTCAAAGAGGACGATCTATTGACCCACAGGAACCATGGATTCAGAAAGTTTTCGTTCTTGTGAAATACAGCTAGCTCTTTACTCACATGAAGTGATGTGTGCTATCGACAAGGATCTCAAATCAATTCCATATTTCTAGATTTCCGAAAGACTTTTGACACTGTACCTCACAAGCGGCTTGTAATCAAACTGCGGCTTTAGAATATAGCCGCACTTGTGTAATTGGATTCGTGATTTCCTGTCAGAAAGGACACAGTACGAAGTAACTGACGGAAAGTCATCCAGTAAAACAAATATGATATCTGGCGTTCCCCAGAGAACTGTTATAGCGGCCCATCTGTTCGTCTCTATAAATGTTTTAGGAGACAATTTGAGCAGCTCTCTTGAACTGTTCGCAGATGTTACATTTATCGGTTTGTAAAGTCACCAACAGATCAAACGTAACTGCAAAATAGTACAGATATATGCATGATGCAAAAGTTGATAATTCACCCTATATAATGATAACTGTGAAGTCATCGAAATGAGCAGTAAATGCCATCCGTTAAACTTCCTTTACACGATAAATCAGTCAAATCTACAGGTCGTAAATTCAACTAAATAACTTGGAATTACAATTACGAACAATTTTAATTGGTATGAACACGCAGAAAATATCATGGGTATGGTGAACCGAGTACTATGTTTCATTGGCAGAACACTTAGAAGATGCAACAGTTTTACTAAAGAAACTGATTACACCACATTTGTCCGTCCAAATTTGCTGCACATTATGGGATACCCACCAATTGGGACTGACGGAGGATATAGAAAAGTACAGAGAAGGGCAGATTGTTTTGTATTATCGCGATACAGAGGAGAGTGTGTCACGGAAATGGCGTTATTCGTTCCGACGAGATCTATCTGCGAAATTTCTTTAACTAACTTACTCCCCCGAATGCGATTATATTTTGTTAGCACCCACATACTTAGAGAGACATGATCACCATAATAAAATAAGAGAAATCACATCTAAAATGAAAAAAGAAAGTTGTTCCTTTATCCCGCGAGTTACTGAAGAATGGAACAATAAAGAAATAGTATGAAATCGGTTCGATAAACCTTTTGTCAGACTCTTCAGTGTGATTTGCAGAGTAGATATATAGATGGACTACGCTTCATAAGGATTCTACCAATGAACCTGTCTGGCATCAACCTAACCCGTGATTAATACCACGTGGCTTTCCACTTCAAATCGCCGATTAAGAGATTTAACTGTTACCATTGATCTTTCTGTAATTTTGAAGTTATAAAGTGAATTTTCTTTCATTCTGTATATTTGTTCGCAATACTTACATTTGTTTGTGCTCAGAATCAGTCACCAATCCCTGCACTAAGCTTTGATTACGCTGCATTTCGCTATAATTTCCCAGCGATACGAGTAATTTGTATACTACGGCATTATCCGGAGAAAGCTGCAATGAACTTCCAAATATGTGTAAGACAATTTGTAGATACTGTCAAAAGTAACGGGCATATCAATTCCGTTGGCAAACGTCAGAAATAACTTCCACATCAGAAAACGTTTCTCTATTGAAATTGGCATACTGTTTGTGTTCGAAAGAAACTCTTCAATCCAACCACAGTGTTGGTCGTACGTTCCATACACTCATATTTTGTGATTTACTATTTAACATTGATTATTTTAAGTCACTGCGTTACAGCCCACTGGTTTCGTTAATTAAACCTTAATATTCTACATCTACATAGATACTCAGCAATCTACCGCAGTTTTCTTTTCTGTTCTACTCCATCTTAAACCGAGGGAAAAACCAATGCTGTATCCTTCTGTACGAGCCCCGATTTCTCTTATCTTTGTCATCTTTACACGAAACGTAAAATGGCTGTAAGAGACACATTCTGCAGTCAACTTCAAATTCCGGCCCTCTAAATTTCTTCAGTAGTGTTTCTCGAAAAGAAATTCGCCTTTCCTCCAATGATTCCAATTTGCGTCCCCTTTGCATTTCTGTAACACTCGCTTCTTTATTGATTCTATGCCTTACGTTAAACCGATCTGTTGGGCATGCCTAACATTTGAGCGATAGTCAGGGAGTCGCACAAGCGTCTTTTAACCAGATTTCCGATACTTGCTACGGTTGTCTTCGTCAGAATAACTTTAAACAGATGTAAGAGAAATGTAACTTAAAGTAACAGAGGTGTCGTCATGTAAAAATTGGATTGTCAAAAAGGAAAGCATTAAAATTATGTCACTGCCACGAATTCGAAATGTAGAAATATTTCGATATTTTTGGTGCGTTGTCATAAATTCAACGGAGAAGTTGAAAATTTGTGCAGGACCGAGATTCGAACCCGCATTTCCCGCTTTGGGCCAGCGGTCGCCTTAACCAATTAGGCTATGCAAGCACGCTTCCTTTCCAACCCAAATTCTCAACTTCTAGCTCCCTGACCGTTACTTCCTCTTGCTCGGAGCCTATGCTGGATTCCCGCAAGAGATCGAGCGTTTGAATGCGTCCGCCTTGAAATTGTCTATTGGCTTTCGGTGGTATTTTGTACAATTATTGATATGGTGTCTGTTCTTTCGGACATGTTCGACAAAGCAGACACCATACCAATAATTATGTCACTGCCAGTCTGTGAGACAATATGATAAGACATTAAAGGCACGCCACTATAGACTGCGCGAGTAAGCTGTACTGGAGGTAGACAGATTACAAGCATTTCCCACTAGAAAATTAGAACGTCATTAATACACGTACACTGCTGAGCTGCAACACTCCACTGTTCTCTGTTACATACAATAGCCTACTGTCTACTGACGTTAAGGGGGGAAATTAAAGCGGTATCATTTTCACCGCCATATGAGCAGCAAGTGGGGAAATCCACTGACATAAGCGACTTTGACAAATGACAGGCCGGCCGCGGTGGTCGAGGTGACTGAGGCGCTCCAGTCACGGTCAGCACGGCCACTACGGTCGGGGGTTCGAATCCCCCCTCGGGCATGGGTATTCGTGCCGTCCTAGTTCGTAAGTAGTTCATAAGTAGTTTGTAAGTTTAGGGACTGATGACCCCGTAGTTAAGTCCCATAAGCTTGACAAACATTTGAACATTTTGAACAAATGACAGATTTAAAAGCTGGTAGTCTCTTCACTTCTACATTTCCGAGCAGCTATGGAAAGTGGTTGAAAGACGATGAAGCCAAGTGGGCGATAAGGTTATCACTAGAGGTCTGCGCGGTTCTGGGAAATGCCATTTGCATTCGTATTGCAGTTGCAAAACCCTTATCTGCATCCCGAAGTTCAAAATCCGTTTCCGCATTCTGAGATATTTGACGAAAAACCCATCAGTTTTGGAATTGTAAATATTTTAGGAGGTGGTAGTACTGTCGAATTTCAGTACAAAATGCCATATAACACGTGTCTAATATTTACTGAGTACAGAGACATAGCTTAAATTTAAATTGAAATTTTCATTGTGATTTATTTGCCCAATTTATGGCACTGTAGCGTTTAAACATGCCGCATGTATTTACACATGCTGAGTATGCCGATATGGCATTTGTGTATGGGTTTTATAATGGAACCGCTGCAAATGCAAATGTGTGATTTTTTTCTATTTTTTTTTTTTTTTTTTTTTTTTTTTTTTTTTAGAGAGAATTCAGCATACGATTTCCTAGCCATTGACAACGTGAGCGGCAAAGGGTGTTCGGACGCCCTTCCCTTCGACATTCCCCTTTCCCCCCAGCCTACCTTGTTTGTTGAGTGTTATCGTCTGAGACCGTTGTGAACGTTTCCAAATATTTACGAATCGCTTGAGGCGAGACGTTGTTCAAATGTTCAGCGTTTGTAAACCCATTAGACCAAACTGCTATGGTCATCAGTCCCTACACTTAAAAACTACTTAAATTAACTTATACTAATGACGACACACACACAGCCGGCCGCGGTGGCCGCGGGGACTGAGGCGCTCCAGTCACGGTCTGCACGGTCACTACGGTCGGGGGGTTCGAATCCCCCCTCAGGCATGGATATTTGTGCCGTCCTAGTTCGTAAGTAATTCATAAGTAGTTTGTAAGTTTAGGGACTGATGACCCCGTAGTTAAGTCCCATAAGCTTAACAAACAAACACACACACACCCATGACTGAGGGAGGACTCGAACCTCCTGCAGCAGCGTCCGTAGCATGGTGCCTCATACCGTCCTCTCACGGGACGCGGAAACGCACGTGGAGGAGGTTCAAATGTTTGTAAATCTATCGGACGAAACTTCGTGGTCATCAGTCCTTAGCTTACAAACTACTTAAACTAAGGTAAACTAACCTAAGTACAACACACACACACCCATGCCCCAGGGAGGACTCGAACCTCCGACGGCGAGCAACCGCGCGCTCCGCGGCGAGGCGCCTTAGACCGCTCGGCTACTTCACTGCGGCCGTGGAGGAGGAAGTGGTGCCGTTGCAGCGTGGAATTACACGTTCTCGCATGTTAGATGGAGTGAGAGACGCGACTTGGCTTTCACGTGACAAGATGAATTTTTCAGTCGGCATATTGCAAACGGAATTCCGTATTTTCGTGTCTTCTTTCGTTTTAGTAAGCGACGTATGAATATAATTTTTTTAAAGCGTCAGAACATTGAGGAACCTTTGAAAACACGTCATTTTATATATGATTTGTTACAATAAATTACCGTAAACTATACACTGATAGCTTTAAAGGTTATCATATTTAACATTGTTAGTGTTAGAATTTGTAAACATTGAATGAATATCGTTCCCATGCTACGATTGAACGCCATTCTATCAGAGGAGCGTCTTTGTGATGCTTTATCATATTACAACATGTTTTAGGTGAAAAGAGTATCACAAATCTGGAAAATTGTCTGTTTTTTATTTACAACGTAGTTGGTAGCGTCACAAGCTGTGCAGCAAAAGGTTACGATCGATTCAGGTCCCCGTCTCCTTACTCCCTAATTTTTTTCTTACTGCTTCTGGTTATTTCCAGTTAATTTATGTATAATATCCGATATTCCTTGTTATTTCTTTTTAAGACGACGGATTAGCGTGGTTGTTAACGCCACGAGCTGTGGAGGAATAGATGTAAATAACAGGTTTGCATCTTCACTCTCCCAGATATTTTTAAACGATTTGGTTTATTTGCAGTTTATGCAATTTATTTGTTAATTTAATACAATTATAATATCCAGTATTCGACGTTATTTATTACAAACAAGAACGAACTCTGTCCACGAGAGAACTTGTTCAGTTTTTCGTGCAAGGGCACAGGGACCAATAAATTTCTAGACTGTTCCCTACGTCACTCGGTTTACGCCACGGTGTTTGAATTCTGTTGCCGTTCAGTACAGTGTTGGAATCAGAGGCGTAGCGGGGGGGGGGGGGGGGCGGGGGGGGCATGGCCCCGGGCGGCACATATTTGGGGGTGACAGGGAGCGGTCGAGCTGCGTCTTACTCAGCGATATCGAGTATACTCTATACAGGAGACTACAAAGTCACTTACAGATTTGTCAGGAAATTACAACGTGTGATTATTATGTTTCATTCAAACATTGTTCAGTTCCCGTAACAATTTAATTGTGCTATGAAAAACACTCACTACTTCCTAAATTAGTCAATCCAGCTGAAATCAGTTCGCTTTAATATTAATTCCTAGGCCAAAATAATCTGTAAAAAGGGATATATTTTCATGGAGTCTTCGCTGAGGTCATATCATTTATTTACTCAGTTTGGTTGAAACACAAGTAAGAGGTTTCCAGAATTTTATTTCCCAAATACAGATTGGAAAAATGGTCACGACACATATGATGTCAATTTTAAATGTAATATATTTTGTAAGGTAGCTTAGTTTCTGAATAAAAGCATTCCAAAACAATTTTCTTTCCATATTTTGCAAGTATTAGTCAACATATGGAAATTAGTGTAATCGCTCCTAAACGTAGCAATTCATGCCAGAATTTGGTGACAGAGAGATGTTAGAAGTAATAGTAACAATTGCTTTCTAAATGGCTAATGTGTGATGTGGACGAAGCGTGACCGATTGCAGGCATGAGGCAATACCGGTGACATGACTGGACGGCCGTAACAAATGGAGATTACAAATAATCAGTGTTATTACATACTTATAGACCAAGAATTCTTTAATTTTATATCAATAGCGCAAGTTGATTTGATTTAGTTCCTTTCCATGTGACAGATAACTAGGACATCAGAGACGAACGAATCTGGAACGTAGTGACTGTCGTATATATGGTTATTGTGGTACACATATATTACGGTCGGTCCTGAAAACGTCCTCGTATAACCGAAAGTTAGAAGGCGATCGATCACGAAAAGCGGGTAATACCGGTTCGAGTCGCAGCTAGGCACAAATTTTCGTATGTCTCTAATGGGTAGTACATCTGTACCTAATACAGGAGCTGGAAATTCGATATTGCGAGTAAACTTTCGATTTAAATTATTTCAACCACTGTAATTCGTCAACGTTGAGGATTAGGACGTAGTGAAGTTGTGAAGCTCGTTCCCATCTTTTCGCCACATCCGCGAGACCGTTCGTTGTCCTCGTCACTGCGCTCGAGGTGAAGTTAGACGCACTCTACTTCGTTACGTAAAGTAATCTTCGCTACATCACTATCGCCAAAGGAACTGTTAATGCAGTTTTCATTGGTGGCTCTAAAAATACTTAAAGGTTCACCCTAATTCTGTAGATAAGGATATTGGATATTTCGTCATAACTAATCGCCTCTTTGCCACAGCTACAAACAAATCTATTTCAATGAAAAGCTAAGAAAACCATTGGCCCTACAACGTAACACATGGATACCTGTGAAAGATATATTGTCAACCCAGAAAAATCATGTGGACAGTGGGTGTGTTGTAGAACTTAATTTAATTGATTTGAAAATGGTCTGAAAATCCGATGCTGGTAAGCCTACAAAATGGAGTGTGTGTGTCCACACGCAGACTCATGTAATGGGCACTGAACTCGTACTGACAAGAAACTTTTATCCGCCTAATACATGAGAAAGTATTCACCCGACTTTATTCAAAATGTTCAAATGTTTGTAGAGATTAAGGGACGTAACTACGGGGTCATCAGTCCCTAAACTTACAAACTACTTATAAACTAGCTAATACTAAAGACGGCACAAATATCCATGCCCGAGGGGGATTCGATCCTCCGACCGTAGCGGCCGTGCAGACTGTGAATGGCGTGCCGCAGACCGCTCGACTTTATTCAGAATACTTATTGCTATGAAAACTCTGCAGGCTCATAAATTTTACTAAAATCACTCCACTCCATATTTTTGTGACGCTGGCACAGCAACCGTAATAAATATTTTGATAGAAACCAGTCGTGGTTGCACAAAATTGATGTTTCATGTATAAATAAATGACGCGTTTCACCTTTCGATGATATCCAGAAGAGACGAAACGCGTCATGTATAAATAAATAAAACATCAATTTTGTGCAACCAATACTGTTTTTTATCATCATAAATTTTATGTTACAAAGTATTTACTTCTCAGTGCAAGACTTAATTTAGTTGAAACTATCTTAAGTTTATGAAGGTTTTGTTTGCTGTTACAGACACCTCAGACAAATAAGTCGTATAAATAATCATCAAATGGCATTTGTTGAGCATCACGTAAAAAATTCAAGAAACAAAAATTATTTAGGGAAAATAAATTACAGCGTCCCTATTTTATTTTGATAAACACTGAAACAATATTGGTACTTATGGCCAAAGTTTCAATTTTTGTTGTTGTTCAGTTCCGAAAATATGGTGGGGGGGGGGAGGGGGCAAAATGATGGCTGGCACCGGGTGGCAGAAATCCACGCTACGCCACCGGTTGGAATAGTTGCGTTTCACACTGCAGAGAGAGTGTGGTTACGGAAGTAGATGCCTCCCGCGTCGGGGGTTCGAATCCTCCCTCGGGCATGGATGTGTGTGTTGTCCTTAGGTTAGTTTAAGTAGTTTGTAAGCTACGGACTGATGACCAACGTAGTTTGGTCCCATAGAATTACAAACATTTGAACATTTTATTTGAAGGAGGAACAGTGTTTACGTATAGTACTAAAAGCAAACATTATCACAACGAACATTGTCGAGCTGAGTAGGTGTCCCGCGTGTATGAACGTAAAATGCGTCAGGCAGAACCTATTATCTCCGAAGAAATCCCAGAGTAAACATTTGGATATGCAGAATATGTACACCGTGAAAAATAGGAATATAAGAGAGCAAGATCTTCAAATGTTTGTAAATATAACGGACCAAACTGCGTGGTCATCAGTCCGTAGCTTACAAACTACTTAAACTAAGGTAAACTAACCTAAGGACAACACACACACCCATGCCCCAGGGAGGACTCGAACCTCCGACGACGAGCAACCGCGCGCTCTGTAACGAGAGAGCAAGACAAGTGGAGCTGGTGCAGATGATGGATTTCACCGTTTACAGTTTTTTTATGATATTTTGCCAAACGTGATTTGTTGGTACATTTTATTATCATTATCAAATGCTTTCAGTTAATGTACCATTTTTGTGTTTCTTGAAAAAAAAATTAAAATTTCGGGAAGAGTATTGCACGCAACTTATAAGCATAAAAAAGCTACAGTATTCAGGTTTCTCTTCCGACGATCGCTACAAGAGATATATTGTAATTTTCGCACATACGTTTTAGTAAACTCATTGATCTACGCGCTAGCCCGCAACGGGCGATGCTGTCGCAAATCACGATGAGCAGCACGCTCCGTGTGGTGTAACAGGTCGTTTCAGAGCGTGCAGTAGCTGCATAGACAGCACGTCTGTCGAGCACCACGTTGGGACAACACGTTTACATCTACATTTACATATATATGGGATACTCTGCAAATTACATTTAAGTGTCTGGCAGAGGGTTCATCGAACCACCTTTATACTACTTATCTTCCATTCCATTCTCGGATAGCGCGCGGGAAGAAAGAACACCTGAATCTTTCCGTTCGAGCTCTGATTTCTCGTATTTTATGCTGATGATCTTTTCTACCTATGTAAGTGGGAGTCAACAATATATTTTCGCATTCGGAGGAGAATGTTGGCGATTGGAGTTTCGTAAGTAGCCCACGCCGCAGCGATAAACGCCGTTGTTGCAATGATTCCCATCCCAGATTACCGTGTGAGAACGGCATTAGACTACTCATCTACTCGCGCGCGATATTGACTATCAGATTCAAGGTTGTTTATTCGTGCATCCAATATACTGCGTGACACTGGCATATTCCCAGAAGTCGTATTCCATCTTAAAGTGAACAGACTGTGATCAAATAGAGAACCGTATTCAGACAGTAGAACGTAGTCATTCAACAAGCACGCCTAGAATTTCTGCACGTTTCGGTGTTCCACATAAAGAAGTATGGTGGAAATTAAATATTCTGAAGCCATTGGTGACGGCATGAATAACACTCGTTATTCACATCATTGGTCCGATGAAAATACACATGTCTTTATGGAGACACATTTACAAGAACGTTTCTCTGTAAATGTGTGGTGTGGTTTGTTTGACAATGGGCTTGACGTGTCAACGATCGTCTTACAGGATCCCGATACGCACACCTTCTTGAAAATGAGCTTGCAGATCAAAAAATGTTCAAATGTTTGTAGAGTCTATGGGACTTAACTACGGTGTCATCAGTCCCTAAACTTACAAACTACTTATGAACTACTTACAACTAAGGACGGCACAAATATCCATGCCCGAGGGGGGATTCGAACCCCCGACCGTAGTGGCCATGCAGACCGTGACCGGAGCGCCTCAGTCTCCTCGGCCACCGCGGCCGGCGGGCTTGCAGAATTACTGGAAGAGATTCTTACAAGAATGCGTATGTTCCTCCAGCATGACGGACCTCCAGCAGTTTAGTTGTCGGAAGACACATCATCTAAACCTCACATTACCAGGAAGACAGATCGATAGATATGGGCACATTTCGTTGCCACCTAGGATTCCGGACCTTGCCTGTTTGGACTTTTACCTGTGGGGATGGTTAAAGGGGGAAGTCTACAAAGAAAGCAGCCACACACCGTGAGATGGCTTGCGGAGTATGGGTGTAGACATAGATGTAGAAAAAGTAAACGCAAGAGCCGATTTGAACATTTGGATAATGAATCGTGCAGTCCTCATAAAGGAACACAAAACGGTCTCAGAAGAGCTACACGTGGTATTATACAGAGAAGTCAATAGTGCATTGAAGATGCTGGTTGAAATTTTTGAAAATCAGTTTGCCTTTGCTTTAAGTTTGCTGGCGCTACATACTAACAGCTGTATCTCCGTACTCAGTAGAAAATGGACACATGCTGTATGGCCTTTTTCACTTCATAAGATATTTACTATTCCTCCTGAAAACCCTCTATAAAAGGTATGGCCAACGAATTACTACGCTTTTCTCCATAACTACTCGTTTGTTTGTTCATAGAGAGCGACACTGTTCCATCAAATGAAACAGCCTCTGCTACAATAACGTTACTGACGCACAAGTTTAAGCAAGCACTTAACATATTATCATTATTTATTGTCATAATGCTTCAAAAATATGGTTTTTGAGATAAATCTGGTAGCTGAAAAGAGTAAAAATGCCACAAAATATCTTGACGGAAGGATTTTGAACTGTACAAAAATCTTATTATATCTTTCTAATTTTATTGTCAGGAGTTTCATTTTAATTGTTTTGACTTATTGCTAGAATTTCGAAGAAAGTACATTAATTGACATGTCTAGTATGCTGCTTCAACGTTTCCGTAGGACAGATGTATTAAAAAAAAGTTGTGACAACTCGACAAGAATATTTTAACTGCTGTACATCAGTGTTGTTATGACTGCCATTAAAAATAAATAAATAAAAAAAGAAAGAAAGAAATGTTCAAATGTTTGTAAATATATCGGACCAAACTGCGGGCTCATCAGTCCGTAGCTTACAAACTACTTAAACTAAGGTAAACTAAGGACAACACACACACACACCCATTCCCCAGTGAGGACTCGAACCTCCGACGGCGAGCAACCGCACTGCTATTTCGATGTGGCGTGTGCTCCGGCACAAATAACCAAATGACGCTATAATTCTTGAACCTCTATGAACTACAAACACTACTATTCTTCTAGTGTTGAATAAATCTAACAACCGTAACATCATTACCACAGCCTTCTTAATAGATTCTCGAGTTTTTGTTTTATCTCACTGTCGAAAGCTCTTGTGCACAACACCCACGCTACAAGTTTCCCTACTGTCAATGTAATGTGCAGGTCATCGCAACAAGTTTGTTTTACAATACGATTGTAATGATAGACCGTTAGTGCCCCTACAGCCATATTTACTCACAGTTCTCACTTCCCCAGAAATAGCTTGCCGCAGACAATCGGCTGTTACCTTAAAATATCTTGGAATGAGGATTCCATTCCTCCGTAGTCACTGCAACGTACTTGGCTCCTGCAGTAATAACGAATTATCCAGTCTCGAGAAATTAATTTTTACAAGAAACTTTGGAAGGTAAAATGCCTTTTCTGTCAAGATTGATAAGTTTCTTTTACCGCAGCTACCTTCACTTTCGTCGGCACTTCAGGAAATTTCACATCTCGCTTAGTATTTTAAAAAGTAATTACACTAATATGCCGAGACTGACACGCTCGTTGTAATAAATTTAAAGTCCCAGTTTTGTATTACAGTAACAGTAGCAGGAAAATTTATTACATACATATCTCGCTCTCTAATGACTATGGTGTACCCTAATCGTACTTACTTCCTATTAGTTCAGCCAGTCGTCTGACGATAGATCTACACCGCAGTGGAGAGGCCGAGCGCTCTAAGGCACCTTGCTGCTGAGCGCACGGTTGCTCGCCGTCGGAGTTTGGAGTCCGCCCTGGGACATTGGTGTGTGTGTTGTCCTTAGGTTAGTTTATTTAAGTTAATTTAAGTAGTTTATAAAACTAGGGACTGATGACCATAGCCGGCCGCGGTGGCCGAGGGGACTAAGGCGCTCCAGTCACGGTCTGCACGGCCACCACGGTCGGGGGTTCGAATCCCCCCTCGGGCATGGATATTTGTGCCGTCCTAGTTCGTAAGTAGTTCATAAGTAGTTTGTAAGTTTAGGGACTGATGACGCCGTAGTTAAGTCCCATAGACTATACAAACATTTGAACATTTGAATTTGACTTATGACCATAGCAGTTTGGCGCAACAGGCTTACAAATATTGCGATAGTTCTACATTGAACTGGGTTAGCTTGAATATGCAAATACAGAGACGTGTAAACACTCAGAGGACGGAGCTGCGGTTGGCAATGCCCGTATAAGACAACAGATGTCTACCGCCGACGTTCTATTGGCTTTTCTTTCCTTCTTTCTCGTCAGCCCCTTTCCCGCACATGCAGGGTAGGCTTTGTTATATCAGATTTGGCATAGTATTGACGGGGTGGCCCTTCCTGCCGCCACCCCCTGTCCGCAGGGACAAATGTCTGTGTATAGTGTTATACGTGTGAAAGTGTAAAGTGTTACGAAATGTTTGCGAATCGTGTAACTGAGATGTAACTTGGGGATCAGCCCGGTATTCACCTAGGGGGATGTGGAAAACCGCCTAAAAACCACATCCAGGCTGGCCGACACTCCGACCCCTTCGTTAATCCGCCGGACGGATTCTAACCGGGGCCGGTACGCCTCCCCGTCTCGGAAAGCGGTGCGTTAGACCACACGGCTAACCGAGCGGGTCGACGTTCTATTGGCTACTACTAAAATGGCATGTTATCACTACTGAAGTGAATCTGAACGTGGTTTTATAGGCAGCGCACGAAAGGTGGAACACAGCATCTCCAGGGTAGTGATGAGGTGGAGTTTTTCCCGTACGACCATTTTACGAGTTCAGCATGACTATCTGCAATCTGGTAAAACATCAAATTTCCGACATAGCTGTGGACTGTTGAGGACTGGATACATGTTGTTTGCTCTGACGAGTCTCGTTTCCAATTGTATCCAGCGGATGTATGTATACTGGTATGGAGACAACATCAATCCACGGACCCAATGTGTCAGCAGGGGACTGTGGAGGCTCTGTAATGGTGTGGGGCGTGTACAGTTGGAGTGATATTGAACCACTGATACGTCTAGATACGACTCTGACAGGTGACACGTACGTACGCATCCTGGATTATCATCTGCATCCCTTCACGTCCATTGTGCATTCCGACAGACTTGTGTGATTCCAGCAGGACAGTGGGATACCCCACACTTCCAGAATTGGCTCCAGGAACATTCTTATGAATTTATACACCTCAGCTGGCCACCAAACTGCCCAGACATGAAAATTATTGAGCATATCTGGGATGCCCTGCAGCGTGTTCTTCAGAAGTTATATTCACCCCTTGTACTCTTAGAGATTAACGGACAGCCCTGCAGGATGCATGGTGTCAACCCTCCAGCACTACTCCAGACATTAGTCGAGTTCATGCCACGTCTTGTTGCGGCACTTCTGCCTGCTGGCGGGGGCCCTTCACGATATTAGGCAAGGATACGTTTCTTTGGCTGTTCAGTGAATAATGTTATCGAAACGGGTTAACTATCGAAAAAACATTCAGCGATCTAGAGTGAACCACCATAAATTTTAATTGACAGCTTGTGTAACTAATGTGACCTAACTGCTAAGCCTAGACGTACATACTACTTAATCTAACTTCCATTAAGAACAGCACACGAACCCACGCCCGAGGGAGGTCTCGAATTCGGCGGGACCGTACGCACAAGCCGTGACATGGCACCTCAGACCGCGCGGCCATTCGCCATCTCCATAATATTTTAAAAAATAATGGTCATTTCACCCTATGTTTCTTGCTACACTACGATACGCTGTTACCCAGACGAACGTACACACGGACCCAGGTCGGTGGCAGTTTTGTTATGCTGTGGGCGATATTCACTTGACCTTCCATGGAACTTGTGGAAGCAATTGAAGGTACCGTAACAGCTGTGGTCTAGGAGAACACAATTTCGGACAATCTGTTGCAGACCTAACGACAAAGTACAGTTATGCAGCAGTCACACATTTGAAGAATATCCTGTGATTCATATGAAAAGGATCGGACGTGATTATGGGTGCACCACAGGAATTAACACACCAAAGACGAGGAATGAAAGTTGCGGCCAGAAAGATGGGACATTCCGTTTAAAAATCGTCGGGACTTCAGTATTACGATGTCCGCAGTGTCAAGAGTGTACTGAGAATGCCAAATTTCAGGCATTACCCACTTCCAGGGACAAATCAGTGGCCGAGGTGCTGTACTTAATGACCTATAGCAGTGGCGTTTGGGTGGAGTTGTCGTCGCTGACAGACTAACAACGTGGAAGGAGGAATAACGTATCATTCAGAACAGCGCGGGGCAGTTCGGCGTTAATGGGCTATGGCAGCAGACGACCGACTCCAGTGGCTCCGCTAACAGCAAGAAATCGCCTGCAGCGCATCTCCATGGCTCGTGTCCATGTCGGCTGCAACCTTCACAACTGGTCCTATGAGTCCTGATTTCCGTTGGTAAGAGATGATAGTAGAGTAGTGACACAGATCCCACAAAGCTATGGGCCCAGGGCAGGGCACCGTGGAAGTTGGTGATGGCTCCGTAATGGTATAGACTATTTTTACATGGATTTAACTGGCCTCACTAAGCGGGTTATTGACTCGAAATACTCTTGTGTTCAGTTACGCGGAGCCTAATTTCAGCCATTCATGGACTAAATGTTCTCAAAAGATGCAATTTTCACGGATGAGAATGCACCGTATCACCGGACCGCAATGGTTCCCAATTAATTTGAAGGAAATTCTAGGCAGTTCAAAAATGTTCAAATGTTTGTATAGTCTATGGGACTTAACTACGGGGTCATCAGTCCCTAAACTTACAAACTACTTACGAACTAGGCGGCACAAATATCCATGCCCGAGGGGGGATTCGAACCCCCGACCGTAGTGGCCGTGCAGACCGTGACTGAAGCGCCTTAGTCCCCTCGGCCACCGCGGCCGGCTCTAGGCAGTTCCAGCGTATGCTTGGCCACCTAGATCCTTCCATATGTATCGTATCGAACATTTATGGTGTATAATCAACAGGTCAGTTCGTGCACAAAATCTTGACAAATGTCATAGTTATGGACGACTGTAAAGACAGCACGTCTCATATTCCTACAGGGGACTTGCAACGACTTGTTGAGTCCACGGCACGTCGAGTTCCTGCACTTCGTCGGGTCAAAGGATGTCAACTATATGTCAAAAGATATCTAAAGACTTTTCGTCACCTCAGTGTTTAGGACGCTAGCTTTGCGCCCACATATCACTGGTCAGTAATGCGAGGGGTGTTCAAATGAAAAGGTACCAAACGTCTTAACAACTAAGCAGGTTTAAATTTGAATATGCCGCTTTGAGATAACGTAGTGCGTCATCTAGGAACGCGAAGCATGCGTCGTCATTTCCCCCTAAAAAATTCAAGGCTGTGCCCTCAGCGGGCAATGTGATGCTCACCGTCTTCTTCTACGTCCGAGGTCCGAAACTCATAGAATTCCTCGAGTGCGGGAATACCATGAGTTGTGACGTGTACTGTGAGACACTCAGTAGCCTACGCAAGTCCATCAAGAGCAAACGGCCTGGGTTGCTCACGGAGGGTGTGATTCTGCTCCATGATGACGCGCGTCCACATGTCTCCAGGGTCACACAAAGTTTACTGGCCGAGTTCTGCTAGGATCAGCTTGAGCTTCTGGCCTACAGCCTGGACAAGTCATCTTGTGACTTCCATTCTTTGGTCGGCTAAAAAAAGTCTCAAAAGGAAGCGCTTCAACTCGGATAACGAACTGAAGGACACAGCAGAAGACTGGCTCTTGACACATCCACAGGAATTCTGGAACCAGGGAATCCTTCAGCTCGTTAAACAGTGGGATAATTGTGCTCAGGCCTCTGGTGATTACTTTTGAATAAAGACTTCAATTATGCCCACAGTGTCGTTTCGTACTTTTTCATTTGAACACCCTTCATATGTAGTAATCGCGTGACCTGTGCGTAGTGGTTTTGTGCCGCTTAACTCCAGAAAGTTGCTAAAGACTTTTCGGATTCATGTCACGGTAAATCGCTGCATTTGTTAAACTGGTGGTCCATCACGCTATAAGCAGGTGGTCACAGTGCTCGGCTCAACAGTGTAAACTAAGTCTAAATGTTCAAATGTTTGTTAAGCTTATGGGACTTAACTACGGGGTCATCAGTCCCTAAACTTACAAACTACTTATCAACTACCTTATACTAAGGACGGCACAAATATCCATGCCCGAGGGGGGATTCGAACCCCGACCGTAGAAACTAAGTCTGCTTAGGATATTTCTGGATCAACAATAAATCGTGTAGTTAGTGTTCAGAATGTTCTAATATTTGTAATTCTATGGGAATTAACTGCTTTAGTCCCTAGCTTACAAACTACTTATGCTAAGTTAAATTAACCTAAGTACAACACACACATCCATGCTCGAGGGAGGGTTCGAACCTCCGACGCGGGAGACCGCGCGATCCGTAACGTGGCGCTCCAGACCACTCGGCTACTCCCGCGCGGCTGTATTTAGTGCATCTTGAATACACGACGAAGTACGAAGGTACGTACATTTAGAATTTATTAGTTATCTTGATGTTGTAGCTCCTGTGGTCCGTGTTTTCTTAACAGATATTTAGTTTTTAGTTGTAAGGGCCCTCCTTGAGCAAAACATTATGGTTTTTCTTCTGACATACACATGTTAGAATTCAGTTGCAGCATCATCATTGGGCCTTTTATTCCTTTCTTGTCATTACATGGAGTGATATTTCAGTTTTCTTATGTATGTTTTGAATTTATCTTCCTTCACAGTTCATCATCTACAAATCTGGACAGTGAATAGTAGTGAATGGTGAAGAAAACATCATTATTTAAATTTTCACTCTCACTGTTTATGAGCGTTCCTATCCAGTATCAGTGAAATTAGTGCTTTTTTCTTAAGTCTCCATCAATGAAGACGCCATCAGATATACAGATGACAAACTGTGAAGGATCATCTACTTAAAAAATAGGGTAACTAAAATATTACGACTTAACTGCAGTGAAAGATGTATCGTTAAAAAAATCACAGTGTTTTTCTCAAGGCAAACCCTTACAATAATAACAATTAAAAATATACGAAAACCTCTAATAGGTTGACTAGTAGCTGCACATGGAATTATTTTTGCGAATATGTGGGTTTTTTTTCGGAACCACTCACGCAACACGAAGTTATCTTCCAGAAAGTTGTTCGCCGTAATTTCTCGTGTTAAGAGTGTAACTATCTCTTTGGCGAGGTGCCAGTGACGTTGTCCCTAGCGGATGCTATCTATCCGCGTGCTGCATCAATTGATGTTGCTGAACTCTGCTGCAGCATCACAGTTGAAAGATAGGCTACTCTTTATATATGTGTTTTCATATAGTCTAATTCTCTATCTAAATAATGCACCTCGTTTCCGGCTACACTCGTGAATGGGAGCAGCTGTTTTCACATCCGTGGCCTCTTTCTTCACGATATGATACTAAGCGATATTGCTAAATCATTCGAGGCAAATCTACGTCTTATTTTTTAAACGAGGCCGATATAAATTTTTCCACTTGTACTAAATCCGTGTGGCTTACGTTTCCTCCAATCGATAACATCGTTTTCATTTGCATTTTAACTTTTGTTTGCAGCAACGTCTGTAGCGGGCAGAATATGTAACGTTAAGGTAGCCAAGGCTATATCTATTGACAGAAAGTAAAGTACTAAAGGGAAAAAAGTTAATGCAGAGAAATATTTTTGATAGCAGTGTAACTCTCTTACTAAAATTTGCGAAAAACAACTGTTGACTCATCTGATACAACAAAAATTTACTCGGTGGAATACGAATCAGTGATCGACTGATATTTACTAGCAATATCTCTGGCTTTTATTAACTTTGTTTGTGTGATGGTATTGTCGCTTACTTGTTATCTTTCCTGCTTCCATTTAAAACAGCGCCATTAAAAGTCCGTGCACATTGCTTCCTATCTGCAGTTGTGTTGAAAATGGCAGGGTGTGCTCTTCCACAAATATCGACGGTTGTCGATCCTGTCACTAGGTGCATATCCGTATGTTTTTCCAATATTAAATATGCCGGGAGAAGCCCAGGATTCACAACAAAAATTTACATTATTTACGTTGCCTGCTTTTCTCGTAGTGGTTAAAGGTTAAAAGCTGTGGCTTCTCATATAACTGTATTGGTATAAAGGTAAATAAAATCTTCCAGCCACGGCCAGAACATTGTTAACTATGCGTAAGTTACATCAACATCTGCAACCAGAATGAAGTAGCTTTCAAGATCTATGTTAGATAGTGTTCGGCATATGTAGATAATAGCTTCCGTGTAACAAAGCACTTGTATTATTTATCGCATAACTCAAAAGAAATGCGTTAAAATGTTTCAGAAATGTTTCGTTACTCCATGTATTATTGCAGTTTCTTTGGCTGACATTACTAGTGTATCTCCAAGTTAATAAATCAAAGCGTAAAGTAAAAAAAAAAAAAATAAATAAATAAATAAATAAAAAATAAAAATTGAAGTTCAATGGCAATGTTTCCACCAAGTCAGATATGTTCCTGCGAAAATCTGTTTAATGCATTTTATCATCCCAGTGTGTAATATTCAAGTGGTAATAAGTGTGTGAAGTAGCAAAAGCGTTAAAATGTTTTCAAAATATTAACTCTCGTAAGTCAACTAGGACAATTAAGTATGAGTAATAATGTATGATGATCCTTACTGTGCTCAGATGTACCGTGGCAGTCTACACATCCACTCACCACGTTAGCATAAAAGAGTTTTTGAAAGCATTTCGTCGCTCGTGCACAGTCAACATGTCTGGAATTGCATATTATGATGAAACGGGCCAATCTTGTTGATGTTATGTGCATAATTTTGCAGGTAAATTTTATCTTTTTGTAAATAAACGGGAGGAAAATGAAAGGGCAATAACTTTCGTTTCGAAAGAGGGTAACTCGTTACTTCAGATAATTTGCTTACTCATATCATCAATAGTGACGACAACAGCTGTTACATCATGAACTGAATTCACGCTTTCTTTATCCAGTTACGGAGAATTGTTATATCATAGTGTTTCCTTTCTTAGAGTAAACCGCACTTTATAAAATTCCAAAACATGCAGCAAAACTCGTGATGATCACATTAAATCTCTACAGATATTTGAAAAGCCAGTACAGCGCTTACAAATCAATTATAGTTTCCTTCAACGAGTATTACGAGTAGTTACAAATTATCAATGTAAGCGTTAAGTGTTGTGCCTAAGTTCGTTATATAATCCTAATTGAAAGATGGTGTTTTCTTTTGATCTAGGAAACAATCTCTGTCTTTCTTCCAAAGGGCTCAATTTGCATAAATTACCTGACAAAGTTGGCAAAAACGTTAGGTCTCTTCATTGGCTCCTCTGGCCGCTTTTAAATAACCTGTCACAATGTGTAAAAGAGTTATTTTTGCAGCATTTTCAAAAATATTTCCTAAGCTATAAATATCACACATTTTACAAACTGAAATTTTGTTCGTTGATCGTGTTTCACGTCTTTCATCAGCTTTGGAAATTACATTACAAACCTCCATGAGCTGATGTTTATGTTATTATTCGATGTGTGATCGATTTCCGCAAAGGAACATTATCCACCATATGGCGAACAAACGTTGTACGTACAGAAGAATTTCAGTTGGTAAGGATGTTTGAATATTTCGGCAAAAACACAAGCTTGAATTAACATTAAGAGTAAATATATATTTGCCAAAAAAGAACGCAATATCAAACAAACAATACTTACTAATGGTTAGTCATGCAGAGGTGGAGGTATTGAGTACCATTCAGTGACAAGCATCCAAAGAACACAGAATTAATTGGCAAATAATTATGAACAGCATTTAGATTAAATAATCGCCAACCTGTAAAAAATGTAAATGTAGTTCGGTATTGTAGGCTGGGATTTCCCATGGGGTGGGTTCAGACGCTTATTGAAAAGGGTGTTCTTCCCCCGCACAAAATGACCCCTTTTCTTTTCGATATGTGAAAGTTGTGTCGTATTCCGTTTTGTGAGGCGTAGGAGAGTGTAATCGATGTACTATACTTTCACGTTATATTTGAGTTGTACACTGCTGGTCATAGAAAATTCAACACAGCGAATAAAGCATCCAAATAACGTTAAATTTGCAGCATGCATTTGCGGCGCCGAAGGAGCTCTGCAATCCATGTCCTGGAAACTTTGCACAAAGTCTTCCCTTGGGATGGTGTTCAAAAGCCTCGTCACGTTTCATTGGATGTCAGGAATGTCAAATCTCTTTCCTTTCAAAGCGAATTTGAGTCGAGGGAATAGGAAGAACTCTGGAGGACTGAGATCCGGCGTGTATGGTGGATGTTCAAGTTTCTCGACACGAACGTTTTGACATTATTGTCTGTGTGTGGGTGAGCGTTGTCGTGAACAAAAAACTAGGAACTTTGTTGTCCGTACTGAGGTCATACCCAGCGTAGACATTGCATGAAACGGATCAAAATCTGAACGTATCTTCCAGTGTTCAGCGTCGTTCCCTCAGGCAGAAATTCTTTGTGGATAATACCTTATCGAAGAAGGTGGTGAGCATCGTTTTGATGCTTGATTTTTCGGCTTTGATCTTTTTGTAACGAGGTGATGTCGGAGAACGCCATTCCATGCTTTACCGTTTCGTGTCGAAGTCTTACCGGGGACACCAGGTTTCATTGCCAGTGACAATACGGTTCAAGAAATTGGGTATCTCACCCGCCGTTACGACAAATTTCTGTGAAATTTTTAAGCGTGCTTGCTTCTGAACTCCAGTTAAATGTTGTACCACAAGTCTACAACACGTTTTCCTCTTCCCTAACTTCTGGGTCCTGTTCTGAGTTTAGAACCACTGCACTAAACAAGCACTTCGTCCAACAGGTGTAACACGGAACACACACGATGCTCAGCTGAACTACGGTAGGGACAGGTTATCAACACCGGGCGTTCTGCAGGTGCATCGTTATTCAAGATGTTCAAATGTTTGTAATTCTTTGGGACCAAACTACGTTGGTCATCAGTCCCTAGTCTTACAAACTACTTAAACTAAGTCAAACTACCTAACGACAACACACACTTCCATGCCCGATGGAGCATTCGAACCTCAGTCGCGGGAGGCCGCGCGATCCGTAACGTGGCGCTCCAGACCGCTCGGCTACTCCAGCGCGGCGCATCGTTATTATTCGCCTGTGTTGTCCTGTCGACCGTTATGACTTCATTCACCTAACTTTATTGTCAGAGGTTGTAGGTTGGGGTGCTATTGGATTCCATGCCCTCACGGCGTTGTAATAAATTCCTGTACATCTACATCTACATGGGATACTCTGCAAAGCACATTTAAGTGCCTGGCAGAGGGTTCATCGAACCACAATTATACTATTTATCTCCCATTCCATTCTCGGATAGCGCGCGGGAAGAAAGAACACCTGAATCTCTCTGTTCGAGCTCTGATTTCTCGTATTTTATTCTGATGATCATGTCTACCTATGTAAGTGGGAGTCAACAATATATTTTCGCATTCGGAGGATAATGTTGGCGATTGGAGTTTCGCAAGTAGCCCACGCCGCAGCGATAAGCGCCGTTGTTGTAATGATTCCCATCCCAGATCCCGTATCATTTCCGTAACGCTGTCTCCCCTGTATCGAGACAATACTAAACGAGCTGCCCTTCTTTGGACTCTCACCAAGCAGCCAGCATTACGTATCTGAATTGCTGTGGCCTGTTGTCCTCGCAGACTTTCTGAGCTTTCCGAGGGTCAAATTGCAAATGTATATTGCGCTACCAAAAAAATGTTCAGATGTTTGTAATCCTATGGACCCAAACTACGTTTGTCATCAGTCTCCAATCTTACACACTACTTAAACTAACCTAAGGACAACACACACATCCATGCCTGAGGGAGTATTTGAAACTCCGACACGGGAGGCCACGCGAATTGCGCTACCACTTTTGACTTCTTCATCGCCCATGGGATTGCATTGCTGTCTTAGCCTCTTTTTCTCCATATATGTCATCTATCAATAACGACTGGTCGATTTCTGTGGAACAATTGTCCGGAATACATCACGCACTTCTACAAGTGAACTACTTTTGCTATACCCCAACAACACATCGTAGCCTCTTTGATTCAGAGCCGAGACGTGTAGGAAGGGTTGTATCCAGCAATGGCAACAACACTTAATAATGAGGTCATCATCTTCCTTATTTGTTAATTCCCAAATAAATTAGGCAGTGATATCTCTGGTCTTTCTTTGTGTTGAATTTTGGAGAGCTAGCAGTGTACGATGATGATCGGAGAAGGTAGAGGTGACACCCGATACCGGCATTTAGCTTACTCCCCCTGAGTAGCCCCAAGGCTGCAATCGGGGTTTACGTTCACTTTCGAAGGACTGACTCCATTAGCAGTCATAGCCACTTCCTCCAAGAGCACTGCAGAGATGAATGGAACTTAATCCAGGAGATGGCCGCAAAATATTAGCAGTGATAGTTTCACCCGTCACTTGGATTCCAACTGGCTTAACTCCGTGTCGAGCGTCACCACACTCCCGTGCATTAATGACCTCCTCTACGAACGCATCTTGTAACCCATAAATGCCGTAGACTTCGCTTCAGCCATTTGACCATCGTTATTAGCTTTAGCTTTATAACATAACAAGGCAAAGGTAAAATTCCGTTTTCTGGCCGTAGATGGGTCAGTCGGGCCCAACCGACCACCGTCTCATCCTCTACCAAGGGCTTCATGGGATGCGGTCGGAGGCGCATGTAGTAAGCGCACCGCTCTCCGGAGCGTTATGGAACCGCTACTACTCGGTCAAATAGCTCTAGGGGACGCTGATTGCACCCAGTTCGAGGCCTCCCACCGAGGAAACATACTCAGAGTCGAATCAGGATGTCCCCCATGATAGTCAGTCGCGCTGACCATTCATCGGACTTAACATTTGTAACAGTATTTCCTAAAATATTCAACAGAATTTTGCAATTACATCACTGCGCGGGAATCACGAATATGAGAAGACCTAGATAAGCGTATAACACACGCAAGTTTAGGTCAGTTTTGAGAACATTATTGGATAACAGTAAGTGGTAAGGTTTGCAGTAAGTGTGAAATCTGGGATCGAGCCCTAGTCATACATAAATTTTCATATGCCACTTTAGGTAGTACGCCTATAGCACCTATGTTAAGTTGAATTACAGTAAACTGTAAACTTCGGCATAAGGCCTCGAAAGGCTCACCGGGTACCGACCGGCAGCCGTGTCTTCCTCGCTGGATGCGGTATGGAGTGGGCCACACCCCAGCCGTTGTGTCGGTTTCCGGACCTGCGTTGCTACTTCTCACAAGGGCTGAGTGCTCCCAGCTTGCCAACAGCGCTCTGTAGACCCTGAGTGTGACATATCCATGCCCGACAGAACTAAACTTCGGTGATCTAGCGTGAACCGGTGTAGTCACAAAATTTCAGAAAATTTAAATATTTGACATTGTAGTTTGTCAGAAAAGATAAACAAACATAATTTATGTGTTTCAGTTCTATTTGTTCGTTCGAAAAGACATTTGGATCTTCAGCATAATTTGTAAAAATTTCCATTGCTCCCAAGGTTCACAAATCTACGCTTCTGCACCTTATTTGAAATAGAATCACTATTTCCAGCTTAAAATGCTGCAGGCACTTCATTGCTTGGATGCCTAGCACAAGTCCACGGATTGCCTTTGTCGATAACCTAAAATTCTTAGAGGTGCTTAAAATTGTTTGCAACTGATAACTGACCTGCAAAAATTAGTTTTTACGAAAGTAATTGAGCGATTTACACGAGAGCATAAAACCGAGTGAAGCATACTTATGGAACAGCTCCCTGAACATTTTATACGTTTAGCATTCTCTTCTCCAAAAAAATGTTCAAATGTTTGTAGAGCTTATGGGACTTAACTACGGGGTCATCAGTCCCTAAACTTACAGACTACTTATGAACTAGCTAATACTAAGGACGGCACAAATATCCATGCCCCAGGGGGGATTCGAATCTCCGACCGCAGTTCTCTTCTCCTCCATAGTGTCACGTATCTATAAAAACGCAGAGCTCAAAGTTTGTAAATATAATTAAGGGTATTAGTCAAACCATTGATAAGAAAATCCTTTCGATATTTGGTATATGTATTTACAACTATATTTATAATAATATAAAAATAGAACATGCTATGACTGAGATACAGGTTACAGTACACCTTGAGAAAAATGTCAGTAATTTATTTTACTACAAGAAAAGTATGTAAATATTTAGCTCAAATATTACACATCATCACAATTTTATAATTTGTTTCCAAAAAAAGTTGAAATGGAAGGTAGAGGATGGTCTTTTAATTACTTGTTACAACTCTAGTGATGTTAACTTCACTCATTTACGACACAAGTGTACCTGATTTATTAAATGCTAAGTTTTCAGTTAACGACAATGTATTATTTGCAAGCTTATTAATTTACCACTATGCGGGTTTAGAACATTCCAGCAGTCCACCTACGTCCTTATCCTCCAAACTAGCCGGCCGCGGTGGCCGAGGAGACTGAGGCGCTCCAGTCACGGGCTGCACGGTCACTACGGTCGGGGGTTCGAATCCCCCCTCGGGCATGAATATTTGTGCCGTCCTAGTTCGTAAGTAGTTCATAAGTAGTTTGTAAGTTTAGGGACTGATGACCCCGTAGTTAAGTCCCATAGACTTTACAAACATTTGAACATTTGAACCTCCAAACTATTTCCCTTAATTCTTTTCTTTATCTTGGCCTCCTTGACAGCAGCTCCTGCGCCTTCATTACATATCGTTGAATGTTTTATAACTGCATCCATAATATCTGTCTTCAGCACTATCAGCCCAACAAATACAGTTTGGGTATTAGCTCCCAGATGGAGCTGCTGATGCTTTCATTTTGATTCTGGGAGAGATAATGCAGACTTCCCTTCAGTATATTTGTATTTGCCAAATTCCTATATAGGTCACTGTTCGGGTCTGCCACGGACTGTTGGCAAGCGGGATACAAAACATGTTCAAATGTTTGTAAATCTGTGGGATTTAACTACTGTGGTTATCAGCCCATAGACTTTCGAACTAATTAACCCTTTCGGACCCTCTGGCTACAACTGTGTACACAACTTCTACGGTGTCTAAGATGGTTCAGAAGCGTTTTTTCTCAATGGAAAGAACATGTATACGACATATGAGTGTTTAATCATTTCATCATGCACAATTACTGCCACCTGCTGAAGATCACTATAAAAATATTAAGAAGCGTGTGTTGCACTGCGCAGCAGTTTGCGAACTTCAAAGAACCCGGGAATTGTGGGTTACTTTTATTCCACTGTATAACTGAAAGTAGTAGTTGTTATTTTGCGATGTAATTATTGAACAATCAGTTCATTCAGTTCAACAGTTGGTACCACAAAATTAATTAATGTAGTCCTTAAAAAAGCCTTGTTTTTCAGTATACGCTGTGTTGTAGAATGAAAATGGGTGGATATAATTGCATAAATCTTGCTTCTAAAATCATTGAAAATTTAAGAGTTTTACAGCATTAAAAATAATTTCCTTGACACAGAAAAAAATCAGGTCTGAAAGGGTTAATTAACCTAAGGACAACACACACACACACACACACACACACACACACACACACACACACACATGCTCGAGGGAGGACTCGAACCTTCACGGGGAGAAACCGCGCGCTTTGCAGCAAGGCGCCTTAGAGGCCGGCCGCGGTGGCCGAGGAGACTAACGCGCTCCAGTCACGGTCTGCACGGCCACTACGGTCGGGGGTTCGAATCTTCCCTCGGGCATGGATATTTGTGCCGTCCTTAGTTGTAAATAGTTGATAAGTAGTTTGTAAGTTTAGTGACTGATGACCCCGTAGTTAAGTCCCATAGACTCTACAAACATTTAACATTTTCGACTTAGAGCGCTCTTCCATTCCACCGCGGCAAGCGGGGTGCACTCAGTCGTTCTGAGGCCAATTTAGTAACTACATGATTGTGAAGTAACAGTTCCATTCACAAAAACCGACGCAACTGCCGTGAGTATGGAGCACTGACGACGCTCCCCTCCACACAGCATCCATTGACCGCTTCTGGCGGAGGACTGTGGTCGGTACCTGTTGTGCCCATCGATGCCTGTAGGGCAGAGTTTACTACATATAACTAATGACGGAGAAACGGAAGCTACAAAAGATTACATCACGTACCGTCACACATTTCAAACGGTAGATAGGCATGTAATAGGACTTCATTAATTGCTAAAAAGTTTAAGAACTAACTGGATATAAAAATAACTAACATTATACATTTTTGTCATAGGCGTGAAATACTATTACTACATACAAAAAAGTTTTTTTCAAATGTTTTGTCATTTTCCTGGAGCATATCCCCTTAATCTCTTACCGCATACTGGGGCAGATATGGCAATGTCTTTTTTAATTCTCGAAAGTCATATTTGAGCATATAATTAAGAACTGCATGTTGTGATAGATGCCGCGGTGGACGGCCGAGAGTTTTAAGGCTCCTAGCTGCGAAGGGCGCGGCTACTCGCCGTCGGAGATTCGAGTCCTCCCTTGGGCAATGGGTGTATTTGTTGTACTTAGCATTAGTTAACTTAAGTAGTTTGTAAGCTTATGGACTGATGACCAGAGTAGTTAACTCCCATAAATTTACAAACATTTGAGCATTTGAATTTGTGACTGATATTGCACACATCTATGACGAGCTGAGTAAATTACATGCACTATCTGATAATGTTTTATGGGAAAATTACATCTGTAGACGATTATAAACATTAAAAATGAAAAATAAAAATCTTTCAGTAAGGAGTTTATATATATATATATATATATATATAAAAGCTACGTTTAAAATTGCGAAGAAAGTGTGAAGCAGTGGCGCAGCCATAATTTGGTTCTTGGGAGGCGACTCATTTCTTAAATATAAAGCCTATTTAATTTATTAATCTATGACTTATTTTTACACTTTTTTGCAGAAGAAATAAAATGAGTAGTCTGGCGTTAATTTGAAGGTGAAAGAGGAGCAATGTGGTGGAAATGGAGTGTATATAATCAGCTCGTAAAATAATTAAGCAGCTTCTGTGTTACTAGCCACAGACAAAGGTTTTTGCGGTTTAATTAACATGAGAATTCACGTGTAAGTCGGCCGCGGTGCGCCAGTTTTGCACGGCCACTACGGTCGGGGACTCGAGTCCCCCCTCGGGCATGGATATTTGTGCCGTACTTAGTATTCGTTAGTTCATAAGTAGTTTGTAAGTTTAGTGACTGATGACCCCGTAGTTAAGTCCCATAAGCTCTACAAACATTTGAACATTTTCCATATGTATAAATTGAACTCAAATAACACTATTGTTGTTCACAAGATTCCACTCTGTGGCGCCGCATATGAACGAACAATCGGCTCGTAACATAGCAGTGACAAAAGCGGCAGCATCAAAGCTGGTCGCGGCGGTGTTAAAACCGCTCACAGTAACAGCAGCACACGTTCTCAGTGGCGGCATCACGTTGGCGACCCATTATCACGTTCACTTGTGCTTGGAAAATTATAGTTACTTAGTGCTTTATTTCATGTGTACTATTTCAAATTTCCGGTGCCGACCTGTTCCAAAAAAAAAAAAAAAAAAAAAAATAAGAATAAAAATAAATAAATAAATAAATAAAATTAAATTAAAAAAATCTTTGTGAGGTCCTGGGGGGGTGCGCTTCAGTCCCATTAGTCCCCCTCCCCCAGCCCCCCTCCGTGGCCAGTGGTGGCGCTACACGGAAACTGTCCGTCGGCGAACTCGTCTTTGCGAGGACCCTTTCATTTTTTCAGTAAGGAACAAAATGTTAAATAAAATGATTAATTATACATAAGTATACATCAATAATCATTATACTAAAATTTTATTAGTATAATATACAAGTATTATTGCAATGACAAAAATTACAACAAACAAACACTAATTAAAATAGAGAAACTTTTCGGCTTTTCGCCTCACTGATCTTTTCTTAAGATCACATCTTAATTATTACTAGCCGCTATTTTCGGCTTCAGTTGATAATACTGACAACGCAGATAGTCTTTCTTGGCTCATTGTGCTTCTCAAGTTAGTCTTAATTTTAACTTTGTGAAGCTTCTCTCGGCCGAAGCTGTACTGAGTGGAACTGTTAGCATGATTATTATTCTTATATAACTTTTGGATATACGTCTTTCAAATTGTTTTCTAAAATGTACTGAAGAAGTTGTTTTGCAAGTATTTAACTAAAAATTTCATTAAAAAAATGTTCAAATGTTTGTAAATCTATCGGACCAAACTCCGTGGTCATCAGTCCGTAGCTTCCAAACTACTTAAACCTAGGTTAACTAACCTACGGACAAACACACACACCCATGCCCCAGGGAGGACTCGAACCTCCACGGCGAGCAACCGCGCGCTCCGCAGCGAGGTGCTTTAGACCGCTCGGCTACTCCACCGCGGCAAATTTCATCACTGCTACAGTCATACGGAAATAAATATGGCCGAGCGCACTAACGCGTCGTAGCACGGTGAACGAGATCGCTCTCGTTGGGGGTCGAATCCCACCCTTGGGTACGGATGTTTTGTTAATCCTTCGGTTAAGCTAGTGTAAGTTAGATGTAGGTCGTCGCTACATGACCTAGCTGTTGAAAAGCGCCGTTAAGCATGAGATATAAAAAAAGAAAAAAAACCTAAAATTTTAACGATGTTTTGCGAGGCGCGAGGCCGTCGGCGGTTGCTGATGTCGCCGACGCCTAGCGCCGCCAAGTCCGTGGCTGCGCCACTGGTGTCAACACTTTATTCTTCAAGAGAAGTGCAAACTTTTTCACCCTGTATCAGTGGCGTAGCTAGGACTTGGCTTTGGGGGCGGGGGGGGGGGGGGGGGGGGGGAATAGATCTGCTTGACGAGCAAAATTTTAGTCAGTTTCCACTCAGACTACCATCTACCACTCCCGTTGAAGAAACTTAATTCACTCCCTTCCAATGAAAGCTTATGGTGAAACACCCCAAGTTTCAAATCTTTACCTTTACCAGATTGCTGTTATACGATTTCTTTTCTCTCTCTCTCTCTCTTTCGGGTTCTGGGGGGGGGGGTTCTATCCCCCTCATCCCCCCCCCCCCCCCCCCCAATAGCTACGCCACTGCCCTGTATGATCGAAGCTTCCGTTTCGTTTCTAATGACCATCCTGCCAATCGATTTTAAAATCGCATCAGCAAAGGAACAACAAGTAGCCACAGTGGCGTCAGGAAGTCTCTCTAGGCTGCACGCACTGTTAGCGACCGCTGCAGCAGAACGCTCGTACGTGGAGAGTTTCGGCCCCGAAAGTAGCGGCGTGTAGTGGAGGTGGGAGCGGGTATCTGGCGATGCATCGGCCGGCGGATGAATGAGCGGTGGCGGCGGCAACACACGTGCGCGCCAAGGACAGGCTGCTGGTGCTGGTGCCGCCGCCTTATCGCCGCCCTCCGACCTCCCGGCCAGAAATAGTCCCCAGTCGCAGCCCGCCAGACGCGACACCGCTCGCCTATCGATGCTAACTGCCTACGCGTCCGCGCCGCTTCTGGGGGTGCTTATGCAAATTTTACGTTTTCTTCGTACACCCGTGTTCTATATTCGGAGGAACCTCAGCCACAAATATAGGTATCCAGGCTAAGAGAACGGTGCGTGTCATTCTTAACGAGGAAAAGTCGTCAGACGTGAAAGTGATTTCTGGCGTGCCTCAACGGAGTGTTATAGGACTGACATGATGTTCAAATTTTTACTGAGATGTATGTTAACAGCCGTAATGCTGTTGTTGTGGTCTTCAGTCGGCAGACTGGTTTGATGCAGCTCTCCACGCCGCCCGGTCCTGCGTAAGCCTCTTCATCTACGTCTACATAGATACTCTGCAAATCACATTTAAGTGCCTGGCAGAGGGTTCATTAACCACTTTCATAATTTTTCTCTACCGTTCCATTCTCTAATAGCGCGCGGGAAGAAAGAACACCTAAATCGTTCCGTTTTCGATCTGATTTCTCTTATTTTATTGGGATGGTCATGTCTCCCGAAGAAGGTGGGTGCCAGCAAAATATTTTCACATTCAGAAGTAAAAGTCGGTGATTGAAACTTCGTAAACAGATAACGCCGCAATGAATAACGTCTTTCTTTTAATGATTTCCACCCCATTTCGTGCAACATTTCCGTGGCGCTTTCCCCCCCGTAACGTGAGAGAACAAAACGAGCTGCCCTTCTCTGAACCTTCTCAATGTCTTCCGTCAGTCTCACCTGGTGAGGGTCCAAGGGGCAACAGTACTCCAGGAGAGGACGCACAAGCGTGATGTAGGCAGTCTCTTTGGTGGAGCTGGTGCATCTTCGAAGCGTTCTGCCAATGAAACGTAACCTTTGGTTAGCCTTCCCCACAATATTTTCTGTGTGTTCTCTCCAGTCAAAGTTGTTCGTAATTGTAGATCCTAGGTATTTGGTAGAATTTACGACCTTAAGGTTTGACTGATTTATCGCGTAATTGAAGTTCAGCGGATTTCTTTCAGTGGTCATGTGTATTACTTCACACTTTTCTTTATTTAGTGTCGATTGCCAATTTTCGCACCATGTAGAAATTTTGTCTAAATCGCTTTGCAGTTGCTTTTGATCCTCTGTTGACTTCACTAACCGATAAACGACAGCATCATCCGCGAACAGTCTAAGGGAGCTATTCAGACTGTCTCCTAAACCGTATATAAACACGAGGAACAGTAGGAGACCTCTAACGCTTCCCTGTGGAACGCCAGATATCACTTCTGTTTTACTCGACGACTTACCGTCAATTACAACAAACTTTGTCCTTTCTGATACGAAATCGTGAATCCAATCGCACAATTGTGGAGATATTCCATAAGCACGCATTGATCGGAGAATACGTACGGCAACCTACATCCTTTTAAATCTGCTTACTGTATTCGTCCCTCGGTCCCCCTTTACGACTTTTAAATCAAATGTTCAAATGTTTGCTAAGCTTATGGGAGTTAACTGCGGGATAATCAGCCGCTAAACTTACAAACTACAAGTCTGGGATGCACTTGGCAGAAGCATTACGCCAGACCAGCAACTTCCATAAAGGTTGCAGAGCTGGTTATTGCTTCATGGAAGAATGACCGAATATCCCTCAACAGCTGATTGATTACCTCATACTGTCGATGCCACGCAGGTGTGCAACTGTACTGGCCGCCGTCCGAAGTGATCAAACACGCCGGCCGCCGTGGCTGAGTGGTCTGCGGCGCGCCAGTTCATAGTCTGCATGGCCGCTACGGTCGTGGGTTCGAATCCCCCCTCGGGCATGGATATTTATGTCGTCTTTAGTATAAGGTAGTTCATAAGTAGTTTGTAAGTTCAGGGACTGATGACCCCGTAGTTAAGTCCAAAACGCCACTAAGCTTAATAAACATTTGAACATTTGATCACACACCATATTAGAGGGCAAACGAGAAGGACTTTTTCACTATTATGGTAGCCACATGGTGCCTCGCTCTAAGTAAACTCCATGTAAACCTCAAGTAGGAAGTTAAGGCAGTCAAATATCGTACTTTATCACACACAAATTGCAATTGTAACCAACATCTGAATAAAATTCTTTGCCGTATGTTAATTGTGTATGATCCCCTAATAGTTTTGCAGAATGTAGTTACGCAATAGCAGGACAAAAACTGGAAGCAATTACTTCGATAAAATATCTGCGAGTAGACTTAAGGGCCGGCCGCGGTGGCCGAGGGGACTAAGGCGCTCCAGTCACGGTCTGCACGACCACTGCGGTCGGGGGCTCGAATCCCCCCTCGGGCATGGATATTTGTGCCGTCCTTAGGATTAACTAGTCCACAAGTAGTTTGTAAGTTTAGGGACTGATGACCCCGTAGTTAAGACCCATAAGCTTAACAAACATTTGAACATTTGAGACTTAAGGATCGATTTGAAATGGAACAACCGTATAAAATTGATCGTGAATAATGCAGATGCCAGACTGAGGCTGACTGGCAGAATCCCTTGGAAGTGCAGCCCGTCAACAAAGGAAGCAGGTTTCAAAACACTGTTACGGCCGACGCTCGCGCACTGCTCATCAGTGTGGAATCTCTGCCAGATACAGTTGATGGAAGACGTACAGAAGATTGAACGGAGAGCAGCAAGCTTCATTACAGGTTCATGTAGTAAGCACGAAAGCGTCACAGAGATGTTTCGGCATCTCCTGTGGCACACGCTGCAAGAAGGAAGGAGGAGGAAGCTTGGAGTTTTAACGTTCCGTCGACAGCGTGGTCATTAGAGACGGAGCTTACGCTCGGAGTGTTTGAGCAAGGATGTGGAAGGAAATCGGCCATGCCCTTTCAAAGGAAGCATCCCGACATTTGCCTGGAGTGATTTAGGTAAATCACGGAAAACCTAAATCTGGATGGCCGGAGGTGGATTTCAACCACCAGCCTTCCGAATGCAAGTCCAATGTGTTACCATTGCGCCACCTCGCTCGGTACGCTGCAAAAGAGACGTGAAAGTCTGTGAAAGTTCCGAGAGCATGCGTTTGTTTAAGAGTCAACCAGTATATTGCTTCTGTTGTGTCCCTGCTATGAGGTACGTTCTGGAGGTGGCCCGGCCGCGGCGGAGTGGTCGAGAGCATTGAGGCGCTAAGTTACGAAGCGCGAGACCGTTCCCTGTCGGGGGTTCGAATCCCCCCTCAGGCATGCATGTTTGTGCTGTCTTTAGTATAAGGTACTTCATAAGTAGTTTGTAAGTTTAGGGACTGATGACTCCGCAGTTAAGTCCCTTAAGCTTAAAAAAATTTGAACATTTTGGAGGTGGGTCGTGACCAGCAAGGATGTGCACATGGGCATCTAACTGAAAGAATTGATTAGTCCAAATGAAACTTCCTGGCAGATTAAAATTGTGTGCCGGAACCGGGACTCGAACCTGGGACCTTTGCCTTTCGCAGGCAAGCGCTCTACCGACTGAGCTATCCCGACACGACCCACGATGCCGCCTCACAACTTTACTTCCGCCAGTACCTCGCCTCATTCTAGTCAAATGTTCAAATGTTTGTAAACCTATCGGACCAAACTGCGTGGCCATCAGTCCGTAGCTTACAAACTACTTAAACCTAGGTAAACTAACCTAAGGACAACACACACACCCATGCCCCAGGGAGGACTCGAACCTCCACGGCGAGCAACCGCGCGCTCCGCAGCGAGACGCTTTAGACCGCTCGGCTACTCCACCGCGGCCATTCTAGTCCAAATGAACTTTATTGATAACATGAAATAGATATTTAACTTTGATTTGCTTGTGTTGGTACAAATTCTTCATAATACACAGTCCTGCAGTACAATAGAAAACGGTTCCGGCTTGTGCTAAGTAGACTGCTGGCTTTCCTCTGTTGAACTTTTGGATCGAAACTGACGAACTGCGTGGAACTGTCCCGTACTGTGTCTGGAACCGACTTGTGCAGCTGTGGTGCGCCGGCATATGTAGGCGAGGCCCCTTCTTCCTATTGGCCGGCGCGCGAAGTGAGCAAAGAGGTACGGGACTGCGGGCGCCCCCGGCCGTCGAAATACTACGGAGCGCCTTACCGCTCCTTCGTATGCTGGCGCGTCGACTTGCGTGGACCGCCGGCTATTCAGTACTAGAGTCAGACTGTAGGAACCATTATTCGACAAATTTTAGGTATTTGGTTATTCATTATTTGTGCGAACTTTAGTAAAGTTAAATTTGATATTAACTTAGACTGCCAACTCCTCCTTCCCTTCCCCTCTCCTCTCTAATATGTACCGCTGTTGGTTTCATTTCTGTCGCAATTCGAGGTTTTTTTATTTATTTTTCTTTTATTTTGCGTTCATTAGATTTTTAAATGTCTACATATTTAACGATGTCGTATAAGTCTTGGTTATGAGTCTACAGAACTGAGCTTTGTAACTGACGGGAATCTCGAGGTGGATTAGAGATCGTGAGGATAAATGAGTTTAGTTCCAGGTGTGGCTGCAAATGGAATCTGGCAAGATCGGTCGCATGAATAATGAAGAAAGTGGCAAGAGGGTGTTCAATGTATAATGGGTAACTTCTGATTTGGATAACGTACTGTAAGTAAAAACAAAAAGAAATTCACAACAATGATTGAAGATTAAAAAGTTTGAAAAATTTGATTGTCTGTTAAGAATGTAGAGAGGAGGTGACAGGTACAAAAATGCATTGAAAATGTAAAATTTCTTTGTAGTTCAGCGAGCTGGACAGCAAAGTGAAAAATCCGTTCCAGAGAAACCTCGGTTTCCGTCGCCATGCTCTGAATGTGATACTATTCCGTATTTGGGATTATAAAATGTGTTTCATAGAATAAGAAATTACCTACTTCGGATCCTGTTAGCAAATGTGCTGCAGTATCAGTTGACCGGATTGCCATTTAGACAGGAAGATGAACGTCCCATTGTCGACGAGATCATTAACACGTATTTCATGTTGAGACAGGGCAAGCGCAGGAATTAAATCGGCCGAGGCGTATGAAAAATCCATATAAATGTTCTCCTGAAGTCACCGTGCAAACCTTGTGAAATATGAACATACAGAGCCATACGCCGAGTGGGATCTTCTTGCTCTATTTGAATTTAATAATTCGACTGTAGCATAGGAAAAAATTTAAGATAAAATTTTAATTCCATTATTCTGTAGCAAAATGAAACTCTCTGCAATGACTGAGAGCATTTTAAACCTCTTATGCCAGAATATACGGCAACTGTCACTTGTCATAATTTTCCTCATTCTCAGTTTTCTTCTCAACTTTCATCTATATCTTGACTGACTCTTCATCTAAGGTTATGTATTTAATAGCATCAGAACTCCACCTTCGTAAGCTAAAATAAAATTATTTATGATCCTAAGGAAGAAACGCGTTGAACACTTAATTATTTCTTTATTCCTTCAGCTGAAGTGATTATCAATAATGCAGTCAAATTACTACCACAGAAAACAGGAATTGGCTTTATCTCCACCGCTCGCTTGGTTTGAGATAAAATAAGTCAAAGAATGCTAAAAATAAACTTTGATCGATTTACTAAATTATTGTCAATTAAAACCGTGACATCATGAATTGGACATGCTACAAACGTTACATTGGTATGAAACGCATGATTGGATATGCAAATGACTAACATTTCAGCGCACTCACGCCTAGTGGGTAGTACCAAGATCATATGTATACAAGAAAACATTTTTCAGCGGCATTTTCATTAGTTAATAGCATTTGGATATTGGATAAGTGTAATAAAATCGTGTTTTGCCTCGTGTAAGTTGGAGAAATGTCTACCAGTTTGTATCACAGTTAGATATTGACAAACTGTGGCCTCTTTAGGCTGGATCTTATCCTTCAATAATATTGTTTTTAACGTTGATTGTGTACACGTCTATCATGCAGATTTTGAGTTGATGGGTTCAGGAGAGACGTACGCAATACGACAGTGACCTCACGGCTCTAATGTTTTAGAAGCCTGACAATGTCCATTCAGCTTTACAAGATTGTACAGCCATACGACGCGCCATTAAATCAGGACATTGGCTTATTTGAGGCAGTACAGGTTTCTACATAAACAGTGGAGGGACATCTAGACCACCACTTACTGTCCACATGGCGACCCAACACCATCCGGCCATATGAGTGGCTTCACGTCGAAAGTTACAGGCGAGTCCTATGTGTGCACGCAGCTTTATGGCGTGCTTTACCCTGTGGCTTATACTCTCCTACAGCACAGACCGGTGTGCCCGGTTGTCTAGCAGCCAGACGTTAACTTGTTTATGAACCGGCTTGCTAGAGGAGCCTCTGGAAATGGCGACGCTAAAGTCCTCAAAGGCGGCATCGCAGTAGATGGACTATTTTCTGATGGCAATCACATTTACAAAACCAGAAAAGAATAAGAAAACTTCCTCGTGGCATGTATTCAGAAGGACACATAGTTCCATGGCAGCCAGTTTTGCGACCCCGCTGATGTGATCACCAGTTATTTCCGAATTACACGTATGTACGTGGTTATCCACGTAATACGTGGCAGTGGTCATTGTGGAACTTCCAAACAATCTTCAAGATTTCTGATATGGTCTACGGATTTTTGCTGACTGCACTACACCCTGCAAGCCAGCTAGCATGTATTGGACTTTGGGTCGACAATGTGTAACTTTTCGACTTTCAACTTTCCTTCTGAGTGGTATTTAGTGAACTTAGAAGGAGTAAAATATAGGGAACAAAAAGTTATTTACAGCTTGTACAAAAACCAGGCAGCAGTTATCAGAGTTAATGGGCATGAAAGGGATGCAGAGGTGGGAAGGGAGTAAAACAGGGTTGTAGCCTTTCTCCAATGTTGTTCAATTTGTACACTGAGCAAGCTATAAAGGAAAGCAAGAAGAAATTTGGAGAAGGTATTAAAGTTCAGAGCGAATACATAAAAATAGCTTGCTTTTCGCTGAGGACATTGTAATTCTGTCGGAGACAGCAAAGGACCTGGAGGAGCAATTGAACGGAGTGGACAGTGTGTTGAAAGGAGCATATAAGATGTACATTAATAAGAGCAAAACAAGGGCAATGGACAGCAGTCTTAGAAAATCAGGCGAAGCTATAGGAAATTATTAGATTAGGTAACGAATCAATAAAAGTGGTAAATGAGTTTTGTTACTTGGGCAGTAAAATAACATCTGATGGTCGCAGTATGGAGGATATAGAATGCAGAATGGCAATGGGAAGAAAAGCGTTTTTGAAAAAGAGAAACTTGTTAACATCGAATCTTAATTTAAGCATAAGGAAGTCCTTTCTGAAGGCATTTGTGTGGAGTGTTGCCTTGTACGGGAGGGAAACATGGACGATAAACAGTGCGGACAGGAAGAGGATTAAGGCTTTTGAAATGTGGTGCTACAGAAAAATGCTGAAGATTAGTTGGGTGGATCGCGTAACTAATGAGGAGGTACTGATCAGAATTGGGTAGAAAAGGAATTTCTGGCATACTCTGACCAAATGAAGGGATCGATTGATAGGACACATTCTTATACATCAAGGGTAAAAATCGCAGACGGAGACCGAGAGATGAATATAGCAAGCAAATTCAAATGGATGTAGGTTGCCGTTCGTATCAGGAGATGAAGAGACTTTTTCAAGTTGGATGTAGATTGTTCAAGAGTAGGATGGAGAGCTGCATCAAACCAGTCTCCGGATTGAAGACCTTAACAACAACAGGTATTCTATCCTGATCTCCAAGTGTGATTCAAACTGTAATTGCCTTTAACAAAAGAACATTAATGTAGTGTATTATACAACACTCTCTGACATGTCATAACATAAGTGCCAAAATGCGGAGGTTCTGAGGATAATTATGGTAGTCAGATTTAATTCATGACCTTCATATGGTCTCACAGTATGGGGTGGTGGTAAGTTTTTTTCCCAGCCAGTAGTATGTGGACACTGTCTGTAAAACGTTTTGCCACAGAGTTAATAATTTCGTTTGGCTTATTGGCCTGGCGCAAGTCTTTTAATTGGACGTCACTTCGGCGACTTGCGTGTCCCTGATGTACCCCAGTTACCCGTACTGGAAAGGGGACCTACAGCTTAACGTGGAATCCGAACCACGTGTCGTTTCAAATGTTCAAATGTTTGTTAAGCTTATGGGACTTAACTACGGGGTCATCAGTCCCTAAACTTACAAACTACTTATGAACTACCTACAACTAAGGACGGCACAAATATCCATGCCCGAGGGGGGATTCGAACCCCCGACCGTAGTGGCCGTGCAGACCGTGACTGAAGCGCCTCAGTCTCCTCGGCCACTGCGGCCGGCACGTGTCGTTTCTAGCGACTCATCACATCGTTGAGAAGTGAAGGATAGGTTAAAACGCAGACTGAAAAAAATCCGATGTCCGACCGGGTTTCGAAGCCGGGATCTTTCGGTTTCCACTCGAGCGCTTTACCCCACGACCACCGGGCCAGAGTTTACGGTAACGAATAAACTAATTAATTTATCATGTCTAATCTGGCAGTTTTATCTGCACGAACAGCCAAAATGTTTTAAGCGATGTAATCTTTTCCTTTCATCCTTTTGTGGGTGGATTCAGCGAGAAAAAGTCTCGTAAAAGTGTGCAATTATTTGTAAATATTGTTTCAAGCAATAAGTACTCCCACTCTCAAATACGGAATGAATTTACACTGGCTATCTGCGCACGGTGAGTTGTACTGCCTCAAGATTATGCATATATATTACATGTGTAATACAATTCTTATTGTGTCGATATTTTTACACAAGATTATATCTATTAATCGGCGGTTTATGTTAACGTCTTAAAAAATTAAATTCATAAAGATATACAGAAAATCAGAGCTCTGTTGCCCTCGGAAGCTGTTAGAAATGTTCAAATGTTTGTAAAGCTTATGGGACTTAACTACGGGGTCATCAGTCCCTAAACTTACAAACTACTTATGAACTACCTACAACTAAGGAGGGCACAAATATCCATGCCCGAGGGGGGATTCGAACCCCGACCGTAGTGGCCGTGCAGACCGTGACTGGAGCGCCTCAGTCCCCTCGGCCACCACGGCCGGCCAAGCTGTTAGACAACTGTTTACTGCGGCTGGGTTCCGTGTAGCTGGATACTCGCTTAGAAATACAGATTAATTGCGGTATAGCACAAAACTGAATAATGTGGACAGGGATTTCATCTGTGGAGTTTGGAGGCAGGGGGGCTGACCACTTTGTGTAACAGCTGGAATCAGTATACGTCACGATCGACAGAGTCGACAGGCTGTTGTCCTGACACTGGAGGACCTGAGACGAATGCTTTGCCACCCCTGAAGCCTACAGTGTTGCACATGATGACGCAGCGCTATCCGTCACGGCAGGTCGACAGACACGTGATGCTGACTGCCGACATTTGGCGCGGGTTTTGACTCTCCACCACATGCAGGGTCACCAATTCCTGAGCGGAAGACGAAAATGGGTAATGGCCGCACGGCTGTCCTAAGTCTTGAACTCTAGTCTGAGCTGTCACGCATTGCTGAAAGTACGTCTGAGCCAGCACAGGACGCCACACCTTTTGCGATAGGCACCGATCTTTCTGAAGGTTACGAAAACGTTTACAGGATAGGATTGTTTGTCATTGGGAGATTAGATTAATACTTGTTACACAGATCATGAATACGACACTTCGTAATGATGTGGAACGTGTCAGTTAAATGAAATGTGTCTATACATAATATTAAATGACACTCAATATTTGAATATTTTATTTTATTTTCTTTCTCTTTTTAATTTTTTCCCTAAAGTACTAACTTTTATCTAGAAAGTCATCTAATGTGTAGAAGGAATTGCCATTCAGAAATTCTCTTAATTTATTTTTAAATGCTAGTTGGCTATCTGTCAGAATTTTGATACTACTTGGTAAGTGACCAAAGACTTTTGTGGCAGAATAATTAACCCCTTTCTGTGACAGAGCTAAATTTAACCTTGAATAGTGTAGGTCACTCTTTCTCCTAGTGTTGTAGCTATGCACACAGCTATTACATTTGAATTCAGTTGGATTGTTAATAACAAATTCCATAAGTGAATATATATTGTGAAGCTACTGTGAAGATTCCTAGATCCTTAAATAAATGTCTGCAGGATGATCTTGGGTGGACTCCAGCAATTATTCTGATGACCCGCTTTTGGGCAATGGATACTTTCCTACTAAATGATGAATTACCCCAGAATATGATGCCATAAGAAAGCAGAGATTGAAAATAGGTATAGTATGCTAGGTTACTGAGTTGTACATCACCAAAGTTCGCAATCACCCTAATAGCATAAGTAGCTGAGCTCAAACGTTTCAGCAGATATTCAATGTGTTTCTTCCAATTCAATCCCTCATCAATGCATAAACCAAAAATTTTGAATATTCTACCCTAGCTATAGATTTCTGGTTGAAGTCAATATTAATGAATGGTGTGATGCCATTTGTTGTGTGAAACTGAATATACTGTGTTTTTTTTTTTTTTTTTTTTTTTCAAAATTTAGAGAGTGTCCATTTACAGAGAACCACCTAATAATTCTCTGTAATACTTCATTGGCAATTTCATCAGTTAATTCCTGTGATTCGGGTATGATAGCGATACTTGTATCATCAGCAAAGAGAACTAGCTTGGCATCTTTATGAATGTAGAAAGGCAAACCACTAATATATTTTAAGAACAGCAAAGGTCCCAGTACCGAACCCTGTGGCACCCCATGCTTGATAGTTCCCCAGTTTGAGGACTCGGCTGTTTTTTTGCATATTATGTGAATTACTTATATCAACTTTCTGAACTCTTCCAGTTAGGTATGATTTAAACCATTTGTGCACTTTCCCACTCAAACTCATTCAACGTTAGGCAGGTGACAGAGACATTAGGGAAGCAGCGGGCATATCAGGAACGAAAACCAGTGTCCATTTTGTTTGTTTGCCAGAGGGTCATGTCCGAGAAGTGCAGAAAGCTCTGCCCGTAGCTTCTGAGCGTAATGGATGCACTCGGTTGCAACTCGTGTCAAATGTCGGCACCAGTGACGCGAGGTTCAGAGGCTATTGGCTGTGTTGGTGACGTGTGAGGAGCATCATTCCAAGAACTGATAATGGTGCTCTGCTTCGAAGCCGGCTAAAAGGCTTAAACCAGATATTCAGACGATTCTACGACGATATTTGGTTGCGGAGTTCTCAACCTCCAGTATCGGGTAGAGAATTATAGGATCTCCCTTAACAGGTCTTGAGTGCTCTGCACGACAGGAAGCGGCTACTAGGCCAGTAAATTATGTGTTGCGTGAACATTAAACTTTCTTTTCAGGATAGATAAACCATTAATACGCCCCATAAGGTATGCTCTATTTTCAGATAATTAAGAATACTATTTCCCTTTAATTAAAAAAACTTTGAATACAAAATTTTAACTCATATTTATGAATTGTACCGTCTCTAATGACCAAACTGTCGATGAGATATTAAACCCTAAGCTTCCTTCCACTTTTTGTAAATTTTAGTAGTGGCTGTGGAAAGATACTGAAGCTATTCTCACTTATTAACGATAATTATGTTCTCGCAGTACTTGGGAAAAAAACAAGACTGAAACAGATGTTAATAGCAAACAAATTATTTATTGATATTGAAACCTACTGCGGTGGCCGAGGGGACTGCGGCGTGCAAGTCACGGTCTGCACGGCCACTACGGTCGGGGGTTCGAATGCCCCCTCCCTCGAGCATGGATACTTGTGCCGTCCTTAGTGTTAGCTACTTTATAAGTAGTTTGTAAGATTAGGGAGTGATGATCCCGTAGTTAAGTCCCATAAGTTATACAAACATTTGAAACGTTGATCTTCAGTGGAGGTACCATAATTATAACCGTTAAAATACAATAATATCTAGTGAGACGGGTTCAGATCCGAATGCAAAATAATTTGGTGAAGATAAGTGTTAGGGATGGATAAAACACGGTCGTCAGGTGCAGACTGACTCAAGGACGGTAATGACGAAATGTTTGAAGGTAAACTTTGGCAATATTCCGTGAAAATTTCTTGGTCAAGTTATATTTTAGGTTGAGGTCTAACTGACTATAGATAGTGAGACTGAAATAATCTTGACGGGTAATAGATACAAGAAATCAAATGATATTGTCTAAGTACTTTATCATAATATTGCCTTAAGTGTTTAATCAGAGAAAAACAACACATCAATACATCTTATACCTATTGATGAAAAGTACAAACGATTTTTTCAACTAAGTTAGCGTAGAAAACGGAATCAGTGTTCATTAGGCCGTTACAGCGTTACGTAATATGGCTATAAAGAAGAATTCAATGAAAAATATGAAGATATGTCTGTTTAACAAGAGAGAAACAGACAGATTTCGGATTACGTGACACGTTAGCACGAAAAATTCATCTCCAGCATTGACACTATTTGAGCATCGGTGGACAAAGTTTGAAGAGCTTCATACATCACGTTTCGGACATGCATGTACCGAGCAAAATACTGAAAGATGTTAAAGACTCACCGTAGTTCGACAGCCATCTACTACGAAGTCTAGGAGAGCTTCACTGCAAATTTAAATCTAGCCCGAGTCTCACAGACTAACAAAAAGAAGAAGGGCTATGCCTCTGTGTGAAGCATTCAACGATTTAGAAAGTAAAATTCCATCTACCGACTTAGTATATCTCAGAACGTTATGCCGGCCGCGGTGGCCGAGGGGACTGAGGCGCTCCAGTCACGGTCTGCACGGCCACTACGGTCGGGGGTTCGAATCCCCCCTCGGGCATGGATATTTGTGCCGTCCTAGTTCGTAAGTAGTTCATAAGTAGTTTGTAAGTTTAGGGACTGATGACCCCGTTGTTAAGTCCCATAAGTTATACAAACATTTGAACATTCATTCAGAACGTTATGATATCACGTTAAATCTGGGAACGGAGCAAAACCATGTATCTAGAAACTCTGTAAGCATATTGAATTGAAACTGAGGATGCGTCTGAGAAGGCCAAAATACTAACCGTCATTTTCCAAAATTGTTTCGCAGAGGAAATTCAGACTCTAGTTCCTCCTTTAAGTAGTCACACGAAGGTCAGATAGAGAGGTGTGGGAGTAAGTGACCAGTTGCAAATTAATTTAAATAATAGACTAGACGTGAATCTGAGTATACCGACTATCACGAATGGTGTGGATGTTTCAACTATTTGCGTTGTACTCTTTGCAAAATTATAAAAAGCAGAATCCTTTTTTAATTCTTAAGACACTAGCAGTAACCGTTTCAGACAATGAAACTGAATCTGCCTCGTTTAGGTGCAGGACCACAGGGTTATCTTTACTTGCAGTTCGTTACTAGCGTAGAGTAGTACGCCAACGACCTATCTACAGTAGACAGACTCTCTTGAAAACGGAAAAACATTGCTGAGAACATAGTTTGAGTATTTTACGTTGTTCACTACCGAAGAATAGTGCCCACGTCTTACAAATCTTCTTTCACGGCTATTATTCGTATGAAATGTACCATACAATGTTTTCAGATTCTCGTATGAAGTCAGATACATCATATTCCTTTATTCTCCGATCACCTAATATTTTATCTGTGCTCTCGTGTGTGACTACAGCTTTTTAGCGTTCTTCTCCGCCTTTGGAATAATGACAGCCGCATTAATTTATCGTTGTTAATGGTGACTGAGACCTTTAAGATAACAACGGCTACATTTGAGCATACATTTTTTAAATGTTGTTTAAATGTTTGTAAATCTATCGGACCAAAACTGCGTGGTCATCAGTCCTTAGCTTACAAACTACTTAAACCTAGGTAAACTAACCTAAGGACAACACACATACCCATGCCCCAGGGAGGACTCGAACCTCCGACGGCGAGCAACCGCTCGGCTATTCCACCGCTGCCATACATTTTTTTATCAACTGATACTGGAGGAGCATACTTCTTATAAATCTTCACCAACTTGGAATTAACTTGTGTTGGCGATACGTCGTGCAAAACAAAGACTACTGTATTTTCATGGTATTCCAAGTAATTAATTTAAACGAAATATACAATCCACTAATTCAGAAAGTTATACAAGTTAAAATTTACCACAAAGTGAGATGTTACTAGACACATTTTTTGGTGAAAATACGTGGAAATAACAAAACCAAAAGAAAAACATTAATTTCAACATTGTGTCTGTAACATCACGAGAAATTTTACTGTGTTCTTATTGTTTCTGCATGGATGACCCGATGGAGAGAACTGTGCTAGTTTTAGCTTGGCTCTGTCTAGGGTCACAAAGGAATTTATGATATCAGTTGCCAGTAGCCATTGAATAAATCAATGGGAAAAGCTGAAAATTTTTCCCAGGCTGGGATTCTAAACTGGGTGTTATACCTGCTAGGCAGTCACACTGACCTCTTCGCCAAATCGTCCTATATTCCACGTATACTTTTACCCAAAATATGTTTGGAAAAACATTCGATATTGAAAAAAGACTTTCACGGGCATGGGCGTACGGCAAGGGTTTATGACAGTAAGAACTATGAGACATTATAAAACTTAAACAAACATTATTTTCAAATCCAACTTATTTTTAATAGACACTCCACATTATTTTTATGCTATAATTAGCATGAAAAATAAAAAAAATTAATGGCGCTGGTAGCATCGCAATACGTCAATTATATTCCGAGAAACTGCGGAGCGCATTTCACGCTTCATGTAAATGACGTGCGCAGATAGCGCACGATTAAAGGCTGCGTGAAGTTCACGCTTGAGTTTCCCGATGTAAGTTTTTCTTGTGCTTATTTCAAGCATACTTCGCTTTACAGTTTCTCGGGATGTAATTGAAGAATTGCGATGCAACCAACGCCATTCTTTCTCATTAATTTAGACAACATTGTCAATGGAAAAAAAAACAGCGATATATTTGTGTTTCTTTAAATGGACACACCATGTTATTCCTTAGGCAATAAATAGCCTGAGAAATGACAGAAAGAATGGCTAATATTACAAAAACAGTCTTGATCGCAAAAAATTTACAGTTTTTATTGACCGGTTTCGACCTAATGTAGGTCATCTTCGGAACAAAACGTAGCCCATGACGCCAGTGCTGGACTCGGCTGGGCTGTTCTGGCTGTTCTGCTACCAGCTGGCAGGAGAACAGTCAGGGGCTACATTTTGTTCCGAAAATAACCTACATCAGGTCAAGCCGTTAATTTTTTGCGATCAAGACTGTTTTTGTAATATTAGCCATTCTTTCTGTCATTTCTCAGGCTATTGATTGCCTAAGGAATAACATGGTGTGTCCATTTAAAGAAACACAAATTTGTGTTGAAAATAATATTTGTTGACGGTTTGGAACGTCTCATAGTATTAGCTTTCTTAAGTCACTGGCGTAGGTACATGCTCGCTACAATCGGTATTCAGTATCGTTTCTGGTCCAAAGATATTTTCGGTGAAACGTTTAGGTGGAATACCATAAATATAATATAGGTATTCAGAAGATTCCAACACAATAGTAATCACATGAGTATATGATTGTAATATTGTGGAAACATAGACGAATGTTTGTCTGAAAAGCTTATGGGACTTAACTGCAGTGTCATCAGTCCCTAAACTTATGAACTAACTTATACTAGCCGCGGTGGAGTAGCCGAGCGATCTAAAGCATCTCGCTGCGGAGCACGCGGTTGCTCCCGTGGAGGTTCGAGTCCTCCCTGGGGCATGGGTGTGTGTGTTTGTCCTTAGGTTAGTTTACCTAGGTTTAAGTAGTTTATAAGATACGGACTGATGACCACGCAGTTTGGTCCGATAGATCTACAAACGAAACTCCCTGTCAGATTGAAATTGTGTGCTGGTAACGGGACTCGAACCTTGGACCTTGCCTTTCGCGGGCAAGCGCACTACCGACTGTGCTATCCCGACACGACTCACGATGCCGCCTCACAACTTTACTTCCGCCAGTACCTCGCCTCCTACTTTCCAAACTTCTGCCAGGAAGTTTCATATCCGCGCACACTCCGCTGCAGAGTGAAAGTTTCATTCTAGATCTACATTTGAACATTTTCTTAACTTATACTAAAGACGACAAAAACATCCATGCCCGAGGGAGGATTCGAACCCCCGTCGCGGGAGGCCGCGAGATCCGCAACGTAGCGCTCCAGACCGCTCGGCTACTCCCGCGCGGCTATAGACGAATCACTGAATTCATTCATCATTCGGTTATGTGTAAGATCCGAAGTATACTAACATACACGTTCCAGCTGGCACATTTTCATCAACTATAATAGCTGTGTTGAAAAGGCCACTTACAGAACCTCCGTTGAGAGATGGTAGAATGCGGTGTTCAAATCCCGAAAATGTGCACAGTTTCCCAGGGATTAGCTGTTCTGTGGATAAATTTTGTAGAATCGGATAGAAGTAATTTTGTTCGGATAAGGCACTGATCATGATGTGTTATTATCAAACTGAAACTCTGTGAACGTAAAGGTCTGGCACCGTTTTTAGTTGTTTATAGGCGCTAATGAACATATATTAGACAATAGATAACATAAAAGAAAGTTGGGCTCATACAGAGGCATATAAGCATGTGTTCTTCTCTCGCTCTTTTCGGGAGCGGAACAGAAAAGGTGACTAGTTGTGGTACGATGTGTCGTCCACCACGCACCGTAGGGAGGACTGCAGAGTGCGTCTAATCCACCCGCCATATTGCTTTGACAATTTGCAAACAATGACATTGAATACTGAAATAGTCCTATTTTCCTTCACCATTCCGCAATGAAGACACCAACAAATTTGCAGATGACGAACTGTCAACGAGGACGTACACAGTTAATGTAAGAAAATTGTAACCACTCCAGCAAGTAAAAAGTGCAGTAAAAAGACCCACTGACGACTCTACAACTGTCGCGAAACATGTTTGAGTATAAAAATAAAAACCAGTGGTTTGTTCAAAGCAGATCCACATAGAGAAGAAACTAAATGGTATGTATGTAGATTTAAAGACGTATATGCCAGCATAAAGTTGTGCAGCTGTAGAGAACCCATATTCAAGTACACGATAAGATCGATGTAACCAATGTGATAGAAGGGAAAAAATAGAATTTCAGGATTTAAAATCCTGACGACAATGAGGTTATTAGAGACGAAGCCCGGGGTCGGATTGTGGAACAACAAGGAAGGAAAGCGCCAATAGAATCTCGAACGAAGTATTCTTATATTTACCTTTTATTGTTTGTGGAAAACTTAAATCTGAATCTTAGAGAATGTGCGTTCGGTGGAATTATTCATAGATCATATTTCACAGAAACCAATATTTTATAACTATGAAAGGATCAGATTTCAAAGGCAATTGTCTCTAAATACGATTACAGATTACAGTCAATATTAGGGATCATTAGAACATTTTATCCATTCATTGAGTACATTTGAGGGTGAGCGGTTCTTACGAAATCAAAATGAAAGAAGACGTGGAGCCTAACAGAAAAAATTGTATAGGTCCAGACAGGTTGTTTCATTGTCATGAGTATAATGCACATGTAACTTCACATGTTACTATGTAAGTAAGGAAATGAAGGCTCTACTCTTCCTATTTTAGTAGGTGTTATCTTTACTGCACATCGAGTGATAGTGTTCGAAGTGTAAATATCATCAACGGTTACTTATCTTCCATCCGCTCGTCGCCTAGAGGGCTCCTTATTACATCTCCAAATGAATGCAACATTATTGCTGCTGATGGATTTATTACTTACTATAAATATTTCTCTCCGTTGTACACTCTGCGTTCGTTTTGAAACTGCATGAGGAATGGCACAGGTCACCCGTTGTCTTTGTCGTTTTAATTAGAGAGAATGTCGCAACTCTGTAAAGCCATAAAAGCGAAGTAAGCTCATCTCACCCTCAAGTGCATGCATTCATTGCATATGAATGTTTACAAAGGAGTAATGCGCCGTCGGCCGTAGCCCCCATTGCTTGCCTTGTGTGTGTCAGGAATTCTCGGCTGTGGAAAAAATGCCTGTAGCAATAAACTCCGCCGGAATTTTAATGAGCAGCGCTCCCTGCTACCAGAAGTGGAATATCCTGCTGTACGTATTACAGATTTAACAATGAAGACGTTTGTTCACAACTTTTCAGCGACACAACAGCGTTCCTTGCTATGGCTTACTTTAACGAGGCTTTCCATATTGTCAGCTATCAGGGCATATTTTGGTTTTCGGTAGGATCAAAATAATGTTTCACGGAAGCTGAAATATGCATCAACTTGTGTCCTAGACAAAAACTTTTGACATATTTCCTTTTATTGATTTACTAGCAACACGTCCCAGCTTCCCTCGGGTAGTAGGCAATAGGTAATCCATCATATTTTTCTATCGTTGTGTTGTATCAGCTTGATGTATCGAACGTGTTTGTAAGATTAGAAGGTATCTCATATACATCCTATGAAGAAGTAACCGCAGTGTCACATGTGAATGTTCGTAAGCCACAGAAAATATAGTTTTTTAACACTATTCATTGCTCTCTTTTGCGGACTTTTGCTCGCCATACTCATCCACTGCGTTAATGAATTATTCACCTAAACTTCCCTTCCGAATCACACCGTCCATTGGTGGAAACCGTGAGAAAATTCGTTCAGTAGTTTTTGAGTTTATCCAGGACAGACAGACAGACGCGGCAGAATGACTATGTTTTGTAACATGTATAGACTTACAAGATGAAACAATGATTTTCAATGTCCTATCATTGTCTCTGTGTAAACATTCACTTACTTCCTTCATATCTTCCAACCTTCCCTATCCCCTCTTGAACGTATTGCATTTGTATTTCCTGGTGTTTTCAGTTGATCAATCCTCCACATCTGAAAGCCGAAAAATTCAAATATTTACAATTTTTTTCTGTATCTATGGCTGCCTCCACGGTTATGGATTCCCGAATCATCACATCTAGCTTCATCATGCAATGTTGCTTTCCAAATGAATAGCAGGTATAGAATCAATGCATTGAATATGTCACTAGTATGGGATGGTAGGCACTATTTCCGTATGTCAGTGACGGAACAGAGATATTTTTAGCCTTGGCTGATGACACGAGTTTGAAAAGAAGCAAGTAGTGTAATGTCCTATAGATAATGACGTCATTTCTGACAAATTCATGGAAGGAAGGAAGCTCAGGGTTTAACACCCCGTCGACAGTGTAGTCATTAGAGACGGAGCTAACGCTCGGATTTTGGTAAGGATGGGGAATGAAATTGGCCGTGTCCTTTCAAAGGAACAAACCCCGGCCGCGTGGGAGTAGCCGAGCGGTCTGGAGCGCCACGTTGCGGAACGCGCGGCCTCCCGCGTCGGAGGTTCGAATCCTCCCTCGGACATGGATGTTTGTGCTGTCTTTAGTGTAAGTTAGTTCATAAGTAGTTTGTAAGTATAGGGACTGATGACCCCGCAGTTAAGTCCTATAAGCTTCTTAAATATTTGAACATTTGAACCATCCCGGTATTTGCCTGGAGTGATTTAGGAAAGTCACGGAGAAGCTAAATCGGGATTGCCGAAGGAGAATTTGAACAACCTTACTTCCGAATGCGAGTCCAGTGTGTTACCAATGCGCCACCCTGTCAATTTCATGGGTTAGATGGAAAAATATGAGTAAGGGAATCTGTCAATCTAGTTTTAACACTCCCACTTTATTTCCTGCGACTCAGACGATGATGTAGCGGAGTCTTCATCTATAGCTAAATAATTACTTTGTAAATCACATTTAAGTGCCTGGTAGAGTACTGATCGAACCGCTTTCTCTACCGTTTCATTCGCAAATAGTGCGCATGGAAAAGGAACACCTAAATCCTTACGTTTTACACCTGATTTATTTTATTATGATGATCAAGTCTCCCTTTGCAGGTGGGTGCTGACAAAATATGTTTGCATGCGGAAAAGAAAGTTGGTGAAAAAAATTCGTAATTGCCACAACGAATAACGCCTTTCTTTTAATGATACCCACCCCAAGTCGTACATAATTTCCGTGACTCTCTCTGTCCCCTGTATCGCGATAATACGAAACGAGCTGCTCTTCTCTGAATTTTTTATATGTTTTTCGTCAGTCCCATCTCATGAGGTTCCAACACTGTCTGACAATACTCCAAAGCAGGACAAAGAAGTGTAGTGTAAGCAGTTTTTTTAGTAGAACTGCTGCATCTTCTAAGTGTTCTGCCTGTGAAAGTAGCCTTTGGTTCGTCTTCCCCACTATATTTTCTGTGTGTTCCTTCCAATTACAGTTGTTCGTAACAGTAATTCCTAGGAATTTAGTTGAATTCATGGCCCTTAGAGTTTACTGCGTTATCTTGTTAATGAAGTTTAACCGATTTCTTTTAGTGCTCATGTGGATAATTCACACTTTAGGGTCATTTCTTGTATTATTAAAGAGAGGAAGGAAGAATGATGTGGAAGGATATGTTTGACTATAGCTGCATTAGGGCACTGTAAGAACAGACAGCACACCACGAAGAAAGAGGAAGATTCATTTACTTCATTGCATATGCCGTAATAACTGTCGACCTCGTACGGAAATCCGATGTGACTAGTATAAGAGGGTATGAACGATGGGGGCTCTACGGCCGTAGTGTAAGACTTGAGGGAATTTGAGACGGACGGACGGTTATTCAAGTGTTCAAGGACCGCTGGCGTGATGCGAGAGGCCCACGTTCGAATAATGGCCAGGCTCAAGTTTTCGCTAGTCCGCTTGAGTAATTTCAGTGCCCATTTCCTTCCTCATCCTTCTTCCAACCTGACCTTATATATATATATATAGCCGGCTGCGGTGGCCGAGGGGACTGAGGCGCTTCAGTCACGGTCTGCACGGCCACTACGGTCGGGGATTCGAATACCCACTCGGGCATGGATATTTGTGCCGTCCTTAGTTGTAGATAGTTCATAAGTAGTTTGTAAGTTTAGGGACTGATGACCCCGTAGTTAAGTCCCTTAAGCTTAACAAACATTTGAACTATATATATATATATATATATATATATATATATATATATATATATATATATATATATATATATATTGCAAATGCAATGTTCTGTGAAAGAGGTGTGGCATCTGTTCTTTCTGACATGTCCGAAAGAATAGACACCATACCAGTCTATAAATATGTATTTATACGCAACTGCCAATTTTCGCACCATGCAGGTATCTTAGTCTGTTTAAATCATTTTGCAGTTACTTTTGATCTTCTGCTGCCTTTACTAAGCGGTAAGAGACAGCATCATCCGCCAACAGTCTTAAGAGTGCTACTTAGATTGTCTCCTAAATCGCTCATAGAGACAAGAAGCTATAACAATTCCCTGGGAAAAGCCAAATATCACTTCTGTTTTACTCAATGTCTTTCCGTCAATCACTCGAGCTTTATCCTTTCTGAAAGAAAATCGCGAATCCATCGCACAACTGAGACGATATTTAATAAGCCGCTTGCGAGGGATGCCATTCAGTCATGACTGCCATTAAGTATATTCAATGACGATACACTCTTTCTTTCTCTCTGGCCATGATCCCGCACATGCAGGTTCGGCTTTGTTAAATCCGGACTTGGCGTGTTAATATTTACGGGGTGGGCAGTTGTCCCTGCCGCCACCCGATCCCCCCCCCCCCGGGGGGCGGGAGGGGAAATGAGTACCCCAAATGTTTGAAACTGTAAAGTGTTACGAAATGTTTGCGAATCGTGTAACTGAGGCGGGACTTGGGTACCAGTCCGGCATTAACCGAGGGGGACGTGGAAAACCGCCTAAAAACCACTTCCAGGCTGGCTGGCGTTCTATCCCCCTTCGTTAATCCGCTGGGCGGATTCGATCCGGGGCCGGTACGTCTCCCCGTCTCGAAAAGTGGTGCCTTAGACCACACGACTAACAGAGCAGGTTTCAATGATGATACACTATCTGATCGAAAATATATAATGGGAAAGTAACCACTAAAAGTCTCGAAAGAATAAAAGGAAACGGAGGTTTTGCGTTGTCAGTAGAAGTATACTAATAGCAGACTGAATCCGTTTGGAGACATTGAACGTGGCCTAGTCATTGAGTGTCATCTGAGTAACTAGTTTTCGGTTGTTTATTGCTGCTATTTCCAGTAACAAATGTAGTAATCAAACGATGAAAAATTTTAAGACTTTTACATTACAATATATGTAGAATCAAAATAGCTAGTAAAATAGGGAACTGAAACCGTCTACGTACGTTGCTTTTATCAAGAAGTAATGTGGGGTTGGATACTACAAAAAATCACCATTTGTCTCTTACTGATTCTGAATCTCGGCTAAAAAATCTTGTTCCAAAGAGTTTTGCACCCTGAAGCAATGGCTCCGTTATTATTCCAAGCTTATTATCATAGGAATGTGAGACAAATTGACCTGCTCTTTCAACGAACATTGTGGATTATAATGGAGATATTTATGTAATCCGTCTATGCAATTGAATAATACAATTTTTATATTGCCATATGCATTTCGCCTTTATTTTTAAGGCATCATCAGTGGCAATTTTTGGTGGATGCTGGTCTAAATGTAGTGCTTGCTGATGGTGAACTTTGGTTGTTTCTTTTCCAATTTTATTCCACTGGCGTTTTTTGTTTTTAGCACTTCACCACTAGCACCACTAGACATATGACATTTTGTTTATGTTCACAACACTTTGGTCCTTTTAAGAGAAGCATTGCCACTACACCCCGTAAAGATTAAAACGATTCATTTCGTCTATCACTTCTTTCGTGGTTTTGTAATGTTCTAACGATGGCAAAGACATTAGTGAGGAAATGTTATAGATGGAAACAGGCTCGGACATCGAGTGGAGCAGATGCTAGAAGAAAGGCGATTAGCATCATTCCAATTCTATAAGCTTCAGCCAATATATTGTTTCCTAATACGTATATTTAGTGAAAACAGCACGAGGATAAAATGAGAGAGATTAAAGCCCACGCGGAGGCCACCTGTAGTCCTGTTTCCTGTGAACCATACGCAACTGGAACGGGAAATGTAGGAAGTGACAATGGTACATCAAAGTGCGCATCTCCATACCATGACGTCGCTTGCGAAGTATAGATGCAGATGTAGAACTGTTGTTTGAAAATAAAGTGATCATCTTTTACATCTGAAAATATCGACTTCTTCCCGAAGGGTCCACGATACGTCTCTTAGACCATGAAGGGCTAACTAATCGACTTCCACACCACTGTATCTCAAAGAAGCTTCCAAATTGCTTAAATGTTCCGTGCGTTTGACCACTGGTCCACTATGACTAGATTTGACAAAAAGAAGCGGGTATTCTGATTGGCTCCCGCTTTTTTCTGTTCTTCTACGTCCTCTAATGAGTATTACCATTTCACATATTAATATTTCCTCCTTAATGTTAATTGTAGAGTATTTGTAAACACCAGAAAGCGTCTTAAATGATCCTTCCCATTTGATGCAGAGGGTGTTGCGGATCTCCTTGTAGCTACCTAATTATGACTGATGAAAGACCACCTAATCTTCTTTCATGTTTACACAAAGACAAATACCTTAAAGAGCTTACAGATGCCACTAGAGGCTAGCCTTGCCTTGATGTAAGCTCAGATCACACCACCAAAACACGTGCTCTGTACTCAAATGACTATATACTCCGTGTTCCAATTAAAATAAAAAATGGGCGATTACATTTTCAAACACCCACCCGGAAAGGGTATTACAATAGTATTTTTCTCCTTTTGGCTTACAAAATCAAATGTTCAAATGTTTGTTAAGCTTAAGGGACTTAACTGCGGGGTTATCAGTCCCTAAACTTACAAACTACTTTTGAACTAGCTTATACTAAAGACGACACAAACATCCATGCCCGAGTGGGGGATTCGAACCCCCGACGGGGAACGGCCTCTCGCATCGTAGCATAGCGCCTCAACGCGCTCGGCCGCGGCTTTTGGCTTACACGTGTATTAAAAACCTTAATTGGTAAATATTGTCGCGTTGCAATGGAAGCAGGCTTGACTTCGAAGGCAACTAAACACAGCACTTATACTGAAAGCACGTTTATTCCGAACTCAACATACACGCAGCACTGACTGCCTCTCAGGCAGAGTGCTCTGCTATTTATACACAGACAGAATTTACCAGAAATTAGAAGAACAGTTTACATAAGAAACAAGTAGAATTTACAAGTGAACATAAGAAAGATGTAGAACCTTCTGGAATTGTAAATTACAAAGAAATAAATTTTTGCCGGTGGGCGGGATTGAACCGGCGACCTTCTGCTCCGCAGTCCGTGACACTATCCCCTGCGCCACGCCGGCAGTTGGTGTTCGTGGTCTCTCGCGGCAATATTAATGAAAGTCACACAAAAATTACATAATTTCTAGAACTAAATATATTTATAAATCAATGAATATTCTGGTACCTCTTAAACAATGTTTCTCGAAGAGGACATTTTAGATCGAAATATATATAAGCGGTAACGTTCTTATATTCTACTTCTGCAGAAAACGGTTTGACACAGCACATAGTTGCTTGCGATACCCATTTAGATTATTTGAAGAATAGTACTACATGATAAAGCGGCTGAAGAGTTAAAACATTTCTGCCACTTATTAGTCTTTACGAGGCGCATTCAGAGAGTAAGACTACTTTTTTTTTTTAATAAAAAAGAACAAGACAACACAGTTACATGAAAAACTTTATTGGCAACAAGTACAGCAATTTTGAACCATTTTCTACATAGTCATGAGAAAATTGAGACACGTCATATCATGGGATCAACTTTTATATTCCTGTGCCCGAGAAGTCTGTCGCCAGTGAATAAAACCAGCATGTGACATTCGTTTTCAGATCTTCGTAGTTGTCAAAACGTAGACGGGATAACGTGTCATTCAGAATACTGCAGGTGTTGAGCTGCTCCACTACAATGATCGTTGTTATACGGATTGGCGCACAGCAACTGTGTTGCAAATGTTCTACTGGGAACTGTTTGATCATGCAATGCAATGTACAGTTCTGATCTTGCTCCAAGCGATTTTCATCATTTCTTGCACCTAAATAAATTGCTGTCCTCCGACCATAGATTTGGTAACAGCAGTCTTCTAAGACACAGAAATACAAAATCTGATCCCACGATATGACGAGTATCTCAGTATCTTTCGTGACTATGTCGAGAAATAACTCTAATATTACCGTACCATTTTCCAAAATGTTCATCATATAACTATGTTGTCTTTGTATAAAAATAGGGAAACTTAAATTTCTGGATGCACCTAGTGCTTGATATTACGAGGGTACTCAACTGATTTACAGGTATTTTTCATTTAACTTTATTTGAATGTTCCAGGCACGTCACATAGCCAGTTCTTTTGGACAATCATTCTTTTAACAGTATTTGTGTAAAATATTTTCCGAACTCTGATGCATTCTTATAGATACTGTGCTAAGTCTTTAATTTACCCAACGCTTTACGCTTCTAATGTGTAAATACCACCATCAATCTTTTCTTCGTGTACATGTTCTTTCATAGTATGTATCATACTTACACAGTCTTGGTCAGAACCATTCATTGTTATGTTATAGATAACTCACTTGTAAAGAAATACAGTATGTGTAAAACCGTGGTCCGATGTAAGAGAGGGCCTGATGGCCCTAATATGATCAGGCTAAATAAATAAATACACGAAAGGTATTCTCTGAGCAACTTCATATAGTTTCTATTGTACTGAGTTTGCGCTTTCAGCTTGGAACATATCTATGCCGTCGTTGAATCATTCTCTGACTTCTCCGTTACTACGTGATAACTCAGCAGCTTATGATGCTGTCGTTAAGACACTCAAACTCAGCGCTAGATTAAAATTTCACTTTTACGTTGTTTTATTATTATACATTATGGAACACGTGTCATATATCGATATTTGTCACGTGTATCTGGGAACATGTGTCGATTTTTTTAAACTGAAGCTACGGTCTCCAGACGGAACATAGCGACTCTGCTAGGCGTTAAACAGCAACTCAGTGGTTGTGCCAAGTGGCTAATTTGGTACGTCTCCGCAATGGTTTCTGCTACTACGTCCATATATTCTGTGGACGCTGATTGATTAATGAACTTAATCAGCACCCCGTGTGAGGAATTTGCTAACGGCTTGTTGCGGCAGGCGCCGGTTATCACGGGCGTCTAGCGAAGATTCATTTAAGTCTGGAGGTCATTACGAGAACTTAGGCAGCTATCCCGTCAAAGCGCTGCTGTTGCTAATGGCCCGCCTGTTGACGCTGGGGCGGCGTGTCTGGCACAGCGTGATTGATTTGAGACACTACGTTAAAGCTTCCTTATCTTCTGTCCAAAGAGGAAGTGCCGATCCCTTCGCAGGCCATCCCGATAACCGCAAGTGACCTCGCTGAGTGCGCACAGCGGGAATCTGAGCAATGCTGGAAACTCAAACAGTATTTTGCTGAAGTGCTACAGATGCACTCATTTTCTCATTTTATTGAGCTCTAGATATCAATGTGTATATTAATTCCTGAATACAGTTCTTAAAGTTTAAAGACTGGATGTTGGATCTGAATTTTTTTTCTGCATCTGTACACTGAATCCCTAATAATTTATTTACAGGGTGTTTGAGGAGGAATAGTAAATATTTTAGGAGATAGAAGCATGGAAGAGTTGCAATAAAAATGCCGCCCATTTATTGGCCCACTTTAGGTTACGGTAGTAACACTAAAAGTGGGCCTTTGCGATCGTCTTTTGACAGCTCGAAATTTAAATTAAAATAACGGCTTAAGTATTCATCTGACACGAAAGTTGAATAACCCAATTTGTAAAGGAGAAAATTCTCTACAACTTTGCTCTGTTATGTTTTTTTCATATCTCGTAGCGTTTCAAAGATATTTGCAAAAATAACGGCGATTTTGGGATGTCTGTCTGTCCGTAACGTGTTCCCTGTTTTTAAGACGAACCGTCCAACCGATCAGCACCAAATTTTACAAACATGATTGTGGGCCGTCAGAGACCAGAACCTCCCCTTTTAAAATTTTTCGGACAAAAAATACCGTAGTAAAATCAAAAACAGTCGTTTGTAATGTAATTGTAATTGCAAACGAACCGTTCATCTGACACGAAAATTGAATAACCTAATTGGTAGAGGAGAAAATTCTCTACAACTTAGCTCCCTTATGGTGTTTTCATATCTCGTATCGTTTGAGACATATTTGCAAAAATAACGGATATTTGACGCCCTACATTGAATTAACGAAAACCAGCCGTTCGGAGATGTCACGTGACATTCCTCGCGTATTTGATGATTTTCTTATTGTAACTCACACGTTGTCATTTCAAAGCAACGGCACACAGAGGAATTAATAAAAACACATCGTTCTTCGTACGATAAATGATAATCTAATGTCTACAAATGCCATATTAACATTAGTTAACAACGGCCATGAATAGTATGATATAAAAGAAGTGTTGTTTTGATTTATAAGCCGTAGCTTAGTGGGCAAGGTGCTGGACTGTGACGCGAAAGGTCGGTGGTTCGAAACGCGCCACTATTTACATTTTTTTCCTAGAAGGGTTTAAGACACTCTTATTAATTAATTTATTATTATTTAGATTATTATTTTGGCCCAAAATGTTTATAAAAACTTATAAAACTACAAATCTAAAGTGGGCCGTAAAACACGTCAGTGCGATTTGTTTTAGTACAGATATAGAGCTGTTGATGTGTAACTCAAATAAACTAAAACCAAAGGAAATTGAAGACATTTTCACTAATACGTCCGTTGGTTCTTGGTAGAACATCATCATACTGAATTAAAAGCACAATTTGTGTCCGTTCTACAAGTTCATTTTTATATAATTAACCAGTTTTAGGCTTTCAAAGCCAAATCCACACACCCAGTTAACAAAGTAAAAATAAAATAAATAAATAAATACATTTATACAGACATACATATATACATACATACATAAAATTAGAGTTTTAAATCAATATGATGACATTCTACCAAGAACCGACAGAAGTATCGCTCAAAATATCATCAATTGTTTTTGTTTTAAATTTGTTTGTGTTACTTACCAATAGCTGTATTTCTGTACTCAATAAAAATTGGACACATGTTATATGACACTTCTATTGTATTTTGTCTATTCTACCATCGACTAATATATTTACTGTTCTTCCTGAAACATCCTGCATTTTAATAGATCACCTGAGTTAAAATGACGAAAAGGAAGAAAGCTCAGATTTTAACTTCTAGTAAACAAACACATCATTATAGCTGAACAGTATCTCAGATGGAGTACGACAGAAACCAGATGTCATCATTATACTCTTCTTAACCCTACTAAAATTCACTCGATAAAACACTGGACGTCTCACTATAATTGAAATGCGCACCCAGCAAACATAAAGAAAGCAGAAAGTCTTACAATGTACTAAGCACGTTGGTCACAGCAACTGATGTTCTGTCAGAAAGGATATATAATATGTCAGACGTAGGAGAATCCAAAACATAGAGCTGTACAATTCGTAGGTACAATAATTTCACGTTGTAGGAATTTGTGTGCATTGGAAATGGTAAATGTTTAATGCCATCAAAATTCAAATGTTTGTAAACCTGTTGGACCAAACTGTTATAGTCATCAATCTCTAGACTTACAAACTACTTAACTTACACTAAGGACAACACACACAGCTATGCCCGCGGGAGGCCTCGCACCTCCGGCGGGAACGGCTGCCCAGTCCCTAGCATGGCGCCTTAGACCACGCGGCAATCTCGCGCGGCTTTTATTCCGTCCTGCCACAGTTCACACGGCCGTGGAGTTGAACGCAACACGCGTTTTTGTTATGCAACACTTACTGCACACGACTTGTTTCTTAAGCAAATTCTCTACGTCAGTGAAGAGACCTCGCTGTAGGAATATTAATGGTTAACAGTCCTTCACGCAGATTTGGCCTTGAGATGTTTTCTTTGGTGGGAGGTTGCCTGACTAATACTCCTTTTACAAGGCTCTCTCACTATGCAGCAACAACCGCAATATATCGTAAAACACATGATGTGAGTAAGCTGGCGGGAAACTATTAGTAAAATCATAATATGGATGATCGACCTGCCTAAAGAAAGTGATCATTAATGATCGGTATCACTTTTGAAGTCTGATTTGCATTTCTAAAATAATAATTGCCGATACAATTATTTGCATTTATTATATTTAATGCTACCGCCTTGACTACTAGTGACTACTGCCTTTCAATGTAGTGGATGTTGGTGTTTAAATTGTTGTTGTTGTCGTCTTCGCCCCGCGGACTGATTTATTGCAGCTCTCCATGCTACTCTATCCCGTGCAACCCTCTTAATCCCCGAATTACTTTCGCAAACTACTACGATTTGAACCTACTTACAACATTCATCTCTTGATCTCCTCCAGCGATTTTAACCCCCCCCCCCCACACCCCCCACCAACTACACACACACACACACACACACAAGCCACCAATACAACACTGATGTTATATCTGCCAATTCCTTCAAATTGTGACACAAACTTCTTTCTCGCAAATCTTATTCAGTATTCAGTACATCTTCGTTAGTTACATTCAAAAATGTTTCAAATGTTTGTATAGCTTATGGGACTTGAACTACGGGGTCATCAGTCCCTAAACTTACAAACTACTTATGAACTAGCTAATACTTAGGACGGCACAAATATCCATGCCCGAGGGGGGATTCGAACCTCCGACCGTAGTGGCCGTGCAGAACAGTGACTGGAGCGCCTTAGTCCCCTCGGCCACCGCGGCCGGCGTTAGTTACATTATCTAACCAGATAACCTTCAGCATTCGCCTGTATCAATACATTTCAAAAGCTTCTATTAGCGTATTGTCTGAACTACGTAACGTCCTTATTTCACTTGCATAAGACTTACGTTCTGTACAAATGCATTCAGAAAAACTTCCTAACACTTAACTCTGCGTACTATGTTAACAAAATTATTTTCTTCAGATACGCTTTTACTACCATTGACAGCCAACATTTTATGTCCTCTCTACTTCGGCCTTTGTAAGTTATCAAAACTCATCTACTAGGACTATTAGTACTAACTTATTACGTATTATAATCACTCAGAAGTCTAATTTAATTTGACTACATTTTATAACTCGTGTTTTGCTTTTGTGCATTTTATTTCATTGTTTCAGGACTCTGTCAGTTCTGTTCAACTACTGTCTCTGACAGAGCTCCAAAGTTGCAATCTCAATGTTTCTATTTTTTCTACTTGAATTTCTCTTTCATTGCCCTTTCTGCTTGCTCAGTGTGCAGAGTATTAATAACTGCCATCTGATTTCTGGGCAAGTTGTAATAACTTTCCAATCCCTTCATTTTACATGTGTTAATTCAGAATTTCACATAGGTTTTTTTTAAGTTTACATTATCGAATGAGTTTTCTAAGTCTGCAAAAGCTGTATTCACTATGTAGGTTTACCTTTGCTTAACATAGTCTCTAAGGGAAGTCGATGAGTCAGTATCGCCTCGCGCGTCCCACATTTTTCCGAAAAACATTTCCCGAGGTTCGATAATTAATTTAAGCGAATATTTTACAACCACGGCTTATTAAACTTCTTAATTTTTATTTAATTTTTCTTATGACGCACCGGAAGTTATAAATAAAATTTACCTCTCAACACTAAAACATGAAAACTCGCCTTCATCTACATCTGACTCCACAGTGGAGTGTTAATTTAAAGTCAGTCGATAGAAAAGAATGTGTGTATGTACCCACCTGCTTAAGTAGGAACAAGTTGACTCTCACTGTATACTGATAGATGCTGTCAAATTGACATTACTGCTAGGATTTCGCTGGGTGGTGGTCACACAGTTCTATAGTTTTCAGTGTCTCTACGAAACAAAATAAGTCAGAAAGTGAATAAACAAAGAAATGTTCATATTAAGCCCTTAGGGAGCTTTAGGGCCGGGCTTCCAGATGTACGAGGGGCCTACAGTCTCATTTTTTAATGCATTTAGATAGTTGCCATAGGTGCAATAGCATTTAGTGAATGCCGTGGTGAGGCGGCGGAGCGGTCGAACGCATTGAGGCAGTATGCTGCGATGCGTATTCCGTATTTCTTGATTTCCAGAAGGCTTTTGACACCGTACCACACAAACGGCTTTTAATCAAATTACGTGGTTATGGTATATCGCCCTAAATTTGCCACTGGATAGGAGATTTGCCGGCCGCGGTGGCCGAGGGGACTGCGGCGCGCCAGTCACGGTCTGCACGGCCACTACGGTCGGGGGTTCGAATCCCCCCCTCGGGCATGGATATTTGTGCCATCTTTAGTGTTAGCTAGTTCATAAGTAGTTTGTAAGTTTAGGGACTGATGACCCCGTAGTTAAGTCCCATAACCTATACAAACATTTGATAGGAGATTTCCTGTCAGAGAGGACACTGTTCGTATTAATCGATGGCAAGGCATCAACCAAAACAGAGGTGATATCGGGCATTCCACGGGTTAGTGTTATTGGTCCTCTGCTGTTCCTTATTTTCATAAACGAATTAGGGGGAAAATCTAAGTAGCTCTCTTAGGTTGTCTGCAGATGACGCTGTCATTTACCGTCTAGGAAAATCATCTGAAGATCAGAACCAACTGCAGAACGATCTGAACATGATCTCACTATGGTGTAAAATTGTCAATTGAAGTCATCCACTTGAGTACGAAAAGAAATTCGTTAAACTTTGTTTACAAGATAAATCAATCAAAAGCGAAGGCCGTAAACTCCACAAAAGACGTAGGGATTACTATTACTTCAGACTTAAACTGGAAAGAACACGTAGATAGTGTCGTGGGAAAGGCTAACCGAACACCGTTTTATTGGAAGAACCCTTCGTCGTCCCTAATAGAGCATACCAAGAAATGACTCACACATTTTTCATAAGATGCAAGAAGTATGTGCGTTTTAGCCAGTTTGTGATTTTGTTTGTGATTTTTAGCCATATTTTTGCAAAATGCAGAGTTCTCATGGTTCCCATTAATACAAGCAGCCTCTGGCAGTACCGAATTCGGAACTGTATTTTTGTATTGTACATTGATACGTCCTGTTTGTAACGTTCTCCATTAGATTTCCGTATTACTAGTCAATAGGGGTAACAGAGCCCAGTGTGAAGAGGTCAGGTACTATCAGGACAGGATTAGTGAGATGTAATGAAATATACCCAAAGTATTTTACACAGACGAAAACGAAACATCTCTATGTCAAGGCTGCAACCATAGGAATCGTGTATAAATAAACGAATTACTAAATCATATTTTTGTGTGTGTTCTGCAAGTTTATTTTACTTCGTTGACCGCTTTTCGGCTTACATGGTCATCTTCAGACTTTACTGTTTTATCAAAGAAGTTACGATGTTTACATTCAGACTTAAAAGATAATGTGTTACTCGTTTACAGATTCAAGCACATAAGAAATGTCATTTTTGGCTCTACTGTCGTTCTACAATTAAAACGATAAAAATTAAACAATTCCTCATAAATATACATTAGGGGGGACTAGGAATAAACTTAATTTTAAGCTGGAAAATATCTGTATAACATTTTAAACATTTAACGTTACGATAAATAAATTACTTGACAGACTGATGGGGAATATTTTAAATAACTTTTACATAGAAACTTGCATTATGGGAGGTTATAGAAAACAAGGAATTTTCTTTAACTGTGATCTGAAAGACTTCACACATACAATATTTTAGATGCACTAAGAATTTCAGTTAATAAATTACTTGACCAAACTGCTAAGGAATATTTTGGAAATGTGGAGAACAAACCACGAATAAACTTAAACTTTAAACTGGAATATGTACCAATACATTTTCATTAATTAAATATCCCAATAAAATAAATTACTCGACCAGATAGCTGAAGAGATATTGTAATATAAAGACAACTGTAACTATGAACTATATGCACCGTGTGTGTCTCACTAGAAGTCGTTCTCCGTCAAGTGACTCTGCTATCACTTGGATGGGTTTATATCGATTGTAGGTAGGTCGCCATAACGTTCTGGCTCATGTGTGTATATATTTCAGCGAATGGAGATAATGTCGGTTTTCAATAACACATGTGTGATCTCTTCATATATTGGAACTTTTAATTGTTGTTAGTTTTGAGGGGGCTAAAACTTTTAATTTATTTATTCTTTTAGTATTTTGCTTCTGTGCACATTTTAATGATTTTCTCTATGCGTTACTTATGGCGTAATGTGTGTTATAGATTTTGACATTTAGACATTTTCCATCCTACTAATAAGTTGGATTATTTGAACGGTGTAGTGGATCAAAATTTAATATTAGTAAATAATAGTTTTGTTTAGGAATTAGGAACTATTGATCGAATTAGGATATATCTCTGGAGACTGTTCTGTACACGAACGAGGCCCTCGTTTGTTTGTAGAGACAGTAAAAATGTTTCATTTTAGCGAGATATTACACTACCCCTCATTAAACCTCAGGCCTACACGTATAGCCGCGAGCTCTAACACGTCGCTTCAACAATTTAGGGACTTGCGCCGTTGTCGGATAGAAATCATCCAGTGTATAAACAATTAGAGACAGTATGCTACCTTGCTTGGATGTGATTTGTAACCGGTTTCGCGTGTTTTAATAGGTGAGTACCAAGTTGGTAACAACGTCCCGCTTTAGTTACACGATTCGAAAACTTTTCACAGCGTCCTCACGCGATAACACTAGACAGAAATAAACAAGGTAGGTTGACAAATTCAGCCCCGATAAGAAAGGCGAATGGCGACAGGAAGGGCGTCCAGACACCTTTGCCGCCAACATCGTTAAATCGAGATTAACGTGCTGACTCTGTGAACACACGGGAAAAGGTAATTAAAAATAAGAAAAGATCCATTAATCATCTACGACAAGTTAGTGCCTTCGAAAAACTTACGATATTTCGGCAGGAGACCACCCTGCCATTTTCAACGCGAAACTGCAGTAAGGAAGCAATGTGCAACGATCTTTAAAACCTCGGTTTTCAATGAGTAAACAGGAAAGACAACACACACCGAGAAAGCAAGCAAACAGCGCCGACACAGACTAAGATGAAACCGGTCAGAATATCGATAATAAACATCAGTTCTCGACAGATTGGGTCGGAATAGTTTTGTCCCTCTGATTTTGACAAGTGAGAGAACAGGATCTCAAGCGGAATTTAAGCAGAAGCCTCTATCCCTATTCATAAGGTTGTCAGCTAGTTTTATTTCTATCGCTTTCTTGATAACACAGTCCCAGTAGTTGGAAGTGCATGCACTTGTCAAAAAACAGAGGGACAAAACTAATCCGACCTCATCTGTCGAGAACTGATGTTTATTATCGATATTCTGACCGGTTTCATCTTTGGTCGTGTCAGCGCTGTTTGCTAGCTTGCTCGGTGTGTGTTGTCTTTCCTGTTTACTCATTGAAAACCGAGGTTTTAGAGATCGTTGCACATTGCTTCCTTAATGCAGTTTCGCCTTAAAATGGCAGGGTGGTCTCCTGCCGAAATATCGGCCGTCGTCGATTTTGGTACCTGGCAGCATACCCGTACGTTTTTCGAAGTTGTTATTCGCCAGGAGAAATTAAGGTATCACAAGTTAGTGCCTTGTTTGGCAGTATAGCTTAATGTGGACGCACAGATCTGCAGCTCTTTATTCGCGAAATGTGACCTCGTAGATGTCTCCAGGCACATCTACGCCCTTCTATTGATGCAATAACTGTCAAAATCATTCTTGAAACAGCAACCCTAAGTCAAACAATATATACCCTGAAACGCTAAAGAAACTGGTAAACCTGCCTAATATCGTGAACACGCAGAAGTGTCGCAACATGACGTGGCATGGACTCGCCTGATGTCAGAAGTAGTGCTGGAGGGATTTGACACAACATATTCCGTAGAGCTGTTCATAAATCAGTAAGAGTACGAGGGAAAGTAGATCTCTCCTGAACAGCACATTACAATTCATCCCAGATATGCTCAATAATGTTCATGTCTGGGAATTTTGGTGGCTAGCAGGCGTTTTTAACTTCTGAAGGGTGTTCCTGGAGCCATTCTGTAGCAATTCTGGATATGCTGGGTGTCGCATTGTTCTGTTGGAATTGCCCTAGTCCGTCGCAATGCACAATGAACATGAATGGATGCAGGTGATTAGTCTGAATGGTTATGTACGTGTCACCTGTCACAGTCGTATCGAGAAGAATCATGGGTCCCGTATCACTCCAACTGCAGACGCCCCACGCCTTCGCTTGCGGACATGCAGGATCCATGGGTTCATGAAGTTGTCTTCATACCCTAACACCTCCATCATCTCGATATATTTGTAAACGAGACTTGTCAGACCAACGAACACGTTTGCAGTTGTCAACAGTCCAATGTCGATGTTGATGGGTGCAAGCGAGGTATAAGGTTTTGTGTCTTGCGGTCAGCCAGGTATAGAAGTCGGCCTTCGGCTCCGAAAGCCCATATCCTCGATATTATTACATATCCCTGGGTTTGCATACGCACGCCTGTACCATTTTCTTTGACTCTTTAGTGTGTTTATGCGAGGCAATAACTTAAAACAGCAGACTGTTAACTGCATGGAGTCACCATCTTGAACTCCCCACCTGAAAACCACAGAACATGTTCAGGATACACTTCGGGAACCTGTTTTCTCTACATCTAAATCTACATAGATACTCTGCAAATCACATTTAAGTGCCTGGCAGAGGGTTCACTAACCACTTTCATATCTTTTCTCTACCGTTCCATTCTCTAATAGCGCGCGGAAAGAAAGAACACCTAAATCGTTCCGTTTTCGATCTGATTTCTCTCATTTTATTGGGATGGTCATGTCTTCCTAAGTAGGTGTGTGCTAGCAAAATATTTCCACATTCAGAAGTAAAAGTCGGTGATTAAAACTTCGCACACAGAACACGCCGCAATTAATAACGTCTTTCTTTTAATGATTTCCACCCCAATTCGCGTAACATTTCTGTGACGCTTTCCCCCCGTAAAGTGATAAAACTAAACGAGCTGCCCTTCTCTGAACCTTCTCAATATCTTATGTCAGTCCCACCTGGAGAGGGTCCCACAATGGGCAACAGTACTCCAGGAGAGGAAGTACAAGTATGATGTAAGCAGTCTCTTTGGTGGAGCTGGTGATTCTTCGAAGCGTTCTGCCAATGAAACGTAATCTTTGGTTCGCCTTCCCCACAATATTTTCTATGTGTTCTCTCCAGTCTAAGTTGTTCGTAATTGTAACTCCTAGGTATTTGGTAGAATTTACGACCTTAAGGTTTGACTGATTTATCACGTAATTGAAGTTCAGCGGATTTCTTTTAGTGATCATGTGTAATCTCTCCTACTGAAGCCATCACCTGTTCTAAGTATGTTTTCAAAACGACATATATACAGGTTGAATGTAATACAACGCTTATAGGTGTGATGACGAACACTCGTTATACGAGGCGCGTCCAGAAACTAAGTTCCGTTTGGTAATAAAATTAAATTGTACACAGATACAGAAGAAATTTTTATTGCAGTCTCTTTGGTGGAGCTGGTGATTCTTCGAAGCGTTCTGCCAATGAAACGTAATCTTTGGTTCGCCTTCCCCACAATATTTTCTATGTGTTCTCTCCAGTCTAAGTTGTTCGTAATTGTAACTCCTAGGTATTTGGTAGAATTTACGACCTTAAGGTTTGACTGATTTATCACGTAATTGAAGTTCAGCGGATTTCTTTTAGTGATCATGTGTAATCTCTCCTACTGAAGCCATCACCTGTTCTAAGTATGTTTTCAAAACGACATATATACAGGTTGAATGTAATACACCGCTTATAGGTGTGATGACGAACACTCGTTATACGAGGCGCGTCCAGAAACTAAGTTCCGTTTGGTAATAAAATTAAATTGTACACAGATACAGAAGAAATTTTTATTGCACAAAATTCTACAACTCTTAAACTACTTTTCCACATAACTGCCGAAATTTTGTAGGCACTTGTCATAGCGTGCCAAAAGTTTGTGCATGCATTCTTCACAGATGGTTGCCGCCTGTGTATTCAACCATGTGGTAACAGCTCTTTATCATCGTTGAAGTGTTGACCACCAAGGACCGATTTTAGGTGTAAGAAGAGATGAAAGTCGCTAGGAGAGAGGTCCGAGCTGTATGGAGGATGATCAAACAGGTCCCATTGAAATTTCCGTAAGAATTGTTTGCTCACATTCGGTGTGTGAGGTCAGACATTAACGTGAAAAAAAAAAAATATTTTGACAGTTACATCTTCTTACATCTAAAATCTGTCCTTGGTAGACAACACTTCAACGATGATGACGAGTTGAAAGAACATGTTACCACATTGTTGAATACACAGGCGGCAACATTCTATAAAAAAGGCACACAAAACCTTGTCCCATGCTATGACAATTGCCTACAAAATTTCGGAAGCTATGTAGAAAAGTAGTTTAACAGTTGTGGATTTTTGTACAATCAATATCTTTTCTGTACCTGTACCCGTTCGTTTCATATAACCAAACAGAACTTACTTTCTGGACGCACCTCGTATTCCGATCTATAATGAATTCAAGAAGAATTTTTATGACCACTTCAAGACACACGGGAAAGGAAAAACACGGCTTTTATTGTTAGAGGATAACAGCGCACTTCCTAAACACCCACGATGGTGAATGGCGGCAATATTTCGGAAAATTAGTGGCCATGTCTGCCTTGCGGAACACCTGTATTAGAATCTTCCCCCCTCCGAAGAATTTTGAATCCGAAAGAGAAAACAACATTATGAACTGGGAGCGTCTAAGGGCTTGCGAAAGACTGCATGTTGTTAAGGGATATCAGATCGTCAATTGTATTGGTAAGTCATCAGTTGACTTTGTATCAAATAAATTAATAAATATTCTGAACTTATTAATACGCAATATACTAAAACATTTTCTGCTTTCAAACACTAATCAATTGTCTTGAACTCTGGTTCTACTATATCCTGATCCGATTGCATTTCATTATATGATAGGTACATTTTGCGCCTGAATAGACGACATTCAGCAGTGGTATGTTTGAGGCAGGCTGCTGTGCAGTGACTGTTGGCCTAAGCCTGAACTGTACGTGGCGCGCCTTGCAGAGTCGCGGGGTCATCAAGTATTATCACTCAACGAAATGGGACGGAAGCTCTGGGCGGCGGTCCACAACATCTGCGCAGTGCCCATTCATAAACAGAATCCAAGACTCAGAATCACAATACAAAACGTCAATGGAAGTGTGTTGCAGAACAAGGCGGGACTTCTTCGCGATGATTACTAAAACCGCATTACTTCTATGATTCCAAAGGTTTTCGTCGGTCTTTTACGTCACACATTCGCCCTTTGCGTACTATTCTCAATAAAAAAAATCGTACTGACGTGTTTTACGGCCCACTTTAGAGTTGTAGTTTTATAAGTTTTTGCAAACATTTTCGGCCAAAATAATAATCTAAATAATAAAAAATTAATTAATAAGAATGTCTGAAACCCTTTTAGGAAAAAAATTAGACAGAAGCTGGTTTCGAACCACTGACCTTTAGCGTCACAGTCCAACACATTGCCCAGTACGCTACAGCTGACCGTTAGAAGTTGCATACTTTAATTTCATACTCTTCATGGTCGTTGTTAACTGAAGCTAATGCGGTATTGTAGACACTAGATTATCATATATCGTACGAAGGACGACGTCTTTTGTTAATTCTTCAGTGTGCCATTGCTTTGAAATGACAATGTGTAAGCTTCAATAAGAAAATCATCAAATACGCAACGCAAGATGGCGTATGCCACAGAGTTCTGGGCGAGGAATGTCACGTGACATCTGCGGACGGCTGGTTTCCGTTAATTCAATGGAGGGTGTCAAACTCCGTTAGTTTTGCAAATATCTCTCAAACGATACGAGATACGACAAAAAACATAAGGGAACAAAGTTGTAGAGAATTTTCTCCTCTACAAATTCGTTTATTCAATTTTCGCGTCAGATAAACGGTTTATTTGCAATTAAAATTAAATTACAAACGGCTTTTTTTGGCATTACTAAGGTATTTCTTGTCCAAAATATTTCAAAAAGCCAGGTTCTGGTCTCTGGTAGCCAACAATTATGTCTGTAAAATTTGGTGTCGATCGGTTGAACGGTTCCACCTAAAAGTGGGAACACGTTACAGGCAGACAGACATCGTCAAATCGCCGTTATTTTTGCAAATATCGCTGCAACGATGCAAGATATGACAAAAACATAATAGAGCTAAGTTGTAGAGAATTTTCCCCTTTACCATTTAGGCTATTCAATTTTCGTGTCAGATGAACGGTTCGTTGGCAATTACAATTATATTACAAACGGCTTTTTTGGTATTACTACCGTATTTTTTGTCCGAAAAATTTGAAAAAGGGAGGTTCTGGTCTCTGGCGTCCTACAATTATGTGTGCAAAATTTGGTGCTGATCGGTTGAGCGGTTCGTCTTAAAACAGGGAACACGTTACGGACAGACATACAGACATACATCCCAAAATCGTCGTTATTTTTGCAAATATCTCTGAAACGATACGAGATATGAAAAAAACATAAGAGAGCAAAGTTGTAGAGAATTTTCTCCTCTACAAATTCGGGTATTTAATTTTCGAGTCAGATGAATGGTTAAACCGTTATTTTCATTTAAATTTCAAGCTGACAAAAGACGATCGCAAAGGTCCACTTTTAGTGTTACTACCGTAACCTAAAGTGGGCCAATATGTTCCACCATATTTATTTTTCAAGCCGAAAGAACTGCTAAAACTTCTGATACAGAAGAGACCCCATCTTAAACTACTGACATCCATTGCTAGATACAAACTTCTGTCAACGTTCTAGTGTTTCTCCTGTATGTTATTACCGTCACCTCGTTAGCCTGATTTTTTGATCATATCACACCTATTAAAACCCTGAATATTCGTTAATTGATTCGGATATCGTCCGTTCGCCTGGCAAGATATGATACCCAATCCCATTTTTATTTTTTCTATTATAACAATAAGTACACGTCCTCGTATTTCATGCGGCAACATGCGTGTGACAAAGACATGTTTAGTCCTGTGGTCTGCTATCTCTTAAGCAGTAAAAGTATTGCATCCTCCTGCAGATTAAGAGCACACTAGAATTTGCAAAATCTATATCTTACCTAGGTGTTCAAACAAAGTTCCGTAACATTCAGGGCTATTAAGTAACAGTGGTGTTTATAAAATCGTTTTCACTCTTTCACTGGCCGCAAAAAACTGTAGGTAATTGTGTTCAGTTGCTTCAACAAAGCACTTTTCTTGTATTTGTTTATGCATTTACCTATGTATTTATGATGGCAAGATTCTGTTCTCTTACATTGAAGCAGAAATCCTTCCTGCGTCAGTATTAACATCTGCGTAGTAGATTATAAATTTCAAATGTTTGTAGAGGTGATGGGTCTTAACTACGGGGTCATCAGTCCCTAAACTTACAAACTACTTATGAATTAGCTGATACTAAGGACGGCACAAATATCCATGCCCGAGGGGGTATTCGAATCACCGACCGTAGTGGCCGTGCAGACCGTGACTGGTCCGTCGCAAACTGCTTGGCCACCGCGGCCGGCATTATAAATTTATTTATTGTAATAACAATAGCAATGTAATAATAACAATAACAATAGCAGTATAATAGTGACGATAACAATAGCAATATGAAGGTAAGAAAACATTAGCAAATTACAAAACTGAACCAATAACTGTGGGATGGAAAGCAAATGGAATGAAGGTAAACTGTTGGCAATTGCGGATGATTTTGCAATACTTTCAGAAAACTTGATAGAAGCAGTTATTCAAATAAACCTTCTGGAAAAAATAGCAAACAGAACTGGTCTCAAAATTTCAGTTGAAAAAACAAAATTCATGACAAATGTAAAAAAAAAAAAAAAAAAAACTGCGCCAAAATTGATAGAAACACAAATAGGTAAAATAGAGCGAGTAAATAAATTTAAATATCTTGGAGAAACTTTACAACAGAATGGACTAGAAAAATCTGCAACGGATATAAGAATTAACAAAATGGAAAGAGCATATGGTTTGACTAAAAATATTTACAACAAGAAATGTATATCTAGAAAAACAAAACTAAAACACTACACCACAGTGGTACGACCAGAATGATAATATGGATCTGAATGCCTAACGATGAACTACAAGATGGATAAACTAGAGGTACTGGAAAGAAGGATTATTAGAAAAATAATGGGTACAATAAAAACTGCAGATGGTTGGAATATAAGAAGTAATGAGGAGATCTACAAAAATATAGAAAAAGTATCTCAAGTAACGGCCAAACGAAGATTAACCTTTTTCGGACACCTCTACCGAATGGATGAAAATATATTAACATAACAAATACTCTTATATTTCTAGAAGAAGAAATCGATAACAGCATGGATTACAGAAGTAAGGAAAGATCTAGAAAAAACAATATCAAAGACTCAGAAATAGCAGAAGGAAACCGTTTTATAAATAAAATACTAAATTTTGAACGCTTTCAAAGTAGAAGAAATAAAGTCAGGAACAACATGGACAGAAAAAAGGAAGAGAGCTCACGGGAAGAAAATGAGGGAATACTGGAAACAACAATAGAGGAAGAAGAGGAACTGAAGTTGTTAACGTGATTCTAGTTCGCCAATACGATTGAAAAAAAAACCATTAGCAGTATAATAATAATAATAAATGAGAATACATCCTTATTAAAAGTACGCAAACTGTACTTACGTGCCACTGTGGAATGACCGAGCGCTCTAAGGTGCCTTGATGCGGAACCCGCGGTCTGCTTTCCCTTGGAGGTTCGAGTCCTCCCTCGGGTATGTATATGCGTGTCTGTGTCTGTGTGTGTGTGTGTGTGTGTGTTGCCCTTAGGTTAGTTTAAGTTAGTTTGTAAGCCTAGGGACTGAAACATTTGAACGGTTTTTGTACTATGTAAACAGTGAGAAACGTTGCGTGTTTTATTTATTAAACGATATCGGATCATCTATATTATTTAAATTTTAAAAATTTTGAAACGTTCCTTCTAGCCTCAACAGTTAAATAACGGCTTCATACTTTTTAATCGACCACTGTTAGAATGTGATACGATAAGCAGCGAAGTAAGGGCATAAAAGTAACATAATATTTCTACAATATAAGTCCAAAAATATTCGGTTTATTTGAACGGCTTCTTGGTTAGCAACTTAATTTACTGAATTATTTTTATTTAACCAGATAACACATACGAGCAATCAGCTTACGGCTGAATATAACAGCCTGAAGAATTTATTTTAAATTTATCTCATTAAAATGTTACAACGTTCTTTTCTATTCCAAAAGAGTGTATAAAAGTGCATCAGATCAGCTAAATTCTACTCCGAAATTCTGTAGTAACTCTGAAACATTGAAACGAAAGTAAAGTACGGGGAGTATTAAAGTAGCAGTAACTTCTCCGTGATTAAGGGTTGAACTTTGAGCTATAATCTCGGAGATGTGTTCTAACTGTTTTCTCCACTAATAGGAAGAAATGGGTCATAAATGTTCCTCAGGAACTATCTCGCAGCTATTGGGGAAATTTTGAGCCGGGCTTGTAGAAGTCCTTTAAAGCGTTTAATGCCTCATGTAATAACTCGTTACTGAAATGATCACACGCAGTGGAAAGACTGGAGTCTCTTCTTGTACTTGAATTGAAACGGCCATACTTACGAAAATTTTGCTACAGCGTAAGATATTTTCAGAAATTCAAAATTAGAATCAATGTTATATAGGCTCATTTGAATGATGTTTAGGATCTGTTAGCTGTTGTTAATCAAGATATAAGTTTATGATTCATTAGTCGTTACATTATGAATATTATCTTAATTTCCATCTTTTTCCGCCGTTTTAAACAGATCCTACTTGGTTGAATTTTTCTCCATTTGAAGACTGAAGTCATATTTGCTAAATAACTGTTGACTAAACTCATTAGTGTTTGTATTAATGGAACAATAAAACGGTAAATAGTTATATATACAGTTCAGCGGAAAAATTCTTGAAAAATACTGCATACTTCCTGAATTTTTATATCTTCGCATTGTTGTGTTTGTAACTGGAAATGAATTAACATAATTATATTCCTTGCAAATCAGTGTTCCTCATTTATAACGGACTGTAAATTTTAGTTTACGATCGATAGGTGTTCCTCAAGCCGCTATAAACGAAAAATGAATTTCTATTTCCAAGGTAATTAACAGCTTTCTTCGTAGCTTTAGAATTTAGATGTACCATTACACAGTATGACCCTAAAGCTTGTATAGCAGTCGATGATTTGTAGAGTATATAAAAACTTTGATATCAACGTATGTATAATTTCTTCATTATCCAACACAGTTTCACTCTGCCGTTATTATTAACTTACCATGAAATTCTCTATCGCAAAGCATTGGTAGAGGTTCGGGTCGCAGTGATAGAGGTTCGAGTCAACTTTCGGAGCCGCGGTGGAGTAGCCGTGCGGTCTAAAGCGCCTCGCTGCGGAGCGCGCGGTTGCACGCCGTGGAGGTTCGAGTCCTCCCTGGGGCATGGGTGTGTGTGTTGTCCTTAGGTTAGTTGTCTAGGTTTAAGTAGTTTGTAAGTTAAGGACTGATGACCATGCAGTTTGGTCCGATAGAATTACAGACATTTCAACTTTCGGGCATGGGTGGGTGTGTTGTCCTTCGTTAAAGTTAGTTTAACTAGTTTTTAAGTCTAGGGACTGGTTTCAAATGTTTCAAATGTTTGTATAGCTTATTGGACTTCACTACGGGGTCATCAGTCGCTAAACTTAAAAACTACTTATGAACTATCTAACACCAAGGACGGCACAAATATCCATGCCCGAGGGGGGATTCGAACCTCCGACCGTAGTGGGCGTGCAGACCGTGACTGGCGCGCCGCAGTCCCCTCGGCCACCGCGGCCGGCTAGGGACTGGTGACCATAGCAGTTTCGTCTTATATGTTTACAAACATTTGACCATTTTTTGTGTGCTGAGTAGTAATGTAATCTTTTCATAATATGCTTGTGCGATTTTTCCTGCAGTCCTGCTTCTCGCTCCGCCATTAGACCGCTGCAGTGGAGCGGCCAGGGTAAACGACTGGGGCGTCTAAGAGTTTGATAGCTGTATATTCAGATGGCAAGAGGCGCATACTATCAACATTATAGCTCACATTTTGACAGGAAATCGACTGAACGTACTGATGTTTCACCAGTATGGTCTTTTTTCTCCATTTAAATATGAGATCAAGTCGACGACTTTCCATTCAATATCTTCATTATCAGAAATATAATTAATCAGGATGCAGAATGCTGTGAACTTGAGGGAAAAAGTGAGATAATTCATCCTTTGCTTCAGTCTAATTGCTGCAAACAAATTCCATATTTGAAAGAAACGTCTGCATAAAACTAATCCACGTATGTTGTCACATTGGGCGTAATTTTTACCATGGCATCTGATCGGTAACGATGTGCTAACTCCCGTGCATTATTAGCTTTGTAAGATAACATTTCTTTCAAAGGGTACGGCCGAGTTCCTTACCATTCCTTACCCAAACAATCCGAGCGTAAGCTCCGCCACTTATGACCACGCTATCGACTGGGCGTTAAACACTAATCTTTCTTCCAAATAAAGAAGTGAAACGGGTATGGCACAAAAAACGCCTTTCATTCATTTGCAATAATCGGAAATACACCTCCACTAGGTTTTCATTTTTATTTTAAATCTACTATGATTCCAAATACGACTTTCGAGACGTGTAAGCCTGTATTATAGTATTGAGATTAAGACGAAGCAGGTGCTGTTTACTGACCCCGAGGGGGGGGGGGGTACAGACATCCAGACATCCCTGTAGCCTCCTCCCCTTCCCCCTGGAAGAAAATACGGTTGGTATACCATATACAGGGTGAATCTAAATTCTCGCACTCGGGCTTCGCAGCGCGATTCCTCACCTGCCAACAATGAAAAATGTCTCCCACAAAATTTGACCCTGCGCATATTTCCGCCAGTAAATGGACGTCAAAGACTGAGATCGCTGTGTGTACCATACGTCAATGTGTTTCATAATTACACCAGCAGACTTGTAAGGGATGTATTAGGCTTCTTGAGCAACAAAATGAGCATGGAAACCCATGCCCGGAAACGCCATTCAAAAACTCTACGGCGAATCCAAGTTACAGGCACCAGCTCCTGCCGCTAGATATCCCCTCCAGCAACTTCGACGTTCTGTTGCGTCATTGGATGACGTTTCCGGGCATGGGTTTCTATGCTCACTTTGTTCCTCAAAACACTTCCCACATCCCCTAGACGTTTGTTGGTGTCGTACTGTAATTCTGAAACACACTGACGTATGGGACACACACCCATCTCAATCTTCGACGTCCATTTACTGCCGGAAATATGCGCAGGACGAAATTTTGTGAGAGACTTTTTTTATTGCTAGCATGTGACGAATCGCGCTGCGAAGCCCGAGTGCGCGAATTTAGATTCACCCTGTATACATAACTGGACGGAGTTTTTTCACTCCAGGCGCCAGACCACCACCACCTGGAGAGAAAGCCGCGGCGCTCTCGTGTAACGTCAGGCAGAGTAGGTTGCGCGCGCATAGCCAAGACCAACTACAATATCTCAGACCTGAAGGCAGGTATCGATAGTCGACAATATGGCGTCAATCGTGGGGGAAACAAACAAGCGTGCTTCTGTTTACGTTAGGCCTACACTTGTGTAACATTGTATATGTGATGGTGCTGCGATTGTTAACTGAAGTATAGTGCGTAGTATTTATGTGATGTGATGCGAATTTCGTCTCAAGTGCTACTCCAGGATTTGTTTCCTAGAATCTACAGTAAGATTTTTATAATATAAAGTGTGATGGGTCATAGTTGTTGTGTGCCAGCCTGTACGTCCACCTACGGCAAAACATACGACACCTCAACATTCAAGTTTCCCAAGGAAACGAAGTAAAGAACAAATGGATTAAGTTAATTCACAGGGACAATTTCGAAGTGAACGATAATACTGTGGTATGCATTAAGCATTTCGAACCCAAGTTTGTGGTTAGGGAATACATTTTTCCTGTGGAAAACGGCGAACCTATTCCAAAACTACCGAATGATGCATATGTATGTAACATGGTTTAGGCCAACAGGGGAAACTCGCCATGTAAAATAATGAGTAACGCATCAGGTTCGGTACCTCTATGGTGATGTGGAAATCCGAGCATAGTTGATAAATAAAATAATTCATTATGTACCTGTTCCTGTCTCTTCCTTTTTCCCTATTGCATATTGTTGACATCATATAACTGAAATATCTACTTGATTAATTGGACTAAGTGCAGTGTCACTTCACGGGAAATTTTTTACACAAATTTTAATATAAATACAATATACAGTTATGGGAAAGATGTGTTGCATGGGTGTTAGCAACTTCTAAATACAAAAACTGATTCATTCATTCAGGAATGGAAATAAATTTTTTCCCATAGAATTATTTTTCACCTAGGTAAGTGTGATTGTCATGCAGTTAATACATGATAATGCTGATGCTTAAGTTTGTTTTTCTTAGTGAGGGAGGGAGGGACGGGGGGTTATTCCTGTTGTTAGTCAAGATTACATTTTCAGAAAGATTAATCACTGCTTTTACATTTTTTTAAATGAGTAACTTTTATTTTGACAGTATTGGCGGACATGCCTTCATATTTCAACATGTTCTGATACTGTTATGTAACGAGATGTGAACTTGTGTTTATGGTCTAACTCAAAGGAAGGTTGTATAACCGAAGGGATGAAAATACACTCAAAATTCCCACAGCAGTTTACACCATAAATGCCGACAAGTCACTATTCCATTCCCCTGCTGTTCACAGACGGCCACTCACACGAAATGTGTTGCTTTGGCTTGGCCTAAGACTGTCGCCATCTTGGATTCTGCCTTCAGGTCTGATACATTGTAGTTGGTCTTGGCATAGCTGACTGGGTAGCCGCAGGTGTACGGCTCACTGTGCCGAAGCAGCAAGCCAGTCAGCTGTGCGCACGCAACCTACTCTGCCTGACGTCACACAAGAGTGCTGCGGACTTCTATCTAGGTGGTGGTGGCCAGGCCCCCAATGCGCGTGACCCCTAGCATTTGCAAACACCTACTTCGTGGTAAATCCAGCATTGTTTGCTGAAATGCGCGGGGTATTTGTCGTGCTGAAGTCGGAAGCGGTTACGAATGGATATGAGAACAGCATTCAAAATGTCCGTCAGAAGCTCTCGCAGGAATACGAGATACTTGCGACCATCAAGTCGACCTAGGAGAATGTACGGCCAATTAAACAGTCTCCGACGGTCCCTACTACCGTGGCGTCCTCTAGTGGTGGTTTCGACTCCGGTTCCTCTGTGATTACTCAAAATATTCAAATATTTGTAAACTTGTAGGACCTAACAACTGTGGTCATCGGTCCATTGACTTACAAGCTACTTGACACTGCAATAGTCACGTAACGAGGAGGCACATTCGTGGTCACATTTTATCTGTAAGATGCAGTGTCAAAATTGCACCGTTAGTTTTAATTAACTTCAGATTTTGAAGTGAATAAATAAAAAACGAGGGAGAAACGAGTAAGTATTACAATAGCAGCAACTGAACCTTTATTTTATGAAAATTAACCATAGGAAGTTTATTCCCGCTACGCGCAGATTGCCTATTCCGGGAAGATGTCTTTGTGAGATCATACGCGACCATTGTAGTGTTGAAGGACAACAAACACAGCTATGCTCGTGGCAGGACTCAGACGCCACGGGAACGACTGCGCAGTCCACGACATGGCGACTAGAACAGCACGTGAATTCCGAGTGGCTGTGTACTGATGGTTGTTGTATGAACGAGCAGTGGTTACTACACTGAACTCCCATTTGTGATGAGGACGGCGGTTCAAACCGGGGATAAATCTTTTGTTTTTCCGTATTTTCTTAAATCGTTCCAGGCAATTACCGGGATGGTTCCTGTCAAAGGGCTCTACCTATTTCTTTTCCCATTCTTCTCAAAGACAGTCCGAGCTTGTACTCCGTCTCTAATGATAAAGTTGTCGACGGGACGTTAAATCCTAACTGTTCTTCTTTCCTCCTTTCTGCATGCCCTATGTGACATGACAGTCTGTAAACGTTTTCTTGAAACACCCTGTAAAAACGTTTTTGGTTATCAGTGCAGTTGCAGCGTCCCTTCAGATTTTAAAACAGGAAACGAAGATTAAAAACATTAAAAAGAAATAGAATTGAAGCAGATATAGCGATGACGAAACTTACATTACATTTTACGACACTGTTGCGTTAAATCGAAAGAACTGAAAAGAGGTAAGTGATTAATAGCGTCGCATACTTCCGTCGTATGTCGCGTAATGAATAACAAAAAATCTGAAAGTCTCCCAATATTGCTCTTGCTCGAAAAGAAAGTGGAAGCAAATGCGTCGGAGCCGACTGTTGACGCCGCTCTCAGCACGTTAACGAGATAGAATTCCTGGCGGCGTCTTTGACGTATCACTTACGATAACCGTAACTGCACTTACGGGCCCGCCATAGGCGTTACAACTTTTTGCTGTTTTCTTCGAAATTTCTCGGCCTACAGTTGCTGTCGCTGGTCTATGCCGTTGGATGCTCGCACTGAATACGATGGGGAATTGAGAAAAGTTTAATTTCTTTGTTTATGATTACTGACATATATTTTAAAAACTATACCTTTTGGAGGTAGAAACTTACCTAATCCATTGTCACTGAAATTCGTAGATGAAATATGGTACAGTTCTAAGAAACAATTTATTTGCGAAAGAATACTCATATATGTATTTATTTCATTATTTTAAAATACGTTGTATGTGAAACGTTCATCGCCGTATTTTTATGATGCAGCGTTCGGTGCACTAAATATTTTGAGATACAGTACGTTCAATGTAGTTCAAAACTGGTAGAATTTTTATAACTGTATAATCATTGTGTCGAAAAAAACCTTAAAAAAAGATACTAATGAATATAATCAAATCTAAAATTTTTTCGGTGTTCACCTGGTAATGACTGAACAATTTTTAACTAGACTTCATTGTCTGTCTGCTTTTACTAACATATTTTCTGTGTCTTATCTTCTAACTATGTTTTATCTTGCCGGCCGCGGTGGCCGAGGAGACTGAGGCGCTTCAGTCACGGTCTGCACGGCCACTACGGTCGGGAGTTCGAATCGCCCCTCGGGCATGGATATTTGTGCCGTCTTTATAATAAGGTAGTTGATAAGTAGTTTGTAAGTTTAGGGACTGATGACCCCGTAGTTAAGTCCCATAAGCTTAACTAACATTTGAACATTTTGTTTTATCTTTCCAAAAAAAAAAAAAAACACCCTCAATGGCTCTGTAATTTGGCGATGTTATTACATGTTGTAATATTTAATGTTATAGTTCTTTCTGTAAATTCTATTCCGATTGCCGTTCTCCCATCCTACTATGTCATCGCAGTCACTTATTGTTAGTGATAACGAAATATGGGTACACCATAACAGACCCGATCAAATTTGTCATAACAATAAAAACGTGTGTTTTATCCGTATGACAAAACAGAAGTGCCTGATGTTCTATAGCAGGGACAGAGGTCCGAAAGTGTGGCGCGGGATCAGAAGCCGTATTCTGCATTAAGTCTGGTGATTAGCGTGCGTGTTTGCATGCGAGACCAGCCCTCGTTGTGCCAAAAGTCAAACGTTGTGGATACTGTTGCTTCGGCGTGTTGGCTGTTTTTCTCCGCTGACTGTTTTGTGTTACTTACCATTACCGTGCAAAATTCTTGATTTATCAGATCCCAAGTGTTTGAAAATGATTCAGTCATACGTCTCAGTATGTGCGCTTCAATACAAGCAACATTTACATATATAATTTACATATATAATTTTCTGAAGCAAGCAGGAGTAAAATATAGGGAGCGTAATGTTATTTACAACTTGTACAAAAACCAGACAGCGGTTGTCAGAGTTGAAGGGCATGAAACGGATGCAGTGGTTGGAAAGGGAGTAAGACAGGATTGTAGTCTTTCTCCATTGTTATTCAATTTGTACATTGAGCAAGCTATAAAGGAAAGCAAGGAGAAATTTGGAGAAGGAATTAAAGTTCAGGGGGAAGAATTAAAAACATTGCGTTTTGCCGATGACATAGTAATTCTATCAGATACAGCAAAGGACCTGGAAGAGCAATTGAACGGAATGGACAGTGTGCTGAAAGGTGCATATAAGATGAACATTAACAAGAGCAAAACTAGGGTAATGGAATGCAGTGTAAGAAAATCAGGTGATGCTGAAGAAATTAGATTGGGAAACGAAGCAATAAAGGAGGTAGGTGAGTTTTGTTACTTGGGCAGTAAAATAACAAATGATGGTCGCAGTACAGAGGATATAAAATGCAGAATGGCAATGGGTAGAAAAGCGTTCTTGAAAAAGAGAAATTTGTTAACATCGAATATTGATTTAAGCCTAAGGAAGTCCTTTCTGAAGGCATTTGTATGGAGTGTTGCCTTGTATGGGAGTGAGACATGGACGATAAACAGTGCGGACAGGAAGAGGATTGAGGCTTTTGAAATATGGTGCTATACAAGAATGCTGAAGATTAGGTGGGTGGATCGCGTAACTAATGAGGAGGTACAGAACAGAATTGGGGAGAAAAGAAATTTCTGGCATACGTTGACTAAAAGAAGGGATAGATTGGTAGGACACATTCTTAGACATCAAGGAATTGTGAATTTAGCGTTGGAGGGAAGTGTGTGGGGTAAAAATCGCAGAGGAACACCAAGAGATGGATGCAGTAAGCAGATTCAGACAGATGTAGGTTGCCGTTCTTATGTGGAGATGAAGAGTCTTGCTCAGGATAGGGTATTGTGGAGAGCTGCATCAAACCAGTCTCCGGACGGAAGACCACAACAATAACAAAGTGACATTAACCAGATAATTTTTCTGAACGCTTCAAATATATTGTATTTCTTATTTACATTTATTATTTTGTTGTTTTCTTCGCTTGAGAAGAAATTTATAAAGGTCGTCATATCTGAAATGTTTATTAATCTACGTAATTCGGAGTAAACTTCGAGGCTGATACTGACATTGGTTCTACATCTTACATAATCGCAGTGACAGGACGTGAAGGAAGATTAGGATTTAACCTTCCGTTGACAGCATGGTCAATAGAGACGGATTGTCTTTGGTTAAGGATGGGGAAGGAAATCGGCCACGCCTTTTCAGAGGAATTATCCCGCATCTGCGCGGAGTAATCTAGAAAAATCTCGGGAAACCTAAATCTGGAAAGCCGAAGGCGTGTTTGAAGCACCGCGCCGTCTCTCCGCATACGAATCAAGTGCCTTACTACTGCGATACTCGCTTGGTGACAGGACATGACTACAGATGACACAATTTTCAAGAAACTTGCCGCACAGGTTCACTATATAGACTGGTAATGGAAATGCGAGCATTGCGTAATGTGAACCAGATAAAAACACACAAAATATTAGTGTCAGCCAAGCATAAATTTTTTTTTTTTTTTTATTGTTTAATGCCTGACAATAGTACTGTGTTCGAAAACTGCAAAGCTTGCAGCAATCACTCTCGAAATGACCTATTTTCTATAAATGTTTAAAGCCAAGTTCGAATTAGAAACCGAACTTCGTGTTCACTGCAGGGGTTCCCATTTGACTTCCCCTACCAGTCCCGTAAAGCCCGTCTTACACGACTGATTTTCTTGCCTCAGTTGACTACTCGACACGAGTGGGTCTACTGCAGCGCCCCCTGGCGTGTTATTCCGAAACTGCGTCTCGCCTGTCTCAAGTGGTCGTTTTCCTTTAGACTTTAGACCAATGTTGTTCAGTCTTTTTGAACCCACTATTCCCTTTCCGAGTAAAAATGTCCTGCGATCCCCCAGGCCCGTAATAAAGCTATGTCAGTGATTCGAAAGGCAAAGTATTTAATTTTCTTTCTTAGATGTATCTAAGATCTGCGCAGCCATCCACGTCTGGTGAAATTTGCAGTAGCGAAACGAATCAAAACTGAAAAAAAAAAGACTTTATGACTACAAGTATTTGGTGTATGGGTTTGCTGTCATGAATAATAATTCTAAATGTGTAATTTGTGGCTAGGTGTTGTCTCGTGCGAGTATGAAACCATCAAAGGTGATACGTGACTTCTTAATATTTCAAGGATGCTCATTAACTGTAGATATCTTCGAAAGGATACTGAAAACCCTTAACCATCAGAATAGTACTGTTATTAGTTGAATAAAAATATTACTTCACTGAAAACTCGTTTGCAGCTACAAACGACTATGATCCAGTAGTAAAAATGTATTGTTACATACTTTTTAAAAATAATATTAAGTTTGTTTATCTGACATGACAGTCATACAAGGAGATTCCGACCATTATAAATAGATGTAGCGGTACTGCACAAACGCTTTTAAGTGGCTTAATTAGCAAGTCGTCATGAGGTGAAAAAATGGCTTCAGTGTTTAGCGTTCAGGTCGGCCCATCATCAGAAACCAGAAGTACCATAGGTACATCGTATACCTGTGACCCTTTTTATGCCTTTGTAAGGCCACCCAAAACGTGTCACAAGAAAGCCAATTTTTCACCTACGGATGACTTGTTAATTACGCGACTTTAACGAAATCCTGTCACCTCTGTGTCACTTCTTCCACAGTAACAGAACGTGACGAAACGTACATTTGCTAGTGAACATGCTGCTGCTTCATCCTCCTGCTTTAGACGTTAGCGCCAAACTGTAGAGCTGCCTGCGATTTAGTTTTGCATCTGAATGATGATGTGAGGTTATGAGAGTAGTTTTCACGTAGGAGCAGGAAATGATAATTGAGTTGGTTAATGGCGAAAGGGTTTACATGGTTGATGTCGTCAAATGTCATGTGGTAAATTCTGTAGACTGTTGAGAATCTAAAAATAGGAAAAGTGTCGTCCAGACATTTCACAACTTTGCTGGAGAAAATTTATACTTGCAAACACACCAGACAATATAGAAAATGCAGTAAAAAGGGCCTTTTTACTTTAGTTTTCATATTTTGCCATCTTGTTGTCAATTTACGTAGAACATTATTTTCTCAAATAATATTTCTGACACTTTAAATGTTGAAATAATTTTCATTAAAATGCAGTTATGAAATTACGTTTGCATTTATGTACAGTCTAGGCTTTTTTCTTGTAAAACGTAAATTATAGATATTTCGTCTCTTTTTGTAGGCGAACGCTAGTAGAGAAAGGAATAGTTGGCTATGGTGTAATCTTTTCGGTGTGATGAGAACACAAAGCAAACAACAGAACAAAATTTAAGAAGATGCGAAAGAATTTCTATAATACGAATGGGTTAACTTTCGATGTTAGCAAACACCACCGCAGTTCCTTGGTTCCTCGGACGCGCATTCTGCGGCACACTACAAAATTTAGAACACCACACACCAAAGAGTTTCCATCTTAGAGACAACAAAATATGCCGGCCGCGGGGACTGCGGCGCTTCAGTCACGGTCTGCACGGCCACTACGGTCGGGGGTTCGAATCCCCCCTCGGGCATGGATTTTTGTGCCGTCCTTAGTTGTAGCTAGTTCATAAGTAGTTTGTAAGTTTAGGGACTGATGACCCCGTAGTTAAGTCCCTTAAGCTTAACAAACATTTGAACAAAATATGTCCTCATTCTATCCAATCTTGGCTTGTTCAGTATGAAGATTGGAAGCTAATGTTCAGTTTACGCTACCCTTTCCATCTCGTGAGTAGCAACTTTTTTAAAGCTATTGGGACCGGAGCTCTAACCATATATATAAAGAAATACATCTGCACAATGCTTTACGAATGTAAGCCCTTTTATTAAACATTTGTACACATCTGCCGCACTTCTTTCATTCTCACAGTTTCGTAGTTCTCTGATTTCAGGTTTACTGGAATGTTTGGTTGGAATGCACTTTCACACCGAACATAGGACTCGGTAAGCGATAACATTTTGTTTCATTATCAAGACAGGGCGTTAATAATGATCATATTTCCTTTTATTTGATTCGCGTTACGTAAGGCATTGTTTTAAAAATTTTCTGACGAATAATAGGCTCAGTAACTATTAGCGAAATAGAGTTGTCCTCCCGTCGAGTGCATAGCAGATTATCTTCTGCAATGCGACCGGCCTCATTCCAATACGTCAGCTATTTATAAGTGAATAGCGACTCTGCCAGTCGGAAACTGCCACCCGGTCTTGGGTGCATGTTACGGATTGCGCGGCCGCTCCCGTCAGACGTTCGAGACCTTCGTCGGGCAAAGTTAGTTAATTCAAGTAGTTTGTAAGCCTAGGGTCCGATGATCCTGTCAGTTTGGTCCCTAGGAGTACAAATATTTTTGAATAGCGACTCCGTCCATAAGCGTATGTGTAGTGCCTTTTATGAAATGAGTTCTATTGAGTTGGATGGATCATAATACTTATTTAGTGACAACATTTTTGAAGCAACGAAACAATTGTCCTCGTGCATTAATTCGATTCTGAATTGTTCAAAGTCGCGTCAAGAAATAGAAGAAACTTGTGAGTTATTTACATGACACGTTCTGTTAATATTGTATTCTGTTACGTATACGAATTTAAATGTAAAATTATTCTGATGTCTCTGAATGATTCTTGACAATCAGGGACTTTAAAGACATAGTGTTAGGTCAACTATGTAAGTACAGGAGGAAAACGACAGTCATACCCTGCAGGATGAACGTATTTATCAGTTCCAAAAAAGACAGTAACATGCCGTAGATTTTCCAGATCGGTCCATAAACAAAATTCGTCACCAATTCAGTACAATTCTACCACTGAACTGTTCGTTTTACAGAAACGCTAAGCAATTATTTTTAACATCAAATTTGAAAAATTATATTCTTAAAAAAAATTTAAAAAATCCTTCAGAGTCCAATCCGAAATTTTCGGTACGGTCCGTAACGATGTAAGGTTTCCGGTGTTGTATGGGAACATTACATTAACATAAGCTCAGTTCGAGGACAAATTTTACCCGATTTGAATCCCATTTGGGAGTTATGCTTTCTCTCAGTATCTTCTCCCCTTTTTCTTGCATGCTCTTGTACCTAGGGTCTCTGTAGTTGCAATCTTCCACTAGCCGGCGAGCGTCCATCTAGGGTCAGGATCATGAATTGGTGACCACTATGACGACACCTTCGACTGACTTGCCTGGTGAACTACGAAAATCGTAGACGTAAGAGTGTTCCCAATAATAAGACCTTCCCCAGCTGCAGATAGTACAAATAAAGAAACCAAGTGAAATTCATTGACGAGTATTCTTATCATTTACCTTAATTGATTGGCGAAATTTTCCACTGTAGAACCTCAGTTGACTTCAACGCAGATGTAAAATCAACGATCACTTCTCTACAACAGTGGCAAGTAGAGATCCGATGTTTTCACATTGATGATCTTAATTTTTCTGTTATTAAGATGTAGATAAAATTTCACAATATATATATAATTTACTCTGTTACTAGAAGAATACTCCCTTTTCTTACCCCAGTAGTCCACGATAACCCTTCTTTGCAACTTGGAATCATCTCTTCGTTCGTGCAGAACAATTAGGAAGCAATGATTAATACAGCACCCGATACACATAGGTTGTCTATCCAGGTCCTAGCATATGAGCCTTAAACTGGACTTCTGTGAGATGATCATAATGTTGAGACTCGGCGGTGCAATCTCTATGATATACCTAGCCACACTCAGAAACTTCATTACCTCAAGATTAGAGTTCACACTGTGGCTCAATTGAACAATTAAATTTATAACGATAGTATCATTAAATGACACGAATCACCAAATCTATAAAATAAATCGAAGGAAAAACGTCTTTTTTCGGTATATATTAAGGTCCTCCTCCTTTATTGAAAAATAAATAAATAAATAAAACACAAAGAGCGTTATCACTCCGACGTACAGGACAATTCCATTATGGTGAAAACTATACATTTACAGGCACTTATTAGGAATAGTGAAAGCTTCGCGGTATGTTGAAGCACCGTCTATTGCTTATTTCGTTTCGCATCGTGATCCCAGAATTGTACTTAGGTTTGGCAGCCGATACAACAAATACAGAAGCATATACACCCCTTCATGACGACCATATTTACCAACTACAGTTGCATTTTTCAGCAAGGTAATGCGCCATGTCACAAGGTCAGGAGTGTGATGGAGTGGCTCGACGAACACAGTGGGGAGTTGTATGGTCCACCAATTCACCAGTTCTGACACAGCTCAAATACGTTTGGCATGTGACTGGACGTGGCTTCAGAGATCATCGGCACCTATCCGGATTATTGGGTGATTTATGTGTGCAGATGACGTACCAGCTTCCTCCAGAGACCTACCAAAGCCTCATTGTTTCCATGTATCGTTGTTGATGTCCGTGCCAAACGTGAACATACAGTTATAAGGTGGGTGGCTGTCATGTTCTGGCTGGTCTGTGGCGACTGCACGCTTCTTAGTACATCATGAAATTTTACAGAAATAGGTTAAAAAGGTAAAGCAGTCAAGAATCCGAACATTGGGTTTGAACACCACAGTGCTTTACTAGGCATGGTCTTGTTTGCCGTTGCCTTACCCAGCCAGTTATAGGGGCACCGACAGTTTAACGTGGGTTCCGAACGACGGTGCTACTCGCTATGTTTCACATTAGCAACAATGCTAGCGGGGAAAGAAGTGGAAAGTGAGAGATAAAAATCCTAGTACCTGGGGGGAATCGAACCCGCGACCATTGTATTTGTAGGGTGGCACGCTATCACTGTGCTACCGATGTCAACGGACCGCTACTTCAATAATTTGATTGTAGTATAGAAGTGCTCCGTCAGCGAGAGAATCAGTCGGGGAGAATTACTGCCGTCTGTTGCCTCCAGTAACAAATTCTATTATTTCCAGTTGCTTTTCATGGACAATATCGACTAGATTATCTTGCTAAAAGGTTACAGACAAATTCGATTTGTCAAAGTTTAAAATATTTGCGAGGACAGATCTCATTACTACTACAAATTGGACATCTGTCCCGTGTTACCTCTTTTTGCTGTGTTGCATTGTTTACCGCGAAAGTCTTTTAGCCAGACACGCACCCGGATAATCAGATCGACAAATCAAAAATTAGTCCGTCTGGCGTCGGGCGTTGGTGGGGCTTCGCTAGGCGCGTCGGCGCACTCACGTGACCTCTGGCCGCCTCTCGTCGCGTGTTGCCTGGTACCCTCTCCATAGCGAAAGTGAGACGCGGGAAAGTAGAAGCACATTGACGACTTCATCTTCAGTGGCTGCAGCAGAATAACGCCTTTAGGAATTTTATATTTAAATTTCTATAAGATATTGATATTTATTGTCCAATTATATCAATAACATTTGATGTCAGGGAAACTTGCTCGAAAAAATATTGGAATCTAGCTGAAAGCCCGGCGTTGCCCGAGTATTTATTTTTTCTTCCTGCCACTTTTCGGGTATATATTCATTTGTATAATGGATGTATGTCTAAAATCTCTTGCGAATACAGTTAGTAGTAAAGAAGTAATAGATTAAAGTTTTGTGCGTTATGTGGCGGTTTTCCATGAACGTTAGTGTTTATGTGCTCATATCTCATGAACTACGTGCCGGAATGTGATACAATTTAGAAGCTACATTCAACTATATGCGTGTATACTGTCTGTAAAATTTCCTGTCGCTACAATTTATAGTGCACAAATTATAAATTGTAACGTCATACCAAATGCCGTAGTTTTACTCCGTGAACCGCGGAAAAGTAGTAAGGGAGAAATTTTCTTGCTTTCATCATTTTACTATGGTTGTCAGCGAGAAAAAGTTTAATAAAGGTTTGAAATTATTTTTAAAGTTTGTTGCAAGTCGCTAAGTACTGTCATTCTCATACAGTGTATTTCGAAAGTCTCGCCGCATTATATGACATTTTTTGCGATTTCTATTGGTTATGACGTAATATCTTTTGAACCATGTGCCGTATTTGATTCTTAACCATGCAGCAATTGTTACCTCACGGCAAGGAATGTGTGTACCAAATTTGGTTGAAATCGGTCCAATGGTTTAGGAGAGAATGAGCAGCGTTGTCGCAAAATGCAGCAGTTTTTCGAGCATCTCACTGTTTATAATGTCATATCTCGTCAACTATATATCGTACGTGATTCTTACACTTACGGCTACCGTCCTCATGGATTGAAGCTTACGTGTACAAATGTTCGTAAAGATTTGAACAAAACTGTAGATTTGTGTGCAACATGTGCAAACATACGGACACTCTGCTTTATATATTAGAAGTTATGCAACACTTCCGGTAAATTTTCTCATATTTCGTTTGTAGAAACACATATTTTTAATAATTTCTTCGAAAAGTACTTGCCTCCATTGTATCGAAGCATCATGAGTTATTTATTCTGTCATTCGCTATTTTTTGGGATCTATGAAACAGCTAGTCTAGTCACACTTCTATACTTGCGTTGCTCTTCGTAATGTGTTAAATCACTTTTCGATTTCGCAACAGTATGCCTGTCCAACATGTATATTCACTCTAATTTACAACATTGTATTCTGTTAACCAGAAATATTTTAGTAATTCAGTATTAGTTTTATAATCCATCTGATGGAGATCTATATACAGACATATCACTAAGACAGTCTTAAATAGATTTTTTAATATGCTGGTCACATCTTTGTTTAACAAGCTGCCCAACATTCTGTCGTAGTCACACACGGCAACGTTGGAAAACGTAGCATTCTGCTATAGTCACACAGGGCAACGATGGTAAACGTTGCATTGTGTTATAGTCGCAAAGGGCAACGTTGGTGAGCGTAAATCGATCATAATGTCTAAACTGGAATTCCAACCTAAATGCGCAGGATAATCTTTGCATCGTTTTAACTACAGTGCGACGGTGTTAGGCACGAACTTCTTAATCGAAATCACGGAGAGGGCTGGAACAGTGGTTAAAGAATACGAGAGCTGGAATCACCGCCCAGTCACGCAGACTTAGTCGGTGCCGACACTCTACGTACCTTTGGACACTGGCAACTGATTTTCTGCTCCTTTCGTCTCCATTATGTACTTTTGCCTCCGTCAAGAAAAAAAAAGAGACATTAACATTCTTGCTCAGTACATGGTTATCTGCACTGTGAGAGCAGTCTTCATCCGAAAACGTATTAGAGAAGAATTCGATGGATTGTTGTTTATATCCTTGAGTGACGTCTGTAGGTAGATACTCAAGTATGGTTAAATCCCGTGACGCTTCCAAATTGATCTATCTTAGGCAATTGTTCTAGTTAAAATAAGCACTGCAGTGTATATTTATCAAATTCAAATGTTTGTATAGCTTATGGGACTTAACTACGGGTCATCAGTCCCTAAACTTACAAACTACTTATGAACTAGCTAACACTAAGGACGGCACAAATATCCATGCCCGAGGGAGATTCGAACCCCCGACCGTAGTGGCCGTGCAGACCGTGACTGACGCGCCGCAGTCCCCTCGGTATATTTATCCCTGTGAGTTTTATATTAAACAGTATATAGCTAATGGTTTTCCGAAATGCAACAATCTGCAATAAAATTATCCCTATAATCTCTCAGAAATATTTCGAAAGAAAAAAATCAGACTGGCGTATTGTACGGCCCACTATAGATATGCCTATAGTTTTATGATTTCTTGCAAACATTTCGGACACAAATAATAAAAGTATACATAATAAAAATTGATGGACTTCACGATTACGACTCTACTATTGTGATAATATATATGCACTCAACACGCAATATTCTGTCTGACCGTATTTTAACAAACGGCCAAAATTATTTGATATTTGAGTTTCCCTTTGACAAATATACTGTTTTTTTAACTTTTACCGCTTTAAACTATTATTTTTAAAATCTCTCCCACATTTTCATTATCACGTAAATTACTCATCTTAGGGAACGATCTTATTGTACAAATACGGCATATGCCATAATCGCAATTTTTATTTTATTTATTCAAGACGACCGGTTTAGACACTATGTGGTGTCATCATCTGGTCTCATTGACATTCAACTGTTTATTATAGTGCTCCACATAAAATCTGGCAGGTGTACTGGATGATAGTCATATAGAATATCATGTGCTGGTGGATAGTCACATATAAAATGGATGGCTGGTCAAAATTAAAACAGTAAAATATACATAAAATAATAACCACAATAGTGCACACCCCGTAGTTAATTCCCATAAGTTCTACAAACATTTGAATAGTGCACATGTCTGGTTGGTTTTTTGGAGGTGCTTAATATTTGGCGTTAGGAAGTAAGTCACGTGACATCCCTCGCCCGCAACTCTCTTTTGCATACGCCATCTTGCTCTCTGTCTTTGATTATTTTCTTATTATAACTCAAGCGTTGTCATTTCGAAGCAATGGCGCACTGAAAAATATCAAAAGTACATCGTTGTTAGGACACTGAATTAAATCTAATGTCTAAAAATGTCACATTAGCAGATAACACATGCAATCGATGGTACGAGAATTGTGGATTACTCTCCCAGCTGTTGGGCGTAGCATAATGGGCAGTGAATTAGTTTGTGATATATGAACATGTTAGACGGTGGTTGGAAACTTGCCGGGCGCGGTGGCTCAGAGCGCTCGGTCAGAGGGTTGCCGGCGTGGTAGCTCAGCGTGCTCGACGCCTCCTGTAACGAAAAAACTGATGAGTCAAACGATCAAAAGTAAACAATGTAAACCAACGTTCAAACCGAAGAACCACTGAATATAGAGCAAAAGATAGAGGGCTCAATGCCACTTGGGAAAAAAAAATATCCTGAGCAAAATTCTTAACGAACAACCCAGAACGAACATGAACAAACGGCCGCAAAGCATCGCTATTAAATAGCTAAAACCAAATAAAATGTTAAAAACCCGCCACTGGCAGTTTTTTCATCTTGTTTCCTAAAAGGTTTTCGCACACTCTTATTAATTGAACACAACTGTATCCTGCAAGATTCTGATTGTTCAAAGGTAACAACGCTTTCTCTGAAAAGTGCATTTGTTTTGCTTTGTGAACATATCATGAAATACATACCAACGAATTGCAAACAAAGGCTTCTTGATCGCATGTAAATAAACTGGGGAGATACTTTTACAATGTTGTAAATGACGTAATGACAATAGTAACTTTGTATATAAATTAAGTATTAGAGCTTTGTGGAATTCGGTATTACCACACTTATTCCGTTATTTGAGCTGTAAAAGAAAACGTAGTCACGGTTTGAAACAGAATATTTGCTTTTTATTTTAGCACAGAACAAACAGGACTACGTTAAAAGCGTCCATAGCAACCATACCAAAGACAAACATTTTAGTATACGCATTGATTCTAATTAATTACTTTCAACATATTCAATTAATAGTGAATAACTGCTTAGAAAGAAAACCACGTGTTGCAATGCATACACTTCCGTTCCGTTTCATTAAGGAACGACAGTTGCCACAGAAATCTAGGACTCCATTTATATATGAAACTTCCAATATATGCACGTTGTTTAGAATATTCATTATTACAGTATCCTCCCCGTTGTTGTTCAAATGTTCAAATGTTTGTAGCACTTATGGGACTTAACTACGGGGTCATCAGTCCCTAAGCTTACAAACTACTTATGAACTAGCTAAGGCTAAGGACGCCACAAATATCCATGCCCGAGGGGGGGGATTCGAACCCCCGACCGTAGTGGCCGTGCAGACCGTGACTGGAGTGCCTCAGTCCCCTCGGCCACCGCGGCCGGCCCGTTGTTGTTCAGATGCTTTAGAGGACCAGTGTTCAATTCGTTGTTACGTATTTCACTGCATGTTCACGAAACTGAACAAACGCACATTTTAGAGGGAGCACTCTTACATCTCCACAACTCTAAACATTGCAGAAGATAGATCTATTTAATTAATAAGAGCTCCGGAAACCCTTTTAGGAGCCAAGGCGAAAAACAATCGGTATCGGCGGGTTTAGATCTACCGACCCCATGCAAGATAACGCGACGCACTACCCACGACACCACGGCGAACAACCACGCGGGGGTCCGAAAATTCTCGTGCTATTACTGGCAGTTGCTAACAGCTACAATGACATTTTAGACACTAGATTATAATCTCTCGTACTATGAACGATGTTATTTTGTTAACTCTTCAGTGTGCCAAGGCATTGAACTGACAACGCTTAAGTTATAATAAGAAAATCATAAAATACGGGAAGCTAGATGGCGTATGCCAGAGTGAGAGTTCTAGGCGAGGAATGTCACGTTACATTTCCTAATGCCTGGTTTACGTAAAATCAAGCTATTTTTGCAAATATCTCAGATACGATACGAGAAATGAAAAAAACATAATAGAGCAAAGTTGTAGAGAATTTTCTCGTCTACAAATTCGGTTACTCAATTTCCGTGTCAAGTATACGGTTAAGCCGTTATTTCCATTTAAATTTCGAGCTGTCAAAAGACGTTTGCAAAGGCCCACTCTTAGTGTTACTACCGGACCCTAAAGTAGGCCAAAAAATATTCTTGTATTGTCTCAAACAACAATGAACGTTTAGTAAATTCATTACTCTATTTTTTACTAAGCTCGACATAATAGACTTACGACAGTCAGCACAAATATTTAAAACAAGTTATTACCTTTTTGTTAGTCAATAGATGCGAATCTTTTTCCCCGCAACTGTTGACGGCAGTAAAGGCTAATAAAGTGTTTTAAATTTTGACTTTAAATTCGATATACATAACAAAAATATTCAGGGACTTAAAAGAATCACAGAAATATGTTTTATTATTGGAATTATAAATCAGTATGAATATTTATATTAATCAAATTACGCCTGCCTGGAAGGGAACATACGTAATTTTAAGCAAAATTAGTTTTGTAATAATATCATCCAAAATCACTGCATTAAGATTGAGGGAGAAAACTGTCATCGTTTTCTTTCTCTTTTTAATAGCTGATTTATTTAATATATGTTTTACAATTTCTTTCTGTAACATCCAAACGTGCCAATTACGACATTTCGCCTTACAAAAGTGCCTGATTAGCGTGATCATCATTTTAGGAAATGTTGGGTTCTTTGCGAATCGAGAATTATAAGATCTGTGCTGTATCTTGGCTTTATGTTGACCGAAGTATCCCCTCTCCCACTTTCTCTGTAGGACCAAATTCTGATATCCATTCCTATGAGAAAATAACGTAACCGTACCAGAAATTTATATTCTTGCACAAGGAATGAAAATTAGTAAACTGTCTGAAAAACGTAACACCGCCAATGATAAGATCAGTTATTGGCGAGAGAGGCAACATGTCGTTTATCATCATAAGAGTGAATAATAACAAAGTCATAGGCACACATATCGCAGTAAAGTGACCCCAGGCTCACCAATACATCCTGCTCTCGCGGCAAAGCAGGTGTGTTGGTGTGTTTGATACGAAAACTAACGTAATCGTGACAACTGGCGTCGTGCAACAGATTTTTCCTAGGTTTAAGCGCCCTATATTTTTTTTTAATCTCTGCAGTGATTCTTGCAGGCCTTGGAGAACGAGTCAAGTTGCGCTTCATGTCCCACATGTATTAAATTGGCGAGATATATGGAAATTTACTGGGCAGATCACGTGTCATCACTTCAGCCATAAGTGGGTGTGAATTGTCCTGCTGGAAAAGTACGTCACCTCCCTGTCGAAGAAATGGCAGTAGCAATGCGTTAAATAGATAACATACGTTACTTTACCTTGCGGAAACATAAAATACGATCGCGTGTTTTAACTGCTTCCCCTACCCTGCCCCCACCACCACCACTGTCTTGATGGTGAATGTGCTCTGGAGTGAAGGGCTCACTAGGTATATGCCACAAAGCATAACGTCCAGCACTTGCTTTCAGACAGAAGCAAGGTTCATCATCGAGCACAACATAGCCCCATTTAACGTTCCAGACAACTCCTTCACGGCAGCAGAGTAGCCATAATTGGTGATGTGGTGTCAGTTGCAACACTGTCAGAGGCTCAAGCGATCTTAATCTTACTGCAAGCAGTTTGTTCCCACTTGTCCTAGGTGATACAAAAGGTGCTACATGTGCCCAGATTTTGTCCCTGGATTGTGTTCGGTCGGTCGGCCACTGCTTATCTCACAGTGAGTTGATCTTGACGTCCAGAATCTGATCGTCAGGTTTGGTAATGATCCAGAGACTACTGTAGAAAGCAGCGAAACGCCACCAATGGACTGTGCCCAATATGAGCAGTATCCATTAATAGACCTATCCAGCTTACTGCTGGCCCACAATACAACAACATTCAAATGGCTGCAGCAGTTCAATCAGCATAGATACTGATCTGTTCACATGACTGTACAGTGAAATGAGTGTTTCTAATGCTGTTCTCCAAACTGCAGTCAAAACGATAGTATCGGGGATTTGTGCACTTGGTGCCTTCTACTCACTGTTGACCGTGGCAAATGAAACTGCTCTCTCCGCCCTACAGGCCTTGAAAGGCCCAACCAGTACCGGCCGACCGCAGTGTCTTCCTTCGCCCGAAGGCGCCAACGGATGCGGTATGGAGGGAGATGTATCCAACGACCCACAGTACTGGCCGTTGTGTCGGTTTACCTCAGCGGAGCCGCTATTTCTCAAACAAGTTGCTCGCCACTTGGCAATAGCGTTCGAGAGAGGCAGATGGTAACCCACCCAAGTGCTAGCTAGCTAAGCACGACAGTGCTCAACAGTGGAGAGTAACGGGAACCTGTGTATCCACTGTGGAACGGCCGTGTGTGGGCTTGTCAATCGGTAACACAATAATCAGTCACAATGCTCATATTTTACTCTGGTGGGATTTTAAATAGTCCTTGATGTATTTTTACAGTAGTGTATGTACTCTGACATATGCACATTGTTTTTCTTGAGTTAACACTTCTTTCTTTTTTTTTTCCAGATGGGTTCTATGGTGACATCGCTGTGCCTCTAACGCAGTACGAGATGGAGTGGAAACAGCAAAATAACATTTCGGAGCCGCCCGCAGAACCAGAAGGAAAGTCACACAAAAGGTAAAGGAAATTATGTTCCATGTCAAAATATTTCACTGTGTCTCTCCAGTATGATATAATTTTGCCAATGCGCTTTGAATTCTGATTTGAAAGAGTACCATATTGCTCACGCATTAAGTTTATAATTTTGTATTCCCCTATAATCTCACACTAACCTACTATTAGTCGTCCGGTAGGTAGAAGTGACGATGATATTTCGAAATCAAGTGACTGTCTAGATTTAATCGTTCCCATTTCCCCATTTGATTCACTATACCTGTAAAGAATATCCTTCAACATTTTCTTCTGTCTTTAAAAGCGATGCAACAAATATATTTCCCTACACGTGCAGTTTACACAAATCAGTCCTGCTGTAAAGGGAATGAAATGGCACAGTACTCCAAAATGTTCAAATGTTTGTACAGCTTATGGGACTTAACTATGGGGTCATCAGTCCCTAAACTTACAAACTACTTATGAACTAGCTAACATTAAGGACGGCACAAATATCCATGCCCGAGGGGGGATTCGAACCCCCGACCGTAGTGGCCGTGCAGACCGTGACTGGCGCGCCGCAGTCCCCTCGGCCACCGCGGCCGGCGGCACAGTACTTCTAATAAATAAAAAAAAAAAAAAACTGCTTCGGTAGTTTTCTCGTACATCTGGTATACTTCTTGAGATGCGTCTTCATGGCAATTCAATTTGTAGAATTACGAATAGAAAATTATTTTAAAAAATCAATAATATTTCCAAACCTTAAGAAGCTATTGAGAAAAGAAGGCCAATGTAGTGGAACCAGGTGACAACTCTCAGTATGATACACACTAATGTTCAAAACTATATGGGCAACCGTATGTAATACTGATTCGATCACTAGATACATTTTACGTGAAATTACAAGATATCTATAACCGTATGAATGCCTCCAACAAACAAATGACAGTGTCTGTGTTGATGCACGAACATACCCTATCTGTTACAGGAATACAGCTAAAGCTTCGAGCAAGAGGAAATAATGGGCACAACCTTCGTAGTGTACGATAAGTTGAGAATTTGGACAGGACGGAAAGAGTGTCTGGATAACCTAATCTTTTAAGGTAATCGCTTGTCCCACGCGGAAAAACCAGGTTCGAGTCCCAGTTCGGAACAAATTTTCAACTTCGTCATTGAATTTATTTCAGAGCCTATCAAGAGTCAAGATTTTTGGATATTTTTCACTTTGAACGTGGAGCAGTCATTTGATGTTACCGAGGTAATAAATCAGTCACCTCGTACATTTCAACCCCCCTAAAGTTGCACAAGTGACTATTGGAAATGTGAGTGAGCAGTGGACACGCGACCGAACAACCAATCAGACCTCATGTAATGACAGACATGAATTACGGCGTATAATGTAGGGTGGTTGTAGGAAACAGGCAGAAATCAGTGGAAGGAATGTGTCGTGCATTCTAAATTGCAGCGAACAGAGCAGCTTGAACAGTCTACAACCATGCACTCAGCGAAATATCAGTACCAGAAGACTGGAAGGTTGCACAGGTCAGTCCAATATTCAAGAAAGGCAATTTTAGTGATCCGAAAAATTACAGGCCTGTGTCATTGAAACGTCTATATGAAGCAGGATTTTGGAATATATACTTTTATCGAACATTATAGACCCGCTCGGTTAGCCGTGTGCTCTATCGCACCGCTTTCCGATACGGGCAGGTGTACCGGCCCCGGTTCGAATCCGCCCGGTGGATTAACGAAGGGGGTCGGAGCAACACCTCCTAGAGACAAGGCCTCACAACCGCCCGTGCTACATCATACTGACCAGGCCGCGGCCGTCAGCTGAATGGCTGGCCGCTGGGGCACAGCCCACTGCCTCGTTGCGGCCAGCCAGTAAGCTGGCGCCCACGGCCTGGTCAGTATGACGTATCACAGGCTGTTGTGAGTCCTTGTCTGTAGGTGGTGTTGGTCGGAGAGCCGGCCACCCAGGATGTGGTTTTTAGGCGGTTTTCCACATTCCCCTAGGTGAATACTGGGCTGGACTCCAAGTTCCGCCTCTGTTACACGATTCGCAAACATTTCGTAACACTTTGCATTTTCACACTTATAACACTATACGCAGGGAGCTGGCACCTCATCTGCACACATAAATCACTTAACAATTCAGGGAGAGGGACGATGATCTCTGAAGCCATGTCCAGTCACATCCCAAATGTACTTAATCTGTTCCAGAACTAGCAAAAACTTCAGACTTCAAGAAAAATATAGTGATTCCAATTCCGATAAAAGCAAATGCAGACAAATGTGAAAATTACAGAACACTATATGCAGACATTTAGGACACATATTTCCTTCCAGGGGGCATGGGGTGGCGACATAAAGGGCATCCGTTCACCATGTATCTATTAACACGCCAAATGTCAGTATAAGTGACAGTGGCATACACAGTAGAGTATCTGTCACTTTTACTGACATGTACATTTTAACTACAGTGACATAGTGCATCAAGGCATTAGAAATTATTTTATTAACAATTTTTGACATCACAAGATGACGGCTTTATAAACATTTATAGACCAGAAGATGATGGCTGAGACCATCTAAACCGATCGTCGGAATAAAATTATATATTAGCGAACTTGGCATTATCCTTTTTGGAACCTTTCATAATATTGGATCGCCTTCTTGCAGTATAAACAGATAAAGTAAAAAAATAAAAAGTAAATAAATAAAGTCCTTCATTTAAAGTAATTTTCGCATAAATAAAATTTTTACGTAGATGTAGGCTTCCAGAATTATTCTCTCCATGAATTACTATTTCTTAGTTTCCCCTGAAATTGCTTAGTACATACAATTCTTATAATTACTAAAGGTACGTTTGTCACCCATCCATTCACGAAAAATTGACTTTTTGGCGAGTCATATTACTCAGATATTTTTAGCTGCGTGACACGAAAACAGTCGAAGTAGAGCGCCATACTTAACTGCTGCCCCACTGACAAAGACCTAGCTGCGCTGCCGAACCTGCAGTCCATTTATTTTCCCATCTGGACTGAAATATGTAAAGACTTTGATCGCTTTCCGATGATGAAACTGAAATTACAAGTTGCCGTGGCCTGACACGCTACCCACGTGTCCCGCGACCATATGACGTCTGGAACGTAGTTGCCTAACTGATCAGGCACTCTTTCTGAGCGACTGATACGCTTTGCATTCTCCTCAGTAACTAACGCAATACCATAACCCTAATTTTTTGCGACAGTTTAGTTATATAAAGGTATGTTAAACAGAAAGAAGTTTCCTTTTCTATTTTAACCCTTTAGAGGTCACTGATACGCATGTGTACCAATCAGAGATATTTTTAATGTGAGCTTACAGTGTTTCAGGTTCGGATTCACGTTTAGATTCTGGAAGAGGTCACAGTTCGTGTTTTCGGTGGTCGTCTGCCCCTTTCTCCGCCACTAAACCTTGTCAACACCAGCACCTTTAATGCATCACATATGTGTACGATTTTAATAACGATAAAACGTATCAATTTTTGATATATTTCAAATTGATTATTTACTATAGTATACATGGAGTAGCCGCGGCAGAGCGGCCGAGCGCATTGAGGCGCTATACTACGATGTGCGAGGCCGTTCCCCTTCGGGGGTTCGAATGCTCCCTCGGGCATGGATGTTTGTGCCGTCTTTGGTATAAGATAGTTCATAAGTAGTTTGTAAGTTTAGAGACTGATGACCCCGTAGTTAAATCCCATAAGCTCTACAAACTTTTTTTATACATGGACTATTTTACTGTCATAATAATACTACTACTAATAATAATGATAATTGAACCTGATAACTTGCTTACATCAGTAAATAGCAGAATTCGTATGCATAAAATCGATAAATAGCAGAAATTGCTGTTCAGAAAAATACATTTTTTTAAATATGCCCAAAACTTTGCAAACTACGGTACATCTGTTACCAAGTTAACTTAGGAACTATAATAGCACCTTCGATAGCGTCTGAATTGGACAGTGTGAAATCGAATTGTGTTCTCAGTATTTCACATACCACTACGATTGTAATTTAGTATGCAAACAGTGGCTATAATCGTGTATTAAGAACAGGAATGCTGATATTTCAGTCGTATGCCATTTTGGGGAAAGTCTGTTCTTATTTTTCTTGTTAGGGGGTATTTCCCTTATTGCCTGCATTTACTGAACTTTATATGATTTGAAGATGCAACCTGTTCACTCAAGAACTGTGTCTTCATCGACATACACATTCCGCAATCCACCGTAAGGTGCGTGGGGGAGGGTACACTGTATCACTACTAGGCATTTCCTTTCCTATTCCACTCCCAAATAGAACGAGGAAAAAAAGAATGCTTATATGCCTCCGTACGAGCCCTAATTTCTCTTAGCTTGTCTTTGTAATCACTACGCGAAATGTAAGTAGGCGGCAGCTAGAGCGTACTACACTCAGCTTCAAATTCCGGTCCTCTAAATTTCCTCAACAGAAATTCACGAAAAGAGCGTCGTCTTTCCTCCAGCGATCCCCAATTGAGTTGCCGGAGCATTTCCGTGACACTCGCACATTGGTCGAACCTACCAGTAACAAACCTAGCTGCTCGCCTCTGAACTGCTTCCATGTTTTCCTTTAAACTGATCTGCTGCGGGTCCTAAACAGTTGAGCGATACTCAAGATGTGGACGTACAAGCGTTTTATACGCGGTCTCCTTTACAGGTGAAGTACATCTTCCCAAAATTCTCCCAATAAACCGAAGTCGGCTATCTGCTTTACTCACAACTGCCCTTACATGTTCGTTCCATTTCATATAGCTCTGCAATGTTACTCCTAGATATTTGAACGACGCGACTGCCTCAAGAAGTTCACTACTAATGCTGTATTCGAACATTATGGGATTGTTTTTCCTACTCATGCGCATCGCCTTACCCTTTTTTTTTTATATTGAGAGCTAGCTGCCATTCTTAGCAACCACTAGAAATTTGGTCTAAGTCGTCCTGTATGCTATTACAGTCAGTTAAAGACGACACCCTCCCATACACCACAGAATCTTCTGCAAACTGCCGCAAATTACAAGTTACTCTTTCCATCAGATCATTTATATAGATAGAAAATAATAGCAGTCCTATCACACTTCCCTGGGGCACGCCTGCCGATACACTCGTCTCTGATGAACACTCGCCGTCGAGAACAACGTACTGAGTTCTATTACTTAAGAAGTCTTCCAGCCGGTCACAGGTCGGCGAACCTATACCATAACGTCGTATCTTCGTTAGCAGTCTACAGTGTGGCACCACGTCAAACGTCTTTTTGAAGTCGAGAAAAACACAATCCGTCTGTTGCCCTTCATCTACGGCTCGCACGATGTCATGTGAGAAAAGGGCAAGCTGAGTTTCACATGAACGATGTTTCCTAAACCCGCGCTGATTAATGGAAAGAAGCTTTTCCGTTTCAAGGAAATGTACTATATGCGAAATGAGAATATGCTCCAAAATTCTACAGGAAACTGATGTCAACGATATTAGCCTGTAATTATGTGGGTCAGTTCTCTTTTCCTTTCTTATAAATGGGAGTCACCTGCGCGTTTTTCCAATCACTAGGAACTTTGCACTGAATTAAAGATTCGCGATAAATGTAAGCTAAGTAAGGGGCCAATGCCGCAGAATAGTCTTTGTAGTCTTTGTAAAACCGAACTGGTATTCCATCCCGACCAGGAGACTTTTTCGTATTTAGCTCTCTGAGAATCTTCTCTGCACCGGAAATACCTTTTACTATGTCATCCATTTCGGAATTAGTACGTTGATCAGTCTGTGCATATTCACCTCTACTTGGGTGGAATGTTACCATTCAGGCTGCAAGCTCAACGTTATGACCAGGACACATCATGTACCCTGTATTAAAAGTAATTTGTAAATTCTACAATCCATTGCTGATTTTCAAAGCTCTTATTTTCCGCTCAGATTTGCTTTCCAAAAGCTTGCCCTGAAATTTGGAACATGATATACAAGGTGTATTTAGAAAGTTACGGGAATTTTGTTACTTCTTTTGTTGTATTACATTGATTCGCGCGATTTTTTATTGTTGCATTACTAACTGTATCTGACAGCGCTATGGCATATTCAGTTTCTTGTGAGCTGTCAAAAAGTTTTCCTCTGTCTTACTAATATCGACAATTATTTGTTTTGTATAAACATTGACCAGAAAATTTGTATGAAGTTACATTATAAGAAAGGAATGAAGTTCAGTAAAGTCTTAAGAAATAAATATTGGGTTTGGTGAATTTTGTGAGAGTAAAACATCGTTGAGTAGTACAAGCGGTTGAAAGAAGGTCGTGAAGTCGCTGAAGATGACGAGAACCCTAAACCATCCAGCACTCGGAAGTTGAGAAACCCTCAGTGAAATATTGAGACGGACAATGAATAGTGCTTTTCTATAGCACTGAATTGTGAAATAATATATGTTACTATTATGTCATGTACACTAAAATATTTTTAAACGAAGAATTAACTAACATCTGGACTAACATCTCCTCAGTACCGGAACCATCGACAGAAAAAAAAATCCTCATCGAAGTCCTTTCTCTCCATAACCACCCTCAATGAAGAATGAGTATTTATTTGATTGAATTCTTTTGGTATTACACATTCTTAGGAACAGTCACTGTGAGATAGGTTGATTAACTATAAGATTAACAAAAGGAAACATTTCATATATTGCTGCTTTTTCTGAAGCTAATTCTTTTATATCACTCACTGCTCTTTGCAGATGACAATAAAATTATCTTAGTCGCCCTGAGGCAAATCACATTTAACTCAGAAATAATATCCACAAGATTGTGAAATAATTTCAACAATATACTAACCCGCTTTCCCGCATAATTAGAAAGTAAATACTACGAATAATGCCCAGTTAAATTTGTCAAATTTTTTCTAAAAAAAAAAAATGAAAAAACCTCATTTAGTATAATAAGACGTCTCATTTTGCAATTGCGGCCTACTGAATTTTCTTCGTTGAGCAATATGCCACCAACAATTGAAATCATGATTGCAATCCGACCGATGGGGACAGATAAACACCAGCCAAAGGTAATGTCTGAGAGTTGTCATGTCACATCATCCAGAGTAGGCCACGATCGCATAGCTGACTGGCTGGTTACTATGAGACAGTGGGCTGTGCCGCAGCGGCCAGCCAGTCATCTACGCGATCATGGCCTACTCTGTGTGACATGACACGACTGTGCTCAGGTGTTCTCTTCAGACGGTGATGGATAAACATGCGCGACTTAAGCCAGTCGGTATGAAGCAGGGAAGTGTAAACAAGCCAAGAAGATAATATTAAACCTATCTCGCACATTCATTAGACTATAGGCTGATAAGAACATCAGCTAGCTCGTTCGGTGACATTTCTTTCTATATTTAGCGGTGTCTGATATAACGATAGATAAGAATGAAAAACACTCGACGAGTGCGGTCAAATGTGAAAGTTATGAACACTGTGTTCTTTGACGTTTGTAAAATAATAATAAATAAATAAATAAATAATGTTAAAATGTTTGTGAAGCTTATGGGACTTAACTGTGGGTTCATCACTCCCTAAACTTACAAACTACTTATGAACTTGTACCACCAATATCTTGGCCTACCTAACTGCTGAAGGAAGGCAGATTCAAATGACAAACATTTCTGCCCTGTGACAAAGGGAGAGCGCCGTAATAAAATTAATCCCGTGATTTTGGCAGCAGATTCGGCCCTTATCGGGCCAGTACTTTACAAGTAGAATAAATTCAGTGCCAATTTAATCTAATAAAGTGAATTTTCCCCGACAAGTAAGAACCACCACAGGCTTGGCTGACACCTTGACTCCCTACTGGCGGAGGATTTATAATTTTATCAATTCCCATTTAATTTATACGTAAATGAAGCAGTATGGCGTACTCTTGAAAGGCCCGTTTGGCCGTTACTTTAAATTCGCTTCTTCCTTACCAACGGCGGAGGGACACGCGCCCTCGCGCAGTCCGGCTGAAGAACCGCTATGCCAGGTGTCCCAACCGCCCAGGGTGCTGACCCTGCCTGTACGGGCCGGGGGAAGGGCGCAGAAGGCTCGTTGTCAGGTTGGCTGCGGAGCCCCACTTCTTCTGTGTCCTGGAGTGACGGACACAAAAATGACGGGAGACGCTCCCGCCGCCCCAGTCGTGCGCAGTTATACCTATTGCTAGTTGAGCAAATTCGTTATTATCGTCCACAGGTGCATAGTGATCATGAATCTTGCTCCGCGCTCCGGTTTGGTGTAATAAATAGTTCGGGAATATTTATCGTCCGCCGGGACGAGGAAGCGTTCGCCAATCAACGAGCGAAGGTGTGCAGAATGTTACCGATAGGACTGTAGCCGTTGCCCCTGTCTGGGCTGTTCCGTTCTTTTTTTTACGAGAAACGAAATATAAGAAGTCTATGTTTTAGGTAGTTGTCATTCCCTTTTTTTTCCCTAGTATACTGTGTGACCATTTAGAGGTCGAGTATTGCTTTAATATTACACACAGTTTTGACTTTGAAGTTACACTTCAAGAATGAGGAGGAAACCGCTTCTTTATGGTCAGAAGACAGAATATGTATCTTATTTTCTAGGGTGAAGGAAGCCGATGAGGGTAAATTTGATATTTCAGAAAAAATGTATAAATAAAAATAAATACATAAATAATTAAAAAAACAGTTCCTCCAATTAAAAAAAGACAAAAAACATCGTAGTGAAAAAAAGCTTCTAGCTTTACAATCGGTGGAAAAAAAAGAGCTCCGGCAGTTGTGTACTCGGCCGTCATGCGGTCGAATCAGATTATATTCTACAGGCAGTTACATTTAAAAAATGTTTTAACATTAAAACCACTTCATAAAGTTAACGTCCTCAAGAATTATCGATTAAATCATAAATAATTTTACTTTGTTTATCAAATGGCTGTCACAGCTACGTAAAATGTATATTACACTCACGTCAGTATTTCCTTTTTACAAAGTTGAATAATTCGAAATGTATTTTAATTAATGTAAATTGATTACCACTGCCACGCATTTCTGGATGGAGGTCTATTATAAAAATAATTTACACTGTCATGCTCATACATCAAATTTAGTCTTTTATGTGCAAGTACCAGAATGGTAATTGTCGTAAAAATATTGAAAACAGAAAATATTTTGGCATCTTGTACAGGTTATAAAAGACGATTGTTAACAGTAACAACGTTTTTTTTTATTTTTTTTATGGGACTTAACTACGGGGTCATCAGTCCCTAAACTTACAAACTACTTATAACCTAGCTAATCCTAAGGACGACACAAATATCCATGCCCGAGGGGGGATTCGAACCCCCCGACCGTAGTGGCCGTGCAGACCGTGACTGGAGCGCCTCAGTCCCCTCGGCCACCGCGGCCGGCTCCGTTAACTCTCATGACTACCAATCTAAGTAATGTTTCTCAGTTGCCGGCCGCGGTGGCCCAGGGGACTGAGGCGCTCCAGTCACGGTCTGCACGGCCACTACGGTCGGGGGTTCGAATCCCCCCTCGGGCATGCATATTTGTGCCGTCCTTAGGATTAGCTAGTTCATAAGTAGTTTGTAAGTTTAGGGACTGATGACTTCGTAGTTGAGTCCCACAAGCTATACAAACATTTGAACATTTTTTTGTTTCTCAGCGCACTCTCTCTCTGCTAGGGGTTGGGGTATTCCAGTTTAAATGATTTCTCTGTTTAATTGACTTTCATTGTGTCTTGGTCCTGCAGAGAGACTAGTTATTATCACTTCTATATTTGATTCCGAAAGTAACCGCCTTTCGTGTGTAATAGGCTACCTCACATTCCTCACGCTTAAAGGAACAATTCAGATAATTATACCAGGAAAACATGTTTGCTTACTTCGTCTGTAACTCCTCCAGTGCTGTCCTATTACTAATATCAATAGCTCTGAAATCCTGCTAGAAGTGACGGAGTTCGATGCCAGCCTCTGTCAGGTAGCAGGAGAAGTACAGGTGAGGTGTTGATCGCCATTTCTCCAGGGGGAGCAAGTAGCAAGCTGCCATTTCCATCAAATGGAACATTCCACCAGACAACCGGTCTACAAACTAACTTATACTAAAGACAGCAACAAACATCCATGCCCCGGGGGGGGGGGGGGGGGGGGGTTCGAACCCCCTACGGGGAACGGCCTCGCGCATCGGAGCATAGCACCTCAATGCGCTTGGCCACTCCGCCGCGGCTGACGTTTGCGGTTACCGATAGTGCATCGCAGTTCTTGCCACAAGGTTACATTATCTTTAAGGAGTAATACTACTTAGAAGTTCAACACCTTATCATCCAGACTTGTGCGAAATAAATTATGGTTTTTGCATTACTATAATGTTCTTTATGCCTGTTCGTGTACTGTTGGCTCAAACCAGTACCGCAATGATGGTGCAACAGCTGTATTCCCAGGTATGACTCCATTTGGATTTTTTGATATCCTTAAAGGGTAGTCGTTTTATATGAACAAGTGAGATCAAATCTGCGTCGCGGATACTGGCAAATATCTAGTTCCCGAAGTGTCACAGGATTTCGAAAAAACGTTGGCATAAGCTAACAATATGCCATTAGGATACTTGTAGGGGTTAACATTTATGTAGAAGAATAAATGGAATTGTTTCCAAAAAGAAATTTTTCCACTATGTATTTAACAACACTATGCTCCAGTCTCAGAAATTCCATTCTGGATTAAACTTCGCAGCTTAGTAGCATACTTCAAGGGTGTCTACTCACAGAAATCTTAAGGCGCAGCCGCGGCGGAGCGGCCGAGCTCATTGAGGCGCTATGCTACGATGCGCGAGACCGTTCCCCGTCGTGGGTTCGAATCCCCCCTCCGGCATGCATGTTTGTGCCTTCTTTAGTATAAGCTAGTTCATACGTAGTTTGTAAGTTTACGGACTGATGACCCCGCAGGTAAGTCCCACAAGCTTTACAAACATTTGATTTCCTGAGGCGCAATATCAATAACGTTCCGAGAAAAAAAGCTTTAAAGTTTTAAGCGCAGTTCATATAGACGACATATACGAGTTAAAGGGGGCGGTACATAAGGTCGGCGAAATAGCTTACACCAAACTGAAATATGGAATTGGACAACAGCAGCCAACATACTACATCCGAACTGGACTTTCTTCCTTAATGCAATAAACAACAGTTACGCTTGGATAATTGGCAACTACGCATACTATAATGTCGCTTATAAAAGTAAATCTCTGTGCGAATTTTTAATAAATTTGTCAACTGAACATAATAAATTATTGAAAAATCCAAATCTCAAAGATATGTTCCAAAAATATCTAGTTATTTTACTATCGACGTAAAATATGCTACGAGCACGATATTTTGACGATACGAGAAACGAAATATAAGAAGTCTATGTTTTAGTTAGTTGTTTTTTGGTAAAGCTCTATTGAAAAACATACTTCGTTGACACTCGTTACAACTTGTCTTTCCGAAGCCTGGACTAGGCATATCGTATCGTTTCCGTAAAACCTGGGATAACAGCTGATGATGGGCTATTGATTGTATCTTTATACAGTCTTCACCAGAATTTATTTCCCTGCTTTTTTCAATGAGAAAAAGCTCAATTTTGTGTACGTATCAGGTTCTTTAATTGTCTGTAAACCTAGATGTCGCACGGTTGAACAAGTGGAGTAAGTTTTGGAGGAATCACTTTGATTGTACATGTTAGTGATTTCTCATCATCCTGGAAGATTTCGTCGCATATTTCACGCTTTTCTCTTCCACCCCAAGAGTCAATAATCAACAGTACCATTCTTTTCCAACATAAGACTTCTAACAACGGTTCAAAAAATCAGTGTATAGTTCTGTCGTAAGCTTCCTTCATTTGGAAGACGTTATTAAAACGTTTTTTATAAATATGCCCTTTTACCTTCAAATGTTGAACTACACTTAGCTGCTCTTCACAAGTTGACTGCAGTTGACATGTTGCTTCTTATAAGGCTTCTCTCATTAGAGCAGCAAAATAAAACATATTCTCTTACTATCTCCTTAAGTCGATGGCCAAAGTTGCCGGTTGGGTATTGTAAACAAACAAACATTTGAGGTAGGACGTTCCCACACAGAGTGATAGCACACTGAGCGATATAAGTATGATAAACTTTATTCATGTCTTGTCTTCTGACAAAGACAGTTTTGCTGCCTTTCACAGCCAGAGTCGTGTTCTACACCGACTGATACTGACATCCTGGAAAGAAAAAATAATCTAAATTCAATTATTTTGTCAGAAAATTGTAAAAATAAATCACAAAAGGGATTTTTAAGTACCCGCAGTAAACACCCATCTGGTCAGTGTTGATAACAAAATCTTTGTTAAAATTCGGTATCAATTTTATCATCTGGGTTCAAAAAGTGTCTGCAGCAGCTAAGGTTTCTTCGATAGTCGCTGTTTTCCTGAAACAAATTTTGTCACTTTTCGCTGATTAATTCCGTGCTTAGTTTTGAATCTATTAACCAGCAGTCAGAAGCTTTAAATTCAAAATCTGTAAACTGCTGTTTTGCTGCTGAAACCCAGAGCTGTAAATTCCGGGTAGTAACTTGCTGATAATTCTCCCGCGCTTCAACAAAATAATAATAAGTCCAGCAACTAATTGCTGAAAATTAAGTCCAGCAACTAATTGCTGAAAATTGTATGTACAATACGACAATAGTTGTTATCTACTTTTTCATGGAGAAGCCGGTACCACTAACGTTCAACGGCCGCGGTGAAGTAGCCGAACGCTCTAAGACGCCTCCGGCGGAGGTTCAAGTCCGCCCTCGGGCATGGATATTTGTGTTGCCTTTGGTGTAAGTAATTGAAAGTAATTTGTAAGTCTAGGAACTGATGATCATAGCGGTTTGGTCCAGTAGGTTTACAAATATTTGAACATTTGAATTTATAACATTATCACGGCTTGCAAATTGTCAAATTATGAAATAACATTGTAATGAAAATAGTAATTAACTCTATGATTCACCTCAATTAAAAATACATATTGCAATTATCGACTTTTTAAAAAGAAAAAAATGAAATCGAAAATTTAATTATCTTTATCGGTCATCATATAAATTAAGTTATTCATGATTTAATTAAAATACTTTAGGTCATTTAAAAGTTGTTATTGTTATAATATTAAAAATTTAACTGGAGGTCGTATCTGACCTGTGTTATGCACGCTGCTACCTGAGCTACTTTGCCTAGGTGTTATACACGTGTTTCAGACTACTATATAAGATCCTTATGAACTGCGTTTAAAACTGTAGATTCCTTTTTCTCGGAAATTTCTGGATATTTCGCCTTAAGATTCCTGTGAGTAGACACCCTTGAAGTACGCAAGGTTTAATCCAGAACGGAATTTTCGAGTCCTGGAGGTTCCCTTGTAAAAATAAAAACGTTGAAACTAAAAAGAAAAGAAACTAAGGAAAGTAACGCTCAATAAATTTTTCCCAAGGTATTTCAGTTGAAATTTAATGAAGTTTACGCTTGAGAGTGTATTTTGTTTTATTGTGCTGCTCTAATGAGAGAAGCCTTATAAGAAGCAACTTGTCAACTGTAGTCAACTTGTGAAGAGCAGCTAAGTGTAGTTCAACATTTGAAGGTAAAAGGGCATAAACCCAGTGAAATTCACAAGAAGCTAGGTGGCGAACATTGGGACGACTGTATGGACCGTAATATTGTCTCCATGTGGTGTGCATTCTTCTAAGATGTTCGTGTGAACCTTAGTGATTCGCTACACTCCGAGTGGAAGGTAGTCGGAGCCATTTAGTGAACTATTTTTAACAACCGGCGTGTGTCGTTTGTGACGTAACAGACTACTCAAAATGTTCAAATGTTTGTAAATCTATCGGACTGAACTGCTAACGGATTACTACTCGCATTTATCATTGGGGATGACTTATACTGGATTTCTCTTCTTTGCTTCGGCTGGTTGCTACTTTGTCTCCTCCACACGCACATTACTGAAAATTAAAGAGAATAGTTAATTGCCAGGGATTTTAACTCAGGAGGCTGTATATTAACGATGAGCCAGACATGTCTGAATTTTAACTAATAAAGTTTATTTCCAATTTTAACTAATATCACAGGCGATAACCTCTAAAATCACTAGATTCCGTAAAAAATAAATACATAAATAGATTTAAAAAAATTAGCTCAAGCCCTCAATATAGCTACATTCTACTCAGTCATTTGGTTACTGTTCTAATAACGTTTCAAAGTTTTAAGGCATCACAACTTTCCAAAAACTAAGTCAGGAATCGTGAAGATATTTCAAAGTTCAGACAACCGTCCAGAACCTAAGTCGGAAATCACGGAAGTCTCACGCAAAATTTTTCTGCGGCTATGTTCAACATGTTTCACGTCATTGAAAAATCACGGCAGCGTCCGACATAGCTACGCCGCCTAGAATGACTAACTCAGGACTGTCCCTAGGCCTCGTCTGGACCCGACTTATATAGCCGTGCCGACGTAAATTCCAGAAAACGTCACCTAATGACCGAATGGTTCTGCCAGTACATTTCATAACTTTTTGCATGATGGTTTAAACTTTAATTCGATGGCATCGTTAGTTGCGCGCAAAAACTCTCGTACAAATCGATACATCATACTAATTTCTAGGTAAAATAGCATCCAAAATATTAGTTTTTAGCAAATGCACATTTCATCTAAGTCTGATAAATATGTATTTTTGCCGGTTGCCCATTAATTATCAGTGTAGTGTTTCAAGTGAAGTGTTCTTCCGAAAGTCTTTTTTACTGCTCTTTTCAATACTCTATGCAGATTTAATGTGCTCATAAAATTAAATAAATTATCGGCAATTATCAATAATAATGAACATTAAACAAAGAGAACTTATTTGAATAAACAAAAACCATTTAACTAATGATGTCAAAATGTGTTTTAGGACACCTGCAATTGCCCACTGCCTTGCTGTTCGTGTATCTGTCATGTTGTATTTATCATAAACAATTTATGATGTGCAATATTAATATGGATACACCAGGCGACCAAAGTGGAGTTTGGGATTTCCCGGCCAATAAGTGCCATAAGTGGAGTAGCCGAGCGTTCTAAAGCGCCTCGCTGCGGAGCGCGCGGTTGCTCGCCGTGGAGGTTCGAGTCCTTCCTAGGGCATGGGTGTGAGTGTTGTCCTTAGGTTAGTTCACCTTAGTTTAAGTAGTTTGTAAGCTACGGACTGATGACCACGCAGTTTGGTCCGATAGGTTTACAAACATTTGAACATTTGAAGTGCCATACGATCCTTAACCTCACTACCGTAATATGGTACACTCCAGACAAATGCTTTTAGGAAGGTCTTCTTAAAATTCAAATTTATTTTTGATGTCAACAAATTTCGCTTCTTCAGATATGCTTTTCTTCCCATACTCAGTCTGTAATTTATATCTTCTTTATTTCGGCCAACAGAAGTTATTTCGCTACCCAATTTATGAAATTCATATACTACTTTTATTGTATCATTACCTAATTTAATTTCTTCGGCATCGGCTGATTTTCTTAGTCTTCGCCGTGCGGGAGTGACCACGCGCTCTAGGGCGCATTACTGCGGAGTGCGCATCTGCTTCCCGTCGGAGGTTCGTGTCCTCTCTCGGGAATGGCTGTGTCGTTATGTTGTCCTTAGCATAAGTTAATTTAAGTAGTTTGTGAGTCTAGCGACTAAAGAACTCTGCAGCTTGGTCCCGTAGTTTTACAAACATTTGATTTTCTTAGACTACGTTCCATTAGCTTCGTTTTGATATATCGACAAGTCGCAAGACAGGTAAATAATAGCGAAATGCAGGATGATGTGCAGCGTGTCGGCGCTTGGTGCAAGGAGTGGCAACTGACTTTCAAATGTATTGCGAATACACACACAATAGTTCCTATACTCCATGATTACGTAACCATTGGCAGTAGTATTTTCTATAAAATGCATAGGAGGTGGTACAAGGAGTTAACTCAAGGTAAACGAACGCATAAAATTAAGAATGAAACTTTCACTCTGCAGGGAGTGCGCGCTGATATGAAACTTTCTGGCAGATTAAAATTGTGTGCCGGAACCGTGATTCGAGCCTGGAACCTTTGCCTTTCTCGGTCAAGCGCTCTACCATTTGGAAAGCAAGAGGGGAGGTACTGGCAAAATTGAAATTTTGAGGACGGACCGTGGAGCGTACCAGGTTACATCAGTCGGTAGAGCGCTTGCCCCCGAAAGAAAAAGGTCCCGGCTTCGAATCCCGGTTCCGGCATGCAGTTTTAATCTGCCAGGAAGTTTCATATAAAATTAATCATGTGTAAGTCCGATCAGACACTTAGGTTTATTGGAAGAATTCTCACGAAGTGGTTCATTAATAAAGGATGTAACTTAGAAAACATTTGTGCGACCAATCTATATCTATAAATGTGAATGTCTGTTCGGTGTACGTTTATCACGTCTGAACCACAAGACATAAAGAGCTAAAAATTTGTACAGTTACTAATGTCTACACAGGGAGGGCTATAGGTGCGGTTTTATGGCGATCGGATAGCTATTTATCTATATATATTAATGTGAATGTTTGTTCGATGTACGCTTATCACGTCCGAACGACAAGACGCAGAGACTTAAATATTTGTACAGTTACTAATTTATACCTTAGGAAGGTTTTAGGCATGGTTTTCTAGCGATCTGATAGATATTTAGTAATTTAAAGAATATAACGCGAGCCGCGGTGGAGTAGCCGAGCGGTCTAAAGCATCTCGCTGCGGAGCGCGCGGTTGCTCGCCGTGGAGGTTCGAGTCCTCTCTGGGGCATGGGTGTGTGTGTTTGTCCTTACGTTAGTTTACCTAGGTTTAAGTAGTTTGTAAGCTACGGACTGATGATCACGCAGTTTGGTCCGATAGATTTACAAGCATTTGAACATTTTTTAATATAACGCGAAATGCGGAACAATAATTACTCTTTGAAAATTATATTTACTCGTTGAAAATGGTTTTATTGGTTGCATTGTTCCTTGAGGGTTGATAATGATAAAAGGGTGGAGTATATTGGGATGGAAAGTTACCGGTGTATATAAAATTCTACGTGTGTGTGTGTGTTAATATTTCGCTCTGCGGCGAAAACTACAGAACGCTAACGAATGGTCTGTTTGTAATTGTTGTCCAAAGTCTCCCGTTGTACACCATAGCAGTTCCATGCCGATAGCTATAAGAGGGTGGAAGATATGGTGGTTGAAAGTCGTCAATTTATAAAAACATTCGGACTGAAGGCCATCAATGACGTTTGCGACTCTATAGCAAGGACGTTACATACAGCGAAACCTGATGCCTCAGACCATATCTTTGGTCTATGCGTGCTACAATGTCTTCAGCTCTTTCTCTGTCAGGATAAGCATACGAATAAGGAATTATAAGAATAAATAAATAAAGCAGTAAAAAAGAAATTTCTTTCACATCTCTTTAAAAAAAATCGATTTGACGTTTCGCGCATTACATCAAGTGATCCATCTGTGATATTATTACAATGATTATTGTTGAATTTCGTGATTGGATTCTTCGAAACGAGTGCATTTTTACTTGTAATTTCTTATATATTCTCTGATAAATTTAACGTTTTTGGAAAAAGGAGATGGACAGAGATAGATTGGATAGGAAAAGTACTAACTCAAGGTTCGAATAAATAAAATAAATACCCGGGCAACGCCGGGTTTTCAGCTACTACTTAAATATAGGTCGCCAGTGTGAGATCCGTAACAGAGATTATTGATAAAGAAGATACAAAAGAGAGGAGCACGCTCATTTAGCAGGCTCATTTAGAAAGCAGGAAAGCGTCGCAGAAATGATCTGCCAAATCCAGTGGCAGACGCTGCAAGAGAGGCCTTCTGGCCGGCCGCGGTGGCCGAGGGGACTGTGGCGCTCCAGTCACGGTCTGCCCGGCCACTGCGGTCGGGGGTTCGAATCCCCCCTGGGGCATGGATACTTGTGCCGTCCTAGTTCATAAGTAGTTTGTAAGTTTAGGGACTGATGACCCCGTAGTTAAGTCCCATAGACTATACAAACATTTGAACATTTTAGAGGCCTTCTGCATCACGGTAACGGCCACTCTCAAAGTCCCGAGAGCATGCGTTTTTAGAAGACTCAGCCAATGTGTTGCTACTTCCTACGTATGTAGGTTACAGCACACCTGCTGACGGTTTGCCCACAAATCATATGCGACCGAAAAAAAAAAAAAAAAAAAAAAAAAAAAAAAAAAAAAAAAAAAAAAAGGCGGAACTGACAATAATACACGAAGTACCCTCGGCCACGTACTTGTGGAGTATGGATGCAGATGTTTATAGTTGATTCTAACAGGGAGCCACAAAACCACACCCCTTTTATATAAATGATTTTATGGGCAACTGATTAATTTATAATTGCTTTTCAGTCATGTTATGATGTTCTGTTTTGTAGTGTTGCCAATAAATTAGCTCGTTTGTTAGCCAACTAATGAAGACTGTGGTTTAATATTTGTATGCGTAAAACTAGAATTATATCCAGAAATGAAGTGTGTTTGCCATTAGTGTGTATATGTTTGAGGTTACTGAAGTGTTTCAGAATAAACTGACGCGAACCGCATTCGACAAATTATAAACTTCATTTATTTTGTTAGAAACTACAAAGAGCAGACCGTCCAACTCGTTCATTCGCAATACCATTTCATCAAACAATCTCTGAACTTTCTGCACAAATGAAAATAGCGTTATGAATATTTTACACTGTATTTAGTCCCTTGCGTTATGAATTGTCAACCCGTGTTTGGTAGAGTCTATGAAAACGGTTTTTCACTAAATTGACCTACAAAATTCTTTGTTCTAGAATATTTTCGTAGCAAAAGTGTTTAGAAAGATGTAGATTCTTTTTATCAAAATTCTAGTATTTGAAACGTCCTCGCAGACTGAAATAGGCCTTGGTACGTGTCTCCAAAATAGCGTCTATGGACTTTGGAAAAAAGACACTAGAACAAGGAAGCTATGACCGGACTCGTGAAACGCGCCTAGATAGATGAGCTGATATTAGCATTGCCCACTATAAGTGGCGACCTATTTTAGCCTTTATTGATTATGCCAAAGCCTTTGACTGCGCCGATCACAACCAATTATGGAATGTACTCAATAAAATGGAAGTACGAGATCACCTCATTCGTCTGATACGGAGTTTATATCTTGACCAAGAAGACACAGTGAGAACTATGTATGGCACAACAAAATGGATAAAGATTCAGAAAGGGGTCCGGCAAGGCAGCATATTGTCTCCGTTCTTATTCAATCTGTTTGCAGAGCACGTTATGAGGAATGCCAGGATAGATGAAGAAGACAGGAATTAAAATAGCTGGAATAAATGTAAACAACCTCAGATATGCAGGTGATACCAAACTGCTGGCAGAAAGTGAAGACGAATTAGAGACTCTATTGCTGAAGGTAAAAAACGAAAGTGAAAAGACCGATCTCAGGCTAAATGTGAAGAAAACCAAAATTATGACAACTACACCTATTAATTCATGGGATATGGAAGAAGAATCCGTGGAGGTGGTGTCCACGTTCAATTATCTCGGTTCCCAGATCTCTGATGATGGCGACTGCAGCAACAAAATCAGGAGACGCTTGTTGCTCGGAAGAAAGGCGATGTCATACCTTGAAGAGATTATAAGGTTCAGAGACATAACTTTAACAACAAAGATACCGCTGCCTACATACGATGGCGGAGAGTACCTTACTACAGACTTCGATGCCGTTGCATGTACAGGGGAAGAAAGAGAGAAACAGGGAGAGAGGACAGGATGAGACTGGCAGAGAGCGTCGACGGAGTGAGAGAGACAGGGGATGGATGGGCGACGAAGGAGGTGAAGGAGGAGGAGAGAAGAGCATGATGTACGAAGAGCAGGAGACGGCGGCGGACGGGGAGGAAAATCAGTTGGAGGGTGGTGGAGAGGTAGGAGGGATGAAAAAGAGGGTGCAGGAGAGGAAGGAGGAGCACATGGATTAACAGAATGTTAGAGTAAAAAGTAACGGCAGTTTTTCAGCTAGCTAATATTATGCTAGCCGCATGCTCGCTGAAACTCAGAAGTGACTCACTGATTTGAACAACTTTTTTGTCGTCTTCAATATTTAATACATGGTTGGCTTAAAAAAAAGGGGGAAACCGAAAAAAAAACAGCTAAAAAAACGAAAAATCGAAATTGGAACTTTTCAAGGACGGACATCACCATTTCGGATTCCTATTTTATGTACTGCCATGCCGTTTATGCGACTGGGAGAAAAATTTGCACACATGAGTCTCAAAGCAAGACGAATGGCACTTTGTACATAGTAATTCGTACGGTGTTCAGCGGAAGGTACTTTACAACAGACTTAGACACCAATCCACAGTTTTTCATATCTTGAGGAAATTTTGGAGACCTGACCTTCAAAACAAGCGAAAGATCACTGCCTACATAGGAATTCGTACGATGGCTTGCTCCAGAGTTTGACACCGTTTGACCGATCACCATGAATTTGGCAGCTATTGTAATTCTTCATATACAGGAGAGGGAGGGGATGAACAGAGAGAGGGCACAGGAGGAAACTGAGAAAGAGTGGGGGAAGTAATGACAGAGACAGGGGCATAGATAGGTGGATAGAGGGCGGTAGGAGGAGGACGGCGAGGTAACGTATGGAGAGACAGCGAGAGGCGGGAGGAAGTGATGGACAGGCCAAGGAGGGAGGAGTACATCCACTAACTGAATACTGGAGGAAATAAATACGCCAGCAATGCCTGGTTTTCAGGGAGGTAATACAGTGAGAAGCCTAAGAGGACACACAGGTAACAAACGGACAAAGAGATGGGGAACATGATGGGCGAAGAGATTAAGAAAACAACTCTAGGATGTGCATCAATCTCCATTCACATTTAGCAATTACGAACCATTGCCGGGTTGTGGTCTTCAGTCCGGAGATTGGTGTGATGCAGCTGTCCACAATACCCTATCCAGAGCAAGCCTCTCCATCTCCACATAACAACGGCAACCTACACATACATCTGTCTGAATTTGCTTACTTTACCCATCTATTGGTCTTCCTCTGCGGTTTGTACCCCACAAACTTCCCTCCAACGCTAAATTCAAAATTCCTTGATGTCTAAGAATGTGTCCTACCAATCGATCCCTACTTTTAGTCAAGGTATGCCAGAAACTCCTTTTGTCCCCAATTCTGTTCAGCACCTCCTCATTAGTTACGCGATCCACCCACCTAATCTTCAGCATTCTTCTGTAGCACCACATTTCAAAAGCCTCTATCCTCTTCCTGTCCGCACTGTTTATCGTCCATGTTCACTCCCATACAAGGCAAAATTACACACAAATGCCTTCAGGAAAGACTTGCTTATGCTTAAATCAATATTCGATGTTAACAAATTTCTCTTTTTAAAGAACGCTTTTCTACCCATTGCCATTCTGCATTTCATATCCTCTATACTGCGACCATCATTTGTTATTTTACTGCCCAAGTAACAAAACTCATCTACCTCCATTATTGTTTCGTTACCTATTCTAATTCCTTCAGCATAACCTGATTTTCTTACACTGCACTCCATTACCCTAATCTTGCTCTAGTTAATGTTCATCTTATATGCACCTTTCAGCACACTGTCCATTCCGTTCAACTGCTCTTCCAGGTCCTTTGCTGTCTCTCACAGAATTGCTATGTCGTCGGCAAAACGCAATGTTTTTAATTCTTCACCCTGAACTTTAATTCCTTCTCCAAATTTCTCCTTGCTTTCCTTTATAGCTTGTTCGATGTACAAATTGAATAACATTGCCGGTCGCGGTGGCCGAGCGGTCTGCGGCGCGCCAGTCACAGTCTGCACAGCTGCTACGGTCGGGGGGTTCGAACCCCCCCTCGCGCATGGATGTTTGTGTCGTCTTTAGTGTAAGGTAGTTCATAAGTAGTTTGTAAGTTTAGGGACTGATGGCCCCGCAGTTAAGTCCCTTAAGCTTAAAAAATATTTGAACTTTTTTTTTAAATAACATTGGAGTAAGGCTACAACCCTGTCTTACTCCCTTCCCAATCACTGCATCCCTTTCATCCCTTCAACTCGGACAACCGCTGTCTGGTTTTTGTACAAGTTGTAAATAACCTTGCGCTCCCTATATTTTACTCCTGCTTGCTTCAGAACTTGAAAGAGTTTATTCCAATCAACATAGTCAAAAGCCTTCTTCAACTCTACAAAAGCTAGATATGTAGATATGTTTCTCAATTTATCCTCTAGTATAAGCCGTAAAGTGAGTATTGCCTCCCGTGTTCCTACATTTCTCCTGAACCCAAACTGATCTTCCCCGAGGTCGGCTTCTACCAGCTTTTCCATCCTTCTGTGAATAATTCGTGTTAATATTTTGCAACCATGACTCATTAAACTGATGGTTCTGTAGTTTTCACACCTGTCTGCGCCTGCTTTCATTGGAATGGGGATTATAACAGTTTTTAAAAGTCATATATATACTAGCTTAAACCCGTGGCTCCGCTCTCGTGTTGCTTGATTATGACAGATAAGCTATCTTTCAGTAGAGTGCTGTTTATTTATTCTTATATTTTCTTATTCGTATGCTTATCCTTACAGAGAAACAGCTGGTTGGTTATGATAGATATCTTTCAGTAGTGTGCTATTTATTTATTCTTATATTTCCTTATTCGTATGCTTATCCTTGCAGGGACAAAGCTGAAGACATTGTAGCACGCATAGACCGAAGATATGGTCTGTGGCATCACGTTTCGCTGTATGTAACCTCCTTGCTATAGAGTCGCAAACGTCATCGCTGGCCTTCAGTCCGAATTTTTTTTATAATGTGGCGACTTTTAACCACCATATCTTCCACCCCCTTATAGCTATCGACATGGAACTGCTATGGTGTACAACCGGAGACTTCGGACAACAATTACACACAAACCATTCGTTTGCGTTCTGTAGTTTTCGCTGCAGAGCGAAATATTAACAGACACAAACACACGTAGAATTTTATATACACCGATAACTTTCCATCCCAATATACTCCACCCTTTTATCATTATCAACCCTCAAGGAACAATGCAACCAATAAAACCATTTTCAAAGAGTAAATGTGATTTTCAAAGGGTAATTATTGTTCCGCATTTGCGTTATATTTTTCAAATTACTAAATATCTATCAGATCGCTATAAAACCGTGTCTAAAACCTTCCTCGGATATAAATTAGTAACTGTACAAATATTTAAGTCTCTGCGTCTTGTCGTTCGGACGTGATAAAGCGTACACAGAATAGACATTCACACACACACACACACATATATATTGATAATTAGCTATCCGATCGCCATAAAACAGTGCCTAAAGCCTTCCCCGTGTAGACATTGGTAACTTTACAAATTTTTAGCTCTTTATGTCTTGTGGTTCAGACGTGATAAACGTACACCGAACATTCACATTTATAGATATATAGTAATATTTCGGTCAGGGACGCTTTTGTTCAGTGACTGCCGATGAAAGCATTCCCGCACGCCACGCCAGCCTCCGGCGTAGACCGTCCCGCCGGCCTGGGGAGGCCCCCCAAATTTCACCATAGCTACCGATCGCCGCCCCTCACTCCAGGGGGCGGCCTGGCGACTTTCTCGTAAGGATGTACACGGCGAAACCAGCCTGACCTTAGGACCGTACAGATAAAGGCCGACAGCGGATACAGGGAGGAGAGGCCCCTTGCTACTAAATGGACACATAGCGCGTGTGCCGAGCAAGCCCTTGTCTGCAGATACCAGAGGAGTCTTTTCCAAAAACCAGCGATGGCATCGGAGATCAACCGCGGACCCCTGCAGACGGGAAGAAGACAAGCAAACCCCTGCAGTGCAGACGTGCGTGAATGGGAGAGACTGGCTTGCAGTATAGATATAGTGGTTCCATCAAAACAATGCTTCTGGCCACGGAGAAAGACCCTGATAAATGGCATACCAGACAGGCCTAACACAGATAGCTGCCACAAAGAACTGTCTTTTAGAACCGAGAAGGAATGCAGAAGACAACATGTTTGAAACGTGGGAAAGACGCCAGTTCACGAGTCTCATCTCGGGCCACAGAAAATTTCCACCGGCGACTGAGAGGCGTGGTCGTGAAGACGGCGATCAGATATTGGATGGCATTGCAAAGCCCATCCCCCAATCACAAAGCCAAAGAGACGCAAAATTCGAGGAGAAGCTGTAGGTGGAGAGCGAGAGGGACTCGGTGAGAAACCGCCGAAGAAGATACTTGGTCCGTCGCCGGAGAAGCGAGAAGACATGCAGGCAGCTGCCGCCTCGGCAGACGCGGGACTTTGACGCCTTCGCATCGCACCGCACAGCCGCAAAGCCGGGGAGAGCAGGGCAGCCGCTGCCACAACGCGCCGCGCCGATTCAGCGCCTGGTGTCCACAATGTGAGACAGGAAATTACCTTCCCCTTTCCTGTTTATACCTGAGTCGTGTCCATGTCCAGTCAAATCAGCCCTCAGAACTTATTGTTTTGCATGTCTTATTATAAATAAAACTACATTTCTTGTGGTAATCCTCTGTACAAGCTGTTTACTTCTCAAATCAGTTCCTTGAATCAAATGTCCCTACCAGCCTAGTTCCATAATTAATCATTATACTTTTATTTAATTCTACTGCAGTGTGTGAGTTATTCAGGGAGAGGTTTGATTTACCACAACATAAAGGGTGTCCCACTCAACTGTTTCACCCCAGACATCTCTGAAACTACAAGAGATAGTGAAAAACCCCTTTCACGGTCATAACGTACGGCCGGGGCTTATGAAAGTAGGTACTACGAGACATTCTAAAAAGGAAAGAAATATTATTTTCAACACAAACTTACGTTTTTTTAATGGATACTCCATATTATTTCTTAAGCAATCGATAGGATGAAAAATCACAAAAAGAATGGCGTCGGTTTCATCGCGAAGCATCAGTTACATCCGGAGAAACTGCGAAGCGAAGTTGGCGTTTGAAATACGTGATGCATGTCCGAAGCTCAAGCGAGACTCACGGTTGAGTCTCGGACAAAATGTTTGTAAATCTATCGGACCAAACTGCGTGGTCATCAGTCCGTAGCTTACAAATTACTTAAACCTAGGTAAACTAACTTAAGGACAACACACACACCCATGCCCCAGGGATGACTCGAACCTCCACGGTGAGCAACCGCGTGCTCCGCAGCGAGACGCTTTTTTTTTTTTTTTTTTTTTTTTTTTTTTTTTTTGTTCTATGGGTAGTTCTCTTCGTTGCGGACGCTGATCGTTTTTGTTCGTTCTTGTTCGATGTGTTGTTGGCTCAGCTGTTTTATTACAGAGGGCGTTCAGCCCTCTGACCGGGCGCGCTGAGCCACGGCGCCCGGCGTTGGCTACTCCACCGCGGAAGTCTCGGACACCCGCTAGCAGCGCGCCTCATGTGTTTCAAACGTCAACTTTGCTTCACAGTTTCTCCGTATGTAATTGGCGCATCGCGATGCAACCGAGGCCGACGACCTTTCGTAAGCCCTCTGTAGGTGCACGGCGGAGAGTACTTTACAACAAACATCCAAATTGTTTGACTGGTCACCATTAAAGTCAGCACATAATTGTATGTTTTCATGAAGGAGATTCTTATAAGCCGGCCACAGTGGCCGAGCGGTCTGCGGCGCGCCAGTCACAGTCTGCACGGCCGCTCGGTCGGGGGTTCTAATCCCTCCTTGGGCATTGATGTTTGTGTCGCCTTTAGTATAAGGTAGTTCATATGTAGTTTGTAAGTTTAGGGACTGATGACCCCGCAGTTAAGTCCCTTAAGCTTAACAAACGTTTAATTCGATTTGATTCTTATAATCAGCAAGCCAGTGAATTTAGCATGACGGAGGGTACCTGGTGATTTGGACACCGTTTGAGCAGTCGCCATGAAACTTGACACATATATGTATGTTTTCATGTATAGGAGGGAAAGGGGTAAGTGGAGGAGAAGATGGACAGAAAGGGGAGGGAGTAGACAGAGAGACGGAAGAGGAGGAGAGTGGGAGATGATTACAGAGATGTGAAAGGAGATGAACAAAGGGAGGAGGAGGTGGAAATGGGCAAAGGAAGGGATGAAGAGCAGGTGAACAGACAGAAGGGAAAGAGGAGATGGACTAGTGGAAGATTGGTACACAGAGAGATAGGAAGAAATGGGCTGCAATAGGAGAGTAGGAACTTGAACAAAGGTAAGGGAGGAGATGAACAGAGGGGGAAGAGAAGAAAAGAAGCGGTAATTCAAGACTGGAATAAATAAATACCCGGACAACGACGGGTTTCCGGCTAGTCTATTGTATAAAAATTAACATTTGTTTGTTTATCTTTTAGTTCGTATTTTATGCACGGCCATACCGTACATCCGATTGAGATAAAAAATTTTCAGCTCATTGCTTGCACACGCGCAGAGGTTATAGGCATACTAAAATTATCTTCGTATGGTGCATGGCGGAGGGTGCTTTACAATTAGTTAATTCGTTTGTTACGCCTTTATGCTGAAATGGCTGTGCGGGGAAGAGAGGTAGCTTATACATGGGCTTAATACATGGGCTAACTTTCGTAAGCCACCGTACGGAGCGTGGCGGTACCTTATGTGTCTTAGTACGTTTGTTTCTCTTCACGCTGAAACAGCTGGACGGATTTGAACGAAATTTGGAATGCGGATAGCTAATACTCTGAATTAACGCATGAGCTACCTTTAGGAAGCCCCCGTACGGTACATGGCGGAGAGTACTTCCAGTGGGTTAACACGTTTGTTACTCTTCAAGCTGCAACGGCTGGACGGAATTGAATGAAATGTGGAATGAAGATAGCTTATATCCTGAATTAATATATGGGCTACCTTTCGTAAGCCTCCGTAGGTCCATGGAGGAGGGTACGTTGCAACAAACATCCAAATTGCCCGCAGAAAGAGTCCCGGTTCCGGCACACGATTTTAATCTGCCAGGTCGTTTCTTAACATCCAAATTGTTTGACTTGTCACAATGAAAGTCGGCACATAAATGTATCCATCATGATGGAGATTTTTCTAATATGCAAGCCAGTGAATTTAGCATGGTGTGGGTACCTTGCGACTTTGACGCCGTTTGACCAGTCACCATAAAACGAAGCGCATATATAGGAGGGAGAGAAGTAGGTAGGTGGAGGAGGAGACGGACAGAAAGCGGAGGGAGGAGAATGAGAGAGTGGAGATGGTGACAGACAGGTGAAAGGAGATGAACAGAGAATGGGGGGAGGAGGAAGTGGACAAAGAAAGGAACAGGAGGAGACGGAGGCAGGAGCAGGTGAACAGAGAGAAGGGAGAGGACATGAACAGAAAGAGAAAGTGAGAAGGGAGGGAAGAAGACGAATAGAGAGAGAAGAAAACAGAAGGTGAACAGAGAGAAAAAAAGGGAAGGAGAGATTTACAGATTGAAGATAGGAATAAATAACCACCCGGGCAACTAGTACTCTGTACATATTTAGCGCAAATTTATGACCTGCATTGGTTATTTGAGTGACGCTAAAACTACTTTGCCCAAAGTACGTTTCAGGGATATCTTTTGTCCCATGATATACAAGATATTTTTAACAGGCGAAAACTACCGTCGACGAATGAAAATGTATTACAGGTAACTGACCTTTAATCACGTATCATGAGTTTGTTTCAAGGATCTGAAAAAATCGAACACAGTTTCTACGGCAAAGATTATTTGCGAAGGTTACTCATACGACGATGAGACCCTGTGAGTAAAAGACCCTGTTGAGCTGACGAGGATGTTACTCAACATGTTATATGGCACAAATACTGCTTCGTTTACGTCCTTTTATTTCACCATTTACGCGGCGTAGGCAGCGGGCGATTCATCTTGAATGCGGCCCGCGTTTATATTAGTGTGGATATTAGCAATTCGGCAGACACGTTGGCCGTGCTTTTATCCACTTTACAGCCCGGTGAAGAGCGTTCCTTTTTCCCGCCTGTTCGGCAAGTCCTCGCGTCGTAGAATGGCAGCCAGCCCGACGCTGCGCGGCAAAGCTCCGCGAGTAAAGACGGGTTAGCAAAGCGAAAGCTGTTTCATATTCAGGAGAAGCGCTACTCGTAAGAACATAAAATCTACATTTTATGGTTGAAGAGAAGAGGAAAAAGACTTAAGCGGCAGCTTAAGTCAGCAAGTGCGGATCAAAAGGCTTAAAATTTTAAATGCGTGTTCAATTGAAGAAACAATAACAAGTAGGCGCTTTACATAAAATAATCTAGACTGTCTAGTTCATTTTAATTTATAGGACTTCTTTTTTAAGTTTAATCTCAATTCCCTTTTGGTTCAAAAGAACTCAGACTATTTTTTTCCACAAACAAATGTATCACATCCAAGTAATGCGATGAAGATTGTGTACTGTATCAAAACCTAAGCATATGGCAAAGTACGAGATGAATTATTACAAACCACCATAACTAGGCAATAATCATAGGTTTCAACACACATGCTGAAAGCTTTGCTGCATGAATTGTACAAAATTGCACGACGCACAAGCTATAAAAAAACTGCAAGTTATCAGCATTTGAAATACTAAAAAAATATCGTAGCATGGTACAGTAAAGAACGAATTAGTAGGTTTACAATGTGAAAAAATTCTGTTAAATGTAGAAATCTTCGTTAAATATAAGCAGCCTGTAAATATAAATGAATAGAACTATTCGGTGATCAGAAACTTCCTGGCAGATTAAAATGCTGTGCCGGAACCGGGATTCGAATCTGGGACCTTTACCTTTCGCGAGTAAGCGCTCTACCGACTGAGCTATTCTGTCACGCTTCACGGACCCTCCTCACAACTTTCCTACTGCCAGTACCTTGCCTCCTACTTTTTAAACTTCACAATAGTAATTGTTCATTTCTATACATTTTCCCGCAACGTACTGCAGTCTCTAATTTCTCCAGTGTTCCCAGTTTCCTGCCCTCGTCCTGACTGTGCAAAATCGTGAAGTTTTCTTCAATTCCAAACAAACAGTGGCTTGTTTCATAGGTGCAGATTACTATGGTCGACATTTCGAAATTCTTATGTTATAAAGCGTCATAATCATGAAACTTCAACCGAGACACTTGAGTATCGAAACGATGCACGCCATTTAAAAAAAAAAAAAAAAAAAAAAAAAAAAAAAAAAAAAAAAAAAAAAAAAAAAAAAAAAAAAATTCAGAAGTTTGTAAACCTATTGGACCAAACTGTTATGGTCATCAGTCCCTAGACTTACAAACTACTTTAACTTACACTGAGGTCAACGCGCATACCCTTGCTCGACGGAGGACTCGAACCTCCAGCGAGAGCGGCCACGCTATGTTATCAAAAGTTTCCGGACGCTCCTGTTAAAGGCAGAATTAGTCAGTAGATGCTTACGCTACTTGCCAGTATAAAAGGTGACGGGCAGCATTGTCTTATAGAAGAGAATGGGTCGTTCAGGAGAACTTTGCGACTTCTTAGTTGGGTTAGTGACTGAATGTCACCTAGTTAGCCAGAAACGGGTACTACTCGCGTACTGACAGGCATAGACTGTCGAACATTGCGAATTATGGATGTAAAAATCTCATGAACAAGCAGAATGGACTCCAATGAGTTACAAAGTTCTACTAGCAGTTCAATCATCACAGTTAATTGTGTATAGGGAGTAAAACGGACGAGTAACTGCTCATAAGGCACACATTTCTATAGACACCGCTAAACGACCCTTAAGTCAATCTAAAGGGCGACATCACTGGCCAGTGGATGATAGTTAACTAATGATTTGGACGACAATCCGATGGAATCGTTTCGGATTGACAAATGTCTGAAGAGCGTTATTCGCCATTGTTTGTAGTGCCAACAGTCAGGTACGATGGAAGTCGTGCTATGGTTTCCGTCATTACAGTTTTGTCTACATCTACATACATACTCCACAATCCACTTCAAGGTGCAAATGTTCAAATGTTTGTATAGCTTATGGGACTTAACTACGGGGTCATCAGTCCCTAAACTTACAGACTACTTATGAACTAGCTAACACTAAGGAAGGCACAAATATCCATGCCCGAGGTGGGATTCGAACCCCTGACCGTAGTGGCCGTGCAGACCGTGACTGACGCGCCTCAGTCCCCTCGGCCACCGCGGCCGGTACTTCAAGGTGCGTCGCGGAGGGTACCTCGTACCACTACTAGTCATTTTCTTTTCTGTTTCACTTCCAGACAGAACGAGGGAAAAGCGATTGTTGTTATGCATCTGTACGTGCCGTAATTTATCTTACCTTTTCTTTTCGGTCTTTACGTGAAATGTAAGTTAGAGGCAGTAGAATCGTCCTGCAGTCAGCTTAAAATTTAGGCTTTCTAAGAACGTCGTGCTTCCTCTAGCGATACTCGTCTGAGTTCCCGAAGCATCTCTGTTTCACTGACTTCCTGATCGAACTTCCCAGTAGCAGACCTAGCAGCCCGCCACTGAATCGCTTCAACGTCTTCCTTTAAACCGATCTGGTGAGGATCTCAAACACTTGACCGATCCGCAAGACAAGCGTTTTAAGCGGGGTCTCTCTTACCGATAAACCACATCTTCCCAAAGTTTTCCCAATAAACCGAAGTCGACTATCCGCCATCCCCACGACTGTCCTTACATCTCATTCCATTGTATATCGCTGTGCTACGTCATGTCTAGATATTTCCACGACCGTGTCAAGCAGCACACTATTAACGTTGCAGTCTAACATTATGGGATTATTTTTTCTACTCATCTGTATTACTCTACGTTCTCCTATATTTTGAGCTACCTAGCATTCCTCACACCAACTAGAAATTTGCATCCTACTACTGTCATTCAGTGAAGAGACCTTTCCGTAGACCACAGCATAATCAGCAAACAGCCATAGATTGCTTCTTAATCTGTCTGTCAGATCATGTATATAGACAGAGACTTCCTTGGGACAGCCCTAACGATAGCCTTGGCTTTGTAGCGCTTAAGAAAACGCTTAATTTGGAAGGGTATCAACACATTTTACAGTATTATACTCAGTGTACAGCAGCAGAACAGTTTAAAGACAACATTACAAGAAATCCTCTTATAAAACAGCATCTGATAGTCCAGACGTAAACACAGTGAAAAACCTTTATGATGTGTCGCTTCAGACACAAACTTCTAATGTCACTACAGTCTTTGGTTTAGATGCTAGTGAAATAAAGTGTGCCGGCCGCGTTGGCCGAGGTGACTGAGGCGCTCCAGTCACGGTCAGCACGGCCACTACGGTCGGGGGTTCGAATCCCCCCTCGGGCATGGATATTTGTGCCGTCCTAGTTCGTAAGTAGTTCATAAGTAGTTTGTAAGTTTAGGGACTGATGACCCCGTAGTTAAGTCCCATAAGCTTAACAAACATTTGAACATTTGAATTTGAAATAAAGTGCTCTCATTCGTCCATAGTCATTCCGATACCTCACTGAAAGCGCCCACACCAAAGTTCAAGCCATCATAAAGGCTAATGGTTGGAGCATCCCATATATTAATGTCCATTAAAAGCTGTTCAAATAATTATGATCATATCGCGTGTTTCGCATTACAACTAATAATACACTGTTTAATGTAGACATCAGATGTATTATTTTTATTAACTCCTGTTTTAAGCTATTGTTTAATATACATTTTATTAAGTTTATGATTTCAAATGTGGCTTCAACTTTGAACGGTGTCAAAAAGCTACTTTCTGGAGGAAATTACCGAAGTTGAATGAGCAAGGCGTGAAAAACACGCATTTGTAAACTGCTAATGTTTCATACCAAACAACTCACTGCTTATCCGACGTTAGCAGTACCATCGTGGAGTATAATAATTAGTTTTCTCTAAAGAGTCGCCGCTGTGGAGTGGCAGAGAGCTCTAAGGCGCCTTGCTGCGGGAGCACGCCGTTCATCGCCGTCGGAGAATCGAGTCCTCGCTTGGGCATGGATGTGTGATTTGTCTTTAGTTTAAGTAGTTTGCAAGCCTAGGGACTGATTTACAAACATCTGATTTGTAAAGGGCCCATGGTGATACTTATCACTGTTTATACACATCGTGAATCGTTGTGGAAGTTTGAAAATTATCTGCGGACCGGCAAACGCCCACCTAACGTATAATACAGTGTCAAGTAATACCCAGAAAGGCTAACGGAAGTATAAGGTAATTTTGTCAGTTGTCGTAGTCGAAATTGGCGGAAATTTTTTGCAACGTATGAAAACTTGAGCCGTTCAAGACAGATATTACACGAACGTTTTCAGCTGCCAACTGTAGAATTTTAGAGGGTAGTGTTGAAATGAAGGAAGAAGATTAATCAATAACAACCGTCATCTTACCTTTGAAATACCTTCTTCGAATGTAATATTAATCTTAGATGGTATAGATGCTATATGTTTATATACATGTTATAATGGGAATTGAATATAATCTTATTTTATGCGATAATGCGTCTCTGGTTACTCAAATGTCACGTGTGAATATTTTCTTTTGTTATCTATGGATCTAAAATACTGTATCTTTGGATTATCCGTCATCTAATCGTAATATCGTATTTCGATAAAATTTTCTAAATAAAGTTTTTGCTTAAACTCTGTGTGGTCATTGAGAATTTTGTCAGGTGTTGTGTTTATATAGATAATTATTTCCAATTCTTCCATAAAATTTGTGCTTAAATTCCTTGCAGGCATCATTTGTCAATGGCATAAGCCGAAACGGCCTTTGTAAGCAATAGAACTTTTGCAGCATATTGGGTAATTCTAATTTATGAAAATGTAGTAATAAGACATATTTCGCGCTGCGGTCCGTACAACGAGAAAAATACTTATGCTAATTTACACTAAGGACAACGCATATACCCATGCCGGAGGGCCGGCCGCGGTGGCCGAGGGGACTGAGGCGCTCCAGTCACGGTCTGCACGACCACTACGGTGGGCATGGATATTTGTGCCGTCCTAGTTCGTAAGTAGTTCATAAGTAGTTTGTAAGTTTAGGGACTGGTGACCCCGTAGTTAAATCCCATAAACTATACAAACATGCCGGAGGGAGGACTCCAACCTCCAGCGGGAACGGCCACCCAGTCCGTAGCATGAGGCCTTAGACCGCGCGGTCATTCCGCGCGGCTAGCCTGGAATAGAGCCCAACGAAACCATAACGCCGTTTATCTGTGCAGGTGGGATTTAAGTTATCGATGTGTCGAAAACTTATCAAAATGAAGTTATATGTGTTTCGTTATGGCCGCGCGCAAATGACCACGCTGTGTGAAGCGCCATATTACGAATTGAGGGCCACTCCTGTTGGGGTTTCGAGTCCTCCTTCGGGAATGGGTGTGTGTTGTCCTTATATATCTTCAATGGATTCCTGGTTATTTTATATAACTATTGTATTAAGATTTTCATAACCTCTCCAACTTCATTAGCTCTATATTTTCTACATCTACATCTACATACATACTCCGCCATCCACCGTAAGGTGCGTGGCGGAGGGTACACTGTACCACTGGTAGGCATTTCCTTTCCTATTCCACTCCCAAATAGAACGAGGAAAAAAAAAGAATGCCTATATGCCTTAGTACGAGCCCTAATTTATCTTATCTTGTCATTGTGATCACTACGCGAAATGTAAGTAGGTGGCAGCAAGATCGTACTACACTCAGCTTCAAATTCCGGCCCTCTAAATTTCCTCAATAGAAATTCACGAAAAGAACGTCGTCTTTCCTCCAGCGGTGCCCAATTGAGTTGCCGGAGCATTTCCGTGACACTCGCGTATTGGTCGAACCTATCAGTAACAAACCTAGCTGCTCGCCACTGAACCTGTTCTATGTCTTCCTTTAAACTGATCTGCTGCGGGTCCCAAATACTTTAGCAATGCTCAAGACGTGGTCATACAAGCGTTTTATACGCGATCTCCTTTACAGATGAAGTACATCTTCCCAAAATTCTTCAATAAACCGAAGTCGGCGGTCTGCCTTACTCACATCTGTCCTTACATGTTCGTTCCATTTCATATCGCTCTGCAATGTTACGCCTAGATATTTGAACGACGCGACGGCATCAAGAAGCTCACTACTAATGCTGTATTCGAATATTATTGGATTGTTTTTCCTACTCATGCGCATCATGTTACATTTTTCTACATTGAGGGCTAGCTGCCATTCTTAATGGAGGTTTGAGGCTGTTCATGTAGTTTGTATGTCTAGCGCCCGAAGACCTTTGCAGTTTGGTCTCTTATGATTACAAACAATTTATTTCTGTCGTTACGGGGGTCTGGAAACTGGCAGGTATTATTTCATCTGTATTAGTTTCTTCCCTTATACATCTAATATATAAAGCAGAGTGTCCGCATAATTGTACGTGTTGCATACAAATCTACAGTTTTGTTCGAATCTTTATGAAATTTAGTACACGTAAGCTTCAATCCATGAGGACGGTCGCCGAAAGTGTAAGAATCACATACGATATATAGTTGACAAGATATGAAGTCATAAACAATGATATGCGCGAAAAAGTGCTGCATTTTGCGACAATGCTGCTCATTTTCTCCTAAACCATTGGACCGATATGAACCAAATTTGGTACACACATTCCTTACCGTGAGGTAACAATTGCTGCATGGTTAAGAATCACATATGGCACATGTTTCAAAAGATATTACGTCATAAGCAATAGAAATCGCAAAAATGCCATATAACGCGGCGAGATTTTCGAAATACACTGTATGAGAATGACAGTACTTAGCGACTTGCAACAAACTTTAAACATAATTTCAAACCTTTATTAAACTTTTTATCGCTGGCAACCATAGTAAAATGATGAAAGGAAAAAAGTTTCTCGCTTACTACTTTTCCGCTCTTTATGGAGTAAAACTACAGCTTCGGTATGACGTTACAATTTATAACTTGAACACTACAAATTGTAGCGACAGAAAATTTTACAGGCAGTATAAACATATATAGTTGAATGTAGCTTCTAAATTGTATCACATTCCGACACGTATTTCATGAGATATGAGCACGTAAACAGTAACGTTCCGCTGTTCATGGACTAAAACTACGGCATTCAGTATGACGTTATAATTTTTAATTTCTACACTACAAATTGTAGCCACAGGAGATTTTTCAGACAGTATACACGCATATAGATGAGTGTACTTTCCAAATTGTATCACAGTACGACACGTAGTTCATGATATATGAGTACATAAACAGTAACGTTCATGGAAAACCGCCCCATCACGCACCAAGTTTTAATCTATTACTTCTTTACTACTAATAGTATTGCCACGAGATTTTACAGAATACAGCCCTTATACAAATGAATATACAGCTGAAAAATGGCAAGGATAATTAAGTAAATACCCGGGCAACGGCGGGTTTTCAGCTTGTGTTAAATAAATGCCGGTGTTACTAACGTCGATGGGCGCCCCGCGCGGTGGAAACGCTACTTCAGAGATTCGGGGAGAGGCGCTGGCCTCGAATCGAATGCTGTCTAGCGGATTAATGACGAAGGGTCGATGTGCTGGGCAGTCTGGCTGTGGCTAATAGGCGGTCTATCACATCCGACTAAGTGAATACCGGGCTGGCGCCCATATCCCGCCTCAGTTGCACTGTTCACAAGCATTTATAGAACGTTCGTACTGTTTCACATGGATAACACTACACACAGATAAATGAGACACAATAGTTCCCTGCATGGAGTAAAAGGATGAGAACAAGGAAGGTATCCGGCCATCCTCAATTAGTAATATCGCCACATCTGATACGTAATGTGCCGAAACCGTGTAGGTACACAGGCAAAAGGAAAAGACTAAAGTCACTGGTAAGGTCCAAAATATTGATAGTGTTACCTCCCAGTCCAACTGTAAATCTAATTTTACTGTGGCGAGAAATTTAATTGTAGAAAATTTGCATTTAATTCTCTGGTGGTGCAAATGTTCAAATGTTTGTATATCTAAGGCACTTAACTGCTGCGGTTATCAAAATCAAATGTTTTTAAGCTTAAGGGACTTAAACCACGGGGTCATCAGTCCCTAAACTTACAAACTACTTATGAACTAGCTTATACTAAAGACGACACAAACATCCATGCGCGAGTGGGGATTCGAACCCAGGACCGCAGCGCTGTGGTTATTAGTCCCTTGCCTTAAAAATTACTTAAACTGACTTAAAAGTAACTTATACTAAGGACAACACACACACAAACACATAAACACACACCCTTGCCCGAGGGAGCGAGGGAGGACTCGAACCGGCGAGCAACCGCGTGCTCCGCAGCTAGGCGCCTTAGAGCTCTCGGCCACTCCACCGCGGCTTTGGTGTTGCCAATCCACAAATTCAGTACTAGTCTTCATGCATAGTACAGTATTTCATTTTAGAACAGAGGGGATCACCCTTTAAACTGTTTGTTAGAAATGTTCCATGAACATTTTGGCTTATTAGTGTGGAAAAAGTTTCCAACCCATCTGACTACACTGTCTGTTGGAAACGAAAATTGTTTTGCTTTAAGCATGTCTCTGCTGACAATATCATATATCTTCAATGTATTCGTGGTTGTTTTATGTAACTATTGTATTAAAATTTTTATAACCTCTCCAACTTCATTAGCTCTATATTTTAATGGAGGTTTGGGACTGCAGCTGGTAATTGTTTAAGAAGATAAGCTCCAACAGTTGTAATTATAGATCTTATTTAAAATTAAGGCTACCATTTTCAGTGTCCCATTATCACCATCTTCAGGCCAACATTTACGAACCAGGTTAAATACAGGCTTCCATTCATTAAGCACAACTTTGCTGGGGCCTCAATATGGTGTTGAGGGGACACAAACTGGAAGCCTAGTTAAAAAAGTATACGGCTGTTGCAGTTTATCTTCTTAAATATTGGAAAATAGGCTGCTCATAGCAAATACAAGTGGAATAGGTACATATTTTAGAGTTTTCACCATTGAAAGACAGTTAGATGTTCTAAATATTTGTTGAAGTTTAACTTAATTGTTTTATTTAGTGATTCCAAGTTCTTGGGTAATTTATGGCACGGTTGTGACACTGAAAACAGTACAGATTTTATTGAAATCCCTTCCTTGTGAATATGAGGTACCCCATGAAATTTCGGGGAACATATTATTTGCTTCGACATAGTCTCACGACAAGATCACGACCAGAAAACCAAAGAAACTAGAGCTTGAATGAAACTATCACTCTCCAGCCAAGTGTGCGCTGATAAAAAACCTTCTGGCAGATTAAAAATGTGTGCTGGAACCAGGACTAGCGTTCTATCACTGAGCTATCCCGACACAACTCACTGTCCGTCCTCACAACTTCAATTCTGCAAGTACCTCGCCTCCTATCAGCCTAAACTCACCTGAAGAGTGATAACTTCATTCTGGAAACATCCCTTAGGCTATGGCTAGGCCATGTCTCCACCATATCCTTTCTTCCGGGAGTGCTAGTCCTGCAAGGTTCGCAGGAGAACTTCTGTGAAGCTTGGAAAGTAGGAGGCGATGTACTGGCAGAATTTAAGTTGTGAGAAAGGACCGTGAGTCGTGTCGGGATAGCTTAGTGTTATAGCGCTTGCCCGCTAAAGGCAAAGGTCCCAGGTTCGAGTTCCGGTATACAATTTCAATCTTCCGATAAACTAGAGCTTGTATGTATGTTTATCGATAGTCGTTCTTCTCAGATTCACGTACGGAACAGGAAAGGAGGATTGCGGACAGTGGCGGGCGCCAGGGGAGGATAAGGAGGATATTCCCCCTCCCCCACCCCCCAAAAATATCGAGGAAACTACGATACCGCAAACTTTCAAGAATTCAGAGCTGCCAACCATGCCGGCCGCGGTGGCCGAGGGGACTGAGGAGCTCCAGTCACGGTCTGCACGGCCACTACGGTCGGGGGTTCGAATCCCCCCTCGGGCATGGATATTTGTGCCGTCCTTAGTTGTAAGTAGTTTGTAAGTTTAGGGACTGATGACCCCGTAGTTAAGTACCATAGACTCTAGAAACATTTGAACATTCTGCCAACCATTACGAGTCAATAGTAATAATTACCAATTTCCTCCAGTGATTACGACATTACGAATGACATGGCCCAAATCACAATTTTTTCGATTTTTTTTTATATATACCAATTTGTCAAAAGGTTGCACAAGGGAAAATAAATCTTTACAATCTGAATTCTCAATGTTATTTCTTTTCATATTTTTCATAGTAAACAGTTTGTGTGCTTGTATTTTTCTGCCGCTTGTAGAATTACGATAAATGAATTCAGTCACCAGAATAAAGTGGTGTATCTTGCGCAGTTTGTCTCTTTGCTTGTGACGTGACGACTCTATTTATTCTACACAAAACATGTGAAAATATTCTCAAAAAATGGCCAGTTGAAGATAATTTTCTTCAACATGCTGAAGTTGCTGATATATCCCAGCGAAAGTTTAAGACCTTTTCATCTGTAGAATACATGATTGACCAGTTTCCTAAGATTCTATCAGCAGAAGCAAAAGAATCTCTGAAAACTAAGTTCAGTCACTACCAGTTTGATGGGTTCTCTTTTCAAAAGGATGAGAGGGCCGACAGAATTTGGCATGAAGTACCTAAACTCACTGATGTTCCAGGAATAAGAAAGTATCCATCACTGAGTAAGCCTATGATGGCTATTCTTCTGGTGCCTCGCAGTAATTCCCTTAGTTTTGTGAAAAAGAATAAGACTGAGTATAGAACTAATATGAAAACAGAACTGTTAAGTGCTCTGTTAGTGCAGAAGATGTATATGATGTCACAACAAAAAAACATGTTACTAACGTACTTTCAGCAAACAGGAACTGCTAGCAGCTAAGGAGACAACTAAAATATTCAATTGACAAATGAACCTTCTACTTCAGATATGTATTGCCGATCTGAGATAAGAATGTTGTGCTATTATGAAGAAGGAACTGTTCAGAAGTGCTCTGTTAGTGCAGACGATATATGATATCAGAACAATAAATATGTTATCAGTTTACTTTCAGCAAACAGAGCAGTTAAATGGCAAATAGAGTTTCAATAAAAAATGATTCCTGAACTTCTGCTTCACTTATTTAGCGATTTTTCGTACTGTCTTAATTAGTGATGCCGTAGCATAAAATAACCCCCCCCCCCAAATCACCGCTGACAGCACTGCACGGCCTGACCCGGCCATTACTAATTCGCTTTCTCAAAAGTTGGCATTTCTGTGAATTTATAGGTGCATAGTGCAGTAAGAAATTAAAACATTTTTCACACACTGTCACACTTTTTTAAACCCTCGTCCCCCTTCCCGCTTAACGTGTGACGTAATTCACGGATGGCCCCTTAGTTCTGATTTTTTCACCAATCCCTCACTTCCCCTCCTCCCCGAAATACGAGGCGCGTCCAGAAAGTAAGTTCCGTTTGGTAATAATATGAATTGTACACAGACACAGAAGAATTTTTTATTGCACAAAATTCTACAACTCTTAAACTACTTTTCCACATAACTGCCGAAATTTTGTTTATAAAACTCTTCTGGGTGTTGGACCGCATCGTCAATATATCAAATACTTCACCGACGTTTCGGCCACTATTGCAAGCGGCCATCTTCTGGGTGTTACGTTTACGTTTTGTAGGCACTTGTCATAGCGTGGCACAAGTTTTTGCATGCATCCTTCACAGAAGGTTGCCGCCTGTGTATTCAACCATGTGGTAACAGCTCTTTATCATCGTTGAAGTGTTGACCACCAAGGACAGATTTTAGGTGTAAGAAGAGATGAAAGTCGCTAGGAGAGAGGTCCGAGCTGTATGGAGGATGATCATTGAAATTTCCGTAAGAATTGTTTGGTCACATTCGGTGTGTGAGGTCAGGCATTATCGTGAAAAAAAAAATCTTTTGGCAGTTATCCTCTTCTTACACCTAAAATCTGTCCTTGTTGGACAACACTTCAACGAAGATGACGAGCTGAAAGAACATGTTACCACATGGTTGAATACACATGCGGCAACATTCTAAGAAAAAGGCACACAAAACCTTGTGCCATGCTATGACAATTGCCTACAAAATTTCGGAAGCTTTGTAGAAAAGTAGTTTAACAGTTGTAGAATATTCACAGAATATATGACATCAACTGCGATTGGGCAAAGCTGAAAATGTGTACCCAGCCGGGATTCGAACCCGGGTGTCCTGCTTTCTAGGCAGTTGCGCTGACCCCTTCACCACTGGGGACACAGTGATCACCGCACCTGCAAGGACTACCTAAGCACGCCTCCCGTCAGATACAAATTCCCAGCTTCGCCCTGCCCACAGTACTCAAACTCGTAGTTATGAAACTAATTCCCGTAAGAGTAAGGGCTTCAAACTTGTCCACCCATCCCCACTAACGATAGGATCATTGCCCGTCACCGGCATATTATATATATATATATACATGTGGCGTCTGTTACGAAAGAACAGAGGCCACTTCTGATCCTGCAGATCCTGGGTACACATTTTCAGCTTTGCCCAATCGCAGTTGATGTCATATATTCTGTGAATATTAAATAATAACAACTGCAGGATCAGAAGTGACGTCTGTTCTTTCGGAACAGACGCCACATGTATATATAACAGTTGTAGATTTTTGTACAATCAATATTTTTTTCTGTTTCTGTACCCGTTCGTTTTAACGGTACTGGACGCGCCTCGTATATCCTGCGTCCGCCGCCGATTGCCGAGTGTGGATGGGCCAGCGACGTGCAGATGAACGTACGTCTTATTTTGCTGGCAGAGTGAAACTCGGCTCCCCGGCGTCGGCGCGCAGGCGGCAGGCGGCAGGCGGCTGCTACGGCGGGAGGCGCGGAGCGCGGGATTGCAGCTGCGGCCGGCCAGCTGAGGGTGCGCAGGGGAGGAAGGCAAGAGTGGCAGTCTAGCGGCCAGCCTTAATGGCAGCGATATCAAATCGATAACTGTCGTGCTGATTCACCCTGTAGCAGCCGGCGGCGTGCTCGCCACACACCTGCGCCTGGCGCGCCGCTGCCCGCGCCGCGCAGTCTACCGACACGCTGTCGCCAAATTCAAAATGTGCGGCGGAAGCGGCGCTAGCGCTCCGAGCGGCCAGTAGGGAGGAACAGAATAATAGCACGATGCACAATTCGTTGATTTACTTTCATATATCCTAATCGCTAACCGTTGTTGTGAAGTTTCTAAAACGAATATGAAAAAAAAAAATCATAAACGTAATATGACTGCTTCTGTTATTGGCCGACTTTAATAACGAAATGTCAGTGCAGTGTAATTCATACCGATCACGATAGCTGAGTCGTAATCGTATCGTGCAAAAACGTTTTAAGAGCAGACGTATTGTCCCATAGTCCAAGTTACATCCTTATGAAACACAGCTAGGTCTTTATTCCTTAATGAGTGCTATCGACAAGGGATGCCAAATAGATTCCGGATATCTAGATTTCAGGAAGGTTTTCGACACCCCTTTACTCGAAAATGTTTGTAATTCTATCGGACAAAACTGCGTGGTCATCAGTCCGTAGCTTACAAACTACTTACACCTAGGTAAACTAACCTAAGGACAAACACACACACACACAGCCATGCCCCAGGAAGGACTCGAACCTCCACGGCGAGCAACCGCGCGCTCCGCAGCGAGAAGCTTTCGACCGCTCGGCTACTCCACCGCGGCCCCTTTACTCACTTGATAAGATGAGAGCTGTCGACAAGGGATGTCAAATACATTCCGTATTTTTAGATTTCAGGGAGGTTTTCGACACCTCTTTACTCTCATGATGTGATGAGTGCTATCGACAAGGGATGTCAAATAGACTAAGTATTTCTAGATTTCCGCAAGGCTTTCGACACTATACCTCACAAGTGTCTTCTAATCAAACTGAGTGTTTATGGAATATCGGCACATTTGTGCACCAGCAGGGAGTAACAGAATAATGGCACGATGTAGAATTACTAGATTTACTTTCATATATCTTAATCGCTAACAGTTGTTGTGATGTTTCTAAAACAAATATGAAATATGAAAATATGAAAAAACTGCTTCTGTTATTGGCCGTCTTTAATAACGAAATGTCAGTGCAGTGTAATTCATACTGCTTACAGTAGCTGAGTCGTAATCGTATCGTGCAAAAACGCTTCAAGAGCAGGCGTATTGTCCCATAGTCAACACGGATTCAGAAAGTTACATCCTTGTGAAACACAGCTAGCACTTTATTCACATGATGTGATGAGTGCTATCGACAAGGGATGTCAAATGGAATCCGTATTTCTAGATTTACGGAAGGTTTTCGACACCCCTTTACTCTCATGATGTGATGCGTGCTATCGACAAGGGAAGCAAAATAGACGGTATTTCTAGATTTCCGGAAGGCTTTAGACACTGTACCTCACAAGCGTCTTCTAATCAAACTGTGTGCTTATGGAATATCGCCACAATTGTGCGACTGGATTCGTGATTTCCTGTCATAAAGGACACAGTACGTTGTAATTGATGGAAAGTCATCGAGAAGAACAGAAGTGATATCTGGCGTTCCCCAGGGAAACGCTACGGGGCCCCTGGTTCTTATTTTTTTATTAACTATTTAGGAGACAATCTGAGTTGCTCCGTTACACTGTTGGTGGATGATGCAGTCACTGTTAGTTAAGTGACCACAAGATCAAAAGCAACTGCAAAATGATTTAGATAAGATATCTGAATGGTGCAAAAATATGGCAATTGACCCTTAATAATGAGAAGTGTGAAGTCATCCATATGACCACTAAAAGAAGCCCGTTAAACTTCATTTACACGATAAATCAGTCAAAACTACAGGCCGCAAATTCAACTAAATACCTAGGAGTAACAATTACAAACAACTTAAACTGGAAAGAACACATAGAAGATATTGTAGAGAAAGCGAACCAAAGACTACGTTTCGTTGAAAGAACACTTAGAAGATGCAATAGCTCTGCTAAAGAAACTGCCTACACCACATTTGTGCGTCCTATTTTGAAGTATTGTTGCGCATTGTGGGATCCCTACCAAGTGGGATTGACAGACGATTTAGAGAAAGTACAGACTAGGGCAGCTCGTTTTGTAGAGGAGAGACTGTCACGGAGATTATGCACGAGTTGGGGTGGAAATCATTAAAACAAAGGCGACGAGATCTATTGGCGAAATTTCTTTCACCGACTTTTTCTTCCGAATGTGAACAGATTTTGTTACCGCCCACATACATAGGAAGACATGATAATCAAAATAAAATAAGAGAAATCAGATCGAAAACGGAAAGATTTAGGTGTTCCTTTTTTCCGCGAGTTATTAGAGAATGGAACTGTAGAGAAATATCATAAAAGAGGTTCGATGAGCCTTCTACCACGCACTTCAATGTGACTTGCAGAGTATTTAGGTAGATATAGAAATGAATTGCAACCTCATGTGCTCAAGTACAAAAGGAACTGATTATGATTTATATTCGTGTAGTAGGTGCGTAAGTTCACGTCCAGGAGATATGTTTTACTGGATTTTGGACATTTTAATATTTTTCAAAATTATACTTCTTGGAGACACGGTTCTACATCTCCTTATAAACGCTCTATTCACTTTTGTCCTTTCTTCTGTGTCCTGCGTGTACCTATAATGATTTTTTCACTACTTGGCAGGTATCAAAGTGAATATCTTCAAGAATGTGACGTTTTAATATTAACATATTATACGCGACATAGTATTTATTTGTAGCTAAGCATGCAGTGGTGAAGTTGCGGAGCTTTGTAAGGCGCCTTGCTGTGTAGCGCGCGGTAGTTCGCTGTCGGAGGTTCGAGTCCTCCCTCGAACATGGGGCCGGTCGCGGTGGCCGAGGGGACTAAGGCGCTCCAGTCACGGTCTGACGGCCACTACGGTCGGGGGTTCGAATCCCCCCTCGGGCATGGATATTTGTGCCGTCCTAGTTCGTAAGTAGTTTGTAAGTTTAGGGACTGATGACCCCGTAGTTAAGTCCCATAGACTATACAAACAAACATTCGGACATGGGTGCGTGTGTTGTTCTTAGTTTAAGTTAACGTAGTTTTTAAGTCTAGGAACTGAAGACCATAGCAGTTTGTTCCAATAGGTTCGCAAACGTATGTGTGTAGGTAAGAATTCAATTACTGAAACTAGTAGGTAATCGCTAAAGTATGTCGGTGTATAGGCCCATAATTTTTTGATACTGAAATACGAAACTAAGCAGACTCCATTGAAATAGTGGATTAACTGCAAACGGAAACGTTCAGACATTACTTTCATACAACAGAAATATTATGAATCAGTGGTTAAGGAGTTGCGATTCTCATTAAGAGCCGGCCGCGGTGGCCGAGGGGACAGGCGCTCCAGTCACGGTCTGCACGGCCAGTACGGTCGGGGGTTCGAATCCCCCCTCGGGCATGGATATTTGTGCCGTCCTTAGTATTAGCTAGTTCATAAGTAGTTTGTAAGTTTAGGGACTGATGACCCCCGTAGTTAAGTCCCATAAGCTATACAAACGTTTGAACATTTTCTCATTAAGAGCCGAAGTTTTGAAGGAAATGAATTTTTGAAGGTTTTCTTCCATGCTTAAAAGTGTAACAAGCTATCGTACACATACACTTGTTATTCTTAACATTTTCTTACTTCCCAGCAAATGAGAGATTTACGGATTATGATTTTGTTAGCTGCTACAATTTTTAGCACCACGAATGTTCCTAACTACGATGGTATTTTGAATGAGCTGCTGCACTCCAAATACCCATGCAATACACAATCGCTTCGCAGTATGTATTTACGACCCAACCGCTTGACGGCGCTGTAGTTGCAAAGTTGCGAAAATCACTGGGAGTTTCACGATTCTTATGTTAGACTATGATGGTACAAAGTTCTTCACAGTCTAACATACGACTCACGAAACTCGAGCAAATTTTTGTTACCGCGATAGCAGCGCACCAAGCGGCCAGCAGGGGACACTACTGAATTGACGGTATCCCGTGCATTGTAAGTCGTGTTATTGGCGGGGAACGCTTATAGCGCAATGAAATGCATCAATAACCACAAAAAGGTATCTCATTTGTCATTTTTCAGATTTCCTAAGGACCCTGAGAGGTATGTGACATAATCATACTGCTGAAATATTTTCGTTACGATTCACCTGAAAGTTACATTAATTTAATTATAATAATGATTTATTGATCTTTTTATGGGAAAAGTGGCTCATATGGAGCATACAGAGAACTATATACCGTAGTTTGATGTCCAAAGGTACAGAAAACTTGAGCATTATAAGCTATAGAGTAAAATTCATAAGAATGCTCTATAAAACTCTACACTTTATATTTTGGGGAAAAAATTGAAAGTTCGGAAAATAAGATGAAAATCATCTAGCCCATTGTGAGCAGGGAGACCGACAACTACCGAAAAGGTGTAGAAAACATTAATAGCAAATAAAATCTGGGCGTCAGAGGTCATAATCGTCTGCGTTTTCGGCAATATGCAAGTAAAAGTAACGAGAACAATTGGAAAACTTCCACCTATAATAAATTTCCAACGTATTTTCACTGTTAGTTGAAAGCGCCTATTCTAACACAGAACAATAATAAAGACAGAAGTCGCAGTTTTGCTAACAGGTGTCTTAAAAACTAAAACACAGAACGAAACGGAAAGGACATTATTTGTTATACCCGTTTACTTAGGAGCTACACGGGCACACTTCTTACGCTTGAAACACTTTGTTGATGTACACTATTTTGCTTTCAATGGGGAAAGCTGGAATAATTATCGAATCGGCACATATTTCTGGTGAGAAAGGTCTTTTTATCGTAATTCATTCATATTCCTTACCTACACTGCTGTTTATTTTGGAATCATCCTTTTCGTCTGATTATACTTCCCACTGGTAGTCAACTATCTCTCTGCACGTCGTTTTAGTCAATGTTCAGATGGTTGTAGATCTATTGGACCAAACTGCTATGGTCATCAGTCTCTATACTTACAATCTACTTACACTAAGTTACACTAAAGATAACAGTTACACCCATGCCCGAGGGAGGACTCAAACATCCGACGGAAACAGTCGGCCAGTTCGTAGCCTGACACCTTAGATCACGTGGCCATTACGTGCGACTCGTTTTAGTCTAATCACGTCGTTGCTGTCCGTATGGAAGTGACACGTGCCGGTGTGTAGTATAAAAGACTGTCAAATATGATCCATGGGAAAAGGTAGTAAACTATTTCTTTAATTAATCGCAATAACTGTTAATGGATTTATATCACTTGGCGAGAATTCGGTTAATATCTCCACGGCAAACCGTTTTAGTTTGCCTACAGACCCAGGCTTTCATCTCTTCGTCCGAAGCAAATCAAAATCGAAGCCCACGGATGGCGTTCTTGAGTGATTCACAAGTAAGGAAATTGCATTGGGAGAACTGTTTGGAGGGTGTGTAAAGGCTTCGTAGCGAAACTTCTGCAACGTAGTGGAAACAACCTTTACAATAAAGGGAAGGGGCAGGGCATTATCCAAACCAGAATGAAACCGTTCCGAGTACGTTACATAAGTTCCGCTGGGAACGCTTTACAATCTCCGTACAATACCCATGCGATATCCATACATTTTGACGCATTATAGAAATTTATTTGTTGCGGATGAAGAGGTGAAACTCTGGCAATTGGAAAATATTTTTCCTGGATGTACTGAAATCTTGTGTCACAGTGGGATAAATGTATTAACAGTTACGGCTATTAGCACTGTAACTATAGACAGTTTGCAAATGTTTTTAATACGTCACCTATTTCCATAGACTGCGAGGTCACCTGACCTGAATCCCTTTGGTTATTTCGTATGCGGATATTTTAAGTCACTTGGCGCATGAGATCACAGTGGGTACGGATATGGAATTAGTTGTCAGAATTGTAGCTGATTATGATGTGATTCGAAACACAGGTATATTTGTCAGGTTGCATCAGAAAATTTTTCGCCAATTTCATGCTTGCAATGAGGTTGATGGTCGTAAATTCAGTACATTTTGTAAGATACAGAGCGAATAGTAAATTTCAAATCAAATGTTCGAATGTTTGTAGAGCTTATGGGACTTCACTATGGGGTCATCAGTCCCTAAACTTATAAACTACTTAAGAACTAGCTTATGCTAAAGACGCCACAAACATCCATGCCCGAGGGGGGGATTCGAACCTCCGACCGCAGCGGCCGTGCAGACCGTGACTGGCACGCCGCAGACCGCTCGGCCACTGCGGCCGGCCTCCGTAAATTTATTTTGTCACTTATTGTACTTGCAGTTAACTATAAATAATATAAATAAAAAAATTTTCACGCACTTAAATGTTCAAATGTTTGTAAATCTATCGGACCAAACTGCGTGGTCATCAAAAATGTTTGTAGAGCTTATGGAACTTAACTACGGGGTTATCAGTCCCTAAACTTACAAACTACTTATGAACTAGCTAATACTAAGAACGGCACAAATATCCATGCCCGAGGGGGAATTCAAACCCCCGACCGTAGTGGCCGTGCAGACCGTGACTGTAGCGCCTCAGTCCCCTCGGCCACCGCGGCCGGCCGTGGTCATCAGTCCGTAGCTTACAAACTACTTAAACCTAGGTAAACTAACCTAAGGACAACACATACACCCATGCCCCAGGGAGGACTCGAACCTCCACGGCGAGCAACCGCGCGCTCCGCAGCGAGACGCTTTAGACCGCTCTGCTACTCCACCGCGGCTGCACGCACTTAAGGAAACACAATGTATACCAGTAAAATATTCTACCCTAACTTGGCCCTTTAAATGCGAGTAAAACGTAGAGTTTCCGGCGAAATCGCCTATCGTCTTCGTTAGGAAAAACTGACTGTGGTGATAGTGAACTGGCGGCTTATGTTGGTGAGTGCACGTCACGCTGCCAGAGGTCGTGGCGCCGCGACGAGGCCCCGCCGCGTACGTCACGAGCTGACTGTCACGTGACCGGGATAAGCCTCAGCTCGCTCGCTGGCTCAGCTCCGCATTTCTAAATCAAATAACTCGTAACTCACTATTTACGTACAGGCGAAAATTGGATCTTCTACTGGATTCCAGTGTTTTGGAGTATTGCTGATAACTAATACTACAACGAAACATATAATTTTGCAATACAGTGTAATTTAAAAGCTCTAAACTCATTATAATGGCATAACCGCATGATCATACCTTTCATTCTCATCTACTGAACAGTCCTAATTTCATACAAAATGTTGGACCTCATACAATCGATAATCCTTTAAAAAAAGTTTATTCGTTTTATTGTTCCTTGCTAGTACACATGTGAACATTTTCTAACCAGCCTACGGAAATCTCAATTTTATCTGCATAATAACGCGACATAAAAATTATCTATATAATTGAAAATGTTCTCACACAGAAATTCTATTCGATATTCATTATCATACGTCTCCAGTAAATATCTACATCTACATAGATACTCTGTAAATCACATTTAAGCGCCTGGCAGAGGGTTCATTAACCACTTTCATAACTTTTCTCTACCGTTCCATTCTCTAATAGCGCGCGGGAAGAAAGAACACCTATATCGTTCCGTTTTCGATCTGATTTCTCTTATTTTATTGGGATGGTCCTGTCTCCCTAAGTAGGTGGGTGCTAGCAAAATATTCAGAAGTAAAAGTCGGTGATTGAAACTTCGCAAACAGATCACGCCGCAATGAATAACGTCTTCCTTTTAATGATTTCCACCCCAATTCGTGCAACATTTCCGTGACGCTTTCCCCCCTGTAACGTGATAGAACAAAACGAGCTGCTCTTCTCTGAACTTTCTCAATGTTTTCCGTCAGTCCCACCTGGTGAGGGTCCCACAAGGGGCAATAGTACTCCAGGAGAGGACGCACGAGTGTGATGTAGGCAGTCTCTTTGGTGGAGCTGGTACATCTTCGAAGCGTTCTGCCAATGACACGCAACCTTTGGTTCGCCTTCCCCACAATATTTTCTATGTGTTCTCTCCAGTCAAAGTTGTTCGTAATTGTAACTCCCAGGTATTTGGTAGAATTTACTACCTTAAGGTTTGACTGATTTATCGCGTATTTGAAGTTCAGTGAATTCTTTTAGTGGTCATGTGTATTACTTCACACGTTTCTTTATTTTGTGCATTTGCCAATTTTCGCACCATTTAGAAATTTTGTCTAAATCGCTTTGCAGTTGCTTTTGATCCTCTGTTGACTTCAGTAACCGATAAACTACAGTATCATTCGCGAACAGTCTAAGGGAGCTATTCAGATTGTCTCCTAAATCGTTTATAAACACGAGGAAGAGTAGGGGACCTATAACGCTTCCCTGTGGAACGCCAGATATCACTTCTGTTTTACTCGATGACTTACCGTCAATTACAACGAACTGTGTTCTTTCTGATAGGAAATCGTGAATCCAGTCCCACCATTGGGGCGATATTCCATAAGCACGCAATTTCATTAGAAGCCGCTTGTGGGGAACAGTGTCAAAAGCCTTCCGGAAATCCAGAAATATGGAATCGATTTGAGATCCCTTGTCGATGGCAATTAACACTTCATGTGAACAAAGGGCAAGCTGTGTTTCGCAAGAGCGATACTTTCTGAATCCGTGTTGACTATTGGTTAATAGGTCGTTGTTTTCGAGGTAGTTCATAATATTCGAACAAAGTATATGTTACAAAATCCTACTGCAAATCAAAGTACACTGACCACCAAGCGACTGACATGGGATAAGAACCTAATATCGTGCGTGTGTGTGTGTGTGTGTGTGTGTGTGTGTGTGTGTGCGGGGGTGGGGGGGATGCGATGGTTCTGGTCCTGCGGATTGGAGTGAACCTCCGTGGAAGTCAGTCTACAAGCCCATGGTACTCCTCTGGGCATAGCTGACACCAAATCGTCTGCAGAATGGCGATGAAAGTTAGAATTGAGGGCTCTCCGCACAAAGTAATCGAAAACTGACAGATCAGGTGTCCTGGGAGGCCAGCGAAGCTCGCGACCAGACTCATCTCGGTCAACAACTCTGTCTGACGTAAATAATGTGTGAATGTGTTCCAAGAATCGCCGGCTGTGTTGACAGTTGCTCCATCCTGCTGGAAAGAAGTGTAGGTCACTCTCCCTCCTGTTGTTGCTGCCACGAATGGTTTCAAAATGATCGCTATGGCTATATAACGCGCTGAAATCCGGTCCATTTTGATTTGCCCCACTCTGTATAGCACCCAGCAATGTAACTATGTAGTTAAAACACTAGGCTAGTATTCGGAAGAATCAGGGATCAAATATGGATCCAGCCATCCATATTCAGATTTTCTGTTATTTCACTAAAATGAGTAATGCTTTCGGATCAAAATTGTGCTTTTAAAAGTGACACCAATCTTCAGGGGAGGGACGAGAGAAAGAAAGATCTAGGAAATAGATCATATTTCAAATGAAAAGCAGCTTTATATTATTTTGAAAGTGAACAATAAAGACACCTGCGACAATCTGTTTTACTTTCTTCTCTAGCAGAAGAAGACTGCAATAAATGCAGTTCAGGTCTGGAGTGTAGCCCACAGTTGATTTTAGAATCAACTATCAGGTAAACAACAAATTGTACGTTTTAAAAATTTAAATGGAAGTCGCGTATCTGCTTTAGGAAGGTTAACATTTCACTTTTCATAGTAGATAAGCTTCAGATAACGTGTTGTTTCTTCAATCACTCCTAAATAATGTGAGCAAATACTACGACTAAAGTAATTTTCATGACAGGAAAGATCTACGACAGTTATAGCCATTTAAGCGACAAAGGAATCGGTTTTTAAGAAAGCATGATAACCCATTCGAAATTAAAAACATACAAATTTCAAACAGAGAAGGTAAAAATTTAAAAATAATACGAATGATTCCATGGTTTTGTTTTTATTTCGAAACATTCTAATCTGTCTCAATATGCAACCTAATCACAACTAGCTGCTACTTCCAAAGTCTTACGACCAATTACCTCTTGCTCAGTGTGCCCCACAGCGCATAGGTTCCGCAGAAGAACGTAGAGTCAAAGACCACCACCACTTCGTGTTGTGTACTATAGTCTTATGAATACGAGGGTGAGTCAGTAAATAAGTCTCAAACTAAGAGACGTCAGTACTGCGCGCTGTGTAAGGGTATTTCTCTACCACTACAACTCATCCGTCTTGTGGGTTTCACAATCTGGCGCAGATACAGATTTTCAGTAACTAAAACTGTAGTAGAAATATCCTTCAAAGCTCCTACTATGTTGTAAAACGCATAGTCGTACAGGCACTTTTGGTGAATAGTGGTCGCAGTAGGTACATTTTATATGATCAAAAACGATCACAATTTGAGGGAAATATTTATCTCTGGTGTAAGACTTGTGCCCCATTGGGTACGAGAAATCCACAAAAAATCGTCACAACGTTTTAATTCAGTATCTGATAGTAATATATCAAGAATTCATCTGTATACTGGTATGTTGGTACTTAACTTTATTCGTAGAGTGCACAGAAGCAGATATTTCACTCGAATATCGTATTGTGTTATTATACCTGAAATGTACGTCCTCTCACTTGGTACCATTCTGTTCTACGTATTAGAGGCTTTCTTTACATGAAGTGGAAGACAGCTGAGGCTTGGAAGCCTTAACACTGATGTACTGATGTCATTTTTAATAGAAATAAGAATTGCGGCGTCTGTTTTATCGGACAGAGTCAGTTGCGAGCAATGGAGTACAATGGTGAATACAGGAGAACATATCAAAGTTTTGGTCTCGTGGGGTACGTGTTTGGGTACGCCATGCATGCACCCGTCTAACTTGGATAGGGTAGGGGTTTGGTGCAATTGCTCAGTAAGCTGAAGGTCCCTTGTTCGAATCCCACCCCAACACAAATTTCAATATGTTCGCGGTGTATGATTGCAACACCTAGCAGGCAGCTGACACTAAAAGAACCCAAGTAAGCGTCTTAATAGACTTATCCATCAGGCTGAATTCTGTGCTAGTGCCATGTCCTTCTCTAGACCACTGCAACTGAAAAGCAAACAAGTAATCCGTTTACGTTTATACGAGTATATCAGAAGAAAGTTGAAAACTAAATGGAGTGATACGGAAACGAATGACTAGGTTCTCCGTAGACTCGGCGAAGAAAGGAACGTATGGGAAATACTGACGAGAATAAGGCATAGGATATAGGACATGTATTAGGACATCAGGGAATGACCTCCATGGTACTAGAGGTAAATATATAGGTAAAAACAATAAAGAAAGACAAAAGTTGGAATACACTCATCACATAATTGAGGATGTAGAGTACAAGTTCTGCTCCGAAATGAAGATATTAGCGCAGGATGGGGAGTCATGGACGGCCGCATAAAATCAGTAATCAGTTGGATGGCTAAAAAAATAATAAAAGAAAAAAAAAGAAAAAACAGGAGTATAAATCTTTCACCACTAGCCACTAGACAACAAAGACAAAAACATGAAGAAATAATTTGGATACGGTTCAGCTCCAGATAGGTACCTTATTCCCAATTCTGTACGAGGCGTGTTTTTTAATTAATTACCGGTTTGAAATGAAAAAAAAAGACGTGCTAAGATCCCCTAATCATTTTATGCGCAATGGGTACCTACATCTGTTGTCTACGCACTGACGTCATTACAGTCTGATTCTTCATTGTTTACGTTGTGTGCTGAGTGTTTAAGATGCCTCCGCTATTCGTGAGTCCCGCCGACTGTGAAGTACGGGCTGTTATAAGATTTCTTAGTACTAATGGTCTAAAAGCGATCGATATTCATCGTGAGATCTGTGCAGTTTACGGAGAAAACATTATGAGTGCTGGAATGGTAAGAAAGTGGGTGAGAGTATTTAAACATGGCCGCACAAATGTGCATGATGACCAACGGAGCCCCCCCCCCCCCCCCCCGGGGGCCCGTTTAGTAAAAATCCATCCTGATGTCACCATATCTCCACGCCTTTCTCATTTGAACTCAGTGCCCATTCCTTCGCTCGGACACAGGACAAGCTCATTTCATTCGTAGTTGCCGATGTTGTGGTGTTAGCAGTGGCACATGCACAAGTCAAGCTATAGATGCCCATCGTTAGGATTTTTCCACTATGTGTTGAGACGCACTTGTACGCCGACCAACATTAAAGGCTGCCATAATTCGCCGTCTGTTCTGCCTTACTAGTCTGCCTAGCCTCCGGTCCATCACTATCTGCACTTGTTCTAACAGAGATCGCATGCCTTTCCCAATCTACACAAGTGCAGCACGCTTCTGATACTATATGCACCTTACATCTGTAAAACTAGAAGTCATTCCTCGTCAGGCGTCGCTGGTATCGCCTTGAATGGTTTATATCAATTGCATTCACATGGTCATGATATTCTTGCTGCTCAGTGCGTCTTAAAATTTTTAAGTGAAATACTTTTCTAAAACACCTTCATTTAACTGAATTATCTCAAAAATGTTCAAATGTTTGTAGAGCTTATGGGACTTAACTACGGGGTCATCAGTCCCTAAACTTACAAACTACTTATGAACTAGCTACAACTAAGGACAGCAGAAATATTCATGCCCGAGTGGGGATTCGAACCCCCGACCGTAGTGGCCGTGCAGACCGTGACTGAAGCGCCGCAGTCCCCTCGGCCACCGCGGCCGGCGAATTATCTCATAAAAGAGGACCATTCGTTAGGTGACTTGCAAAAGAGAAACCAACTATAATAATCTGGAAAAGCAGTAGACAACGATTGCCAGAATTCAAAAATGTTCAAATGTTTGTAAATCTATCGGACCAAACTGCGTGGTCATCAGTCCGTAGCTTACAAACTACTTAAACCTAGGTAAACTAACCTACGGACAAACACACACACCCATGCCCCAGGGAGGACTCGAACCTCCACACCGAGCAACCGCGCGCTCCGTAGCGAGGTGCTTTAGACCGCTCGGCTACTCCACCGCGGCTTGCCAGAATTAATAAATATCGGCATCCTCGCTCGGTGGCATGTAGGTGAGTTCTTTGGGCATTGGTAAAGTAGAACATAATTTTCTTGCTCTACTACAGACTCAAAGTTTTCTTTCTGTGACTGCGTCTTACTATTTTCAAATTATGTAGCTTTTGATATGGATGAAGTCTTGAGTCAGCGGATCATCTCATGTTTCATATGGCCACATATAGGACAAGTTTATTTAGAACCTCTTGGTAGCAAATTATTACTAGAGACATGTAAGTCCTACAAATCTATGATTTCGCCACCTCATCACATCAAGTTAACTTTACCCTAGAACGCATGTAAACTTTAACTTCATATTGCAGTCCGTCGGTGACTTCAAATCATTTTAAGCTCATTTTATTAATGTTGTACTATAAATAAATTTTCTCTTCTAACAACTGCATCTGCATGTAAAGACGAGCTGGAAATATCACCAACGGCAACGTTTTCTCTCTCAAGAAGCCTGCGACAGACTTTAAATGGTAGGCGCGATATTCATATTTCGAAGGAAGCACTTGGCGTACGCGGTGCCTTGATTCTGTTTGCGTTTATCGTCACAGAGCATATCGCTAATGATGTGGCTCAAGCAGAGCCGAAATACATGCGCCGAGCTGAAACATTTCATGAATACATCGCCTCTTAGCTTCTTCTCCGTCTTTACCCCTCTCTTCTGTCTCCTTCTCTTCTTTCTTTCGCCCTTCCGCTGCTCCTGGGTGTGAAAAAAGAGGGGCTTAGGCAAAAAGAAAGACCCAAGCATGCAAATTTGCGCGTGGTTGCGTACACGACAGTCCAGATTCCGCGTGTGAGGGTAGGGCTTACGCAAGAACTCTGCAACAGAACAACGGGCTTACACAAACACGAATTTCCCGGCAGAAATTAGTTAATTAGGTGCCTCGAGGTTCAGAATACGCAATTAATAAATACACCACAGAGGTAAATGAACATACTTAAAATGCATTCGAACAGACGTATGTGCGGTGACCCGCAAATGTTCCTTAATTTTGTTGAGAATGAAAATTAATTAAGATGTGTCGACAATTTTTACTCCATCATGGATAAATGGTACATAAGAAAGTGATTAAAAATGGTCTCGGTTTTCTTCGCCAGTTTTTGTAGCTTCGACTTTTTCAGATGAGGCAATATATTATCTATTTAACCTCGATGTTCCCGATTTTTTCGGTTAATTCTGGTTTAAAAGATAGTTTATTACATCTGTAATGGATCGTTCAAATGTTTCAACATTGATTTTACACCAATTACACCCTTATTTTTGGAACAATAGGCCGTCATTCTGGAACGAAGTAAAAATGAAAAAAATAATATCACATATTAGATGCGTTATTTTAGCTGTAAAACCATCCATATGTTTCTGAATACTAAAAATAAAATTGATGTTCAAGTACTTACACACCCAAAATCATGAGTTAATTCATACGTTGCTTATGACTCCTTATATTCAAAGCTGACTAACACTGAATAACGTGCTTAAACAGTGATAGTATTTGCATGTCAGTGATCGAAATTCAAATGACATTCCGATGTTAGAGAAAGTGTTTTGTGCCAAAAGGAAACAATTTACTTTCAATGTTGAAATACAAAACAAAACACTATCCTTCTGAAAGCACGTCAGGATCATCTGGGTTATTTTTTGTTGGTTATCTACAAAAACCAAACGGAAGTTTAGCAGGAATCTGAGAGCGATAATTTAACACAAAAAACACAATAAAATAACAAGTAAGATTATTTTCTAATTTATTTTCTTTTTTCTTTTTTGTATAAACACAAAAAATATCAGACTGGATGTTGTAGAGACCAGTGTATCCTTTTCCCTTATATCCTAAATTTAAGAAGTAGAGATTTCTTCAGGGATATTTGAGATTAAATGAGCTTAATAGCACTGTCAAGGTTGATCACAATCTAGAATCGAGTATTGTCCGCAGAATCTTTGATTGAGAGTTTACTATGATGTGGATCACAAGTGCTGCAATAACAATGAAATCAAAGATAGTCTCGATTCTACTTCAGACCATAAAGCAATCATTATCAGTGGATCATAACGGGCGAACTGCCTCAGTTATAAACTGCCTTAGTTATAAACTGCCCCTTACAGTTTTCCAATTCACTCAAGATTAATTATTAAAACTGTGCGTATGGATTATATGAAATAATAACATTTACATATCAACAGCTCAAGAAGTACTGAGATGCTAGATGTCGATACGGTCTGAAACGCCCATATTAATACGTGCTGTAGCCTCCATAGGAAGCTATGCAGGTGCTGATTCTAGCATCCATTCGATCATACAGATGGCTGTCTTGTGATACATTATTCGACGCATGCTCGGCTTGTTCATGTACTTCTGCGAGAGTTGAGGGTTGACGAATCGCACGTGTCAGTAATCTCCCCATCGTATCCCACATTTGCTCGATTGGAGAGAAGAAAATGTTCAAATGTCTGTACAGCTTATGGGACTTAACTACGGGGTCATCAGTCCCTAAACTTACAAACTACTTATGAACTAGCTAATACTAAGGACGGCACAAATAACTATGCCCGAGGGAGGATTCGAACCCCCGACCGTAGTGGCCGTGCAGACCGTGACCGGCGCGCCGCAGTCCCCTCGGCCGCCGCGGTCGGCTTTGAGAGAAGTCCGGAGGTTGCACTGCTCAGGAAAGTTGCTTGCAGAGCACGTTGAGTTTCACGTGCAGTGTGAGTCACCTTTCATTTGCTACAGCGCCAAAAGAAGGTGTTAAAACATACACTTCCCCTCCATAAACACCGAGGATGAACGAGATTTGTAGTTATCGCACTCCAGACCATAAAACCTGAGGGTGGGGCCAGTGTATCTTGGAAAATGCACTCTACGAGACAGCGATCACCAGGTCTACGTCGTACGCGTACGTCTACGTACGTCGTATGTCTATGTCGTACGTTACAGATCCGCGCGGCATCCCGCGTTGAAGGTTCGAATCCTCCCTGGGGCATGGATGTGCGTGTTGTCCTTAGGTTAGTTTAACTTAGTTTAAGTAGTTTGTAGACTAGCGATTGATAACCAACGTAGTTTGGTCCCATAGAATGACAAACATTTCTATGTCGTACGTCTACGTCGTACTTGAGTGCAGGTAGAACCTGCTATCATCGTTGAAGACCACGGCCCGTCATTCCATCTTCCAAGTGATCCTCTGACGGCACCAGTCGAGTCGTGTATCTTGTCCTTAGTGTAAATTAGTGTAACTAGTTTTGTAAGTCTAGCGTCTGTGACCATATCAGTTGGCCCAATAGGTTTACAAACATTTGAACATATTGAACATTTTCAGACTTTGAATGCAATATACCATAATAGCTGAGAGTTATAATTCCCAAAAACGTATTTCCTATGCATAAAAAAAAATTAAAATAGTTATTCTGAGTAGCAAGATACATCTCAACAACGGCCGTGAAGCAAACGGAATAAGAGATACGATAAAAACTCATCACATTATGATAGTTATCCATTACGTCAATTAAACTCGTTGATCTACCGCAGAAAATATTGGACGAAAAGCTCTGTTACAGCACAAACTTTTAAACGCTAGTTTATGTATGTCGTTAACCCTTTCATTCCCAGTTTGTTCCTGGACAACTACGTATTAAAAGTTGCTTTATATCGTATTTTGTGCATCAATCCTTCAAGCTGTATTTGGCCGAGCGGTCTTTAAATATACAGCATTTCTTATATTGAAATAAGTGACCTTTTTACAGATCAGTATCAGAGGCGAAAATTAGAGGCATGAAATACTTTACTGAATGTTGTCTTTGGATTCCCTTTTTTTCTGAGCTGTATAGTCGGTGGTGCAAAAACTGTGGCACCTTAATGAGTGTTTAATTTTTTATATTAATTATATACTGTTTTCAATACAGCAATACAATAAAAATGTCAATGATTTTTCTTTGTTTTACATATTGTTCTCAAGACAACAAATAATAAACGTCAATAATTTTTTCAGTAATCCTTTGACTAATAACGCTAATTGTTTGTAAAATTTTCCAACGACCTCTAATTTAACAAATATTGTGAAGGTGAAGATAATGTTAAAACGCTACCTGTTAGGATGCGTGTACTCTTGACACTTGAAGTCTAATTACGTGCAGATTCATTGAACCTACCGACAAACAAAATCTAACTTTTATCTTAAACGAGCGACTGTTTTGACACTCGGTTATATGAGGGATAATGTAATTGCTGATTAACTGTGTGCCTGTTTGTTAACATGGGAGAGTGAGACAGGTACGTTGTGTGTGGCTGCAGGGTGGCCCGGGCGGCGACGGCTCGCAAGGAGCGGGTGTGGGACCTGGGAGTCATCCCGTACGAAATAGACGGCAACTTCAGCGGCGGGCACAAGGCGCTCTTCAAACAAGCCATGCGCCACTGGGAGAACTTCACCTGCATCAAGTTCGTGGAGCGTGTGCCGCAGGACCACCCCAACTACATCGTCTTCACGGAGCGTCCTTGTGGGTAAGTCAGCCTCACTTGTCCTTAGTACTAATGTCATTGCTGCTGCTATTATCGTTCAAATGTTCAAATGTTTGTATAGCTTATGGGACTTAACTACGCGGTCATCAGTCCCTAAACTTACAAAATACTTATGAAGTAGCTAAGACTAAGGACGGCACAAATATCCATGCCCGAGGGGGGATTCGAACCCCCGACCGTAGTAGCCGTGCAGACCGTGACTGAAGCGCCTCAGTCCCCTCGGCCACCGCGGCCGGCCTATTATCGTCAAAAACAAACAAACTTGCAATAACACTAATTATTTCCAAAGAAAATAATCTTGCAAAATCAGTACATCCATACACTTTTTCATCTTTCAACATATCTTCGAATTCTACCAATTCCGCTGCAGAGGGAAAATTAATTCTTGATACTGAAGGAGCGTGGTCTGAAATGAAATTTCCTCGTAGATGAAAACTGTATGCTTGACCAGGGTTTGAGTCCCAGTCAGACACACAGATTTAATCTGCCAGTAAAATACATTCTTTCAGTCCTTCGTTCGACAAGCTGCATAAGTAATATGATCCATACCGTCATGTTGAGATGACTGTAAAAGTGTGATAGTTCCAATCGGCGTAGGGTAAGGTGGTACAAATTCCGATCAACATAAGTTTTCGCGCCATTTGTCTGTCTCGTAGTGTCTCGTTGTGTCGCGTTGTAGAGTAGCAGGTTTCTACAGCTCCTCCTGTCTTTTCCAAGAATACACCGCTTTGCGCTAAGGAGATATAATTTTTTCCCTTTAAAGAGGTAAGTGAAGCTACTTAGTCTAACGCGCTCTTATAAAAAATCTAGTTAAGGGTGACTGGATTCGCTGCCAAAAATGCAGTGTTTGGTACCACGAAGTATGAGAAAAAGTGCTTTTTATGTGGAAGATGCCCGTAATCAAAATTGTACGAGGAAGTGATCACAATTGTACCTAGTGTGGTACATTTTCGATCGATTTTTCACAATTCCGTAACCTTTTTTTTGTGATTATACCAACATTTATAACTCAAATGTTCAAATGTTTGTAAAGCTTACGGGACTTAACTACGGGGTCATCAGTCCCTAAACTTACAAACTACTTATGAACTACTTACGAACTAGGACGGCACAAATATCCATGCCCGAGGGGGGATTCGAACCCCCGACCGTAGTGGCCGTGCTGACCGTGACTGGAGCGCCTCAGTCACCTCGGCCACCGCGGCCGGCGCAATTATAACTGTATAATATTTTTGTTACATATTCATTAAACATCCAAGAACAAGTGCCATAGTTAAAATTATTCCTTTTCTCAATTTATTTCCAGTTATAATAGCATTTGTCCGAAATGATCGAAATTGTAGCACCTTAGCCTATTATAACATGAACAATAAAAGAAATAAAAGCATTACCATTTCGAATAGACGGGTAGTGAAGAAAATAACGGCAATGAAGGGCAGTAATTCAGAAATACCAAGCAATTTCAACTGTGGGGTTATTCTGACTGGAATATGTAAATATTTGGTGAACAAACAGGGAGAAGTGAGACGAAGGAAATGAGTATTTAATGTCCCGTCGAATGCAGCGTCTTTTGGTGCGGAAGATAACGTCGGTTTTAAGAGTGTTGAGGTGGAGTCTCCGTCGTGGATTAGTCACGAAATAAAGGAAAAACAAATCCGGATGAGTGACTAGGAATTTCAAATTTTGTCTTTCAAATTATGGAACCAGTGTATTAATCACTGACCTACGTCTCTCAGCGAAACGTAGAAGGAAGAGGAATTATGGAATCAGTTCCGCAGAAAAAAATATAGGTAAAAGTGCAGTTTATGCGGCAGCGGCTAGCCGTCACGCTCGCTAGGTTGGGAACGGCAGAGCAGCCAATCAGGAGTCGCGATGCCGCGGCCAATAAGAAAGAGCGTTACCGTTGTACTACGTAAACAAATCGAAGCGGCGTATGCAAAAGTTTTTGACGATCAAGTTACAGTTGCTATCAGTATGGATGTCACTTGATCACTGTTTCGAATATATCATAAAATAAATAAAAATGCTATACCTGCTCTATGGTTGACAGGTTCTTGTATGTACCCTTGTCCGGTCAGTAAAAGTAATTGCGATAATTTCCAAGAATGCTTGCAATCGAGGTAGCTCGGACTGAAATGATATATATATCGAGCGTACAACTGTAAATTGATTGAGTGTTTTTGAACCGGAGATTCGGGCGCTACGCGCTTCTCGTTTAACCTATACCTAACTTAACTTTCACTTAAAATGATCAATGCTTCGTACTGGTCATAAAACAAAAGAAACATGTTTGACTGCTGTGGTATATTGATAATAGGTCACTTATGTCCGTAATACGACAATTATCCGATGGCCGAGGAGACTGAGGCGCTCCAGTCACGGTCTGCACGACCACTACGGTCGGGGGTTCGAATCCCCCCTCGGGCATGGATATTTGTGACGTCCTTAGTTAGTTCACAAGTAGTTTGTAAGTTTAGGGACTGATAACTCCGTAGTTAAGTCCCATGGACTATACAAACATTTGAACATTTTCGACAATTATCTAAAAATCTCTTATACGTGGAAAATCAATTACAATCACACAAACGCCGCACCGATATCCTCGAATAACCTTCGAAATTGACGCCAAATTTACTCGTCATGAAACACGCAATCTCATTGGCCGCGGCATCGCGACGTCTGATTGGCTGCTCTGCCGTTCCCAACCTAGCGAGCACGAAGGCTAGCCGCTGCCGCATAAACTGCACTTTAACCAAAATATACACAGCAGCAGTCCTGTTTTCTACCATATAACAATTTTGTTTGCATTTAATAGGCAATCTGAAAATGGTACAACTGAGTAGAACATTTTTAGAGGTCAGAAAACGTTCTCCAATTCACGCTGATTTCAGTACCAGATAAGAAGTAACCATAAAATGAAACTAGATTAAAAGAAAAAAATGTGAAAAAGTAGTAAAGGAAGGATTTAACGTCTGCTTAAAGTGAAAGAACCAGATGCTGTTGAGAGTTTCCTCGGAAGTATTTGGCAGCTATCTACTAGAACAAGAGAAAGGCAAATAATAGACGACATGTGTGTTCCTTTCAGAGATGAAGTAGTGAAGGTAGGAGAGAACCATACACACAAAAAGACAATGCCTTGCAGAATTCCTTTTACAACACGTGAAATACTTTTGTGCCGCGGAGGATTAGCCGCGCGTACTGGGGCGCCGTGCTGCGGTGCGCGCGGCCGTTCGCCGTCGGGGGCTCGAAATAGGGATGGCGGTTATCGCTCAAACAACCGGTTTTCGGTTATACCGGTTCTTTTCATCTCCAGTTTAACCGCACCGTAAAAATTGCTCAAGATAACAGGTTTCTTAAATAACCGGTTTTCGGTTTTTATTGCTGTTATTTCCAGTAGAGTTCGACCGAAACATATTTTGCGGCCGAAACAGAAACCGTAATCTTCGGTTCTCCTAGTTTCGGCCGAAACCGAAACTTAGGAAATTTAGTTAAAATTTAGGTAAATTTACGTTATACGACAAATCACTAGTCTTTCCATATTTTGCAAGAGCCCCTTCCAATACTACGCCTTCTTGAGTGTGTGTAAGCCAAGCCAGGAGTCCGTAGAAGACGATATACGAAGCATACAAATTTACTGGCCTAGTATTTCCATCAGGCAGTTGCGAATATTGAGCCAACCGCTCCGTAAAGGCCCTATTACAAGATACACCTGAGGCGTACGCCTATGCACCAGCGCCACAAGCGTGATTATCTGGAACTACGTACTGCTTCACGTGAACCTACTACACGATGCACGGCGGATATTCGTTCGCGCGAATCCACGCATGGGCAGTAGACAGCAATAACGCGCATGAAACGCGAAGAAAACAGAGCTCATCTAATCGTTCATTCATACCACACAAGAACACGAGGGAAGCTGTGATTTCCTGGAACGTATTTCATTTAAATAATTTCAGCGAGCTTAGGGTTCCTATTTAATGTGAAGTTGTCTTTTTTTATAGTATTTCTTTTTCTCTTACGTATTTAGCACAGAATTGAGTCACTATTGCTTTGAATTACAGACTCAACACTTTCTTTTTATATTAAAGATCAAAGTTTGTGTAGTTAATGACCAAACTACTTAGGTTATCGGTTCCTAGATTTACACACTACTTAAATTAACTTATGCCAATGACAACATGCACACAAAGGGCTGAGGGAGGACTATTAACTTCGGCGGGAGCGGCTGCGCAATTCGTGACATGGAGCCTCAGATCGCACGATAGTTTTATATTACGACACTAGGTTGAAAATGTATATTCTGTCTAAATTTACATTTATATAGCATTTCGCACATGGGACACATTTTTTGGAGCTGTGACTGTGAACCTTCAGATTACGGCACAACAATGACGAGAACCAGAAGTTGGGTTTGGCTGTGGCCGGAAAGAAGGAAGGTAGGGGAATATAAGTACAGCTAATAAAAGAACTGAGTCCTGGAAATCCGCAACAAATTTGGAACTTCGTGAGGTAGGAAATGACCTGATTTGAAGAGCTGCTGTTTGGAAAGTTGTACGCATATCATTAAGGAATAAACAATCGCTGGTATAACTTATGATAAAGGGATCGTGCGGGTTATACAAACAGCTTTCCTTCCTGTACGCCTGAAAAATGACTCAACGGCTCTTTGTTCTATTTCAATTCCATACGTATACAGCAACCAATGTAAAAACGCCTTTACTTAAACACCTAGTATAAAGGTCCGCTGGCAAACATGTGTCTTGTTGAATTACTGCATTAATGAAAATCTGCTAACTGAAAAAACGGCCAAAAACCGCAACACGGAAGTCTGAAATCACAAATCACTTCTAACTACGAATGTCGTACACAAATAACAAGCAGAAAGCTTCCTGCAACATCCACTTCTACGCAGGCGCGCGTTAGCCGTGCCTAGTGCGCATGCGCGGATTCACGGGAGTTTAAAGTCTCCGCTAATAATAATGGTTCCGCGGTAGTTCCACCAGTTTCGCCGCTAGATGGCTGTCGCGCCAGACCTATACCTTTCGCGGCGGATCGTCGTGTAATACCGCCTTATGTTGGACTTGTGAGTCAGCGCATACGACTATCTCGTTATATACACAATATACAAAAGTTACAGTCAGTAAACAAACTTCAGTCAGTGCTGCAGAAGTATTTCGAAAAATAAAATCACAGTTATGACTAACAGTATGATTGAGGTCAGTGTAAATTTAAGCAAATTGAAGTAGGAAAGCTCTGTACCACATGATCAAAGAATGTTCAAATGGGCGTGAGTTCTTATGAGACCTAAATGCTTAGGCCATCGGTCCCTAGACTTACAAACTACTTAATCTAACTTAAACTAACTTACGCTAAGGGCAACATAGACACCCATGACCGAGGGAGGAGGGAGGACTCGAACCTCCGATTGGAGCAGCCGCGCAGCCCGTGACATAGAGAATCAGACCGCACGGCTACGTCGCGAGGCACCACATGATCAATGTTACCTAAACCCATATTGGTTATTAAAAAAGCCCCTCGCTTTCAAGGAATCACATTAATAAAACTTGTTAGCATAACAATATGATAATACATTAAAAGTTTTTCTTCCAAGCTTAGAGTACATCACTTACATAATAGGTATATGGATCGAATTTACCTTCTCTTCCAAGGAACATTTTAGATGCTTTCTCCTTAAATGACACAGCACGTTTGTAGTACCTCTACCCGTTTTCAGCTTTTTAAAGCAAATGGAGCATTGTACCTCACTGCTCCCGTACTTTGTGAAGTACTTCCACACTCGGGATGGTGCCATTTAAGACACAACCGATGTCTGGCGACTACAGCAAAGAACTGCCGCATGACCAGACGGAGGCAAGTCTTGTACACTGCCGGTGCACGCGCGTCGTCTAATAGGCCACGCCACACGACAACAGGTGCATCGGTGCCTCACCAGCTGCACCTGTCCTTAAGTTCTTATGCCACGCGTTTGATGCGCGTTTCTGACCGCCGGGATTGTTCTTAAATTATCGCTGATCGCTTTTCTTAGTTTCTGCGATGACCTAATATTTCACAGCAGTGGAAATTTTAGGAATAGCCCTAAATATTAGGGTCTACTAGTTTTAATTCTTTTAATTATTTACAAAAAAACCATTTTGAACCACTACTACAGGAAGTAGTCGTACCGGTTTTTTTATCCGGTTCTTGGCAATAACTAAAAAAATCCGGTTACAACCGACACCAAATAAATACCGAAAAAAACGGTCATTCAAAACTAAAATACCGGTATCGGTTTTAGCCGGTCGGTTTTTCCCATCCCTAGTTCGAATCCCCCCTCGGGCAGGGGTGTTTGTGTTGTCCTTAGGTTAGTTTACCTTAGTTTAAGTAGTTTGTAAGCTACGGACTAATAACCTAGCAGTTGAGTCCTATAGCCGGCCGCGGTGGCCAAGGTGGCTAAGGCGCTCCAGTCACGATCTGTACGGCCACTACGGTCGGGGGTTCGAATCCCCCCTCGGGCATGGATATTTGTGCCGTCCTAGTTCGTAAGTAGTTCATAAGTAGTTCGTAAGTTAAGGGACTGATGACCCCGTAGTTAAGTCCCATAGACTATACAAACATTTGAACATTTGAGTCCGATAGATTTACAAACAACTTATTTTTGTTGGAAGGTGAAAACATAAAAACACAGCTAATGAACAGACAAACTGAATACCGAGGTCAATAAATGACAGTGACGTATGGTTATAGGACAAATGCGAAACTATAGAAGCACATATGCCTAGGGGGACGATAGACGCAGCCTACAAGAAAATGAAACGGAGCTTTGGAGAAATGAGAGGCAGATGCATTAAGATTGAGAGAGTAGGTGGCAAGCCAGTGATAAGCAGCAAAGGGAAAGGTGAAATATCGAAATAATAAACAGAAGGGCTATACAATGGAGGTGAACTTCATAATATAAGGGGAAGAAACAGTAAATGAATATTAGATGGAATATGTGAACTGTGAGAATAATTTCACAGAGCATTGCCATGCTAGTCGAAACAAGGCCTCTGATACTGATAACTTTCCCTTATACTCACTGAGATCATTTGGAGAACTGTAATGACAGAAACTGTTCTATTTGGTATACAAGATATAAAAGACCGGCGAAATACTCACAGACTAAAAGATGAATGTGATAATATCAACCCCATAGGTGTCAATATTACCTGTTGCCTTAAGAAGTCATGGTTGCGAAATACCGACGTAAATTATTTATACAACGACGGGAAAACTGATAGGAACCGACCTGGGTACGACAAAAATGTTGGAAAGTGTGAGGCGGTGCGGACAAATGCCCATAGAAGATAGGTTAACTTAAGGCAAGCCTGCGTTTACAGAAGTTTTAGATTTAAAGAAAGCTTATGACATTTAGGAGGATTCTCCGAAATTCCTAAGATAGCAAAGATAAAGTGCGAGAATTGTAAGTTCATTTGCAACGTTTGCGGAAACCAGGGTACTATAAGTATGCGCAACACAAAGTATCACTTGTTTGAAACCTCTTTCGACACTTCAGACATAATGTGTCGACAGTTCCTAGAATAAGGTCCGAGCTCACAAGGTGTGTGGTGGTTTAATTATGTCACTTTGGCACCAAATTTCACCAAAATTCTTACGAACGTAATAGTTCACGTGTCATAAGCCGAGAAGTTCGACACACCCCCTCTCACCCACATTTCACCCCTTATTTCTCAACGTCTGTGCAATGGAGGTCAGAACGCAATACCGAGCGTTTCCTGTTTTTTCTATTGTATTTCATTTATATGTTTATTTATTTTTTGACGGGTGCTCGAGACAATAATTTCAGACACAATGTCGCCTTAGGGCGACATGAAGATTTCTCGGAGGGTGGAACAGGAAAACACGCCTTCACACATTGATTGCAGCACACTCCACGATCTGAAACATTAGTCCGCAGTGTAATGAGCAACAGGACGACTTTCATGATAACATTTGACACTGCTGACACTCCACTGACGACTGAACCCTGCCTTATGGACGTCATGTCGTTACAAATCCACTGAATTTAACCTGATTCCTTTGGAGTTTCTGGCTTATCTTGACTAAGGGAAGGGATCGATTGGTGGGACACATTCTGAGACATCATGGTACCGTCAATTTAGCATTTAAGGGAATTGCGTGGGGTAAAAACGCACGAGAGACCAAAAGATGAATCTGGTAAGCAGAATCGAATGAATGTGGGTTGCCGTTCTTATTAAGAGATTTAGGGGATTTTACAGGATAGAGTATGGTGCATCAAACCAGTCTCCGGACTGAAGACAACTACAACTACCGTTTGGAGTGCTGCACAGCCGCGATGTGTTCTGATAGATAAGGTGAAACTACTAGGGACAGTTCGAACTCATTAGACAAAATCTGAACATCGTCCGAAACAGAAAAAAATGTTTTCGTGATTTTTTCGGCCCTCCTGTTTAATGCTCTGCTACTTGGTTGTTCAAGTCAGGATGTCAGAAGGCGAAATACGGGTGGAGAGGGTCGTCGCGGAGGTCAACATACAGTTGACCACTCAAAGTGCCTTCTAGAATAACTAAAAGCTCATTCCATACCAGGAAAATTCACCCCAGACCCTAATAGAGACACCACACATAGACGCCGTGAGCTGACGCCGTTCGAACGTGGTATGATGGTCGGTGTGCGACGGATAGGAATTTCAATTGCAGGAGGGTTGCAGGAATGCGACTTCACAGGTATAACGGGTCCAGGTGTATCCTGAATGGGTAAATGAGAGTGTCACAGTCTGCAATAGACCAACTACCAGCCGTCCAGCAATGATCGACGACCTTCACCGGCGACATCTTTGACAGATCGTCAGTAGCGACAGCAGAGAAACACTACCTCAAATCACGGCTCAGTTCAACAAGAGACGTGCTAGACACGTCTTACAACGGGCAATACGTAGGAACATGAATATGGGAGTCGCCGCTGCTTGGGCTGCAAATTCATATGTTTGTAAACCTATGGGACCAAACTGCAGTGGTCATCGGTCCCTACACTTACAAACTACTTAAACAAATTTATACTAAGGACAACACACACAGGAAGGACTCGAACCTCAGACGGGAGCGGCCGCAAAATCCGTAACGTGGCGCCCCAGACCGCACTACACTTTCTGCGCGGAGCACTGCTAACATTCTCATCGGGCACAGTGGCTTGCATATTTTGCGGATCACCAGGGACCGACACGGGAAAAATGGTGCAACGTGATATCGTCGTACGAATCACTATTTCAAATGCACCGTCCTCCTCCGTAGTCCAGAGGACAGCGTGAGAGCCGGCCGCGGTGGCCGCGGGGACTGAGGCGCTCCAGTCACGTTCTGCAAGGCCACTACGGTCGGGGGTTCGAATCCCCCCTCGGGCATGGATATTTGTGCCGTCTTTAGTATTAGCTAGTTCATAAGTAGTTTGTAAGTTTAGGGACTGATAACCCCGCAGTTAAGTCCCTTAAGCTTAACAAACAGTTGAACTTTTTTTTTTTTTTTTTTTTTTTTTTTTGACGGCGTGAGAGACTGCCATGCAGGGGGCCCGGGTTCGATTCCCGGTCGGGTTGGAGATTTTCTGCAGTCGGGTACTGGGTAATGTGTCGGCCTCATCATCATTTCATTATCATCGACGCGCAAGTCGCCCATGTGGCGTTACATAAAACCTTGCACCAGGCAGGCAGAACACGATCCCGGCTGGAGTCTAATGGCCAAAAATGTCACACGAAATCATCAATCATCATCAACTGCACCCTTCGGTTGGATCCATCATAAGACTCGATGGATTCCGCCTGCCAAGAAAGTGGTCCAAGACGGTGGTGTCCCAGTTACGGTCTGGGGTACATTTTCATGGTATGGAATGGGTCTCTAGTTGTTCTGGAAGAGACAATGAGTGGTCCACTATATTTTGAGCTGCTCGAGGACTATCTCAACCCAGGTTTGCCTTTCCAACTTCCTGACGGTTCTGCGGCGTTTCAAGATGACAACGTGCCGCTACATCGTCCCCACACCGCCCGGAAATGTCCAGAGGAGAATCAAAGACAGAGATGGGCACTCAGAAATGCAGATTTCAAACTCCATTGGTCATAACTGAGATGGCCTAGAACGCAGGTTACGTGCTGTAGATCCTGCACCCACAAACAGACAAAAAATGCCTGTCGGTTTGCAAACTATTTGGTGTCATCGGCGTCCAGAGGAGTACGGATATGTCAGTGTAGTATTTCATTAGTGCCGGCCGCGGTGGCCGAGGACACTGAGGCGCTTCAGTCACGGTCTTATCGGTCACTACGGTCGGGGATTCGAATCCCCCCTCGGGCATGGATATTTGTGCCATCTTTAGTATAAGGTAGTTCATAAGTAGTTTGTAAGTTTAGGGACTGATGACCCCGTAGTTAAGTCCCATAAGCTTAACGAGCATTTGAACTTCATTAGTCAACAATGCATTTTTTTTAGCGCGATTGAGTGAAATGTTGATAGCTTGCACAGATTTGAACCGAAATCCGTAGGAATGGAAATCCAGTGTGCTAAACACTGTGCCACGTTGAGGTTATTAGAGGCGGAGCACAAATTCGCATTTTTGGCTAAGACTGGAGTAATAAATAGGCCCTGCTTTTTCAGCGGCATCATCCCAGCATTTTCCTGACAAAATTTGTGGAAATGATAGAAAACATACATTTGAATCTTAACACTCTTATTTCATTTGTTATCATTTCGAATGTGGTATTACTTAGCTTTGGTATTCAATTTCTAGTCCACGTTCAAAGTCACTGAGCTCTTCTGAGGGACCCAGTCTTCAGTTACCGCTTCTCCAATGCCTCTTTTAATGTTAGCGTGTTCTCCCTTAGTGACGTCCCCATTAAATGTGTCTGAGTAATTTTGATCTGCTAGTGTATTTTACCACGGGCGTAATAATCAAATGTTCAGATGTTTGTTAAGCTTAAGGGACTTAACTAAATCAAATGTTTGTATAGGTTATGGGACTTAACTACGGGGTTATCAGCCCCTTAACTTACAAACTACTTATGAGCTAACTAATACTAAGGACGGCACAAATATCCATGCCCGAGGGGGGATTCGAACCCCCGACCGTAGTGGCCGTGCAGACCGTGGCTGGAGCGCCTCGGTCCCCTTGGCCACCGCGGACGGCGGGGACTTAACTGTGGGGTTATCAGTCCCTAAACTTACAAACTACTTATGAACTAGCATATACTAAAGACGACACAAACATCCATGCCCGGGGGGGGGGGGGGGGGGGGGAATTCGAACCCCCGACCGTAGCGGCCCTGCAGATTGCGACTGGCGCGCCGCAGACCGCTCGACCACTGGGCCGGCACGGGCGTAATATAATACACAAACTAATATACTAATGTCATAGGGACGTCTGATGATGGCAGCTTAGTATTGAAACGGAATGTATCAGACTACTATGAGAGACATTGAAGTAACTAAGGAGGAAACTTTTATATTATCTATTTCATCGCTTCTGTTTGATTTAGTTTTGTGTTTAATACTAGTCTATGTGCATCAGAGACCCGCATTTTGTAGACTTAGAATATAATGTAAACAAATGGAAATTAACAAAAGTGAGAACCATACTTTGCCCTGTGGACTGAATTCTACCAGCGACTGTAGGTTACAGTCGTTTACTTCGTAGTCGCCGCGGTGGAGTAGCCGAGCGGTCTAAGGCGCCTCGCTGCGGAGCGCGCTGTTGCTCGCCGTCGGAGGTTCGAGTCCTCCCTGGGGCATGGATTGGTGTGTGTGTGTGTGTTTTGTCGTTAGGTTAGTTTACCTTAGTTTAAGTAGTTTATAAACTACGGACAGGTGACCACGCATTTTGGTCCGATAGATTTACAAATATTTGAACGTTGAACTTCCTAGTATTGCTTCACTACACTGTAAAAGATGTTTGTCTGAGTAATGTTGTTCCCGCAAGTTTAGTCCGTGAGTAGTATTCTATGATTATTGAAGCAGAGTTTCTGACTTCGATTGTCAGTCTCAACATCCCAGTTGTGTGTGTTTCTGGTACTTAAAAAGCCCGAAACCGAATTTTTTTATGTAAGAGTAGGCTTTTTCCGCTGCCTTGTCACTTATTTAAATGCATCCGAGTTTATGACGCCACTGTCAACGCATAAACTGCCAGGCGTTTCGGCCGCTATTGCAGTTAGCCTTCCAGACAACAAGAATCTAAGGAAGGCCACAGCGACAAACCCAGAACAGTTATATTGACACAGAATATCTAAGTATTACAAGGTGAAAGGCTGTTTGCTGACATTGACTCGTGGGCAACCGAACTAGTAGCGAGTGAAAATGTTTCTTAAGCACACAATAAGTGATATTTCTAGGTTTTCATCTCCATTTACTACTGAAATGCGCAATACTGATATTCTTCTTCTCCAAAAAATCGAAAATTCTCTTTCACTCAAACGTTATTTAACATGAACTGGGTGCTGTTACACTTGTAGTGTTCTAGCGGAAGTGAAATCAGCTGCATGGTGTGGCATTTTTAAGAGATCCACTTTTAACAGTACTCCATTATTTTATATTTGAAGATCGCTCAAACAAATTGTCCAAAATTATCATACATCTCCATCAAAAGACTTATTAACAACAGTTTCAAGAAAAAGTTTTATGACCACTTGACAACACAAGGGCAAGGAAAAACATGGCTTCTACTGTTAGAAGAGAAGAACGCACTTCCTAAACACCCACGAAGGAAAACTGTGGCAGCATTTCGAAGAATTACTGGCTACGACTGCCTTGCGGAAAACTTGCACAGGATTGGAATCTTACCCTCACTAATGTGTGTTATATGTGAAAGAGAATACACCATTATGGGTTGGGAGCATCTAAGAAAATGTGAAAGACTGCAATATTGTGACAGGGTGTCAGCTGGTCAATTGTATTGGGAAATAAGAAGACTAATGACTATGAATCAAATATCTGAGCATTAAATAAATATTTGAAGTATCTATGAAATTTTGAGACAAATAATAGCATCATACTAAATTAACATCTGGAATTTTAAAAAATGAAATGGGTTTGTTTATAAATAACACTTCTGCTACCAGACACGATTTTATATTTTATTTAGCCCTACGCGTTTCGGGAAGTAATTCTCATTTTCAAGTGCGTTTTTGTGCTATCCTATTTGAGTTGCGTTGTTTCTGATGTGTAAGTCCTGCATTATTTTGTTGTGCAATGATTAATTGTGCGAATTTTAGTTACCGATAGGTCTTTATACATAGTAAATCACGAATTGTTTTGAAAAACGTCTACTTACAGTTTATTGATGGTCCATTTTTGTAGAATTTCGTACGTATCTAAAACAAACAATCTCTCACATATCAAACACTAACATTCTACCCAAATGGACCATCAATAAACTGTAAGTAGAAGTTTTTCAAACGATTTCGGCATTTACTGTGTATAAAGACCAAAGATAATTAAAAACCGCGCATTGCAGTTGAGACAAGAAATTAATGCAGAAGCTCACACATAAGAAACACCGCAACTAAAATGAGATAGCACGAAACACATTTGAAAATGGGAATTATTTCCCGAAATGCGTCGTGTTAAACAAAATATAAAATCGTGACTGTTAGCAGAATTTTATTTATAAACAAACGCATTGATCTCACAGTCGCAGGCTTACTAAACCTATTTTCAAATGTATAAAATAAAGAAAATTAAAACCTTTCCTCAACAAAGGAAATAGACTTCAGAATTAAACACGGGCATTTTACAAAACAAAAGACATTCTCAACATTTTTCTAAAAGCACTTGACGTAGGTAAGATGTTGTATTAATGCAATGAAAATATAATACAGTAATACAAACAACTCATAAATGTTATGTTTTCATTATTTAAAGAAATCACAATCTGTAGTGTCATTGTTCACATCACTGCTGAGGCATTGGAGCAGATGCTCTTAAAATATACGGAAATCCTACAGTACATGTACAGGTGTTTTCGTCACATCCTCTGGCTATTTATTAGCTGGAACAGTCCCAGATGGCTCACTTAGAGACCTGAGAAGCCTGATAGGTTGCATTTCTTATCTTTTTTCAGAGGCAGAATGAGTTATATACTCAGCCATCAATCGAATTGGTATCATATGGCAATTGCAGGTATTTACTAAATAAAAAGTTTATGCTTGGCTAGAGATCAACAGAGTTGTCTAGCGAGTCATTTGCTGCAGGACTTTTCTTCTAGTAATAGTCTTTCGACCATTTACCAAAACTGAAAACTTGTGAAAATCCGAATTTCACAACTCGAAACTCAATGTGGTTTCATTCAGTTTTATAGCTGAGTTGAGAGATTTGTCACAAGAAAATGAAATCTACGTTATTTTGCTGTAGGAGGTAAATATTCATTCGTGTATTTGTAATAGGTGCCTTTCTTCGCTTCCATTTAATTACACAAAAGAACTCAGGCTTGCGTTGCTATTTAGCGCCTGGAACAGAATCCACATGAGCCGTTGTTTTCCGCTGTTTCTGCATTCGTTGAAATATTATATGGAAAGCAGGAAGGACAATTAAGAGTTTTACGTCCCGTTTACAGCCAGCTCGGTCATGAGCGACGGAGCACAAACTATTCCAGTATTCTGTGTAGCTATTTAGATAAATTACGGAGTGTAGTGCGAGGAAGGGGATTAAAATTAAAATAAATAAAATAAAAAGTTCAAATGTTTGTAATTCAAAGGGACCAAACTGCAAAGGTCATCGTTACCTAGATTTACAAACGGCTTGAACCAATTATCCTGACAACAAAACACCCACCCATGCCCGAGAGAGAACTCGAACCTCCGCCGGGAGCAGCCGCGCAATCCGTAACATTGCGCCCCAGACCGCACGGCCATGCTCCGTATACATCAATATAGAAATATCGTAAATCTATAGCAAAGATAATTACTAAATAAAGTGGAAATGAGGTTAAGTATGTTAATTATATTTGATGTCGATTTTATACGTGGCGCAAACGAAAACATTTGCACTAGTCATCCATTGGCTGTCTGATGTTGGGTAAGATATGAAGTGGTTACCGAATTCTGACAACTGAAAACTCTCTTGCTTATAGAGGTGTGAATACAACAAGATTTAGGCTACTAGCCTATAGAAAGACCACGTAACCCTTTCTGACCCAAGGTTGTAGGTTATGTGACATTAATATAGAGAAGTACGTTTAAGATACAAAATACATACAGTAATTCATTACAAAAAGAAAATAAATTTATTTTCAAAAATTCTTTACCCACACAATTGTCTGTTTTGGGCCTTCACTACAATTTTTTTATGATCTGCTCTATCTTGCAGTAACATGTCATAATAACATCACAGGATCATATAAAATCAACTGGCTGTCAGATATGATAGCTTCACATGTCAAAACAAGGATATCAGCACTTTGCCAACAAGTCTTTCTTGGCGCTGTTGTAAGTTTACTAGAAGTCTACCGATTGCTGGTACTACACAGTGTAGAAACATAGAACTAAAACACGATGCGCACGTTACCACAGTCCATCCATCCAGGCCCGAACTTCGTAGCGTGAATCACCAAGAAATAAAGCGAGCAAAACCAGAAACGCGCAATAGTGCGTGCACGGCCTGAAAGACTTACTGCAGTGAAAGACAACAGCAAATCTTAACACACCTCTGATGATTCTCCCTACAACTAAGAATACTTTGCAGCAAATGCAATTGATATACAGTAAAATCCTGTAAGGGATGCCAGTACCGCTCTTGTGTCTTCCTGTAAGTTCACGTAATACTCTGTAAATAGTGTGTAATAGTGTAATAGTTACCGGAACATTCAAATGTCTCATCTTGAGTTTAACTCGCAGTGATAGATGCATTTTTAGCACACAATCCCACATCGGTCTCTGTCGGTGTGCTGCAGATGCTGCTCTTTCGTGGGGAAACGCGGCAATGGGCCGCAGGCTATCAGCATCGGCAAGAACTGCGACAAGTTCGGCATCGTCGTGCACGAGCTGGGCCACGTGGTCGGCTTCTGGCACGAGCACACTCGTCCCGACCGCGACCACCACGTGCAGATCGTGCGCGAGAACATCATGACAGGTGAGCATTTATTACTCATAATCTACCTGACGTAGTGAAAACTGTTACTTCACCGGCAATCAGCCAGTACACAGTTTTCGAAAACCTGATGTCCCATTGAAGGCAATGACTCATTGACAGGGTACCTCCAGCGTAGCCCAGCATCTGTAATACTCAATAATAAAAAATAAATTAAAAAAAAATAATAAAACGTCATTTTTTTTATATTTTAAATTCAGAGCCGTCACTGCTTAGCTAATGTGTTAACACATTTCTAACCATTACGACGTATAGACAGAAATCTTACAATATGTGAATTTCTTTAAGATAGTGTAACGTAATTTGTTCGCAATATGGAGTGGGTGTTGCATCAAATTATGTAGACACAATGATTACCATTACGTTTACATGCCGCCATATCCACTAATACATCGAAATATACAATGTTTCTCCCATGAATAAGTAAAATCGTCAGTTTTGGATAATATTACAAAGACATAGAAGTTTTATTTCTGTTCGTTAGAAAAAGAATGATATGGATGCTGGTCGTTAGATTCTTTATAATCTCTGTAATATCATAGACTGCGAGTCACTAGAAACACAGCTGGTCTTTTCTGCTCGCTATGTCAAGTCAATTATTTGTAGTAAACCGAGGAGTTCGCCAATAACTTACTCAACATGCAATATGGGACATTAGGCTAAGCAGACTGTACCATGTAAGTCTTAGTACATGAACAAAAACCACAGAATGACAAACGGAGACAAAAAAGACTAATATCGAACTGGCACGATAGTAGAGGCACACGGATTTTGGCATTTTCGACAAAAGTTTTACATGCCTTGCGTATATTCCGGTAACGATGAGCTAGAACTGACAAAGGTGCATATGTAGGGACGAAGGAATCTTAAGGTTCAACGTCCCGTCGACACCGTGGTCATTAGAGACGGAGCTTACGCTCTGATTTTTTGGGTAAGGATGGGGTAGAAAATCGGCCGTGCCCTTTGGTAGGAACCATCCCGGCATTTGCCTGGAGTGATTTAGGGAAATCACGGAAAACCTCAATCTGGATGGCCGGATTTGAACCATTAGGTAGGGAGGGTGGTTTTGGTTCCTACCCCTGCAACCGATCCCGCTGCAAAACTTTTCCGATGCATCCTCCCACTACCACATACTCCAGCCCCACCACAGGAAAAACCTACTCAATTCAAGGCAGGGCCACATGTGAGACAACACATGTCATTTACCAGCTGACATGTGTCCACTGTTCAGCCTTTTATGTTGGTATGACTACCAACAAATTGGCTGAGCGGATGAATGGGCATAGACGGACTGTTCGCCTGGGGGACACCCAATATCCTGTGGCAGAACATGCCCTCCAGCATAACTCCAGGGACCTGGGCACGTGGTACACCACACGTGCCATTTGGATAGTACCAAAAAACACCAGTCCCTCAGAGCTACGGAGATGGGAACTTGCCCTCCAACATATCCTCTCCTCCCGCCACCCCCCTGGCCTAAATCTACGCTATCCCCTCCCTTTCCTCCATCCTCAGCTCACCTATTCATTATCCGTTCCTTACCTCTCTCTCTCTCTCTCTCTCTCTCTCTCTCTCTATCTCTCCATGTGTGTGAGTGTGTGTGTGTGTGTCCATCCATATTTCCCTGTTTATGAAAAACGTTTTAGACACCCCCCCGCCCCTCCTACACCTCTCAGCATCGTTAATTTCACTCTCTTCTCTTCTCTTTACTACTTGATCTTTCCTCTTTGGTTACATTTATCCTCTCTGGCTTGGCTCAGTACATACATGCAGTATCTCTGACGTCCACACTCCCGAAACACCACCTTCATGACCTAGGTCGTGAACCACCTTTCCCTTCTGTTCCCATCCTTTCTTCTTCCCTTCTCTCCCACCTGACTAAGGAACTCTGTTCCGAAAGCTTGTCCCTTTGTCCCCTTTTTTTTCTGTTTTTTATTTTGTGTTACTATCGGCGGTACAGCACAATGGTAAGTACTGGCCAGCCATTCTATCTCGTTTCAACAATATTTATCATCTCTGAGGAGAATTTTCATAATTAATCGAAAACTACTTATACACTAACTTATACTAAATACAGCACAAACATCCATGCCCGAGGGAGTATTCGAACCCCCGACGGCGAACGACCTCGCACATGAATCATAGCGCCTCAATGGGCTCGGCCAGTCAGCCGTGGCTACGGATATGGCTTTGGCTAAGTAATAAATATTCTTACAACGTGTTGGGTGCTGCCTGCTGTTAGGAACCATTATTGGCCTCTATAAACCAACACTCATGAAATGTTTCGCGGGCGTCGTGGGAATCCTCAAGTACTTTTCACGTCATTAAATCCCTACTGTGTAATTTGTGATTGTTTGGAACCCTTCCCGAAGAAAACTACGATTTTCTTAAGTAAATACAATGAGTGTTAATAGCACGCTGACAAATAAGCTCACTACTGACGCAGCTCCCAACAGCCGCGCCTTCAAGTGGTGGGGTTAGCTTGGGAATTATGCCCTACTATAAAAATCACTTCACTGAAAGCATTTATATTTTTAAATATATCCATTTACAAGTTTCTCATATAATTTTCGGAAAAGAACTAACATTAAAAACAGCCTAAAATGACAAGGGAGTCAAGATAATTAGAATCTCTGTTTAACACAGGATACTACTCAAACTTGTCTGCATGGATAGGTGTACAACCCAAACGGTTGCATAGTCATCTAACTGGGAAAAGGTGCTCATTCACAGACTGATGATATCTAGTACTGACAAAATGTCAGACAGTATCGGCAGACCACAGAAAATATGGTAAACCAATGCAAAAAGGAAAACGAGAAACATGATTGTGTACACCGTGACTTGCTGTATAAACTTTATTAAAAGGTGTTTCAAGTTCCAGACTGTCCACTTTCTAGAACTGGACAAAACCCATGTTAAAAGTTTGCTTTTTCGAATATTAAACGTAGTTGCCTTAACATTTATGTAAATAGAAAAACTTGATTTTGTACATTATTTTCCTGATATGAAAATACTTATGTGGACAAAGGCATCCATCTGAGATAGTTCCAGTTCTTACATATTTTCGCGTATTTTCCCCCGATTAAGTCAATTAGACTTGCAGTATCATGAATGCCAACGTGTGCGCCAGTGATGAAGAGCAGGAAAATTCAATGATGATTTTGCGGAATATCCAGTCTCTTTTAATCTATGGATATCAGCGATATTTTTCAAATCTGTTCTGCATTCAAACCAGTACAGGCAAAAAGCAATGACTAGGTACTTGCTGTTTAGACACAATCGCCTGTCAGAAGGAAAATTCACAGTGTCCCACAGTGGCAAATATTAAAGCATTGTCCTACCGCGGTGTCTCTTCCACTCCCGTAATATTTACTTACTTGTTAATGCTTACCCTCAGCCACCGCACTGCCCCGTTCCACGACTGAACCCATGTTGGTTTTTTGACGGATGTTGTCCTTACCATAAAGTTCTTAAACGAGAAGAATTGTAGAAAGCGGCGGGTATGTGTTAAAGATCGTGGCACCCGTTCAGTAATGTGTTGACGGTATTAAACCTAAATATGTGACTGCAGGTCAAGAAACCCATCGTCTTTTTTAATAAAGCTGTAATACAGCTGCAGTGGAACTCTTTTATTAGTCATGAAGTTACACATAATCTGTTCTTTTATGAACTGCCTTAGCTAATACGAGAAACGGTTGAGTTCTTCCAACAGAGCAACTACACTTATCCTATCATACAGGGTGATTCACTAAGATATGCAAATATTTTAATACGCTATTCTACATGTAAAACTAAAGAAAAAGGTTCATATAAACGTAGGCCCGTTCAAATTCAAATGTTTGTTAAGCTTAAGGGACTTAACTACGGGGTCATCAGTCCTAAACTTACAAACTACTTATAAACTACCTTACACTAAAGACGACACAAACATTCATGTCCGAGGGGGGATTCGAATCCCCGACCGTAGCGGCCGTGCAAACAGTGATTAGCGCGCCGCAGACCGCTCGGCCACTGCGGCCGGCACGTAGGACCGTAAATTTTTAGTCACGGCTAATAAAAAGTTTTACCTCAAATTTAGTAATATGAAGCCATAGCAAAACTGTACGAGGTTACAGTAAAGCACAATTTTCATTTATCGTGTTGTGATTGATTCCAGACATGTATCTGCAGTAATTTTCCAGAAATTCCACAGATTATACAAATACATTCCAGAGAGTATACAAGGAAATTTATATTCTTTCCATTATGAACGTTGGCAACCGGTAATGAGTGATTTCAGTCGTTTCATAACCTTGAAACGAGTTACATTTGTGTATTGTTCAGTGAAAGAAATAATAACAACAGTGTACCGAGTAAACCACATAGTGACTGTTGTAGTTTGTATATTACTTATTCACGTGTGCTATTGTATTAACAAAAGCAGATTGTCTGACACATTATTACAGTATTAGATGACTTCATAACCATAATTTTTTTAAACTAAATTCTCTATAACTCCTGTTGAAAACTTTGTACGATTGTCTGGAATTTAAAAAAAAAAAAAAAAAAAAATGTTCCAAGTAGTTAATAAATTACAAATTTACCGAAATTACTTCTTCGCTTCTCTGGAATTTCTGGAAAACTACTCCAGATACAGGTCCGGGACATGTTTTAGTGGATTCACCAGATCAACAACTACAAAATACATGGAAAACGTGCTTTACTGTAACCACGTCCAGTTTTACGGTGGCTTCATATTAGCTAGGTTGATAAATTTGAGGCAAAATCTTTGATTAGCCGTAACTCCGTAATCAAACATTTGTTCATGTGACCTTATTTCTTTAGTTTTACTTGTAGAATAACATATTAAAATATTTGCATATCTTCGTGAATCGCCCTGTATATTCATCTGTATTGAGATTTCAGTGACCTCACACATTCGCAGCAGTGCTGTTACAAAAACACCTTATTTAGGATTGACTCGTTTGTCGATGGGTTTTGACAACAAAATGCCGAAGAAACACGGAGACAGAAGAGAAGTGCACTTAACCAGCGTGTGGCAGAAAGAAAGCGCCAGCAGCCGCTATACGCAGGCAGAGGCGGCGGAGGCGATTGCGACCTGCAGTCGGGGCTCCATCGCTCCTGCTTAACCTACTTGCGAGTGGTTGACGATATCTTATGAGGCAATCAAGGCGTTTACTCCGATATCAGAATTGAGTGTCTGCGCCCGCTATCACGTAGCATTAGTGTGAGCGCGCCGCGCAACCTCGTGGCATACTGCGGTCCCCGTAAATCCTCGCCGTGGCTCTGCGCGGACCAATTGGCTCGCGAGCTCGTGTGCACCCAGCCATGAATATTCAAGAAATTACTCTGTTCGTAATTCAGAAACAAACTGAAATATTTTGTAGCCTTAAGTTCTTCTATACAGTAATGAAAGGTGCTAAGCACTGTTATTTGTTTGTGCTCAATCATACCGTTTACACGCAAAAGCAGTTCGGTAGTTCAGTATCAAAATGTTCAAATTTTGTAAATCTTATGGGACTTAACGGCTGTGGGTATCAGTCCCTAAGCTTACAAACTACGTAAACTAACTTAAGGGGGAAGGACGTCAAGCAGACCGACTTGAGGTGGGAGAGGCATAAGATGACATTTTAATTTCCACTGTCTATACTTTAACATAATAAATTACCAATACTGTGTCAGCATAACCGGGAAGGATTCAGAATTCACTCTCATAGCAGTAGGAGTTTTAAAACATAAAAAATAATTTTTATTTACATGTGAAATTTAATCATTGCCGGCCGCGGTGACCGAGGAGACTGAGGCGCTTCAGTCACGGTCTGCACGGCCACTACGGTCGGGGGTTCGAATCCCCCCTTGGGCATGGATATTTGTGCCGTCCTAGTTCGTAAGTAGTTCATAAGTAGTTTGTAAGTTTAGGGACTGATGACCCCGTAGTTAAGACCCATAAGCTTTACAAACATTTGAACATTTTGATTTCATCATTTTTTCGATTACTATTGGCTGCCGACCGCGGTGGCCGAGCTGACTGAGGCGCGCCAGTCACGGTCTGCACGGCCACTACGGTCGGGGGTTCGAATCCCCCCTCGGGCATGGATATTTGTGCTGTCCTTCGTGTTAAGTAGTTCATAAGTAGTTTGTAAGTTTAGGCACTGATGACCGCGTAGTTAAGTCCCATAAGCTCTATAAACATTTGGATATTTGTACTATTGGCTGCATTTGTTGCTATAGGTACACTTTACTCCATAAATAAGAGAGATTCTTCCGTGAATTTTATACAGCATACAAACCATACTTACAGGTATATTAAACTCTAGAATTTTCCAAATGTATTTAAAAATGTGATAACAGTCAAGTTTGTTAACGATAAAATTTTAATTTTTTTAAACATAAAATTTAAATTGTAACAGCTCAATCATGTTTTCGTAAATTAAATAAATTCTAGAGTTTCATACACTTTTTAGTATGGTTTGTATGCCGTGTAAAACTCACCGATGAAGCTCTCATACTTACGGAGAAAAGTGTACCTATAGCAACAAATGCAGCCAATAGTAAGTGAAAAAATGATGAAATTTCATATGCAAATAAAAATTGTTTCGTTGTGATTTAGAACTCCCACTGTTATGAGAGTGAATCCTGACTCTTTCCCGGACATTCTGACAAAGTTTTGTGAATTTGTTTGTAAAAGTATAGACAGTGGAAGTTAAAATGTGTTGTCGTGCCTCTCTGCCTCACGTCATACACCCCTTAAAGCTAAAGATAACACTGACACCCATGCCCGAGGGAGGACTGGAACCACCGACGGCGAGCAACCGCGCGCTCCGCTGCATGGCGCTTTAGTCCGCTCGTCCACTAGCCCGCGACAGTTCAGTATCTACTAGGACATGTTTTCATCTAATTCGCATATTTTAAATTTATTACACTAATGTCCACTAGCTGATTTAATCGGCTATTTATCTCTTATAGATTATTTCCGTAGCGAATCATCTATTTTGAAGCCATCGTACAACTGTTTCACTAATTATTGATGCAAATCACGCACCAATTGTCAATAATAAAATGTTATATGGCAGAACGACATGTTTTGGGACGGCATTCTCCCATTACCAAGTTCATAAAACTTATCTTTTGAAGATGTTACCTTTGGCAGATAAGTTTTATGAACCTGATAATGGGATAATGTCGTCTCGAAACATGTCATTCTGATATATAAAAATTTATTATTGATAACTGGTGCATGATTTGCATTAATAATTCCATAGCGAAGATACAGCTGCAAATTATTCATTTCTTGCAAGGATATTTATTTCAGCTGTCTGAGACTAAACGTAATAGATTTCATTTTTCCATATTGCACAATTCTTAAAAAAATAAAATAAAATAAAAAAAAGTCTCTAGTAAAATTTGTAACGTTTGAAGGAGCTCATAGAACGGTTATCTCGAAATGAACTTGAACCCTGTTTTCAAGGTCAAACCAAGGTCAAGTTAGTAAAATCAACAGAATATCAAAAGCAACTAGAAACCAATTTAGATATCTGCATGGAGCGAAAATTGGAAATTAATACTAAATAATGAGAAGTATGAAGTCATCCTTATGAATACTAAAAGAAATCCATTAAACTTCATTTACATAATAAATAAGTCATATCTACAGGTCGTAAATTCAATTCAATACTTAGCAAATACAATTAAGTACAATTTCAATTGGAGAGAACACAAGAAATATCGTAGGGAAGGCGAACCAAAGGCTACGTTTCCTTGGCAGGAGAGGCAACACTTCTACTAAGAAAACTGCATACGCTATACTTGTGTGTCCTAATTTGGAGTATTGCACCGCTTTTTTTTTTTTTTTTTTTTTTTTTTTTTTTTTTTTTTTTTGGATCCCCATCATGTGTAACTAACGGAGGATATAGAGAAAGTTCAGAGAAGGGTAGCTCGTTTTGTATTATCGCGATATAGGAGAGAGAGTCAAAAAATAGTGCACGAGTTGGGTTGGAAATCATTAAAAAGAAGGCGTTATTCATTGTTGCGAGATCTATTTGCGAAATTCTTTTCATCAACTTTCTCTTCCGCATACGAACATATTTTGTTAGCACATGCCTACATAAGGAGCCATGATCATCATAATAAAATAAGTGAAATCCGATACATCTAAATATTTACACTGTTAATCACATTTAAGTGCATGACAGAAGGTTCATCCAACGGGTTTCATGATATTTATCTACCGTTCCATTCTCTAACAGCGCGCGAGAAAAAGGAACATCTACATCTTTTAGTTTTTTATTACATATTCGTATTCTACGTGAAAACGGATTTTCTAGGGATTTTTTCTTTTTTCGAGAAACCAATGGATTTTTCAGTATTTCGAGAACAAAGATAGATCTGGAAAAATATTCAATGAAAACCTAAAATTTCACCAACCGGTAGACAGAGTTAAAAAAAAATACAAGATTTTCAATGAAACTTTTTTCGATCGTTTCGAGATACTCGTAACCTGGGAAACTTGGTATGAAGTGCACTTTCACTAAAAAATGTTGGTTTTTCGAGAAAAAAATGTACTCTACAAAATTGCGTACTTTTTCACGTAGAATACGAATATGAAATAAAAAATAGGGGTTACCATAAAAATGTAAAATTTCACCAGTGGACAGAGTTCAGGAACTACACAAGATTTTCACTGAAAATTTTCCCGATTCGATTCGTTCCAGAGATCCTGTAACCCGGGAAACTTACAATTAAATGCCTCCTGAAGATCACTGGTTTTTCCAAAAAAATGTTATCTACAAAAAGGCGCATTTTTCACGTAGAGTAAAAAATAGGGCTTACCATTTGAAAAACGAACTTGACCTTGGTTTTACCTTAGACACAGCGTTCAAGGTGATTTCGAGATAACTATTCCACGACCTCTTCAAACCTTACAACTATTACCAGAGAATTTTTTTGCACAATTGTGCCACTTCAGAGATATGAGCCGGAACAGATGAAAATGGGACACCCTGTATATGCATGTTAGATGCTTGTGCAGAAACAATATGTTTTTCTTACGGTTGGCGGTATTCAGTTCGAAGAATGCAGCTCTTCATACTAGTCCATGCGGCACAATTCCCTTTGTTTCTTCGTAACTACTGCTGTGTAAGGTACATAGTTTTCAGATACCTCACGAAATTTATGGAATTGGTTGTTTAAAAATTAGCTCACAGTTATCCGAATGTCTAACGAGGTAGCAAATAATTGGTTTTGGGTATACATAATTTTTATAGAGAAAGTCAGCAGATTATATTACTAACCAGCGTTAGTTCCTGGCGTTATCTAGGTGTGTACGTATTCCTTTCTTATGTTACTCCATCTCCTTTCATTTCTAACCGCGGTGGAATGTCCGAACGCTCTAAGGTGCCTTGTTGCGGACCGCGCGGTTGTTACCCGGCGGAGATTCGAGTCCACCCTCCGGGATGGGTGTTTGTGTGTGTGTATGTCTGTATCTGTGTGTGTGTGTGTGTGTGTGTGTGTGTGTGTGTGTGTGTGTGTGTGTGTTGTCCTTGGGTTAGTTTAAGTAGTTTGTAAGTCTAGGGACTGATAACCACAGTAGTTAAGTCCCACAGATTTACAAACATTGGAATATTTCTTCCCCTCTCAGATTTTTTTTAGGTTATACTACACAGCAGAATACTAATGGAAACATTTCGAGTGTCCCATTAGAAAAGAAACAATAACCTGATTTTCGTATAATTAACACTTCTGTTACATCTAAACAATTTTTCAGTTGTAATTATGCAGGAATCGTTGCAATAACATACACTTTTCTTGTCGAATGACGTCTAATTTCTGTATGGAATAAATGGTATAAGTTCCGTAGCAACCTCCGTTGAAGTATATTATTTTAATGAATCAGGTGTAAAGTAACAAAAATGTTCAAATGTTTGTAGAGCTTATGAGACTTAACTACGGGGTCATCAGTCCCTAAACTTACAAACTACTTATGAACTAACTAATACTAAGGAGGGCACAAATATCCATGCCCGAGGGGGGATTCGAACCCCCGACCGTAGTGGCCTTGCAGACCGTGACTGGGGCGCCTCAGTCCCCTCGGCCACCGCGGCCGGCTGTAAAGTAACATGTCAACGTAATAGACTTGATACTATATGGATAAAAATTTTGTCTACTCAATTACCCATGTTACATATTAATATATTTTCGCCATCTTCCCCGCCCGATCTAACGAGTTAAGTTCTCTTCACGAGATATCCTCATAGCGCAGCATTGCGCTTGTCTGAAATATTTTCGATGGCTTCAAATCAAATGTTTGTAAACCTGTTGGACCAAACTGTTACGGTCATCAGTCCCTAGACTTAAAAACTACTTAAACTGACTAAGGATAACACACAAAACATGCCCGAGGGAGGACTCTAACCTCCGGCGGAAATGGACCCTCAGTTCGTAGCATGACAACTCACACCATGCGCCCATCCCGCGATGGCTTTGTTTGCCTACATCTATAAAACTGAATAGTTACGAACGAACCACAATTCCATTTAACAGATAGCGGATACACTTTTAAATGTTCAATTCTTTGTAATTCTAAGAGACAAAACTACTCTGGTCATCGGTCCCTACTTAACCCTTTCATTCCCAGTGTTGTTTCTGGACAACAACGTATTAAATGTTGATTTATACCGTATTTTGTGCATCAATCCTTGAAGTTGCATTTTTGTTGATGAACAACATGCTTCTAGCACGAAATTTTGCCGCTTGGTACGGAGTGTAGCCACTTCTGCGGCATTAATCTGTCCAAAAATGTTCAAATGTTTGTAAATCTATCGGACCAAACTGCGTGGTCATCAGTCCGTAGCTTACAAACTACTTAAACCTAGGTAAACTAACCTACGGACAACACACACACCCATGCCCCAGGGAGGACTCGAACCTCCACATCGAGCAAACGCGCGTTCCGCAGCGAGACGCTTTAGACCGCTCGGCTCAACCTCTTGAAGGTTGTGATGCGTTACGGTCTGTACGTGGCTAAGAGTGTGAGTGTGGTCCCTTTTGTTTTATTCCATCAGTGAATCGTCTTGTCTTTGGTGCTGTGCCGAAGATTATGATAGTATTATGGATATGGCAGTGTTAACTATCAACAAAATAACGTCCCAGTAATAAAATACCTCGATACAAACGTCTGTGTTGTGCATGAAATGCATAACATAAAAAATCAGTAGCTCGATCACTAATTTTAAAACACTTATTTTGATGTTTAGTGCACTGTATTAATACAGAAAACACTGAATTTTAATTTTTCCAAAACTAATTTCATACTCTAGGACTTAAAGGGTTAAACTAAGTTAAACAAACGTATACTATGGACAATGCACACATCCATGCTCAAGGGACCACGTCGATGCACTTTTATTATGAGTCCATTATATTAGATTAGATTAATACTTGTTCCATAGATCATGAATACGACACTTCGTAATGATGTGGAACGTGTCAGTTTTATTTTTATTTTTTCCTAAAGTACTAACTTTTATCTAGAAATTCATCTAATGTGTAGAAGGAATTGCCATTCAGAAATTCTCTTAATTTATTTTTAAATGCTAATTAGCTATCTGTCAGAATTTTGATACTACTTGGTAAGTGACCAAAGACTTTTGTGGCAGAATAATTAACCCCTTTCTGTGACAGAGCTAAATTTAACCTTGAATAGTGTATGTCACCCTTTCTCCTAGTGTTGTAGCTATGCACACAGCTGTTACATTTGAATTCAGTTGGATTGTTAATAACAAATTTCATAAGTGAATATATATATATATATATATTGTGAAACTACTGTGAAGATTCCTAGATACTTAAATAAATGTCTGCAGGATGATCTTGGGTGGGCTCCAGCAATTATTCTGATGACCCGCTTTTGGGCAATGAATACTTTCTTACTAAATGATGAATTACCCCAGAATATGATGCCATAAGAAATCAGAGAATGAAAATAGGCATAGTATGCTAGTTTACTTTGTTGTACATCACCAAAGTTTGCAATCACCCTAATAGCATAAGTAGCTGAGCCCAAACGTTTCAGCAGGTCTTCAATGTGTTTCTTCCAATTCAACCCCTCATCAATCCATAAACCTAAAAAATTTCGAATATTCTACCTTAGCTATAGATTTCTGGTTGAAGTCAATATTAATTAATGGTGTGATGCCATTTATTGTGTGAAACTGAATATACTGTGTTTTTTCAAAATTTAAAGAGAGTCCATTTACAGAGAACCACCTAATAATTCTCTGAAATACTTCATTGACAATTTCATCAATTAATTCCTGTGATTCGGGTGTGATAGCGATACTTGTATCATCAGCAAAGAGGACTAGCTTGGCATCTTTATGAATATAGAAAGGCAAATCATTAATATATATTAAGAACAGCAAAGGTCCCAGTACCGAACCCTGTGGCACCCCATGCTTGATAGTTCCCCAGTTTGAAGACTCGGCTGTTTTTTGTATATTAAGTGAATTACTTATATCAACTTTCTGAACTCTTCCAGTTAGGTATGATCTAAACCATTTGTGCACTTTCCCACTCATACCGCAATACTTAAGCTTATCTAGAAGAATTCCATGGTTAACACAATCAAAGGCCTTTGATAGATCACAAAAAATCCCAACGGGTGATTTACGGTTATCCAGAGCATTTAATATTTCATTAGTGAAAATATGTATTGCATTTTCTGTTGAAAAGCTGAATGATCGTTAACGGCTATTGTACGAGAAAGCCTGCCGAAAAACCTCATTAAAGGCGTATCGAAGCTTCCACTTCTCTAGTTTTAAAGAAAAGACGGATTATATCGGTTTATCCTTTTCACAACGCGAGATAACATTGCAGATTCATGGAATGCTAAAACCATCTTCTTATAAAAGCCCATTTGAAAAGTATTCTCTGTTGTTATTTTCGCATGTTTTATTTTATAAAACGACGAATTTTAATCACTTTTTTACGATTTTATTTGACAATATCACCTTATAAATTCATGTAATAATAATAAAAATAGAGTAGCGGTGAGAGCTATCAGGATATCTGCTACTGACATTTTTTAATCAATGTTTGTCTACCGATAACAAAACATCAAACTGTCAAGTTTTTAATTAACATTGAACTAGTCTGCTATTTTAGTTTGTATTCCACATATTTTCAAACAAATCACTATCGTCTACCTTTTCAATGAAATTAGTTTTCTGCTTCTCTGATTTGCTGGTAGCCACCACTGTCAAATGAATTGACGTAGCGGAAGAGAAGTGTCACTGGAATGAATAGAACTCGAGGCTGTTGTTACAAATCTCTTTCAGAATTGGACGCAATATGCATTGCACACGACTAATTAGCAGAACATGTGAAACAGAACTGCCCAGTCCATAGCTGTGTATTGCGTCTACTTTACCGCGACACTCATTTGCTTTGTTTTCGGTGGAGTAGTACCAGCACTAGTTCATTCAGTTGGGTGGCAGCAAACGATAGCACACAAACGTTAAGTACCATCGAGCTATTTCCATTTACTTGTCTGCTCTACAGTTTTAGTTCTTATTTCCGTTGTTCGTTTTTGTATCTCGTTTACTCTTTTCTTTTTTTCAAAATCATGTAGTTTGATAGCTGTGTATTGCGTTTCCTTTATCGTGACAGTTGTATTAGTCTCACTCGTGTAATTTCTTAGCTCACTTCTTTCACTTCTACGTGACAATCTTACTTCTTGGCACAGTTCTTCAAAATGTTCAAATGTTTGTAGAGCTTATGGGACTTAACTACGGGGTCATCAGTCCCTAAACTTACAAACTACTAATGAACTACCTACAACTAAGGACGGCACAAATATCCATGCCCGAGGGGGGGATTCGAAACCCCCGACCGTAGTGGCCGTGCAGACCGTGACTGAAGCGCCTCAGTCCCCTCGGCCACCGCGGCCGGCGGCACAGTTCTCGCGTTTACGTTACTTACCTCCTGTAGAATCCTATAGTTCGTCTTTATAGTCGTTCGTTTCTGCGAATGCTGCAGTCATGGATATGTTCTGTGACTGCTGTGTGCGGATGGGAGCTCAGTTCGTGACACTTCTCTCCCAGCTTCAGGCGGTATTAACTTTTGTTGCACAACTGGAGTCTGCGGCGCAGGACACCTTTGTTGTAGACTGGTCGTGGAGAACCAGCGGACGTCCGGTGTGTTCACCGACCAGCCCACGGTCTGTTCTCAATAAGGTAGACATAGCCACCCATGGTCGCGTGGAGGTTCGAGTCCTCCCTGGGGCATGGGTGTGTGTGTTGTCCTTAGGTTACTTTACCTAGCTTTAAGTTGTTTGTAAGCTACGGACTGATGACCACGCAGTTTGGTCCGATAGAATTACAAAAGTGTTCCTGGGGGCCGATCTAAAGGCCAACCCAGTTCGTCTTAACAAAAGATTCGGGGCGCTATCTGTGCCGGAAAATGTTTCCTGAGCGGGATGAAGTCGCTGCTTGTCCTGAGGTTACTGGTTGGTTGGTTTGTGATTTGGGACAGGGGAACTAAACTGCGTAGGACATCAGTTCCGCGGTGGGGAGGGGAAGGCGTGAGGACAGGAAGGGGAAGGGAAAGGAAATGCAGTCCATGGAGGAAAGAAGGAAGAAAGACTGTATTAGAACGGGGACCCGTGCTCGCCAAGCACGTACTCACGAAAGAACCGTGATCCCCTGGGGGAACTGAGGTTATCTCTCTGCCTGCAAGGTCCGGGCAATCACAGAGGTTGCTTGTAGTTGGGAGCTCCAACGTTAGGCGGTTAATCGAGCCCCTTAGGGATATGGCTACCGGGCAGGAAAGGGGGGGAGGGGGGGAAGGCCAGTGTCACTGAATAACTATGTCAGTGTGCTGTCCTTGTGTATAATGCAGCCAACTGCAGTTGCTACCTCATGTAAGTACCAACGACGTGTGTTGCCTTGGATCTGAAGATATTCTCTCCAGTTTTGAGAGACTGTCTGAAGAGGTAAAGCTTCCGAGTCTTGCTTGCAAGATGAAGGCAGAGCTCACCATATGTAGCTTAGTTGACAGGACCGACTGCGGACCTTTGGTACAGAGCCGAGTGGAGGGTCTGAATCAGAGCTGAAACGGTTCTGGGATCGTATAGGCTGCAGATTCCTCGACTTGCGCCATCGGGTGATGGGGTTCCTGGTTCCGCTGAATAGGTCATGAGTCCAATACACGCAGGAAGCGGCTACACGAGTAGAGGGAGCTGTGAGGCGTGGACTGGGCTTATATATATATATTAGAGGGCCTGGCGAATAAACAGAAAGGGTTTCAGTCTCAAAGGGTGCAGGTGTTCAGAAAGGATAGATTGAATAAAATAGTTCTTGTGAGGTGGTATGGGTAGAGGTTATACCTGACAAACGGAAGAAGTTAATAATTGGTTCTGACTCCAGCGATTCAAAATGTTCAAATGTTTGTTAAACTTAAGGGACTTAACTGCGGGGTCATCAGTCCCTAAACTTACAAACTACTTGTGAACTACCTTATACTAAAGACGACACAAACATCTATGTCCGAGGGGGGATTCGAACCCCCGACGGTGAACGGCCTCGCGCATCGTACATATCGCCTCAAGGCACTCGGCCACTCCGCCGCGGCTCAAACGATTCGACAACAGGAATGTTCAAAGGAAGCTTGGGTCAAATTACGAAAACGAACCCAAAGTAACAATTTTAATGCATAGTGGCTTTAACTTACCCTCGATATGTTGGTAAAAATACAGGTTCACAACCGAAGGCAAGCATAAAACATCGTCGAAACTGAACTAAATGCCATCTCCGAAAACTGTCTGTACCAATTAGTTGATGAAACAACAAGAACAGTAAATGGCTGTGAAAACATACTCGACCTCCTAGCAACAAATAATCCAAACTTAATAAACAGCATCAGAACAGACACAGGAATTAGTGAACTCGAGTTGTCATAGCGAGACTGAATATCGAAATTCCCAAATCAACCGAAAATAAACAAAAATTATATCTATTTAAAAAAAAAAAAAAAAAAAAAAAAAAAAAAAACCACAGATAAAATTTCTCTTAAGCTTTCCAGTCTTATGTAACTAACAATGTGAGTATAGATCAGACGTGGCTAACATTCAAAGAAATAATATCGACAGCTATTGAGATATTTATAACGAATAAATTACCCAAGGAGGGGCTGTTAGATAGGTTAGATCACTCTTGCAAAAGGAAGGAAAAAATGTCAAATTTAAGCAGACACAAATTCCCGAAGACTGGATGTCTCGAACTCGAAATGTAGAGCGGAGTCAAATCCGATAAGCTTTCGATAGTTTCTACAACGAAACCCTATCACGTAATTCAGTAGAAAGTCCACAGAAATTCTGGCAATATGTATAATAACGGAAAAACTCAATACCTTCACTATGCGAGAGCAATGGTGATGCAACTGATGACAGTGCCGCTAGAGTAGAATTGCTAAACATAGGTTTCCAAATTCTTTCACCAAAGAAGACGACGCAAATACTCCAGAATTCGAATAGCGTACAACAGATAGCTTGCGTAATTTACAAATGGATATATCTGGAGTTTCAAAGCAACTCAAATCACTTAACAAAAGCAAGTGTCTCGGTCCAGATTGTATACCAATTAGGTTCCTTTCAGAGTATACTGACGCAATAGCTTCATACCTAGCTATCATTTACAACCGCTCGCTAAGTGAAAGATCACCACCCAAAGATTGGAAAGTTGCACACTTCACTCCGATATTCAAGAAAGGCAATAGGAGTGATTCGCAAAATTGATTTCCAGGAGGCTTTTGATAATATACCACGCAAGCGTCTTCTAACCAAATTGCGTGCTTATGGAATATCGCTACAGTTGTGCTATTGGATTCTTGATTTTCTGTCAGAAAGGACACAGTACGTACTAATTAACGAAAAGTCATCGAGTAAAACAGAAGTGATATTTGGCGTCCCCAGGGCCCCTACCGTTCTTTGTCTTGAAACCGACAGAGACAACCTGAATAGCTCTTGTAGGTTTTTCGCGAATGATACCACAGTTTCTCGGTTAGTAAAATTACCATCAGATCGAAAGCAACTACAAACCAATTTAGATATCTGCATGGAGCGAAAATTGACAATTAATTGTAAATAATGGCCGCAGCGGAGCGGCCGAGCGCATTAAGGCGCTATGCTACGATGCGCGACGTCGTTCCCCGTCGGGGAGCTCGAATTCCCCCTCGGGCATGGATGTTTGTGCTGTCTTTAGTATAAGGTAGTTCATAAGTAGTTTGTAAGTTTAGGGACTGATGACCACGCAGTTAAGTCCCATAAGCTTTACTAACATTTGAACATTTTCTAAATAATGAAAAGTATGAAGTCAGCCATATGAATACTGAAAGAAATACGCTAAACTTCATTTACACGATAAATCAGTCATACAGGACTTAAATTCAATTCATTACACAGTAATTACAATTACGTACAGTTTCGATTGGAGAGAACACATACGAAATATCTAAGGGAAGGCGAAACTAAGTCTACGTTTCATTGACAGAACACTTAGAAGATGGAACACTTCTACTAAAGAGACTGCCTGCGCTACACTTGTGCGTCCTAATCTGGAGTATTGCCGCGCTTTCTGGGATTCCCACTAAGTGGGACTGACGGAGGATATAGAGAAAGTATAGATAATGGCAGCTTCTTTTGTATTATCGCAATATAGAAGAGAGAGTGTCAAGGAAATCATTAAAAGAAAGGCGTTATTCTTTGTTGCGAGATCTATTTGTGAAATTCAAATTCAAAATGTTCAAATGTTTGTATAGCTTATGGGACTTAACCACGGGGTCATCAGTCCCTAAACTTACAAACTACTTATGAACTAGCTAATCCTAAGGACGGCTCAAATATCCACGCCCGAGGGTGGATTCGAACCCCCGACCGTAGTGGCGGTGCAAACCGTGACTGGAGCGCCTCAGTCCCTCGGCGACCGCGGCCGGCTTGCGAAATTCTTTTCATCAAATTTCTCTTCCAAAAATGAACATATTTTGTTAGCACATACCTACATATGGAGCCATGATTATCATAATAAAATAAGAGAAATCGAATAAAAAATTGAAAGATGTAGTAGATGTTACTTTTTCTCGCGCGCTATTAGAATATGGAACGGTGGATAAATATCATAAAACTCGTTCGATGAACCCTCTACCATGCACTTCACTGTGATTAGCAGATTAAATATTTAGATGTAGATGATGTCTGCGTTAGTAAGTCAATTAACATTAAGTAAGTTGAAAGGTTCTGAATGCCATTAGAAAATTGTATTTAATCGATAGGACCGATAGTGACAAATCACATAAACAATGGCGTTGATTGCACCACAGTACGCCAATTACATCCCGAGACATTGCGAGGCTAAGTTGACGCTTGAAATACGCGAAACGCGCGGCTCGCGCACGTTCTGTCAGACTCAGGCGAGAACTCCAGGCTGCTCAGGACGTGCTCTAGCCGCGCGTTTCGCATATTTCAAGCGTCAACTTCGCTTCGTGATACCTCGGGATGTAAATGTCGTATTGCAATACAATCAACGCCAATGTTCATGTGATTTGTCATGCTATAGTGCTGATGAAATAATGTAGGGATTCCATTTAAAACACGTAAGTTTTGTGTTAAGAAGCACATATGCTGTCGTTTTAGAATTTTCCAGAATATTTTTACTCATGAGCCCCTGCCTTACACTGATACTGTTGAAAGTCGTTTTACAATAGCTGTTGTTGTTCCAGAGATATTTTGGGTGGTCAAGATAAATATGACAGCCTGTATATTGAACAAAAGGGGCAAAATACTGCATCCCTGTCTTATAGCTTTTATAATCCGAGTACTTCGTTATCAGTCTTCCGGTCTTATTATTCCAACTTGGTTTTTCTTTGCCGAAAATAAAAATTTGTTTACCCTTTTAGTTTTCCAGCTCACTCAAGATTTTACAATTGTTGATATGGTGCCTGTTCTTTTCGGACATGTCCGTAAAGAACAGGCATTACATCAATAATTGTAAAATACGCTCCCAAAAGGCAATCGACAATTTCATTGTGGACGCATTCATTCACTCGATCGCTTGAGCGAATCCAGTATAGGGCGCGAGCAAGAGGAACTAATGGGCAGGGGCACTGCCATCGTAGCGTGCTGTAAGTTGAGAATTTGGGTTGGAAGGGAAGAGTGTCTTGCTAGCGTGATACCGGGCGCCGTGGCTCAGCGCGCCCGGTCAGATGGCTGAACGCCCTCTGGGATAAAAAGCTGAGCTACAAACGCACAGAACAACAACGAAGAAATAGGATCAGCGACCGCAATAAACAGAACTATCCCTAGAGGGAAAAAAATGGTTAAGGCGACTGTTGGACCGAAGCGGGAAGTCAGGGTTCGAACCCCGCTCCAGCACAAATATTCAAATTCACCGTTGAATTTATTTCAATGCCCAGAAACGGTCGAAATTTTTCAATATTTCGAATTCACTCAAGATTTATTGTTGAATCAGTGCATGTGGTATATATGAAGCGATTACAGCGTTCAATGTTTGTCAAGCTTAAGGTACTTAATTGCGGGGTCATCAGTCCCTGAACTTACAAACTACTTATGAACTACCTTATACTAAAGTCTACACAAACAGCCATGCCCGAGGGGGGATTCGAACCCCCGATGGGGAACGGTCTCGCGCATCGTAGCATACCGCCTCAATGCATTCGGCCGCTCCGCCACGGCGAAACGATTACGTTTCCATTCAAGAGCTCTAGTGGTACTGAGGTACTATGTGTAGATCCATCTTGAAACACGCATATTAGTACGTGGTGTTTTCCAGAGGTCGCAATACAGGCGCTGATCATGGCGTCCATTCTGTCATACAGATGGCAAATAATAACAACAACTTCGTGTGGGTCATTGGCCTGGTGCAAGTTTTTCAATTGGACGCCACTTCGGCGACTTGCGTGTCCCTAGCCTACCCCAGTTATCCAACCGTGGTTCAAATGTTTGTATAGCTTATGGGACTTAACTACGGGGACATCAGTCCCTAAACTTACAAACTACTTATGAACTAGCTAATACTAAGGACGGCACAAATATCCATGCCCGAGGGGGGATTAGAACCCCTGACCGTAGCGGCCGTGCAGACAGTGACTGGAGTGCCTCAGTCCCCTGGGCCACCGCGACCGGCTCCAACCGTGGAAAGGGGACTTACAGCTTAACGTGGAATCCGAACCACGTGTCGTTTCTGGCGACACCTCACATCGCTGAGAGGTGAAGGATGGGTTAAAACGAAGAATGAAAAAATCCGAGGTCCGAATGGGTTTCAAACCCGCGACCCTTCGGTTTACAGTCGAGCGCTTAACCCCAAGACCACTTTTTTTTTTCTTTTTTGTTTTTCGTGTAGATCTATGCTTTGCGGTCGTTGGTTCAGTTCGTTCCCGTTTGTTCGTTGAATATGTGTCTGAGCTATTTTATTACAGAGAGCGTTTAGCCCCCTGACCGGGCGCGCTGAGCCACGGCGCCGGCTGGCCACCGGCCCCGACGTCCATCTAGTTATGCAAGAGGTGTGTGCTGACGAGTCGCACGCGTCACTTTTCGTCGCATCATATCACACAAGTGCTCGAGTGGAGACAAGTCCGAAGATCGTGCTAGCCAGGGAAGCTGATGCACGTCTTCCAGAGTACGTTGACTTCCACGCGCAGTGTGTGGGCGAACATTATCTTCTTGGAACAACACATCTCCCGTACTACATCTACATGTAAAAAAATACTCTGCAGGTCTCATTGAAGTGCATAGCAGACGGTTCATCTAACCGCTTTTTATGATATTTCTTTACAGTTCCATTCTCTAATAACTCGCGGAAAAAGGGAACACCTAAATCTTTCCGTTTTCGATATGATTTCTCTTATTTTATTTTGATGATCATGTATTCCTATGTAGATGGGTGCTAACAAAATATGTTCGCATTCGGAAGAGAAAGTTGGTGAAAGAAATTACGCAAAAAGATCGCGTCGCAACGAGTAACGCCTTTGTTTTAATGATTTCCAACCCAAATCGTGCATTATTTCCGTGACACTCTCGCCCCTATATCGCGATAATACAAAAGGAGCTGCCCTTCTCTGAACTTTCTCTAAATCGTCTGTCAGTCCCACTTGGTGGGGATCTCTACAATGTGCAACAATACTCTAAAATAGGATGCACAAGTGTGGTGTAGGCGTATGTTTAGTAAAGCTTATTTTAGACTGAAAGTTTTGATAAACGTATGCAACCGTCATAATCAAAAATTTTAAATCGATTCTAAAAATGCTTAGGTTGCTCGAATAATCATTTAGTTGTTGTTACTAGATTATTTAAGTGGGACTAACGGAGGATATAGAGAAAGTTTAGAGAATGGCAGCTTGTTTTGTATTATCGCAACATGTTTCGGGCTTAGCCCATCATCTGGTGAGCGATATAATATATATTGACCACACAGGCATTTAATTTGTCATTTAAAATTACTGTTGTAATGTATTGCCATATAGAAATAAACATTTATATATATCTATATACTTACGCTAATGACAAGACACACACACACACACACACACACACACATTCTCGAAGGAGGACTCGAACCTCCAACGTGGAGCAGCAGCGCGCTCCGCGGCAAGGCGCCTTAGAGCGCACGGAGACTCCCACGCGGCTTTTAGTTTTTCTCCAGTATTACTTCCATTATCCGGAGCATTGTCATCACTGGCTTTACGTTTCCTAACACATACTCAGATTTCTTTTCAATTCTTCTGTATATTATTTTCTTTGTCAGCTTGGTCGCATGAGCTGTTAAGTAGGGTAGTTCTCACATTTATCTGTCTTTGCTATCTTCGGAATTGTGTGGGTGATATTTTTCTTAATGTCTGATGGTACGTCTGCACTCTCGTTGATTCTACTCACCAACATGAATTGAGGCTTTGTTGCCACTTCCCGCAACATTCCCGATTGAATATTATCTATGTTTTAACCTTAAATGATTTCAAGTCTCAAAAAGCTATTTTAAACTGACTCTAATACTGTATCCACTATGTTAACCTGTCAGCACCAATGTCTTCTTCCAGCATGCCATCAGTAAAGTCTCCCCTCTCACTAAGACATTCAGTGTGCTCTACCCACGTATCTGCTCCCCCCTTTGCATTCAACAATGTAAATCCTCTTACGCTCTTAATTTTACTATTCTTTCTTTGATTTTCTGTATACTGAGTCAGTCCTACCAACGATAATATCCTTTACGATTTCACCACACTTTTCCTGTAACCATTTCGCTTTTGCTTCCTTGCACTTCCCGTTCATTTCATTCCTGAGACCTGTGTAACTGTTTTCTAGAATTTCCCTGAACATTTTTGCATTTACTTCTTTCGTCTGTCAACTGCATTATTTTATCTGCAACCCATGCTTTCTTCGCAGTTACGTTCCTTGTGCTAGAGGTTTGTCTTCCCAGCGTTCATCACTGCCGGTTTCAGAGACGTCGACTCCTCTTCAACTGAACTGTCCATCTGGTATTCTTCATGGAAGGGAGTAAACGAAAACGAGATAGGAGATACGATACTGCGAAAAGAATGTGATAGAGCACTGAAAGTCCAAGTCGAAATAAGGCCCATGCCGTGGAGTAGGTCATATTAACTCAGAGTTATTGATATCACTTGGTGAACTAGAGATAATGAAATCATTCCAAGAGTTAATCAAAATATCCACGGGTGTACTGCCGGTCTATAGTGTCCAACGGGCACAATATTTCGGCGATCATACATGTCGCCATCATCAGGTGAACTGACGGACTGGGCTCCTGGAAACGCGCCGACACGGAGATCCTCACGCTACGGCGGCTCGAGGGGAACTGGGTTCTAGCTGGCAAGGATGGGGCCCCTCCACGCCCACACCAACGTGGTGACCATCACAAAAGTTCTACTGTCACCTCCGTAATTAAGTTAGTTTGCTAAGGTGGATCACGGGATGTGGGAACCGCGATGTTATCCGTACGTGTGGGCGCGATCACCCATTAATACGGTGCATCTGGAGATAGAATTGGTCGAAAGGTATACGAAGGGTAAAGGTATGTAAGGGCAGAGGAAAAAAAGTGCCAAGGCAAGAGCCAAGGGAAAAAAACCTCTGCGACAGTGGGGTAGGTATGAAGGGCAGTAGCGGTATGCTATCTGCGACAGATCATGCAAGGGTTGGTAATGTTAGTGATGGGTATTTTCTCAGTACCATTAACTTTGCTGGGTTTGTCATAAAGAATCAGTCCGTTTTGATGCGAGGTTCTGCTGCAGCTGAGCTCCAATGATGCCTCCTGGGTCGGCTGTGGCAGAATACCTGTAACATAGCCAAGTCTGTCAAGGTGGTTAGGCAGTTCGGTCATAGAACTGGCTAAGTGTGCGGGACTGTTTAGGTTTGTTTGTGTTTAGTGCGATGAATATGGTTTCCCTGCCTTGCCTGTAGTTCGGCTGTGGGCTCAGCTGGCATTGCCAGTCAGATTGCTGTTTTGCAGGGGTTTGCCATGTTCATCGTGTTTGTGAGTTGGTGTTCCCTACGGCCGTAGGTGGTTAGTCTCTGAGGAGAAGTGTTTTTGGCCGATTATGTTTCCACCTATGGTTGTGATCGTAGTTCCCCAAGCGTAGGATGAAGGGGTTGTTCGAGTGTCTCGAGTTTCTGTATAGTCGTGTGGCGAGTTTCTTGAATACCACCGAGAGGCGCTCTAGGCGGTATTCATTGTGAAGGTCCACGGTGCGTGTGTATCGTGGAGCGTTGCTAATGATGCGTAGTACCTTGTTCTGTATGAGCTGCAGGCGGCGCAGCCGTGTTGGCGCCGCGTATGCCCAGCACGGAGCACCGTACGTCATCAGAGGTCTAATATGTGTCATGTAGAGGTTCCTCGACACCCGGCTATTCAGTTTGCTTTCCCTGTTGAGCATCGGGTAGAGTTGTTTGAGCCTCGCGTTTGCTCTGTTGGTCATGTGTTGTATGTGGTCCCCCCATATGAGTTTCCGGTCCAGCCAGACACCAAGGTATTTGACCTTCTCACGGAAGCGTATTGGGCGTGTATGTAGAGTAATTGGTCTACAGTGTTGGTGTTTGCGCAAGTGTTTCGGTCTGCGTGTGAACAGAACTGCCTCACACTTGTCGACGTTGACTTTAACACGCCATTTCTCCAACCAAGGTTCGGCAGTTCTGAGTGCTGTCTGTAGGCGTGAGTTAATGTTTGATGGCTTCCAATCTTGCGCCATGATGGCGGTGTCATCTGCGTAGATTGCAGTCATCGTGTTATGTGTGGATGGAAAATCATTAATGTATAGGTTAAACAAGAGGGGCCCCAGGATGCTGCCTTGGGGTACTCCGGCTTGAATACCATGTCGTGTAGACTGTTTGCCCTGCACGTCAGTGTTGAAGCTTCTGTTGGTGAGATATGAGTGTATGAGATGCACGAGTCCGTCGGGAAATGCGGCGTCGTTAAGTTTGCGTATAAGGCCGTTGTGCCAGAGACGATCGAAAGCTTTTTCGATGTCCAGGAACACCGCCCCAGTGGCTTTGTTTTTGTTGTAGCCGTCTGTTATGTGTTCAACTACACGGAGGAGTTGTTGTGTTGTGGAGTGGTGATTCCTAAATCCGAATTGCTCCGGTCTTAGGGTGTCATTGGTGATGCAGTGCCGAGTGAGACGTTTAAGTATTACCTTCTCAACTATCTTACTGAGCGAGCTCAGCAGACTGATGGGTCGGTAATTTTGTGGGAGGGAGTTGTCTTTCCCTGGCTTCCTGAACATCAGGACCTTGGCCGCCTTCCAAAAGGCAGGGAAGTGTTGGTGTTGCAGGATGGCATTTGTGATGTGTGTCAGGTACTCTACTGCTCTATCCGTGAACTCCTGGAGAACCCGGTTTTGAATGCCATCATGGCCAGGCGCTTTTCTGGCTGTGGTGTGCTTGATGGCCCATGTGATTTCATGTGTGCTAGTACGTCTAATTTCGTTGCGCGGAGGCTGGGCCATGAAGCGTGTGATCGCCTGGTCCGTCTCTAGTGTGAACACTGGGTCGGAAGGAGCCAGGTTCGGTGTGAATGACGCTGCTAGTGTTTGGGCCATTAGCTCAGCTTTCTCTTCCGCTGAGTATGCTGGGCCGTTTGGTCCCTGTAAGGTAGGCGTGTAGAGTTTCTCCCTGGTGAAGTGTCTGGCCAGAGCCCACACTCCAGGACGTGTGGTATCAAGTCCAGCGAGTTTCTGGTCCCATTGTGTCGTTTTGAATGTTGTTATTTTACCCCGTATGATACCCTGTAGCCTGTTGACGTGATGTTTATACACCGGACGCCTGGTACGCTGCCAGTATCTCCTGAGTCGGTTTCTCATTGAGATAAGGCCCAGGATTTCCTGGGGCAGGGCCGCTGAGTGTTGTTGTGTGGCACGTAATGGTATGGATTCGGCTATTGCGTCTTGGACAGCAGTTGTGAGGACTTCAACAGCTTCATCAATTTGTTCTGTTTGAGTAATCTCGTGAGTATCAGGAATACGATTATCAAGCGTTTCCTTGAACAGAGCCCAATTTGCGCGCTTGTAATTTAGTATCCTGCGTGGTTCATTGTACTGCAGTGTTTCTTCCGTGTGAAGTATAACGGGGGTGTGGTTGGAAGGCAGATCGTTTACAACCTCAAGGTTGAGGGTAACTGTTATGCCCTTGATGAGAGCCATGTCTATCACGTCTGGCCTTTGATTCCTTTGGTAAGGAATATAAGTCGGTTCAACCGGTGCAAGTGTGATGTAGTTTCTGCCTAGTGAGTGTTCGTACAGTTTTTTGCCGTTGCGATTTTGTCTGATTGAGTTCCAGTCGCGGTGTTTTGCGTTCAGATCTCCAGCGGCGATGACTCGCGGTGCAATGTTGAGTACTGTGCTGATGTCGCGTGTTACGATGTTACCAGGAGCGTTGTAGAGCGACACCAGTGCAGTGTATGCTCCGTTGAACTTGACCCTGACGGCCGTGGCCTCTAATCTTTCAAGTGCAGGGAGCTGGATATTTGTGTGTTCAATGTCTTTGTGTATGATGATTGCTGTTCCGCCTCCTTCTCTGCCGTCCGCTCGGTCGGTACGATAGACGCAGTAGCCAGTAAAGTTTAGTCTGTTGTGAGGTTTGAGTTTAGTCTCGTTCACAAGGGCAATCAGTATCCCCTTTGCCTCAAGGAGCGCGGCAAATTCTGCCCTTTTGTTGGTGATCCCGTCTGCATTCCAGAACAGGATCTGTGATAGTGTTACGTTGTTTATGTGGGGGGGCGGGTGTGGCGTGTTATCCATGTATGGGAGTAAACAGGTTTGTGATCGCTGTTTGTATGACAGTCCAGTACTGGCCGGTTTCGGCAGTCATGAGCTGCGTGAACAGTGTGGTGACGGCTGCCCAGATCTTCGAAAAGATCTGCTGAGTCGTGTGTTGGGGGAATAGTGCCTGCATCACTGCCTGCAATATTCCTCCCGGTGTTGTGGGGATGTTGGGTATGTCGGCCTGTGTTGGCGAGTTGGCGGACGTTTGTGCTTGTGTTAGCGTTGTGTTTGGGCTGGCTTGTGTTTCAGCTGTACGTATAGTTTCTGTTGGCGCCTGTGTTTCCGGTGTGGTGAGGGGTTGAGTAACGTGTGTTCTCGTTTCCTTTGTTACGTTTTGTGCCGGAGTGTTGGTGTTCCGTTGTTGCTGATTATTTTGTTGTGGTGTGGTAGTGTTCCCTCTCTGTTTTCTGGGTCCCCTTCTCCTACGCTGGGGTTTTGGTTTCCCTTGTGTAGGTGCGTTTATCTTGTCGTGCGTGTAACAGCTCGACGTGGAGGGGGTAGGTTCCGTGTTGTTTGGGGCGAGTAGCGTTGTTTGCAGTGTTTGGATTGTTTGTTGTGTTGTCTGTGTTGGTTGTTTTTCTGTTGCTGGGGATGTGTTTTGTGCGTTTGTCGGGCCCTGCGCGTCCGTTGCCCTTCCCTGCCCGCTTGCCATTGCGGCGAATGAAATCCCATTCATCACGGGTCGCGGGGGGGGTCTCGGAGCTGTTTTTGTTTGTACTACTGTATTTTGATGCTGCGTCTTTCGCATCAGGGCCGCGATGTAGGCGGAGCACCTTCTGTAGGTAGACGCGTGCGCCTGCCCACAGTTAGCGCATTTCCGTGCGTCTGACTGTCGCAGTGTACAGTGTTGGGCTGAGTGGCTGCCTCCGCATTTGCGGCACCGATATGCCAGGCTGCAGCGAGCAGCCGAATGACCAAAGCGTTGGCAGCGTTTACATTGTTGGGGGGCGCGAGGTGGTTCGAAGAGTTCTACCTTGACTCCCATATGAAGGAAATATTTCACCTTCAAGATCTCGCGGGAGTGAGCTGTGTCGGCCAGCTCCACAAGGTAGTTTGGTAGTGGTGCGTGTGTTCGTTGACCTGTCATCCGGCTTGCTCTGAGACAGTCGAAGCCCAGGTCACGAATGTCTTGTTTCAAGGTGTCGCCAGGTGTGTTTGGGTCCACCCCCTTCACAACGTACAGCTGCGTGCGTTCGTCCGCGGTTCTGTACGTTTGGTGTTCTATCTCCTTAGCTTTGAGGAAGCTCAGGAGATTGGTGTAATCTGTTTTGGAATCCACGTACAGTGCAGCGTGTTCCCTCGTGAGTTTCGTGTGGTATGTGGTAGGCTTATGTAAGTCTACGAACTCTTTGTTTAGGCGACTGAGGTCGCCATAGTTCTGAATGATGACTGGTGGGAATCCAGTCCGTGTTGTTGTGACCTGCGTGGCTGTTTGCTGAGTGTTTCCCAGCACAGGTGCGGTTCTGTTGTTCCCAGTGTTTTGTGTGCTAATTGGTAGAGTGGTGGGTGTTGGCAAGAGCGCGCGGCGCTTGCCTTTTGAGCCTGTGAGCTCGCATGTCTGTGTGGCGAGTGGGAGACTATTGCTCCGTTTGCGTCCGACGACCTGCCACGGGCCGTCCCCATCGTCTGTGTGTTCGTGTTGTTGGTCCTCGTCGATCACAAGTTGACCGATTTCGGGGGAGTCGAGGTTAAATGTGGCATTTGTGTGTGTGATCGGTGTAGGTGTGCTGTTTTGTGTGCCCGCCATCTCGGCCCTTACCTCGGCAGCGGCTTCGGCCCTTGCTTGCGCAATAGCCTTTGCCATCTGTTCTTGGTGAGCTGCGAGCGAGATTGTGATGGCGAGGGGTGAACTCGGCATCACCGTCCCTTCTGGCGCTTGCGCCTGGCTTCTGGTGTGATATGGGATTTTGCTGGGCAGACTAGCCATCTTTCCAGCAGAAGGATATTTATTAGGGAAGGGAAAAAACGACAACTTTTGCTTCTTTGTGATAGGCAAGATGTGTTTAAGAAGAGGGGAGTCCCTACTGTCTATCGGCGCAAGAGAGCGCGGAGAGAAGGGAAAGGCCTACTGTGCGCGGGGTGATCCGACGTGAACGGGCCCCTGGCACAGAAATACCCTACCAAAGAACGGGTGAGTCCCGCTAGGGAATTGTAACCGTGGTCACAAGGAGCTACGAGCCGGAGCTCTTTGTCTCGCTATGCGCACTAGGCGACAGCGAGATCGGCGCTCTCCGACGTCGTCCGCTCTTCAGCTTGTTCGCAACCACTCTTTCGAGCTATTGACTGCCAGCCACGGCGAGGTTGTCCGCGAGCGCTGCGTCCGCACAGGTCGGCCGCTCCGCTGCGAATTGGGTTCTAGCTCGGTAGCGGGCCATTTAAATACCCTCGGCCCGTGGAGCGACCCCTCGGTGGTCCGCGCCCCGCGCCGCGGTCGCGCAGTGGAACCGATTGCGACGGCGTCTGAGGTGACGTCGATGTGAGGGCTCTGTCCGCCGTAGTGACGACTACGTTACGTTTGCTAGATTTACTCTTAATTAACCCATTCGCTGGTTCCCAAGCTTTGCTAAGAATGCCTGATAATGGCGACATGTATGATCGCCGAAATATTGTGCCCGTTCGACACTGTAGACCGGCAGTACACCCGTGGATATTTTGACTATCAAATACGCCGGGAGAAACTCAAGAATCACTTTCCAAGAATTGTTCAAGATGTTTGAGACAGACGAAATGCCATCATACTTAAAGAAGAATCAAATAATTCCAATTACGTACAAAGAAAGCAGGTGTTAATATTACCAAACTATCATTGCAACAAATCATAACTGCAAAACTCTAACGTGAATAATATGCAGAATACTGGAATAACTGATAAAAACTAATCTCGAAGAAGATCAGTCTGGATTTTGGAGAAATGTAAGAACGCGCGAGGCAGTACTGACTCTAAGACTTGCCTCATAAGACAGGTCAACGAAAGGCAAACCTATGGTTATGGCTTTTGTACGTTTGGAAAAATCTTTTCATAGGGTCTGTTAGAACACAGTCTTAAGGTAGAAACAGTAAAGTACAGGGAAGGGAAGTTTATATACTACTTGTATAGCAACCAGACAGAAAAGTAATAATCGAGGGAAATGACGGAAAAGCAGTGATTGAGAAGCAAGTGAGACAATTTTTTTACCTTATCCTCGATTTTATTCAATCTGTACATTGAACCAGCAGTAAAGAAATAATTTTGAGAAGGAGTAGAAACATTGAGTCCCGATATAAATGAATTCAAATGTTTGTTGAGGTTGCGGGACTTAACTGTGGGGGTCATCAGTCGCTAAACATACAAACTACATTATAAACTAACTTATACTAAAGACAACTCAAACATCCATGCCCGAGGGAGGATTCGAACCCCCGACGGAGAACGGCCTCGCACATCGGAGCATAGCGCCTCAATGCGATCGGCCACTCCGCCGCGTTTATAAGGGAATTAAAGCCATTGGATGCCAGTGGTCTCTGACTTACATCACTGGGGATAATTGAAAATATATGCCAGATTGATATTTGAATTCGAGTCTCATTCTCACTTGGTAGACGGGCTGACCACTGTGCCATCCGGACACAGTCACCGCAGTTATATGGACTACTATAGCATGCTTCCAGTCGCACCTTAAGTCTCAACTTATTTACACAGTGCTTCCAGAAAGAGCAGACACCATATGAATAATTATATGTATGTGTTCAACAAGCAAATAACATTTTCGCTGGCCGTGGTGGCCGAGCGGTCTGCGGTGCGCCAGTCACGTTCTGCACGGCCACTACGGTCGGGGGTTCGAATCCCCCTCGTGCCGTCCTCAGTATCAGCTAGTTCATAAGTAGTTGGTAAGTTTAGGGACTGATGACCCCTCAGTTAAGTCCCATAAGCTCTACAAACATTTGAATAACTTTTTCTGGGTGGATGTACTAATATGCCCTTCCGGGAATACAGTTAAGGCTGCGAGCAAGTGAAAGTAAGAGTCAGTGGACACTGCCATCGTGGTGTGCGATATGTTCAGAATTAGGGCACAACGGAAAGCGTGTCTGTATAGCATTGGTCTCTGACGATCAAAGCCGCTCGTCAGTGGCTCAGCGCGTTCATTGAAAGTCCTGGATAGTCTCTGTAATGAAAAAATGAGCTAAATAACTATAAACGATAAACACAGAACAAAACAAATACCACGGCTGCAAAGAAACGATCTACCCGAAGAACAAAGCAAAATTTGGTTTAACGCCACTGCTGGGCCGAAACGGGAAGTGGGGTTACAATCCCGGTCCAGCAAAAATTTTAACTCCGCCATTGAATTTATTTGAGTGGCCTTTAACAATCCAGATGTTTGAATATTTAGGATTATAATATAGTTTAATTATATCTGACGGTGATGACATTTTATATTTGACAACGAGATAACAACAGTAGTTGATGTTTTTTATTGGGCTGCGTAATAACTTATGACGGCCGGAATAAGGAGGATATAAAATGTAAACTCTAAATGGAAAGAAAAACATGCGTGAGAATTAAAATGTACTGGCATAGCTTTAAGTGTTAGGAAGGCTCTTGTTGAAAGTACTTGTCTGAATGTAGCATTGTATGGATGTAACTCATGGACGGACAAGAAGAGCACTGCTGCTTTTAAAGTGTGATACTACATCATAATGCTGAAGATTAGATGGATGTAGTATCATATAACCAATGAGGAGATGTTAAATCCGATTCGGGAGAACAGAAAATTTTGGAATAACCTGACTAAAAGACGGTATAGCTCGACAGGACACATTCACATACATTAAGGAAGCACGAATTTGGTTGTGGGAGAACATGTGGAAGATAAAAGCTGTAGAGGGAGACCAAGAGAGAAGTAAAGTATGCAGATTCTAAAAGGATGTGTGTTGCAGTGGTTATGTAGAAATGAAGTAGATATCTGCAATAAATCAGTTGTTGGACTGAAGACCACAATAAAACCAAAATACATGGTTTAAAATCGTTCCCGAACTTCTCTGAAACCGTTTATTCTATTATTTAGATATATATTATCGTTTATTAAATAAGAATACTGTATGTGCTCTACAGTTTGTACTTCCACAGCTTTGCTTTGCATATACAGGGTGTTACAAAAAGGTACGGCCAAACTTTCAGGAATCATTCCTTACACACAAAGAAAGAAAATATGTTATGTGGACATGTGTACGGAAACGCTTAATTTCCATGTTAGAGCTCATTTTAGTATTTCTCTTTAAATGTAAATTGAAATAATTCGTGAAGACAATTGTCAAAATACCCAATAGAACATGTGCCTTTACAAGTACGACACAACATCTGGTTCATGCACGATGGAGCTCCTGCACATTTCAGTCGACATATTCGTACGCTTCTCAACAACAGATTCGGTGACCGATGGATTGGTAGAGGCGGACCAATTCCATGGCCTCCACGCTCTCCTGACCTCAACCTTCTTGACTTTCATTTATGGGAGCATTTGAAAGCTCTTGTCTACGCAACTCCGGTACCAAATGTAGAGACTCTTCGTGATCGTATTGTGGACGGCTGTGGTACAATACGCCATTCTCCAGGGCTGCATCAGCGCATCAGAGATTCCATGCGACGAAGGGTGGATACATGTATCCTCGCTAACGGAGGACATTTTGAACATTTCCTGTAACAAAGTGTTTGAAGTCACGCTGGTACCTTCTGTTGCTGTGTGTTTCCATTCCATGATTAATGTGATTTGAAGGGAAGTAATAAAATGAGCTCTAACATGGAAATTAAGCGTTTCCGGACACATGTCCACATAACATATTTTCTTTCTTTGTGTGTGAGGAATGTTTCCTGAAATTCTGACAATACCGTTTTGTAACACCCAGTATAACCTTACGACACCAACTTCTTGCATGAGTTCGTGTAGACTGAAGCCGGTTTCGTTGTACCTGACGTTTCTTATGCTATAGCTCTGCCTCTAAACTAGTTGGAGATTAACATCTCTTTTTGTGTATTTTCTCCGCTTTCATGGTGATTCTGCAATTATGGACCTGAATTCTTGTAAATATTTTTTTTTAATTACGGGTAATTTCGGAACTGTCGCAATCCCACTCCGCGGGTGTGTAAGGAGCTTTGTAATGTCTGTTGATATTCCGTGCAGCTTAAAACATCAGGGATCCGTTCCTAATGAAATAAAAGTTTCATTTGAGTTCCCATATCACAAAAAAGTGAAATGTAATCAGTCAAAACAGTGTCGAGGTCGGATGTTCATTTGAAATATTGGAAACCTGTAATAAAGTATATTAGCTAAATCCGGCCACGCATCGCTGTTGTTCTGCCAGATATGTAACGAAATGAAAAATATATAAAACATTCTTGATAACAGAGTCTCACCGAGAAAATAAATCAATCAAGTTAATACCCTGATTTGCGTTTCTGACACTATATGGAAAAAAGGACACTTAGAAAGAAGATTTTTCCTCCTCCTCCCCCTCCACCCCCGCCTCAGTTCATCGCCTCGTTCCCTTCCTTCTGTCTTCCATCTCCTCATCCCTCCTCCCTCTGTCCATCTCATCTTCCTAAGTCACTCTATCCATTTGATCTTTCCTTCGTTGTAAGATTTTAAATACTAGGCACTTACTTCAAGTTTTGTGGTAGCGGTGACAAATGACCACAAAGATAATCAAACAATGAAGGCTTTGACGGCAGGAGTTGTCATTATTTGAAACTTCCGGGCTGAGATGCAGTTATCCATGCATAAAACTTTACCCTGACGTTTCGCCTTCGACTGCGGAAGTTTCCACGGAAGCGGAAGTGAAGCGGGCCGCGGCGGAGCGGCCGAGAGCACTGAGGCGCTATGCTACGATGCGCGAGGCCGTTCCCCATCGGGCTTTAGAATTCCCTCTCGGGCACGGATGTTTGTGCCGTCTTGAGTATCAGCTAGTTCATACGTAGTTTGTAAGTTTAGGGACTGATGACCCTGCAGTTAAGTCCCATAAGCTTTACAAACATTTGATTTAAGTGGAGCAGCAAACTGCAAGTAGAGCTCAAGTGAGCGCCGTATGAATAGGCCATCTAGAGAGCTTCACCGACAATCACGTGACGTCGCTTGTGCCCACATTCTCTATTGAAAATAATCGTTTGTCGTTGCAATGTTGACATCCAAATGTTATCCATTTTAACACCTTCCTCTTTCCTGTTAAAATTATTTCGGTGGTTGAGGGAAGAGCATTTGATTCTGCTGATGAAGTCGGCCGTATTCTTGATATGGTGCTCACAGTGACCGACGTGTGAAGTAAAGAAAAGTAAATGTTTGTTAAGCTTAAGGGACTTAACTGCGGGGTCATCAGTCCCTAAACTTACCAACTACTTATGAACTACCTTATACTAAAGACGACACAAACATCCATGCTCGAGGGGGATTCGAACCCTCGACCGTAGCGGCCTTGCAGACTGTGACTGGCGCGCCGCAGACAGCTCGGCCGGCGTGTGGAGTAAGGAGGTTAGCCAGATGTTTTGCAACTCTTAAGTCGGCGCACCAATGGTACTCACGTTTGGACGAAGAGGTGTGTTTATTTTATGAACCTTCGGGAGTCCATACAGTGTAGGTAGTCGAGGTGGTCAGCATCAGAATCAAATGCTTGCGTCTTGGAGAAGAGGATATGATGGTCAGCTTTGATGTGGTATCATTGTTCACAAACGTCCCTGTCAAGGACTGTATAGATATGCTCTCCCAGTTATTTGACAACACTGTTGTGGATTTATTTAAGCATACACTAACATCATCGTATTTCCTGTATGGTGTAGAATATTTAAATCAAACTGATGGCGTCGCGATGGGAAGCCCATTAGCTCCAGTTATGGCAAACCTGTTTATGGAGCACTTTGAAGACTTCGCCCTGGACACAGCACCTGTAAGGCCTACTGTTTTTACCGGTACGTTGATGACACGTTCGTTGTCTGGATGCATGGACGTAAATAACTCTGTGAATTCTTCGACCACATGAATAGCATCCATGACAAGATCAAGTTCACTATGGAGGTGGAGAAAGAGGGTGCCTTGCCGTTCCTTGACGTCCTCGTCAGCCGTAAAGCAAATGGATGTCTCAGCCATGGTGTTTACAGAAAACCCACCCACATAGACCGATACCTGCACGCCTAAAACCATCATCATCCATCGTAGAAACAGTCTGTTTTAAGGACCTTGGTGCACCGAGCGTAAGTAGTGTCAGACACTGAAAATCTGCAAAAGGAACTGAGCCATCTACGGAAAGTGTTTAGGGACAACGGCTACAGCAACCGCCAGATTACGAAAGCTATCTTCCCAAAGACACAGAAGCAGAAGACCCCCGAGGAGGACTCAAAGAAACTTGTCTTTTTGCCGTTTTGTGCCTCAATCACTGGAAAGATTAGCCGACTTCTTAAGAGACACAAGATCGACTCGGTCTTCAGGGTTCCTTCAAACATACGTCAGTTGATAAGACCTGTTAAAGATGATGTAGGCCTAACAACACCGGGAGTATATAAAATACCTTCTGGTTGTTGACAATTTTATATAGGACAAACAGTACGCACTATTGAACAGAGCTGTGTGGAACACTAACGATGTTATCGTTTACGTTAACCCGAAAAGTCAGCAATTGTGGAGCATGCACTTGAAAACAGACATCGTATTCCGTTTGAGGAGACATCCATAATTACAAGAACGAACAGTTTCTGTTTTGAGTGAAACACCCGAGATAATTGTGCAATATTCTCCAAATTTTATTTGTTACTAACCGATTTTCGGCAGTTACGCCATCGTCAGGTAAACACTACAGAGATATATTTATGCAGCTTAGAAGTTCACAGGTCAAAGATCTTAAGTTGTTGTACAGAAAGTATGTATACAGAAATTTCTTCAAATGTTCAAATGTTTGTATAGCTTATGGGACTCGACTACGGGGCCATCAGTCCCTAAACTTACAAACTACCTATGAACTACTTAATACTAGGGACGTCACAAATATCCATGCCCGAGGGGGGATTCGAACCCCCGACCGTAGTGGCCGTGATAACCGTGACTGGAGCGCCTCAGTCACCTCGGCCACCGCGGCCGGCAGAAATTTCTTAAAGAAGACTAGTGTCATAAGTATAATTACATCATTGAACTTGTAGAACTTTGATAAAATATGTGACACAAAATATAAATTACAACACAAAGAAATAATTAGTAACATTTAAAATTGAACAAAATGGTCTATTAATTAACTGCACAAATATTCAGAATATAGAACGGTGAGTATAAGATGAATGAAACATCTGTGAATATGTAGATTCCATTTTATGAGCTAGTACTGGCATAAATGTCCATTAATAACAGAACTAGTTTATATCAGGCAAGTAGGCTATGGAACTGTTGTGAATTTATTTAAGCATACACTAATATCATCTTATTCCCTGTATGGCGGAGAATATTTTAATCAAACTGACGGCGTCGCAATGGCGTAACTGCCGAAAACCGGTTGGTAACAAATAAAATTTGCAGAATATTGCACAATTATCTCGTGTGTTTCACTCAAAATGAATCAAATATTCTGCCAAGAACTGACGGAACAGTCTGCAAATAGAACAGTTTCTGGGATAGTGTAATAAAGGAGGCGATTGAAATCAAAATAGCTGACACTAATCTTAAAAGAGACGGTGGCTTGCAGCTGAGCACGGATTGGAACACGGCGGACGCGGCAGCCCGCGACCAAAACATTGCCTTTTATGGTCATGTCGCGGAGCACCACTGACGTCACAGTCCGCAGTGCAGCTATATAAGGACGACAGCAGCACTCACTCGACAGTCAACCACTTGACAATGGCCGAGGAGATCTCGGCCGAAACGTCGTGAACACTAAACCACATGACGCGGCTGGAAGCCCGAGAAAAGTTTATCAACATAACTCGCCGCGAAACAAAGCATTTAAATATTTATTCAAACACATATATTGGCCTGTTAGAAGTAGTTCTATACAAACAAAAATAATGAATTAGATATAAACCTTTAAAATTAGCGGAACAGATGCATTAACTGCGTTATGAGAATGTTAGAAAAATTCCCAAGTAAGTAATCATCGACGATGCTCACACACTAATTCCATTTCGTGAGCCGGACGCAGTGGCCAAGCGTAGTTAAGTCCCATAAGCTGTACAAACATTTGAACATTTTTGAACCATTTCGTGATCACAAAACACGATATAATCGTCAGCTCACAATAGTTCAAATCTTAGTCCGACAAATAAGATATCAACATTTGTAAATTCTGGTGCAGAATCACATACACTGTTCATTTGCCCCCATTAACTACAGACATTGCCGAGGTGGGGTCGCTTGCTTGGCTCAACGTTCAGATAGCCGTACCGTAGGTGCAACCACACCGGAGGGGTATCTGTGGACTGGCCAGACAAACGCGTGCTTCCTGAAGAGAGGCAGCAGCATTTTCAGCAGTTACAGGGGCAGCAGTCTAGATGATTAACTGACATCAGTTAGCATGGCTTTGCCATGCAGTTACTGCGAACGGCTGAAAGCAAGGGGAAACTACAGTAGTTACTTTTCCCGAGGATATGCAGCTCTATTGTATGAATATATGATGATGGCGTCTTCTTGGGTAAAATATTCCGGAGATAAAAAAGTCCCCCATTCGGATCTCCGGGCGGGGACCACTCATGAGGATGTCGTCATAAAAAAAAAAAATAAAAAAAAAAATAAAAATAATAATAAAAATAAAACAGGCATTCTACGGATCGGAGCGTAGAATGTTCTAACCCTTAATCGCGTAGGTAAGTTAGGAAATTTGAAAAGAGAAATGGATAGGTTGAAGTTAGATATGGTAGGGATTAGTGACGTTCGGTGGCAGGATGAACAGGATTTATGGTCAGGTGAGTACAGGGTTATAAATACAAAATCAGTTGAAATAAACCGCAATTTGCGATCAGTTATGGCTTCAATGTACTAGGTTTAGATGGAATACCAAAGTCCGGCGAATGAAAATTTGTGCCCGGCCGGGATTCGAACCAGGGATCTCCTGCTTACTAGGCAGACGCGTTGACCACTCCGCCACCGAGGACACAGTGACCGGCCGGCCTGCAGAGGACTCTTCCCTGCACGTCTCCCGCCACACACAAATCTCCATTCGCCACGCTGTCTCTAACCTATACCACAGCCTATTTGTTCTGTAATGCTCGCAGCCACAATACTGTATTCCCGCGTCAGGGAGAACAGACCATGAGGTATCGAGACACAATTAATTGTCGTCAGGAGCCCAGCCTCGGCTTGCATACAATTATATATTTTTGTCGACTTTACTGTAAAGTCGAGCACAATTTCATGATCACCAACACTTGCTTTAACCATCATGAAAGAAGGCTGTATACATGGAAGAGACCAAGAGATTCTGGAAGGTACTAGATTGACTTTATAATGGTAAGTAATAGATTTAGAAACCAGGTTTTAAACTGTAATACATATCCAGGGACAGATATAGACTCTGAGCATAACTTATTGGTTATGAACTGCAGATTAAAATGTTCAAAATGTTCAAATGTTTGTAGAGCTTATGGGACTTAACTATGGGGTCATCAGTCCCTAAACTTACAAACTACTTATGAACTACCTTAAACTAAAGAAGGCACAAACATCCATGCCCGAGGGGGGATACGAACCTCCGACGGCAGCAGCTGTGCAGACCATGACTGGCACCACAGAGTAACATTGTCTGTGCTGGCACGGCGCAGACCGCTCGGCCACTGCGGCCGGCAACTGCAGATTAAAACTTAAGAGGCTGCAGTAAGGTAGAAAAGTTGGGAGATGGAATCTGGACAAAGTTAAGGAATCAGAGGTGGTTGAGAGTTTCAGAGGGAGCATCAGGCAAGGATTGGCAAAATGGACAAATATTAATTAAACAGATACACGAATATGAGGAGAATAAGGGCTTATTATGCTGCTTGCCATTGCTAACTTACTGTGGAGAATACGATGATCTGACTTTATTTCCATCATAAACTGATATAACAAGTGTAATAAATCCATAAATAAATAGATTCGAGTGTGTTGCTTTGGAGATGATAGCTTGAGGTAATAAGCTATGATCTAAGACATAATTTGTTGTAATCGCAAGACGTATTTAAAAGTTGGCATTTTTAAGTTTAATTTTACTCTCTTCAAATATTGTAAACATTCACTTTCGTAAGTGAATTTTATCCATTATGGATGTTGAACTTCGTGACTGTTCCTTATAGGTTGTGGAAATAAAATCCGCTACCAGTCACAATTTTTAGCGGTTTATTAAAACACTACCGGTTTCGGACTTGTCCCCATCCTCAGGTGTTTACATTCAATACATTTCTCATGGATATTAGTTGAGAACATTGTAGTAACAGTAACATGATGTTAATTTGCACTCCCATGTTTCAGGTTTTGCACAGAACACTTTATAACTGTCACTCCAAACATCGCCACAGTACACTTTATAACTGTCACCTTATATTTGTCTGAATTTAAACACCTGAGGATGGGCACAAGCCCGGTACCGGTAGTGTTTTAATAAACCGCCAAAAATTGTGACTGGTAGCGGATTTTATTTCCACAACCTATTCACTTTCGTAGTTTTCAAGATACTAAAAATGTTGGTTCACGAGATGTGCCTAATTATTCTGGCACCGTAGATGCCTTTGATATTGATAGGAACATAACACTGAGATTTATTATTTGTTTGTAAGGTAAGAGAGCGACCATCTCTTTAAGTATCTCCCAGAGAGTCCACTGTCGCCTGAAATCCTCTTATGCAGCAGGTTTTTCCATTTTCGGTGGTTCGCCATTGTCCATCCAGGTCTTACTCGGCCTTAAAGCGGTCGCTGGGCGAAGACTCAGGTACCTGATCGCTTGCGTCCTAAACGACAGCTGCAGGCCTCGCCCTACCTTCCATACAAATCCAGAATCAGAACAATTATGTGACATACCAACTATGTATCCATTATGTCACAAGCGGTCAATAGTTAGTTAAGTAAAGCCAGTTACTTTTTTGAACTGAATATGAAAGTAAAATATTGAAACAGTTAGTTTCATTGCATATGGTGTTACCTAAATATTGGTATCGGATCTGATCAACAGCGCGCTGTAGTACCGTGCAAATCCTGTTAATTCAGAACGTTTTACAATGATCAGTAACTAATGGAAAAAAATCAAAAGGATCTTTGAAAGCGAGAGAGAGCTATGTACATGAACCAGGCAGCCCTGAGATCACTGGCAGCTCCTGCAACAAGGTCTAAAATTGTTGCAGAATGTCACAGGGTTCTGGTGGAGCTAGGGGAAAGCAATAGAGTAAACCTATTGTGGGTCCCTGGCCACTCGGGGATCAGTGGCAACGAACATGCCGACAGATTAGCCAGGATGGGGGCAGAGACTCCATTTATTGGACCGGAACGTGTCCTGACAATCACCAAGGCAATGATCAAATTGGAGCTACGTAACTGGTTCAGAAGACAGCACGTAGAATATTGGACCAAAGTCTATCAACAAAAACATGGCAAGGTAATGATGCCAAAGCCATGTTTTAAAAGAAGCTCTGCAATCCTGGGCCTGAACAGGAGAGAGATTATACTCGTGGTTGGATTGCTGACAGGCCATGGGAATTTCAAAAAACACCTAAATACAATGGGAATAACAGAAGAGGACCCAAAATGTAGGATCTGTGAAGACGATGATGAAACTGCATCACATCTAATCTTCGAATGCATTGCATTGGAGAGTAATAGGCACAGAACATTTGGGACAACCAGACCCGAAGAAATTGTGTCTAATAAAGAACTGCTAAAGGGACTCCTTCCACTGTTCAAGGGCATTGGTTGGCTTTACTAGATATACAGGGAGCGATACCGCACAATAAACTTAGTCTCGGTGCGGGCAGTGGCAGGTTGGACCAAGACTGTTCTGGCTTCCCTGAGAAAATCAAATCAAATCAAATAAATGTACGTGAATCATGTTCATACAAAATGAATGCACAATCTAACATTGAAAACAGAATATAAATACTCCATTGTATTTTTAGTATTCTGTGACATACGGATATTCTTTCTTCCAAAATAAGCACTCAAACAACATGTAGTATCAAATGCGTCCAATAAACGTTTTCCAGTACGTGTCGGTGATTCACACAGGGACTTATCGCGTACATCTTCAACCTAATTTCAGATTTCCTAGAATCACTTCTTATTTTCAGCAACATGGCTATTTGTCCTAAATTAGCTTCACAGAACGGACGTCAAAAGTATTGACGTTAACACGAACGCTCTACAGGTGGGAAATTCACTTGGCGAATATCTTGCGTGAGGCCCCACCGTGGCGTGTCAGCTTGCATTAACATGCACTCAGAGCGTTTGCAACGTGACACGAGGATAAATAGCAGCGATAAGAGACCTCATTGAAATATGACTCTACTGCAGTATAAAGTTGTCTTTCTCGGAAGCAGCTATGTCGTGTGTCTACTTCACAAAAATGAAGGCGATTTATATGTATATAAGTCACAGATTTTTTTTCTTCGTTGACTTCGATATGTAACAATCCAACTAGACCAACTGAGCACTTCTTTGATTTTGTTTATGCTGATGAGTTCCTAATACACGTTAAACGATGTACAAAGAATTTTAGTATTCTGATATATCACAGTTTTTTGAGTCTAAAGTTATTGGCAGCAACAAATGCTGCTCAAAAAATGTTCAAATGTTTGTATAGTCTATGGGACCTAACTACGGGGTCATCAGTCCCTAAACTTACAAACTACTTGTGAACTACTTACAAACTAGGACGGCACAAATATCCATGCCCGAGGGGGGATTCGAACCCCCGACAGTAGTGGCCGTGCAGACCATGACTCTAGCGCCTCAGTCTCCTCGGCCACCGCGGCCGGCAACAAAAGCTGCCTGGCATTTGCAGTTCATCTATAAACATTGTCTTCCTTTATGTTATCTACAATTATTAGTGTATTTTGGATGTTTTATTATACTCGAGTTACCTAAATGAAGACTTTATGTGAAATTAAAGATCCCGCGTAGGAGGTTCGAATCTTCCCTCGGGCATGGACGTTTGTGCTGTCTTTAGTATAAGGTAGTTCTTAAGTAGTTTGTAAATTTAGGGACTGATGACCCCGCAGTTAAGTCCCATAAGCTTTACAAACATTTGAAATTAATGATCTTGTCTATCTTTTCTTTTGATTTTTCTTTCTTTTCCTAATGTTGCAATTTTGCATTATTATAATTTTTTATACCTTCTGTTAACATGAAACATTGTCTATTTCATTTTCTGACTGTCGTTTAAAAGAAAAACTCGTTTTAAAAACATATTTTACTTTACATTTACTGTGCATAGTCTTTGTGTTTGTGCCAACGCTGTCGTTCTACGGATCGGAGCGTGGAATGTTAGATCCCTTAATCGGGTAGGAAAATTAGAAAATTTAGAAAGGGAAATAGATAGGCTGAAGTTAGATATAATGGGGATTAGTGAAATGCGGTGGAAAGAGAAATAGGATTTCAGGTCAGACGAGTACGGGATTATAAATACAAAATCAGTTGGGGGTATTACAGGAGTAGGTCTGATAATGAATAAGAAAATAGGAATGAGGGTAAACTACTATGAGTAGCGCAGTGATCGTATTATCATAGTCAATATAGATACAAAGCCAACACTGACCACAGTAGTACAAGTTTATATGCCCACTAGCTCTGCCGATGATGAAGAGATCGAAGAAATATATGAGGAGGTAAAGGAAATTATTCAGACAATTAAAGGTGAGCAAAACTTAATTGTGATGGGAGACTGGAATTCGGTAGTAGGAAAAGGAAGGAAAGGAAAAATAGTAGGTGAATATGGACTGGGTAAAAGGAATGAAAGAGGAGATCGCCTGGTAGAATTTTGAACGGAACATAATTTAATCATAACAAACACTTGGCTTAAGAATCATGAAGGAAGGTTGTATACGTGAAAGAGACCAGGAGACACTGGAAGGTACCAGATAGATTTTATAATGGTAAGACATAGATTTCAGAACCAGGTTTTAAACTGTAAGACATACCCAGGGGCAGATATAGACTCTGACCATACCTTATTGGTCATGAACTCTAGGCTGAAACTGAAAAAACTGCAAAAAGGCATGAAAATAAGGAGATGGGACCTGGATAAATTGAAGGAACCTGAAGTTCCTGAGAATTTCAGAGGCAGCTTTAGGTATCAATTGAAACGGGGGGAAATAAAACAGTAGAAGAGGAATGGATATCATTGAGAGATGAAATAGTGAAGGCAGCAGAGGACACAATAGGTAGAAAGGCAAGACCTACAAAAAATCCTTGGGTATCACAGGAAATACTAAATTTAATTGATGAAAGGAGAAAATATAAAAATGCAGTAAATGAAACAGGCAAAATGGAGTACAGACGACTAAGAAATGAGATTGACAGGAAGTGCAAAATGGCTAAGCAGGAGTGGCTAGAAGGCAAATGCAAGGATGTAGAAGAATGTATAAATAGGGGAAAAATAGATACCGTCTACAGGAAAATAAAAGAAACATTTGGAGCAAAGAAAAGCAGCTGTATGAATATCAAAAACTCAGATGGAAAACCAGTTCTCAGCAAAGAAGGGAAAGCTGAAAGGTGGAAAGAGTATATAGAGGGGCTCTACAAAGGAAATGAACTTGGAGACAATATTGTAGGAAGAGAAGAGGATGCAGATGTAGTTGAAATAGGAGATTCTATACTGAGAGAAGAATTTGACAGAGCACTTAAAGACCTATGTCGAAACAAGGCCCTAGGAGTGGACGACATTCCCTCAGAACTACTGAAGTCTCTGGGAGAGCCAGCCATGACAAAACTATTTCACTTCCAACGTAAGATGTATGAGACAGGGGAAATACCTTCAGACTTTAGAAAAAAGGTAATAATCTCCATTCCAAAGAAAGCAGGCGCAGACAGGTGTGAAAATTACAGAACCATTAGTCTAGTAAGTCATGGTTGCAAAATTTTAACACGAATTATGTACAGAAGGATGGAAAAGCTGGTAGAGGGAACCGAAGGTTATTTACGACTTTTTACAAAAACCAGACAGCAATTATCAGAGTTCAAGGACATGAAAGTGGTGCAGAGGTTGGGACGAGTCTAAGACAGGGATGTTGCATTTCCCCAATGTTATTCAGGTTGTACACTGAGCAAGCTATAAAGGAAAGCAAGGAGAAATTTGGAGAAGGAATTAAAGTTCAAGATGAAGAAATAAAAGCCTTGCATTTTGCTGTTGACATTGTAATTCTGTTAGAGACAGCAAAGGACCTGGAGGAGCAATTGAACGGAATGAACAGTGTGTTGAAAGGAGCAGGTAAGATGAACATTAACAAGAGCAAAACATTGAATGGAATGCAGTCAGAAAATCAGGCGATGCTGAAGCAAATTTTCACATATAGCTTCCACCCCCCCATCCCCGCATTATTCCACAAAGCCTAAGCACAATAAACATATTCTTAGATATATTTTCGAAAACGATTACTGTAGACTAAAAAACAAGTCTGAATATGAAATAGAAATAAACTTGTTAAGAACAGAACGTAAAAATAATGGAATACTGTAAGCGAAAATAAATGAAAAGCTGAACAGCAAACCTCAGGCAATCACATGTTAACCAAATTTAAAATTAAGGTATATATTTTTATTCCTTGTTAAGTGTCTGTAAATACCTTTGTTGATATAAATAATTATATAGCCTCAAAAATTGTGACAGATGATAATGCTAAAATTCTTTATATGTCATGTAACAGATAATCAACAAAATGCACTTACTATGGAGGAACGTCTCCGGAACATGTTTGGGTAGTAAAAACAAGAATTGTGTTTCCTCAAAGCAGAAGCACATTTACTTAGTATATATTAGGCAGTAATCACAAGAGCGAGAGGTTTAACCACAAAATGAATTCATAATATTCATAGCAATGGGATTGTAAATCAGTTTTCCGTGTTTTAAAACTTTTTCACACACAAGCTAACATATCAGTCAAAGAGAAAGTCTAGAGGGGAATATTAGGGTATAACATTCCGTCGACAGGGTGGTCATTAGATACGGAACTCACGCTCGAATGTTGGGTAAGGCAGGGGAATGATATCGGCCGCGCCCTTTCAAAGGGACGATCCCGACATTTGTCTGGAGTGATTTAGGGACATCACAGAAGTCCTAAATCTGGATGGTCGGAGGTGGATTTGAACCACTGTCCTCCAGAATGCGAGTCCAGTGTGTTACCACTGCGCAAGTCGCTCGGTAAAGAAACAGTGAAACTGTACATTAACGAACAGTCTAAAACTTCTGTTTCACGCATTTCAGAAGGTAATCATAACACTGTCGTATTTCACAACTTCCAATACACCTTCAGTGCGCTTCTAAGGTATAAGTTAAAATTCCTGCTTACAGATAATTGTCTAGCAGAGAACAGGAAACTGTGCATTACAGAAACCGCTATCAGAGACGAAGTTAATATTGAACGTGCAACAGTTACCGTAGCTAGACATTTGTTATTCACTGCAGACATGAATAATTATTACAAGAAAATAATACTATTTCGAGACTGGCAGCTGTTAATAAACGCAAGAAAATGCAGCATAATTTGTAATATCCGACGAAAAGAACTATGGTTGTTACCTGCAGTGGAAGCAATAAATCCAGTATGCACGCGCGGATGCTTAGCATTGCTTTTTGCAGTTTGAAAACCACACGAATAGTGCAGCGGAAAAGCCACGCTCCAGATTGCAATTATTGGAATAACTGCGGGAAGCGTCTGCACGTAACTTCATGATATTTGTCGTTGTATATTGCGTAGCTACAAATGTCGTTTGTGTTTATTCTCAGCCAATCTCGTAATTAGATTACCTTAACATGTGATACCTAAGTATAATGTTAAATAATTTATCACTTGTATTATAGTTCTTACATGTTGCAATGCCACATTATCAAAAGAAAGCCACTAAAAGGTACTTCTCATGAGTGTACACATGAAAGCATATTGGAAAGCCATGGAAATGAGACACTGTCATTTTTAAACAACGTAAAATATATCCTTATTAATGTTCACATTTTTCTATAAGTTATACTCTATTGTAGCTTGATATTAGTCGCTTTTTCAAATGTTTGTAAATCTATCGGACCAAACTGCGTTGTCATCAGTCCGTGGCGTACAAACTACGTAAACCTAGGTAAACTAACCTAAGGACAAACACACACACACACACACACACACACACACACACACACACACACACACACACCCATGCCCCAGGGAGGACTCCAACCTCCACGGCGAGCAACCGCGCGCTCCGCAGCGAGACGCTTTAGACCGCTCGGCTACTCCACCGCGGCAGTCGCCTTTTCTTTGCATCGGACGTCTAGGTGTAGTAGATCACGTCATGGTTTGATACGAGACAAAATGTTTACTGGCAGTTCCTGGTGAAACTATAAATCGTTTACTGGCATTGGCAACCCCTGGGACACGAGATTTTACTGAACTAGGAGGGTCTATTAAACAAGTGGGCTGAATATGTATGCTACCTACCCCAGTAAATCATTTGTAATTTTCGACAGGAAAACCGTAAGAGTTAATGTCTAGCCGGCCGCGGTGGCCGAGGGGACTGAGGCGATCCAGTCACGGGCTGCACAGGGGTAGAGTGCCAGACTACAAATCCAAAGGTCGTGCGCTCGATCCCCGCGAGGTCCTAGGACTTTTATCTGTCACTTTCCACTTCTTTCCCCTATGGCAACGTTGCTGATCTGAAAAATATCGAGTAGCACCGTGGTTCGGAACCCAAGTTAAACTGTAGGTCCCCCTATAACTGGCTGAGTAAGTCAGTTCGGAGGAAGGCAACGGCGTACCACCTCCAAACAGGGCCATGCCTAGTAAAGCACTGTGGTGTTCAAATCAATCTTCGGATTGTTGACTGCTTTATCTTTTAACTTATTTGTGTCAAATTTTACGTGCTTCACTTTTTTACCACTTGTCATTGTTTTTAAAATACTCATGTCCACGTTTTAAAAGTCGCTCAGCTGAAGAGCAGCACCTAAGCTGCTGCCTGCCTGCTGAATGTAACATTCGGTATTAAAATAACAATAAAGGAAAAAATGAGTAACGTGGGAATCCCGTGTAGTATATGATTGGCTATGCAACTAATTGTCATTACACTTCAAATGCACTAAACAGAAAGGAATAAAGCCATTGTATTCTGTAGATAGAAAAGATTATGCAGTAGAGTTCTCATTCCGAAACCGCATTTCAGTATCGGTTATAGTTTATAAGATGGGGTTATGCATCATGTAGGAAGAAATGTCTACCTGCACATGTGAGAATTAGACAGCGTGAGGACCCTGACACCATGGAATGCAGTTTATCATTCGGTGATACTGATGCTCGGGTTGGTCTGGATCCAATGACTGTCAGGCGAATGTGGAATCGGTTACTTCAGCAGGATCAAACTCAGTGCCATACAAGATCTCAGCCTGGACTGGCATTTGGGAGGACGGTGTTCATATCCACCTCCGGCCATCCACATTTAGGTTTTTCGTGCTTTTCCTAAATCACTCCATGCAAATGCTGGGATGGTGCCGTTGAAAGGGCACATCCAATTCCCTTCCCAATCCTTAAGCAAACAGTCAAAGCCCGAGTTTCCGTCTCTAATGACCACGCTGTCGATGAGACTTCAAAGCCGGCCGCGGTGGCCGAGGAGACTGAGGCGCTTCAGTCACGGTCTGCACGGTCACTACGGTCGGGGGTTCGAATCCCCCCTAGGGCATGGATATTTGTGACATCTTTAGTATAAAGTAGTTCATAAGTATTTTGTAAGTTTAGGGACTGATGACCCCGTAGTTAAGTCCCATAAGCTTAACAAACATTTGAACGTTTTGAGACTTTAAACCCTAAGCTTCTTTCCTTTTATGATCTCAGCGATCCTACGTGACTAGCTCCCGACAGGACTGATATGTTCACTCAACCTCAGAGGAACGTTCGGCCACGACACGTACCTCAATTGTAGCAGGACTAGCTACGTGACTAGCTCCCGACAGGACTGATATGTTCACTCAACCTCAGAGGAACGTTCGGCCACGACACGTACCTCAATTGTAGCAGGACTAGCTACGTGACTAGCTCCCGACAGGACTGATATGTTCACTCAACCTCAGAAGAACGTTCGGCCACGACACGTACCTCAATTGTAGCAGGACACCCGACAAACGCTGGACGCAGGAGTGGCACCACATCGACGTTTCAGGCGAATCACGGTTCTGCCTACAGACTCATCAGTGTGTGGAGGCTCCGAGAACATTCGTTGTCCAAAAATATGCTGATGTTTGTAAACCTAAGGGAATGTTTATAAGCCACTAGACACACAAATACTTAACTAACCTTTGGTAAGGCAACACACGCTTACCCATGCTCGAGGGAAACTCGAAACTCCGTACATTGTTAAGGATGATCAAGAAAAGTGTCGAATTCTTTGAGAGGTGGTAGTACTAATCGAAGCATGAAAAATAAAGTCCGATAAGCAGTGGTCCGTAAATGCATACTTCCTGATAACACTTGTTAGGAGTAGGTGTTCCACGTGGCGTCCATTCATAGCAATGCATCCCTCTGCCCCAGGAACGACGCACCCGGTTGTGGTATTAGTACTTGCTGGCACTCATTGACGACGTAACCCTGAAGAGTCTGCACACCGTTGATTGGAGTTGCGTAGACCACTTCCTTCAAGTGTCCCCATAACCAAACGTCAAGTGGATTGACGTATGGGAAACGAGCAGGCCAAGGTGTGAGGCCTCCCAGACCGCAACGTGGAACTCCAGACCGCTCGGATATTTCCGCACGGCATGATTTTCCTTTTTTTTTTTTTTTTTTTTTTTTTTTTTTTTTTTTTTTTTTTTTTTTTTTTTTTTCTCCTCCAAATAACCTCAATTTAATTTTCATTTAAAGCATTATTGTGCATAATTATTTCTCAATATCTGTCATACGTTTCACTACTTACATCATCATTCTCTGATTATCACATTTTTCGGGAATCACTACCAATTCGTTGGTTTGCTTACGTCACTAATAGTTTTGTCGTCGTTGCATTAGAGAGATTTCTCGCTCATACCCAAAACTACCTAAATGATATAGGTTGATGAATTGTAGGAGGCCTGTAGTCAGTATCGTATCTAACGGAAATGACCTGGGTATATTAGAAAAAACTACAGAATGAATAGATTTGCAAGTTCTCGTAATGTTATTTAATAATATGTAATAGTACAGCGAAAATTATTTTCTCCTCATTTTTCTGTCGTTAGTTTTCTACAGCTTCAACAACCCATCCTTAATCATGTTAATTAACGCTGTCACCTTTCTATTTTGAGAACATATCACATGCTTCAAATCAGTACAAAATAGAATTGATTCCAAAATTTACTGTTTGCGTGAGGGAGTTACTTAGCGGTACAAATAATACCTGTCGGGTACAGAACCAGGGACGAGGAGTATCACGCGTTTCTATGTCTGCAGCTGTAGCAAATTTTAGAGATAATGCACGCACATTGGCCATTATCTTTTTGCACACACGTTCACCTTTCCCATCGCACTCACTTCCTGACACTGCACACTTACTACACAGCACCACAAAGTCACAACAGTAGCTACGAAACTGTTACGGAGGGTGTGCTGCTCATTACAGTGATTTTCTGCTCTCATGGTTTTGTTATTTGTTGCTCAGTGAACTAAGTGGTAAGGTATATTGTAGGTAAGTATAAAATATTATTCCATAATGATAGAAAGATTCGTCAAAAGGTTTTGCTCAGTTTTGTAATTCCTGAAATAACTACTCTCCGTATGTCACAATAATCAGTACTACAAACAGTTGTGATAAAAAAGAATTTTTCTCGTCTCGAAAACTCCATTACTCGTATTACTTAGCTTGACTGCGATGTCGAACATGATTAGTCTAGCCGTCTGAAAACTGCACTTATTACAGAATGACCTATATCAATATACTTGTGAATTTGATAACTGAGGCGCACACTCTGCATACTGTATTTACGAGACTACGTATGAAACAGGTTGCTATACGTTACAAGGAAGCGATCTAATTCAGTAGAAAGCTGTAGGTAGCCACTGCGATCCTATCTCGCCATCTCTTGCTGTCTCACTCCTGTAGATTCAGTCCCTCCGTGACCCTCTGAACCACTGCACGTCAATTTCTTTGTCCTCCTCTATCTCCTGAAGACTCTCCAGGTTGGAATTGATTACTTCTGTGATGCGATCAATCCATCTCATCCTGTACCGCCTTCTTTTCTTGCGCCTTCCATCCACTCGAACATTAAGGTCTTTTCTAGAGAATCATGTTTTCTAATGCTGTGTCCTTCGTAGGTCAGTTCTAGTTTTAGTATCAGCCCCTCCAAGAAGCTATTTGGTTTTATTTGTTGTAATACCAATCAATTCTTTCTCTTTGCAGTACATGGAATTTTAAGGATTTCCTTCTAACACAACTATACAAAGAGTCTGTTCCACGTCGTCCAACTTTTCTTATAGTGCAAGTCTCACATTAGTACATAATAGCTGAAAAAACAATTGTCCTTACGATACGAATCATTTACTTTACAGTTCTCTCTCTACTCCTGAAAACAAGCTTGGACATTGTCTTTCTACTAAGTATCGAGCGTCTTTTGATTTAGTTATTTGAGTTCAAAATGTTCAAATGTTTGTATAGCTTATGGGAGTTAACTACGGGGTCATCAGTCCCTAAACTTACAAACTACTTATGAACTAACTAATACTAAGGACGGCACAAATATCCATGCCCGAGGGGGGATTCGAACCCCCGACCGTAGTGACCGTGCAGACCGTGACTGGAGCGCCTCAGTCCCTTCGACCACCGCGGCCGGCTGTTTGAGTTACGAGAAGTCTGGGAGCCGAGAAAGTTGGAAAACAGTAACTGCTTCCATTATTTCTGCCCCTACATGCCATGAAGTAACAGGCGTAATTGCCATTACTTTCGTTTTCTTTAATTTCATTTGCAGGTTATTATTTCACCTTCAGAAAGAGGATCTTTAACTTTTCTTCTTTACTTCACGCCATCTGGATGGTATCATGTACATATCTAAGACTATTTGTATTAATCCCAGCTTTTTTAATTCTGGTTTCTTCTCCATCTTTTCTCGCATACATCATAATATGCTCTGCATATAGACTGTGTAAATAAGGTAACACAATAGTGCCTCGCGATTTTCCTTTCTGAATGTTGAATTGTTGACCCGTTTAGTTCAAATGTTTGTAAACCTATGGTACCAAACTACTGTAATCATTGGTCCCTAGATTTCCAAACTACTGTAACTTATACTAAAGACAACACACACATACCCATGCCAGAGGGAGGACTCGAACCTCCGGCAAGAGCGGCGACGCAGTCCCTGACATGGCGCCTAGAACCGCACGGCCTTTTCCGCACGACTCCACTTAGTTGCATCATATGGATTTTCACAGTGGGCTTTTGTTTAGAGAATAAATTATGTACGAGGTAAATGACATGTTCTTGTAGTCTTATTGAGTAGTCTACAACTCTGTCATTGGCTTCTCAACACTTACCTCCTTTAATGTCGTTTGTTGTTAACAACACCATCTTATTCCCAAGAGTTGGTAGCTTTCACTGAGTTAATAATAGCTAGAAATTCTTTATGCATTTGGATCACTCCTCGTTGATTCTTGCTCAGAAAGCGCGCAGTATTCTGCTGCATCCATTTTCAATAAGCGGTCCAATAATTGAAAAATATTAACAGTAATCCACCAACTTTCACGTGTAAAATTAAGTGTATTCTTATAGGTCATTCTTTCTATTCTGCCCAGGAACTTCTAGAAAAAATTTAAAATATAAGCTAATTCCTTTGTTACGTTGTTGATTATATTTACTTAAACTTACGGCTTGTCATCTTCATATAAAATTTCTACGTTTCAATTTATCCATTACTACTCTTCTATTACAATTTCATTACTTCCGGTAATTCATTGCGGCAGCACAATAAATGGCTTCAGCAAGCTCCATGATCATTTGAAATCATCCCTCAACTCTCAGATATCGGTAACAACTGTGTCAAACGAAAGCCTTTTTTGTGTGATGACGTCTCAGCTGCATCTCTTAGACCATTTTCATATATACAGTGTTTACGTAACGATTTCAGGAATGATAGAGAAGGACACTCTTGTTAGTAACACCTGTCAATTCGGCGAGTGCAATTCCAAATCAACACTCTACTCGTGTACACTTGTTCATCAATCGTTCCTCAAAACGTCACAGCTAACTGACAATTTGAACGTAGCCGTCTTTTTTTTTTTTTTTTTTTTTTTTTGGACGGATGTTACTAAGCTAGGGTTAAGCCGAAGATTACCAAATCAAGTCATATTCACGGAATGTATGACATTAACTGCGAATGGGCAATAACTGCAAGATCAAAAGTGGCGTCCGTTCTTTCGGACATGTCCGATAGAACAGACACCACATATATATAACTTATACAATTTGCCGATGGCAGGCAATGATCCTTTCTCCAGTGGGGAGGCACTCCTAGACCCTTACTCTTACGGGAATTAGTACAAAGTGACTACGAGTTTGAGTTCTACTAGCCAGGGTAAAGTTGCGAATTTGTATCTGACGGAAGGCCTGCTTGAGTAAATAACTGCAGGTGTGATGATCGCCGTCTCCACAGTGGTGTACGGTCAGCGCAACTGCCTCGATATCAAGAGACCGTGGATTGGAATCCCGGCTGGGTACACATTTTCAACTTTACCCATTTGCAGTTAATGTCATACATTCCGTGAATATGAATAGATAATAACTGCAGGATCAAAAGTGGCGTCCGAAAGAACAGACACCACACACACACACACACACACACACACACACACACACACAAGTTCGTGGGATAATTCTGCTTAAAACCCTCCTTTGTAACGGAGCAGAAGCATGGCGCCCTGCGTCATTTCAATTGGGCTCGGTGATGTTTCAAACAACAAGCTGTCGACGCATCTGTCTTATTTATTTCAGGTCTTCCAGAGCTCTTTTAAATTCTGACTCATACTGGATCCCCTCTATCAACCCCAGTTTTTCTCCTATCACATCATCAGAAAGGTATTCCCCCCTTATAGAGATCTTCAGTCTACTCTTGACCTATCCCCATTATCCTCGGTGTTAACTGCACCGGAGATTATTCTGTATGTTGAGTCAGCTCTTCGGACAATCATTTCCTTTTAATTTTCTTCACATTTTTCCCACAGCCATTTCACCTCGGATTTGCTGCACTTCCTGTTTATTCCAAAGGGATTTGTAGTTCAGTATTTCTGTCATTACATTCCCTCTTTCGTCAATCATTCGAAGTACTTCTTCTGTTACCCAAAGTCTCTCCGCACTTACATCTCTTGTAACTATGTTTGTCTGTCCTTCATACGTGATTTCCACTTTCAGAGATTTCCACTTCTATCCAACTGAACTACCTACTCTGGTGTCCCTCATCGCAGTATCCATGTCTTTAACGAACGTTACACATCTCCTTCCAACAATTTTTGGGTGTGTAGTCCGAATCTGTACTCATTCTGCCACGATATTTCGGCCCAATGTCGTCCGGCCCTCTTCAGGTGAGTAGACAACTACTGAGTTGTCTACTCACCTGAAGATGGCAGTAACCTACGTCTCTGGGCTGAAATATCGTGGCAGAGACGATGGGATCGAGTGCTCGTCCGAAAATGTTTGAAAGAAAAAATTCGCTGGGAAAACTTCAGAAGTCACGTTACACATCTTTATACAGAGAGTGAATCTAAATTCGCGCACTCGGGCTTCGCAGCGCGATTCCTCACATGCTAGCAATAAAAAGAATGTGTCTCACAAAATTTCGTCCTGCGCATATTTCCGGCAGTAAATGGACGTCGAAGACTGAGGTGTGTGTGTGTGTGTGTGTGTGTGTGTGTGTGTGTGTGTCCCATACATCAGTGTGTTTCATAATTACACTACTACACCAACAAACTTCTAGGGGATGTGGGAGGTGTTTTGAGGAACAAAAAACGTTCAAATGTTTGTAGAGCTTATGGGACTTAACTACGGAGTCATCAGTCCCTAAACTTACAAACTAATTATGAACTAGCTAATACTAAGTACGGCACAAATATCCACGCCCAAGGGGGGATTCGAACCCCCGACCGTAGTGGCCGTGCAGAACGTGACTGGCGCGCAGCAGACCGCTCGGCCACCGCGGCCGGCTGTATCGAGGAACAAAGTGAGCATAGAAACCCATGCCCGGAAACGTCATCCAATGACGCTACAGAGCGTCGAGGTTGCTGGAGGGGATGTCTAGCGGCAGGAGCTGGTGCCTTTAACTTCGATTCTCCGTAGCGTCGTTGAATGACGTTTCCGGGCATGGGTTTCCATACTCATTTTGTTACTAAAGACGCCTAATACAGCCCTTACAAGTTTGTTGGTGTAATTATGAAACACACTGACGTACGGAACACACAGCCATCTCAGTCTTTGACGTCCATTTACTGGCGGAAATATGCGCAGGATGAAATTTTGTGGGAGACATTTTTCATTATTGGCAGGTGAGGAATCGCGCTGCGAAGCCCGAGTGCGCGAATTTAAATTCCCCCTGTATACCTCTGGACTTTAATATCCTATTTCCTTCAACACCGAATCTTTCCGACGATTCTCTTAAATTTCAGTCTACCCTTCATCATTACTAAACTGTGAACTGTACGCTGTGGTAATTGATCATCGATTGCACTGCGTGAAAGCAGAAGATGAAACACGCTTTTAACTGCAAGCGAAAGTTATTAGGTATACACTGGATCACTATAATGATTAACCGACCTTGATAATGGCTTTAAAGAGGACTTTTTGATAAATTTAAATATGGTAAAAGCATTGTAACTATGCAAATTCTCATCAGAAAGTATATTTCAGACCTTAAGTAAGATCAGCGGTAATGCCCATGTGAGTTTCGTAATTTAATGGATTCAAATTTTGTGTAGTGTTTTTTTCTACAGCTACATAAATACTCTGCTAATCACATTCAAGTGCATGGCGGAGGCTTCAACGAACCGCTCAAAAATGTTCAAATGTCTGTAAATCTATCGGACCAGACTGAGTGGTCGTCAGTCCGTAGCTTACAAACTACTTAAACTAAGGTAAACTGACCTAAAGAGAACACACACACACACACACACACACACACACACACACACACACACACACACACATGCCTCAGGAAGGACTCGAACCTCCGACGGCGAGCAACCGCGCGCTCCGCTCGGCTACTTCACCGCGGCTCAACGAACCCCTTTTATGGTATATCCCTACCGCTCCATTCTCTAAAAACGTACGTAAAGATAACACCTGAATCTTTCCATTTTCGATTTCATTTTTCTTATTTTATTAAAATGATATCATCTCCCTATATAGGTCGGTGCTAACAAAATATCATCGCATTCGGAAGAGAAAATTGGTAACACAAATTTCTCAGATAAATCTCGCAGGACGACCAATGCCTTTCTTTTAACGATTTCCATCCTAACTCGTGCATCATTTCTGTGACTCTCTGTCCCTATATCGGGATAATAAAAAACGAACTTTCCTTATATCCTCCGCCAGTCCCACTTGGTGAGGATTCACAGTGCGCAACAATACTTCAAAATGGGACGCACAAGTATAGTGTAGGCAGTTTCTTTAGTAGAATTGTTGCATCTTTTAAGCGTTCTGCTAAGGAATCGTAGCCTTCGGTTCGCCTTCCCTACGATATTTTCTGTGAGTTCCTTCCAATTTAAATTGTTGGTAATTGTAATTCCTGGGTATTTAGTGAATTTACGGCCTTTAGGTTTGACTGATTTATCGTGTAAATGAAGTTTAACGGATTTCTTTTAGTGCACATACAGATGACTTCACACTTTTCTTTGTTTAGGGTAAACTGCCAATTTTGCACCATGCAAATTTCTAAATCATTTTGCAGCTGTGTTTCATCTTCTGGTGACTTAACTAACCGATAAATGACAGCATCATCCGCGAACAGTCTAATAGAGCTGCTCACATTGTATTCTAAATCGCTTATAAAAAGAAGGAACAGTAGGGGCCCCGTAACACTTCCATGGGAGACGTCACATATCACGTCTTTTTTACTCGATGACTCTCTGTCAGTTACAACGTACTTTACCTTTCTGACAGAAAAGTAGGAATCAAATTGCACAACTGAAACGACATTCCATAAGCACGCTATTTGATTAAATGCAGCTTGTAAGGTACAGTGTCAAAAGCCTTCCGGTAATCTAAAAATGTGGAATCAATTTCAGATCCCTTGTCGATAGCACTCATCATTTCATGTGAGTAAAGAGCTAGCTGTGTTTTATAAAAACGATACTTTCTGAATCCGTATTTCAATAGGTCGTTCTCTTCGGGGTAGTTCATAATGTTTGAGGAAGTATGTGTTCTAAAATCCTCCGGCAAACCGACGTCACTGAAATAAGCCTGTAATTTTTCAGATCACTCCTATTGCCTTTCTTGAATATTGGAGTGACCTGTCCAACTTTCCAGTCTTGGGGTACGGAACTTTCGCTGAGCGAGCGGTTGTATAAGATAGCTAGGTATGGAGCTATTGCGCCAGCATACTATGAAAGAAACTTAATTGGGATACTATCTGGACTGGGAAACTTACATTTAAGTGATTTAAATGACTTTAGTACTCCATGGATATCTATTTGAAAAATACGCATGCTGGCGGTTGTTCTTGATACGAATTCTAGAGTATTTACTTCGTTCTATTTGGTGCAAGAATTTCTGAAAGTTGTGTTTAGCAATTCTGCTTTAGCACAACTGACATCAGAAGCATCACCGTTGCTATCGCGTAGTGTTGGTATTGATTGTGTTTTGCCGCTAGTATACTTTACATAAGACCAAAATATCTTCGGATTTTCTTCCAAGTTACGTGACAGGATTTAGTTGTGGACACCATATAAACCACTCGTATTGAAATTGGAGCTAAATTTTGAGTCTCAGCAAAAGATTGTCAGTCTTATTGACTTTGTGTCTGTTTAAATTTGTCATGCTTGTTTCTTCCCCTTTGCAAGAGTGATCTAACCAGTTTTGTGTACCACGGTGAGACAACCCCCTCCTTTGTTAATTTATTTGGTCTACATCTCTCAACAGCTGTAGATATTATTTCTTTGGTTGTCTGATATACACTCACATTGTTAGATTCGAAGACTTGAAATTCTCATTCAGGAAAGTATTAAACGAATTTTCATCTGATTTTTTGAATAAATATAGTTTTCGTTTAATTTTGGTGGATTTGGGAAATTCGTTATTGTCTCGCTACAACTCTGGGTTCACTAATCCCTATATCTGTTTTGATGCTCTTTATTAGCTCTGGATTATTTGTTGCTAGTAGGTCAATTATGTTTCCACAACCATTTACTATACTAGTGTGTTCATTATAATTAACTAACCGCTCGAGATAACTTTCAGAGTATGCGTTCAGTACAATTTCGGACGATATTATATTCTTGCTCCCGTTTTGAACATTTATTTGGCTAACTCACCGATGGTAAGTTAAAGTCACCACCAATTAAAATTGTATTCTTTGGGTACGTTTTTGTAGTGGTTGGCACAAAGGTATAATTATGCTTGTTAAATAACCTATACTTGATTTCAGTACTGCCAATTATAAAGAAGCAGTCAACAATCCGAATATTGGATTGAGCCCACAGTAATTCACTAGGCGTGGTCCTGTTTGGAAGTGGTATGCTAATTTACCTTCCGGCGATCTTTTAACCGACTTACCCAGCCTGTTATATGGGGACGTACAGTTTAACGTGGATTCCAAACAACTGTGCTACTCGACATTTTTTCATATCGACAAGATTTCCAGAGGTGAATGAAGTGTAAAGTGACAGATAAAAATCCTAGGACCTCTTGGGGTTCGAACTCCAGATCTTTGAATTCGTAGTCTGACACAAATAATTTTAACGTGGTTATGTTCAGTTTGAGTGGCCCTCCTACTTGCAAAGCGTGATACAAGTATCAATCTATCGTCGGCAGTAAACGCAGCTTAACCCTTAATTTTTTACTGGCCTGTATTTTTTTATTTTTGGAACAGTTGCCTTATGAAGACTCTGTCGTTTTTTTTTTTTTTTTTTTTTTTTTTTTGTTTTTTTTTCTTTTTTTTTACGTGTTTTAACAAACTGTACAATTTTAGGTTTATGAAAAGTCATTTTACTTGTATACTACACGGTGGAGAAGCATAGCGTGCGTGTAAATGTGGGTCATTCCATTTCAAATCGAACAGCTGAAAACCTTGCATTTTTTGTGGGATTTCGTTTCTCTGTCACGGAAATAGACCTTCAGTTAATATCTTGGACAAACTCGCAGCTGTGATACGCAAATGCTTCCGGTTGTTTTTTTAGGAGCAAAAGTAATTTCATAAAATCACTCGGTTATGACTCTCATAGCTCAGGAACTATTCACAGTAAAATTTTTATATAAATTACAAAATGAAGGCACTATTGTATAGACTGATACGGTATCTATGCGGCATTTTTAGAATTTAAATTTCAAGTACTTTTCTTCATTTCTCATCTTTTGTCTATAAAATGCTTTTTTAAATGGAATAAAATGTATGCCATGTTTTCAGGGTTTGATTCAAAAACAGCATCAGTAAGCAGTTTCTGTTATACTGAACGGAGAGCTGTAGAAAAAATAAAATGTATCTAGAAACTGCTCCAAATATGCCGACTGCTCTACGCCGTGTTGTATGCAAACAATCCGTCCGTAAGCCCCTGTTGACCGTGTCCAGCTGCGAGACGTCTTCCCCTGTTAACGGACGGCAGCACGCCGCAGTCTAACTTAGTGCAGCGCGAGCTTACGTATTTATTACTTAATTAATTTGTTCCACGTTTAAGATAAGGGACTCCACAATACTTAAACGGAAATCAAACTGTAATAAAAAGAAGTTCAAGCCTATGTAAGATTAAACCTTATTAAAAATGCATTTATTTTAATAAATGAAAGAAAAAGTTTTACAACAACGAATTAATTGTTGTCATTTTATTGTTATATACTTACATCAACTTTAGATATTCAGCTTCAAAATGAACCGTAATTCACTGAAATCCTGGATAGGGTACTTGAGTTACACAGCACTCAGTGCACAAAATGTCGCGTTCGGGAAATACCGCTAACTTCACCGAATTTTAACTCGAAGAATAGTAATGATTTAAGGGATAAATTCACATTTGATTTCTTTTACATTAATCGGCACATGTAGAAATTACAAATTACTTTAAAAAATACTAGGTCAATTTGCTCTTTTTCGCCCGATTTGAAATGAAATAGCCCGTGTGTGTGTGGTTTTTCCTGATTGTTGTTGTTGTTGTTTTTCCTGGTGCGTGTTTCAGAAACACTACTGGTGACAAATTTTTACAGACGTTTACCAAGTGCAGGTCTAACAATTAAAGTAACTACCTTCTTCCAGGCTGCAGTGCAGTGTCCGAGCGTTTCGAGGCGCCTTGCTGCGGAGCGCACGGCTGCTCGCCGTCGGAGGTTCGAGTCCTCCCTCGGGCATGGGTGTATTTCCTGTCCTTAGGTTAAGTTAGTTTAATTAGTTTGTAAGACTAGGGACTGATGACTACACTAGTTCACAGTCCCACAGATTTACAAACATTCTTCCAATTTTGTTACCATTGTGGCCTTCAGTCCGAATACTAGCGTGCATCTCTTGCGTCATCCTTACAACAATGGATTCTCTCTAACAAATGTGCTCCGAGAACTACTTCTGTATGAATCGTTGGGATATACTAAAGTTCTCTACAGAACTTAAATAAAGATTACTTGTTGGAGCCCTGGGCCAGTAAACGTACGCAAGGACATGGTTACACATGTGCAAAAGATTTAGACATTTACTTATTCCCCAGCAGTTACCCAGAGGTGTACTCTGCTGGCTATCCAAAATGTAATCCCAATCAGGACCGTAGATATCACGGCAATTTATTTATTTATTTTATTTATTTATTTATTTATTTATTTATTTTTTTTTTTAATAATAACTTGTACGAAGATCAAATGATTGAAAATGTAGTGCCATCTAAAATGATGGCTGCCGCCATTGCAGATTATAACCGTCGCTACACGCTTCTACAAAGAATCAAAGAGGCTCAGAATGTGTTGTTGAGGTACAGCAGTCAATTTGCTGCTACATACATCCAAAGCTTATCTGATGTAGCAGCGCATGGTGCCTCGACGTCCAGACGCTTTCTATAAGTGAGAGATCAGGAAAACAGGAAGGCCAAGGCGGTAAAACATTCCGATAGGCGACGAAGAATTCTTGAGCATTACATGCCGTGTATTGCCGGTACACTAACCAGCTAGCATCACATCTGTGATGTGTTTGAGCTATTTATCCTCCCATACCTTTGGAGCTCACCTACGGCCACACTGGAACAGAATAATACGCACCTACACGCGACACGCAATGTTCCAGACTTTGTGGGCGCGGTTGAGTGGCCGAGCTTTCTAAGGTGCCTCGCTGCAGAGCGCGGGGTGCTTGTCATCGGAGGTTCGAGTCCTACCTCGGACATAGGTGTGTGTGTTGTCCTTAGGTTAGTTTAACTTTGTTTAAGTAGTTTGTAAGCCTAGAGACCAATAACAAAAGAAGCTAAGTCCCGTAGAAAAAAAAAGAAGAAGAAAAAAAAAAAAAGAAACTTCTACGTCGCCCATCACACTGTATTGTTGCCTTGGCCCTCCTATTCTCCCGATCTATCGGCTATCATAAAGGTCTGGTCGATCATTGCGGAAAGACTGGCACGCGATACACTACCCGCAGCTACACCAGATGTGTGGAAGCATCGCGGAACGCTGTACTCCAAGATATTCAGATATGCGGAAGCATCGCGAAACGCTGTACCCCAACATATCCAGATATGTGGAAGCATCGTGAAACGCTGTACCCCAACATACCCAGAGCCTATTCGATTTAATGTCGAAGCGTTTATGGGTAGCGATTATAGCCAGTAATGGCTTCAACACTCAATACTGATTTCATTGTCTTGCTCACTTCATGTGGGGCTGTATTTTGAACCGTGTGTTCTTTATACAACGTGTTATCTCCAAACTAAATTTCACTGTGATTCCTCCGGTCTTCGGTGTTGCAATTTGGATGGTCTGCAGTGCAGCTTCCTAATAAATCTCTTTGTCTCGCCTCTGCTGTAAAGTTAGGCCAGAGTCTAACATAAGAGTCACGAAACTCCCAGGGAATTTTTGCAACTTCGCGACTTCAGCGCTGCCAAGCGGCTGGGTCGTAAAAACATACCGCCAAATGGTTGTGTAATGAATGTGTATTTGGAGTGAAGCAGCACATTCAAAATACCTTCGTATTTACGAGCTTTTGTGACGCTGCAAATTGTAGCGACTATCAAAATTGTATTTCAGAAATCTGTCATTTACAAAGGATGCTCAGAAGTAAGAGAATAATGTTACGAATAACAAGTGTTCATTTACGGTGGTTAGTTGTACTTTTAGGCATAAAAGTAAATCTTTAACAATTCATTCACGTCCAAACTTCTGCTTTTAATAAGAATCACAAATACTTTACCACTACTTCATAACATTACTGCTGTATAAAAGTAATGTCTGAAAGCTTCAATAAAGCCTGCTTAGTTTTGCATCTCACTTTCACAAAAATTATAGGCCTGTATAGCAACATATTTTGCTGGTTACCTACTAGTTTGATAAAGTGAATGCGAAGCTACAAATAAATAATACGTCGATATAGAAACTGTTAATAGTGGCACGTCACATGATATTCAGTTTGATACCAAGTGACTAAAAAAATTATGATAGGTACACGAAAGGCACAGAAGCAAGGCCAAGTGAAAAGAATGTTTAAAGGCGATGTAGAGTCTAGTTTCCTACAATGCAAAAAACGTGTGTAGTTTTGAAAACATTAAAATGTCCGACATCCGCTAAAACAGGACTCATGCAACATGTTATTACGCACCGAGCACACGAACATAATCGTAACCAGTCACTTTTATACTTGAGCACATCAGGTTGGATTTATTTCTGCTTTCAAAAAGTTTTTGGACGATATGATTACGACTCAGGTAGGCCCTATTGTGAATTACACTGCACTGGCAATTTGTTATTATAGGCTGCCATTAACAGAAGCAGTGATATTACTTTAATAATGTTTTCATATTTGTATTAGAAAATTCACAACAACGTTCAGTGACTCTAAAATCTGAAAGTAACAGCATTATAAACGGCAACTTCTCAGTTTGTGTCATGCCAGTCCTCTGTTATTCCCTACTGACCACTTGGAGCGCTAGTATCGCTTCAGTTGAATTTTTTTCCCTAGAGAGTTTCGCGACTGTCTATGATAGACTGTGGTTAGGCGTTCAGGCTACGGCCCCAGGTGCGTTTATCCCAGCGCTATTCGCACTGGAAAAAACGCGATATAAATAGAATTGCAACGCCTATGTGAGGGTGGCCACCCTGCACTGAAATTCACGCAGCTGCTGCTCAGGCGCGGCGTGTTTCCAAGGTTACGCGCAGCAAAATGCACCGCGGCACAGACAAAACACTGTGACCGCGGTCTATTTCTCTGCTGCAATTCCGGCTGCCTGACTGTCCACACGAGCAGTTTTTCGCGCAGCACTCGGTTCTGCAAAAAATGTTCAAATGTTTGTAAACCTATCGGACCAAACTGCGTGATCATCAGTCCGTAGCATAAAAACTACTTAAACCTACGTAAACTAATCTACGGACAAACACACACACCCATGCCCCAGGGAGGACTCGAACCTCCACGGCGAGCAACCCCGCGCTCCGCAGCGAGGTGCTTTAGACAGCCTTTTTTTTTTTTTTTTTTTTTTTTTCTCTATGGGTATTTCTCTTTGTTGCGGACGCTGATCGTTTTTGTTCGTTCTTGTTCGGTGTGTTGTTTTCTTTATTACAGAGGGCGTTGAGCCCTCTGAGCGGGCGCGCTGAGACCTCTCGGCTACTCCACTGCGGCGCTCGGTTCTGTTGAGCTGAAAACATAAGTAGGAAAATCGAGCGTGGTAAACAATTTCTCGGGCAGGTATTGGGGGAGAGTGATGAAAAATTGAACCAGAAGAAAGAAATACAATTCGTAAGGAAGAAACCATTTGTAAAGTTTCAAATATTACTTTACATATTAAATGTTTTATCCATGGCAGCAACTGTGGTTTATGGTTTATAGGTTAAAAAGGATATAGCCACCAATGGCAAGGTTGCAGATTTATTCACAACCGTTTTCAGACAATCATTCCCCTTCTTCAGGTATCTGTACAGGAAACAGTTACAGAATAATATACAAGTACAAAAATTACAGAAAATTCGAAGTAGAATCACAGAATTATAGAGGCGAGAGTTGCAGTGTATATAAAGCTTTCTTTAAAGTGATAAAATGTGAAATATTAACACGCTATTTTGCTGTATTCTGATAAAGTAAGGAACTATACAAAGCATTGCGTTCCTATAAACGAAAAAAATTTGCTACTTACATTAACCGTGCCCTTCTGTTCATTCAGAGCATTGTGTAATAACACTGATCATCAAGTGCAGAGATTATAGTAGAACTCGTAAACTAAGTTGTTAATGTGTGCATCTTTGGATAAACTATGCAGTGGACGTAAATGAGAAAAGAGAAATAAAGTAATAAGATGTAAGAGTCATATAATATAGTAGTCTAAGATCAAAACTGAAATTTTGAGTATGCAAAACTGGCATACAACTGCCCAACAGAGTCTTAAACAGGTCTACTAACCGACTAGCAGAGCCATATACTACAGTATAAAATAAATGACGATGAGATCAAAGACCGGTGGCGTCATGGGACGAAATATTTCGATATAAACAGCTAGAACAGATGTAGTAAGGTTTGTAGGGAGATATCCGACGTAATAAAGTATCTATCATAGCATATCAAACAGTAAAGCAGTTAACTAGTATAAGAAGATCTATAAACAAATAGCTGGCCGCAATTAATAGTAAAATCTGTGTGTGGGAATGACAAATCTGTGTTGATATTAGTAAAGTAGCTTGCTAGATGTTGTTGTTGTAGAAGGCCAACTAGTATTACTGTAAGCAAATTGCTACACAATACATATAAAGCCGCGCGGTCTGGAGCGCCAAGTTGCGCATCGCGCGGCCTCCCGCGTCGGAGGTTCAAACCTTCCTCGGGCATGGCTGTGTGTGTTTGTCCTTAGATTAGTTTAGCTTAGTTTAAGTAGTCCAGGGACTTATGACCAAAGCAGTTTGGTCCCATAGGATTACAAACATTTGAACATTTGAATTTGAAGATATAATACAGTTGCTCTTACACTGACGGTGACCTGTAGTATGGCATAGTTCAGTGCGAAACAATACAAATAATCCACCCTTTGTATAGTGGGTAGGGACGGATAACCATCAAATTACAGAACTTAATGTAACATATTGAATAAGGTAATAGAAATTATGGTAAGTGGGTGGTGTTGGTGGAGTATTTTGCTAGGTGAGAACTCAAAGGGTGGGAAAAAAGCTTGGTAAAGTAATTAAGGCTTTACGAAAGTCCTGGAATATTTACAAGCAAGCTCCTCATAGAATTTCATTTAGCACAACCATCCAGTTTTCCCTGAGCAGCTGGATATTAGTTCATTATGTTGCCCTGTAGGTATTGGGTAGATCCACCGTTTCCTCTACCGTCACGACCCTGACAATAGAGGTCGCCAAACGCGGCCTGGCTCCCGCTCGTTCCCGCCAGAGGGAGCGGCTAGCGAGACCGCCGTACCCGGGAGCCGGCCGTGCCGATAATGCAGTCTCGGGAGCGAGAAGACTCGGTACTCCCGGCTGGCATGTGGAACAGCCGACAGCAGTGCGCATGCGCACGGCAAGCCCCCCTCACGACGCCGTTAATTATTGCGCCCATCCGGCACACGTCTACGACAGTGCGTTCACACTGCCGGCCAGGCCGAGCCGAGCGGGGATGTGCCAAGACGAAAAAGAGGGGGAAAACAACTTTTTAGATTTTCAAGTTGTAAGAAATTTTGACGGTATATAAGACCACATCGCATTGTTTTATCAACTTATTTTTTCCTTACAAGCTTTGCCTTGCCTGTGAAAAATAAAATGTCTACTTTTCATTCCGCACGAGTTTTCAGTTTCGTAAAGCTCCTCACTCGATTTTGATGAAAGTATTCGGTTAAAAAATCTGATTTTTGGACACAGGATAGTACAACATCTTAGCTTTCCAATAAAACATTCACCTTTTCGAAATTCGTAACAATGGTTTTCAAATGATGCTTTTTGTCTGGTATGCGCACTTGATTTACAAATCGTGTATTGAAAAAGTTCGATAGCGGGCAGCTTACTGTACTATGCATTTTAGGTCATACATTACAACGAGTGAAATTGAGCTAAAAGAACAGAAAAGTTTTTGAAATGGTTATCGCACTGATATCTACCTCCTTTCACAAGTAATTGTGAGTTATCTGAGCGGCATCATGCCGCGTCCGCAAGCCTACGAACTCGGCGTGTGTTGAGCGTGGCGTAAAGCACTGCAATGCCGGAAAAATGATTTGCTGGCCACGAATGTTGGTCCCTCGTGATGTGTTAATAACTCATAGCCAGAAAATAGCTATACCCTAATTTTTCTTGGGCGGCAACCGATTACAATGGACAATGATCTGCTATGGTTTTATGTAAGGTAATACTTCACTAAAGTGGTATACAAGTAGTTTGTTGTCCACATTGTACAATTAATGGAATACATATTTCGTGTTTCAAACTACAAGAGAAGAAACAATGTAAACTGCGAATTTGCAGTTGATGAACTGAAATAAAATTTCTGAAATTCTACTCAATGACTTTCTAGTTGAGGATAATGAACGGAAGAAACCCAAAAATATACTTACATTTATTGATGCATCTACACCTAAGATTACACTATTTAGCCTTCTCGTAAGCCGGCCGCGGTGGCCGAGGGGACTGCGACGCACCAGTTAGTCTGCACGGCCGCTACGGTCGGGAGTTCGAATCCCTCCCTCGGGCATGGATATTTGTGTCGTCTTTAGTATAAGGTAGTTCATAAGTAGTTTGTAAGTTTAGGGACCCTACTGTTAAGTCCCTTAAGCTTAACAAACATTTGAACCTTCTCTTAATTTTCGCTTTTGTAACTCCCAGAAAATGTTCTACCACAAGGTGAAACAATTTATATGTAGTGGCTCACATAAAAGCGCTATCCCTCACACCGAGACTAAAGTAGGAGTACATAACAGTAAAATTAAAGACATTTAGTTACCTCCTGATAAGGGATGCTGCAACTTATAGCCATGGGGGTACGTCAGGTGTGCCAGATTTATGTGGTACACGCTGTACATGTTTCAGATCATCTCCACTTTCAAAGAACTCTACACGGTTCTCAGAATTTTTATTTATTATGTTAGGAAGCTGTCTGATGAGAACTGCTTTTCTATGAACATTTCCTGAATCTCACAATTTTCCTTGTCTCCATGGTACTTTCATATCGATTTTTATACTTTAAATGAAAGGAAAAAGCGCAGATTTAGTATAGGCTCAGACACTGCAGGTCAGTAGAGGATGAGAAGCAGGTGTCATTTGTTTCATGTTGTGATTTGCTTTTTCGTTCTTAGTGGGCTTGTGGCCAGCAACAAGAGATCGTCACCCACTGTCACTGGAAGATCGAAGGAAACACGGGTGTGACCAGTACTTGTTCACTGCCATCTAGTTTGAGCCAGCTAACTGTTAATTGATTTTGTAATTTTATTACTATTGTTTGCACACTGTAGTGACTAATAGAATTATAAACACATTAGAAATATGTGGTATTGACCCATCCCATTAATTTCGACTAACATTTAGGAAAGTATTTCCTTATGTGAAAAACTAAACATTTCTTAATTTTTTAAATTCATATTAAAGAATTAATAGTAATAGAAGAAAAATAAACTTATTATCATATGTATAATTGAAAAAAAATCATTCAGAGGAGCTTCAGCTGAAAGCAGGCTGGAGACTTGTGATACTTGTGCTGCAGAAGCAACACCATACCCCAATCGGTTCGTGCCAGCGCCGGCTCGCGCCGGGAATATTAAAGATATCAAATGTTAAAGGAAGGAAATAATCTCTTAAATGTTAGTCTACATGGATGGAACGACTGCATTACCACCTATTTCTTATGTTCATAAAATTCGATGGTTCACTACAGTGTGAGAACAATAGTAATAAAACTAGGTGACCTGTGCAAATACTTTGCAGCATTAGTGGCCATTCATGTGAAATGGAAATAAGTAAAATTAAATATTTATCATTTAAAAATATTTATTATAGATAGTAACAGTATACAGAATATTATATAAGCTTGTGTTTTCTTAAATTCATATCAAAACACTTATTTAAAATCAATTATAATTATAAAATAGATTATTTTAATATATAAGAAAGATAGAGGACCCGTGCGAATACTTCGCACCTTTAGTGGAATGACTAAAACGTTGGGAAGACATGGAAGTAAAGTTGAATGTTCACGCATAGCTTTCTTCAGAATCAATCTATGCAAGTGTTTAAAAGCACAAATGAAAGATCTTGATCCGTTGAGCCTTGTTAGGTCAAAGAGAACTGTGCACTTTATTTAGAACCGAAGATATCCTAAAACAAACCGATTAAAATATTCAATACAAGGACAGAAGGATCCCATGTTTGAATGAAAATAAAGGAAGGAGAGACTTAAGTTAATTATGATACTTTATGACGAATCTGCGAATAAATACCTTTCGTTTAAAGCGAAAATGAAGGAAATGGGTCGGATAGAACAGCCTGACAGAATGACTTTAGTTTAAAGCCAGGACATCTCCATAAGAAATATACAGAAGAAAATCTCGTTTGACTGTAGAAAAAGTGGATAAATACCTTCAGTTTTACACAAAAATGAAGGAAATCAGCTGGGTAGTTTAGTCTGTCCGACTGACTTTAGTTTTAGTAGATTCTTTTAATATATAATATAATAAAATCAATGAGCTGTTAGCTGGATTCTTGAAGTGGCCAGCCATCAATCTTCTGCATACAGTGGGTTGGGATTCCTTATAGGTGGGGACAAGCTCTCCCCTTGCCTCGGAAAAAAAAGTTAGAAAAAAGTGACAGACGCTTCTCATCCTTTACTGACCTGTCCTGCAGTGTCTGAGGCTAAAGTAAACCGGCGTATGTTGAAAATTCGAAAGTACCATCTTGCAGACAAAGAAAATTGTCTTCAAATGATACAGCAAAATGTTCGTAGAAACGTTGTTCGTCTCAGACAGGTTACTAAAAGCAACTCAGTTCATTCTTACTTTCATCTCAGACGTGAAAGTACCGCATTTATGTCGGACACACTGTATACAATTATTTTCACCCTGTGGGAACACATTTTCCGAAAGCTACAAAAGCGAAAAGGTATATATTGTGTCTTAGGAGTAGATGCATCAATAAATATAAATATTTCATCTGCAACTAGAAAGCAATTAACTGTAATGTCACAAAATTTTATTTCAGTCCATTAAGAGCAAAGTCGCAGTTTACATTACTTTGTTCTTCTCTTCTAGTTCCAAACACGAAATATAAATTCCATGAATTGTATTGTGTGGAAAAAACCAGATGTATGCCTCTCAAAGTCAAGTATGATCTGCTGTAAAACCGTAGCAGATAGTTGTCCATTGTAATCGGTTGCCACCCAAGAAAAATTAGTTCATTATTGTTCTCTGATTATGGATCTTTAACACACCACGAGGGACCGACAAACGTAGCCAGCAACTCCGATTTTTCGGCACTGCAGTGCTTCACGCTACGCTCAACACAGGCTGAGTTCGTAGACTTGTGATTGCGGCCCGAGGGCGATCAGATAACTTGCAATTACTTGTGAAAGGAGGTAGATATCAGTGTGATTACCATTTCAAAAACTTTTTTGTTCTTTTAGCTCCATTTCACTCGCTGTAATATATGGTCTAAAAATCATAGAACAGTAACCTGCCCGCTATCTAACTTTTTCAATACACGATTTGTAAATAAAGTGCGTATACTTGAGAAATAGCGTCATTTGAAAACGACTGTTAGGAATTACGAAAAGGTGAATGTCTTATACGTAAGCTAAGATGTTTTACTATAATGTGTCCAAAAATCAGATTTTTTAAATGCATACTTTCATCAAAATCGAGTGAGGAGCGTTACGGAACTAAAATCTCGTGCGGAATGAAAATTATCCTTTTTATTTTTTCACAGGCAAGGCAAAGCTAGTAAGGAAAAACTAATTTCATAAAACGATGTAGCGTGATCGTGTATACCATCAACAATTTTAACAACGTGAAAATCGAAAAAGTGTACTCCCCCTTTTTTTTGTCTCGGGTACGTCGGCGCATTGTGTGAACACGCAGCCGGCGGCGTGCGCCGACTAGGCTGAGGCGGTCAGCCAAACTCAGCTCGTCCCGGCGGGCGCGGCGTGAACCCGGGAGTATCGTGACTCGTCCTGCCCGAAACGTTTCACTCTCGCGCGAGGCCTACGAGAGAGGGCCTCGCTCTCGCGAGTGTGACGTCATCGCTCCCCCTCTACCAACCTTTTACCCGCCGTCAGCTGTCGAGAGCGAGGCGCGAGCGCTGCGGGAACCGAGCGGGAGTGGAGGCCGTTTCGACCGGCTCTACCTGACAATAACGAACGAGTAATAAAGACAGGGCGAAAACAATCTTTACCCCTTGATTATTGTTGCGACGTCGCTTCTCCGACACGCGTTGTCGGCCTCCTGACTGCCGCTACCCGGCAGTTTTTCCTGCTCCGCACTCGCTGGAATTCCTGCCACGCTGTTTTCAAGCACAAATCCCGCTGGATATAACGCACGTGGGGCAGTAGCCTAAATGTTAAGAAACTGGTTCACAATTACCGATGTACGCACCAAATTACAATTTATCGATAAGATAGAATCCTTTGCAGTTCTAATGGTACGAAGAATAAGCACTAAACCTCTCCAAATTTGACTCTCCTAGTTAAACATTATATCTTGGTGATGCTTCCTCCATTTTCGAATCTTTATATAATTTTGGTTTACATTTTATTTTCTAAGGAGCAAGACGCAAACTGGTGTGTCTAATATTTCTAGACACACTTTTATAGTAATGTAACTTAACTTTCAGAATACGAAATCCTATAGAAAAATTGGAAATAGTATGAGGATATGATATATTGTTGATCGTCATCTGTCTGTCTGATGGAAAATTTAATATCGATAGCCCCCTTGATGTTACTCGAGAGGAAAAGTCTGTCTATCGATAACTGGTTTTATTCTCTCCCTTATCCCATTATCATCATGAACACGAAATTGCTTTCCACAAGTACTTATTATATTTACTTAACGAAATGGTTACGTTTAAGACAAGTATCACAGTAGCCAACAAAATGGGATCAACTAGGAAGGCTTGCACCTAGCCTTCAACCAAGTGAACAACATTTTTGACAACGTGCTAATATATTGTAAGAGAGTGCAGAAAAGATGCATATTCAATTAGTAATATTGTGTGCGTCAGGAATACTATGTACGCCGTTCTTATTTGGCGTCTCATCAGTTGGTCATACGTCAATATCAAATTCCTGGTACTCCGCTGAGCTACGATCATGTCGGCCGTAAGACTCCACATATGAAATATTTGCAGGAATATACTATTCATACTCCCACTCCATCATCAGATGCCAGAGAAATTTTATGCGGGAGGCAGACAGTCTTATGAGGCAGCACATATATAGTTGATGAACTATTTTCGTAGACATGCTTCTCTGACTAAGCCCTCTCAGAGAAAAGAAGAGGAAGAAATAGAGGAAAAAGAAGGAAACAAAAAGATTTTGATTTCATAAGTTCTGAATCAGAAACTCTCACAAAAGAGGTGCTAATGAGGCAGAAATTCAGCTTCACAACGAGGACTCTACAACACTGGACCCTTACGTTTTTTGCATTATCGACAATCTCTGATGTAGTGTAAACTCCCAAGACACTGGAACAAAGAGTAGGTGACTCCTGTTCATAATAACAATAAAAGGTCGAATCCGCATATTTATAGACCAATATCATTAACAGCAGTTTGCTGCAGAAGTCTTGAACATATTCTCAGTATGAATATAATGAATGGCCTTGAAACGGAAAAGCTCCTGTGCATCCATCAACACAGCTTTAGAAAGTATCGTTCGTGTGAAACTCAGTTTGCCCATTTCTTACTAGATATATTGCGACCTTCGAATGGAGGGCAACAGGCAGACTGCATATTTCTTGATTTCCGAAAGGCAGTTGACACGGCACCGCACTGCAGACTGCTAACGAAGTTACGAGCATATTGAAAGGGTTAGCACATATTTCAGTGCCTCGAAAGCTTATGGCGTAACAAAATCCAGTATGTTGACGTCGACGGCGTGTGTTCATCAGGGACAAGCATACTGTCAGGATGACCCCCGGAAAGTGGAATAGAACTGCTGTTACTTCAGAAAATGTTCAAATGTTTGTAGAACTTATGGGACTTAACTACGGGGTCATCAGTCCCTAAGCTTACAAACTACTTATGAACTAGCTAAGACTAAGAACGGCACAAATATCCATGCCCGAGGGGGGATTCGAACCCCCGACCGTAGTGGCCGTGCAGACCGTGACTGAAGCGCCTCAGTCCCCTCGGCCACCGCGGCCGGCTGTTACTTCCTATCTACATAAATGACATGAGTAGCAAACTGCGGTTGTGATGATGATGATGTGGTGTACGGAAGGTGTTATTGAGTGACTTTAACGTAATGCATGAGATCGTAGCCGAAATTTCTAATTGGTTCAAATTCAAGTGTTCAAATGTTTGTATAGCCTATGGGACTTAACTACGGGGTCATCAGTCCCTAAACTTACAAACTACTTATGAACTACTTAACTACTTACGAACTAGGACGGCACAAATATTCATGCCCGAGGGGGGGATTCGAACCCCCGACCGTAGTGGCCGTGCAGACCGTGACTGGAGTGCCTTAGTCTCCTCGGCCACCGCGGCCGGCTTCTAATTGGTGTAAGGAATGGCAGCTAGCTCTAAACGTAGAAAAATATAGGGTTATACAGATCAGTAAGAAATACAATCCGATATTTTTCGAATGCAGTATTAGTGTTCAAAATGTTCAAATGTTTGTTAAGCTTATGGGACTTAACTACGGGGTCATCAGTCCCTAGCAGTATTAGTGGTGAACTGCTTGAAACAGTCGCGTCGATTAAATATCTGAACCTGGCATGGGCAACCTTCCACGACGCATGGGCAGGATTCAAAAGCTACCGGGCCGCTTCGTCTTATGTAGTAATGCACCCATATGAATCACCCGTTTCCTGACACGCAACGTCAGGAACTTATGCCTCAAAACACGCATTTCTGAGAGTACGTCCATTGTATGTTCACAACATTTCATATATTTACATTCATTTATAGGTCTGGAATATTACTTAACATTTGAATTTGACCATATAATACAGTTGCTCTGACAGCGACGGTCACCTATAGTATGGCACAGTTCAGTGCGAAACAATATGCAAACAGAATGAAACTTTCACTCTGCAGCGGAGTGTGCGTTGGTATGAAACTTCCTAGCAGATTAAAATTGTGTGCCGGAACCGGGACTCGAACCTGGGACCTTTGCCTTTCGCGGGCGCTCTACCAACTAAGCTATCCCGACACGACTCACGATCCCACCTCACAACTTTACTTCCGCCAGTACCTCGCCTTCTACTTTCCAAACTTAAATATGTAAACAATCCAACCTTTATATAGTGGGGAGGGAGGGATAACCATCAAATTACAGGACTTCTGCACTAGCTCGTTCTATGCGTGCCTAATTTCTTCCGCAGACCGGACTGAAACCAATCATGGACCAGATACAGCCCTCAGGCCGTCGGATCCCCACCCATGATCTAGGCTAACGTATAGATACATGAAGCAGATGAGCATGTAAGGAGAGTTGTAGGGAAAACGGATGCTAGACTTTGGTTTATTGGGAGAATTTTGAGAACATATGTTCATATATAAAGGAGACCATGAATGGAACACTTGTGTGACCCCGTCTTGAGTATTACTCAACTGTATAGGATACCCACCAGATCGGTTTGAAGGAAGACAGCCGGCCGCGGTGGCCGAGGGGACTGTGGCGCGCCAGTCACGGTCTGCACGGCCACTACGGTCGGGGTTCGAATCCCCCCTCGGGCATGGATATTTGTGCCGTCCTTAGTGTTAGCTAGTTCATAAGTAGTTTGTAAGTTTAGGGACTGATGACCCCGCAGTTAAGTTTGTTTGTATAGTCTATGGGACTTAACTACGGGGTTATCAGTCCCTAAACTTACAAACTACTTACGAACTAACTAATACTAAGGACGGCACAAATATCCTTGCCCGAGGGGGGATTCGAACCCCTGACCGTAGTGGCAGTGCAGACCGTGACTGAAGCGCCTCAGTCCCCTCGGCCACCGTGGCCGGCGTAGTTAAGTCCCATAAGCTCTACAAACATTTGAACAAAGTAAGACATAGAAGCAATTAAGAGACCGGGTGCCGGGGCTGTTAGGTTTGTTACTAGTAGGTTCCATCAACACACGAATGTTGCAGAAATGCTTCGTGAACTCGAATGAAAATCGCTGGTTTTAAAGCAAGGTTGTTTCTTTTTTATTTTTTGCAAGAAACGATTTTGATGAAATTAGAGAGTCGGAATATGAATGTGACTGACGTTAGTTTAACTTAGTTTAAGTAATTTGTAAGCCTAGGGACTAATAACCAAAGAAGATAAGTCCCATAGATTTACAAACATTTGAAACATTTCGTAGTCTTTTGTTGGCTTTCTCTACGATGTTTTCTGTGTGTTTTTTCAAACCGAAGTTGTTTGAAACATTTCGTAGTCTTTTGTTGGCTTTCTCTACGATGTTTTCTGTGTGTTCTTTCAAACTAAAGTTGTTCGTAATTGTGGTTCCTAGGTATTTAGTTGAATCTACGGCCTTTATATCTGACTGATTTGTCGTGTATGACTTCAGATTTTTCATTATTTTGGGTCAGTTGTCAATTTTCGCACAATGCAGATACCTTAATCGGTTTGTAGCTGCTTTTGATCTTCTGGCGACTTTACTAACCAATAAACGACATTATACACCACGAACAGCCCAAGAGAGCTGCTCACATTGTCTCCTAAACCGTTTGCGTAGACAAGGAACAGTAGGGGCCCTATAACACTTTTCTGCGAAACAAATATCACTTCTATTCTACTCGATGAATTTCCGCCATTTACTACATACTGTGCCCTCTCTGAAGGAAATTGCGAATCCAGCCGCACACCTGTGGTGATATTCCATAAGCATGCAATTTGATTAGAAGCCGTTTGTGAGGCACAATGTCAGAAACCTTCCGGAAATCTAGAAATACGGAATCGATTTGAGAGCCCTTTTCTATAGCACTCATCACTTCATGTGAGTAAAGAACTAGCTACGTTTCACAAGAACGATAACTTCCTGAATGCCACGGTGTAGTGTTCAACTGTTCAACTGTCTGTAAATCTATCGGACGAAACTGCGTGGTCATCAGTCCGTAGCTTACAAACTACTTAAACCTAGGTAAACTAACCTACGGACAAACACACATACCCATGCCCCAGGGAGGACTCGAACCTCCACGGCGAGCAACCGCGCACTCCGCAGCGAGGTGCTTTAGACCGCTCGGCTACTTCACCGGGGCACGGTGTGTAGTGGCCGAGCGTTCTAAGGCGCATCGCTGCGGAGCGTGCGGTTGCTCTCCGTCGTGAGTTTGAGTCCTCCATTGGGGATGGGTGTTTCTGATGTCCTTAGCATAAGTTCCTTTAAGTTAGTGTCAGTAGTTTGTAAGCCCAGGGACTGATGACGAACGTAGTTGAGTCCCTTAGATTTACAGACATTTGAACTACCTGAATCCATGTTGACTATGGGTCAAAAAGTCGTCCTCTTCGAGGTAGTTCATAATGCGAGAAAAAAGTATATCTTCCAAAATCCTGCTGCAAACCGACGTCAATGATGTAGGCCTATAATTTTGCGGATCACTCCTATTGCCTTTCTTGAATATTGGCGTTACCTGTACTACTTTCCAGAATTTGGGTACGGATCTTTCGCTGATCGAGCGTTTGTACATCATAGATAGATATGGAACTATTGCATCATCATACTGTGAATGGAACTCAACTGGTATACAATCTGGACCGGAGGGCTTGCCTTTGTTACGTGATTTAAGTTGCTTTACTACTCTAAGGGTATCTACTTCTGAATCACGCATATCGGACATGTCCGAAAGAACAGACACCATATAAAATATCGTATATATGACGCAGCAGGCATTTGACTGTTTCTGTTCGGATGCACAGCTGTGCTCGATCCTTTGCGGGGATTCAGGATAGGATGCGAGCTAGAGGAACTAATGGACAGGATGACGTAACGATCAACATAGTACAAAACGAACAAACGCCCGCAAAAGACCGATCAAACCGAAGAACGTTTAGAAAGAATCAAAAAGTTAAAATAAACAAAAATGGATGAGACAATCGCTGGCCCGAAGCGGGAAATCCGGGTTCCAATCCCGGTGCAGAACAAATTTTTAACTTTGTCGTTGAATTTATTTCAGTGCCCTCAAACGGTCGATACGTTTGAAAATTTCGAATTCGTAAAGCTACAGCCGTTAATACCAAGCAATGGACATGTCCTAAAGAACGGATACCATATCGAATATTAGGTAACGAAAGCCGTTCTCTACATTCATTGACTCGTTAAACTTGTAACATTTTCCAGCTTAGAGAAATAGTCCGCTGAAAATCTTGCATCCTTAGTCTAAACACTATTAAGTCTTTCTAGAGACCACTTATGAACTGCCTGCATGCGGAAAAAACCGTCTCCGTAATTAAGCCTTTCGATAATCCAAGTGTTCAAATGTCTGTAAATCTATCGGACCAAACTGCGTGGTCATCAGTCCGTAGCTTACAAACTACTTAAACCTAGGTAAACTAACCTAAGGACAAACACACACACCCATGCCCCAGGGGAGGACTCGAACCTCCAGGGCGAGCAACCGCGCGCTCCGCAGCGAGACGCTTTAGACCGCTCGGCTACTCCACCGCGGTTTCAATAACCCCTCAGGGCTACTACTATCGCTTCAAAAATTATCGAACTAACGAATGAATACTAAGAATCACAAAGATGTCATCAATCGATGTATCAAATGTTGGTTCAGTGTCATTATAATAGCCCTACTGGCGCCGACAGATCCAACCACGTAGTCCGCCTGCCTCAGCGTCAAACACAAACACCGCCACGCACGACAAAATGTTCAAATGTTTGTAGAACTTATGGGACTTTACTACGGTGTCATCAGTCCCTAAGCTTACAAACTACTTACTAACTACCTAAGACTAAGGACGGCACAAATATCCATGCCCGACGGGGGATTCAAACCCCCGACCGCAGTGGCCGTGCAGACCGTGACTGGAGCGCCTCAGTCCCCTCGGCCACCGCGGCCGGCCCACGCACGACAGACGAAGGTAGCCAGCAACACGTTCTCCACACTCGTGGCATGGAATTCCATCCTACAGGGTTTAGTTTCGCACGAACGACGCAACTGCCTTTTCCGTGACACCGTCTTCCACTTAGTAGTTGCTTACGCTGACAAAAAGAACGCACCCACTGAACAGATGGGACTGTTGCAATGGGCATTGACCCACTAGAAACACAATGCTACCTAGTTAAAAAATCCTTACAACATGTCCATAAAACTCAGCTCTCAGCATGGATATGGGAGCTTTCCGCCCACTGAGAAGCGAATACCATAGCTGTTTAACTAGTTTGCAGTGTCCGCATTTTTACGATTCCAGCGGACACTGTGGCAAATCCAGCTGCAAAATTCAAAAATACAAGCGAAACATTCGCAATTGAGATAGTGAATAACCATCAGCTGCACAATTTGTTGGAGACATGTGAAAATTTATACTGTCCGGGATTCGAACCAGGATTTCCCGCTTTTCGCAACCGTCCGTCTTAAACTTTTATTTATTTATTTATTTCCCCTCGGGTGGATTTTTTTTACTTTTTTTTGCGATCGTAGCATAATGTTCGTTCTATGTTTATCGATGAGATGTTTGCTCAATTTTTTATTTTTATTTCATAGGGCTGCCAGCCCTCTGTTCGACGAATACACATAAATTAATACTATGTTTAAAAATAAATGTCATATGAAACTGGAGTTATTATATGTACTGTACATATGTTTCGCTGAATAATAATTTTGAAAATAGTGAAGCAAACATAATTAAAAAGTTTGTTTCGACATTAAAATAAAAAGTCACTAGAAAAGGTACCCTTGCACAAGTAGATACTTGGGAATTGCAATAATTGCTTCAAAACTGTATCTGCAAGCACGCATACCTGTTTTCCATTTATTTTCACGGAAAAATGGAATTTCAATCTTGTCTTTAAGGAAAGAATCACATGATAGTCCCATCCATGAGTCTTTCTTCAACGCTGACAATTTTATCCTCTAGAAACACAGTTCTTGTAGATATAATATAAAATAATAAAGGCACCGTAAACACTCTTGCACACACTAAACAACCACCAAATAGCGCACGACACCACAGTAAGAGAGGGTCTAAATTAAATCAAGGTTACTCATGTAATTATTCATCTGACACCAGTAGCAAGTCAAGAGGACATGGCGCTGCATTGCCACATGGCAATTACAAACCAGTTCTACATCTGCTCTTTTCACATGACGTATTGGCCACGTTATTAGACACATTGATTTCCTTGTACAAGAGGTGTTGCACATAACTTTTCAAATTATAAAAATTTACTCCCTCAATACATTTTCAAATTTTTTCAGTCGGTGTAATATATAACTTATTAGGGGACCATCAGGTCTCGGAAATTCATTTCGGGATGTGACTTCGCAGAATAGTAGTATATATCAAGGTTGTGCACTCACGGAATATTAAAGCGCACTATCTAGAAAATTCCGAGAAAAAGGGCGCTAATGTTTTAAGCGCAACACTATATAGTTTATAGAATGTCACTGAAGGACTGACTTGCAGAGTGGTCATATATTCTCCTACCAGTACGAACGCCTGTCAGGTGGACGATATACGTTCGAATCTATCTTCAAGAAACGTTTTTCTTAATTTTTATTATTTATTTGGCAATACATGACCGTTTGCAGGTTTGTATACATACAATGCGGCAACACTTCTTCTTCGTTTTTCTATAAAGAATCGGTTCCTCTAAGTTACAAAGAATATTGACAATCTTTCCACGGATTACAATATCGTTTAAGCTCTTCCCTTTCTATGTAAGTTTTCTTGTAGTTCTCGCCAGCTATGGAGATGGTCTTAAAACTGCAGAAAAATAAACAGATCCTTAGCTTCACTACAAGAAAGAAAAATCCTAATGAGGTTAGCACAGTGGACTCGCCTCGGGAGGATAACTGTTCAAACGTGCTTCCGGACATCCAGTGATTTCCCTAAATTTCTCCCGGCAAATTCTGGAAATGTCCTTTAAAATGACACGGTCAATTTTCTTCTTTATCCTTAACAAAAACCATCTGAGTTTGTGCTCCATCCCTAATGACCACGTTGTCGATAGGACATTAATCGTCCTCCTTTTTCTTCAGGAAAGGAGTCGAAAGAATTCATTATCTGGGCAGTCACTAGCTGCATAAATACCATCTGCATCTATGATGCAGTGAAAGATCGTTTTAAAATGAGACTTTGAGCCCATATTATTAAGTACGTTGCACGACAGTTTGGAGATAACTGCCATATAACACACTCAGCAAGCCAGTCCTTTTCTCAGTTTGATGTAAGCACGTATTCCAATCAATGAAACAAGGCTTACGATCAGAACCATGACAGGTTATGTAAACCATTCCAAGTCGTGCAGGAATGGCCGCTTGGTTTCAAGCGCTACCTTATGGCATACGTGGTCTCTCCCGCCAGACGTTCGAGTCGTCCCTCAGGCATAGGTGTGTGTGTGTGGGGGGGGGGGAGTTCTTAGCGTATGTTAGTTTAAGTTTGTTTAAGTAGTTTTTATGTCTAGGGACCGATGATCTTCGCAGTTTGGTCTCGTAGGTTTACAAACATTTGAACATTTTAAATACCTTTCCAAAAATTATGATGGTTGCAAAGAATACTTCTCAAAACACATAAAGTGCAGTTCTATCCCACAGAAACTTCTATGATCCTGGGAAACCTACTTATTTCGTTTCAAACACGTGTATAGCAACTTAAAGGAATTGTTCCAAGATCGGAAAAAAATATCAGCTTTATGTATAAGACACAAATTTCCACTCCATCACAGATCACAAGGCACTTTCAAGATATGTTTGGTCTAGAGTAAACATATTTGACTAAAAATGCTTAAAGGTTACAGTGATAGGACTTACGTGATTGCAAGCTTTCTAGACGTATTTTTGCTATGAAACATACACGGGTTATCAGACGAGCGTCGTCGTCGTCTAGATGAAATTTTTCAATGGATTGCGTATCCATCATCTTCAGGCGAAGACTCAAATGACGACGATGATGATCGCGTGAGATTTATGACAGTTAGACCCCAACTGGGGTCGTGTTCAGACTGCCTGGAGCAAGTCTTTTTAGCTGACGCCACGTCGGCGACTTGCGTGTCGGTGATGACGAAATGATGATGAGGACAACACAACACGCAGTCCCCGAGCGGAGAAAATCTCCAACTCGACCGGGAACCGAACCCGGGCCCCTTGCTTGGCACTCCATCATTCTGTGTACTAAACTACGGAGGCGGACTCCACCTGAAGATAATGGATACACAATCCGTTGAAACGTTGCACCTAGACGACAACACCACTCTGATAACCCGTTCAAATGTTTGTAAAGCTTACGGGGTCATCAGTCCCTAAACTTACAAGCTACTTATGAACTAACTTATAATAAAGATGACGCAAACATCCATGCCCGAGGGAGGATTCGAACCTCGGACGTGGGAGCAAGGACGTAGCCAAAGAGGGGGGGGGGTGGTCTTGGGGTCCGGATCCCCCCCCCCCCTATCAAATGTTCAAATGTTTGTTAAGCTTAAGGGACTTAACTACGGGGTCATCAGTCCCTAAACTTACAAACTACTTATGAACTACCTACAACTAAGGACGGCACAAATATCCATGCCCGAGGGGGATTCGAACCCCCGACCGTAGTGACCGTGCAGACCGTGACTGAAGCGCCTCAGTCTCCTCGGCCACCGCGGCCGCCCCCCCCCCCCCCCTATCACCTATCATCCTAAGGACAACACACACACACATGCTCCATGGTGGACTCTAACCTCCGAAGAGGCTAAATGAAATACGACACGACCTAGCTACCGTGTAGTGAAACTGAATGATATTGTTATCAGTCATACGCCGAAAAAGAGATACGCACTATCGACAGTCAACAAAGCCATCTATAGATTTTAATTATCGATACATCGATAACAGCATCGGCTATTGCCCAGTCCTCCTTTAGCCTTTGTCATTGTTGGCCTTACTTCATTCTTGCTATGTTAAGCACTACAGTGGAATGCTGCCGCTGACGTTTATTTCTTTTGCGCTGTTAAGATAGGTTTCCAATTATGAGTAAGTTCATAACAAGAAAAAAGAGAAAAACTGACTTTCATTTGTACATTAGCGTTATGGTAAGTTAAAATAAGTACTCCTATAATAGCTTATTTATATATTTACAGCAGTGGAGTTGTTATTGGGAGTGGCAATATTTCAGTATATCATAAGGCACTTCACTCACTATGAGTAATACTTTTTAAAGTTAGGTTTAAGAATAATATTTTATCTAGAGTATGGATAATAGAATATTGTATAGCTTATGGGACGTAACTACGGGGTCATCAGTCCCTAAACTTACAAACTACTTACGAACTAACTACTACTATGGACGGCACAAATATCCATGCCCGAGGGGGGATTCGATCCCCCGTCCGTAGTCGCCGTGCAGACCGTGACTGAAACGCCTCAGTCCCCTCGGCCACCGCGGCCGGCTCTCTAGGATGGATACGTTTCAATGCCAATAAGAGTAAAAGAACCAATAATCTTGGAAATAAAATTATAGACTTACGCTTCCTAAATCAATATGCAATGTATTTATACCGATGCAAAAATTAATGCAGATTTTGCGACACACCAAGCTACAGTCGTGGCTGACAGGCAGCGAGCTTGGTGACATGTAACCGTGTCGTTGCCAGTGTTCAAATACAAAGAAACACTTCTCATTCTGATCATCTGACTTCGTTTGGAATAACAACTGCTGGCGTATATTGAAACAATTTTTAAGAAATGTATTCATCAATTTTGTATATAAAATATTGCAGTATTTTTAAGGTCTTACAAACGCAAACTATGTGCATAAAATATAAAAAAAATATGTTAGCCTAAGTTTGTTTTTAGAATAAATGAAAAACATGAGCCTTTGTAAATTTCTCTTTAACTATTCGGACCCCCCCCCCCCCTTTTGACAATATCCTGGCTCTCCAGACCGCTCGGCTACTACCACGCGGCTGTTAACCCGTGGAGATTTCATAACAGTGATATGACTTTTCCTGAGTTTCTACCACTACAACCCATCAGAGAAACACCTAAAAGTCTAACAGTGAAAAACTTCCCTTGACATCGTATATCAGTGTTCAAGCCTTTCGTGGCGACAAAATTATGGCCCGAGTTGCCAAGTTTATAAAAATGGACTGGACAGAAAAATACCCCCAGTTTACCAGGCGCATCCAGAAATTAAGTTTCAGAATTTTTTGTTTTATTTATTTATTTTTCAAATAAAACACAGTTGCACGAAAAACTTTATTGGCACCAGGTGCAGCAGATGCTTGAGCTATTTTTCGACACAGCCACCAATAGAACTGAGACTTTTCTCATATCGTAGGATCAACACTTGTATTTCTGTGCCGTAGAACACTGCCGTTAGTGAATGGAACCAGCGCATGACAGTCATCTCCAGCTCTTCGTCGCTGTCAAAACGCTGGCCGGAAGACAATAATTTCTTGAGTTGCAAGAAAAGATGCAAATCGCTAGGAGAAAGCTTAGGTTTACATACTGAATGATCAAACAGCTTCCAGCCGAACTTCTACAAAACAGCAGCAGTGCGCTGAGCTGTACAATGAAGCATTTGCGGTCAAGCAACTGAGAAAATTATATTATGCTTTTCTCGTAATGGGATTAAATGAAATACATTTTGTGGCCTTAATTGCACGATTATCTACGAAATATTCAAACTTGACATGTACACAATTACAATACATCGTTACTCAGTGTCGACTGTTCCTCATCGTCCTCTTTCTAATATTTGTCTTCGTCTATTGTTTCGTCGTTATCATTTAATCTAGAGGTAAAGACAGTCCGCTAGCGACCATTGGACTATGAGGGCACTTTTTACGTAGGAGCAGGAAAAGGACAATTTAGTTGATTAATGACGAAAGGGTAATTCATAGTTGATGTTCGCTTCAAATGAGTCCGATAGATTTACAAACATTTGATTTGAACTTACTAGCTGTATGCGTCTCTTATACACACGGTCTCAAGAGAAAAATACCTCTTAGACTCAAACTATCTTTTTGACCCCCTACTGTAGCACCATACACAAATGACATTAATTATCACCAATACAACAGAATCCAGAATGAAACTTTGACTCTGCAACGGAATGTGCGCTGATATGAAACTTCCTGGCAGATTAAAATTGTGTGTACGGAACCGTGATTCGACCCTAGGATCTTTGCCTTCCGCGGACGAGCGCTCTACCGACTCAGCTATACGAGCACACTTCACGGTCCGTCCTCGCAACTTTACTTCTGCCAGCGCCTCATCTTCACAGAAGTTAATGTGCCAGGAAGCTTCATATCAGCGCAAACTCAGCTGCAGAGTGAAAGTCTCATTCTGGAAACATCCCTTGGGCTGTGGCCTTTCCTCTAGGAGCGCTATTCCCGTAACTGTGAAGTTAGGAAAGTAGGAGGCGAGGTACTGGTAGAAGTAAAGTTGTTGAGAACGGACCGTGAAGCGTGCCGGGATAGCTCAGTCGGTAGAGCGCTTGCCCGCGGAAGGCAAAAGTCCCAGATTCGAATCTCGGTTCCGGCACGCAATTTTAATCTGTCCACTGAAGGTCTTCTTCAAACTGAAAAAGATAGTCGTAGAGTGCAGGATTTCACGGCCAGTAATTTATTTCTTTTATTTATTTCCTGGGAATTAGGCCATGGCCTAATGCATAATTATCTTCCTAACGTTTCGTCGTCATATGATGGCATTCTTGGCAAATAATGTTGCGACACACTCAAATGAGCACAGCAGTCCGGTTTGCTGAGTTTATTGGCGTGTCTAACCGTGTTGTTGTTGTTGTGGTCTTCAGTCCAGAGACTGGTTTGATGCAGCTCTCCACCCTACTCTATCCTGAGCAAGCCTTTTCATCTCCTCATAAGAACGACAACCCACATCCACTTGAATCTGCTTACTATACGCGTCTCTTGGTCTCCCTCTGCGATTTTTACCCCACACACTTCCCTCCAGCACTAAATTCACAATTCCTTGATGTCTAAGAATGTGTCCTACCAATCTATCCCTTCTTTTAGTCAAGGTATGCCAGAAATTTCTTTTCTCCCCAATTCGGTTCAGTACCTCCTCATTAGTTACGCGTTCCACCCACCTAATCTTCAGCATTCTTCTGTAGCACCACATTTCAAAAGCCTCTATCCTCTTTCTGTCCACACTGCTTATCGTCCATGTTTCACTCCCATACAAGGCAACACTCCATACAAATGCCTTCAGAAAGGACTTCCTTAGGCTTAAATCAATATTCGATGTTAACAAATTTCTCTTTTTCAAAAACGCCTTTCTACCCATTGCCATTCTGTATTTTATATCATCTGTACTGCGACCATCATTTGTTATTTTACTGCCCAAGTAACAAAACTCCTCTACCTCCTTTATTGTTTCGTTACCTAATCTAATTCCTTCAGCATCACCTGATTTTCTTACACTGCACTCCATTACCCTAGTTTTGCTCTTGTTAATATTCATCTTATATGCACCTTTCAGCACACTGTCCATTCCGTTCAATTGCTCTTCCAGGTCCTTTGCTGTATCTGACAGAATTACTATGTCGTCGGCAAAACGCAATGTTTTTAATTCTTCACCCTGAACTTTAATTCCTTCTCCAAATTTCTCCTTGCTTTCCTTTATAGCTTGCTCAATGTACAAATTGAACAACATTGGGGAAAGGCTACAACCCTGTCTTACTCCCTTTCCAACCACTGCATCCCTTTCATGCCCTTCAACTCTGACAACCGCTGTCTGGTTTTTGTACAAGTTGTAAATAACCTTACGCTCCCTATATTTTACTCCTGCTTGCTTCAGAACTTTAAAGAGTTTATTCCAATCAACATTGTCAAAAGCCTTCTCCAAATCTACAAAAGCTAGAAATGTTGGTTTGCCTTTTCTTAATCTATCTTCTAGGATAAGCCGTAAAGTGAGTATTGCCTCCCGTGTTCCTACATTTCTCCTGAACCCAAACTGATCTTCCCCGAGGTCGGCTTCTACCAGCTTCTCCATCCTTCTGTATATAATCCGTGTTAATATTTTGCAACCATGACTTATTAAACTGATGGTTCTATAGTTTTCACACCTGTCTGCACCTGCTTTCTTTGGAATGGGGATTATAACATTTTTCTTAAAGTCTGAGGGTACTTCACCTGTCTCATACATCTTACACACAATGTGAAACAATTTTGTCATGGCTGGTTCTCCCAGAGACTTCAGTAGCTCTGACGGGATATCATCTACTCCAGGGGCCTTGTTTCGACTTAAATCTTTCAGTGCTCTGTCAAATTCATCTCTCAGTATAGTATCTCCTATTTCATCATCATCTACATCATCTTCCCTTCCTACATTAATGTCTCGAAGTTCATTTCCTTTGTAGAGCCTCTCTATATACTCTTTCCACCTTTCAGCTTTCCCTTCTTTGCTGAGAACTGGTTTTCCATAAGTGTCCTTGATATTCATAGAGCTGTTTTTCTTATCGCCAAATGTTTCTTTTATTTTCCGGTAGGCTGTATCTATTTTTCCCCTATTTATACATTCTTCTACATCCTTGCATTTGCCTTCTAGCCATTCCTGCTTAGCCATTTTGCACTTCCTGACAATCTCATTTCTTAGTCGTCTGTACTCCATTTTGCCTGTTTCATTTACTGCATTTTTATACTTTCTCCTTTTATCGATTAAATTTAGTATCTCCTGTGATATCCAAGGATTCTTTGTAGGTCTTGCCTTCCTACCTATTTTGTCCTCTGCTGCCTTCACTATTTCATCTCTCAATTTTACCCATTCCTCCTCAACTGTTTTATTTTCCCCTGTTTCTAGCAATTGTTGCCTGAAGCTCCCTCTGAAATTCTTAAGAACTTCGGGTTCCTTCAATTTATCTAGGTCCCATCTCCTTATTTTCCTACCTTTCTGTAGTTTCTTCAGTTTCAGCCTACAGTTCATAATCAACAAGTTATGGTCAGAGTCTATATCTGCCCCTGGGTATGTTCTACACTTCAAAACCTGGTTCCGAAATCTATGTCTTACCATTATAAAATCTATCTGGTATCTCCCGGTGTCTCCTGGTCTCTTCCACGTATACAACCTTCTTTTGTGATTCTTGAACCAGGTGTTTGTTATAACTAAATTATGTTCCGTGCAAAATTCTACCAGGCGGCTTCCTCTTTCATTCCTTTTGCCCAGACCATATTCACCCACTATCTCCCCTTCCCTTCCTTGTCCTACTACCGAATTCCAGTCTCCCATAACAATTAAGTTTTCCTCTCCCTTAATTGTCTGAATAATTTCCTTTAGCTCCTCATATATTTCTTCGATCTCCTCATCATCGGCAGAGCTAGTTGGCATATAAACCTGTACTACTGTTGTCGGTGTTGGCTTCGTATCTATCTTGACAATGATAATTCGATCGCTGTGCTGGTCATAGTAGTTTACCCGCATTCCTATTTTCTTATTCATTATCAATCCTACTCCTGTGATACCGCCAACTGATTTTGTATTTATAATCCTGTACTCACCTGACCAGAAATCCTGTTCATCCTGCCACCGAACTTCACTAATCCCCACTATATCTAACTTCAACCTATCCATTTCCCTTTTTAAATTTTCTAATTTTCCTACTCGATTAAGGGATCTAACATTCCACGCTCCGACCCGTAGAATGCCAGTATTGTCTTTCTTGATGATCACATCCTCCTGAGTAGTCCCCGCCCGGAGATCCGGATGGGGGACTATTTTACCTCCGGAATATTTTACCCAAGAGGATGCCATCATCATATGTTCATACAGTAGAGCTGCATGTCCTCGGGAAAAATAACGACTGTAGTTTCCCCTTGCTTTCAGCCGTTCGCAGTAGCTGTGTGACAAAGCCACATTAGCTGATGTTACAAGGCCAGCTCAGTCAATCATCCAGACTGTTGCCCCTGTAACTACTGAAAAGGCTGCTGCCCCTCTTCAGGAACCACACGTTTGTCTGGCCTCTCCACAGATACCCCTCCGCTGTGGTTGCACCTACGGTACGGCTATCTGTATCGTTGAGGCACGCAAGCCACCCCACCTCGGCAATGTCTGTGGTTCATGGGAGTGGTTGTTTGATCCTCGTGCTCTGGATGACGTTTATACATATAGAAAGCTCCTGTGAATTCTCCAGCAATGGAAGACGAAACTTTAGACAGAACATTATGCCTTAGACAGCGGCCTTACGCTAGAGAAGGAAATATCAGCAATAAGTGCAAACGATAGTGTCGCACAACTGGCCGTAAAAGACGCCAGAAAAGTTCAAGATTTCTGTAACAAGAACAGCATACAGCAAACAATATCAGCGCCTTCCATCTACATAAGCCGCGGTGGAGTAGCCGAGCGGTCTAAAGCGTCTCGCTGCGGAGCGCGCGGTTGCTCGCCGTGGAGGTTCGAGTCCTCCCTGGGGCATGGATGTGTGTGTTGTCCGTAGTTAGTTTACCTAGGTTTAAGTAGTTTGTAAGCTACGGACTGATGACCACGCAGTTTGGTCCGATAAGATTTACAAACATTTTAACATTTGAATTTGAACATCTACATAATAAATCGAAGTGGTACGAATGGTCCGAACTTTCAGACAGCGTATGACAAAAACGATATAGAATGTAACCTCCGAAGAGGCCATAACACTGTTTCTGAGCACTTGTAACACAACCCCAATCAATGGCCAGAGCCTGGCTGACAACACTATATGAGTGACAACCGAGGTCTCTGCTCCACCTCCTAATGCACAGACAAGATTATCCTGAGCCACGCCCCCGGTACACTTCCAGCTAGACCCCTTAACACGGCTGGGCTTAAGAAGAGAATTCTCTGAAGTCTCGTTATTGTGGAGTCCTTGAAAGACTACCTCATGTACGAGGTTTCCATCAAAGCAGACACACGACTATCAAAACCAACCACGGACACGATAATCTCGCACTCTTCTTGCGCCCTCACCACCACTTACGGCTCAGTTGGAGTTCTGCCAACAACTGCCAGACCTGTAGCTCCTGCTCCGTCCTCCATAAGGGCTACCAACAGAGTGTCATTCCTCCAGATACGCTACAAATTTGCACCACCATACCGTAGAGAGAGTAGTTCTGCCATCCGCACCACAAACGCAGGACTTTACAATGTAGGTCGACGTTCTGCAACCAGCCCTACACTACCAAAAAATGTTTGTAAAGTTTATGGGAATCATCTGCGGGGTCATCAGTCCCTAAACTTACAAACTACTTATGAACTAACTTATACTAAAGACAGCACAAACATCCAAGCCCGAGGGGGGATTCGAACCCCGGACGGGGAACGGCCTCGCGCATCGGAGCACTCCGCCGCGGCACTGACGTGATGAAAATCGTGGGATAGTGTCAGGCACAGCTACAGTTGGCGGTAGTGTCGCATATGCAAGCTATGAAAGGGAGCTGCATTTGCAGAGCTGTCGTTTCTACTTCTTTGATGAAAATGGTCACGACGTGATTATGGCTGGACGACGTGCATCAACAGACTTTTAACGCAGAATGGTAGTTGGAACTAGATGTATGGAACATTCCATTTTGGACATCGTTGGGGAATTCAGTGTGTCATTACGGAGAATACATTGGCCTGCATGAATCACTGTGGGACGTATGGCGTGTGTATCCGTTAGGACAGAGGGGCGCATTAATAAGCCATGGCATGCCTTTACTAACGTCTCTCCAAAGCTTGGACCCTAGACGACTGTAAAACCGTAGCATGGTAAAGTGAGTTTCGATTTTAGTTGGTAAGAGCTGATGGTAGGACTCGACTAGGATGCATGCGGACCCACGAAGCCGTGGACCGAATTTATCAACAAGGTACTGTGTAAGCTGTTGTTACCTCCATAATACCGTGGTTGTTTGTATATGGAATGTCCTGGGCTGCCTGCCGCGGTGGCCGAGGGATATGAGGCGCGCCAGTCACGGTCTGCACGGCCACTACGGTCGGGGGTTCGAATCCCCCCTCGGGCATGGATATTTGTGCCGTCCTTAGTGTTAGCTAGTTCATAAGTAGTTTCTAAGTTTAGGGACTGATGACCCCGTAGTTAAGTCCCATAAGCTATACAAACATTTGAAACATTTTTGTCCTGGGCTCCAAGTTCCAAATGAATATTTCACTTTGAAAAACATATTGGAAAAACAATTATGTGAATAATTTTTATAAATGTTTTTAAACCGTCAAGATCGCATAAATTATTTACATATACGAGGGGTGTTCAAATGAATAGGTACGAAACGACACTGTGGGTATAATTGCAATCTTTATTAAAATACTAGCTGAAAACCCGGCGTTGCCCGACTATTTATTTATTTGTTACTGCCTTGAGTTCTCCTATCCCTTCTATCTGTCCATTTCCTTCTTTCTGAAAACATTATTGGAGAATATATAAGAAACGAAGTTTAAATAACAATTACATTAGTGTAAATAATTTCACTCATTTTTAGGAAATATCTCTGAAAAAGCAGAACTGAAAAATATTCCTATCAGATTGCAGAAGTGTATGCAGTTACCGTTTATCAGGAAAGTAAGTAGTGTAGATAAAATCACACGTAAAAATGCACTCGTTTCCAAGAATCCAATCACGAAATTGAACAAAGATTGTAATAATATCACAGATCGATCACTTTATGTAATGCGCGAAACGTCAAATCGATTTTTTAAAGAGATGTAATAAAGTACTTTTTTTTTGCTTTTGTTATTTAATCTTATATTTCCTTATTCCTATGCTTACCCTTACAGAGAAAGACCCGAAGACATTATAGCACGCATCGACCAAAGATGTGGTCTGTGGCATCGCCTTTCGCCATTTGTAACCTCCTTGCTATAGAGTCGCAAACGTCATCGCTGGCCTTCAGTCTGAATTTTTTAATAATATGACAACTTTCAACCACTATGTCTATCACCCCCTATAGCTATCGGCGTGGAACTGCTATGGTGTACAACGGGAGACTCCCGACAACAATTACACACAGATCATTCGTTTGCGTTCTGTAGTTTTCGCTGCAGAGCAAAATATTAACACACACATAGAATTTTATATACACCGATAACTTTCCATCCCAGTATACTTCACTTTTTATCATTATTAACCCTCAAGCAACAATGCAACCAATAAAACCATTTTCAAAGAGTAAATATAATTTTCCAAGAGTAATTATTGTTCCGCATTTCGCGTTATATTCTTCAAATTACTAAATATCTATTAGATCGCTATAAAACCGTGCCTAAAAGCTTCCTCAGGTATAAATTAGTAACTGTACAAATATTTAAGTCTCTGCATCTTGTCGTTCGGACGTGATAAGCGTTCACCGAACAGACATTCACATTAATATATATAGATAAATAGCTATCCGATCGCCATAAAACCGTGCCTAAAGCCTTCCCCGGGTAGACATTAGTAACTGTACAAATTTTTAGCTCTTTATATCTTGTGGTTCAGACGTGATAAACGTACACCGAACAGATATTCACATTTATAGATATAGATAATCACCAGAGGCCTGAACACAACTATCCCACTGTTTAACGAGCGGAAGGATTGCCTGTTCCCAGAATTCCTGTGGATGTGTCAAGAGCCAGTCCTCTCCTGTGTCCTTCAGTTCGTAGTCCGAGATAAATCGCTTCCCTTTGAGATGTTTTTTTTTAGCGGACAATCCGATGAAAGTCACAGGGCAACATGTCCGGGCTGTAGAGCGGATGCTCAAGCTGTTCCCACTTGAACTTGGTCAGTACACTTTGTGTGACCATAGAGACGCGTGGACGCGCTTTATCATGGACCAGAGTCATTCCTTCAGTGAGCAGCCCATGTCATTTGCTCTTGATGGACTTGTGTAGGTTACGGGTATCTTACAGTACAAGTCACTGTTAATGGTTTCTCTGTGCTCGAGGAATTCGATGAGTATCGGACCTCGGACGTCGAAAAAGACAGTGAGCATCACATTGCCTGCTGAGGTCACAGCCTTGAATTTTTTTAGCGGGAGGTGACGGTGCACGCTTCGCGGCATATTCAAATTTCAACCGGTTTGGTTGTTAAGACGTTGCGTACCTTTTCATTTGAACTGTAACCGGCTTCGAACTTGTAAGATCATCTTCAGACTGTCTGCATGGGTGGTGGACGGACACAGTGAGTATAGCACGAACCGTTTGTAAGGACTCTACCGTCAACATCCACCCATGGAGACAGTCTAAACATGATCTTACACGATCGAAACCGGTTAGACTGCATGTTCTAAAATTACAATGTTATTTTTATAGATGAAATTGAGTCATGAAACCGGGACACATTTGTTCGCGTTTGGTTTGAAGATATTGTAAACGCCGCGAGAAAAACTGTAAGCTGATAAATTTGAAAAGGAACTTATTTAAATATCCTTCTATGAAAGTAAACTTACTTCAAGGGTCTAGTATAATGTCATAAAACTGTAACATATCTCTCAGAAATTGCCGTTCCATAAAACGTACTTCAACATATTTCAACTAACTGAAATCGTAAAGTGATTTCTAAACATTCGAATTTAAAACAAAACACCATTTTGTTTGACGTCTTTGGGCAACATTCTATTGAAAATAGAATTATGTTTACGTTTCTGTAGTATACTCAAAGCCCTACACATCGACTTTAAGATCTAGTTAACTTTTTGTTTTCAACACTAGTTAAATATTATGAGAAGTCGTACAAAATTATGAGATTAATCTAATTTTAGTCTATTTCTAATAATTCTATGTTATTTACAAACTGAAATCCGCTAATTTCTGTTCCCTAGGACAAGAGTATAATTTCAATAAGCTGACGGAAGAAGAAGTGAATTCTCTTGGACTGCCATATGACTACGATTCCATTATGCATTATGCGAGGAACACTTTCTCTAGGGTAAGTAAAAGATGAACGCTAAGAAAGGTTATTTCACATCTTTCCATTCTCTTTTAGCTTCCTTAGCTTGTGGTGTACTAACACGTTTAATAATTTGAAATTCTGTCATTTATATTTTGAGAGAGGCATGCTGAGAAAATAGTATACTGTTAGAGGAATAAATAATACGTCTTGTAATAAGTTACACTTTCAATACGAGAGACTAGCGAAGGCTAGTTTCCCAACTCTGCGACTCTCATATACACGGGGTGGGCAATATACTATGAACAATATGCACTAACAACGTCTTGTTGCAAGTTGGCACCACTGCATACGTGTTAACACTTAGACGTAACCGCCGGCCGCGGTGGCCAAGGGGACTGAGGCGCTTCAGTCACGGTCTGCACGGCCACAACGGTCGGGGGTTCGAATCCCCCCTCGGGCATGGATATATGTGCCGTCCTTAGTTGTAAGTAGTTCATAAGTAGTTTGTTAGTTTAGGGACTGATGACCCCGCAGTTAAGTCCCTTAAGCTTAACAAACATTTGAACATTTTTTTTCTTAGATGTAACCACAGTGCACAACTGACGTTCGAAGTCTTGGAATTTACCTTGCCGTATATTATACGTTTAGCCGCACGGAATGGCTGCGTCGTCTTAGGCGTAATGCTGCGGACTGGGCGGCCGTTCCCGCCGGAGGTTCGAGTCCTCCCTTGGACGTGCGCGGGCGGGCGGGCGTGCGTGCGTGTATGTGTGTGTGTGTGTGTGTGTGTGTGTGTGTGTGTGTTGGCTTTAGTATAAGTTGGTTTAAGTAGTTTGTAAGTCTAGATACTGATGACCAAAGCAGTTTGATCCAAACATTTGAAGATTGATCTGGAAACAGTGTCCCAATGCGAACACAGTTGGATGTTTCGATAACGGTAAATGTTACACTAAAGCAACTAAATGGAAAAGTAAATAAAAATGACGTTGCACATGGTTAGTAAATATCTGTATCACTTTTTCATAGGATTGTTGTTGTTGTTGTTTGTAGGGCTTACGGGATTTAATTTCATGGGATTAGCAAATATCATCTAATATCCTACCGAACAAAAAAATCAAGTGCTTGTTACCCTAAGGGTCCAAACTGTTGTGTTCAGCAGTCCCTAGACTTACAAACTACTTAAACGCTGAAACTACTTAAACTAAGAACAACACACACAGCCCCATGCTGTGGCTCCCCATCCTCTCTCATATCAGTGAGTCACAATATCGCTGACGGTAAATCTCTCAATGAAGCAATGTACTCTTCTCACAAGAATTGTCTCTGAATATTGAATGTCTCCTCAAGATGCAATATTTTACAATATCCCTGTTGCTGGACTAGCGACTCTCCGATCTGAGAACAATGGCTTTCCTTTCCATACTACCGTTAATAGTGACCGGCTTAACGCCAAGCTGACGCTATCATAATATATTGTCCAGAAGGTAAGAGAATATTCTTACCTACCGTTAAGGTAGAATTCAAAAGGGTGGGGTTGCCGTATCTGGCTGGAAACTTAATCCATTTTTTTATTATTTAAAACACAGTTATAATGATTTTTTTTTTCAGCAAGAATTTTTTCCCTTTAACGTCTACATCCATACTCCTCAAATCACCTCACGGTCTGTGGCGGAGGATATTTTGCGCACAATTGTCACTTCCTCCTATTCCAGTATCGTATGGTTCGGGGGAGAAATTATTGCCTGTATGCCTCCGTGTGGGCATCTCTCTCATCCCTGTGATCACTTTGCGAGGAGGAAGCGATATATTGGTCGACTCTTCATGAAACGAACGCTCTCTGAAGTTGGACAGAAGTCTATGCCACGATACACAACGTCTCTGTTGCAGCGCCTGCCACTGGAGTTTGCTAATCATCTCCGTGACGCTTTAGCGCTTAGGAAATGAGCCCGTATCGAAGCGTCCTGCTCTCAGTTAGGTCTTCTCTAAGTCTTCTATTAACTCTACCTGGTACAGATCCCACACTGATGAGCAATACTCAAGCGCTTGTCGAACGAGAGTTTTGTTAAAAAAAATGTTCAAATGTTTGTATAGTCTATGGGACTTAACTACGGGGTCATCAGTTCCTAAACTTACAAACTACTTATGAACTACTTACGAACTAGGACGGCACAAATATCCATGCCCGAGGGGGGATTCGAACCCCCGACCGTAGTGACCGTGCAGACCGTTACTAAAGCGCCTTAGTCCCCTTTTTTTTTTTTTTTTTTTTTTTTTTTGTTCTATGGGTAGTTCTCTTCGTTGCGGACGCTGATCGTTTGTGTTCGTTGTTGTTCGGTGTGTTGTTGGCTCAGCTTTTTTATTACAGAGGGCGTTGAGCCCTCTGACCGGGCGCGCTGAGCCACGGCGCCCGGCGTCCCCTCGGCCACCGCGGCCGGCGAGAGTTTTGTAACCTTCTTTCTTTGTTGACGGCCTACACTTCCTGAGGATCCTTCCAATTAATCTGTCTGGCATCTATCCTACCTACGATTGATTTTACTGATTGATGTTGTTGTTGTTATGGTCTTCAGTCCGGAGACTGGTTTGATGCAGCTCTCCACCCTACTCTATCCTGAGCAAGCCTCTTCATCTCCTCATAAGAACGGCAACCCACATCCATTTGAATCTGCTTACTATATGCGTCTCTTGGTCTCCCTCTGCGATTTTTACCCCACACACTTCACTCCAATGCTAAATTTACGATTCCTCTATGTCTAAGAATGTGTCCTACCAAGCGATCCCTTCTCTTAGTCAAGGTATGCCAAAAATTCCTTTTCTCACCAATTTACCTCTTCATTAGTTATGCGATCTACCCACCTAATCTTCAGCATTCTTCTGTAGCACCACATTTCAAAAGCCTCTGTTCTCTTCCGGTCCGCACTGTTTCACTCACGTACAAGGCAACACTTCAGAAAAGACTTCCTTACACTTAAATTATTATTAAATTTCTCTTTTTCAAAAGTACTTTTCTTCCCATTGCCATTCCGCATTTCATATCCTCTTTTCTGCGGCCGTCATATGTTATTTTACTACCCAAGTAACAAAACTCATCTACCGCCTTCATTGTTTCGTTACCTAATTTAATTCCTTCAGCATTGCCTGATTTTCTAAGATTGCATTCCATTATCTTTGTTTTGCTCTCGTTAATGTTCATTTTATACGCTCTCTTCAACACACTGTCCATTCCATTCCACTTCTCTTCCAGGCCCTTTGCTGTCTCTCACAGAATTACAATGTCAGCAAAACGCAATGTTTTTATTTCTTCGCCCTGAACTTTAATCCCTATTCCAAATTTTTCCTTGCTTTCCTTCACCGCCTGCTCGATGTACAAATTGAATAACATCGGAGAAAGACTACAACCCTGTCTTACTCCCTTCCCAACTAATGCTTCCCTTTCATGCCCTTCGAGACTAATAACTCAGGTCTGGCTTTTGTACAAGTTGTAAACAACTCTCCTTTCCCTGTATTTTACCCCTGCTGACTTCAGAATTTGAAAGAGTGTATTCCAGTCAACATTGTCAAAAGCTTCCTCCAAATCTACAAAAGCTAAAAATGTAGGTTTAACTTTCCTTAATCTAACTTCTAAGATAAGTCGTAAAGTGAGTATTGCCTCCCGGATTCCCACGTTCCTCCTGAATCCAAACTGATCTTCCCCGAGGTCAGCTTCTACCAGCTGATTGATAATCGTCTCATTTCAAATCCCGCTTATGTCTACTTCCAGATATTTTATGGAAGTAACTGCTTCCATTGTTTGTCCTGCTATTGTGTAGTTATATAGGCTAGTAAAAATCTTTCTTTCTGTGTTAACGCAGCACATTACACTTGTTTATGTTGAAACTCAATTGGCATTCCATGCACCAAACGTCTATACTCTGTAGATCGTCCTGCATTTCGTAGCCCTTTCCCAGTGTCGCGACTTCCCGATAAATTACAGAATCATCGGTAAAAGCGTAATTTAACTTCCGGTGTTATATACGAGGTCATAAATATATATTGTTGAGTAGCAACTGTCCTATAACACTCCCCTGGGGCACGCCTGATATCACTTTAACATCTGAAGACTTCTGACAGTTGAGAATGACATGTTGCATTCTGTTAGCTAGAAACGTTTCAATCCAGTCACAGTCCAGTTGGTTGGGTATTCCGTATGCTCGCATTTTTTCACCAGGCGACGGTGTGGAACGGTATCGAACACCTTGCGGAAGTCAAGAAAGGCGGAATCTGCTTACAATTGTGTATCTATTGCCGTCTGAATGTCGTCGATGAGTAGCGCGAGTTGTTTCACACGCACGTTGGTTTCGGAAACAATTTTGATTACTACAAAGGAGATTTCCAGACTCCAGATATGACATAATACTGGAACATAAAATATGATCCAAAATTGTAAAACCGACCGATGTCGGAGATACAGGCCTATAGTTTTGCGTATCTGACAGACGACCCTTCTTGTAAATGGGAATGACGTGAGCTTTTTTCGAATCCTTAGGAACGCTTCGCTCCTGTAAAGACCTTCGGAAAACTGCTACTGGAAGAGGGGAGAGTTCCTTCGAATACTCCATGTAAAATCGAATTTTTATCCCATCGGGTCCAGCGGCCTTTCCTCTTTAGATCGATTTCAGTATCTTTTTTGTCCCTCTGACACCTTTATCAACATCTACCATTTTTTCGTTCGTGGCCTAGACGAGAAAGTACAGTGCGATCTTCCTCTATGAAACAGCTTTGGAAAACATTTCGGCCTTATGTGTGTCATCCTTTGTTTCAACGCCATTATGGTCACAGAGTGTTCGGATATCTAGATTCGATTTGACGCGGGACCAAAATTTCTTAGAGTTGTCTGCAAAGTCGGTACGCGAAACATCGCTCTTGAAGTCGTTGCCGGCCGCGGTGGCCGAGGAGACTGAGGCTCTTCAGTCACGGTCTGCATGGCCACTACGGTCGGGGGTTCGAATCCTCGGGCATGGATATTTGTGCCGTCCTAGTTCGTAAGTAGTTCATAAGTAGTTTGTGAGTTTAGGGACTGATGACCCCGTAGTTAAGTCCCATAAGCTGTACAAACATTTGAACATTTTTTGAAGTCGTTAAACGCATCACGCTCGGCGTCCCTTATCATAATTTTTGCGTTTAATTTTTGCTTGTCTGCAGGATTTTGGATATGTTTATATTTGCATTGAAATGCACCTCAGCTTTTTCAACTGGCACTACAGCATTGATTTCACAGTCCATGGCGGAATGCGATTTCTTTCAGCAGTGCATTGGGCCGACTTCAGCAAAAATACTTTGCACAGTGGCATTTTGTGCGGGGATTGAAAACAAATACATAATTGTAGCAATTGGAACTGGCGTTCAGGGTTTTCTGTTTCCTTAAGAAAGTAAATCCACATTTCTTCTTCAGAGTGTTTACTCTCGCATTCTTCCGCGCTAGATCAAGAAGATGCTCGCATCATTAATACAGGATTCGTAACATGCTACGCCGCCTGTGACACGACCTAGTAAACTTACACTTCTTGACAAATAAAACTGATGCTGCGTTTACATGTTGCGCTTATAGATAGCGTATTTCAGTATTTGAGCCAAATGCTATTTTGTCAAATCGGGACAAACTGGGTCTTGCCTTGACGGTGATGGTCCCGATGTATTGAGACAGATGGCAACCCTACAGCAGGGGCCACATATTTTTCTAGCCCTGGGCCTGTGTTAAGTCAGCCCTGATTATTATTCTCCGAAGAAACACACCTGTCAACTCAGACAAAATATAAAAGCGAAGTAGAAGACAAAAGCCTAGTCTCTTCCCAGATGTCCATGAGCGCACCGACACCTCCTCTCCCCCACTCGCCCCTGGCTTCCAGTACTTGGACCACCCCCCCCCCCTCAGACTTGAACACACCTATCACAGCCCAGGACATTATTGACACTCTTTGAACCAAATGCAACACCGCCCCCAGTCACGACCGGCTGCCCCGCCGTCACCTCCCAGCCTGCCCCCCCCCCTCCTTCCGTGCCGCTCTGGCCTTCCGCTACAACGTTATCCTCTACACCGGTTTCTACCCCAACCTGTGGAAAACCTCCCGCATTCTCATATTCCCCAAACCCTACAAGCCCCCATCCCAGGCCTCCTCCTATCGTCCCATCAGCCTCACTTCCATGTTCAGCAAGGTCCTGGAAACCATCCTCTCCTGCCGTTTTCACTCCCACCTCCGCCAACACCAGCTCCTTCCCCCTCTCCCAATGTGGCTTCCGACCTTCCTTCTTTGCCGACGACCAGCTCCTTCGCCTCACTCACCTCCTCTCTGTCCAGTTAAACTCCCATCGCTCCGCTATCGTTGTCTCCCTCGATATCGAGAAAGCCTATGACGTGCATGGCATTCCGGTCTCCTATTCGAGCTCCATCTCTATGCCCTTCCTATTAATTATGTCCGCCTCATTGCTTCCTTCTTCACCCACTGTCCCTCCTACGTCACTGTCTGCAACTGCAATTCCAGTTTGTTCTACCCCTCCACCGGGGTGCCTCAAGGCTGTGTCCGCCCCCCCCACCCTCCTCTACCTCATCTACTCCACTGATATGCCCCAACCCCAGCCTCACATCCATCTCCTTCAATATGCTGAAGATTGCCTTCCTGGCCCTTGCCCCCTCCCTCACCCAATCCCAGCGTTTGCTCCAGTCTCACCTCACTGAGCATGGTGCAACCGATGGCTCCTTTCTGTCAATCCTGATAAATCACAGGCATTAATCATAGGTCGTACCACCCCTTCATTCCGCCTCCACGACTTCTATCTTACCCTCCATGGTCGTCCTATCCGCCACACTACCACCCTTAAGCACCTTGGCCTCACCCTTAACAGATCCCTCTCCTGGACCCCTCACCTCCGCACAGTTCGACAGAAGGCCATGTCCCGCCATAACCTCCTAAAACTCCTCACCGGCCGGACGTGGGGCCTCAACCCGTCCACTCTCCTCTACACATATAAATCAGTCATGCACCTCGTCCTATGCAGCTTCCACCCAGCCTGGATATCGGCCGCCCTACCTACTATCGCACCCTTCAAATCCTCTAACGCCACGCCCTTCACCTTACATACCAAATCCGCCTCTCCTTCCCCACGCGGATCCTCTACGACCTCATCCCATTCCCCCACCTCCTTCTGGTTCTTGGACATCTCTGGCGCCTCTACATTACCCGCAAAATAGAATCCCGCAATCATCTGCTCTACCCCATCCTTACACGTCCCGGGCCTCTGCCACACCTTCACCAGTGTATCCCTCCCTCCCTTCACCTCCACACTCTCCACATCCTCTCCCAGGGTAACTTCCGACACCTCCCCCTCCTGGATAATGCCCTCCGCCCCGAAATCTATCCCTCATACCAACCCTAATCCTTCCTCATGGATTCAATGCCCCCTCTCCCCCTCCCCTCCTGGTCCCTCCCACCACTTCGCTATCCCCCTCCATCGACTCTCCCTTGGAGTCCCTACATTCCCTCCCTGTCCTCTCCCACCTCACCTTACCAAAAGATCTTTCCGAGAACCCGAAAAAATTCTGGTCCTATGTAAAATCGATAAGCGGGTCAAAGCCCACTGTCCAGTCACTCGTTGATCATTCCGGGGCGGTAATAGAAGAAAGCAAACGGAAAGCTGAAGTTCTAAATTTAACCTTTAAGAAATCTTTCACGCAGGAGGACCACACAAATGTGCCATCATTTGATCAGCGTACTAATTCCGAAATGGAGGACATAGTAATAGGTATTTCCGGTGTAGAGATGCAGCTGAGAGAGCTAAATGCTAAAAAGTCTGCTGGTCCGCATGGAATACCAGTTCGGTTTTACAAAGAGTATTCTGCGGCATTGGCCCCCTGCTTAGCTTGCATTTATCGCGAATCTTTAATTCAGCGCAAAGTTCCTAGTGATTGGAAAAAAAGCGCAGGTGACTCCCGTTTATAAGGAAGGAAAGAGAACTGACCCATACAATTACAGGCCAATATCGTTGACATCAGTTTCCTGTAGAATTTTGGAGCCTATTCTCAGTTCGAATATAGTAAATTTCCTTGAAACGGAAAAGCTTCTTTCTATGAATCAGTACGGGTTTAGGAAACATCGTTCATGTGAAACTCAGCTTGCCCTTTTTATCACATGACAACTTTGCGAGCCATGGATGAAGGGCAACAGGCGGATTGTGTCCTGAAAACATCGATGTTTTGCCCAAAACATCGATGGTTTGAACAGCGATATATCGCTGATGTATCGGCGATAAAAGTCAAAATCCTGGTTCTAAGCCTTTTTACTGTATATTAAAAGGATTTTCTACAGTATTGTATGTTATGATTAGAAAACTAAGGAAGAAACAAATATTTGGGTGTTCATTTCCGAATAAGTGACAATTTTTGAATGTGTGGTTACGTTAAAAGAAAATTAACATAGCTATTCACAGAATATATGGCATCAACTGCGAATGGGCAAAGCTGAAAATGTGTACCCAGCTGGGACTCGAACCTAGGTCTCCTGCTTTCTAGGCATTTGCGTTGACCACTACAGCACTGGGGACACAGTGATCACCGCACCTGCAAGGTCTACCTAAGCACGCCTGCCGTCAGATACCAATTCCCAGCTCTACCCTGCCCACAGTACTCAAACTCGTAATTTTTGAAACTAATTACCGTAAGAGTAAGGCTCCAAACTTGCCCACCGCTCCCCTCTCACGAAAGCATCATTGCCCGTCTCCGGCATATATATATATATATATATATATATATATATATATATATATGTGTGTGTGTGTGTGTGTGTGTGTGTGTGTGTGTAATCTGTAGGAAATTTTATGGACTTCAATTTTGTACTTGGAGGTCATTAGTGAGAGTTGACAGTTTTCCAGTTATAAACAAAAACCGTCGAAAATGCTATTCTTTTGAATCATTGCATTTTGTTCAGCGTTGCGTCACGAAATTTTGTTGGGAAATGCCATATTTGGATTCACCACCCAAAAAAACATATGGAATCGAAGAAATCAAAACTACCCCAAATGTTTCCTGGAAAAAATACATACTAACTGGACTAAGTTGTCGTCACTTAAAAGAAAATTGGAACCATCATTCAGTGTTAATAACGCTTCCGAAAGATCAGTTTCATATCTCGTTTCTGGTTCTTTATTATTTGTGTGAGTTTTGGCCCAGTGGCGATATAATGTCCTCTTCGCTGCCTGCTGTTGTGGCATTTCAGTCACAAAATCATATCTACGATTGTGCAAGTCACCTAACTCTTCGGTGTATATATTTGCAATCGAAGCCTGTTCTTCTCGTGATCTCTTCTTCGCCTGACTAATAGTCTTTTGTACTTCTAAGTGTTCCACACTGATGCTCTTTTGCACTAAGCACCACGCAGTACTTTGTCTCAAGGGTTCCTGGACAGTGCTTGTTCTATGTTTTTAATAGCACCAAATCACTGTTCTGTCTGCTTCGGTTCTTCATAGTGGCCACATGGCTTACTCTTGTTGGTCGTTGATGTCTCCATATCAAATCTATAAGCTCACAAACACACAAGGTGCACGAACCGAACATACGATCTTCAGAATCGTACTGACAGTTAGCCGTCACCTGCTGAGGTGGACAAGGACCTCGGGACTGCAGGCAGACTGTGTCGAGAGAGCGTTTCCGGTGAGCGACGACTGCGCGGCGTGGCAGTGTTGGCTTAGCGAAGGGTACGGGCTGCAGGTAGGTCGTGACGTAGTAAACAGGTCAGACTGGGTGGAAATAGCGCAGATTTGGTGTTGGGTGCAAATGTCACTGGGTGCAATTGTCACATATCCGTTGTTGAGGCTTCAGCTGAGTTGCAAAGCGCTCCCTGCTCCACTCGCTGTGAACAGACAAATGGGACGACACAAGACCGCCAGGCAGCTGGCACGGCGAGTTTTCCCGCTTTCCACTGTGCCTTATATGAGCGAACGTTTATACTTAACGGATCATCATCCACTACGTTTACATGGAACACATCTTTCGGAAGACGAAAACCGATTTTCGTTTTTCGCCGTCGTGTTTATATGGCACAGCCTGAATCGGATTTCCTAATCCACTTTCTCATGGCGGCTGAAAAACAGCTTATTCAGTTCCTGATTTAGTCACCACAATCGCTGTTTTTTTTTTTATTTAAAGACACAGATATATGATCACTCTAATATTTGTACTTTTATTTCACATTACAAAATATCACTCTTTCCATATGTGCCGAAAATTCTTAACAAGAAAACAGTCTGACAAGCCAAGAACGCTTCAAAAACGGTTGCGTTTACATGGGCACGAAAATCGATTGTGGAACTGGAAAACCGCTTTAGGAAAGCGGATTTCCAGAATAGATTTTGGAGTGTTTATATGACCATCCAAAAGCAGAATTGGGAAATCGGTTTACGAAATCCGGTTTTGGGAGCCCAATAAACGGGGTGATCTAGTTTGCCTATAAACCGGTGTGATTAGGGTGACCAGACGCCCCGATTAATCGGGATTGTCATGTTTTTGAGCCTCTAAAAATGTGTCCCGATTAAAAAATAATAATAATAAATAAACAAAAAACAGCAATTTGTCCCGATTTTTAAAGAATTATGTTAAAATACTTGCAAACAAGTTAAAAATACTTTAAGACCAGAGGTTCCCGCATAAGTTGGGGGTGGGGGGGGTGGAAAATTAGAAGGTTTCGCCAGCCTGGGGGGGGGGGGATTATAAAACAATTTACAAAACGTGAAATTTCAATATTAAATGACAAACCCATATTCATCCAGGACCTAATATCTAGTGTGTGTATGTGTGTGTGTATGTGTGGGGGGGGGGGGGGCACCACTGTTTAAGACTATCGATTTTATACATTAACAATCGAATTTGATATTCCTTATGTTGGTACCCCTTGTTACATGTGAAATTGCCGGTTGCGCTGTTTTCTTTGGTTTCGCTTGACAATTGATATTGTTGTCAGGGTCGGTTCCGCCAAGTTACCTTTCACACTTTAAATGCCGAAACGGAACTCCAAGTTTTCAGCAGAGCTGAAAAAGAAATTTCCTTGCTGCAGGGCCTCTGACATTGATTGTTCGGCAAGATATGCAATTGTGTTGTGTCCGTGCCTCATGGTGGTGCTACGGATCTCAGACATATATGGATTCCGACAAACACAAACAGAACATTCGAGCATCAGACTCCTCTCTAAATGTTACAAGGTAGTTTGTGTCTTCAATTACACAGGAACGAAAGAACGTTGCTGCAGCGAAAGGAGCCCTGTTATTCCATGTTAAACACCACCAAAGGTAACGTTCCAATAACAATTTCCAGATTCTAAAATTGCCGAAAATGTTTCGTGTGGAAGAACCAAGTGTGAGGCAGTTATCAACAATGTCATTGCTCCATATTCTCAGAAACAGGTACTCGATTCTGTAAAAACTGCATGATACTTTTCGGTGTCGACTGATGCTAGCAACCATGGTCATCAGAAATTTTTCCTATGGTGGATCAGTATTTTTTTCTGAGTGAAGGTGGTTTGTAGATCGAATTGCTTGAGCTCGATGAGCTGAAGAACGAAAAGTCTGAGACAATTTCCAGTTATCTTTCTGATGTTATACACTCATTGAACATACACTCAAAGTGTGTTGGGGTAAAACTGCAATGTCTGTTGCCCATGTTATTAGCATGGCACTTATGTCAGTTAAAATGGTCACTGTTTCGCACAGATCATAAACTAAATAAAACATGCTATACCTGTCCTATGGTTGACTGCTGTGGTGTACACAACATAGATATTCTGTAGTGTCGCCAACATTTGCAGAGCGTGGGCAACAGACCCTGCAGTAGTCGTGTGGTTGGATTTAGTGCACCCAATACGAATTGTAATTTTGGCGGCTAAATAAAGAAAGATGGTAATAATGTTTTCAAATGTCTGAGAGAACAGTTAAAGGATTCTGACATTGTTGGCGTAGGTTGTCCATAATACACTTCAACGCACTTGTGATGATATACCCCTTAATGACTGCATTGTTATGAAGTTGTTCAATCATTTTCATTTTTTTTCCTTCCTATTCGTGTCGCAGACTTCATTGAATTTAGTGAATTTGTTGGTGTCACTTACAGAAATTTACTTTTTGTTCCAAGACAAGGTGGCTTTCTTTGTTGCCAGCCATAAAAAGGATCTTTCATATGTACAGACCTCTGAAGTCTTACTTTTTGTCACAGTATAACTCAAAATGCCCTGCAATATTAAAAGAGTTTTTTCAGTGATGCTGTGAATGAATGCTGTTTACTTTTTCAATCTGACCATTTCAGATTTCTTTCAAATTTGGTGCTGTAATTCTGGTTCTAATTAAGTTACATCAATGAAAATGGTACCATAGGAAAGCTAATGAATAGACCTTTACACTGATATGCCACATGGCAATGCCTGAATATTTTTATTCTAAAGGTCATTGACCTTGAATATCTCAAAACGCCCCATCTTCAAATTTTGTGAAAAAAATATATTTTATTGTTACATTACGTTACTACAAATATGGTAAATATCAGATGGAACACCAAAGGTATCATTCACAAAAAATTATTTTTTCAGTGTCAATACACTACCGAAATGAAGAAGGTAACTTACGTATGTGAAACACAAATTATGAGGCTTGCCTGTAGATGGGGATACCACCCGTCATCTTTGACCAGTGACATCATCGCAGCGTGGTAGTTTTGAGGTGCGTGCATGTTTGTAGAAGGCGTGAGTGAGTATGTGGTGGTTGAGTTAAAGATGATAGTTTGTTTACAAACAAAACAGATTAATATTTTGTGTTTAAAAAGTGATCTGTAGCTTCTCTCTGATGGTTAGGTGTAGGTTAACCAAGAGATTGCGTTTTCTTTCTGTGAGCGCCAAAGGCGCGAATTTTTGGGCTCAGACCTGTGATCGATGGTACATTCTGTTATCTATAATAACTACAAATTATTTGTATCTACAATACAAAAGTATTAAGATATCCCCTATACTGGTTTTCCGACATCTTGATGACGTCATGGGTCAAAGCAGACGGGTGGTATCCCAGTCTTCAGTTTTGCCCCATTTACATTACAATTTTAATGAAAAGGCAGTGAAAAGTGATTATCTCTCCTCACAATTCTCCAACTAAATTGTTAATGTTCACAAGATCTGGTGCAGGGAGATTGTATGTCCTTTCAGTTGGTGTCACTGGATCGACTCTTGTGATAGTCACGTTTTCGGATGAAACAAGTGTCTGGTTTGGCAGGAAACACAAATGACGGAGATGGTCCATGTGGATGCAAGAAGTTGACCTTTACTTCATCTGTTTCTTCATAAGTTTGTAAGACACATGCAACCCACCAATGAGTGTCATACATGCAGTTAAATTCATGTATATCTGTTAACAGCATTTCATTCGCCATAGGAATCACTGACTTTTCTTTACTCAGTGAAGAAGCAGAATATGTCTTTGTCCTTACTAAACCTTTGTTAACAGGTATTACACAATGAAACTTATGGGTACCTGGAATTGTCCTTGTATTTTTTAAATGTTGTTTCAGCTTGGCTGAATCTTCATTATGATAGGAAACTGATGTATAATGGAAGATACATGAAGGAATATATTCCTTGCACCACTCAAACAACTGTCTTGATGTCAGATTATGATTTTCCTTAGGTCGCTTGAGGCTGTCAAGTCTTGCTAATCTCTTTACAGTCCCTGCTACTCCATCACAAGGTCCTTTACCATGCGCTGTACCAAAAAAATGCCATTCTTCCGTAACATTAAGATCTTCCTAAGGTCGGACAGATTCATAAAGTTCTTTCTGTTTTTGTATTGGGCAGCACATCCATCTGAAAAGTAAAAAAATGTGCTTTGGATTTGAAAACTGACATTTTAAGAAGTTGATGAAATTTTTCTGGAAAATAAAAAAAATAAACGCACACTGTCTCATGCTGAAGGTAGTCAGATATTTCCATGTACGATACATGTTGTATTTCATTAGTGCTCGAGTCTCTGTAGTAAGCTACAAATGGGTGAATTGTAACCTGTGAATTATTCCAGTGGAAGCCCTCTGTGACTAATGCTGGAAGATAATTGAGTGTGCAGGAGCTGTTTTAACCTCGATGTAAACACCTCGATGAAATCAACTGTTGACTTTGTTATAACCTCCAGAATTACCCTGCCCGTAGTTAACCAACACTTATATGTAATTTTGTCACTGCAGTTCTTAGTAAACAGATCATGCAGATAATCAGTTAGTATTGTCACACTTGGACAATAGGAACATGAACCTAAGAAACACGCTGGTAGTGCAGGATTGCATGTAACAAATGCTACACAGTGCTTGTATGATGGTAATGTGTATTTTTCACACTTTGTTAGCACTTTCAGTTTACACCCTTCAATAATTAACTCAAAATTCTGGTGTGAGGCGCACACACACATAAACAGTATGGTTCCCACGGGCATTGGCAAGAACACAGTGCTTTGGCTGCAACTCACAAAATTTTGAGAATCGAATATTTATATGTGGGTATTTAACTTTGAAATAGGACTACAGTTCCTTAAGATTGTGCAACACTAGCTGTTTGTGTTTATGTACTGGTAATTCCATTATGTTTCACAGACGCAAAGTCTTTTCTTCCTGGCATAATATGGCTCACCTCATGATGACAGTAAAAATCATGCACACGCTGAACGGTTTTCTCACATAATGTCTTACCTGGCTTTACTATCACTAAATGTTTCTTTACAACACATGTACACAGCACTTTGATTAAACAACCCACAGCCATAAAACATTCTAATGGTGATTAAATAAGTCTCTCTGATTGGCTGTTCACTAAAACAGGCTAAGTTGGTTGGTTGAAATAAGTCTCTCTGATTAGCTGCTCACAGCTAGAAATATTACAGGATTGGTCAGAATAAAAGTAACTGCTGTTGGCTCGTTTTCTAGAAAAAAATTGATCTAGGCTAATAGCTTCTTACTGCATGTTGATGGTGTTCTTAAGTTGACAAAATAATTTTTTGTGAATGATGCCTTTGGTGTGCCTTGTTGATATTTACCATATTTATAGTAACATAATGGAACAATGATATAAGTATTTTTTTCCAGAAAATTTGAAAATTGGGTGTTTTGATATTCAAGGTCAAAAGTCAAGGTCCTAGACCTTTAGAATAAAAATATTCAGAAACCTGCCATGTGGCATATCAGTGTAAGGTCTATTCATTAGCTTTCCTATGGTACCATTTTCATTGATGTACCGGGTGATCAAAAAGTTAGTATAAATTTGAAAACTTAATAAATCATGGAATAATGTAGATAGAGAGCTAAAAATTGACACACATGCTTGGAATGACATGGGGTTTTATTAGAGAGAGAAAAAAAAGTTCAACAGATGGCCCTTCATCTGACCAGAAAAAAACAATAATTAGCATAACAAATTAAGACAAAGCAAAGATGGTGTTCTTTTCAGGAAATGCTCAATATATTCACCATTATTCCTCAAACATAGTCAAGTAATCAAGGAATAATGTTGTGAACAGCACTGTAAAGTTTGTCCGGAGTTATGGTGAGGCATTGGCGTCTGATGATGTCTTTCAGCATCCCTAGAGATGTCGGTCGATCATGATACCCCAAAGCCAGTAATCGCACGGACTGAGGTCTGGGGACCTGGGAGGCCAAGCATGACAAAAGTGGCATCTGAGCACACGATCATCACCAAACGATGGGCAAGAGATCTTTTTTGAACATAGTTTTTTATTGGTTCTAATAAAACCCCATGTCATTCCAAGAATGTGTGTCAATTTTTACCCCTCTATCTACATTAGTCCATGATGTATTAAGTTTTTAAATTTATACTGACTTTTTGATCACCCGGTAACTTAATTAGAACCAGAATTACAATATTTTATGTTGAGACGAATGCATGTAAATTTTGCACAAATTCCAAACTTTCCAGACCTGTAACTTTCTTCACAGTTGCAATACAGCCATGAACATTGGTATTTTACCATATCTTATCTGGATCATTGAATGCACCAAATTTGAAAGAAATCTGAGAGGGTCAGGTTGAGAGGTGCATTGAATTGACGTGAAATGACCCATGTGTGAATTATTAGCAGTCTTAAATAAAGTTTTTAAGTCTCTCAGTTCAATGAATCAATGTGCAAGTGTGCCATTAAGTGTAAAAAAAGGTGCTGTGTTGACAAGTCTCTTAAGAAATTTGATAGGCCTATAGCAGTATCAAAATTTTCTCTTGGTAACATGGAATAGATGAGTTTTCTATTTTCTCGTGGATGCTGCTTATTGAGCCTCGGGAATGGTCGGCAAGAGAGAAAACTTTAAAGTGGCTGCAAGAAAAAGACACAGTCTTATTTGATGAAAGAGTTCATATTAAGTCATTTGTAAAAAAAGAGAAAACAAATTGTGAAAACTGGAGTCATTTGATGGCACATGAGAAGTGGTGCAGGTTTTTCAGTTCTTGTAAATGTAAAGAACAATTCCGAGAATTGCTTAACATAGCACAGAACTTCCAGTAAACATAGCTGTATTGATTTCTATTCATATCTGGTAGGCAAAACCTGAGTTACTCGATGTAATGTCATTATAAAAAAAAAAAAAAAAATGCGATACCAGTATGTAATCCACATGAGTATTCTTTATTTGTGTTTCAAAACTAACCATCATATTGCATTGTATTTTTCCAACTACAGCATTGTGTGTAAGTATTGTTGTTGTTGTGGTCTTCAGTCCAGAGACTGGTTTGATGCAGCTCTCCACCCTACTCTATCCTGAGCAAGCCTTTTCATCTCCTCATATGAACGACAACCCACATCCACTTGAATCTGCTTACTATACGCGTCTCTTGGTCTCCCTCTGCGATTTTTACCCCACACACTTCCCTCCAACGCTAAATTCACAATTCCTTGATGTCTAAGAATGTGTCCTACCAATCTATCCCTTCTTTTAGTCAAGGTATGCCAGAAATTCCTTTTCTCCCCAAATCGGTTCAGTACCTCCTCATTAGTTACGCGATCCACCCACCTAATCTTCAGCATTCTTCTGTAGCACCACATTTCAAACGCCTCTATCCTCTTTCTGTCCACACTGCTTATCGTCCATGTTTCACTCCCATACAAGGCAACACTCCATAGAAATGCCTTCAGAAAGGACTTCCTTAGGCTTAAATCAATATTCGATGTTAACAAATTTCTCTTTTTCAAAAACGCCTTTCTACCCATTGCCATTCTGCATTTTATATCCTCTGTACTGCGACCATCATTTGTTATTTTACTGCCCAAGTAACAAAACTCATCTACCTCCTTTATTGTTTCGTTACCTAATCTAATTCCTTCAGCATCACCTGATTTTCTTACACTGCACTCCATTACCCTTGTTTTACTCTTGTTAATGATCATCTTATATGCACCTTTCAGCACACTGTCCATTCCGTTCAATTGCTCTTCCAGGTCCTTTGCTGTATCTGACAGAATTACTATGTCGTCGGCAAAACGCAATGTTTTTAATTCTTCACCCTGAACTTTAATTCCTTCTCCAAATTTCTCCTTGCTTTCCTTTATAGCTTGCTCAATGTACAAATTGAACAACAATGGGGAAAGGCTACAACCCTGTCTTACTCCCTTTCCAACCAATGCATCCCTTTCATGCCCTTCAACTCTGACAACCGCTGTCTGGTTTTTGTACAAGTTGTAAATAACCTTACGCTCCCTATATTTTACTCCTGCTTGCTTCAGAACTTTAAAGAGTTTATTCCAATCAACATTGTCAAAAGCCTTCTCCAAATCTACAAAAGCTAGAAATGTTCCTTTGCCTTTTCTTAATCTATCTTCTAGGATAAGCCGTAAAGTGAGTATTGCCTCCCGTGTTCCTACATTTCTCCTGAACCCAAACTGATCTTCCCCGAGGTCGGCTTCTACCAGCTTTTCCATCCTTCTGTATATAATTCGTGTTAATATTTTGCAACCATGACTTATTAAACTGATGGTTCTGTAGTTTTCACACCTGTCTGCACCCGCTTTCTTTGGAATGGGGATTATAACATTTTTCTTAAAGTCTGAGGGTATTTCGCCTGTCTCATACATCCTAGACACCAGTTCAAATAGTTTTGTCATGGCTGGCTCTCCCAGAGACTTCAGTAGCTCTGACGGGATATCATCTACTCCAGGGGCCTTGTTTCGACTTAGATCTTTCAGTGCTCTGTCAAATTCATCTCTCAGTATAGTATCTCCTATTTCATCATCATCTACATCCTCTTCCCTTCCTACAATATTGTCTCGAAGTTCATTTCCTTTGTAGAGCCCCTCTATATACTCTTTCCACCTTTCAGCTTTCCCTTCTTTGCTGAGAACTGGTTTTCCATCAGTGTCCTTGATATTCATAGAGCTGTTTTTCTTATCGCCAAATGTTTCTTTTATTTTCCGGTAGGCTGTATCTATTTTTCCCCTATTTATACATTCTTCTACATCCTTGCATTTGCCTTCTAGCCATTCCTGCTTAGCCATTTTGCACTTCCTGTCAATCTCATTTCTTAGTCGTCTGTACTCCCTTTTGCCTGTTTCATTTACTGCATTTTTATACTTTCTCCTTTCATCGATTAAATTTAGTATCTCCTGTGATATCCAAGGATTCTTTGTAGGTCTTGCCTTCCTACCTATTTTGTCCTCTGCTGCCTTCACTACTTCATCTCTCAATTTTACCCATTCCTCTTCAACTGTTTTATTTTCCCGTGTTTCTGTCAATTGTTGCCTGAAGCTCCCTCTGAAATTCTTAAGAACTTCAGGTTCCTTCAATTTATCTAGGTCCCATCTCCTTATTTTCCTACCTTTCTGTAGTTTCTTCAGTTTCAGCCTACAGGTCATAACCAACAAGTTATGGTCAGAGTCTATGTCTGCCCCTGGGTATGTCCTACACTTCAAAACCTGGTTCCGAAATCTATGTCTTACCATTATAAAATCTATCTGGTATCTCCCGGTGTCTCCTGGTCTCTTCCACGTATACAACCTTCTTTTGTGATTCTTAAACCAGGTGTTTGTTATAACTAAATTATGTTCCGTGCAAAATTCTACCAGGCGGCTTCCCCTTTCATTCCTTTTGCCCAGACCATATTCACCCACTATCTTCCCTTCCCTTCCTTGTCCTACTACCGAATTCCAGTCTCCCATAACAATTAAGTTTTCCTCTCCCTTAATTGTCTGAATAATTTCCTTTAGCTCCTCATATATTTCTTCGATCTCCTCATCATCGGCAGAGCTAGTTGGCATATAAACCTGTACTACTGTTGTCGGTGTTGGCTTCGTATCTATCTTGACAATGATAATGCGATCGCTGTGCTGGTCATAGTAGTTTACCCGCATTCCTATTTTCTTATTCATTATCAATCCTACTCCTGTGATACCCCCAACTGATTTTGTATTTATAATCCTGTACTCACCTGACCAGAAATCCTGTTCATCCTGCCACCGAACTTCACTAATCCCCACTATATCTAACTTCAACCTATCCATTTCCCTTTTTAAATTTTCTAATTTTCCTACTCGATTAAGGGATCTAACATTCCACGCTCCGACCCGTAGAATGCCAGTATTGTCTATCCTGATGATCACATCCTCCTGAGTAGTCCCCGCCCGGAGATCCGAATGGGGGACTATTTTACCTCCGGAATATTTTACCCGAGAGGATGCCATCATCATATGTTCATACAGTAGAGCTGCATGTCCTCGGGAAAAATAACGACTGTAGTTTCCCCTTGCTTTCAGCCGTTCGCAGTAGCTGTGTGGCAAAGCCACATTAGCTGATGTTACAAGGCCAGCTCAGTCAATCATCCAGACTGTTGCCCCTGTAACTACTGAAAAGGCTGCTGCCCCTCTTCAGGAACCACACGTTAGTCTGGCCTCTCCACAGATACCCCTCCGCTGTGGTTGCACCTACGGTACGGCTATCTGTATCGTTGAGGCACGCAAGCCACCCCACCTCGGCAATGTCTGTGGTTCATGGGAGTGGGTGTAAGTATTATTAACTCAAATTAAGTTGACACTTGGTGCTGCAGCTAGCGGGATTCACCGAAACTGAAAATTCATGCATCCGCTCCCATCAGCCACCGTGTAGAGTGTAATCCAACACTCTTAGAAATAATAATTTTTGTCCCTTTTTTTTATCCCAGTTTTTAGCAAATGTTCCACTTTTTCACGTGTAAAATGGTGAATACCCCCTTTTCTGATGTGGAAAATCTTGTCACCCTAGGTGTGATACGTTTGTGTGTAAAATCTTCCAGTTCTGATCAGTAACATTATTGATAAAGGGGACAGAAACAGATTTGTTCTGTGTTTTATTGTTATTCTGTTGCCTACTGTTCCTTCATTGCAGAACTATTTACTTCTTTGCATTAATTTCTTTTTGAATGCCTGCTTGATATCTTGCAATTCGGCGTCCAGGTGATCCAGCATACAAATTGTTCCGACTCTGTGAGCAACATTTTTAATAACATTCCTCTTTTGCTGTAGATGATGTTTGGAGTTCTTATGCAAGCTAAGCTTCAAACTTCCATCTGTCTGTCACATAACTAAAACGTCCAAGAAGGATATTTTGTTGTCATTTTCAGTTTCCATATTTCCACAGTAAACCGAATATTTTGTTTATTCCATTCAGATAACAAACAAATTCTTCTAAAAATATTTTACCATGAGAACAAACGACAACTTACATAGACCGAAACTATCAACTTGGTTTCCCATTTCTTTCTCCAGAGTTGCCTGTTCAAAGTTTTTCATGTGATTAGTGTTTTGAGGAACAAAAGAGCAGATAGAATCCAACCTTGAGGATGATCAGTTTGGATTTAGGAGAAATGTACGAACGTGTGTCTTAACTTATGATAAGCTATGGAAATGCAAACATAGGCCTATGTTTACTGTTACAGCTTTTGACTGAGTGAGGTGACACAGTGGACTCTCATTCAGGACAGTGGTTGAAATCCACCTCTGGCCATCCAGGATTAGGTTTTCTGGGATTTCCCCAAATCCCTCCTGGCAAATGCTGTGGTAGTTCCTTTGAAAGGTCGCAGCTGTTTTCTTTCCCCAGCCTTATCCATACAATCCAAGCAGTATGCTCTGCATCTAATAACAACACTGTCAATAGATCATTAAACCCTAATCTTCCTTCCTTTAGCTATAGATTTTGTAGTGGAGAGACCTTTTGACATTGATGCCTAGAATACAGTCTTTAAAATCCTGAAGGTAGCACTGGTAAAATACAGGAAATGAAAATTATACACAAATTGTACAGAAACCGTTCAGTGGTTATAACAGTAGAAGGGATGCAGTGGTTGTGAAGACAGGACTGTAGCCTTTGACTTTTCCCAATGTTATCCAATCTGTACATTAACCAAGGTTTGAAGGAAAACAAGAATATATTTGGAAATAAAAATCAGGGATAATAAATAAAAACCTTGCAGGTTGCCAATGGCATTGTAATTTTGGTGGAGACAACAAAGGACATGAAATAGCAACTGAATGGACTGGACAGTGTCCTACTAGAATGGTATAAGTTGAACATTAACAGCTGCAGATAAGGGTAATGGAATGTTGTTGACTTAAATGAGGGAATTAGATTAGGAAATGAGACAGTGAAAGTAATAGATGAGTTATGTGGGCAGTAAAATAACTTCTTATGGCAGGAGTAGAGACAAAATAGAATGCAGAAGGGCAAGTGAAGAAAAGCATTTCTAAATAAGAAAAATTTATCATTGAATATAAATTTAAATGTTAGAAAGTCTGTTTTGAAGGAATTTGTTTGGAGTGCAGCACTGTACTGGAGTGAATCATGGATGATTAACACTTCAGACAAGAAGAGGATAGAAGCTTTTGAAATTCCATGCTGCAGTGTCAATGGGACATTAAACCCTAATCATCCATCCTTCTTTCTTTCCCTCCTCTCTTCCTTCCATAGTGCAGAATATTGCTAAAGATTAGATGGGTAGATCATGTAACCAATGAGGAAGTACAGAATAGAATTCAGAAGAAATGAAATTTGTGGCTCATGTTGACTAAAAGAAGGAACTGATTGATAGGACACATTCTGACACATCAAGGAACGGGCAACAAACTAATACAGTAACAGAGTTAAAACAGATGTGGGTTGCCATTCTTATGCAGAGATGAAGAGGCTCGCACAGGCTAGAGTAGTGTGGAGAGCTGCATCAAACCAGTCGTTAGCCTAAAAAGCACTACAACATGCCAATTGGCAAAAATCTATATTTACAACAGCAACCAGGAATAGGTAGCACAGAAGTTGATGTACAATATAGTACCATATTACAAAAGAAGAATGAAACTACTGAGGAAAGTATTGACACATTTCAGTCAATTAACTGCCAGTTAGTGTTACTACAATACTATTGTTAGCTTATTTAGTCATTATTAACACGTAAAAAGTGTTGAAAGACTTCTGAGATTTCTGGAGTTCATCTGAGCCCTCTTGATATTATATCTTGATTCTTCCCTTGGATAATTTATCATTGCAACTGAAACAGGACTTTGTACACGCAGAGAATGAATTATGGATACCGAATTTGTTCAGTTAATTTAAGTGACCTGACACGTTCCACATCATTACGAAATGTCGTATGCATGATCTAAGGAACAAGTATTAATCTAATCTAATTACAACATTGTAAATCATAGTTTATAATGCAACTTATATTATTTTGATAGCTTATGCACAACAATAAAGAAATTAAAGTGGACTGAACACTCCTACTGACAAGGAATCCAGTTTGTTGTTGTATATCTCTGAGAATGGTCTAAGGGCCAAAAATGTGTCTATAATTTTTTTGTGCAGTTCGAGCTACCATTCACTGAAACTAGCAGTGACAGCTGCACATGCCCTGAGTCAAAGAAAAAGTTGGACACAATTAGGAACCTTTTTTTTACTGATGATTAGGGATTAGCATAGAACTGAATGCCAATAAAATGTAAACTAGTATATATCAGTACCACTAAAATTTTTTGAAAGGATAAGGTGATAAAGGAAATATGAGAAATTTGTCATTGCAAGAATACACTAAAATAAATATTAAATTATAATTCTTAATTATGGATTTAGTAATGCCAATAAGGTAGCTTTTATAATTTTAGTTCAATATCTGTGGCTGAGACAATGTGAAGTACCAATAAATACAATCATAATTAAAAATAAGAGTCAGTACATTTTTATTTGTTTGGAAATTGCGACAGATAAGAGTTGCAAATGCCTTTTTTCAGTCTAATTATGTTTGGCAACTATAATTTATTCACCTTCATCCTTTTTCTTATTTTAAACAACTGTAGTCTTCAGCTACTGTCTGAATTTTATCAATGAATATAAATACTTACAAAAATAATTATTTGGTACATTCAGATATTTAGTTAATTTTTTCTGTGTAAGTTTATTATATTGTATTACTTTTACACCATGTTTCTGCAAACTGGGTTTCATATTAGAGCCTACTTCATATATTTCAACAGTTATAAATGAAGACCACATGTTGTAGAGGCTACTAACTGTCAGAAAATAGAAGTTGTCAAAGCAGTAACAGGAACTCACTTCTTAAAATGATTTATCTTCATAGTGGACTCCCCCCCCCCCCCCCCCAATTGGCGCGCCCCAGTCCCCCCCCCCCTCCCCCTCCTCGGCCTGCATCCCACCTTTGGATGTGTTTTCGTTACAAAATCTGCAGAATGTATAACCTTGGCTTTTTTGCACTTACAGTACTTCTATTTTAGCTGAGGTGTCGGCCTACTAAGCTTATTTACCTATTTCACACTTCTCTTCCAAGCTTAAAGCTGAGTAATTTGTTTCTAAAAGATACTGAATGTTGTTCATTTTTCTTTGATAATAAACACCAAGAACATATGAATATGTACATGAATAGTAACTGATTACACTGTTAAGTGTCTGAAATAAAATGAATGTGTTACAATGAAGACACAAGCTACCTTTGGGCCATGTGACACTGTAAGCAGCATTCCCTCCTAATCTTATGAATGGACAAAGGCTGCTCTCCCCCACATCTTTTCAAACAGTTAAAATTTTTTACGACAAGAGTATAAATGTCATTTACCCTCAAAATCACGACACATTTGCAAAAACTTCCAAAGTATATGTGGAAAGTAACAATATAAAAGTCATTGATGTTTCTGTATCTATTAAAAAGAAGATTGGGTTTAAAAAAATTGCTTGCAGTCAGTCTCAAACCCACTACCTTTGACTGCACAGAGCGATGCCGCTAGATGGAGAGTAATGACTTCATTATTATTCATGATCAGATCTTGTAAAGGCTTTTACAGTTATGCGTCTTTAATTTATAGTTATATTTTACCAAATATGACACATTTTTGATGAGTCTTCAATGCACCAAAAACAAATATGAAGGGTGGATGTTGCCTTCATGGAGGATTTACGCATACGCAAGGCAAGGTGTGCAATAGCCCCATTGTATTTGCTTCCGGACCATTCGTGTGTAACCACCAGAACTATAGTAGCTTTACCAGCTCCAGTTGGGAGCACCCATATGCTGCTTACAGGGGGTTCAGAAGAGAATTTGAACTTTAGCCGCACATGTGCATTGCAATGCTGCGGCCACTACCGCGTGTATTAAGCAGCTGAGTTACGACTTGTACAGGTGCTGTCTCCACAACGTAAATCACTTCTCATGTGATAAAAATACTTTGAATGTGCATATAAAATGAACTGATAGAAGAACTAAACAAATAATGATAGTTTAAAAACACTTTTTACTTTATTTATTTTTCACTTTTTTTTCACAATGAGCCAGTGACATGGTCATAAGATAAAGCCATAATTTTTGAATCACAAATGTGCTCTGTTTGAAACATACATAAGAAATAAAGGGACACATATATGACAGAATTTTATGGTTTTGGAAGGTTCAGGTATTTGCTTTTATTTGCAATTAACTGGCATGAAATAGTGTTGATTTTGTTCTATATTAGCACTTATTTATATTTGAAACATGATGTTTGAACAGATAAATGAATGATCAATATGTCATCTTATTCTGCTTGATAATTTTAGTTTGCTAACAATAAAACAGTGTTTTCATCTTTAACAGTTAGGCTCATCAGATTTATAGTTATTTTTTGTTTTGTTTTTATTTAAATATAAAAGATAAAAATATTGTTTTACATGTTAACAATGCTCAGTCACAGATTATTATTATTATTATTATTATTATTATTATTATTATTATTATTATTTGTTAAGTATTGATAAGAAGCATATTTGCCATTCAGTAAAATTGATTATCTGAACAGTGTTTCAATAATTTGAGAGGAAGTTAATATTTGAAGTAGTATTTGCACAAATATTGTTTAATATTTAAGTTGGTCAGAGTATCATTTCAATAGTGTAAACTTGAATGTAACTGACTGTCACAAAGATTGCCTTTATATCAGATCTTAGTGGGTAATTATGTATGTCTGATGCAACTAGAATCTATAACTTAAAATTGAAAATATCTTTAAAAGTAATTTCATTTGATGCAGTGTTAGTGTGACTTAATGAACCACTAAAGTTTGTCTTTTAGGGTACATACTTGGACACCATATATCCTATTACACCCCTTAGTGAATCATATCCAAAGAAAAGACCAGAAATTGGACAAAGAATTCGTCTTAGTGCTGGAGATATTGCACAGACAAATTTGCTTTACAAGTGTCCACGTAAGTATGCTCTGCATTTTCAACAAAATAATTTAATTAAAATACACAGAAAACTAATAAACATTATGGCATACACCAAGTCACTAGACCTTGTAACTAATATAGTTTTTATAAGTCACACAAAAAGACAAAAATAAATGTACAACACAAGCTTTTACAAGTTAATTCCTTCTTCAGGTAGGAGGGAGGAGAAAGGTGAGGGAACTGATGGGTTACAGGCAACATAGGTCATCAAGTAAGGATGGCAAGAAGGTTGATAGGTGGAAGTCAGAGATATTGCATGATAATTTCTCAGCCAAGCCAGTAGCAAACCATAGACGATAGTTTAAGAAGTAGATAGAAGTGATCCAAATAGTGCCGTTTGGGGGGTATAAAAATTAGGAAGAGAGAGATATAAACACACACACCCTTTCAAAATGCTGTACAAAAAGAACCACAGGGCAGAATGACTGTAAATTTGAACTGAACATACTTGACGAAGAAAGAAACACAATGGCAAACTCAAAAAATGCAAACAAATTCCTAACTTTATATCAATAGATGGCACTACAAGTGACATACAATGTAAATCACTGGACATGAGCATGATGCATTGCATTCAGAATAAACACACGTGTTTCGTGTCACTTGTCTCCTATTGCATTTTGTCATGGGTCTCTCAGTGTGGGGTAGGACTCTGATTGTAAAGTTTTTTACATGAACAATGACTGCAGTTGCAGCTTTAAGAAAATTCTGGGCATTTAAGAACATGAGAAAAGGTTGTGGTCAGGTGACTGTGAAGGCTCTGTAGAATGTGGTGAAGAAGTTCAAAGAAACAGGATTATTTCAAGTGCAAAGTGGCAGAGGGAGGAAATCAATCCCCTCGACCACTGTAGAAGATGTGGCCATAGTGTTCGTGAAAGGAACAATAGCTCATTTCCACCTTAAGTGTCGTGTAAATACCCAAAATTACAGGATGTGGGAAACACAAAATTCAGTCACATGTGAATCAAAACTGCGTCATTCTGCAAAGGTAACTGTGTGCTGAGGATTCACAGCATCCTTTATTGTAGGGACCATATATTTATTTATTTTCCAAGAAGATGACTGCTGCACATCCTGTTACCTGTACTGTCATTGGTAACTGGTATAAAAATCTATTCTGCAACCACATCATTCTAAGCCTTCAACAGCATGGATATGTTTTCATGCATGATGGCGCACTTCCACACATCACAAAGCCAGTGATGCAATTCCTCAAGAACCATTTCCCAAATGACAGAATTATCAGCCATCATTTTCCTATAGCGATCAAGGTCACCGGACATCAATCCGTGTGATTTCTGGATGTGGGGTTATTTGAAAAGTGTTGTGTTCAGTGGCCACATAGTAAATTTGGCTGAATTGAAGGCATGTATGGAGCAACATAGTCATACTGTGAAGCCTCACACACTGTGGTCTGTTGTGGAACATGCTGTTTATCAGTTTCATCTTCTAGCAGAAAATGATGGACAGCATATTGAACATCATTTGCACAAGTCCCATCTAATTAACAGGTTTTACATTGCATGCTTTTTCTGCAATTTCTGTCTCAAGGACAATTAAAACCTGAATCATTACGTCCTTTTTCTGCAGATTTTGGCTCAAGGACAATTAAAAACTGAAGCATTATGTGCTTTCTCTGTGGTTTTTGGCCCAAGGACAATAAAAAACAATTTTTTCCCATCCGATGTGGTACGACCTTGCCGTGGTGGATGGGCTTTCCACTAACAGTACCACAAGCTGTGTGTGATGTGGATGTCACTTGCTGGCATGCACTTTTCTTATGCCACTTCCAGTGCCATCAATAAAGTTAGGAACTAGTTTATTATTTTATTTTTTGTGTATGTATACCATAGTGTACCTCCCCCTCCCCCCCCCCCCTTTGTCAAGTATCTTCAGTTCAAATCTGCATTTGTTGTACTCCATGGTTCTTTTTGAACAGCATTCCGAAAATGGAACTTTAATTATGATCACCCTGTATATAAATCTCATGTCACAATGTTAATTCAGGATGAACTTAGACACTAAGCAACTCATCTAAATGAAATTTTGTATAATGTGTATGATTTGGTGCAACTTAAAAGATAGGATAGACCTTGATTAATAACTCCAATATTATTTTTATTGTAAAATTGAATTTTATTTAAGTTTGGTAAATGTCCAATTATTGGCACTGTTCTTCCACCTAAAGTTTGTGTTAGTGGCAAAGTTCTCGGTTATCAAGCAAAAGGTCACAGGTTTAAAACTCGTTGTGAGCATGGATTTTTCACATAGAGTTTTAATCTAGCCTTCACCTCTCTACAACACCAGAAACAACACATGGTTTGGATTCCTGTTGAACTGCAGGTCCCCTTTGCCCAGTTAGGGACTGGAGTGGCATCCAATAAAATGACTTGCACAAGGTCTCTGGACAACAATAAATCATTATTATATTCAATTTATGATGTTTCTTTGAAGCTACAGATTATTTCACATTATGCAGTTTTTCCATATTTACATTAGACACAACTGTGTTTTTCAAATTTGTCTTACATTTAATTTTATCCTGATTATGTTAGTATTATTACTGAGATATTCACCACATGACAGAATAAGATGTGAATGTTTGGAAACAAATATATACAAATTTCTCAAGAATATATTGGTAACTTTTTCTTACCAAAAGGGGTGACACTGAAAATTGCAAAGCAAACCTTTCAAAGGACATTCACTTGGAAATAACATGTGAAAATAATTCCTACTTGATTTTGCTGTAGAGCTTAACATAACCATCCCAAGTAAAAGCAAATCAGTTGCTTTTTTAGCATGTTTGTAAAAACTTACTGTAGGGTATTAAACCGTAATCTTCCTTTCTTGCATCTTCATAAAAATGTTGACTGTTCAGTTGGAAAAAAATTAATTCATTTTCACCTTGTTCTATGTAACAGTACCTTGTTTTCAGCTGAAAAGATGAAATTTTTCTTTGAAGAATGAGTTTTTCCAGGTGTGGGAAAACAATGTGCCCTGCAGGTAGAGGTCGTTGTGAAGAAATATATTTGATGTGATTTAGCAAGATCATAAGTTTTATTAAGTTTAAGTCAAAATATGTTGTAAAATAAATTATAATTAAATGGCGCAGTGTTGCAAAACTTAACTATACATTTTTCTGTCTTCATACTATCAGAGTGTGCAAGACTTTATGAGACTGTCAAAATAGTGAAAGCCTACAAGAGCTTGGAGAGTGTAGACAGTTGTGGTATGTCTTACACTGTATTAAAGGAAGTATATCAGTCATTAACTATAGCAGTCAATAAGTATTGCTTATTTGCAGTAATCTTCCCAGACGTCTTTAAATTGGCATGTACTTTACCAATTTACAAATGGGAGAACCATATCAACTACTAAGCTATAGACCAATTTCAGTCATTCCACTTTTAGGTAAAGTGATTCATTGTATTGTGGAAAATCAGATTTTTGATGTTGTCAATGAAAACAACCTCTTCCATGATGCACAGCTTGGTTTTCCAGAAGGGAATTTCCACAACAATTACTACTCTGGACTAATATCAGGAAATAATTTGAAGGGAGAGAGTTTGCTTGGACAAATATGTGTGATCCGAGCTTGCCATTTGACTGCATTTCTCATTAGATCTTAGTCAAAAACTAAGATGCTATGGTGTTGATGTGCTATTCTGGCTACCCTTTTATTCTACTTACAAAGGAAACTCTCCATTGCACCCCTCTCAAATTTAGTGGAAGTAGGTGCAGTGAGTAGAACGTCAAAACCTGAACACATATCGAGCATGAAAATAGGAAGAAAGTGTACTGAACTGTGAAAAAAAGAAGCAAAACAGATGGAAAGATAAGTCAGCTGAATCCTGCACTGGAAAACACATCTGATCATACATGACATTCACGACAGTATGTGCGTCATATGATAGGAATCACTTATCAGCATGCCTAACGTGTCCATTCAGGTGTTCATAGGATAAGGTGGTACAAATTCGATATAGGTAAAATTCTGATCAACATAATTTGTCAGTTTCATAGTTTTGGTAGCATTTGCCTTTGTGTGGTGTTGTAGTGTAGCAGGTTTCTATAGCTCCTCCTGTCTTTTCCAAGAATATAACATATTGTGCTATGGAGATATAAATTTTTTCCTGTTTAGAGGTAAGTGAAGCTTCTTAGTCTGATGCGCTCTTTTAAATTGACCAGTTAAGATTGACTGGATTTGTTGCCAAAAATGCAATGTTTGGTAGCACAAAGTATGCATTGGTGACTGAAGGAAAACGTGCTTTTTATGTGGAAGATGCCAGTGATCAAAATTTTACCAGGAAGTGATCACAATTGTACCTAGTGTGGTACATTTTCGATTGATTTTTCTCAATTCTGTAACCTTTTTTTGTGTTTATACCAATATTTGTAATTGTCTAATATATGTGTTACATATTCATTAACACTAGAATGCCCACAGGGGTAAAAATGACTCTTTTCAGTTTTGTAAGTGATAGTTGTGTTTCGAAGAATTATTATAGCAACATTTCTTTTCATGACATTTATTCATTTGCCATGTACTTTCATTATACTGGAAAACAGTGCATTTCACCCAACTGATTATCACTTTTTTCTAGTTTTACCTTTAACGCCCAGAGGGGCCATATTGACCCCTTCAGATAAAACTACAATTTTGTTTGTTGTTACACCTTGCAATCATCTCGTTTCTTCTGAAGTGTCAGTGGCTTTTATGTTATGGTGCAATAATTTACTTTCGTCTATATTATTGCGGCATTAAATAACAAACATGGAATCAGTTTGACATTGTTCATCATTTCCTTGTAATAATTACTCTTTCAAAGGTGATCATGAGGAGAAGACTGAAATCAATTGGTAACAGTAGTTATGTGATGACGAGATTATTACAGAGTTAAAAAGAATTATGGAGTGTGATTCAGTTGGTGGCAAACTTTTTTCTGACTATTCAAAGGAAGTGTTTGTACCACAGACATTCAGAGATGATGTACAATTAGCGAATGATAAGTCTGCATTGCTTTCTGGAACAAATTCATAGAAGACTGTACAATGTATTACAAACCTCTAACTGACATAACAATAGATGAACAGCTATCCCAAAGTAAAACTAAGTGCCCATTCACAAAATTTATGTCTTCAAAGTCTGAAGAGTATGGGCAAAAGTACTGGTTGGCTGTAGACGTTCAAAGCAAATATATACATAATGGTTCCCCTTATCTTTGTAAGGATACTGGACGATCCCAAGATGAAAGGGATTCAGGATTATGTAGTGATGTGTCTGATGGAACCATTTCTGGGCAAAGGTAGAAATGTTACTACAGACAATTACTTCACCTAATTTCCTGAAACTATTCAAAAAACTGGGGCGACATGGTAGACAAAATGGCCAGGCAGTATTAAGCCAATGCTGCCTCAAGAAGATGGCCAATACATTCCTTCTATATTATCCCTGATATTGAGGGCTGTTATTGGGAAGAAGACAGAAGCAGGCAGATGAACTCTGTGAAGAATCGCTTTCCTCATATGCCCACAGAAAATTAGGGAAATAATGAAAATGAAGACATAACACCACAGAAACACTGTAAATGTGAAATTCTGCAAATGCAATAAAACTATTTCCAAGTGCACTGTTTGTAAATAGATGGTTCATGGAAATATACAAACAAAACTCAATATAAATGTGTCAATTATGTAAAACAGTGAAGTAGCTAAAATTGCTGTAACTGTGAAAAGTCCAGTTTTGATGCATTTACAACAAGGAAAAACCTATCATGTGCTTACTCGTTTGGCTTCTTATGAGTTTCAGTGAAATTTATTTATATGTCAATAAATAATATGATTTGTAATCTTTCCTTATTATTCACAGTTCTGTTTCTGAACAGGCATACATATCTTGTGACCATTAAAACATAACAAATGCATAAAAATTTATAATTAATAGTTCAGAACATTTTTGTTAAAGTGCAGAATGGAAAATGACCGCTCTGGGCATTCGAGGGGGCAGGGAAAGTCTGGGCGTCCGAGTGTTAAACATCCAAGAACAAGTGTCATAGTTAAAATTATTTCTTTTCTCAATATATTTCCAGTTACAACAACATTTGTCCAAACTGATCAAAATTGTACCACCTTACTCTATGAATGTTAATGTGATCATTCCAAAAGAAATGATGAAAACATAATAGGTTGTCACGTAAGTGCAACAGACCAGTGCAGCAGTTTCACATCTCGTAGTTTTCCCTGTGCTCTGCCAAAACATGGGCGCTGATGACCTCGCTGTTGAGTGCCCTAAAACGCCAATGATCATCTGCCAAAACATATAACTTTTAAAAGTTTTTTTGTTTTGTTTTTGAAGTTTCCCACATGTACAGCATCAAAGACTGCATACGATCAAGCAAATCTGAAGTGGACACCAGTAGAACCACCTGTAAGCACTATATAGTGTTTATAAGTAGGAATAGTAAATATTTGACTTGTGGGAATGGCCGAGTAGTCTATGGATTGCAAAGCAGCTTGTGCCAGAGGTTCAAGTTCTCACTCAGGCATTCGTGTTCGTGTTGTCCTTAGTATGAGTTAGCTTAAGTAGTTTGTTTGTCTAGGGTCCAATGACCATAGTAGTTTGGTCCATTAGAATTACAAATAGCCGTGGCAGAGGGCTGATCATTCTAATGTGCCTTGCTGCGGAATGCATGGTTCCTCAATAATGGAGGTTCAAGTCCTCTCTGGGGCATGGGTGTGTGTTGTCCCTAGGTTGGTTTGTTTGTAAGTCTAGGGACTGATGACCTTGGCACTTTGGCACAATAGGTTTATGAACATTTGGATTACAAACATTTCATTTATTTATTTGTATTTATTATTTTTGTAATTCTGAATATGTTCTGGAATTTCAGAGAGCAAAGTTGATTATGTGTGAGAGCTTGGACTAACCTAGTTCACACCCATTTATTTGTTGTTTTCATTTCTGTGAGAGGTGTATGAGTCATCTTGCATGTACTCATTATTCATCACATTTAATTGTGACAATAATATATTCATACCACATAACAGTGCGCCTCAGTTGCACAGTGGTAAAGTGCTAGACTACAAATCCAAAGGTCACGGGTTCGATCGCCGCCAGATCCTAGGATTTTTATCTGTCACTTTTCACTTCTTTCACCTCTGGCAGTATTGCTCATGTGAAAAATACCGAGTAGCACTGTGGCTCGGAACCCACATTAAACTGTAGGTCCCCCTATAACTGGCTGGGTAAGTCAGTTCGAAGGTCGGAGGAAGGCAACAGCATACCACCTCCGAACAGGACCATGCCTAGTAAAGCACTGTGGTGTTCAAACCAATCCTCGGATTGTTGACTGCTTTGCCCCTTACCACATGACAATTGCCAAGGCTATAAAAAGAGAATAGAAATGTCAATGACCAGACAAACAGTTCATTATTTTATGAATAATAAAAAGTAAAAACGCATATTTTGAAGAAGATTTGAACATGAACCCCCAAGCCTAGTTGAGCACCATTACCACAAAACCATGACTCCACTGCTCTGGCTAATTGCTCAAAGTTTTATATGTGTTACTTTGACCGTTAACTGTTTCCATTTATTTTTCTTGTTTTTCACAGTTCCACACAATTTCTTCCTGTTTTTTGTGCTTCATCCATTTTTGATGGGCTATCCGTTGTGTCATTTTAACACTAAATCTGAGGGGAGCAATGGGGAATTTACCTTTTTAGAAAACAGATAGCATTTTGTTTCAGTCCAAGAAACTATATCTCAGCATAAGTTAGAACATGGCATACCACAAGGTTTCTTATTGCAGAGGGGAAACATCCAAATCATACGGAATAAGATCTGCTGTTTCAAAATGCCAAAGAATGGTACAGCTAAAATAATATGAAAGTAAATGCAGATAAAACTCAGTGTATTATATTCAGTCACATCAAATCTGGAAAATGCAGGATCTGTAGAAGTAGTAGATGGAATGGACACACTGAGCATGAATGCAAGGAATTTTCACATTCAATATGCCTCATGAGGAGATTAAAAAGCACAATTACAAACCAGTATCTCCTGTCTGGGTATTATGCTCTCTTCTGAAGCCAGATCACCTATGGACTGAACCTCTGTGGTCGTTCATCAGGCTGCAAGGATGTGCTACTACCACAGAGGAAGGCAGTAAGGCTTAATACATTGAGCAGGTGACATTGCAGTTCATTATTTGTAGAGTTGGGAGTGATGACTGCTTACATCCATTATGTATTTATCTCCTTTATGTTAAATAAAATCCAGATTACTTTAACAAAAGGCATGAGATATATCACTACGTCACTTGGGCATAAATGAGCCAACATGTTGACTTTACAAAACAACAGACAGCTTCCTAAGAATTGCCCCCAAGAAAGCACAAAACACTCACCATGGAAATGCAGGACCTGTCACAGGAGAGTCTCAAAACAAAAATTTCAGGAAACTTAAAACTACATCCAGTATACACTATCCAGAAAATTTTGACTGTGAGGAAAAGAAGTGGATCAGTTGCACTTTCTCCAAATTAATAAATCAATCAAAGAACAAAAGTGATATGTTTTACAATCAATTGTTAAATGTGTTTAAATTTTTGTAATGTAAATATATTAGTTCACTGTAATACATCAATTTTGTAAATTTTTTACACTGTCTTTCCAGCCATGGTTAGTCAAAATCACAGACTTGGTAACAAATGATAATTGTATGTTAATCTTAACTCACAATTAATATTCAAAAATTTTCATATTTATGTATATAAAAGTGTTGATTAATTAAATTTGCCCTAGGTTGTGGTAGAACTTACCAGGAAAATTCAGCTACATTTTCAACTCCGGGTTTTCATACAAGTGCAGCAGCTTCTGTAGCACCAGAACACTGTGAGTGGAGAATAACAGCAACACATGGTGAACGAATCATTCTTAACATCACAAGTATAGACATGTATCCCAATGAAAATTGCTGTTCTGATTACATAGAGATAAGGGATGGCTATTGGCAAAAATCACCTCTTATAGGTAAACAAGTTTCATTGTCTTTATTGTTATGTCAATATAAATTATTTAGATTAACTTAAAACATATCTTTGATTTCTTACATAAGTTATCAAAAAATTATTATTTTCATCCTGCATTATATGTTTCATAGTAATTTCCTTCATTTTGTGGATGTTATGTTTGCATGCAGCACTTTTGGTATTTCAGACAGTTCTCAAGTTTATTCTTGTAATAATTTTGGCAAACTATTGCTTTCTTCTACATAATATATATATTTTATTTTAATTATTTGGTAATTCATGCTAACCCACATGACTTTTTTAAGATGAAAAATTCATTAATTTTCATATAGCAGTGAAAGCATGTCTAAAGTAATGACATATATCAATAATGGCAATGATTCATAGTTCTGTGCCATGGATAGTGTAAGTGTAATTCTGTGTGTGGGGATGTGCAAAATCCTTAACTCCTGTGTTTGACTTGCTGAAATAGTGTTTGAATATTTGAAGTGTACTAGGTTAGTGATAATTAAAGTGATTACAGTTGAAGTAACTGACATCAGTGAGGCTGATTATGTGTCTTCGAATGATGACAGTTCTTTCAAGGGTTTTCCATCACCTATTCCATGATTACCTTTGTAACAATTATGTGGCAGTGTTCCAAAGAAGGTACCCATAATCATCTTAATGAGACCATTTGATTGTGCTGTCAGTGGTGCAGCCAGGAGTTTGGTCAGGGGTTTGCTGAGCTTGTAGACAAAGTCTGCAAATTCATTTTCTAACACTTGTCAGTAAAAAACTAAATTTACCAGCACTAGGTATCATGATGTAAGGGCACTGGAGCCTATAGTTATCATGGACTTCTGTATGACACAGTATGCTAATCAATGCAAAATGCATCCAAGACATCGTCTAAACCATACCGTTGCTGTTTCTTCATTAGCAGGAAAATGCACTCTTTTAAAAGGCTGATCTTCATGCCCACACTTCCAAGATCACTCAGTGTTTTTCTTCAAGATATCCATATACTTCTTGGGCTAACTATATATGACCCCATAGCTCACTTTTGTGCCCCCCCCCCCCCTTCCCCAAGCCATTTTAAGAAATTGCTGGACTTTGCCTTGAATAGTCTGTTTTTGCAATTTCTAAAATATTCTGGGCTTTATTGCCATGGTTCAATGGATTTATTCTTGAAACCTAACATTTCATCCCCATCTACAGAGAAAATTTCAAGTTGGATTGTAGCTTCTTTGGATGTGTGAATCACATCCTGGCTTACTACTGACTACTGACTGACCTCTGAATATAGGGATGCAACAAAACGTTTCAAGAATAAATTCATCTGACCATGGCAGAATAACCCAAAATATTTTACTAACTGTAATATTTCTGGCCATGAAAGTTTAATTTTATGTAGTCTATTTTTGTTTCACAATTGTGGTGTAACTTTAACCAACTGATACTATCTCAATACTTTTTTGTCTGAAACACATAAAACTACCTACATATCTTGAGGTAACTGAGTTAAATAGTTAGAATTCTCATAGTTATTTACAACAATCATATTCACAGAACCTATGACATTAAATGTGAATGGGTAAAGTTGAAAATGTGTACCCAACCGAGATTTGAACCCGGGTCTCCTGTTTTCTAGGTAGTTGTGCTGACCCCTACACCACTAGGGACACAGTGAGTGATCACCACACCTGCACGGATTACAGAAGCACTCCCCCCCCCCCCCCCCCATCAGATAAAAATTCTTAACTTTACCCTGCCCACTATTACTCAAACTCATAGTTTTTGTAAACTCATTCCCATAAGAGTAAGGGCCTAGGAGTGCCTACACACTGCACACTGAAGAAAGTTGTATTTTTTCACTCTGATTATTAGTTTTGTTACATTAATGAACATTGGTGCATTATTTTGGTCAGAGAGCAACCAGTGATTTACACTTTTTTGTGCTGCATCTCTGACTCCTACAGGGTTGACGTTCAGCACAAATAGTACTGACAGCTGCTTGGGGTGCCAAGTGGAGAGGGGCACCAATTAAAAAACTGTATATGAGATGTATTATTAAGAGTGAAAACTGGTATACACAAGAGGAGGGGACTGGAGGCGAGGAGGGGTACCAGATGATAAATTGTGTTTGTACAAAAATTTATGAATCAACCCTGTATCCAGCTACTTGCAGCAACTGAAGTTAGCTTCTTGCTCTCTAAGTAGTACCTGTAAGGGTCCTAAGTACTTGAATAAAAGTAGTAATCTGTAAAGGAGAGGAGAAAAAGACATTAAATTGCAATAAAAACATTTTAAAATGAATTTTCTTTTAGTTTTCATACTTGATAGCATGTAAAGCTTTTATAAAACTGAAATAACAACAATGATTACAGTTCATAAAGATGGGATTTTGCTCGCATACAAAGAACCAAGATTTTACAAATAAATTTTTTATTGCAGGACGATATTGTCCAGACAATCCACCCACCAATGCAATACTTTCAACAGGAAGCAGAATGCTAATAACTTATATATCATCAAACCCACAAGGCCGATACAAAGGCTTTCAAGCAAAATATGAAGGTTAGTACTGCACTGAAATATCATTTGACTATTATTATAAAGTGTATTGTATGTGTTATACAGCAGGGTATATCTGTTCACCTGTAGAGTGTCCTCTAACATTTTCTCACAAGTTGAAATCAATTTTGATTGAGGTTTTGAATATAGTATAAATCAGTCAAGACTCTTTAATAGCCCTAAAATGGGGTGAATAGCAACAAATTTGAACTGTGAGTGAAAACTTATTGTTTGTAAAGTTTAAACAAAAAATACTACTCAAAACTCAGATCTATATTGCTCTATCAGCTTATGATATGATTATCAAATTACTTTATTCAATAATGAAGAAAAAAACCTTTGTGTTTCTAATTACCCCACAGATAGGGGTCAGTGGAAACAGTGTTATAAAACTAATATTTTTCTTTTTAGGCAAAGAGAGGTTGATAAAACTATGAAATATATAATTTTTCAATAATCATAAAACAGATAAACCTTTATTCCACGACAATGAATTGAGACTCAGTGAGAAGCGAATGTGATTATGCAACATGTATGGTCCCTGTCCGCAGTAGTACAGCAAGGACCGGGTCGTGGTTCAATGACAAGTCGTTGACTGTGATCAGCCTGGGGTCGATCCCGAGCCCTTGAGTGATAGCGATGCCTAATACGTCCAGCCGTTGGTTCGGTAGACTTGGTGTGTGTGTGGGTTCGGTTGGTCCCCACACTTCAACCTCCAGTTCTTGTTCCAGCTGGTGGAGTTGGTTGCCTCTTGGATTTGTAACTTGGGAATTCCAAGTGGGATGTTTTGCATTCCAATAAATGTCTTCCCATGAGGCGCAAGGATGCTTTCCAGGTCTTGTGAAATCAGCTGCGCCCGAGGACGAAGATACGTAGCTAATAGAGTGACCTCTCCAAGTTCTGTCTGGATTGAGACTGCTGTTGCATCCAGTTCTTGAAGTTGTGGTAGATCGATAGGTCTGTGGGTGATCAATGGTCGGAGGAAAATTGCAGTTCCACCACATCTAGCTGGTCTGTCCGTGTGGTATCCCACCATATTTCTTAATTTGAAGGTTTGGTGTGGTCATCAGTGGGTTTCAGATTATCAGATTACATCACAATGTTAATCTTGTGCCTGAAGATGAAATCCTTTAATTCGTTTTTCTTTTTTTTTTTTTTTGTTCCGAACCCCAGTGGTGTTCCAGATACATAGTCTCAGATCTGTCATATTGGCCTCCATGGTGTTACTCTGCTCCTTCCAGTAACGCTAACGTTTTGACCAGTATCACAATTTTAGATAGTTTGTCCTGAGCTGCCAGCATTCTCCTGCCAGCTGTGACAAGCTTAGCAAGAAAGTTCTGGCCACTGAGGAACTTCAAGACCATGGTGGCTTCTGTAAGCACCGCATCTGCGTCTCTGTCTATTGGCACCCTGGTTCGGATGGTGTTTCTTCTGCGTCCTTGTAGTGTAGATGCGTAAGTCTGTTCTCCATGCTGTTGGTGTATTGTCTCCTGTTCCTGTTGAATCGTCTGAGTTGGTGATGCTGTTCTTGCAGTATCTGCCACAACCAGCTTGACGGTTGTGTCGTTCTTCGGTATTTCCTTTCGTTGTTTGCCTGGTGTCGTAGTCGTGGTGCGGAACTTCTTCAACATATTTTTATATTCTGGGCACCCTTTCCATGAAGCTGCATGTTGTCCATTGCAATTTGCACAGTTAGGGTCCGAGGTCTGCTGAAGTGCGCACTCTTTGCTGGGGTGCATATTCCCACGTTTAACACGACGAGCTGGCAACCAGCATTAGTTTGTGGTACGCATCCATCTCTGGCATTTTTACATTGTGTGGGCTCCTTCTGCGAGCAATAATGCTTGACTCGCACCTTTGTCGATGGTATGTACTTCACTCCATATATTTCGTTCGTTTTGTCATTCTTCGGTAGAGTAACTGCATATACAGGTAGTGGGTACAACTTCCCTTGCTTTTTCTTCTTGTATTGATGTACTTGTCTAATAGTGAAACCTTGATCTTCTAAGTCAAGTTTGACGTCTTCCTCAGTGACCGTAGGTGGTAGGTCTTTTACTACCACTTTTAAGTCTCTGGTGTTGCTGTCCTGGTATGTATGAAATGGTATTTCCATATTTTTACAAAAGGCAAAAAGTTTGTTGTAGTCATCCATGGTGTCTACGAAAACCTTGACACCATCTTCCGTATATGCTGCCCTGAGCTCGCCAGCAATCTGGTCCTTTAGTTCTCAGCACAGTTTAACATGGTTTGTGCAGTTGTAAATGACTATTGTTGGTGAAAAAGTGAGTTTTGTCGGGTTCCCTAGCTGGATGGCTAACAGTTTGGACCTAGTGAATGGAATACAGGTAGTTAGCGTTTTCCTAATCAGCTCGGAAACAGGAAACGGCGGTCTTGGCTGAGCAAGGGCGGCGATCCCAGATTGCAAATGAAGTACAATGTAGCCACACACATTATTCTAAAAATCCATATAAAATCAGCGAATGAGCGTATGTCAAGTATAATTATATGAATGGATTCAAGAGACTTGGGAGAATCAAATGCCGTAATTACAATTTCAATATCCCTTACTGATAAAAATCTGATAAATTTCAGTACTGTAATAATGATATTATAAGACTTATATTTACAATTATTTATACATAGTGTTTATCAGTAACAGTTTAAGAAGTAAATGGGCAGCATTGCACCATGCTTCCTATCTTAAAAGCTGCACCACATTATTTCTGTATTCTTTCAATAAACTTTGTTTTACTCTCTTGTTCTGCTTTTTGTTGAGGTAGTAATATTCTTGTGTCAGAACATAGATTCCACCACAGAAACACAAAACATGAACCCAGCAAAGTGCATTACATTTCTATATGTATTTTATTATATTCAATATTATTCTTAGTAACATTCATTTTTATGTTGTAGACTGCTACTTAAATATTTCATGGCTGACTTAAAGTAGTAAATATGAAGCAGATAATTAATTCATAAACAATTATATGTATTTGTGGACAAGGAATGAATACACTTGCATAAAAAGCCATGATAAATTAAATATTAATTGTGTAACTATATTTCGACGGCGGCAGTGTATTTGAACAATGAGACGCCACGCTTAATAGCTACCTGAGCAAAGAGCTTCAGTCTCAACTGATTTTAGTATTGTTAAATATGTATTTGTTTCTTAAATGAAAACAACATTTCTAGGAAGGTGGTCAAATCATTTAATTCTGTGATATACAAATGTATAATATTTTGGAAAGGAAATTGTATTTTAAAGATGAGGCATTAGGATGCGTGGAAGGGTACAATTTTGGGAGCAGTTGGAGCATGCTTTCGAACGCTTCAGAAGGGATTCGTAACTCAGACGTGGTGGTGAAAGGTTGTGACACTGGGTGGTCTGAAGGCGCATTATGAACTTGTGATTTGAAGAGATAGGCATTTGTGGACTTAGAAAATTTACAGGACGGTGACTGCAGAGCTTAGTCTCTCGTTGAAAAGTGGTAAACTATAGACGTTAGTAGGGCTGTGTAATTGTGATAATTCAGCAATCTTGTACTCGTGTGATGACAAACTGTGTTTTATAACAAATACTGTAATGAAAATTATAGAGGGAAACTTTCCCGGTGGGATAAACAAAAATAAAAATAGAAAACAGATGACTTACCAAAAAGACCGGCTCGTCGATAGAAACAAATAAAATAAATAAAATCACACACAAACACACATACAAGCTTTCACCACCACTGGCAGCTTCTTCAGGAAAAAGAGGAAAAAAGGGGAGGAAAAGGGAAGGATTGAACTACAATGTGTGATGGACTTTGTTAATTTACAAGTGATAATTTGGAACTTTTATTCTTGAGTGCATGTTGTGATACTTATTGTGGCTCTCATGAACAATAGTTGGGGAAATATTCAGTTATTTACTGATGTATAAAATAGGACTACCTACACATTTTCATGCCAAAAAAGAGTAATAAACTCCATTTATAAAAATTACTTCTTCTATAACTCTTCTAAAAATTATCTTAGAATCCATTTTGTTGGTTATTCAGAGCTTTAATTTATGTTTGTTTAAATTTATTTTCACATCATCATATGCGGATTGATAGACTGGCTAAACTACAGATTAATTATTGATCTTGTTTAAACAGATTGGGTAGCTGTTTAGGGCATAGACGCTTACATACATAACTCAACACTATGAACAGAGACAACGAGCCATAAACCTTTTACTACCCTGAGTTATGTATTGCCCAATTCTTATTGGTGAGTACCGATAGGAAGGTCGCTCACTGAAAACCACTATATTTATTTATTATTTTGTCATGCTGCTGGATCTCTGCAGCATCTTTGAGAACACATTCCCAGAAATCCTGGCATAAGTACACTGTCCTGCACTGGTAAGGAATGTAATAGACTCTGTTGTGGGAAATGACTGGATTTCTGATGGACATGCCATTAGTGACAAAGGCACATAGTTCTTCTAGCAATCCAGCATCTTCTAAAAGAAGCTTCACACAGTCTACACAGAAATACACTCCCATTAAGACACCTGAAGGAGATGAGAATGTATTGTCACTATGGCAGCAGAGATGTGCGCTCAGGCATGACGAAAACATCACTAGAGACCCTGACTCAAACCCTTTAGTGTCATGTCTTTCACCACTGCCCCTGCACAACCCGCAGAGATGGTTCGGTGGAGGCTGCAGGAGGAGCAGGAAAGAGGATATAAACATGGCATCTAGCAAAAATCAAACAGACTCCAGAAATGCATGAAGAGAGCAAGAAATTGGCTTGTCGAAACATTGTGTCTTTTGAACAATGTCACCTGGCTGAATAGCCAAGAAGTATTCAAGATTTTCGTACACCGGGAAAACCTAAATTCACACACTAGTCTGTTCCTCCAGTGTTAATTGCAGATATCTGATGATTGCATTAGCATAATAAACAAACAAGAATTTAATAACAATCTTGATGGTTTTATTCACAAACTTTTCGCCATGATCCTAATCTCTTGCAAATAATTAATTTCCTTTATTAATTATTATGAGGTCTATGATGCACAGGTAATGTAGCATTGTTGACATTGATATTAACACTGCTAGTAGGAAGCATCACTATAGCATCTAATCAATGAAATTCTGTCACCTCTTTCCCCATTTTATTGCAGGTAGATAGGAAATGAAGTGCAGAATTTCATAAACTAGATTTTCACCCAGAACATTTTACACTCTAGTGCCATCAGTTTCCCTGCAGTTGAGTGAGTTGTTTCTAGCACTTCCTGCTTTCTTCTTCTTATTCTTATTCTCCCAAAATGTGAAGTCTCCTCATACCTTACACTACTCATCTTAAAGACACCTACGCCATCTTAAACAAATTCTCTCACCAGTGAATCTGTGGCTCATGAAGAAGGAAGCCGAATGGGCTTGTATAGTTTTCAATTTTCCATCTCCTGCCTCCTTGATACCAGTTTATCTTTACTGGCTGAAAATATAGTGGTAGAAAATTTTCTAGATCCAAGAACGTTGATCACGCCAAAACTGAACTTCAAAAACTTTAATGTTAACTGAGTCATTACTTAAAGCCAGTTCTGGCCTCAGAACTCTATTACCAATAGACAAGCTGATGCTGCACTAATTCAAGTCTTGTATCCAGTTATTTGCACTTGTTTATGTGGCATAAAACTGCCAGATAGAAGACACAAAGCAAAGCATTCAGAATGCCTTCCTTCCAAGTATATAATCTTATGAGAATTAATCAGAGGTGCACAGTAAGTATCAGTTTCAGAAACATCACTGTACATCCCTAATTTCATCGTCCAAAATTCATTATCGGACATTGACACACTCACTGATAACTTTCAAGGAAATAAAGGAAACAAGAGTTAAAACCAGAATCACAGCTCTTCACAGTCAGTTCAGCAGAACAGCGAAGAGTGTGTATGTGTGTTATTATTGAAGTTGTGTCTGCAGTATACACCACCTTTGTTTTGTTTAGTGCTTCGCGGTGGTATAGGGCGCTTATCAGGCGAGGTACTCCAGAGTAGTACCGTGAGTAGGCACCACTACAAGCCACTGGACTGCTACGAATGACGACATGGCTCACATCACGGACTTCGGCATGGACAGCACTACAAAGGACCTATATCAACAGCAACAACAACAAGGTGACACCAACAAACAAGATGTTAAAACCTTGATGCTACCAGACACGAAACTTAAACATCTGGCCGAACGTAGCAGACGTCGGAAACAAGCACTGGAAGAAAATAGAAGAATTAAACAGAAATATGTGCATGGCTCCAACAATGAGTACAATGACACACTGACATCAGACTTCAACGAAGAAACCTTGACCAATACGGGAGGAGACACCATGGAGTGCCAAACTGCTGATGGGGTCCGAGACGAGGAAGGGTTCCGACAAGTCACAAGTCAAAAGTAAGAAGTCGTCGCCGCGGCGGACAACGAAGAAGGTAACACGAACATCCGCTGCAAACTTCAAACAAGTTCAACATTTTAGCAGGACCATTCAATCAAGACACTCAACCGGCCACTGACATACCAACAAAGACACCACAACAGAGACCACCGAAGATACCACCGAAGATACCACCAATAGTCATCTACAACTGCACAAACCATGTTAAACTGTGCTGAGAACTAAAGGACCAGATTGCTGGCGAGCTCAGGGCAGCATATACGGAAGATGGTGTCAAGGTTTTCGTAGACACCATGGATGACTACAACAAACTTTTCGCCTTTTGTAAAAATAGGGAAATACCATTTCATACATACCAGGACAGCAACATCAGAGACTTAAAAGTGGTAGTAAAAGACCTACCACCTACGGTCACTGAGGAAGACGTCAAACTTGACTTAGAAGATCAAGGTTTCACTATTAGACAAGTACATCAATACAAGAAGAAAAAGCAAGGGAAGTTGTACCCTCTACCTGTATATGCAGTTACTCTACCGAAGAATGACAAGACAAACGAAATATATGGAGTGAAGTACATACCATCGACAAAGGTGCGAGTCAAGGATTATTGCTCGCAGAAGGAGCCCACACAATATAAAAAATGCCAGAGATGGATGCGTACCACAAACTAAAGCTGGTTGCCGGGTCGTTGTGTTAAATGTGGGAATATGCACCCCAGCAACGAGTGCGCACTTCAGCAGACCTCAGACCCTAACTGTGCAAATTGCAATGGACAACATGCAGCTTCATGGAAAGGGTGCCCAGAATATAAAAATACGTTGAAGAAGTTCCACGCCGCGACTACGACACCTGGCAAACAACGAAAGGAAATACCGAAGAACAACACAACCGTCAAGCTGGTTGTGGCAGATACTGCAAGAACAGCATCACCAACTCAGACGATTCAACAGGAACAGGAGACAATACACCAACAGCACGGAGAGCAGACTTACGCATCTACACTACAAGGACGCAGAAGAAACACCAGCCGAACCAGGGTGCCAAGAGACAGAGACGCAGATGCGGCGCTTACAGAAGTCATCACGGTCTTGAAGTTCCTCAGTGGCCAGAACTTTCTTGCTTAGCTTGTCACAGCTGGCAGGAGAATGCTGGCAGCTCAGGACAAACTATCTAAAATTGTGATACTGATCAAAACGTTAGCGTTACTGGAAGGAGCCGAGTAATACCATGGAGGCCAATATGACAGATCTGAGACTATGTACAGTAAAACCTCGTTTTTACATTCTCGGTTTTTATGTTTTCCCGCCATTTACACCATTTTTTGTCGGTCCCATCAAATTTCCTATGTTTACAATGTTAATTAGCCCTCGTTTTTGCATTAACATATTTACGCTTTTCCTGCGTTTTACACTTTTTGAAAGCATGTTTGTGAAGAAAAATGATGTAATGTACATAACTGACACTAGCATGGCTTTCCCCTTAAGTATAGCGCTTAAAAATTATTCGCAATCGAGTTTCTTGACACTTTGCATTTATCCAAATGTATATTTCACGTTTCATTGTTAACTTACGACGCGCCAATTTGTGGCGATGTAGTTCCTCTCTCCACCAGCTTCTTTGCCACGGCACCTGGTGTGTACTCAATCAGTTGCTTTGTTGAAGTGAGAATAAATAGTTGCGTTGTTTTTGTGATAACATATTTCTGATTAATAAAGAACTTTATCTGTCACAGTTGGGTATCATAATACCCACAACCTCAAAAAAACGATAATAGTGAGAGATGCCGATCCTATGCAAATGTCACAAAAATACTTATGCATATGTTTGTACTCGAGAACGCGAATAAATTCTCGAATATTGTCGTGTGAAACATCGAAAAATGCAAAACGAACGGAACTGTAGGAATTTTACTATGTAAATAATTAATTCCGGTAAAAGGCAGTAATTTTGAAGATGTTACATAGCCTGGCAGCGGCGTCCAAATGATATCTATCTAAGTGGTTCAGGTAATTTTGAAGATGTGTTATAGCCCAGCAGTGGCGTCCTCAATTATAATGAATGAAATTACGTAAAAAATTTCTACTTCTCATAAAATTACCAGTTTGCCGCCTGGCATTTAAAATAGCGGCATCCTCGATTATAATGACTGAAATTACGTCAAAAATTTCCACTTCCCATAAAATTACCAGTTCTGCCTGGCACTTAAAATAGTAAAAGTTTGGATAACCTATATTGTATGATCAACTCCCTGGCAAGTATTTAGATGTCTATTACGTACATAATATCACACACAAACTACGAAAATGCAAGGCTGATCCAGTAAGCATATTTTACCATTTAAAACATAATTTCCTGCATTTTACACCATTTCACTAAAGTCCCCTGAAAAGCATAAAAACGAGGTTCTACTGTATCTGGAACACCACTGGGGTTCAGAACAAAAAAAAAAACGAATTAAAGGATTTCATCTTCTGGCACAAGATTAACATTGTGATGTTATCTGAAACCCACTGATGATCACACCAAACCTTCAAATTAAGAAATATGGTGGGATACCACACGGACAGAGCAGCTAGATGTGGCGGAACTGCAATTTTCCTCCGTCCATCGATCACCCACAGACCTATCGATCTACCACAACTTCAAGGACTGGATGCAACAGCAGTCTCAATCCAGACAGAACTTGGAGAGGTCACTCTATTAGCTACGTATCTTCGTCCTCGGGCGCAGCTGATTTCGCAAGACCTGTAAAACATCCTTGCGCCTCATGGGAAGACATTTATTGCAGGAGATTGGAATGCAAAACATCCCACTTGGAATTCCCAAGTTACAAATCCAAGAGGCAACCAACTCCACCAGCTGGAACAAGAACTGGAGCTTGAAGTATGGGGACCAACTGAGCCCACACACACACCAAGTCTACCGAACCAACGGCTGGACATATTAGGCATCGCTATCACTCAAGGGCTCGGGATCGACCCTAGGCTGATCACGGTCAACGACTTGTACTACCGCGGACAGGGACCATACATGTTGCATAATCACATTCGCTTCTCACTGAGTCTCAATTCATTGTAAATACTTGATTTTAGCAAAACAAATCTTACTATTTTGCAACTTCCTGATATTCTACTTGTCATCTTATATGTGGAAGCAAACTGACCTTGTGTCTTGTGAGAAAGTTGAGCATGCGGACCACAGTGTGTGGATGAACATTGTCATGCTGGAAATTCCACTGGCCGAACCTGCCAGATGCATTGCAGCAGCTTTTTCAAAACTCCTTGTAAACTTCAGCATTGACAATATAACCCATGGGTACAAATTCATGATGGATTGAGCCCTTGGTATAAAAAAGGGCAATCAACGTTGTCTTTATCTTGGACTTTGTTAGCCGACTTTTATTGGGAGGTGGGAAAGACAATGAACACTATGCCACTGACTGATGCTTAGGCTCCGAATCATATTGGTAGCACCAACTCAAATCTCCTGTAATAGTGGTTTACAAAAATTGTGGATTCTGGTCAGACATGTCAATGAAATCTCCAAATGCTTCCATCTGAGTTTGCTTCTGCTCATCTGTCAGCAAGTGCCATACAAACCAGTTGCAAATCTTCTACTTTCCCAAATGTTAATGAACAATAGTGCTTACATTGTCTGTGCTGATCTTCAACTCATATGCTATCATTCGCAATGACAGCTGCTGATCAACCAAAAGCATCTGTCACACTCGTCGATGTTGTCTGGGACTGTGATTGTGGACAGTCGACCCATATGTGGCTCATCCTCATCACCTTCCTTTCCATCTCTAAAGCACTTAAAACACTCAAACACATACTTTGTACTCACTGCTTCTACACCATACATGTGCACTAGCATTTCATGGGTCCCTGTCACTATTTTGGCTAATTTGAAACAAAACGTGCTGTTAACACATTGCTCCATTTTGCGATCTATGTTGCACTGACACAGGTTCTCACACTGGCTCTTTAGCTGGGTCGCAACATGTACCACCACTTCACTGCAGTACTTTCCACAATAGGGGGCACTAGTTGACATGTGTCTCAATTTGTCTGCATGGGCACCTCATCCTTGCTAGCGCATTTAGTAACATATGGAACCATTAACCAAACTTTTCAGACACACCTTGTGTTGCTCTGATGGAAACCCACAAGCTTTCATATGAACCACCATAGTGATGTTATCCAGATACTGGCTGACTAGATAGACAACACTGGGTGAGAGTTGACCATATAAAAATAGGTGTGAGAACATTGTGTGAGCTTGTAAACAATGTCATGTTTTACAAATTGCATAGATTACATTCTCTCATTTTGTATGAACTATAAGATTTTATTGCTATTTTTTGGTTTATCAAAAATTTTATTAAAGAGTATAAATATTCTGTAAAACTGGTATGCATACTAGCTACAAATTCCCTACTTCCATCTATCAGAGCCATATGAGATGAAATATTTTGTGATTCTCAGTTACTGAAAATATTAATTAGTAGCTTAACCAATTCATTTTTCATGTCAAGTGGTAGAGGAAAAATAGAACAAGAAAAGTATGAAGTCAAAGTCTGTAATGTACCAGTGGTTTTGAGAGAAAACACAAGGGAAGATAGCCTGTGCTCAAAATGTTCCACATTCACTGTTCTATTTTTGTTTATGCAGTAAGTGGTTATTTTTATTCAGTACTTGGATGAAGACATTTAGGCATTTCTAATTCTCAGTTGTTTTCTGACTGTAGATGTCAAGTTTTCAGATTCAAATCATACACATGTATAAAGCGTAGCCTAACAAATGGTGTAATTTCTGTGTTATATTCATGCAATATCTGATGGAATGTCTTCCCATTTTACACAATTTAAAAAGGATTATGGTGTGATATCTCTGTTAATGATGGGTTAGTAAGTAAATTAGTTCCATCCAATTGTAATCCAAACAAACTGGTTATATTACGCATTCAGTGACACCTCTAAATTCACCCCATGGAATATTCCTTTGCTGCTGCCTGCTGAGTATATATACTTCTATATAATTTGTCATTGTTTCACACTGACCTCTTTCCTGCTTTGCTTCCAGCTGTATGTGGAGGACAAATTGAAATTAGGGGGACTGGTGGACATTTAGAATCTCCTAACTATCCTGAAGATTATCAGCCTAATAAGGAATGTGTATGGAGAATTACTGCACAACAAGATTATCAGGTGGCGCTCAAGTTCCAGTCTTTTGAGGTGAGGTACAGTCAAGTTCAAGAATAATTTTTGTTACTGAATAGCTTATATCAATTGACTCATTGTAATTCATAAGATGGAAAAAACTTCAAACAGTTTCATAATATATGAGAAATATTATGTTGATTATACTGAATACAATAAATTCCACACAAAAATAGAATCTGCTAGAAATAATGTTATTGTTATAGTCTAATTTGATTTTGTAAATGTCTGTTGATTATTTTCAATTAGCAAAAACACTAAGAGTGATTTCTAAGATTAAATTTGTCATATTTTAACTGCATAACAATACTATTATTAAATAACTGATATTACTGTGCTTTCAACTTTGTCATCAACAATTCATTTAAGAATATACTTACGACTGAAATATGTGACTTTGTTTTAGTGCTGGACATACATTTTGTAGCAGTAAACTGTTTTCCAATGACTTATATTCCATTATTTAAAATTATGTTATATGAAAGATAACTGTTAATACCAGGCTTGATTCCATGGTGGAACTTGTGCTCAATAACTGTAATTTGACTTGTAGAAATTTTTTCAGCAATGAGTCATAAGTATTATTTATTCACAGATCTAGATTTCGACCACTGTGTGGTCATTATCGATGCTTTAAACAAAATGATAAAAAAAACACGTGAAACATTTTGACCTCCATGTTGAAGGTTATGTTCATGCTCGTAACCTCCAACAAGAAGGTCAAAATGTTTTACATGTTTTAAGCATTTTATTTTAAGCATTGATTATGACCACACAGTGGTCTAAATCTAGATCTGTGAATAAATAATACTTACAACTGACTGCTGATAAAATGTCTGCAAAACTCTTACTATAGTTTTCATTCTGAAGATAATATACTGGAATAATACATCATGAAAATTTCATAATTTGCTTTCTTATTCTCACTCATTGTGGTGTGATATTCTGGGTCATTCTTTATCGATGAAGAAATTATAAAGTTAATAAAGTTTATAATGGAGATGACATATGACAGGTAAAATTATTTATAATTATATATTATTTATTAGACATTCTGATAAAAATACACAGTAAATTTATCACCTTATTAAGTTACTTGACAACAGTCAAAAATCAATAGACCTGATTCCTTATTGATAGGGATAGGAAAAATTCGTTTTAACGATAACGCGAATTTGGCGGTTTGTAAGAAAATAACGCGAATTCGTCGCTTTTTTTTTTTTCCTTAAATTAAAGTGAAATGGCGGTTTCCAACGAAATTACGCTTTATCTGGGTAAGAAACATCATAAGTTTAATGATGTCAGTGATGTATTTACTGTAGAAATGTTCCATATCCAAATGTAATGGCTGTTTTATTTTTCTGTAATACATACTGTAATAAGGCAGCACCACACATGATTAGTCACGCATATTGACAGTAGTATGATTTTCGATCATTAACTGTTGGCAGGCTTATTTCTCTCTCTATGTTAAGATCTTACGGTAATTAATATTGATATGATTGTTTTCAAATTTCGATGGATTTCTTCGCTGAAATGTTTCTAGCATTTTGAAACCGTTTGAGGATATTTTCCATGATCGAATGCCGACCTGACAGTTTGTGAATTCGACATATTGCGAATGCGCGGCTTTGGATAGAGAGCTGGGTCTGAAAAAGATCTTTGAACAGCGTTGAAGTTAAGCAGTTTTGTTGTTATATTCTTTGACTGCGATGTTATACTCTTGATTGTTACGCTGCGATATGGATTACTACTTTCGGACTAGTTGTTGGATTTGTCTCAGGTTTATAATCACTGCAACTGAATTTAAACAAACACTTTGTTTTTTAATGCTCATTTTTATCAGCTTCTGATAAACCTAGTTGGTAAGCTTTTATTAATGAAAACGCTGACGTATTGTGCTAATGTTTACAACGATCTTTGAATGCTCTTCGAAAAGTCATTGACATAGATTGGGGGGAATAATATTTTGTGTTGACCCGAAATAAATAATTAATGATGTGCGTGTTGTATTCTCGACAGGTTCTTCCTAACCCTTGTCCTGTCAGTCATTTATACTCAAATACGAACATTTCCTTGCCAACATTATGGCCGCCACTGCAGTATGTAAAATTTCTTTTGTTTCAAGACGGATATGTGTTTTGTCTGTTTTTACGCCACTTGTCCAGACGTTTGTAAAAATGGCACTTATTGGGGGAGGTGGGCGCAACAAAAGGATGCCAAGCAGGAGTTGAGCGAGGAGAATGAGTATCTGTCTCAGAGTCAAAGATCCGCCACTGAAAAGCACCTGAAAATGCAGAGCATGTATACCCACTACTTTTCTCTGTGTATCAAAATACGAGAACTTTAAAAGAAATGTTTTTTGTATTAAAATTCAGAATTACTGATGGGAAACAAAATTTAAAACTCAAACTTGTACCGAAATGTATATTATAATCTTAGTTTCACAGCCAGATGTGACTAAACATTAAAAAATATTATGAAAATTCAATTTTGTCACATTTTAACCTCGAGTTAAATACCTTTTCAACATATTTATAAATATTTTGTTCCTGAGAAATACTTTAAAAATACGTGAACCTTCAAGTTTTTTGGTGATTTTCATATAAAAATTTCTCTTGTAGCAAAGACTTTTTATTTATTTACAATACCGCTGCAAAGCAAAAACTTTTCTTTACCCTACATTAAAATATATTCTTCTATTTCTCAATATTATTATTCTCTAAGAAACTGGGACAATATAACACAAATATTTAAGTTCCCAAGAAAAGACCTTGTGTCAAAAACAGTTTGTTGACCTGAAAAAAGGGATACCCTACTGGATACAATAATTGGCAATTTTTTTCACAGTATTTAAAATACTTCATGTATAAAAAAAGAATTTTCAGATACATATTTGCATCAATATTTTTTATTAAAATTATTGTTTCAACATCTATATCAAATTCGACCCACCATATCTTAGGAATAGTGTAATTTTCAGCATACCATTTAAAAATTGTTAAATATGGCAAAAATATAGTACCGAAAACAGAAAAAGATTACCAGAAAATAACACCGACAAGTGCAAAAAATAACACCGATTTTGGCCGTAAAATAACACCAATTTTTTCCTGTCCCTACTTATTGATCATACAAAGTGCAATAGGATTTATCTGTGGAATGTAATATTAAATAACAAATGATTGAGGGTGGTGGGTGTTCATGTTTGAACTTGCAGCCTGCAACATGTTCCCAAGTCATCTGGATCGAAGATCAGTAGGGTGGGGGGTAAACTGGAATGTCCAACCTGGGATGCACTCACAGACGAGGGCCAAAAGCAGTGATGTGCAGCTTTGTGGTGGCAATTCAGATAGGATGGCCCACACACCTTCTTAAGGATGCCCATCATTTTTAAACTTATTTTAGCATGAAAGAATGGCTCCGTGTACATCAGTGGTGTTGCTTACATTGGAGAACAACAGATACCATATTGTAATTCCAATATCATTGTTGCATTCTGTGCACTGGATGATGTCCTGCACAAAATCATTAGCTTAACAGCATATATATTGGCCATGATGAGTTCCCACATTGAAGAGGCATTGAGGCACTGTCAAGCTTGTTCATGGAACCTAGGGGCTCCTCACTATGGACCTCTCTGTAAAATGTAGCAGAGTATAATATGCCAAACTTCAATGGCTGCTTCACCGTGGAGGTCATCTGGATCTTCCCCTCCTCTGCCAAGACTTCTGAAGTATACATATGCGAACTATCCTTAGAACTTACCATTCTCTCCCGAAACTGGCCTTGACGTAGCTTCCAACTACCCCACATGCTTCACCCAACAGTTTTCCTTCCTCTGTCCTATCACCCCTTTCCATTTCATAGCCACATGCCACTTTCCTTTTTTGTGGATTGACATTGGTGTGATGACGTGTTGCAGCTGTTTAGCCCCTCCCTCTCCATCCTTATCAAGCTACCTGTCTGACTCATCCCCTTCTCCATAGTCACCCACACCAAACCAATCTTCATTTCCTCTGTCCCTCTTCCCTTCCCCCAACCCACCCTACCCAACACAACCTCAACCCACATTGACCACCTACTGAATGCAGTGTTGAATGAGATGTCACACAGGTAATATGTAGGAACAAAGGCATTTGTATGAATGTTGTGTGCTATGGTAGTGGTGTGTGTGTGTGTGTGTGTGTGTGTGTGTGTGTGTGTGTGTGTCTGTCTGTCTCCCATCTACCAATAGAAGTATAGTGATGCGCGCATGCAGGCACACACACACACACAGGGAGGGATTGTACCCCTTCCATCTGCTTCTGACTGCATTTAGAGTACTGTAGTTGCAAAGTAAAATGTAAGTGTGTTTGTGTATCATGTATCTGAGACAGATTGTGGAAACCAACTTGGTGTTTAGCTAGCTGAATGTGAAAAAACACCTAAAATTCATATCCTAGGTGATCATTTCACCACCACCACTCATTGGCTCACAAAGCAGATTTGATCTAGGGCTGATGGATTTACCAGAGTCCAAGATGTGGGCCCTACAATGTGCTCAACTGTCTAGGGAAGAGGTGGGGATGAGGTACGAATGGGTATTACTCACTTCAAATAATTATTGTCTTAGTTTGTAAAAGTGAGTCCTTTACTATACTCCTGATATGGTCTGTTGGGGATCTTATTCAATTAAAAAACATATTCATTAATCTCAATTTGGATTGTATAAATACAGGGTGTCTCACGAAAGACGCCTGCCAGGCATCTGCGGATTGTGTGGTACGGCTCCCAGCCGCCGCCACCGCATCCACCGGCCACGGCAGTCCCCGATTCTCGGGCACATACACTGAGTTAAAGTCTAAAGAACATTGCCATCTGAGTAACCTAAGCTTACCTTTATTTACAGTAGATGTTCAAAATGATGTCTCTCTATGGAAAGAGCAGCCTGACATCTCTTGAACACATTTGCGCACACTCGACGAATTTTGGCTGCTGAAATCTGGGAAATGACTAGTCGAATCCTGTCTTCCAACACTTCGAGTGTATGGAGATTGCTTGCATACACCTTGTCTTTTAACATTGCACAAAGATAAAAGTCACAGGGATTCAGATCTGGAGAACAAGGAGGCCAGTCAACTATCCTATCATCAAAAACACTTCCTATTGCTGCCATAGAAGCATTGGCAATGTGTGGTCTTGCATTGTCCTGCATGAAATAACCGTACAGCTTTTCATTGGGTGAAAGTTCTTGAAAAAATCAATGCAGGATATTGTTCATATACGTGTCAGAATTTATTGTTTCGTGAAAATAGATTGAACTAGTCATTTCCCAGATTTCGGCAGCCGAAATTCGTCGAGTGTTCGCAAATTTGTTCAAGAGATGTCAGGTCGCTATTTCCTTAGAGAGACAACATTTTGAACATCTACTGTAAATAAAGGTAAGCGATCTGCGGATGCCTGGCAGGTGTCTTTTGTGAGACACCCTGTACAATGCAAGACCGCTGGTAGTATATCTACACGTAAATATTTTATATACTTTGCTGATGTGTTCATCTGTTATCTGTGGCTTCAGTTATGTTAATTATTTTCAGTGAATTTTTGAACATATTTAAGAGTATATACAGATTGCAGTCTTAACTTTATTATTAAATGAATGCCTTCATGTTGTCTCCTATAGACTGTACACTTACGTCATATTTATTATATTATTATTAGGTACTTGTGATTAAAAAAATAAATAGCATCCTATAATTTTGTGATGATGACTCTGTGGATGTGTGATGAATTGTACCATGTACTGTGATTGTTGACTGAAACTTTCTTTTCAAATCTGTAGGATGTCACTTTCAAAATCTCTCATTAAATATAGTCTTCATAGATTTCGAATATCTTATTCAAACTAAACAACATTACAAAAATTACCCTACATGAGACAATTTTTCCTATGAGTTTTGCCTACTTATTTTGTTTTGTATTTACAGTGGCTACATGCCTCATAAAAACTTTGCATTTAAGTGAGAGAGAAATTTAACAGTCACACATAATATTCAAGGCCTGTTCAGCGTATATTTCATTTGTACAGGTAGAAAATCATGATAGCTGTGTGTATGACTATGTGGAAATCCATGATGGCCATTCACTGGACAGTCCACTGCTGGGCATTTTCTGTGGTTACAAGCTGCCACCAGACATCCGATCAACAGGAAATAAGATGCTTGTAAAATTTGTGTCTGATGGTTCAGTTCAAAAAGCAGGATTTTCTGCATTATTTATGAAAGGTAAGTATTATCAGTAAGCTAATATTAGCTATAACTTTGGTCATAAACAGCCTGCATTGTAGAATCATGTTTTTGTAGTTATTTTATGACAATAAATTTTAGAGAATCTGGTGCAGTGTGTGCATAGCTGTAAATATAATAGACTAGATCTCACCTTGAGAAATAGCTATAAGCAATGCGTGCAGGCACCTTAGGGAAGACTTGAACCTCCAATGGGGAACAACCACCCACTCGGCAGCAAGGCACCTTAGAGCGCGCGGTCATTTCAGCTTGGCAGTAATGTTATAGGCCACTGGCAGAAAAACAGAGAAAATAGTATGTGGACAGGTGAAGAAACCACAGTAATAATGGGAGATATGGAACATTATTAATGGACTCAAGTGAAGTTTGAAAGTATCAAGGGAAATTTTAAGCCCTCAATTTTGATCGAAGCCTGTTTCAGTTTCCCCAAATGTAGGTGAAGAGAATTTAGTTCAAGGGTACAGATGAATCTTAGTGTCCTAAAGACACATGAACTAATCACTTATGTGTATCTGACACATTAATTCTTTTGTTTCTGAAATTTTGCAATATCCAATAATTTTGATTTTGTAGACAGTTACACTGAGTGTATTTTGTTACACAAAGAAAATATTAGGGAGTGGTAGCACTAGATCACTCCATGCTTATCTCTGTGCATTTGCTGTCCTTCATGATAACATTTCTATTTCCTGGGAAAATGGTAACTATTGTAACTTTTGTATATCGTCCTGTATTTATTGAGTTTCTTCACTTTGATTTATAAGTGCAAGTGGGTAATCATTTATGTCACAACTTCACATCTACTGGTGATTCTGGGTAGGAACAGGGGCTTTCCTTTCTTAAGTCCCTCCAGGATAGCCCCAAGTCAATTAAGCCTGTTTTCAAATTGAGTTCTGCAGATCTTTCCCAGAGTAAAACGTAAGTAGATTTCTCTGAGCTGAGCCTGGCCTGTCTCACAATAAATCAACTGCTCTATTATTGTAATCAAAATGGCAACTCCTCACACTCATTAGCTGCCAGCTGTTATTGCAATACTTCGTCACTATATTCTCACAAATTTGGCCTTAAAATAATGGCACTATGGTACCTCCCTCCATTGAAAGACACAATCCCCAGGGACTCACTTAAGACTGATTGACTACATGGATTCCCAAGTAGTAATATCAATTTTTAATGGTAATAATTTCATGGTGCTACACGTCCTTCCTGTTTGCAAGACAGGTATGCTTTTAAGATTCCAATTATATTCACTCTCTCAATAATTCAAATTGTTTATCAATGTGTATAAATTTAATAATTGTATTTAAATCAGTGACTGCGTATTAAATCATTGCCTTCACTTTTTTGTATCTAGGTACGATTTCTACAGGGTGTCTCAAAAGAACATTTAAATTTCATGTATCAAAATAAAATAGGGGTTGAAGTCTTCATTTATTATTGAAATATAAAAATAATGTCATTTTAATGCAACCCAGTATGTCTAAGGCACTAATTTAAATAAGGAACAAAATTTTGCACAATGCCTTGTCATGTAGACACAGAGATGGCTGCTACTTCACCATCGATATTTTCTTTAAATCCGACCAGAGTAGCTGGATTATTGTCATAAACTTTAGATCTGACATATCTCCACAAGAAAAAATCAGTGGTACTTAAATCTGGACTGTGTTGGGTCCTATTTCTGTTAACCTTCCTTGGAGACAAACTTTCCAATGAAAGTTCAGTGAACTCATAGTGTAAATGCATTGTACACTGTGCCCTGGCTCTGTCACGCAGAAACCATGTTCTTTAGTTATAAACATAAATTTTTTGCAATTCAGGCACCAAAAAGTTAATTAGCATTTCAAATGATGTTCCAAATTCACTGTAAATGAACGACCATTCTTTTCCTCAAAAAAGTGTGGGTAAGTTATTCCTCAAGCAAGCTTCACAGTCAATAAACTAACTTTTGTTGAATGAAGATGTTTCTCATGCTTCTGTTTAGGATCTGTTGCACTCCAGTAGTGACCACCCTGTGTTTGGTATCCTGATACTTTAATTCTTGCCCCAATTCGATTTTTTAAGGTTGAAGTTTAAAAGTTTTTTTTACAGAATTTGGTGCAGTAATGAACTATGCACATTTAAAGAACTTGAATCCTTTGATATCTAGGGGTTAGGATCATCATGAACAGACTGATTTATACTCTCTACAGATTTTCCAGTTCTTGATTATCTCAGTTGCCTTGGGTTTTGTTTGGCTGGTGTTAACTAATTTCCTGAAATCTTTTGATCAATTTCTGGATAAGGGAAACAGTTAGAATATAATTTACATTGTGAAATCCACAACCACTACATAATTTCCGCCATGCCACAGTCATCAAATCACCATGTTCATAAAATTGTCACACACAGAATGGATGTTCCATTCCTGGAAAGTGTTCCAAGTTGACGGAATGCCTAAAGACCAAGCAAGCGATGAGGATACCTTGCACTGTCCTCCAATTTGTTGCAGTTTCTTCGAGAGCTCTTCAAATATAAACCTTCTCTTGAGACACCCTGTATATTGCCTGCATTCATGTCTCATTAATTTTATATTATGTATCAATGGCAAAGTGGACATTATTTCATACAGTCTGTGACTAATTCAGTTTTTTTGTTCTTGATCCATCAGAAGAAAAATCTTCAAAATTTTAATTTTAATTAAAAATGTGCTAAAATTCATTAATAACATACAGTTTTTCTTCAGAATTAGATGAATGTGCATTGCAAGACCATGGTTGTGAACACAATTGCATTAACACACTGGGTAGCTATGAATGTGGCTGCAAAATTGGCTATGAACTTCATTCTGATGGAAAACATTGTGAAGGTTGGTATTCAGTTTGTAGTTGATCACGATTATGAATACACCATTTTGTATAGATTAGTGTGTGTAAATGTTCATATTAACTATAGTTGTGATAGGAATTGAAGGTATATCATTGCCACTGACAGATTTGCTAAGGAGATACAAATTTCAGATGTTAAATTAGTCTACTTAACTACAGTACCAAGAATATTAAGCATTTTATGTCTGAATGTGTGTTCCTTCTCTCTCTCTCTCTCTCTCTCTCTCTCTCTCTCTCTCTGTGTGTGTGTGTGTGTGTGTGTGAGAGAGAGAGAGAGAGAGAGAGAGAGATGATATTTGTTTTTCTTAAAGTTGGTAAAAAAAATGTATGACTGTTTTGCCAGCTGAATACATGCTACTAAGAAGAACAACTACTTGTCATTGCCAAATTAGTCCAAATATGGTTCATGTAGGCTGTGGTGAGACATGAAAGTGCCCCAAGTGGGAACTCCAGATGGTCAAGCATTTAGGAAATAAAAGGAATTTTGATACAGATCTCTCACCATATACACCTTATCAATTGTGCCTGTGTGCGTTTTTGAATTTTGATGAACCAATTTTAATCAGATATTGAGTAAAGGAACTTATTCTCAAAACAAAAAACCGGATAGACATCTGTGTGACTAATAATCAACAACCTCTGTTCCAAAGTCTAAACTTATTGTCAAGATGATTTTTGATACTTACATTATGGCAACGTATATATGTTATTGATCAATTAGCAATATTTGATCACAATACCACATTATAGTTACTATGCAGTCCCCATTCATGTATGTCCACAGCATGCATGTGGTATGGACTAGGTGTGGGGAGGGGTGGAGGGAACAAGAAAGAGAGGAAATGTGGGGGCTCAACTTGCATCGCATCCCCACTGGCCAAGCATGCAAGATGGCTGCCAGCATGGGTGTATCCATGCTTGCAATAACCATATGATTTCGACAGCATGCAAGCTCCCAGAGTTCGACTCGCCATACAACTACTAGTTATTTTGTGCAACTCTCAATAGTAACATTGCAGTCTGTGTGTTCAGTATTGAAGCTCGACTTTTTTTACTGGATTACAAAAGAGGACAACCTGCACCATAGTATTAGCATTGACTCACATTGTTTTTCTTATTAGCATAAACAATGTACATCTTGGGCAACCTACACATTTTCGACACAACATAACGTGATGTCCCATTTCTGTACTTGATGGTAAGAATTTCATGCACAGAATTACTTTTTATAATTGTAGCAATGAGAAAACATGAAATTTTTACCATATTTATGTTTATATTTATCATGTTCCACAGAACTGAATTGAGGAGCAAGTCATAAAATGAGTCAGTACATCAGATTGTAAAAAAAGAGTAGTAATAGATTAAGTGAAGGGTATAGCAATCCTGTGCACATTACACACCTGAGCATAGGCATGTTTATAACAACTACTACAGTATTCTGGGAAATAGGAGCAGCTTCGTACTAAACTCCTTCACTAATCATCTTCTACTTGTGTAATGAATCCATACCTCGTCTTGCCACCAATTATCACTGCTTCAGTAACATGCATTTATTAGTCTATGACTTAAATTAATGCATAGCACCTTATTTCCTATACAGCTAATGCAGTTTTCAGCAAACAACTAACAGAACTGAAAATTGTCTCTAAACCCCTCTACTATTCTGATAACTGCACTGTACAGTATACTGTACCTACAGTCAGCAAAATGATACTAACGTGTAATAGCATTCAGATCATAACACAACATGTACAAAATGTGTATCAACTGCATTGGAACTTTACTTGATACAGCCTCACATGAGAAAAATATGTCGTCACAACATCTATAGCAAGTGCAAAAGTAAACTGAATTAGCTGAAAATTGCCTGTAAGCCTCTCTTCTAGTCCCTAGACCTTAATGTGTGTGGATGTTTGTTCCTTAAGGCATATCTAGGATGTGCAAATACCAGTTTATCCTTTTTATTTCTTTTACTTTTGGCACAGAAATAGGCTGAGATTGACTGGGGGTATGATGGGCAGTGGTAGAGTTGGGCCATGGTACAACCTTAACTAATCAAAATGGATAATTACTGAACTATCAGGTAATTGGAGTTCTGTGTCCACAGGAGATGCCAAACGTAAGATAGGATAGGGACCCTCATACTGAGGTGTGAACTTTTTATTTCTACCTTTCTTAATGACACGGTTTCGGAGCAAAACTAGGTCTCTGGGTTTGTAATGTGGGAGAACGGCACCCTTATTGTGACTCTGAAGTTGCTTTTTAATACCTTTAGCATTATTACCCTTAACTTGTCTCCAAATGGCATTAAAGTGGCATTCCGAGTCTTTAAGAACAGCCAGGTCTACCTCAGGTGGAAATTTGTATCATTCAAACAGGGAGCTCATGGGTCATCCATAAACGGCTTTGTATGAGGTATAATCAGTGGATTCATGCATACAGCAATGGACGTGTTCAAGTCAGCCATTAGCCTTGGGATGAAAGGGGACTTCATGTCTCTCTACTACATCTGTCTCTTGTGTCTTCAACTCTTCAATAGTGTTATCATCTGTTTGAATAATTCTAACTTTATGACTTAATGCATCAGCATTCTGATGAAAATTCCCTTTTGTTTGTTTGTGGTGAACTTCACAGTCATATTTTGACAACTTTTTTGCCCAGCATGTTAAGTGGCTACTTGGGTCTGTTAAGCTTAACATCCACTGAAGAGCAGTATAGTCTGTGACCACAGTGAATTTCCTTGTGTAAAGAGAGCATCTTAAGTAATTTGCCCCAAACAATTCTATCTCAGTTGTACTCTAGTTAATTTCTGTTTGGTTTAATTGATGAGAGACATACCCTATTGGTTTTTTCTCTCCATTAGATACTTGACTAAGAACTGCTTGAAGTGCATAGTGTAATGTGCCTTAGGAAAGGTTAAAAGGTTTTCAAAATCTGGATGGATGAGGAGGGGTGAACTCTCAGCACATCTTTGATTTTCCTTACAGCTACACTACACACATCTGACCACGCAAAAACAACACTCTTCTTCAAAAGGTCATTTCGCAGAATGATGATAGTAATGAGTTAAACCCAAGAAAGATTGCAATTGTTTGATATATGCAGGTGTTGGAAAATTTTCCATTTCTTCAGTTAACCTTGAGTCATTTTCCACTTCTTCAGTTAACCTTGAGTCTGGCTTAACTCCTCTGAAGTAATAATGTGCAGGTACTGGACCTGTGACTCAGCAAATGAATATTTCACAAGCCTTAGGCTCAAATGTGTACCTTTTAACCTTGACAGTACACTTCTCAATCTCTCTGCATGCTCCTCAGCAGTCCTTTAAAAAATAATAATATCATCTAAATACACTAAGCACATGATAGGCTTCAATCCTCTCAAAAGCTAATCTAAAACCTCTGAAATGTAGCAGGCACATTTACAAGGCCAAAAGGCATGTGTAATAACTCATATCACCCAGAAGGAAGCACAAAAACTGTTTTTGGCCTGTCTTTAGGGGTGATTGGAATATGATGATATCCCAATCTCATATCCAAGGTAGTAAAATACTTAGTTTCTCAAACGGCTCAAAGTCTCATCAATACAGTGTAGAGGACATGTGTCAGGCATTGTTACTTTATTTACAGCACCAAATCAACACATAGGTGGTAATTTTCCCCCCATTACTTGGTTTCTTTGGAATGGAGACAATCGGACTAGACCATGCACTAGTGGTGGAGGGTTGGATTACTCCTGCATCCAGCTGTTGTTGAATAGCATCCTCAACAACTGATTGCAAATGATATGACAATCTGTAAGGCTTCCGAGGGATGGGTCTAGCATCCCCAGTTGTAATTTCATGTTTCATGAGGTCAGTTGCTGGGAAATACTGTCATCCATTGAGCAATCATGCATATTCCTCTATAACAGGAGATAAAAAAATCTTGTTCTGCCTCTGGTAAATGCCCTAGCTTGTCACACAGCTGTAGTCTCAGAACAGAGGCAACCATATAAACTCCTTTTACTGATACTCATTTTCTCCCACTTACTTTTGCAACATTGTTTTCATAATGAAATGTTTCCTGTAATACTCCCTGACCACTTGCAAGGATTGTCCCACACAGAATCTCTACTGTTCTCAGACTGAAATTGTAAACACACACCAGAATGCAAAACCTTTTCTCTTTTATCTCTACTGTATTCATGCTTCTCTTTATGTGCACTTGTAATGGGTCAAGAACATCATTTGGTCTGAGTGGATCAACCAAAAATGCCGATCTTGGTTGCATTGGGGCTTCAACATCGATCCACAGAATTTGTCCTTTACTATCACCTGTTTTAATAGGAGTGTTCATTTTTATCACTTAAGTTCATAGTTTGGTTGGCCCTTGTAGAAGCAGCTGTCTTCCACAAGCACCTTGCAACAAAGTCACCAGCATGCCAAAACAATGAATAGTTTCATTGTGTCAGACAGTGTGAGTTCTGTAATCAATTGCACCCTGATCATTTCCAAGGATAATGTTAAAGTCCCATCTACATTTCCAGATTACTTCCATCTCAAAACTGTACTATTGTCCATATAACTGCAAACTGACATAAAAAGTTCCTACAGGAATGATTATTTCCTCTTATAATACACTAATATTGAAATGTGGCAGTTTAAGCCTGCACCTGTCATCAGGGGGCACAAACATGACACTAATCTGAGTACCTATACCTACTAAAACTTTGACGTTTCTTTCCCTGAGCCTGTTTTCTAAGACAGTATTTGCCACCTCATTAATACCCTCATGCCATATACAGGTTTGTCTTGTGGATTTTGTGGAAAGCTCCATGATTGATTACTCTGACTGTGGTTTCATTGGTAGTTGTTGGACACATGGCCTATCTTGCCACTTACAACACGGTGCACAACAACATGTGGTGGTGTGGTTGAATTTTACTCAGAATTTTACTGTGTGTCATTCATAAAATTGTGGCACAGTTCAGTGTTTCGTGATGGGACCGAGACAAAGCATCCAGCTTCATTACACGACAATACTATTTGCACCATTTAATGAAGTGAGGTGAGGCAAGGAACTTTAAATTCACTGCCAATTTGTTGACTAATACTGTGAATAAAAATATCAATAGCTGTAGCTTTCCCCTCTTCAATCAATATGTCATTGTTGGTTGCATCAGACCCTCAAGTGTAGGTATGACATGACACAGCCCATATCCTGTCTGCGAATGTTTCAAAATCTTCATTAGTCCTCTGCCATAGACTTGTTAACTCATCTCGGTAGTAAATTAGTCCATGCTTGGCAGAATATTGTTCCGACAGATCTCATGCCAAGGCTTTATAAGTTGCAGCATCTTGTAGTGCATGATCTGATTCTACATAAGTACACACATCTTATGACAGTTTTACCCTTGCTAAATTTAATAGAAACCTGTTGGGACATGAAGGAGTGCATCTGTAACATTCTGTAAAAATTGGTAACATCCTTGCTAGGCTCTCTCGAGAAGTTCGGAATAAAGCTGACACAGCTGGAAAGCTGTTTATGAACAAGGATACAGAAGAGTTTGCATTACCTGCAGAGAGTCCCATGAAGCTTGCTGTAGCTGGACTGGCTGTTCGCCGAGTCTCAGATTCTTGCGGCAGTGCTTTTACCCATTCCTGTAACTTGGCTTCCAGCCTCAAAAGTCGATAGACATGCTCCTCTAGAGCCGTAATAGGATCCACATCATTTTTACCAGTGGCATCTTGTCTATCTGTTTGTCTAAAGTGTAATTCTGGTATGGTTACAAAGTAGAGGGAAACAGCGACCACAAAAAGACTTCAACAAAGAAAAAGAGGTCAGACTAATGTCATACTACACCCTAACCATGACAATGTCCAGTGATGGGTCAAGATGAGACAACAGCAGGAGCAAAATTGCATAGCAGCAAGACTTACATAGCGTTAAGAAATTCGATGGTGACATTGCAGTTATGACGATGTCAACAATGGCCAGATCAGGAGGGTGGTGTGATGGTGGCGGTGGATGGGATTTCGACACTTCAGGGATTGATGCAGCAGTGGCGGCTGGGACTCAAGCAAGCTTCAGGCGGCAGTGTGACACCCAACAGTGGTGGCAGCAGCTGTGGCTGAGGACTGCCAGTTGCACCTACTTGGCAGTGATAAGTGCTACGAAGCACGTTCAACTAAGGCGTGGACTATTTCAAATCCCGCCAACATTACACCAAATGTCTGACAGAGGTCTTGCTTATTGCTCAACAAAGCTACTGCCATGAGCTAGCGGAGAGCTGTGAGCAGAGCTGAGGCTGAGGAAGCTGCAGTGGCAGTCCAGGCTCAGACTTGACAAGGTGAGCCTCGTATGTTCAAATGTGCGTTCCAGCAGTAATTGGCGACGAGTTTCACGTTCCACGCATCTCTCACTCACTCATGTTCTAAGTACAGGCTTATGGATACCGAGGCTGTCATTCAGGCTCTTCTAGAGCAGCAGAGAGCTTTTACATCTGCCATCACGACGCTTTCCACCATGTTGTCTGCTAGGGTAACTGCACCCTCAATGTTTCCGCATCCGTTTCTTCAGTATGACAACTCGGCTGAAGATTGGGATGCATATGAGAAGCGGCTGTGGCAACATTTTCTTGCATGTGGAGTTTCAGATGCTAATGGATCTAAGGCCTTGTTTTTGTCCTGGCTTTCTCCCCGTGTTTGTCAATTGCTCGGCCAGTTTGCATCTCTGTGGGACCCGTCCTCTCTTTCCTTTGATGAGATGTCAGTTGTTGTCTTATTATTATCACAAACACATGCCTGTTGTCACGGCGCGTGTTGAATTCTATCGCTTTCAGAAAAAGCCCCATCAAACTTATCACACTTGGGTCGCAAAACTTGAAGTTTTGAGTCGGAGATGTTTGTTCGTTACTGCTGCTCACAAGGATTCTTATGCTAATTCTATGGTTTGTGGTGCTGTCATTCTGTTGGCTTCTGACAAAGAGGTTCGTCAGTGTGCTCTTCAATGTGAAAACCCATCACTGGCTGATGTATTGAACCTTGCTCAGTCTTTTGACATTTCGCAGGCAGCCAGCGATCAAATTGAGGCTTCGTGTGATGTGTCGGTACTTGATCCTACTTCTACAGGTCATTCCTTTGTTGATTCATACACCACAGAGGATGTAGCAGCAGTAAACACTTCTTTCCAGCAGCGCGTAGGACAGCAACTGGCTGTGCAACAACAGTCACAGCGGACAACACTACGGCCATGCACAATACTTTCACCGTGCTCTTTATGTTTCGTCCATCATGACCATGCGGCATGTCCTAAATGCCATGCCAAGTGCAATGAATGCAGGAAGAAAGCCACTGCCGTGACACTCTTAAATTTCCAAACCTATGTAAACCTGGGGTCCCCTGCACTCTCTTCAGTTGATCAACAGTTGGTCAATTATAACAAGCAGAGAATTCCAGTTCTAGGAAAATTCATGGTGTCAGCAACATATAAAAATGTGGTTCGTCCCTTGACTTTTTTGGTTGTAGATGACCCTCATACTGCAAATTTATTTGGCAGGGATGCCTTTCAGGCTTTCAGATTTTCTTTAACGGACTCTGGTCACCTTGTTTCTGAACATGTTCTTTACCAGCAAATTGAGACACTATCCTCTGAATTTTCGTCTCTAGTTTCGGAAGGTTTAGGTTGTACCACCAATTTTATGGCACATATTAGCCTCAAGTCTACGGCTCACCCTTGATTTTTTCGCAGGCGTGCGTGCGTGCGGTGCCCTTTGTCTTGCGCAACCAAGCTAAACAGGAATTAGATAAGTTGATTTCTCTGGGTGTTCTGAAGCCTATTCCCTCCAGTGAAAGGGCATCATCCTTAGTGATTGTTAAAAAACCTAATGGCCAGTTACGTCAGTTTTTCTCCAAACTCGACCTATCAGAGGCATACTTACAGGTCCCCTTGGATGAGGTCTCCAAACAGTTTCTAGTACTCAGCACACCCTTCGGGTTGTACCAATATCAGCATCTTCCATTTGGAGTAGCTAGTGCCCCTGCGATTTTCCAATGTTTTTTATAACAATTAACATCGTTCATTCCAGGGTGTGTTAATTATCAAGATGACATTGTCATCACGGGTGCCACCAGAGAGGAGCATTTCTCAAATCTTCATACACTGTTCACAGTCCTTCAGACAGCTGGCCTCAAATGCAACCTGTCTAAATCAAGCTTCTTCCAGCCTTCCGTCATCTATCTTGGCTTTGAGCTTTCTAAAGATGGCATCCATCCCTTGCAACATGTTGCTGCAATCACGGCTATGCCTAGGCCTATTGACGTTAAATAGCTACAGGTGTTTTAGGCACAATCGCTTTTTACCATAAATTTCTTCTTGATGCTGCCACAGTGGCTCATCCTTTGCATGCCTTATTTCGAAAAAACGCTCAGTTTCAGTTGACTCCAGCCTGTGAAAAGGCCTTTCAGAGGTTGAAAACCCAACTCACATCTGCTCCTTGTTTGGTCACATATCATCCGGGCCAGCACTTAGTGTTGGCTACTGACGCTTCCCAGACGGGATTGGGTACTGTTCTCTCTCACAAATTTGATGATGGCTCGGAGCGTCTGATTGCATTTGTTTCCAAGACCCTCAGTGCTATTCAGCAATGATACTCCCAAATTGAGAAGGAGGCACTTGCCATTGTCTGTGCCATTCAGAAATTTTACGTGTTTCTAGATGGGTCTAAGTTTCACCTCATTACTGACCACAAGCCGTTGGTTGCCTTATTCAATCTTTCAGCTTCGTTGCCTGATAAAGCTGTTCACAGGCTTCAGCACTGGGCACTGTTTCTTTCACGGTATCACTATACGACCCACTTTCGGCCCACCGATCAACACACCAATGCTGATACTCTCTCTCAGCTTCTGATGGGGCTGGACCCCTCCTTCTATAGTAGCGAGTTGCTGTGTTGCCATTTGGATATAGAGGCTCAGAACATTGTGGACGGGTTTCCAATTGATGCTTGCAGGATTTCTGCGTCTGTCGCTAAGGATCCAGTGTTCAGTAGAGTGGTCTCCTTAGTTCAAAATGGGTGGCCCCAAAAGTCTCCAGGCAAAGCTTTGGATCCCTTGTGCAATTACTTTGCTCTGCGCTACCACCTCACTGTCTTCCAGGGTGTTTTGCTGTTCACTACCGACGGCTCGTCTTCCAGGGTCATCATTCCTGGGCTCTTAGACAGCAAGTCATTTGGTTGCTTCATCAAGGCCATTGGGGCACCTCTCGCAATTAGAATTTGGAAAGTCGCCATGTGTTCTGGCCTGACATTGATAGCAACATTGTTCACATGGTTGCGGCATGCCCATTGTGTGCTCAACATCAGACATCTCCGTTCTCTACTCTCTCACCATTGCCGCCCTCCCAGCATCCCTGCGAGCGCATTTACGTTAATTTTTCGGGCTCCTTTTTCTCTTCATACTGGCTGATTGTTGTTGATGCCTTCTCCAAATTTCCTTACGTAGCTCGTTGTCCTTCCACAACCTTGGTGGCCTCTATTCAGGCTCTATCCCATGTATTTGCTACTGAAGGACTTCCCGTTACAATCGTGTCTGACAGCGGCCCTCAGTTTGCCTCCCAATGCTTTTGGGACGTCTGTGCTCGGCAAGGCATTTGCCATTTTCAAGGCTCCTCCCTTTCATCCTCAATCCAACAGTCAGGCAGAAAGAATTGTTCACACATTCAAGGCTCAAATGAGGAAACATGTTGAAGGTTCGTCCACTATAGATGCCTTGACATGTTTTTTGAGTTCCTATTGCTTCACTCCCATTGGGGATGAAAGCCCCGCAGAACTGTTACATGGGCGTCAACCTTCCTTGTCTCCATCTTCTCCTGTTCCTGCTTGGCAACCTTCTTGGTATGGCCCAGGGGCTAAGGTCTGGGCCTGAGGGTTTGGGCGCAGCCCTAAATGGGTTCCCACTGTGGTGTACAGTTTGCGAGGTCGGCGCCTTTGTCAGATTCGGACCTGTGATGGTGTGGTCATGTGCGACCATGATCAATTGTGTCTGTGGGTGGCGGATGGGACACCTGGTGGACCTTGCCGGGTCTCTGCATCACAGCCTCTTCCTGTTGCAGAGAGGCTACTGCCTTGTGCACTACTTCCTCCTGTGGTCACCTCTGCAATTCCTTCAATTTAGCTCCCGCCACTCTGGGTGCCAAGGGAAGCACATCGGTCTGTGCATCAGACCGAACACCTCCGTGCATTGAGCCTTCTGTACCCTTGTCCTCAGGTGATGCAACACCCATCAGGGATGTTCTGGAGGATAATGACCACCGCCATTCGCTCTCACCAGTTGTTGCTAAAGGTCATCATTGCCCTAAGTCTCAACATTTCTCACCATATCACAATGTTCTGGCACAGAACCTCTTTCAGGACGAAACGCGAGTTGAACTGCCAGATGCGGAGATGCCGCCTGTGCCACTTTCTCCAGTCCTTGGACGTACATTCAAATGCCTTAAGCCTCATCACTTTGTTCCATACTCATCCGTATCAGGGTCAGGAATCTCTCTTCACACAGCAGGGACTGTCCTGTATCTTCCTCCATGGAAGGCAAGGATATCGACAACTAAGGTGCCTCCTCAGGGGCAGAGCATCCACTTCCCAAAGGAAAAGTGATGCTACAAAGCACTTTGGACTAAGACACGGACTATTTCAAATCCTGCCAACAGTACTCCAAATGTCCGTCAGAGGTCTCGCTCATTGCTCAACAACGCTACCGCCACAACACCTAGCGGAGAGTGGAGAGCATAACCAAGGTAGAGGCAGCCACATTGGCAGTCCAGACTCAGACTTGACAATGTGAGCCTCGTATGTTGAAGTGTGTGCTACAGCAATAAGCACCTAAGAGACTGTGCTTCACAGCCCTCATGTGGTCCTACCTAGGCCTCTGATTGGTTGGTTTGCAGGTACTTGTCAAACATGCTGCGGTAAGTGACACTTTCTAAAGTGTACCCTCATCAGCAGTACGTGGTGTGGGAAGACAGGCACATGAACCAGACGTGGGTAGGTAGTGCATATTGGCGGTTTCCAGTGCAGGCCAGGCCAGGTTAAGTTCCTGTGACTGTCCTAGAATGCAGTTCAGTTAATTAAAAACGAAAATTTAATTTGAGAATAATGTTCCCTACTGCCTTTTGGCCCACTATGTACAGTTCAGATTGAAGACCACAACATCATTTCCCAAATAAATTTGGCTGTGTCTCTGGTCCTTCGTGGTGTTGAAATGGCCAGCAGTGTAGTATCAGTTATTATTTCTAATGCATTTATCTTGCCTAAATAAACATCTTTCAGTCCCAAGCAGGCCCAGTATCATCCAAATAGCAATGTCTGTTGATGCACCAAGTGGAAGTGGCCTGAGACTCTGAAAATCTACAGAACGAACTGAGCCACTTCCGGGAAGTATTTAGGGAAACTGGACAAGCAGAAGACCCCTAAGAGGACACAAAGAAGCTTGCATTTTTACCATTTTGTGGAATAGTGATGGGAAACATTAGGCAGCTCTGTAAGAGACAGAAGATCAACATAGTCTTCAGGCTTACAAAATTATGGAAACTGTTAAGACATGTGGAAGATGATGCAGGTCTTAAAACTTCAGGTGTATAGAAAATACTGTGTGGATGTTGACAATTTTACATCAGGCTGACCGTGTGTACTACTGAACAGCACTGTGTCAAACACAAAAGATGTTTTCATTTTCATAATCCCAAAAAATCTACAGTTGTGGAACATGCTCTGAAAAACAAATATTGTATTGCATTTGACAAGACATCAATCATTACAAGAAAAAATGATTTCTGGGGTAGCATAATAAAAGATCGAGATAAAAAATGTGACAAAACTCTTTAAAAAAAGAAAAAGATGATGGCTTGCAGCTAAGCACAGCTTGGGATCTGGCCATTGGATGCTTGAAGCAGTCACAGCAGGCATGCAACTAAAACATAATCGTATATGGTGATTTTGTGAGTACCAGTGATGTCATACGAAACGCTTCAGCTATGTAATAACAGCAGCAGCAATAATTTGACAGTCACCACTTGACAATATCCTAGGAGGTCTTAATGAAAAGCTCGTGGGTTTAAAACTAGATTAATTTCACAGATTAATTCTATAATATAAATTCTGAGCATTTGTATAAATCAGAAAAGGGGTTATTTGTAAATAACTATTATACACTGTCATAATGGATAAAGTATTCAGCACCTCTGTAAACACATGGTTCATTTGAGAAAGATAGTAATTTTCTTTGCAGGAATGGTAAATATAAAATATTCAAGTAAGAACAGGAAGTGGAGCAGGAATGTCAAAATGTATTGTTCTATCAATGTCAAGGTCTTCATTGATGGACAATTAGTTCAGTTGGTCTAGGATGACTGAGTAAATCAATTATGCCTCTATAAGGAAAGTAACTGGCATTACAAGTATCTCATGGGATTTAGTGAAAAATGGGCATGTGAACCTTTTTAAATGCAGTGTCATAAGTTCTTTTCACTTATTACAGGTGTCTTTAATGAACAAAATAAAATTCACTTCAAAACTATGCATTCATATAGCATTAACCTGTTTACGATAATGAATATCCTGCATTAATATTAAATAGTAAATGTCTAATACTAGTTTCCAAGAATTTTAATATACTTGCTTTCATAGATTCTTTTGTTACTTAATTAGTAAATGGGTCATTTATTATGAAGAAATTATTGAATGCAACACTTTTACTATAAAAATTCATTTCAGATGCTTGTGGAGGGCTATTTGAGTCATCAAATGGCACAATATCTAGTCCATCATTTCCAGAATTATATCCAAGTAACAAGAACTGCATATGGGAAATTATTGCTCCTCCACAGTATCGTATTACTTTGAACTTCACACACTTTGATCTTGAAGGGAACAATGTAAGTTAAATACTATATCCAATTTTGTTGCTATATACAATAACTGTTAAATTTTTCTTAACTGATAATTTTTTTCCAGAACTTATGATTCATTTATCTTAGTCTTGACCATAGTATTTATTTCATTTTATTCACTTTATATGCTCAGTGCATCTGTAAAAACATCTACTAAATTTGAATAATCCTGACAAGGAGACCACATGGGTATCGGATTTTAGAATTTCTTTATATTTATGATATGTGAAGTTCAGAACTTAAATAACTCTCAGCCAAAGCCATTCGACGCAACTCTCAAATATTCTCGAGAAAATAGACTTTGGAGTTTTGCAAAGTGCACGTAAGTACCAATAATTAAAACTCCTGTAGCATCTGTCGGTGTAGCTCAGGTGGTAGCGTTCTGGCTTCACAGCCATAGAGTTGGTGGTTCAAATCCCACTATGACAATTTTTTGTTTGTTTTCGAATTCAGTTATATGAAACATTTTGGGATGTTTAATTCCACAGGTTGTGTCAGTTTTTGTTTATGTGTGTGTAGATGAGCTGAAAACCTTGTCGTCATGTAAAATGATGGTTGAAAAGTTTAGGTACTAGGAAAGCCATTAGCAGCTATGGTGATGACTTTGCAAAAACAGTGTCATAGATCTTCACAAACTGAACAATCAAAGATTACTGTCGTAAACTAATAGTGAAGCCAATACTCCAAAAAATGTAACTTTTTTTGATTGAAACCATCGTTACTAACAACCTTCTATAAAACACAGAAAATTATGAATAAACAAAAATAGGAAACATACCACACAGTGAAAAAGAAAGAAACAGCACTATCTCATCACCAAAGATTAAATCTGTCCCTTTGTTTTTGACAAGAAAGGTAGCAGGATTCCACACAGAATTTGTGCAGAAACTTCAATCTCTGTTAAAACATTATTTGCTATTTTATTTCCAACTACTTCAATAATAACACACAGAAGAACACGAGTGGAGAGAGAAACTACATCAAAACTCACTAAAATATCATTGTCATTCAAATGCAGTCTCTCCAATCAATGTGGGAAATCTGCTGAGTTCTTAATGTGATGTTCACATCAACCTACTAGTGGGCTCAACAAACCATTTTGGTGAACATAGCTCACATCACTCCAGATCCTGAATATTTGTCAGTTGAGCTGTTCCACCTGGAAGTATCTTTTTTTGACAATGGTTATAGTGAATGACAAACTACATGAGTGTTGCACTACAGGGCTGGCCCGAGGGATTTTGCCGCCCTGTGCAAAAATTTCAAGCACCCCCCCCCCCCTCCCTCCCATGGGTTTCACTTTGTCAGCTTTATTCATATATGAAGTCTTATTTTCACATATTGCTTTCATGCATCTCATTCTTGTGATTATGTCTTTAAGGTCAAAGCAATGTCAGTGTTACAAAATATAATATATGTCAATATTAATTCAGTTTTGCAGTTTTCATTACTAGAAATCAGTATAAGAGTTTTCTTGCTGTAGTGGGTGGTAGCATTCTGTTCCTTTGTGTTTATGCTTATATCGAACCTGTTTTCTTAAATTTATTTTTAGTTAAACGGAACAGTGTCATAGTCGAATGCAAGAATATGCCTTGCCCTTTTACCGCTTCTCACGATTGACGGTGACATAATGCGGAAGCGTCTGAACACTGCCAAACACATTGGGTCAACCTTCTATGTAGTAACCTTGCATGTTTATTTTGCTTGTAGGATGACGCATATAACTGTTATCTGTATCAATCTGTAACATTTTGTATTTCCAACTTAGTTTGACATTTCTACATTTATGTAAGACACTTCCACTTTATATTGTCTTGTTTAATTTAACCTAGCGGAACTACATAAAAAAATCAGGAATTTACCACCCCCAAAAATCTGCCACCCTAGGCGAAAGCACGCCCCCCCCCTCCACACACACACACACACACACACACACACACACACTAAGCCGGCTGGCCCTGTTGCACTATTGACCAACTGTTGCTATGGATGAGGGATTTTAGCACTGAGGTGAAATCCAAGTTAATGACTTTTAAGCCATACACTGGAAGTGTTTTCAACAGGATTGGCCATATGTCATGGAAATATGATGTTAAATGTGTTTTTCCACTGTCATCTATGATTATGGCACTGTTAGGGTCCATGAAGAATGATCATTGTTTGCATATAGTTTGTGATTACATGTACTTTTCATTCCAGTAGATCCAATTTGAGGAAATCCTCTTGGATGTAGAATATGTCAGAACAAAATACACAATAAATACTTACAAAATGAGAGCATATGTGTTAATGCACCTTCCACAGATCCCAAATGCAATAACTCTTGTGGATGTGGAATTGGTCGGGGGGAAAAAATTATCTTAAGAATATTTACATTTTAAAGGAAATAGAACTTATTACTACCTTATAAATGTTGAATATACTAGGTGGATATTATAATTTTTAAGGGTTTTATTATTTTTTATGACATTTATTTACAATGATCACAGTACTGCACAAAATTAGTACTGAAGGCAGACTGTACACAGTACTCACATTTGTGAATATTATATAAATAACATACATCAATCACTTCTCCTAAGATATTCATCTATGGAGTAGAAGTAGTTGGCCACCAAAAAATACTTTGGACTCTTTTCAAACTGAACTTTATTGTGAGTTAACTTTTTATAGCTGCTAATTTGTTATTGAAAATGTGTATTTCTGAATAGTGTACACCTTTCTGAGCCAAAGTAAGTGACATTAAACCTTTATGAAAGTTATTCTTGTTTCTAGTAATGATCCCATGAACTGAGCTATTGGTTTGAAAAAAAGATATATTTTAATGACAAATTTCATTGTAAAGGGAAGCAGTAGTAAGTATCCCCAGTTCCTTAAACAGCCCTCTGCCAGACATTATGGAGTGAAAGTATGCCTAATACACTAGTTTATTTTTATTTTTATATCTCCTTTGTCTGACAACATTCGCATAGCAAACAGGTGCTTCAGCAGTTCTGTGCTATGCTCCTTCTAGTTAAATTTATTATCAAGCTGTAATCATAAGAATTTGACACTTTCAACTTCCTCTATCCCTTTTTTGTCATACTTCAGCCATATACTGGCAGGAAACCTTTTACAAGTCCTAAATAAACTACATATTGTGTGTGTGTGTGTGTGTGTGTGTGTGTGTTTGTGTGTGTGTGTGTGTGTGTGTGTGTGTGTGTGGTGTGTGTGTGTTTTTAAGGTTTAGTGACATAGAATTGTCTAGGAACCATTTATTAATGTCCAAGAAAATTTCATTAGCTGGCCTTTCTAAGGCTATATTTGATTTACTATTTATTGCAATCTTTGTGTCATCTGCAAATAAAACAAACTTGGCATCCAATAATGTTGCTGAGGAAAGGTCATTGATATATATACAAGAAAAAGCGGGGACCCTAAAACGGAACCTTGGGGGACCCCACATGCTATTTGTTCCCAAATTAGTGAGGCCTATTGCATCTTATGTAATAGTGGCATGTAATCTATTGGTAAGCCAATCAGGACTGTGTATGACGGGCAAACAAAACATATGTGTCACTCATGTTTACAACAACCCAACAACCTAGCAAATCAGCTATTGCAGAACATTGTCTAGACACAGGTCAACCAATGGAATATAATAACATGGATATTTTGTCATGCACTTCCATCTATTCGGATTGTGTTATTAAGAAATTGGTTGAAATTAAACTAGCAAATAACATGGGAGGCTTTTGCTTAAATTCTTCATGGAATCTCTCTCTTTCTCTCTCTCATTTGTGGGGAAAAAAAAAAAAAAAAAAAAAAAAAAAAAAAAAAAAAAAAAAAAAAAAAAAAAAAAACCGAGGGACACATTTAATGTCTCTTCATCTGTTGATCACTGATATTTACTATTGGTACTTCTGACATTTATCATCTTTGATGGTATGATGTCACTGATTCTTACTTGTTCATTGTGTGGTAACTTTCCTATTTTAATTGAAAAGTTAGATTTTAAGTGTCCCTACACAGTGCATCCTATCTGCAGTTTTCCTTAGATATATAAGACACAGAGTATTAACATGATATAAAGTATTATTTCTCACCATTCCTTACTTTAATTTTTCAGTGTCTTCACAGTGGACATTGAGATATCTCTGTAAAATGTTTTTATATCTGTAAATGCTATTGTAATAATTATCACTGTTATTTGTTACAGGTCTTCCAGGTAAGCCAACCTACCAACAATTAACATAAAGTGAATTTCAGAAAATGTGACAGGTAACATTATAAAACCTTTAAAATAAGTAATACACTACAATCTATCATGAAGTTCTAGCTACAGTTTTATAAGCTTAATATTTATAAGTGTTAGATTTGTGCCACTTAATAAAGCTTGCCTTTCTTAAAATTCACATTCCACGAATGAGGAAATAAATTAATAGCTGAGTAATTGTGTCCTATACCAAAATGTTAGGGTAGCAAACCAGGTTGCTTGTATCTTCTAGTTAGTTTTTGGCTGCAAGTGATTTTTACTGCCTAGAGTGTCTACTGCCTCTACAGTGCCTTGTTGGTTGTGTGTGTGTGTGTGTGTGTGAGAGAGAGAGAGAGAGAGAGAGAGAGAGAGAGAGAGAGAGAGAGAGAGAGAGAGAGAGGCCGGGGAGGGGGGGGGGCAGAGAGAGAGAGAGACAGGATGTGCACAATGCACTATATGTATGTGTGTGTGTTGGGATTGATATATAGTTTGTTATCTCTGTGAAATGGGTATGTAAAAAAATTGTTCAAATGTTTGTAGAGTCTATGGGACTTAACTATGGGGTCATCAGTCCCTAAACTTACAAACTACTTACAACTAAGGATGGCACAAATATCCATGCCCGAGGGGGGATTCGAACCCCCGACTGTAGTGGCCGTGCAGACCGTGACTGGAGCGCCTAAAATTTGTAACAGGGCCACAGTATCCTCCACAGGAACCCTTGTGAAGAGTGATTCCACGTCAAAGCTTACTATCAAATCGGTCATGTTCTTAATAAGATCAATAAAGTTTTCAAGGTTCTTCACGTTAGAGCTTGTGTTACCAAAATGCTTATGCAGTTTCTCAGCTAGATGCTTCACTATGAAGTAACTTGCTGAATTAATACTGTTGACTATTAGTCATAATGGAGAGGAGTCTTTGTGAACTTCTACATCTACATCCAATACTTTGCAAGCCACGCGACAGTTTGTGGTGGAGGATACTTTGAGTACCACTATCAGTCCTCTCTCCTATTCCAGTTATGTATTGTTCGCGGAAAGAAAGATTGTTGGTATGCCTCTTTAGGATACTGTGGCCCTGTTACAAGGTCGCATACCACCAGACACATGTGAATTGGTGAAACATTGCCTGACCTCCACCTATTTCAAGTGGAAAGTTAAATTTTATAAACACACAGACGGAGTAACTATGGGCTCTCCCTTGTCACCGTTATCAGCTGGAGGTAACAGCTTTGAACTCAGCACCTTTATGACCCAAGTGCTGGCTGAGGTATGTGGATGACACGTTCATCGTATGGTCACATGGAAAGGAAAAGCTAGTTGAATTCCTTGAACATCTTAACAGCCAGCATGAGAAAATAAAATTAACAGTAGAAATAGAAAATGGTGGTTCTATTCCTTTTCTGGACATATTAGTGTAAAAAACAGCAACAGGTACACTAGGCCATAGAGTGCACAGGAAGCCAACCCATACCAATTGGTACTTGCAAAACACAATCTCATCACCATCCAGCCCAGAAGAACTCAGTTTTACGCACACTAGCCACCAGGGTGCAATGGATGCAAGTTAGTGATGACAGTAACTTGGAAGAAGTACTCACCAAGTTGCGTTCAATATTCTGTGCCAAAGGATACAGCAAGAGAAACATTAAGAAAGCCACAAAACCACGACGCTCTAAGGAAAACGACACGGAAGTTGAAGAGTTACCGGTGGCATGTTTGCCACACATCAAGGGGATTAATGAGCACATTGGGAAAGTCTTACGATGAGCTGACATCAAACCTGTTTTTTACAGCAATAACAGAATTAAAGATGTTCTCAAATCAACTTATGGATCCCATAGGAAAGCTGAATACTGCTCGTGTGTATAAAATAGTCTGTGTATGTGGGACTGTATACATAGGAGAAACAGGAAGGCCTATTCGTGTACAGATGGTGGAACATGAAACGTACTTATGTTTAAAGCAGCATAGCAAATCAGCAGTTGCAGAACACTAGGAATAGTGTAACCACACTATAGTAGAACCCATTTTTACGCGTCTTAAGGGACTTCGTTGAAATGGTGTAAAATGCAGGAAATAATGTTTTAAATGGTAAAATATGCCTACTGGATCAGTCTTGCGTTTTCGTAGTTTATTTGTGATATATGTACATAATAGGCATCTAAATACTCGCCAGTAAGTTTATTATACAATAAAGGTTATCCAAATTTTTACTATTTTAAGCACCAGGCAAAAATGGTAATTTTATGGGAAGTAGCAATTTTTGACGTAATTTCATTTATTATACTCGAAGACACTGCTATTTTAAGTGCCAGGCAGAACTGGTAATTTTGTGGAAAGTAGAAATTTTTGATGTAATTTCATTCATTATAATCAAGGATGCCACTGCTGGGCTATGTAACACATCTTCAAAATTACCTGAACCGCTTCGATAGTTATCGTTTGGACGCCGCTGCCAGGCTATGTAACACATCTTCAAAATTACTGCCTTTTATTGGCATTAATTATTTATGTAGTAAAACTCCTAATGTTCCATTCTTTTTTGTATTTTTAGATGTTTCACACAATGATATTAGAGAATTTATTCACGTTCTTGAGTACAAACATATTTATAAGTATTTTTGTGACATTTGCATAGGATCGGCATCTCTCACTATTATGGCTTTTTTGAGGTTGTGGGTATTATGATACCCAACTTTGACAGATAACGTTCTTTATTAATCAGAAATATATATCACAAAAAGAATGCAACTCTTTATTCTCACATCAACAAAGCAGCTGCTCTGGCAAAGAAGCTGGCAGAAAGAGGAACTACACTGCCACAAATCAGCGTTATTCTCACGTCAACAAATCATTCTGTTTTTCTGAGTACACGTCAGGCGCTCTGGCAAAGAAGCTGGTGGAAAGAGGAACTACATTCCCACAAATCAGCGCATCATAAGTCAACAACGAAACGCAAAATATGCGTTTGAATAAATTCAAAATGTCAAGCAACTCGACTGTGAATACTTTTTAACCGCTATACTTTAAGGGGAAAGCCATACTTGCGTCAATTTATGTACATTACATCATTTTTCTTCACAAACATACTTTCAAAAAGCGTAAAATGTGGGAAAAGTGCAAATATGTTAACGCAAAAACAAGGGCAAATTAACATTGTAAACATAGGAAATTTGATGGGACCAACAAAAAATGGTGTAAATGGCGGGTAAACATAAAAACGAGGTTTTACTGCATTAACTTCAAGGGTGTTCAAGTGCTCTCCAAACAGCCATTTAAAACCAAAAGGAAAATTCGTGAAGCAATTGAGATTAGTAAACACCCCAAAATATGAACAGAGAAGACAGATACAGACTCTCACAGTCTTGGCTACCGGTTTTGGTGGCGCGGCAACGTTCATCGGCGAGTGTGAAATGGGCCCTTTTGCCTCAGATGGGCACTGCTGACAGCATGCCACCAAATCACTACTTACAAGAACTAGGTCCACCAGGAAACTTTGGTTATTGCCGTTGTTGGCTAATTACATGCATACACCAACAAGCATACACCTTCCTGTTTTTCACCTATCGGAACCACCGATGCAAACACCAATAAATTCATCTTCCTTCCATATTTCCACCAATCAGAAACACCAATTCAAGCACCAATAAAGTTATTCCTTCCCTTTCTGCTGGCTGTATAAGCCAAACACAGGAGGAAACAAGACAGTATTTCCGAAGAAGTCTCCTGTAACGGATCCAAAATGTTGGAGAAATATATTATCATGATGCAGCAAATAGCTCAGAAGAATTTCAATTTTAACAATAATGATTATGAAAGCCTACATTCTTACATATCTATAGTTACCAATCTTGCCTATGTTCTATAAGAAAACCACCACTGCTCTGGGACTTGACATGCTAGCTATTTTTCTTTGTGTTCATTCCATGTTCTGCCCAAGATTAATTTTGCTTTGTTAACACATCTTTACCAGGTGGAGACACTTAATTGGCAGTGAGGACTCACAGTATAATGTTTTTAGTTACACATTTACAACTAGTGCCAGCGTTATGGACCACAAGCTTGTGGAATTTTAGCAGCAAGAGCTGTCACTCCAATAGCAACAGTTTACACAACAAAATCAACCCCACAAATAACTGCAGGCTGTTCTTCTGCAGCTTATTTCTTAGCAGAAGAAACCATTTCAGTCAGTATCCATGGCCACATCCCAACCACCGTTCATTGTCATTATTGCATCTTCAGAGAACTGAGAAGTCTACCTGCAAAATTTTGAACTGTACTGTTCTGCTTATGATATGTATGGTAGGCAACAAGTGCTGTGCTTTTCTCTTCCAGTAGTCATTTGTATGAACTGGTGCAGAAATTGCAGTCAGACCTAGAGAACTGTATCTCACTGATTTCTGTGCTCTGTTATTTGAATCCTAAGATCAATAGATCCCCTACCAGGTTCCAGTTCAATAACTGTTGTTAACAACTTGGAAAGATGTATGCAGTTTCGGCTGTCACCTTGCAGGTTTTGCAAATACGCACAGTTTCCCATGCTAGAACTGATAACTTTAATAGTCAGAATTATTGCTTTGAAATGTGATTGTGTGTCTTACAGCTAACAGGACAGCATGCTTTTACAAATGAAAATCAAATTTGTTAGATGCCATCACAAGGAGTAGTCATCTGAGCATTCTGATTCATCTTCTAATTCTGCTTTCAGGAGCCTCCCAAGTTCACGGGCATTTCAATCACCAGAGTCATTTGATAGGCTTAAGTAAATAGTGCATTGATGGTTTTGCTGCCCCTCAGCATCATGCTGTGGGCTTCTAGTCCTACAGCAAGTGCAGTCACCTCACCATTGTGTGTCAGTAAATGGTCCACCAGAACAAATGCTTGGTTGCAGAATCACGCCAATGGTGCAGTCCATTAAGTCACATCTACAAACTCAGTAGTTTTCATGAGACCATGAAGCTCATCTTGGACTTATGTTGTTTGAATAGTCAGTTGAATTACAGCTGGATACTGGTGGTGTTTATCTGTAATCAATGAAGACACCCCCATGATGACTCAGTGTACATCCACTGCAATGAGACCAGTGACATGTCCTTTCTTATTGCTGCAGGAATGCATCTCTCTTCAGAAAACAGTCACTGGTGGATAAGTGCAAAAACATTCACAGTTGTGCCCTCCATTACTGCTATTAACATATTTTATTTAGATTCTTTACTGACCTGGACGTTCTGTGAATTTCATAGAATGAGATTTTTGAATGAAGACTCAGGTGTGTCTGTGATTTTAAGGTGATTTTTTTTTCTCGAAGTTTTCTCTGTAATTTTGTCAAGTTAACTGACTGTTATTTGAAGTTCATGAAGCTTTTTTAAAACAGAACTCACAGCTTCAGAATCATGGCATTATTTATTTTATTTCCATCAGTCAATGGGCAATGCCTGTGGTGGACATTAAGAAACTAAAAGGATTGTTGCATATTTGTGATGATTTGTGAGTCCACTATTAATACCTATTGTAACACTCATCTGTATCCACTACCTTAACTGGATGAGACTAAGCTATCGGAGAGACTCTGCTATTCAAATACAGATTGAAATGTCACAAATACCCAGGTGGTGGTTGATGACATTTCACATCAGATTTTGGTTTCAAATTCCTATTTTGCTTATGCAATTTCAGTTACTTGCCATTTGTTGTTGCATGTGCACCCAAAATTTTCCAAAGTAATTTATAACAATTGATAATGGTATCTTGCATTAATTATTTGGACAATGTTATTGTTATGGGGTTGATGCATGTGCGACAGAACAAAAACTTGAATACCTATTTAAATGGCTCCAGAAAAACTGCTTACATAGTCAGTTGGAAAAATACAGTTTGTTTGCTGCCAGGGTTAATATACTGGGCTCATGCAAAGTCACAAAGGTTTCATGCCTACCCATGAGCTTTTATGCAATTATAAAAATGCCAACCCTTAATAACCTTAAAAAATTCCAGGCATTACTAGGTAAAATCACATACTGCAGTAAGTTTATTCCTCAAATGCCACAGATTGTGCAACCTTACAGTCAAATCCATAAGAAGGTAACCAAATTTGTGAGCTCATTCACCTGTCAAAAGGCTTTTCAGCACATTAAAGATATGTAGCTGTGTTTTATGCCATATACACCAGCTCTGCCATTAATAGTGGCGATGGACACATTCTAGTATGACACTGCATCAGTTTTGTCATAATTGTCTTCACCTCCAAAACTTCAAAACCTATGCACCTATTCTCAAATTGAGAAGGAAGTTTTAGTGATTATATATGTAGCAAGAAATGTCATGTGAATTTTTATGGCAGTAAATCCCATAAGTTGACTGGCAAAAAAACATAAATTTTCCTGCTTTCAACATTATTATTAGGTCCTGCACAAGACAGAGCAGTGTTTGCAATGTTAAGCATTGTTCTGGAATCAATACTATTACTATGGCCCTTTTTTCCCCTCTCCCCAAAGCACAACTGCAGATGCTCTCTCCCACTGCCTATTTCGGCCAGCACACTATTATGTCACCAGAAAGCTGTTTGTTTTGCCCTGGATCAACATGTAAAATTGACACAGGACAGATTTTTAATAATGGAATATGTGGTAGCTTCGGCATTATCACAACTCAGCCTGGAGGAAGGAAAGTTAGTACCTAGTTGCTTAGTGCTCTCTGAAATAGAGGATGCATAAATCTGTGTATCTTTGCATGGTGGCATCTCGTTTTTTATGTATAGCTCCTGAAGTGTATGTTGTATTCTTTTGTTTTTGGAGTAAGATCCTTCATGGACATATGGAGAAGAACTTGCTAATGTTTCATCACAAATGGGTGAATTGTTTAGCAACACATAGACAACAAATACACAAACCTTGATTTTTATATATAGAAATTTATTGTCTTTTATCCTACCCAAATGACTTCTTTGTTTGATGAATCCACAGAACACATATTTCATAAATATATTAAAGTGTCCAAACCTATTGTGGCCTTATAGACACAAATAAAGGCAACTATGTTTTGAGAATAACACTGAATAAGCATAAAGAGTGATAGCCAGCGTATAAAGATCTAGAGGATGTTCATTTTATGAACACAAGCTTGTATGTATGACATACTTTACAAGACTGAGTTGTGGTGACTTATTTGAACCATGGTTGTCAGTGACTTGATCCACATGACATCTCTTGAAGTGTTGTTTGCTCATGATCTGCAGTGCTTGAGATACTATATTGAAAATAAATTGGGCATAGCACAGGACACATCGACTTGTTATGTTGTGTCCTCTATACTAACTTAGTATTAAAAAAAACTGTAAACATCATCCTACAGGCCATGAGAGACCCGCTGGATTCTGACCAGCCAGCATGCGATCCTCCACACAAAGGTATCAACAGATGTGGTATGGAGGGGAATGTGGTCAGCGTACAACATTTACAGCCATTGTGCTGGTTTTTGTGACTTCTGCCACTATGTCTCAGTCAAGTAGCTTCTCATTTGGCCTTACAAGAGCTGATAGCACCCTGCTTGCCAACAACGGTTTGCAGATACATATGATGATGTGTCCAAGTACTAGCAAAGTCTGTCAGTGCTTAAGTTCTGTGATCAAGCAGTAGCCAGTGCCACAGTGCCAGTATCCACTGTAGCACAGCCATTGGCCTACAGTTAGTGTAGAGGGCGCCAAATAACCTAACAACATGTCCTGCACTATGCCCCATTTCTTTACAATTAAGTGTGTGAATGGGCTACACAAGTATACATCAACCAGTCTAAGATGCAGGATATGGGTTGGCAACCAGTGGCCCATGGTCTGGATATGGCACAAGATTGGTTTCAATGTGGCCACAGAAGAATTTCATGGGAAACAGCAGTAGAGCTTCCTAAAATGTAAGTAAAGACATAATGTTCAGCAAGCACAAGTCAATGTGAAAACACAAAACTGGGCGAACATAAAATGAATATACTCTTAAAAATGCATCTTTTGGCTATAATGTATTGGTGTGGAGTATATGGAAAAAGGGTGTGACTCATATTGGTGTGTTACTATTAAGATGAGGCTGTCCACAAGCTTAAGTAAATATGTCAATCTGGCCCAAGAGTAGCAAAAGGATGCACAAGCCTGGTGTAGTGCAAGGAAATCTTATTTTATTATGCACCTAAGTTGATGATAAATTTTATTTCACCTCTCATGATTGTAAGAGTGACTCGAGTAGTTGGAGCAACCAGTCATAGATGACACAGAATGTCTTCAAAGTACTGCTGATGCTGCATCTCCATTTTATCATTGTAAGTGGATTCTGAGAGTTGAAATAATGTGTAACATCAAATAAGGTTTCCTAACCCAACTATGGAATATTTAACATGTTGTTGTAGTGGTCTTCAGTTCTGAGACTGGTTTGTTGCAGTTTTCCATGCTAGCCTGTCCTGTGTAAGCCTCTTCATCTGAGAATAAGAATGGCAATCTACATCCTTTTGAATTTTTTTACTGTATTCGTCCCTCAGTCTCCCTCTACAATTTTTACACCACACACTTTGTTCTAATGCTAAACCAATACAAAACCATTTCTACCTTTTGACAATACTTTACATTTGTGTATGTAGAGGATCAATTGACAATCCTTGCACAAAACATTTTTTTTGTATACTACAGCATCATCAACAAAAAGCCCCACTAAACTACCAATATTATCTGCTAGGTCATTTATATACATTGTGAAAATTAATGTTTTTATAACACTCCGTCAGGGTATGCCAGAAGTTACTTTCACAGAGCAAGACTCCTCTCTGTTAAGAATAATATGTTGAATTCCATTTGCTAGAAATTTTGTAATCCAAGCACACACCTAGCCTGATATTTTGTATACTCATGTTCCATTCATTAGGTTACAGTGCAGAACCATATCAAATTCCTTCCACTAGTTGAGGGTCATGGAATCTACTAGAGAGATTGTACCTACAAAAAATCTGCATAAAAAATCTTTGTCTCAGATACCATTTGGTGTCCTTCTGTGAGTGGTCTCACTACCTCACGTACCAAATTACAGCCTAAAAGTGTTGCCAAAAGACTATTGAATTGTTATGCTTCCTGAGGAGACCTCTACTAGATGGTTATTTTCATTATGGATTTTTTTTCACATCTTTGAAATAAACTTTTTCAGATATGAACCTGTATTATCACAAAAATATTAGGTTTTTGAAAGAAAAATAAAGTATTTAGTCCATATTACTATTATTATTTGCACATAAATAGTCTGAGAGATTTAGAAGTTTTAAATATGTAGAATTTTACCAAGTGTCTGCAGCATTCTCTATTTCTAGAATATAGAAAAATGGTATAACGTTACAGTTTTTAGGGTGATCTGTTTTAACGTGCATAATTAGTTTGTGCTGGAAATAAATGAGTATTACAATAGACTTCCCATAATTTTTTACTTTTATGGGCACCATATGAGCATTCCTCATAGAAGGATCAAAAGCTTGAACCTAATAGAGGTTTCCTTACATTGCTTAAGATTTCAGCAGTCAGCACTAGCAAAGGCTTTTGAGTTCCAATAGTTTTTGGTGACATTCTAGTTCGTACCCATTTATGAACTATCCAGTTTGCTAACAAAAGATAACACAGAAACTCATAAACCAACACCAGCAATAGTTGTCTGAACAATATATAAAACTAAATCAATGAATTCCACTCCTATTTTAAATAATAACGTATGTTTATCCTCCAGAAGTAAAATAGGTTATTTGTAACCTGACAAGGACACTGGTGGTTTGTTTTTTGACATGTGTTTCTTGAATTTATTAACTTTTCCATTACGAGTATGATCTTTTTGTTGATTCACATATTTATTACTTCCCCTTATGTTTTCATCTTAATGCCAATTTTCTATTTTACTTAGTAAAATTTACAAATAAGGAATATGATGAGGCAGAACTATCACATTTTAATATTACTTCCTCATTTTAAAAGAAAGGAAGAAATATGTAAATACCTGTGACTACGAGCTTTCTTACATTGCAACAGCAGATAACACTTTTAGACAATAGTTCCAGTATAAAAATTCTAAATTCCATTTCATTAACCAAGATGATCCTGACATCCTTCCAGAAGGATGGTGTTTGAAGTAACAGAAATAAAATTCAGGAACATCTGGGTTAATTTATTTAAAATAACTTATATGTAAATGAATTTCTGTTGTTTAAGACTGAGTACATTGAGTATTTTTCTGCTGTATTGTTCATTCACAGCAAGAATGTGAGTATGATAGTGTGCAAGTTTTCAGTCGAATGGGAGATGACATTCTAAGGCGACATGGTGTGTTTTGTGGTTCAAAACCTCCTCCACTTGTTACATCTGAAGGTAATAGCTTACGCATCGAGTTCTCTTCAGATAATTCCATACAGAAGAGTGGCTTCTCTGCAATATTTTTCACAGGTTAGTCAATTCTTGTAATTCATGCTAATGTACAGAAATTATTTAAAAATTGTCTGAATAAGTGAGATGGCTAAAAAGAGAAAAGTAATGCCATTGTAAAAGTTCAACTTTCATAAATAAATTCCAACAAATTTAATATTTGAGAATGGTTCATAATTCAGCCATGAATTTGTTAATTAATTTGTTAAGAATTAAAAACTACTGTACACTATTGTTTTTACAAATAATAATGCAAATCAGCTAGAAGGAAAAGAATGAATTTAATTCAACAAAATTCTGTAAGAGCCCAGCAGGGCAGTGATCATTCTATTTTTAACAACCTGTTAGAACAGAAAGAATGTAACCCTAGAACAGTGGAAAAGTGCCATTTGCCACCGAAACCATTAAAAATCCACTATATGGGTATAGAGGCATTAAAAATCCACTAGATATGTTCCTAACATATCTTCATTTACTGCTTTGTTATTTTTATCTCAGATATGGCTGGTTTTGTTTCATTTGCACATACGATACTTGTTTCACTTTTCCTACAGTCATTTCTTGACTACCTTTCTTGGTCCTATCTCTTATCTTATCTTATCTTGATTCCCATTTGTGAGTTCATTTACCAGTTAAAGGATGAATGCTTTTCCTTCAGACTTTTTCAGTTGATAGATGTTCTACATCTCCATATCAGAGGGTTTATTGAGTTGCTTTTATAATATTTCTCTACCATTCCATTCCCTAATAGTGTACCATTACATGAGCCTTACATGTCTTCCTGCAATATCTAGGATATTGAAAATTATCTGATTTGATCACTGCCTTAAAGGAACTGTAGTCGAATATTTATGAATCATTTGACCAATAACATCTACATCATAAAAGAGAAAAGTTTCTGGTTTCTTCTTTCCTTCTTCTCTCACTTTGCTTCAAGTGTGTGTGCTGAGAATAATAATGTTCTTATTGTTCTTCCCTTGGTACACTATTCAGTCACACTCTGGCTTATCAAGCCTTTTGGTATAATGTAATTCAGAATTTTTCTTCTTAACACAAAATGGGAGTTTATCGTGAGACTTGTTCTGTTGAAGTTTCTTGGTAAGATGAAAGGATGTGAAGTAGTTGTCTGATATGGTTCTTCCTTGGTTTAGGAATGGCCACATCCGATAATACATGAGAGTAGATTAAGACTTGTACCGTAGATTATGATTATGAATGATGTAGAATGTGCCAGTTTAATAAAAGGTTTCTTTTCTATTTTTTAAATTTTTTATTTATATGTTTGTAAAATTACTAACTTATATCCAAAATTTCACCTGCTGAACAATAGGAGTTGTCATTCATAAATTCTTTTAACTTCTTTTTAAATGCTGGTTGGCAATCAGTCAGACTTTTGATGCTTTGTGGTAAGTGACCAAAGAATTTTGTGGCAGTAGAATTTACACCTTTTTGAACCAAAGTTACATTTAACCTTGAATAGTCAAGATCGTCCTTTATCCTATTGATGTAACTATGCACACTGCTGTTACTTTTGAACTGGGTTGGAGTATTAATAAAAACTATCACAAGTGAATATAAGCTACTGTGAAAATCCCTAGATCCTTAAATAAATGTCTGCAGGATGATCTTGGTGGTGCTGCAACTATTACTCTGATTAACACCTTTGTTAAATGGATACTTTTTCCCTCAGTGATGAATTACCCGAACCTATTATGCCATACAAAAGAAGTGAATGATGGTAAACATAGTAAGCTAAATTTTTTAGATGTTTATTGCCAGAATTAGCAATAATTCAATCATAAGTGGCTGAATTCAAACGTTTCAGCAGATTATCCAATTCAATCTTTCATCAATGCACACAGCTAACAATTTTGAATACTCTACCTTTGCTACCAATTTATATTCAGAGTCTACATTCATTAATGTTCTCATGCCATTTATGGTATGAAACTATATATATTGTGTTTCATCAAAGAACTACTTAATAATATTCTGAAAGACATTATTCATAATGTCATAGTTGTTTTTTGTGGGTTGTGATACTTCTATTGCCAGCAAAATGAACTATCTTTGCCTCTTTGCAAATGTAGAATGGCAAGTTGTTAATATATATATTAAGAGCAGCAAGCAAGACTGAACTATGTGGGACCTCATGCAATGATTTAGTGTATTTCAGACCATCAAGAAACTGTTGCATATGTGGCTGAGAAACCAACATATCTCTTGGGAACAGGCTTTTAGTACTCTAATGGAAACGCTATAAATTCCACGCTTCCTTTTATTTTTGATTGAGTTTATTATTTTCTTAATTTCAAAGGGAGAGATGGGTGAAATTTCAATTGTATCAAATTGCATAGGTATGTTATCCTCCATTAACACTGCCTTGCCTCTTATAGTGACACCTAGATCCTATTTTCTTCACAGCACACTTTACACGTTAACTCTGGGCCTATCTCTTTTACGCTCACAGTATTCTTTGGACACTTTGTGGTGAAATGGGGGACTGATGACCAATGTAGTTCTGTCCCCCTTAAACATCCAACCAACCAAACAATCTTCACAGCATTTAAATAATTATCATAAAAATATTTAAATTTCTATCATTTTGTTAGTAAACTTTTCATTCAGCTTGATAATTACAAACCTTCCATTACTCTTGCCTGCCCAGTTTCCATTTCAGTCAGTGGCAGATTGTGAGTCCAAATTCTGCGGAGGCCATGAACCATAATGGAAAATCCCCTTTTCTTTCTTTTCAATTGATGCTACTGTTACTACTGCCACTAATACTGCTGCTGCTGCTATTAACAATAATACTAATAATGGAATATTAAATATTTATTCCTTAATTGTTGCTGCACAATTATTTTTATTTAGGTGTTATTTAATAAACAACGAGTCTCATTTTGGTGTTTCGCCATTGTCAAGTCTCGTTTGCTGTTACAGTATGATGTCTTAGTGTGATAGCAAACGAGTCTTAGGAAGTGACTTCTAAAATTTTCCCGGCGTATTTCTTCTTCCAGTAATTTTCGGGTGTGCAGCCGGATCCCATTGACATTCTGCAACGATATTTCGGCCCAGAGACGTCCGGCCATCTTCAGGTGAGTAGGCAACTACTGAAGAGCGCAGGTACGTTCGCGGTATTTATACCGAGTATTGCGCATGCGAGATACGCTGGAGTCTTACTGCGCATGTGTTAGATGGTGACATGCGCGGTACGGCCGAGCTGTGTGTGCTGCCCTCGGTGGTGAAAGTGAACACTCATCTAATCATCGAGAATCGAATGATTCCGTCGATTCCGCTGTGCCTCAATAGCTTTAAGAACAGGGTTCCAATTTTTATCCAGCTGAAAGCCGTTGTCACGATTTATTAAATTGTCAGCAAGGCGTATTTCAACCGCTTCTTTGAAGACTGAGTTCCAAAAGCCGGAAACTGGAGCTAAAATTGTGGTTTTGTTGTATTCCATGGAGTGTCCCATGGAAATGCAGTGCTCTGCTACAGCTGATTTCGACGGTTGCAGAAGACGGGTGTGTCTTTCGTGCTCCGTACAGCGCTCTTGAACCGTTCGAGTCGTCTGACCTATGTAAGCAGAACCACACTCGCAGGGAATTTTATAAAGCGGGCGTTTATAAAATTCCCTGCGAGTGTGGTTCTGCTTACATAGGTCAGACGACTCGAACGGTTCAAGAGCGCTGTACGGAGCACGAAAGACACACCCGTCTTCTGCAACCGTCGAAATCAGCTGTAGCAGAGCACTGCATTTCCATGGGACACTCCATGGAATACAACAAAACCACAATTTTAGCTCCAGTTTCCGGCTTTTGGAACTCAGTCTTCAAAGAAGCGGTTGAAATACGCCTTGCTGACAATTTAATAAATCGTGACAACGGCTTTCAGCTGGATAAAAATTGGAACCCTGTTCTTAAAGCTATTGAGGCACAGCGGAATCGACGGAATCATTCGATTCTCGATGATTAGATGAGTGTTCACTTTCACCACCGAGGGCAGCACACACAGCTCGGCCGTACCGCGCATGTCACCATCTAACACATGCGCAGTAAGACTCCAGCGTATCTCGCATGCGCAATACTCGGTATAAATACCGCGAACGTACCTGCGCTCTTCAGTAGTTGCCTACTCACCTGAAGATGGCCGGACGTCTCTGGGCCGAAATATCGTTGCAGAATGTCAATGGGATCCGGCTGCACACCCGAAAATTACTGGAAGAGTCTTAGGAATGTTGAAATGCCGAAATGAGACTCATTGTTATTAAATAAACCTAAATAAAAATAATTTTGTGGCAAAAATTAAGGAATAAGTATTAGTATGTCATTTACTGTCTTAATATATGCTGCAGGCCAACGTGACTTGAAATGAAAATAATAATAATAATATCATTCTCTTTTATTTAAACATGAAAAGTAGTGAAGCCACCCACACTCACAAAAGCATATTCGCCACGCTGAGTTCTCAGTTTGTTAGAAACTTTACTGACTCAGGCTTTGGACCGCCGATTTTTTTTTCCCCCCCAGTTGTTTATTCCTAGACAGAGCAAACTTTTTGCCACATCACATTCTGTGTGCTCAAAATGTTCACAGTATGCAAAATTTGTACCTCTTGAACATTTCAAATTTGAATCACAGACCTGCAACTGCTCTGCCGAGCGTGTTGTTGTATCCTTCCGCCAAGCATGTGCTCAGTCAACAAGATTTGGTTTCTTTGACTCACTCGACCATTTCTGGTGCTTCAGGGCTAAATGTATCCTTCACAGTTTCCCCCCTGGTTCTTCCTTGAATTGCTCAGTTATTTCTGGACAACTTTCTTGTGCTGCAGGCACACCTTTTTCTGTCTGAGCAACTAACTTGGACCATAACTGTTGTATCGGCGAGATTATGGCAAACGTCACCACAGCTAATGTTCAGAGATGATCCGATGGCACTGGTGACATGAACTTAAATTTTTCTCTGAGTGTCACTGTCTCCCTTGTGCAGTCCACATCACATGATGCATTTGCCGCTTTGTGAGTGCAATGGTCACTCCCGTCGTATCACATGGCTGACCCACAGGGACAGTCATGGCCGTTTTCGTTCATGCAGTCACCCGATTTCACAGCACATGCTGGTGCCTCAGCTGCATTGGACTTCCATGCTGTCGCGTCACTGCCTTCGCCAGCTCGTCCACTTGCTTTTGATGTCCCGCTGGGGACACCTGCCACGCCATGCTCCTCTTCGACACCACCTCAGCATGTGTGCATCAACCCTTCAGCTGATGTTCCAGTTGTAACACCATCCCTGCCTCTTGGATGCCTTTCCATGCTGCTGCCTTTTCCTTCAAGGCTCCCACAAGTTGGTTTGCTCTTGTCGAGCAGTTCTTGGATCATTATTCACTTGATAATGCGGCCTGCTATATGTGTCTGATTACGCACCTTAATGAGCATTTTGACCTAATCTGTGACCTAGTAACCTCTCCCCTGTCTGCTGACTGTTATTCCACTGCCAAGAAGGCCATCCTTGAGAGGTTGACTCGCACTCCTGAAGACACAATCAGACACATCATTTACGAAGAACATTTCGGAAACAAGAAGCTTGACTCCACCCTCATTGCTGTCTGGGCAAGCAAACTGCTGCTCCCTGTGCAGACAGCCCTCACCTTCAACATTCTTCAGCCTCTGAGCAAGTGCATCCTCATTACTGACAGGATGTACAATGCCTATCACTGTGAGGCGCGTCAGCCCCATTTCACCTCCGAGGCTCAGCCCTTGCAGTGCCTCCCTCCTGCTGGGCATGGTTGCCCACGCACCAAGGATACCACCCTCAAGCAGCTGGGTCCGGATCATCACTTACATGCCAATCTAGTGACAGCTTCTCCCTCTCCAACTTGACTATCGGGTCTGCCAGCTGACAGCTCATCCAACGCCGACAACAGCCTGCCTGCTCCAATCCACTTTCTGCAGGAACAGGCTCCTCATTAACCATATAGCTATTATCACGGTCGTTTTAGTGGTGTGGTGCAGCACAGAAGTGTCATCTGCTGTGCCTTCAGCCAAACACAGAATGTAGGATGATCTAAGTGCCACCTCCTGCTCTGACAAGAACAGGCGCCAACATGTGCTTCATTCTGTTTGTGTCACCTCACTGTCTGGCGGTTGCCTGTATTTACATGACTGTGTTATTGATGCCCATTTCCTCATTGACACTGGTGCCTATGTCTATCTGTTACCCAGTTCCATGGCTACTGGCTCTCTCCACTCATTTCATGCCATACTTCAAGCTGTTAACACCACTCAACTGCCACGTGCCAGTTCTACAACCTTCACTGTTCCCTTGTCGTCAAATTACAAACTAAAGGGAACTTCATGGTGGACAACATTGCAGAACCTATCGTGGGTATGGATTTTTTATAGCACCGCCTACTTCCTCCTGATGTTATGCACCATTCACTGTTCCATCACTCTTCACACACAACACACACACACACACACACTTCTGTTGTGATCTGTTGAGCTCCAGCTCTTCTATTGCTTATGCTAAAATTTTCCGTGAGTGCTTGGAAATGATTAACAAGTTAGAGATTCTCTTGTCTATGTGGTGCAGTGAATATGTTAAAGTGCTTCACCTGTGCATGAGAAAGAAGACGTTGTCCATGAGTGCTTTGAAACTATTTAGAAGTTCAAGACGCTCTTGTCACAGTGGTCTAGCAAACATGATCAAGTGCTTCACCTGTGGTGTGAGACTGAAGATATCATTTGCCGCCTCAAATGCTAGAGACTCAGCTGGCCTCTGCCAAATACCACATGTCAACTCTCTGAGCACCTCAGAAAGGCCACCACTGTAAGTGTCACCTCTGTGAGTGTTATTAGTGATGTCATGCCCGTGCTCAAAGTTATCAGTGCTTGTGACATTTCCATGTCCTCAAGCCACTCATATGCATATGTTTGTAAATGAAACTTGGTTGCTATGCCAATGCCTTGCTCGGACACACTGCCTGTGCTTCATCCTACTCTAGAGGCCACTTCTTGCATTACTCTTTTCTCCACATACATGCCCTTCCTCTTTTGTTTTGCCCTGTCCTGTTCCATTGGTTGAACACACATCTGGAATGTTACCTTCCCCTACTTGCAGGCCACTGCCCACTTGTTCATCTTAGTAACTGCTCAAACACATCTCACATGCCGCCATCTTGTGCTTGTGTGACAGTGCCTTCCTTACACACAACGGCGGATAATGCGGCAGCTACCTCAGTGTCTCGAAAGTTTCCAAGCCACTGCCGCACTACCCTTGCAGGCACCAGCGGCCAACACGGCTACTACTTTGGTGCCTTGGCTACCTTCGACTGTCATGAGAGCTCTGGAGCCGCCACCTGCCACCATGTGACCCCATTACTTGCTTAGTGTCATGCCCCCTCTTCTGGTGCCGCCTTTCACCATCACAACAGACAGCACATATGCTAATAAACAAACACTTGCCACCCCACCCACCGACATTTCGGTAGTTACAAATGGCACAGTGCAAGGACTTCGTCTAATAGACGGCCCTCCCATTTCTAGCAAACCGTGCTGCCTATGCCCAGAGAAAGTTGTAGCCGTCAAGCAACAAATCTCCGAACTTTTGGAATCAGATGTCATTGAACCTTCGTCCAGCAACTGGTCATCACCCATTCATTTAGTAGACATGAAGGACTGCACTTGATGCACGTGTGATGATTATCGCAGACTCAATGCACAAACTCTCATGGACAATAACCAGATACCGAACATTGCAGTCTTCACACAGATTTTGGCTGCTGCAAAAGTGTTTTCTGTGGTGGATGACTCCTGAGGACATTGAAAAGACAGCAATTACTACACCCATCAGCATGTTTCACTATTGATTTATGCTGGTCAGTTTAAAAAATGCAACACAAACTTGGCAGTGTTTCATAAATGAGATACTTTTTCCTTTAAAATTTTGTTTTGCTTATCTCGATGACATACTAGTGTTCAGTAATTCTATTGAGGAAAACATGTAACATGGTTCAGACCCTCTTTGACACTCTTGCCTTGGCCGGCATTCAACTCAGTCATCGCCTTGGCTGGCATTGAACTCAAGGATAGTAAGAAACAGTTAGACCAGTGCTCTGTGCTGTTCCTTGGCTTCACTGTTTCTGCAGAGGGTATTGCTCTCCCTCCCACCCTTTCCATCCTGCTCCCAAGATGGTCGACCACAGGAATCTAACCCTCCCTTTGATCTTTCAAAGAATTAGGACATTTTATCGACACAACTATTACCAATGCCATTAACCTTGTGCAGCAGAGCTTCGGTCTCTCCTTACTGATGCCCTAGTCGGCAAGCACACATCCAGCATGCATCCCGTTCCCTGGACCGAGGCAATGACTTACGCCTTCTCTCCTCTCAAAGACCTCCTAGCTCAAGCTTTCCCCATTCCTCACCGTCATCCCAAGGCTGATCTGTTCATCATGACTGACACAAGTGACACCACCATTGGTGCAGTTCTCAGCCAGTGTTAAGGCGACACTTCCCCTTTCAATTCTTCTCAAGAAAGCTTAGCAGTAGCCAAGAAAATATTGTGTTTTCAATTGAGAGCCATTGGCCATTTACGAGGCCATCAAACACTTCCGTGCAGCTATTGACGGACGCTCTTTCTACATCCTCACTGACCACAAGCCTCTTGCAGCTGCCATCATTAATTCACCATGCATCCTCTCCCTTGTCAGTTCTGCTATTTTCGTTATATCTCTCAATTCACTATCAATGTGCATGCCAACAATGTCATCGCTGATTTTTCATCCCGCATTGATTCAGTCTTTTTCCCCTTAGATCTTTCTAATCGCACCACCTTTCAGGCTGCGGACAAGGATGCTGTGCCACTTATTTGTGACAGTAGTTCTTCTCTTCAACCTATCCACACCAACTTCTCAGGCATCTCTGACAAAGTCTGGTGTGACGAATTGCTGGGTACGCTACACCCCTACATCCCTCACTGTCTTCGACTTGAGGTCTTCCACAAACTACATAATCTAGCTCATCCTGGTGCTAAGGTTTCCACCAGACAAATTGCTGATCGTTTCATCTTTGCTGATCATTTCATCTGGCGGTATATGAGGAGGGACTGTCAGGCTTTTGTGCAAGTGGCACCTGAAACTGGTATGGAAACATCTGAGATGGGAAGTCACCTATTGACACTCTTTTTATCTTCATTTTTAATTGCCTCTGGTAGAAAATCTCCATATGAACTGATAAGCTACTTCATAATTCAATATCTCGAGGTCTATAGAATACACAGTATATGCCATCTAATATGAAAATAGTGAGGTAACATAACTGAAAATGCCAGTCCTAGATAATTATAAATAAATAAGTAAATAATCACTGATGAACAATGGAAAAACATGAAATAAGATTGAAACATTGTCAACCAAACAAAATGCAATCTTAATGCCATGTAATTATGAAAACACTCATATTCCAAAGAGTTGTTACACAAGTGGGCAATTGACCACTCGTGGTGTTCTAGGTGCAGGTCATGAAACTACGAAAATTAAACAATGCAAGACACTATTCTAAAAAGTGGAACAAAAGAGGAAACTTGAATAAGTTTGGAGCAATGATAATACAAACTCAATTTTTATTACATAAATAAATATTGATAAGTTATTTTGATGCTTTCAGTGTTCTGTAGTAAAAAAGAAAAGTGAATGACACATAAGTTGGATAAAGTATACGTAATATAATGTAATATTTTCATTTGAATATTCACATGAAAATAATATTTATCATTTAATTTTCTTTGCATTTATGATCACTTCTTTGGTTAGATAACAGCTGGATATCAATATCATCAATCTATTGTAATTCTATGTTTTATGTTACCATTTACATGCTAATTTATTTATGTAAAACTATTTTCTTTTACAAATTCCTTTTTCAGATATTGATGAGTGTGCCACAAACAATGGTGGATGTCAGCATGAATGCAGGAACACTATTGGCTCATACACTTGTTCTTGTCATAATGGGTTCACATTACATGACAATGGTCATGACTGTAAAGAAGGTGGCTGCAAATTCGAAATTACTGTACCATCAGGGACAATTTCCAGCCCCAATTATCCAGACTACTATCCCAGTAGGAAGGAGTGTGTCTGGCATTTTACGACAACACCAGGTCATCGCATAAAATTGGTTAGTATCATTTAAGATTCATGCCATTTGACTCAAATAAATGTAATTTTTTATTGGTATTATTGTACTTGAATTGTGATTTCTATGGAGTACTCCATGAATACGGATTATACTAATCATAGTAATGTGAAACAATAATTATTGTGATGTACACCACAGGTAATGAGTGCCAATATTTTATCAGGAGCATAATTTTTTTCAATGCTTCTTCTGCAAAACAAACTTGGTTTACATATGCAACAGTTCTTGTTCATCAGCCAGTTTTGTAACATACTACACATATTAAAGTGTATCACTGAATATTTGTGCAGACAACTGATTGTGTATGACTGACTGAACTTTTATGCAGTCTTCTCTAGCAGCTCTCTCCATTATGTTGGATGTTGCATGAACAATTTGCAGTCACTTTGTAAAGTTTTTCACCTGCCTGTAAAAATAAACATTTCAAGCCTGCACCTATAGAGTACATTTTGGAGTAATTACTTTAATACTCCACATTGGCAAACACTCTCTATCTTTAAAGAAATGTTGTACAAACTGTGTTAGTTTACCTAAAAATGAATCAAGGAGCAAATAAAATTTTTTTTCTCACATATGGCTTCAATATGTTGATCAGTAATTTCCTGTATAATAATGTTGTGAATGTGCCAGAATTTGAAGATGTTATTGTAACATATTTGTATTTGTGAGTGTGTACTCAGTTTTTTTCCCACCCTTGGTCCAAATGTGTCAGTGGTCTCATGCAAAGCAGCAGTACATTATCACTGTCCATTTTCAACTGCTTTTATTTGGCCTCATAATTGTCTGCTAAATGTAAAGTGACTTAATCAGTTTCCAGATAAGGTGACAGCATGTTGTACAGTGTACAGATGTGTCACCTTGTGCTCATAATTTTGCTGTACAGGAAGCAGTTTTGTTCCATGTTGAGTAACAATCCAGTCATAAGTTAATAGTTATTGGTGTCCTGGCAATAAAAAAAAATAATAAAAAAATTAAAAATTAGCATTGTATAGCCTTGAAAAGTAATATTGCGATTTATGTCAATGAATCAGGTATTTTTATCTGTAATACCTGTTTGAGCAGTATTAATAACAAAATTCTTGTCATATTTTGCTATAAGGGCTCAAGTCTGCATTTTGAAATTTGCTGCTGCAAGGACTTGTTGCAGTGAAGTGCTGTTACTCTGGGATGTAAATTTGGTAATTTTTTTCTGACAAAAATGATGTCTTCATTTGAAGAACATGACCCTTAAGTAAAAAGCTTAAAAAATTAAATAAAGGAAATTGACTAGCAGCAGCAAGAGCCTATTGCTGCAGGTTTCTTATTGTCACCTGCACATTACGTTTTTGAGTTTCTATAAAATTATCATAGGTCTACAAAAATATTGTTATAATCCCATTGAGTTTTCGTCTTCTCTAAGTTCGAATGTGGCAGCTCACTGAAATTCTCTGCACTGCCATCAGGGTAGATGTCTTGTTATAAGTTATTCATGCCTCATTCCACCTTTTTATATGTTCTTCCAACCTTTTCAAAAATTTTGTGCTTCTGAGATGGGAAACATTTGTTAAATATTTCTTCTGCAGTGGTCTTCTGTTATTAATGCAGATGGTTTTGAAAGAAAGAGACTGGTTAGGAAAGGAAGCTGTTAACTGTATACGATTGCCATTTTAGACATACTTTTGAAAATTCATTGTAAAGAGGTTTATTTTCACAATTATTTTCAAGTTCTCTTTCTGTTGAAATACAAGGAACATCACTACATTTACTGTTGTGCCTAATAATGCAAATTCTAATCTATTATTACTGCGTGTTTAACATTTGTTCATTTGCGGTCTCTGGCATAAAGCTGTGACCTATTAATTGTATATGCAGATGGTGTTTACTTATGTACGTCTTTGTTATGCAATTATACATATTTAACAAAGTCCTTTCATTGATGTCCTACAGGTATTTTACAATAACTTTTCAGTTAGGCAAAAATATCAATTGTGCAATAGCAGGAAATCAGAAACATCTGCAGAGTCCACACATGCCCACCTTATCACCATCCATATGAGTTGTTAGTTATGTTAATTAGACAATTTTGTAATCAGTTAAGGTTTGATAGTAGTATAGCCTTTTAAAATGGAATGCTACAAAGAAAGTAATCTCTAATGCCCTCTGCTAAAGCTGTTTTCAGCAAAGAACAGACTGAAATACACAGCTATTAAATATGCTCAGAAATCAAATATGTAAGAAATAGAAGTGTTTCCAAATCCTGATTAAGAATGCTTATCCTTGACTTGACCTTCCATGGTGCTATACCATAGAATAATTATATAAATATAGTATGTATTTAATTAAAACCTGTGTATAATGATAACTGGGTATTTTGCTACATGAAATACATTGTTCAATAAATTTCACATTAATATCATTTTATTATGTGGTGGTGAAATTAACTATATTTAACAGAAGGAAGCAGCTATGCAACAGAAGTATGTCAAAGGTTTTGGAAAATTATATTGTGGCACATTCAGTTGCCCTTCTTGTGGATTGGTATGACCTATAATTTCTTACAAATACTGGGCAAAGTTTTTTTTTTTTCTTTTTTTTCAAAGGATATATAGTGTATTACAAATCAACAGCTCCCCTCAGTTGCAAATTCTGTGTAGATGCTGATGGGGATTCCAACAAGCCAAGGAGTTTTATTCATATTCTTTTGTTTCAACTACACATATCAAAACAAGTGTTGCACCACCTGAACACTGATGTTGAATGTGTATTTTTCATCAAGAACACAGTTTCTTAGATTGTAGGGGAAGGGGGTAAGATGGCGAAGTGGGCAAGATGACAAATTCATTATTTCTTCACCGCATTCATAGATGGCAGCATGTATTCAAGCACTCCCCCAGATGCAAACGATTATCTACGAAGTTCACCAAGAGGGATCTCAGGGAACATTGTTGACTGAGCAGTAGTGACAAAGAAGTGTATTGTCGACATACTTTTGCAATATTTGGACTTTACATCATAAGGAACTGTTTGAGTACAGTAAGCCTTTTTTTTTAATTATCCATTAGGTATGTTCAAATGAAACTCCTAAAGTAAAGAACAGTATGCAATTTAAGTAGCTGCATATGAGCTGGAGTAATATAATGACTAATCTTAAAATTATAACTGTCCCTTGGGGTAAGATGATGAGTTTGTCATCTTACCCGACATATTTTCCTTTACCTATACTTTATAAGAATTTTTACAAAAATTGGTTCTGAAACTGAGTGTTCACTACAATTTTATTTTATTTTTATTTTTTTATTTTTTTATTTATTTTTTAATTTTTTATTTTTTTTTTTACACCTATATTCTGATGTATAGTTGTTAGTGTATGAATGTTCTGGGCTTTACAGACACTTCCTCAGCTTCTGTATCAGAGTGCACCATGCCACTAATCCTACCTTAACAGTTTACCATTTGCTCAACTGGTCCTCAAGAGCTATCAGCCCCCTTGACTCTTCCTTTGCAGCTCCCCACTTGCTCAGCTCTTTCCTCCATTTCTGAGGGCTATCAAGAAACCAACCAGAAAACCAAAGAAGAAATTGCCTTCTTACCATATTTCTGGAAGTCCTGTGAAACAAGTTCTTGAAGAAAAGAAGAAAGAAAAAGATTTGATAGAATTTTGAAAAAGCAGGAAAGATTGAAAAAGAAAGCTGAAAAATTAGCGTCAAATAAAGCAAACTCTTCAAAAGTATCGAAAACAACTAAAAAAGTAAGGAAACCTAAAGAACGTTGTGTGGATTATTCATCATATGAGGAGTCATTATAAGAGGTGCCTCATATGGAGGACAGTGACTCTGAGACATTATTGGAAGATGGTGAAGATTGCATTATCTGTGGGGAGCATGGAAAGGAAAAATTGTGGTATCAGTGCTTCAGGTGCAAATCTTGGGCACATGCTGCACATTCTGGCTGGAATGGTAGGGAAGCAAAAGATGTGTGATTTTTGTGTTGGCGTATAAAGTGTAGCATCTTATTAATGTTCTAAATTTTTGTTTTGCATAATTATTTTATTTTACAGTGTGTGCCATCTAATATTGTCTTTTAAGTTTTCTGTCTTTGACTTTTTAAAATTCATATCTCATTTTAATAAGTGAAGTTGTTTCTTTGCAAATTTAAAATAAAATTTCACTCTTTTGGCTAACCTTACATCTGTTTGTCATCTTACCCATCACCTTTCATCATCGTACTGGGGTAAGATGATGAAAATCATCCTCTTCTTTTGATAGAATATTTTTCAAAATTTGAGTGGGGAGAAAACAGTTTCAAAGATGTTTCACTGAAAATAAAGGTTGTCCCTTCAAATTTCACATTTATAAACCAATTATTAAGCTGAAAGGGTACATCTGAAGCTTAGGTTCATCATCTTACTCTACTTTTCCCTACATAGATATCACTCAACCTGCACAAAGATGTAAACAACCATGCATGAGCAGTGCTAATGGAATGGAGTAAGCGACGCAGCTTGTCAGTACCAGTCATTACACCTGGAAAGAAATACACTGCTTGTGTTGACTGCAGTTCTGCATGCCTAGAAGGCCATTCCAAAGTTTGATCATATGCTCATTATTACTTTGTGTCAGGAGGGACTCTCAGACGTTTTGGTGTGAACCAAAGCAGTTTTGTTCAGACATGGAACAGGTACAGAGATGTAGGAACTGTTGATGACTTGTCTTGCTTTGGCCATCCAAAGGCTACCACAGGAGCTGATGAGCACTGCTTACAGATTTCAGCTTAGAGGAACCCTGATATGAATGCTTTTATGATGAATAATGATTTTTGTATAGCCTTCAGGACATTGTGTTAGGGCTCAAACTGTACGTAATAGGCTGCACGGCATGCATCTTCAGTCCTGACGTGCATGGCAAAGTCCAGATTTGACACCTAGACACAATGCAGTATGGTACTGACAGGCCTAACAGCATGCTGAATGGACTTCAGAATTGGCATCAAGTGTTGTTCACAGGTGAGACTAGCATCTGCCTTCAACCAGACAATATCAGAGATGTTTTTGGATACAGCCTGGTCCCATACTGAGAGTGCAGCAAGGTGGTGGTTCCCTGACTTTTGGGGAGGCATTATATGGGGCCACTATATGCCACTGGTGGTTAGAAAATGTCTGTATGGTACAGGAATGATATCCTTTGATGTATAGTGCAACCATATTGGCAGCATTGTGCTGAGGGATTTGTCTGATGGATGACAATTTTTGCAGTCATCATGCACATCTTATGAATGTGTTCCTTCACGATAATGACAGTGCAAGATTAGAATGACCAGGATGTTCTCCAGACATGATCTCTATTGAATGTGCCTAAGATACATTGACAAGGGCTATTTTTGGATGAGGTGATCTACTAACCAATCTGAGAGATCTACACCAAATCACCATTCAGGAGTGTGACAATCTGGACCAATAGTCTCTTAATGAACTAGTGGACAGTATTCCATGATGCATATGGCCATGTGTCAGTGTATGAGGTCATGTTAATGAGTATTAGGGGTAATGGTGTATGCTGCAATCTGGAACACAATGATCTGCACTATTTTGGTACAACTTGTCAGTTTCTGTTTTCATAAGCAATAAAGAGGACTGAGTGTTGCTTTTGTATGTCTGCATTTCACTCTTATGTAAAGTTCATGAACTTCTAGGATCTTGGTGATGCAACACTTTTTTCAGTGTGTATTTTTCAACATTCCTGAAGTTAGTACTTACAACACTCACCCCTGCTGTATTCTTTGTTTCCCATCAGTGAGTGCCTTGGTACTAATGCTGGTGGCACTAACAGCCTGAACTTATGACCAGAATTTATTTGGATTTTGTGAGATAAATAATTCAGTTTGACTCTGTGCAACAGTCTCTGAATGCTTGAAGTATTGTCCTTTTGATAACAAAACCTATTTCTTTTAACATTTCTATATCGTCCACTGTTTTGTTGTACATTTATTGTGAGTAGTCACTGTTCCTTCAGGTGTTTCATTAGAAAGAAAGTACACATTTGCCCAGTGATAGGTCAGTTATTCTTCTAAACTTCAGCCAAGAGCTAAATGTTTCTGGTTCCTTTTAGAAAATCACATTCTTGTCTCTTTACTTGTCCACTCTCCACAGCTGAGTGATCAGTGCAGCTGTCTGCCATGTAAGCAACTGAGGTTAGAGTCCCAATACTGCCAGGGAGTTTTCCTTTCTGGGAGAACTGTAATGGGGTGCATACAGCCCCACAAAGCCATCTGAGGAGCTACATGACCGATTAGAAACAGCCAAGAAATGTGAAAAATACTGAGCAGCGTGCAGACCACATACCATGCCACACCTTATCCAGTGACACCATTAGCAAAGGACAAAACAGTAACCAGTCAAACACCAGTGGTCCATTGAAGACCAGAATGCATATCTTTACCTTTTATAACTCTACTGAACAAGTGAATATTTCAACTTTTTGTTGTTCTTTGTGTGGTTTTTTACAGTTAATTCATTATGTTTCAGACGTTTGTTGAGTTTGAGATGGAACCACATCAAGAATGTGCATATGATCATGTAGTTCTATATGATGGTGATTCTCCTGATGCACACACATTAGGACGTTTCTGTGGTTCCAAGGCTCCTCATCCATTGTTGGCAACAGGCAATGAGATGCTAATGGTTTTCAAGTCGGATGCTTCAGTACAGCGTAGAGGGTTCCTTGCGAGGCACACTACAGGTAATTACACATTTCACTTTTCTATAGCAGTATTTAGTGTGAAATATGTTTAAAAAGACATATAATGGGACTGTAATGTGATACATGAACAAATACACAATATTATATACTCACATCTTTTCAGATAATAAATTAATATTCCTACACAATGAGAAAATAATGGAAGCCTTTTCAGATCAGAATTATGTATTAGATGTTAAGAATGTATCAGATATTCTGAGACCTACCAGCACTTATCAAAACCAAGTCAACAACATAATGAATACACATGATCTAGAAACATATACTTTATTAAATATGAACACTTGTTCATAGGTAAGGAGTAATATGATGTCTATTCATTATGCTTGTTCATAGGAGTTTCTCAGTGTGCATCCAACCAAGGCAGTGCATTTGTCTGCTCTATGGCATAAGATATCATGCACTCCTTGATACTGGCTTGATTATAATTGTACTTGCTGAATGCCTAGAAGATGAAGTTCTATAATGTGTACATACAGTTGACTGATGTTCCTTGGAACAATTCCTTTAAGTGTATACATAGCCAACATTATAGGGGATTCAGGCTTGCAGAATGTGGGGTCCAAGATGTGGAACCTCTTCAACCAATTCAATGATTCTTAAATTTTGATGTCAGATGCTGTTGCACCATTGTGCATGAACCACATCTAATAGTCTTTGGTGACATGTCGCATCCTCAAGCAAGGTAGGCATTAAGTTAATGAAAAGTGAGTCCCATTTAATATCTTGTAGCTTGTGTGGTCTTCATACTGTATTACCAACAATTGCACAATCTTTGGTAGACAAATGTTACTGATGCCCACTTACCATAACTACATATACTACATGCATGAACCACAAATTGCCAGTGAATAAAATATTAAATTTAAATAGTGGATCTACTCCATACCATTAAGAAACCCTAATACAACTACAACATGCAATGATGGGATGCATACAGTAATTGTTTGTTAAATGGACTCCAAAACTATTTTCACATTGAAATGGAAGCAGGCTTGACTTCAAAGGCAGGGTTGTCAACTGAACACAGCAATTACACCAAAAGCAGGTCTATTGCAAACTGAAACATACATGCGGCACTGACTGCCACTCAGGCAGAGTGCTCTGTTATTTATACACAGATAGAATGTACCAGGAATTAGAAGAATAGTTAACATAAGAAACATGTAGAAATTACAAGTGAACATAAGAAACACGAAGAACATTCTGGAAATGATAATTATAAAGAAATAAATTTTTGCCAGTGTACGAGATTGAACCGGCGACCTTCAGCACCACAATCGGTGACGCTATCCCTTGCACCACACCAGCAGTCAGTTAACTTGCGGTCTTCCGGCATTGCTCCCTCTCCTGAAAAATCAGCAACCTGCTTTTACATTCCCTTTGGAGCCTGCTGCATTGTCCTGGATCTTGATCTTGTCATGGGTCCTCTGTATGGCAGTTCTAGAAAATCCTTCCCTTCTGAAAGATTATGACGACAAACGTTCCTGTCATGGCTTCATCAGTATAATTACCATCCTTAGAGTTCTTGAACAAGAAGCCATTTTTGCCTATCTGCTCTTCAGGATCGTAGTAAGGCTTCATTTGGGGGGCGTGATCATGACCCCCTTTTCTTTTTTGTCGTTTCAATGACTGTTCATAATCCTCAACATAGCATGTGACGTGTATCCAGTAATACCTTCGTCTGATCCTGTCTAGGGTCTTTGTGATGAATCCCAGATGACCGGATATTGGAGCATCAGGGAAATACTTGAGAATAGCTGACTGGAGATGAGCTGTAATGACCAGTAGCCATTTGGGGCCCAGTGGATCGTAGTTGCTCTTATACAATGTCCCATTTATAAGATGGAACTCTCCATTGGTTGGTTCTCCTTTCTCCAAGGTCTCTATGGTTTTTAATAATGCTGGATCTTCCCTCTATTCAGCTGTAATGTCACCTAATTCAGTGAGGGCTGAAATTTCGTTCACGCTGTCGTGTTCCACTAATGGATTCCTCGAAAGTCAGTCGGCGTCCTTGTGTTTGCGCCCGTTCTTGAATACCACTGTGACGTCATACTCTTGGAGTCTTAGTGCCCATCTTGCTAGTCGACCTGATGGATCCTTCAAGCTAGTCAGCCAACACAAAGGATGGTGGTCGGTAACGACGGTGAATGGTTTGCCGAATAAATATGTCCGGAACTTGTTGATAGCCCAGATAACTGTGAGACAGTCTTTCTCTGTTTTTCAGCACCTTCCTGAACTTGCACAAGCACAGCACCAATCCCATAACCACTGGCATCTGTGTGAAGTTCAGTTTCCGCATTCTCGTCGTAAAAAGGCTAGAACTGGTGCGGAAGTTAGAGCCTCCTTAAGTGGCCGGAAAGCTCTTTCTTTTGTCTCATCCCAGTAAAACTTGACGTCTTCCTGCAGAAGTTCTTGCAATGGACATGCCTTGTTACAAAATCGTTTTATGAAACGTCGGTACTATGAACACAGCCTGAGAAAACTTCTCACATCACGAATGTGCTGTGGAGTTGGAAATTCTGTGACTGCCCTTACTTTGGATGGACACCATCTCCATTGACTAGGTGCCCCAGGATTTTTATCTCTTTGGCGCCAAAGAGGAACTTTTTGGATTGGGGTGGAGTACTGCAGTTTGAACACAGTTGACAGGCGACTCAGATGTTCTTCAAATGTTTTCGAGAAAATGACAGTGTCATATAAGTAGCAAAGACACACCGTCCACTTAAGGTGTCAAAGCAAGTTGTCCATCATGCGTTCGAATGTGGCCGGAGCATTACATAATCCAAATGGCATTACTATGAATTCATAGAGGCCATCAGTTGTAATAAAATCTGTCCTCTCCCTGTCAGCTTCGTCAACCTCAATTTGCCAGTAACCTGTGTGCATGTCCATAGTCAAGAAATATGTAGCTCTTTTCAAGCAGTCAGGTGTCGTCAATGCGCGGTAATGGGTAGACATCTTTCCTTGTGATTTTGTTCAGACACCAATGGTCAACACAGAATCGCCATGTGCCATCCTTCTTCTTTACGAGGACCACCGGAGATAACCAAGGACTCTCCAAAGGTTGGATAATGTCATCGTGCAACATCTTCCCTACTTCTTCCCAAATTATCTGTCTTTCAGCTGGTTACACTCTATACGAATGTTGACTGATTGTTGGATGATCCCCAGTATTGATATGGTGTCTTATTGTGGGCCGTTTCGTCTGACTTTTCTCCTGCTGGGGTGTGAATGCACCTGAAAATTGGCGTAGTATAGTTAACACGCACTGGCGTTGTTCCTTGGTCAGTCCAGGCCCTATTGGCAGTTCCATGGTTGTTTCCTCCAGCGTGTTGTCTGAAGTAACAGTAGATCATGTGTCTTCATTAATGACGGTGAGATCACCATCCTGGATTGGTTCAGCTGTCCCGATACACTTTCCTTTGGGGATAAGTGTGACTGCTCATGACAATTAGTGATGCAAATCTCTCCTTGACCACCATAATGCTTATGATAGCCGCTGGTATGTACATTACTTTTGTGAGCCTAATAAACATTTTACTATCGACAAGCACTTCACAGTTTAACCGGTCATCTGTGTTTGTAACTGGAACTATTCTCATTGTCAACGGCGGGATCGTCACATTGTCAACAGAAAATAACTTCCCAGAAAATTCTGTATTATTTGTACCCGTCCGAACAACTTCCTCAAATTGCAGCTCAGGTCTTCCACAGTCAATGATAGCTTGGGATTCCTGAAGGAAGTCCCATCCGAGGATGACATTATGACTACATTCTATTAAAATGACAAATTCAAATGGCTGGGTGCTGTTGTTGATGGTTATTCTTGCGACACAAGTTCCTGCTGGCTGGACGTACTTTCCATTTGCAACCTTCAGCACAGCTGCCCCCATATCACAGAAAATTTTCTTCTGTAGTGTGTGGTGGCAATTATCCAAAAATACAGAGAAAGAACTCCTGAATCAACCAGTGCCCGGACAGGTTGGCCGTTGATTATGATGGCTGATTATGATGTCGATGAGATTTACCGACATCTTAGCGACTGTCATCCATGGAGGATATTCATCTGCGGCAGCCTCACCTCCGTAGGTGGTCACCTCACTCAGTTTTCCTGGGTGCAGTGGTTAGGGGAGCGGCTTGTACCTCTGTACGGCAACAGTGAACGTCAGCGGCACATCGGGAAGCAACCTGCTTCCAAAAGGTCGACTGAACTCATCAGCAGGTTACTGTCTGGGATAGAACTGCTCTTATGGCTTACAACTTGCGGCAAAATAATCGTTGAATACTCGCCTTCTCTCTCTGCAGTAGCGTACGACATGTCCAAGGCGCCCACAGTGCAAACACAGTGTGTGTTATCTTCTGTCCTCCAGATGTCTGTTCTTCTGCGGGGCATCATAGTTGCCGGGGGAGTTGGTTGTGGCCGCGTCGGCCAGTTCATAGGCTGCCATTTGGCGGCTGCAGCGTTAAGTCATAGCAGGGTGATGCCATTCTTCACATTGGGTGCGATTGGCGGATCAGACAGGAGCTAATGTCTGAAATACCTCTTCCTCACCGGCGTTGGCTCCCTCATGACTTAGAGGGATTACATCCATGGCCATAATCTGATGCTCACTCGGTCTAATAGTCCCAGCTGCCATAAACTGTTGTAATTCTTCTCTCACAATTTTTCATATGAGGGAAGCAAAGTCATGCTGGTCTTCCACAATGGCCATAGGGACTATGTTGGGGAGTCTGTCATACTTCTTTCATCCAACCCTCCTTTGTTGCATCTCTTCAATACACTGGCACCACTTGATGAACTCTTCCATCGTAGTGACGTCTTTGATCAGAAGAGCTTGGTACATATCTTCTGCAATACCATTCATCAGGTGCATGATTTTGTCGGCCTATGTACGTATGACTGTGTCAGCTCACCATGTCGTTGGGGCCCGCTTCTTCAGTTGTTCTTCCACTGAGTGGATTGGTCGCTGGCGGTCTCCAAACATCTTTTGTCTGGAACGTTTCCCAGTCATTCAGCTTCTCTTTGTTGTTTCCAAACAATTGGTGTGCTGTTCCGTCCAGGTAGAAATAAATGTTGGCCAACCACATTGTATGATCCCACCTGTTATACTTGGTGGCTCGGTCGAACCCTTTTAGCAATTTGTTGGGGTCCTGACCAGCGTCTCCAGAGAACACCGACAGGTGCCTGATGTGCAGCTGGCTTACCACTGGTTTCGTGTCATGTTTCTTCTGATGTTATGGACTTTTGGAAGGATTTACTCGGTATATCCCTTGTATTGCAGTTCTAGTTCATGTAAGCAATGGCTTTTACATTGCCTAATCAGAGTCATGGTGATTCATTTGTTGCACAGTTTACCTGGCGCCTCCACCAAACAATGTCGCACTGAAATGGCTTGACTTCGAAGGCAGGGTTGTCAACTGCACACAGAACTTATACTGAAAGCAGGTTTATTGTGAACTGAAACATACACGCAGCACTGACTGCCTCTCGGGCAGAGTGCTCTGATATTTATACACTGACAGAATGTACCAGAAATTAGAAGAATAGTTAACACAAGAAACATGTAGAAATTACAAATAAATATAAGAAATGTGTAGAACATTCTGGAAATGATAATGACAAAGAAATAAATTTTTCCGGTGGACGGGATTGAACCGGCAACCTTCAGCACCGCAATCGGTGACGCTATCCCTTGCGCCACGGCAGCAGTCGGTTAACTTGGGGTCTTGCAGCAATATGATGAGTGGAGTCTTTTGCTGCTGCTAATCATTGCACACTGCTTCAAAGGTTTTCATCCACTGATGGTAACAGTCCAAGCTGTATTCACTAAATCAAGCCTTCCAGTGGTTACCTTCTGGGATATTAGAGAAAATGTATCCTTAATATATCAAACACTCAGTTTAGCAAATGGTTCTCACCACCTATATTTTTATTGTAGAGGGCATGGGCTCAATGGCTATTTTCATATCCACCATACCACATTTGGACTAGTCAGTTAACATTGTAAGCTATTGATTGTGCTATTCCAATATAATGAAAGATGAACAAATTATGAGGAAAAAACTGATTGTAATCTCGTAGAGGCAGATTTCTTGGTGGGAGATATTAAACAAAGCAATGCAGCAATGAAATGATTTATGGTTCATTTGAATTATGTTCTGGAAATGACAATTTTGTTCAAGAATTAGTTTTTAATTATGGTCTGTGACCCAAAAGTTTTTAATATGTAACAAAGCACAGACTTATAGTGTGATACTGTTCAGGTGTTACTGGCATGATAACTGCTCTGATACACTGCAGTTAATAATTATGTGTTGAAAACAAAGATTTGATGTGGATCATAGTCTTGATAAGACTTTTTAATCTGATGTTATTTCAGCAGAGTGTGTATTATAAGGTCATCAATAATCTATTGCAATAACTTTTCAGTTAACTCCAGCCCAAACCATTGTACCAGGTAAAGTATAGGGTAATTACTAGAAATAAAATTCAACTACTCTGAAGTATTTATTAGCAATGCCAATGACCAGATTACAGTTGCAGTCTATGCCATTTGTTCTGAACTATTTACTATTTCTCTTATTGCCATTCATTTGGATATAATATGAAAGACACTTCCACTAAAAACTGTTTAATTTGTAAATAAGTTATGAACTTATGTAATAAAGCATGCTTATTTTACTCGAATTCCTAACATTGGAACATACTTCTAGGAGCATTAAATAGAGGAATTAATGATTAGGTCTAGTTTTAGTGGACAGAGAAATTACTTAGTGATACAAATGTAAATTGTCCTTGATATGTGAATAATCAGAAAAGACTACAGATGTTCAAGTTAAAAAGAACTGCCTGCTAAATGTCCACCATGACAACAACAACAAAATGAGAATGGTTATTAGGAGAGTATATAATTCAGTACTCAGGGATCAGGATGACAACTAAAAAGTAGACTACCCTGAATCATAATACAAACAAATTTATATTTGTAGTTATTTCCATATACAATTTCTTATACATTGATCAGCATGAAAAAGGCAACATGTAGTAAATGTGTGTAATTATTTATTTAATCAAAGTGTATTTTTTCTTTTATAATTTTAGAAGGGGTATATTATTGGCATTGCTTTGTGAACAACATTTGTTTGTTTGTTGCACTAGTTTCTTTGAGTTGTTGTACTTTTTATTGTTCTCCTTTCTGTCACATATGTCTGTAGGATTTTTATGTGATTATCATAATCACTTTTCTGAAGTAGACATGCTGTTCAGCCCTGAAGGTGTTATTTTGTGGGGCGCTGATCACAAGGAGCCTTATGACCTGCCCAGTTAGCTGTGTGGTTTTGAGCACTTCTTTCTGAGATGAGAAGATGTGCTAGCCCCAGTTCAAATCTGCCCAGCAGATTAATAATGTGTGTCACTATACTGGTCAGCCTGGATATGGTTTTATGCAGTTTCCCACATCTTTATAAGTGAATAGGTGATTTGAAAACATTAAAGAAATGTTCACATACTTTCACATGTATAACACTACATGTAGGCAGTTGCACATACTTTCTCCTGGCAAGGTGGGGGTGGGGAGTAATGAAATGGCAATTGTAAGGACATTTGGTCACCCCTTAAATTAATCATTAAACTAAAAATTCCAACTCCTGAATAATCCTACTGACCTTGCTCATATGGAACATAGCCAAAAGAAAATTAATGTATTACACTGCATAATTACTGAGAACTATACCTACTACAATTTCAAAAGCTGTAAAATTTGTGGGGAAACTAGAGACTATTTGTGTAATAATACAAGGATTAGGTCCAAGGAGAGCAACAGCAGCAAGAGATTAACAAATTTTGCAACTTCAAGCTCTCTGGAACCATCACACCACTGTCATTGAAGAACAAAATCAAGAAGATCTGCTTCAGGCCCATAACTTAACAGAGAATTTCACTCAGCTAAAGTAATTTCACAAGGAAATATCATGGCTGGGGGGTAAACTAATATTGATTACCAATGAATCATTGCAGGACCCCTTTTGATAATTTTCTATGATGGTATGTATAGGAATGGTTGCAAGGACAGATTTGGCCTCATTGTTATGTGCAGAAAATTATTTTCAAGCATGTTGTGTCTTTTGTTTCATATATTGGTGAAGGTTTTATACTGATGCAGGACAATGTATGCCCACGTGTTGTGAGAATTATGTTATAGACCTTGGATGAAGTGCAGATTCATTCCATGGCTTGGCCTGCTCAATCCACTGATTTTAACCCTATCTCCCAGCGGGGTAGAAGGGCCCATTAGCAGTGGCGGCCTGTGAGAATACATTTTGGGTGTCCACAAATTTTTAGATTCAGATAAACAAAACTCTCAAATAGCATCTGTTTTATAAAATTTAGGAATATGAACAAATTAGTAGAAATTAACCACTACCAATAAGAATACTAAGTGTAACTTTTCTTATGAATGAAAGAATTGTTTTGCGGAAGTTTGTTGTTTTAGGCATAATTACCTACAGTTTATGGTAAGAACAAAATATTGTAATGTATAAGCTTTCGCTACTCTCCGCTTTGTCAGTCATATGTTAACATTAACAAAATGTTACCATTCACATGTTCTCCTATCCTGAAATAAGAAACCACATCTTTTATTTTCATGGAGTATCCTGCCCACATGTATGACTTAATTAGATATTAGTATGTCTTTAAAACTTTAATATACTTTTTCATTCATGTTTAAGAATATTCTGCCTATAGTGAGCAGTCACACAGCTGAGTCAGTGGTGAATACAAGACATATGTTCTACCAGCACCTCATTTTTCACATGTGCAAAGTCTACCCTCCATTCCTTGTCTCAAACAGTTAACTATTTGTGACAATGAATAACAGTAAAAAAGTCTTCATAGCTTGCTGCCTACCTACACCATAGGTAATTGCAATATGTTCAAAAACAAAGAGTAAATATTTTTGATAAATGATGAATTATAAATATTATTTAAGCTGTAGTCTTTGATTCTTGCCTGACCACACCCTCTTAAATCACGACATGTTCCGGAAAAACTGGGTAAATATTTTTGACAAGTAAGAATGTCACTGCTAGTCCCAGAATGTGTTTCAAACAGGAAGCTAAGAGAAAAAAATTTAATTCATACAGGACTCTAACCAGTGATCATTACATTGTTATGACAACTCGACATCACTGCCTGACAGTTTTCATTAGTTTTGAAAGTTTTTACAGTCAATGTGTCATTGAAATCCTCTGTCCATGGAAGTTGTTAGCTGCAGCTGTATGAGAAGGAAAGCAGGCTACAGTGTCTCCTGCACTTGAAGCGGAGCTGCCACCTAGAAGCTGAGCACAAAATGAAGTGTACACATTGTCTACCAAATTCCTGAGTATTGGGCCCCACAGGACAATGATGTCACGCCAATCACACATGTGCAGAAATGCCTTAAAAGGATCACACGGAAGTATGTGCTCCTTATGCCGATGCCAATTTTCACAGAGTCTGGACGAGCTGCAATGTAGCATAGTGTGGTAGATTTAAGTGCAGTTTATTTAAGATAACTGCATCTATATTACATTTAATAGCATTAAGACAAAACAAATAAATAAATGCACAATGAGTCAGAAATAAGGTTGTTCATGTGCTCTTACACATCAGCTGCCAGTGCCTATTAGCACTGTTCAGAGAACCTACAGGGTCCATGAGAGGCTCTCCAGAAAGAATGGGATATGATATTTTTGAGAGGACATTGCTACCTAAATCAAGAATAAACCTGGAAGGTGAGATAGCATAATTGGTGTGACTGTAAATAGTGCACATTTATGAAAATGCAAAGAAAAGACTCGTATAGTGTAGTGGGGGAAAAAAAGAAAGAAAGAAAGAAAAGAAGAAGAAGAGAAAAGAAAAAAACAGTGGTGAATTACCCATGTGAAATTCCTAAAAATTTGCTTATGTGAATCAGTTCATGTTACTTCTGCATCAGTGTTCCTTATTGACATGCACCTAGATGAGATAATAGCACACTATTTCACTATAATAATAATTTCGTATTGCTTATTGGCCTGCTGCAAGTCTTTCAATTGGACGCCACTTCGGCGAATTGCGTGTCCCTAGCCTACCCCAGTTATCCAACCGGGGAAAGGGGACCATCACATCATTGAGAGGTGAAGGCTGGATTAAAATGCAGACTGAAAAAATCTGAGGTCCGACCGGGTATCGAACCCATGACGTGTCTACTCCAGTGCTTTACCCCAAGCCCACCAGGCCCGACACTATTTCATTATGAAATAGTTGACTAGTGTCATAAAAATAACTGAAATTAAAAAAAAAAAGTTTAAATAAATTTGAAGTGATGCATTTTTCATGCTGGTCACTGTAGTTTTGCATTGAAGCATAAAAACAAGTGTGTTAGGAAATCTTACTCATTTATTTATTCATTTATATGTTTATTTATATGTTTCTCATATTAATAAACTTATTAACTGAAATGTTGGGGCTAATGAAGTTCACTTGGACATTGAAAACTTAAAACCAAGGATTGGATTATAAATCATAGCCAGCATATAATTTTCAATATTTCTTCAAAAAATTTCAGCACTTTCATTTTGTCGATTTATAGAGCTTTCTGGCAGAGTCTTTTACCTCACTTCCATGAATCAGTGATGTATGTATAACTACAATATTGTTTCTTACAGAATCACTGACATTTATTTATTTACTTTTTGGTCTTTTAAATCATACATGTCATTATATAGGACAAAAGAAAGTTACATTAGGAGTATGCCCTGATTCAGTTTTACTAGGTGTTTTCTATTTATGACTGCTACATATTTGTGTGTACTGATACATAATACATTTTTGCAATAATACCTCATACTTCCACAAGTTGATTTTTCTTAATCATTAATGTCTGCCATATCCTTCTGTTCTATTAGTCTGCTTAAGCTCTTAACAGTTGTTTGGATAAAAAGGTCGGCTGTGTCTTCATCCTCTGTCAAATGCTTATTTTTGTCTTTGCACATACAGTAGAACCTCGTTTTTACGCTTTTCAGGGGACTTCAGTGAAATGGTGTAAAATGCAGGAAGTAATGTTTTAAATGGTAAAATATGCTTCTGGATCAGTCTTGCATTTTCGTAGTTTGTGTGATATATGTACATAATAGACATCTAAATACTCGCCAGGGAGTTGATTATACAATAAAGGTTATCCAAATTTTTACTATTTTAAGTGCCAGGCAAAACGTAATTTTATGGGAAGTGGAAATTTTTGACGAAATTTCAGTCATTATAATCGAGGATGCCGCTATTTTAAGCACCAGGCAAACTGGTAATTTTATGGGAAGTAGAAATTTTTTACGTAATTTCATTCATTATAATCGAGGACGCCACTGCTGGGCTATAACACATCTTCAAAATTACCTGAACCACTTCAACAGATATTGTTTCAACGCCACTGCCAGGCTATGTAACACATCTTCAAAATTACTGCCTTTTACCGGAATTAATTATTTACATTGTAAAACTCCTACAGTTCCGTTCTTTTTGTATTTTTCGATGTTTCAAATGATAATATTAGAGAATTTATTCGCGTTCTCGAGTACAAACATATGCATAAGTATTTTTGTGACGTTTGCATAGGATCGGCATCTCTCAGTATTATCGCTTTTTTGAGGTTGTGGGTATTATGATACCCAACTTTGACAGATAAAGTTCTTTATTAATCAGAAATATGTATCACAAAAACAACGCAATTATTTATTCACACTTCAACAAAGCAACTTGTTCTGATTGTTTGAGTACACGCCAGCTGCTCTGGCAAAGAAGCTAGCGGGGAGACAAACTACACTGCCACAAATCAGTGTTATTCTCTCGTCAACAAACCGTGTGAGTTCACGCCAGGCGTTCTGCCAAAGAAGCTGGTGAAAAGAAGAACTACATTGCCACAAATCAGCGCGTCATTAAGTCAACAACGAAACGCAAAATATACGTTTGAATAAACGCAAAGTGTCAAGAAACTCGAATGCGAATAATTTTTAAGCGCTATACTTTAAGGGGAAAGCCATGCTAGTGTCAATTTATGTACATTACGTCATTTTTCTTCACGAGCATGCTTTCAAAAAGTGTAAAACGCGGGAAAAGCGTAAATATGTTAATGCAAAAACGAGGGCGAATTAACATTGTAAACATAGGAAATTTGACGGGACCGAGAAAAAATGTTGTAAATGGCAGGAAAACGTAAAAACCGAGAATGTAAAAACGAGGTTTTACTGTATTCATTAAAAGTCTATTTTTTATTGTTTGCCTAGTTACATTGTGGCTAACATGAAGTATGTTAATCTACTCATAATAACATGTTCATTAACACATATGTTTATATCATGCTATTAACATATATTGAAAGCTGTTGTATTCCTATTGAGGTAATTATGTGACTGGGAGAAAAGAATTGCTGTACATATTTTCTTTATGTTAGAATACTAAAGTTAATTATTAATTTGACAGTACTGGTACACATTTAAGTTAAGATGGTGCTGGTAAAAGCACTCTTATTTAACTTGAGTGGTAGCTGTGGAAAGGTGAATGATATTTTCTTACAGTTATTTGTGTATTTACATTCTTAATAGTCTACATTTAATTTATTCAAAATGTTTTATGCTTTTACAGTGCACAAAGAAGAGGAATGTGATACATATAGGTTGTCAAACATTAGTCATTACAGCGCTGTAAAATTTGCATTCAGCTCTTTCAGTTGTTTCACTATACTTTCAGTGTCACTGAAACAGTAATCAAATGTATGCTTGATACTGTCATAGTTTCTTTCCCTTAAATTGTTACCAGGAGCAGGTTTATTTAATATAGAATGTAGAACGAACTTCCATTACCCTTAGTATCCAACAAGCACAAGACATTTTCTAAGTAACTAATAAAACACTGCACAAGTTTAAAGTTTGCTGTCAAATATCCTAAGCTATTAGCCACCACCAACTTTTATTGTTACTGTACATCTGTTGGATGACTTTTTGACATCTTCAGGAGGAACAGAATAAACTCAATATTAGTGAAAATTTTTGTTATTATAATCCTGATACATAATACAACCATTGTTTCTTTGTCATTATCTGGGGGATGGCTCAGTAATCCTGTAGAAAGAACTGAATTTACAAAGAGCACCAAAGCAAGCAAGGTTTTGTGTTATGGGCCAAGTGGGCTTACCTGACTGCCACATCATCGTCTTCCAATGGCATCACTGGAGGGCACGTAGTTGCCACACAACACTCACAGTTGTTGTCGAATCTCTTGACTTGGATCTGCTAATACTCAGTGAAGTAGCTCCTCAGTTGGTCTCATAAGGTTGAGTGCACACTGTTCCAATCCTCTCATAAAGGAAAACTCTTTGGCGGTACCAAGAATCACAACCTAATTCTCTGCATGGCAGTGAGCCACTCTGAGCACACACCTACAGAGAGAAAATAAAGAAAATAATTATGATTTATTGCTTTGATCCATTACTATTTATGATATGAATGCTGTGAGGTAATTGGTAGTAGTTCTTCTTACTTAGAATCCATACTTTATGGTATAGTGAGTAAGGGTCAGTCTACCAAGGTTCAAGGTTCAATACTGAGTCTTTCTTAGTGTTTTTGTCATTTATTGTTTCTTCCAATAGTTTCAAGGATACATGTATTTAAAAGTGTGAAGTTTAATCTTTTTTTTAGAGTTTTCATTTAACAGTACATCTCCTAATAACTGACTGTATAAGCTAGTTCAAAAGGATGTGGATGATTAGTACACACAACCCTCAGTTATACTACACCTAGTAAAGCACAGAACTGTTAAAACTAATCTCCAAGCTCAGAAAATCTTTCATAAGTATTCGTAAGTGATGTTCCTTCACAGAACTGATGTGATTTTGACAACTCACATATAATATTTTACAAATGCATAATAAGTTGCTAAAATATAAATATTTAGGAGTAAATGAGACCAATCACTGAACAGTAGAAGAGTGGAATTATTCTCCAGAGGATGCAGGCACTAAATAGGATGAAAATGGTATTAATAAATTCCTTGACTAACTACACACACACACACACACACACACACACACACACACACACATACATCTCTAACCTTTTCTACAAAAAATAAAATAAAATAATGGCATTCCCATACAGCCTGGTCACCCATGGATAGACTATCTGCATTGTACAGTGATGAACATTCATTTGTGCAACAGACTAATGCTGAAAATGTCACTAAGGTATACACAGATAGGTACTATCCCCTCCCCCAAACCTATTTAAACAGTACCCTTACCATAGGCACCATATCCTTGTAGATGTCCTTAATCATATCACAGGCTTATTATATGCCATCAAAGACAGGGTCTCTCCTAAAAGTGGCCATGTTACATACTATCTGCACTGCATTATTGCACTACATTATACATGGGCATGACCAACAACCAGTTGTCCACTAGAATGTTTGTCCACTGCCAAACTGTGGCCAAGAACAAAATTAACCATCTAGTGGCACAACATGTCACTTCTCACAACACACCCAAGTACACTGACTGTCTTGCAGTCAGTGATGTCTGGATCCTTCCTGCAAACAGTAACTTTTTTGGAATCAATGTCCACCAGCTGAGAATAACCTACATGGTATTAAGTAGCTAGTCACAATTCAGTGATGAGACAGGTATCTCCTATTTAGTGAGTGGCCTCATTTATTCCTAAATGTTTACATTATGCTGGAAGTTTCTTACATACTAAATTCACAAAAGTTATAATTGTGTATGTCCTCAATAATATGGGCTATAGTCTATAAATGACATTTTCTGATAGTTTCTGATTTTTGCATATGCAAGTCCATGTTGTGTTCTTTAAAATATTCCTGCTCAAGTAGATTATGGCTATATGGACTGTCATCTTGTATAGCTCAATTACTATCTGAGAACATTTTTCTGAGCCAAATGATTTCCACACAAATTAAATCAGGTTAGTGGTTCCCATCCCTTTCCCAATAGCCTCCATATCATTAATTTAATGCATCTGGATACTTCATGGATGTCCATTATATGTCCCAAAAATCCCTTCATTTCACAATCACTATTTACTGAGCATTCAGTGACTAATGATTGAATAATCAATTGTGTCATGTTCATGGGTTCCACAATAATGTACAACAAATTTTGGGATAGCTCATGTATATGTAGCACAGGTAATAGTTTATTTCATGGTTTTATAAGGTGAGCATAAATATATGACAACTTAGTGCACTCACTTTTGACAACCTTTGTATCTATTCCTTTTTCATACTGTGAGCAGTTGGCAGCCATGGATTTGTAACAGAGTAGTAAGAGAATATTTCCTATAATAACAGCATGGTTCCAGCATGATTCTGCATACTTTTTTTGCAGATATAGCAACCTATAACAATAAATTACTGTGTTGAATTCAATTTTAATAGTGTGCTTTACTTTTAAAAAATAATAATGTATTATATTTAGTTCATTTAAAGTTTGTGATATTCAGCATTAACTTTAACAAATATAAAACTGCCTAATAATAAAAGCCTATCTGCTGTAATAAATGTTCTTTCATTTAAAAATATAAATACTGGTAACATGTAATAGTACTAACAGGTACATTACCTTGTCATATGCAAATCATTTGCTTCTAGTGACTTGGAGTTTATAGCTCACAATTCCTACAAGAGTAATAGTGACTGGTTCAGTACAGATCAGAACTTTTTTTCCATTAATCTTGAAAATACTGAATGAACAGTTATGAGTCCAAAATCTCCCATATTTTCACAAATTGACTGGATATCAGGTAATGATAGTTCTATAACAGATTTTCAATTATCATGAAACTGTCCCTCACTTTCACCTAAATGCTAAACAGCTGTATTAATGTAGTGTGGTTTCAATTCTTTTCAATGAAATTCACAAACTAATAAATCATTCAAACTTCTTTCGTGGGACCTACAGGTTAAATCAAACACTTCCCTTTCAAAAACTGTTTTCCATATGATATTATTACTGTTTCACTTTCTAGGCCATAACCATTTTTCATTCCACTGACAATTGCATTTGAGGAACCAATTACATAATTGTGCATTCAGGAAAATAGTGACTCAGATCCCTGTCTGACCCTTTTAGATCTTCATTCCTGTAAAACACTCAAGATTACTATCAGATTTGTTCCTTTGAAAAAGGCAGCCTATTTTTTCTCCATCATTCAACAATCCATGCTTGTGCTCCATGGCTAATGAGCCAGATATTCATGGGATGTCAAATCTAATCTTGCTTCATTTAACCCATATTTTTATCACACCAAAGACGTGCCACCATTTATCACTATTTTTCATTTTATTTATTTATTTTATTATTATTTTTGACATGTAAAAAAAATCACACATGGGGACTGGCACTGCCAGTGCCACACCAGCTTGGATCTGAAAGCACTGGCCTGTTAAATATATTTGGCCGTGCATGGTTGAGGCAGTCAAGTTTCCACACACAGTAATGCTACATTCGGCAACAGTACCAGTGTCCATGCCAGCCATACTGTTTGATGTACTTATACACAAGCAGGCTCAATTTATGTGTGTTCTTGCCCTTACTATATAAGGAGTGACCCTTTAAGGTCAATGTCCATGTCACAGACACTTTTATATTCTTGCAAATGTTTCAGAGATTTTATTTAATAGCAGTGCCAGTGTCACTGGTTCATTTCAAATCATGGCACCATGCCATCTCTGGCACCAGTTTCAAAGCATGGTGCCAGTGCCTTCTTATATAACTAGTTCAGTCATAGATGTTTCCTTGATAGTAACTTTAATTACTTCCCCTGTATATGTACTTAATTCATCTTTGATTTCTTCTGCTTTAGTTGGATGCTCTATCTACGCTGCAGCTTTCCATGTACTTTGCTGTATCTATACTGATGCTAAATGTGGCTAATATGTCAGACAGTAATACCAAAAGTCCTTCAGCTAGTGGCCATATTCCATCTGTGATTTAATCATACTTGATGTACCTATGCCGCTGCTTTTTTGCTAGCCATTGTAGTGCATGATACTCTGCAGTGAGTCTTTCTTTCTTCCATCGACTTTGGCTACTTAGCAGTTTCCACGCGTGTTTGTTGTTGTGTCCGCTTTACTTCTCTCCTCGCACCTTACATTACTGCCAGACTCCCTGGCAGTGGCTGTGTAATACGCTTCCCTAGATTTCCCCAGGAATACCAGTGTAGCAATAACAAGATTATACATTGACTGTGACTCAGTACCAGTGACCACGCCAGTGCTGCATCATCCTGTGGCGACTTTCTCCCATCGGCGCCACTTTCGCTGCTGCCCGTCTGTTGCTGTTGCCTGCTGCCGTCGCATCCCTTGCTGCACTTATTATGGTTGCCAGTACCGACGTTTCCTCCTGAATTGCTGTAGTTCACGGTAATGTGAATCTGATGGGCTCCTACTGCACATTTTGCAAAGGGAATATGACCAATTAAATACGAGGAAGATTCACTGTCTTTTTGTTTGTTAGGTACTACCATCCCATTGACAAAAAGAACATTAGACATGGAGAACTAGCTCATTTGCAACATTTAATAATAATGATGGTGGTTCATTATTCTTGGTTTCTGGAATGGACAGAAATGTGATGAGGAAGGATTAAAAATTATGAATAATGACTCAAATTTATTGTTGAAAATACAGCTCACTTTGCTCCATTACCATTCAATTTTTTTTCCAATTATTGAATTATAAATGTCTCATACATAAAATGGTTATTCTAGCCTTTCAAAAATTTAAGATAAATCTCTTTGCTTAAATACACCACCACTTATGAAATATATAAAAAACATATACATTACAAAAACAATCGGAAATCTGTTTAACACTCTGACACGACACTAAATATCATTTTATTTAGAAAATAGATTTTATCTGTCAGCTGTTTTATTTTCCTATACATCATAAACCAGTTTCAGTCAAAAAACCATCAGAGATGTGTGGCAGAACATAACCATTATTATATATTCAGTGGTATTTGAAATAAAAGTATGTGTTATTAATATTGCTTAAAAGGTTTTATTGTAATAACCTAATAATGTATCAACTTAAAATTAAAATAGATTGTGTTGAATATTACTTCATGGACTAATTATGCCAGTTGGTTATATTATGCCACTATCATAACCTTGATGTTTTATCAGCTTCAAAGGGAAATGGGAAATGTTTTTAACTTGTCTGTTTTACCCTACATCCATGATAATGGGTCATTCATGAAAATGGTGGATGATATACAGGGTGTCCCTGCTATCTTGTCCACCCAAAATATCTCTGGAACAGTAACAGCTATTGGAAAACGACTTTTAGCGGTATAAATGTACGGCTGGGGCCCACGAATGTACATATTTGGAAACATTCTAAAACGAAAGCAAATGTGTTTTTTAACACAAAATTATGTTTTTTTTAAATGGACACCGTATATTTTTTCTTCAGCAATCCATAGCATGACAAATCACATAAACAATGGTGTTGATTCCATCGCAATATTCCAATTACATCCCGAGATATTGCGACGCAAAGTTGACACTTGAAATACGTGAAACGCGTGGCTAGCGCACGTCCTGAGACTCAGGTGAGAACCCCATGCTACTCAGGACATGCGCTAGTCGCACGTTCCGCGTATTTCAAGTGTCAACTTTGCGTCGCAATATCTCGGGATGTAATTGGAATATTGCGATGCAATCAACGCCATTGTTTATGTGATTTGTCATGCTATGGATTGCTGAAGAAAAAATATAGGGTGTCCATTTAAAAAAAAAAACATAATTTTGTGTTAAAAAACACATTTGCTTTCGTTTTAGAATGTTTCCAAATATGTACATTCATGGGCCCCAGCCGTACATTTATACCGCTGAAAGTCGTTTTCCAATAGCTGTTATTGTTCCAGACATATTTTGGGAGGACAAGATAGCAGGGACACCCTGTATAGTGAAATAGAACAGCTGATGATTAAAATACATTTTCTAAAGTACTTAATGGCTATTGGCTGTCACCTGATAAAAAAATTAGATGTCATTTTCATTTAGAGCTCTATTTATAACTGTTTATTGCATTCTTACAGTTTTTGTTTTGTGCCATTTTCAAACATCTACAAGACATAACATGAGATAAGAATTTCAATGTCATAATATTGCATAGAAATTGGTTAAAAACAATGTACTTGTCATGTTGACTCATTGTTGATACTAACAGAGCCAATGGTTGTTCCCATTAACATGTTTAGATTCACATTATTTACATTTATGTTGAAAGTAGTCAATTTATGGCAGTAATTATTTTATTTTTAATCTAGTTCTATGCCAAAAGTATAGATAAAGTATCTTTGTAGAAGCTTGAAAATGATACTACAATCATGCAATAAAATAGTTACAGCTAAATAAAAACTCATGTTATTTAAAGAATTTATAGGGGTTGTGAACCTGTATTACAAAAAAGAAACTATACAAAATCTTAAATGTTATACCACATCCACTTTATCAAATAATTAAATAGCAGACAGATTGATAAAGTTCTGTGCAAAATATGGAAAATATTTTCCAAATAAAATGAAAATTGCACTCAAAACATGGTTTTAGATTTTCTATGGAAATAGTAATAAGTATTCCAGAGGGAAGACAAAATACAACAAGATTGTTTCCTGGACAAAGGCTTGTGCACCATACCTTCATAAATGAATTTGACCATTTGGATTTATAGCTCTTGTATTTGCTGTGTTTAAGATAGAATGTTTTTCTGTTATGCACAACACTGTGACTCAGATATATCTCAGCAGCTCTGTGCCATCTTCAGTGGCTTTTCTTCATTTAAAGCTTAGGTTTACACTATATGGTTGACCAACTTCTGTGTACATGATAATGTAAAAATAATGCTATACAACTATATAACATAAACCTAAGCTTTTAATAAAGAAAACCACTGATGAAGGCACAGAAGTGCTGAAACATGTTTGGTTTATAAGAAAAGACAGTGTTAAGCATAACAGCTGGATTTCATATTTTACAATAATTCATATATGAGTCATCAAATCCTGTGATAATGACAGTCCACTTTAGCTGTCTGAATTCCCAGGAAGAGTTCCCTAATATAACCCAGTGGAGGATGTTCTGTAGAGATCATACATTTCTTTGAGTCATAATATAATATCTGTGACTCACAGATGATTAACAGCAAGGCTGTGCAAAGTTTTACATATACTTTCTTGAACTTTACCTCAGTAAATTAGGTTAAGAACAATATGGCAATGGGCTACACAATGTTTTCAAAATATCGGTGTGCTGTCAAGCACTCTAGAATGAATGTCATGTCTGATTTGGCAATAGAGGTAATCCCACTAACTGCACCATCGAGCATTCCAGCAGTAAGGCACTCGGACATCCCTATGTTGACATCACGTGAATCTGCCACTGAACATCCAGTATATAGCATCATCATTCATGACTCCCTGTCAGCCCAACCTTAAGGGAAGTTGTTTGGCACGTAACTCAATGTGAACATAGTCCCTCGTCAAAGAGACATCTTCCATTGGTATGCATGGATGTCTGAAAGCCATATTGACAGCCCATTCAGACAGTGTTATGATCCTCTCCACTTATGATCTCTTCATTTCTTCCAACTACTCCAATAGATGGTGCATACTTCCAGCCATAGATTACATAATGTGCAAATAGAAAGGCACATTACTGTTACAAAGCAGCTGGCAGTTGCATGGGCAAAAGTGATAAGTGATGTTTGCTGGCATGAGATATATGGCCATATGTGCTAATAAAATAATTTAAAGGTTTTTTGATGAGGAACCTACACTGCTGGCCATTCAGAATGTAACACCAAGGACTGGAGATATCACAGCCAAATTTATTAGGGAAATAACACACTGTATAAACATCACATGAGTGAAAATACCACCCCATATGAAGTGAGGAAGATGAAATGTAGTACTGAGTGTTGCTGTCATTACTGAATATAATTGCTGCTACATGTTGAAGCACTGAATGAATAAAAAAGGTTCTGTATGTGGTTTTGGTGTATAGCAGTCCATGATGCTTCAACATACTGCTAAAGTTGATCTGTTACAGCCACATGTGGTGTTTTCTGGACCTGTCAGTCTGCAATTGTATGATTTTTCCCATATGTGAGAGATCAGGAGAACAAGGAGGCCAAGACAGCAATTCAATATGATGGGTGGCAAAGATATCTGGACATTGTATGTGACATGTGGTCAGGCATTATGCTGTTGCAATGTGGCCATCAGCAAGGTGTAAAGGTATGGGCAAACAACAGGCTCCAACTTCTCAGAGATGTAGCACTGGCTGGTTAGTGTACTGGTAGTGCATACTGGGGGGTGGGGGGTGGGTGAGGGATGGAAGAATGGAATCTAATGCCAACACAAACCATAGCACAAAGTGCAGGATTGATTTGGTGGTGTATAAGTCAATATTTCAACAGTCTCTCATCCAACCATCATGGTTGTATAGGAAGAATCAGGATTGAAAGGACATTGTTTTTACTGACAAATCCTGATTGTGCCTGCACCACATCATTGGTAAAATTAAAGTCTGGAGATGCTGTGGTGAGAGGCTGTTGACTTATGCTTCATCATACTGGTCCTCCACCTGGTATTATGATTTGGGATGGGATGGAATTCCATTCCCACACCCCTTAGTATGCACTGCTGCTACATGAACCAGCAAGCGTAACATCTATGAAGTATTGGAGCCTGTTATCCTCCCATATTTTTGGAGCTTGCCAATGGCCACACTGCAACAAGATAATGTGCGACAGCATGTCACATATTGTAAGGCACCTATCACATTACATTGCTGCTTTGGCCTCCCTGTCTCCCAGTATCTTTCCCATCAAAATGTCTGGTTGATTATTGCAAAACAACTGATCCAAGATAGACGATCCACTGGTACACCAAATCATCTTTGACAATATGTAGAAACAGTATTGATTGCTATAGCCCAACAACGCATCCAGAGCCTCTTTGACACAATGCTGAGGTGTGTAGAAGCTCTTATAGCCAGAAGTGGTGGAAACACAGAAATGATTTCACCTTCCTCACTTCACATTGTTGTCATCTTCAGTACAAAGACTGGTTTCATGCAGCTCTCCATGCTACCCAGTCCTGTGCAAGCCTCCTCATCTTTAAATAAGAATGGCGACCTACATCCTTTTGAACCTGCTTATTGTATTCATCTCTCAACCTCCCTCTGCGATTTTTACCCCACACACTTCCCTCCAATGCTAAATTCATGATTCCTTGATGTCTCAGAATGTGTCCCAACAAGCGATCTCTTCTTTTAATCAAGGTGTACCAGAAATTTCTCTTCTCCCCAATTCTGTTCATCACTTCCTCATTACGTACGTGATCTACCCATCTAATCTTCAGTATTCATCTGTAGCACCGCATTTCAAATCCTTCTATCATCTTTTTGTCTGAACTCCTTAGCAATGTTTCACTCCGATATAATGCTACACTCGAGGCAAATGCTTTCAGAAAGGATTTCTTAACATTTTAATTATTATTGGATGTCAACAAATTTAGCTTCTTCAGAAAAGCTTTTCTTCCTATAGCTATTTTGCATTATATATCTTCTTTACTTCAGCCATCAGAAGTTGTTATGCTACCCAAATAACAAAACTCATCTACTACTGTATTGTTTCAATACATAATCTAATTCCTTCAGCATTGCCTGATTTTCTTACACTACATTCCATTACTCTTGTTTTGCTGTTGTAAATGTTCATCTTATAACCTGCTTTCAAGACACTGTCAATTCCATTCAACTACTCTTCTAGGTCATTTGCTGTCTCTTACAGAATTACAATGTCATCAGCAAACTGCAAAGTTTTTATTTCTTCTCCCTCAACTTTAAGTCCTTCTCCAAATTTCTCCATGCAATCTTTTACAGTTTGCTAAGTATACAGATACAATACCATTGGGGAAAGGCTACAACCCTGTCTTACTCTCTCCTCAACCACTGCATCTCTTTCATGCCCTTTGACTCTTTATAACTGCTGTCTTATCCTTGTACAAGTTGTGCATAACTTTTTGTTCCCTACATTTTACCCCTGCTACCTTCAGAATTTAAAAGAGTGTCTTCCATTCAACATTTTTAAAAGCTTTTTCTAAATATAAAAATGCTAAAAACATAGGTTTGCCTTTCCTTAACCTATCTTCTAAGATAGGTCATAATGTGTTCCAACATTTCTCCTAAATCCAAACTAATCCTCCCCAAGGTCAGATTCTACCAATTTTTCTATTCGTCTGTAAATAATCCACAATAGTATTTTGCATCCATAACTTATTAAACTAATAGTTTTGTAATTTTCTCACTTGTCTGCACTTGCTTTCTTTGTAATTGGAATTATTATATTCTTCTTGAAGTCTGATGGTATTTCCCCTCTATCATACATATTGCACACAAGGCGGAACACTTTCTTCATGACGGGCTCTCGCAATGACATCAGCAGTTCAGAGGGAATATCATCTACTTTAGGGGCCTTTTATCTTTCCCAAAGTTATACATTCTTCTAAAGACTTGCATTTGTCCTCTAATCTCTCCTGCTTAGCCAGTCTGCACTTCCTGTGAACCTCATTTTTCAGCTATATGTACTCTCTTTTGCCTCCTTTACTTACAGCATTTTTATATTTTCTCCTTTCATCAGTTAAGTTCAGTATCTCCTGTGTCATCCAAAGATTTCTATTAGGCTTTGTCCGTCTACCTATATGATCCTCTCTGTGGCCTTGACTACTGTGTCTCTCAGAGCTACCCACTCTTCTTCTACTGTATTACTTTCCCTTGTTTCAGTCAATCCTTGCCTAATGCTCCCTCTGAAACTCTCAACAACCTCTCATTCCTTCAATTTATTGAGGTCCTATCTCCGCACTTTTCTAACTTTTTCTACATGGTTTAATCTACAGTTAATAACCAATAAGCTATGGTCAGAGTCTATATCTGCCCCACTTCAGATGGAGCTGTATTTTCAGCTATGTGATCTTTTTACTATATGTTATCCCCCAAATAAATTTTGCTTGATTTTGTATTTTGGATAGTCAACAGTGTACTCTCCAGATTAGAGAGATACTGACTCCATCAGAATCTTAATATTGTATATCTTACAATGATTACCCAGAAACACATACAGAATCAAGCACAAAAACTATCTACTGGTGCTTCCTCTCAACAGAGTTGAAACCCATGCACAAAATTACAATTTATGAATGTAAAAATCTTAGAATTTTCTATTCTGTTCTGAAGATATTAGTCATTCACTAAGGGAAGGAAAGGCTTAAATTCATTGATGATACCAGATCTCCAGCATTTGTGCTTGAAATGGTATTGCTAGTAGGGGGGTAGAGGCACATGTGACAAGACAACAAGAGACTTTGGTGCCAATTTCATCCAGTAAAAAAATCTTGCCATGGATTGCTGACAGACTGGCATGCCACCATTAACCAACCACTATATCTGATTAACTTCAATGTAGAATTGAAGAAACATCTGACAGCCAAGGTGAGTTTGATTTGATGCCCAGCTGGATTTGGGGCATTTTAGCCATCAGTGTTGGAAGCCCTCTGTACTACAGTTTGCACCCTGTATATCCACAGAGTACTAACAAATTTAATCATGTCTAAAAGTATGCTGTCTACTCACACATGAGAAATGGATGGGAATTACTGGGGAGGTATTTAATATTTGTTTTAATCCACTCTGTTAAAGGGTAAATATTAAACTTATACATTTAAAATAATATTTTAATTCTTAATTGGGCCCATCTAAAGAGTTGCATAAGTGGTCGTCTGGGGTGTTATCACCCCCAATTAGTAAATTAAAATAAAACATGAAATACGTGCAAAAATCAGACTTTTATTAATAACATTTGAACTAACATATTAATCAATCAAATATCTCAACTTTTAAACTTCTCTTTAATGATAATTGATAACTGTGTTGCAACAAAAAGTATCTTTTAAAAATCCTACTTTTCTTCATTACATTTTTGTCAAACTGCAATCACAAGGTCATTTCACGCAGTTCAATAGCACTAAGAGCATTCAGTCTTTGTTTTCTTGTCCTTAATTCATGGACATATATGGCACATATATAACTGCGATCTGCCTGCTTCAGAAACAGATTCTTGATCCTGAATTGCATGATGTTGTTTTAGGTGTTTTTGCAGTTGTTGTTGAAGTATGGGGGTGAGGTTTGACTAAATCAACTGTAAGTTACTTAACAAGTATCATTTGGGGTATATTTGAGTCAAGTTTCGATTTGTGTCTTACATAGGACTTTATAACTGTGATAATGAAAATATGAAAAATGTCACCATCAGAAATCTTTTCTTACATCTTCCTACATTGTAATTGCCACACGTTTGGTCATTTCTATTTGTTGTATTATAAAAATGAATAATTTTGGGCTTCTTTTGTCTCATCCTAAACATTATTAATATCACTGATATGGAAATCAAGGAATAGGCAGTCTGCATTTTGTCCTTCATCCATAGCTTGCAAGATATCACACGAGAATAGGAAAGTCTGAGTTTCATATCAGCAATGCTTTCTAAAGCTGTACTGATGCATGAACAGAAGCTTTCCTGTCTCAAGGAAATTTACTGTCCTTGAACTAAGAATATGTTTTAGAATTCTATGGCAAACTGGTGGCAATGATATTGGTCAGTAATTATGTTGGTCCATTCTTTTACCTTTCTTATAAACAGGAGTCACCTGTGCTTTTCTTCAGTCACTTGGGACCTTGCACTGGACCAAAGATTTACCATAAATTCAAGCCAATTAAGGGGCCAATGCCATAGAGTACTCTTTGTAAAACTGAACTGAGATTCCATCCAGACATGGACAGTTATTTGCTTTCTGCTCTCTCAGCTCCTTATCTACACCAGAAATGCCCTCCTTATCTACACCAGAAATGCCCTCCATTTTGGAGGTTCTATTTGCTGATTAAAAATTGTATGCCTTTATGATCCTTCTGTGTAAACAATTTCTCCAACCTCAAATTTAAAACTTCATTCTGTGGGGGCAATAGATGATAGCAAAGACAAACCTAATCAAAAAGTGACTGTATTAAGAGGCCTCAACCTGCTTATCAATTACCATAGGATCAGATTTTTTTCAGGTTCTCAGCAAGATATGTTGCAAATGAATGCTTCATGCATTAATCTTTTTATATATGTACAAATCTCTAATAAATTTTGCTGGTCTTCATTTGCTTATTCTTTTTTTACTTGAGTGTAATTATCTTAGTATTCCCAGTATTTTCCAACCCATGGTGGGTTTGTTCCATCCTTAATACACTTACTTGGCGCATACTTCTCCAGCACTTGATTTACAATACATTTAAATATTGTCTGATATTCAGCTATGTCCATTGTACTGGGACTAAACATTGTCAATTCTTTCTCTACGTGGGACACTACAATTGCTTAGCAGTTCATTCTAGCACTCTCCTAGCTTTCTTGACTGATTTGTCAACTTTGGTAAATATTGTCACTATGATGACATCATGATTGTTAACACCTGTCTCTACACTGACATTGTTAAGGTCAGTCATCTTTGTAGCTACAAAGTCTAAAATACTTCCATTTTTGCAAATGCACTGTTCAAGACAGTTTTCAGAAAACATGGTCTGTAGTAGTTCACATGACTATTTGCATGTATCACCCACAGTGAATCCATAGACACCCCAATCCATTAAAGCATTGATTTTCTTTGAATGACCCTATGACTCTGGAACTGTAAAAGTGGAACTGGGTGGTAGGTAAAAACACCCAACAATTGATTTTATTTCTCTTAAATCTGTTAAATGTGTCCAGATAATTTCACAGTCACAATTGACTCCAACCTCTGCAAAGAGAATATTTTTGTCAGCACATCCCCACCAATTGTGCTTGATCTGTCTTTCCAACAAAAATTACAAATTCTTTATTAGGAATCACCCCAGCTCTTGGTCCTGAGGATATGTGAGTGCAACAGTTTTGCTGTAATGCAGAAAATTTGGAAGGTTTGTTATGAATACTTTGAAAATTTACTGGTGATATTTTGATAGTCAAAGTGTATTTCTTCTGAATGCAGGCTGATTTTGCTATCTGCATAGAGACTGCTGAGTGTTCATCAAACCACCCATGGAGGTGCTTTTTTTTGTGTGTAGTGCATCCCTGACCTATCAAGGAACTCCAGATGTCTGCAGCCAACCATTCCACAGAGTCAACAAGGCCTCTGGGTGAGTCCCTCCATTCAGCTTCAAACTGGAGGAAGGAAAATGAAGGTTTAAAATCCAATACACAGCATGGTCTCCAAACCAAACTCTGGGAACATTACTGCAAAATACGAGTTCTGCATAAACACTTTTATGAGGCCAGTAGTCTTCATCAATTCTGCTAGCTGCCTTTATGGTCTTTCTGTGGACCCCTGGCCACATCAGCATACTGGGGAATGAACATGTTGATCGGTTGGCCAAGCAGGTGACTACTGCACCACACTTAGCCATTGGTGTCACGGGATCGGACCTCAAGTTGACGTTGCACTGGAAGGTGCATGAGGCTTGGAGTGCTGAATGGTGTACCACAAGTGCAACGAATAAGCTTCGAGCAGTGAAGCAATCCACGGCTCTGTGGAACTCCTCACTCTGGCCTATACGACGAGAGTCAGTTGTCCTATGCCGCCTCCGTATTTGGCATACCTGGCTGACCCACAGCCATCTCCTTCGCCGTGAGGCCCCACCTGTGTGTTGGTGTGGATCAGTGCAGGCAGTAGTCCATCTTCTGACGGAGTGTCCAGTTTTAGCCAACTGGTGGCAGTCTTTTAACCTACCAGATGCGCAACCCTTAGTTTTAGGTGACAATGCCCCCATGGCTAATTCCATTTTATGTTTTATCTGCGCAGCTTGTTTGTACAATTCTATTTAGTCGTGGGTGCTGTAGCCTGATATCTCAGGTCCCCATCTATCCAGGCTTTTAAAGACTTTTAAGACTCTGATGCAAAATGCTTAGGGTTTCTAGTGTGTGCAGTATGGCTGGCTCATCCTGTTTTATCTTTGTGATCAGCCGGCCGTGATATTCTGCTGTCACATTTCAACTTAGTTCCTGACTTGGTTTTTTACCTATGAGTCCTTCTTTTGTGTTGACAACGAACTGTTCATTGTCGGTCTGTCCATTTTGTGAGTTTTCATTCCTGATGTTTATTTTTAGCTTCTGACAGTGAACTATTATCTAGGACCAGGGGACTGATGACCTAGATATTTAGTCCCCTCAAAACAACAACAACAGCTGCCTGTATGAAGAGAGGATAGTCTCAAGAAACAGCCATTATTGGTGCCACAACTTGCAGCCAAGTGCACCCTGATCGCTCATTAGCTGCAGGCATGGCCACCTCCACATCTCAGATGAGTACCCCTCTCCAACACCCTCCCCAAGCAGACTTACTGAGTACACTTGGAATTATTTTTGGCCCTGTACACTATCCGTAAGGGGCTCCATAATGCACCTAAATGTTGCCACTCCCAGTAACTAGAAAACTCCTACCCACCATGTGCCTGCTCAGACATTGCTGAAGGAATGGCCACCTGTCCATTTGCAGGATGAATGGGCAAGGCCACATGGGCAGCCTCCAAATTGGCCCTTTGGCCAAATGAAGTGAATACACCTTAACCTGCCATTCACCATGCAGTGAGGGTCAATCAGTTGAATTGGGTGCATGTGAAGGTACTACAGCAGCAGACAACATGGGTGAAACAAGTGACACGTGATGCACCAGATTCTCTGCCATCACTACACTTTGAGGCAGCAGCCTAAAGATGGCCAACCGTAGCCAAAGCTTCTTCAGCTTATGGCAAACTGTGGCCAGCTGTGAACTGTGTTCACTAGTGGCAGCTGATGGCTGATTGAGTTGTAATCAATGGTCACACACTGTTTGGACGAAAACAAGGCTATGCCAATTTTCATGTTAAATGACTTTTAATGCAATATGTTGTTCAGAACACTCCCTCCAAGCACTGTGGATAAATTTGTGACTACATGATTTTCCCCCCAGAAATTGACTGTTTTGGGTCTTTTTTATCTAGTTTAGTTAATGATACTTGGTTCTGTGTCAGCCATTGACATGAGTAACATAAGCATGACTCCAGTACAACCTCCTATTCCCTTCCAAAAAAACTCATGAATGTGCTCAGTCCTATGACATCCTATAGAAATGAGATAAAGAAAGAGAACTGGAGTACATCATAGGAATGGGCACCTTTTTGTTGTAGTTCTGATTTAGTTTTAAGTAATGATGTGGCCTCATGTTCATTTGTATTTTATTCAGACTGACATGTGACACAATGTCCTACACACTAAGAAATGTGGCTGGTGTTCCATCTCTAATGTTCATACAGTCGATGGCATGTTACTCCTAGCAAACAAAATTAAATTATGTTAATGTAGAGTACAATGCAAAATGTTAAGAAGGTACCAGTGATTAATTTCGGATATAATTTCAAAAATTGTCTTACTGTCAGTTGGATGACAATTGCAACATCATATAACTGCATTTAAATTTATAAACAAAGCATTTACCCTTGCTTTCATTAATTCATTGACCTCAGTAACATGTTCTGTGGAAGTTCATCTCATTTGCCCGGTGTTTGCATCAAGCTTTTCTGCATATTTATTATTATTTTTTTCTCTCTTGCCTGCTCTCTAAGGTCATTCCAGGTGCTAGTCATTTAGTTCCATGTCTTCAGATTTTCTATTTTATTAGGTTGTTCTGGAAGTTATGTCAACGGAACTTTTCTTTTGTCTGTTGACTGACCTCTCTGAGTCTGCTGTGTTGGTATTTGTGCACCTTTAGTCCTTTCTGTTTACAGGAAAAAATGTGTGCATTAACATCGTTGCAGAAATTCCATTGTAGAAAGAAAACCAGTGCAAGTTATAAATATATGTAACATGTTACCAGCTAGTATAACTGTTTTCCTATCGGGCATAAGTGCCTCTGCCAGTATAAATGGTAACTTTGTTTTCCTTATGTTATTATTTAGCTTGTGGAGGACACCTCAGAGCTACAAAGAAGGTTAAACACCTCTATTCTCATGCAAAATATGGAGATCATAGCTACGAAAATGGGGCAGACTGTGACTGGGCAATAGAAGCACAACCTGGATTAATCATTCATCTAACTTTCCTCACATTTGAACTAGAAGATGAGCAAGACTGTGGCTATGACTCTGTAGAAGTATTCTCTGGATTAGACTCCAGTGGTCCATCTTATGGTCGGTTTTGTGGCAATTCGGTGAGTACAATGATTTGTTTATACAGTGCCATGCAAGTATTATTATTTGCATACAAATTGCTATGTTATCTAATATTTTATTATAGTGTCACATCACAACATAATAAAAAGTAAACAATGCTGTCATGAGCCCATATTGATAAATACTGATGTGAAGAAAATATAGTGTGACCACAAAGTCCCTCCACACTGCCGATCTCCGCGTCTCACATTGTGGGGTGTGTAAGGTTGGCAGCACAGACAGAGCGCACCTGCACGTGTTCTGTGGACCTGCAGTGATAGTAGGGTCAAGGTCATGTTGTTTATACAAAGACATGAATGTGCTGCCATTCTTACACATCCCGAAAGACGAGACATGCGGTGCTCGCCACTGTGGACAGACTTCGCGGACACGCTATACATTCACTGCCACAAAGTTTCAGCAATCGTAAGATGTTGACATTAAATAATAAAAAATATAGCTATTTAAAAAGTGATGAAAATATTTCAGTTATTATTGCCTTGCCATGATGGTTGTCCAGTGGCTCATTTTTTTTTTCCTTTCCGCTTTTATAATTACAAGATGCCAACTAGCACGACAATGTAGAATTCAATAATGTACCATATATTGTCATAGCAGTTGGCATCTTCTGATGAAAACAGTGTTGAATAAACAAAGCAAATTGCTGGATAACCAACATAATGAGGGAATAATACTATATTTCATAATTTCATATATTTGTCAAAATTTCAAGAATGTCTCATCTGCAAACAATTATCCAAATTAAAAGTGAAAATGCAATTGTGATTATAGTGTTTTGAGTGAATCTAGCTACAAATATTGGATTGTTTCATCATTTATGTATAAATTACCAACACCCCTTCTGATTCTTTTTGTGTATATATGCATATATCTTTTAAAAACCGTAATTAAAAGACTGTTTTGAGTAGATATTGTTTTGGAGAGACCTTACAAGAATGTTTACTAAATTGACTGTTTGATAAATGACAATACAACAAAATTTGTTTTATTAATTGTTTATCAAACTGACAATAAAAAGAATACATAAAATTAAAAAGGAACTTCATTCTTATGTAGATAAATGTTTGCAAACCAAAGTCCAGGTTTATTGATACACTCGCAAATGTATCAAGAACCTCATCATCACTAACTATAATGTCTCTGTGGATGGAAAGTATAGCAAGCCCATTAAGCCTCCTTTGAGATCTACTGTTTTCACTCTTCTCAGAGTGGAGAAAGTTTTATCTATGGTTGTGACAGAAATGAGAAGAACTGTGAGTAATTTCAGAAGGATATAAATGTTGGGGTAGAAGGTCTTGTCACATTTTTTAAGAGAACTCGTTGCTGTATTTGGAAGACTTGAAGGATATTCCTGGTTCCACTTTTCTTTCCAAAATGTAATCTAACATTGCACAATCTCTTTATGTGACCCCCTTCAGGGGCTGAGCATTAATTTGCTGAGTACAGGATTGGTGAACCCGAGGTACCGACCTGTGGATTGTGTCATACCAACAGTCCGTCACACCGTAAGATATGTGCGTGCTTCAGCGACCTGGAACGTTGTATGTTTCAGAACCCGGGGATCTTGGCTTAATCACCCGGGTCACAAGGACGATACAGACCTCTAAAAAATAAATAAATAAAATAAAAAACCCTCAATCTCAAGGTGTGTCATGTACCGAGGAGATGAATAGCTATTGCGGTTGTAAAAGTCACTAGCAAGCAACCTCTGTGGAACCTGCCACACCTCAGTTGTATTAGGCATACCCAGCCAAGCGAGGCTCTGCCTGGTTGGACGTATAGTTCCCTAGTCACTCGTGGGACCACGGTGAAATGAGCAAGGAATAGCATTGGCAGACGCAAAACCACCATCTCAAAGTGTAAGAAGATAGAATTTAATGCTGAGAAATAAGATCCCCAATTGTTTCCTTCCTTCGCCACACCATGGTAGGAACGTAGGGCGAGAAATCAAGGTGAGCCGTATGCCCCTTGATACTTGGTATGTACGCAGACTAATGGTGAATCATTTACCACCACAAAACCTCTGTTTTCATTGAGAACATTGAGGACATGTTTAGAGAGGTGGAGGGCATGTCAAAGATGTGATCTGGCTCAGTCCTCATTATGAAGTTGTCCCCAGCATAGTCACATGCATTGCTTGCCAGTGACAAGTTGGGTGATGTTCCCGTAACGATCACTCCACGCATGAACCCCAGCATGGTATAGGGTATTATATTCCATAAAGATCTTTTATTGCAGACTGATAATGAGCTATGCAAGAACTTAGAGCAGCAAGGAGTCCACTTCATTCGGTGTATTTATAGGGGTCTGTAGGGCAATAGGGTCGCTACTGGTGCTTTCATCTTGGCCTTCGAGGGCGATTCATTGCCTGAGAAGATCAAGTTGATGATTTACTATTGCGATGTCAAGCCCTGCATTCCTCCCCCTATGTGCTGTTTTAAGTGCTGGAGGTTTGGGCACATGTCCTCCAGGTGTACTGCTAACTCCACCTGTCGGAAGTATAGACATGCATCACACCTCAACGTCTCTTGTGCACCTCCTCTGTTCTGTGTCAGTTGTGGACAACACCACTCCCCTTGCTCTGTTCTGCATAAAGAAAGGAAGATAATGGAATATGGAACCCTCGATAGGCTGTCTTACCTGGATGCTGAGAGAAAATACAAAAAACTGCATCCATTCAGCATGAAGACATCCTGTGCTGCAGCCTCATCACCATCTACATTCCTACCACTTGTCTAGTCATTCCTAGTGGGCTCCCAGGCCCAACCTTTAACATCTGGCCCCCTAAACGTTGGGAACACCTTAAATTCTGTCGCCCCCTGGGAGTGATAACACCCCAACCAACAGGGACATTGGTCCCCACCCCCAAGCCAGAGATGCAACAGTCTCCTCTTTCTCTTCTCACTAGAAAGGGGTTGCTTGGATCCCTTTCCTCTAAGGTTTCTCCCTCTGAAACAGCAGATACCAGTGAATGGCAGAAAGTACCACCAACTGCTGGTCATAAGGCTTCAAGCTCTTCCTCAGTCCCAGGGACTGAGCTGACAGAGCCCTCCCAACATGAGAAATGTAAAGAGAAGTGAGAACCGAAAAAGAAGAAGAAGCAGACCAGGGAGAAGGAAAACTCGGTCGCCACTGTGCCACCAGCCCCCTCTACCTCTGCCTCTGAGGATGAGGTGGTAATTCTTACATCCCTTGAGGACCTTGCTCTCAGGGACACTCCAGAAACAATTGATGTTGAAGCAGACACATCACTACCAGTGGATGCAAGTGATGCTGAGGTGTTATGAGCCAGATCTTCTCATTCATGTCTTCCCAACTGTCAGAAAATGTCATCCTCCAATGGAACTGAGGCTTTTTTTCACCCACCTGGTTGAGCTATGACGACTTTTCAGTGGATCATCTGCTCTCTGCATTGCCCTCCAAGAAACTTTTGCAATTGTAGCATGTGTAACAGAGTCTCAAGTGGAGTGTGTGTATATGTCCTTACCTCTGTCTATAGTAAACCCGTGCTGCCCCTTCAGTCAACGTTAGAAGTGCCTGTCAGGGTAATGACAACACAGGAGATTACTGTCTGCAGTGTCTACCTCCCTCCAGATGGTGATGTCTCATTGAATGTTTTGGCTGCGCTTATATCAAAACTCCCCCCACATTTCCTGGTATTGGGTGACTTTAATACCCATAATACCTTGTGGAGTCGTTCCACAATTTTTAACCATGGCAGAGTTGTTAAGGACTTATTACCTCAACTCGACCTCTGCCTCTTAAATACTGGTGCGACCACACATTTTAGTGTGGCACACGGCACTTTCTTGGACATTGATTTAACAATCTGTAGCCACAGCCTTCCGCCATCCGTCCACTGGAGAGCTCATGATGACTTCTGTGACAGTGATCATTTTTTGATCTTCTTGTCACTTCCACAACATCAGTCCCCAGGACACCTTCCTGGTTGGGCTCTACACAGGGCTAACTGGGAAGACTACACCTCTGCTGCCATCGTTGGCCCTCCCCCTTTCGACAACATTGATGTGGTGGTTCAGAGTGCCACACAATCCATCATTTCAGTTGCAGAAGCTACCATTCCTCGTTGCTCTGGGTGTCCACTGGTGGTCACCAGAGGTCGCTGAGGCTATTAAAGACTGCAGGCAGGCCTTACAATACTACAAGTGGCACCCCTCTATGGAACATCTGATCGCCTTTAAGCAGCTCCTCGGTCATGCCCGCCAACTTATCAAAAGACGGAAACAGGAGTGTTGGGAGAGGTACGTCTCAACTATTGGGATAGGTACCACCTCACAGGTCTGGGGCAAAATCAGGCACCTAAAGGGATACCAGACACCAGCAGGTATCCCTGGGATCTGCATAAATGGCACTGTATGTATGGACCCCACCACACTTCCTGAGATCTTTGCTGAGCATTACACTTGCACCTCTGCCTCTGTGAATTACCCACAGGCCTTCTGTGCATTTAAGGTGCGGGCAGAACACAAGCCCCTTTCCTTTACCACCTGCCATGATGAAGCATATAACGTGCCATTTAGTGAGTGGCAGATCCTCAGTGCTCTTACACAATGTTCCGACACAGTCCCTGGGCCTGATAAAATCCACAGCCATATGCTGACACACCTATCAGGGGAGAGCTAGCATAATCTCCTTGCTCTCTTCAACCACATCTGGTGCGATGGTGTTTTTCCATTGCAATGGTGGGAAAGCATCTTCATCCTGGTGAACAAACTGGTCAAGAACCCTCTTCATGTGGATAGCTATCGATCCATTAAACTCGCCAACGTTCTCTGTAAGTTGCTGCAATGTATGGCCAATCGGTGGTTGTGTTGGATTCTTGAGACTCGGGGCTTACTTGCTCCATGCCAGGGCAGTTTCCGCCAGGGTCGCACTACGACTGATAACCTGCTGTACCTCAAGTCCGCCATCTGCACAGCCTTTTCCAGGTGCTGGCATCTTATAGCCGTCTTTTTTTATATGCACAAAGCAGATGAAATGACCTGGCGACACCACATTCTCACTATATTACATGGATGGGGTCTTCAGGGATTGTTCCCAATTTTTATAAAAAAACTTTTTAGCTGTCCGCAACTTTTGTGTTCAAGTTGATGCCTCCCATAGCACTTCTCATGTGCAGGAAAATTGGGTTCCTCAGGGATATGTTTTGAGTGTTCCCTTATTTTTAGTGGCCATTAACGGCTTTGCGACAGCCATTGGTTCGTCAGTATCTTCTACCCTCTATGCTGATGACTTCTGTATCTCTTTTAGCTCCTCCAGCATCCATGTTGCTGAACACAGATTACAGGGAGCCATTTGGAAGGCGCAGTCCTGGGCTCTTGCCCATGGCTTCCAGTTTTCTCCTCCAGAGACATGTGTTATGCACTTCTGTCGGCATTGGACAGTTCACCCTCAGCCCAAACTTTATTCTCAACAACCACCTATTAAAGATCGTGCATACTCATCAGTTTTTATGTCTTGTCTTTCACTCCCTACTGACGTGGCTGCCCTAGGCCATACTGCCTGGGGTGCTGATTGCTCCACCCTGATGCGGCTGTATCAAGCTCTGATGGAGTCCTGCCTTTACTTTGGAAGTGTTACCTATGGTTCTGCATCACCTTCGGCATTGCACTTGCTGGACCCCATTCACAACAATGGGGTTCGCATCACATCAGGTGCATCCTTTGTGGGTCCTCCGCCAACAACTGCTCATAGCTTATGCTGCCTATGTGCATAGCTTGCCAGGCCACACGAACTATCATGTCTTATTCTCTAATGTGGTTGTCTGTGACCATCAACGACGACCTAGGTCAGGTCATTCGATCGCCTTTTGCGTCCAGTCCCTTATGTTCAAATTTCAGTCTTTCCCTCTACCATATCCATATCGGGCTCACGCATACACGCCTCCATAGTGCCTGCCAAGGCCGTGTATGTCTATGGACTTGGCCCATGAACCCAAAGACTCAGTTCCCCTGCAGCTCATCAGTTCTTCGCGGTCATAGCTACATTCCCTGGACATGACCTGGTTTACACAGATGGTTCAAAGGTTGAGGTTTGTGTTGGTTTTGTGTGTGTTCATGGTGTCCAGGTTGAACAGCGCTCTCTGCCAAATGGCTGCAGTGCCTATACTGCAGAGCTGGTGAGAATTTCTCGAGTTCTCAAGCACGTCCAGACCTGCTCAGGTGAGTACTTCCATATCTGCAGTGACTTCCTGAGTAGCCTTCGAGCCCTCGACCAGTGCTATCCACATTCTCCTCTGGTGTTAGGAATACAGGAGACATTATCTGCCCTTGCCAGGTCCGGTCGAACAGTGGTATTTCTTTCTTCTCTGGGTCATGTTGGTATCCTGGGCAATGAACATGCTGATAGACTTTCCTAATAGGCTGTTGATGCATCCATTTTAAAGATCGGCCTCCCGGCTTCTGATCTCCAGTCAGTGTTGCAACATTGAGTTCGTGAGCTTTGGGCTATTGAGTGGCATAGCCTGACCACGCCCAAAAAGCTCAGTGCTATAACGGAGACAATGTCTGTCTGGCATTTCTCCATGCGGGCTTCCCACCAGGACTCTGTAGTCCTGTGCCAGCTCCACATTAGCCACACTTGGCTATCCTGTCTGTCATGTACCGGTGGTTCACCTGACGAGAGGACAACCCACAATGCAGGGTACAAGTGCATGGATGAATACCAGTGAGGCATTCTACAGCGGGGTTCTGGAGTCATCAGAAGACGCGACGAGAACCGCCAGAGAGCACACTAAACCGGAACTATTTTCCTCCGCACAGTCACATGAGACCAGCTCGAGACTTCCCCGTATCACTGCACGCCGACTATTTAGGGGGGCGCAGTGCAACATGACCAGTTCTCCACTGACCACCTATGAGGACCATAGCTGACAGATCATGACCGACACCTCCGGGGAAGAGTCCTGGCCAGCGACACCGTGCCTCCAGGACTTCTCGTAACGGAATACGTCATCCGGCTCTGTCTCCTTGGCCGTTCTCTCAAGGCTGTTGTTATCTCCCTGGCTAGTACCTAATTGGTGAAGAAGAAAACTTTTAGTTGATGTTTGTTGTTTTTGCCTTAGTTTCAGAAGTTTGTTAGTTTGTTTTGTTTCCAGAAGATGATTAGTTTGTCTTGTCAATAAACACAATTTCCATATCAGACAGTGTCTTTCAGTATTATCTCCTGAGACGAGTTATAGCACAGTGGCCATCTCCTCCATGGTGAGAACCCGCCCCAGTCTTGCTGTGGCTTCCACTTGACGGTAGCCCACATATTGCTTGACTGCCCTATTTTAGCTGCCCTGCAGCAGCGTTTTAATTTTTCTGCTGTTTTATATGATGTGTTAAACGATGATGCCATAATGGCTGATTCAGTTTTATGTTTTACTTGTGACGGTAGTTTTTCTACATCTACATACATACTCCGCAATTCACCGTAAGGTGCGTGGCGGAGGGTACACTGTACCACTACTAGGTATTTTCTTTCCTATTCCACTCCCAAATTGAACGAGGAAAAAAAAAAGAATGCCTATATGCCTCCGTACGAGCCCTAATTTCTCTTATCTTGTCTTTGTGATCTTTACGCGAAATGTAAGTAGGCGGCAGCAATATCGTACTACACTCAGATTCAAATTCCGGCCCTCTAAATTTAGTTAACAGAAATTCACGAAAAGAATGTCGTCTTTATTCCAGTGATCCCCAATTGAGTTGCCGGAGCATTTCCGTGACACTCGCGCATTGGTCGAATCTACTGGTAACAAATGTAGCTGCTCGCCTCTGAACCGCCTCTATGTCTTCCTTTAAACTGATCTGCTGCGGGTCTCAAACACTTGAGCAATACTCAAGACGTGGTCGTACAAGCGTTTTATACGCGGTCTCCTTTACAGGTGAAGTACATCTTCCCAAAATTCTCCCAATAAACCAAAGTCGGCTGTCTGCCTTACTCACAACTGTCCTTACATGCTCGTTCCATTTCATATCGCTCTGCAATGTTACGCCTAGATATTTGAACGACATGACAGCATCAAGAAACTCACTACTAATGCTGTATTCGAACATTATGGGATTGCTTTTTCTACTCATGCACATCACCTTACATTTTTCTACATTGAGAGCTAGCTGCCATTCTTCGCACCAACTAGAAATTTTGTCTAAGTCATTCTGTATGCTATTACAGTCAGTTACAGACGACACCCTCCCATACACCACAGCATCATCAGCAAACAGCCGCAAATTACAACTTACTCTGTCCATCAGATCATTTATATACATAGAAAATAATAGCGGTCCTATCACACTTCCCTGGGGCACGCCTGACGATACACTCGTCTCTGATGAACACTCGCCGTCGAGAACAACGTACTGCGTTCTATTACTTAGGAAGTCTTCCAGCCAGTCACAAATCTGTGAACCTATTCCATAAGCTCGTATCTTTGTTAGCAGTCTGCAGTGTGGCACCGCGTCGAACACCTTTTTGAAGTCGAGAAAAACACAATCCGCCTGTTGCCCTTCATCCATGGCTCGCAAGATGTCATGTGAGAAAAGGGCAAGCTGAGTTTCACATGAACGATGTTTCCTAAACCTGTGCTGATTCATGGAAAGAAGCTTTTCCATTACAAGGAAATTTACTATATTCAAACTGAGAGTATGCTCTAAAATTCTACATGAAACTGATGTCAACGATATTGGCCTGTAATTGTGTGGGTCAGTTCTCTTTCTTTTCTTACAAATGGGAGTCACCTGTGCATTTTTCCAATCACTAGGGACTTTGCACTGAATTAAAGATTCATGATAAATGCAAGCTAAGTAGGGGGCCATTGCCGCTGAATAGTCTTTGTAAAAGCGAACTGGTGTTCCATTCGGACCAGACTTTTTTGTATTTAGCTCTCTCAGCTGCTTTTCTACACCAGAAATACCTATTGCTATGTCCCCCATTTTGGAATTAGTACGTTGATCAAATGATGGTACATTTGTGCGGTCCTCCTGCGTGAAAGATTTCTTAAAGGTTAAATTTAGAACTTCAGCTTTCCGTTTGCTTTCTTCTATTATTGCCCCGGAATGATCAACGAGTGTCTCTATAAGGCTTTGCTTCAGGCCATTGTGTATGTTCCTCTTGTCTTACAACCTCTACAACCTCTGATTGGAGGTTTCCTTTCTTCGCCGACTTGCCTGTCTCTGATCGATCTATAATTTTTAGTTTTTCACTAACATTCAACCTCTTATATTTTATATTATGACCACTCAAACTGTATTATTCACTGGCACAATTGGAAGAAAAATTTAGTTGTGTAAAACTTCTCACAATATCAAATACAATACAGCATAAGTATACATCCATCCAGTGCTGCCAACTAAATCCGAGTAGTTAGGTTCAATATCAAACGTCGAAACGTCGAAAAACAAAACGTTGTTGGAGAAAAAAATATTTTTTATTATTACCTGTTCTTAATACGGGCTATTTGTCAACTCGATAAATTTTTAAAATTTCAGGTATTGTTCAATAAGTTATCGACGTGCACGAGAAAGTATCCAAATTCATAAGTTAATGTATCGTGGACGCCAAAAGCCAACAGGAAAGTAGCACTGTCAGGTGATGCAATGCCAGCGCTTCGTTGTGGCGAAAACAGGAAATTGGTCACATAACTGTTGACAGCCGCGAATTAGCTGCAATGCGAATTATCCGCCTACGAATTATCAGGAGTACACTGTATAGTAAATTATTCAGTATAGACCAAAAGTATTTTAAAAGTGTTAATGTAGCAAATCAAAACAGAAATTAGGTGTATATGCAAATTATGATTAGAGCAGTGACAGTTTGTTTACATAGCTTATGTTGGATAATGTTATAACAATAACAAAACTTTGAGATAATCTGACAATGACAAATTGTTAAGTGGATCACAAAAGACATCAGGAAATGTTAGTAAGAAAGTCTGTCAACAAACATGGTTAATTGCACAATACTACAACTGTTTGTCATTGGGAAGTTCTTACGAACAGAAGTAATTTAACAAAATTATTCAGACAGCAAAGTTAACAGTATGACAAAGTATTTTTGTTTTATATCGTGATAATGTGTGAATATATTTGTAGTTGTACATAAGTAAAGCTTCTGTTACATGTGGTATCCGGAAGTTCACTTGACCAAAGAAATATGTTTCCTAAGGCTAAATTCATTACAATACTCATAACATTAGTCAAGGCCTGTGGAAGATCAATATTTTGGTTTTTAACCTGCTCAGATAAGTAATGGGTGGGTCATAGTATCTGACTCAAAACAAAATTTTAACAAGAAATACTGGTTGACTAATAGCACATCTCGTGGAAGGGCGTGGATGCAAGATGGGTAATACCATTCTGGCTGCAGAAATAGTGGATCACCGCTAATCAGAACTATGTACCATTGCCGGAAATGTCCGAGTGTGGCAAACTTTTGATCACAATAACTTGCATAAGAACCGCATAGTAGCGTCTGCCAAGGTGCGGCACATGAAGTATGATTAATTCAACAGAGCATCCACCAATATGGTTGACGCTTCCTCTTTTTAATTTCATGGTTGATCAACCACAGACATTGATTTTATTGTTCCGTTTCTTTTCATTGTTCAGTGTTTCTATGTGTTTGTCTCATTTTGTGTTGTCTCTTGTCGACTTTGTTGATATCTTACTGATTGATGGGGATTTTCCTCCCATTGCTATTTTAACTCTGCAATTTTTTTTTTTTTTTTTTTTTTTTTTTTTACACTTTTCTTGTGTCGCCCCGTGATGGATTGGGTGACTGATGACCTTCACAGTTTTGTCTCCCTAAAACACAAAACCAACCAACCACCTTTATGTGACAAATCTTCTCTGTAGAAATTAAAAGCAGTGTCCAATGAACCGAAATCTGTTATGATACACAACTATGTGATGATATTTGGTAAGGATGGAACTGTTTCCATGTAAGATTCAAAGTTCAAGAGTTACAAAAATTGTCCAGGTATGGCACATAAGCAGCTCATTGATAGTATTCTTCTTTTGTGGTGTAAGGGACCTTACTACATGCTAATTGAAGGTGGCAAATTCTTGGAATCTCTTTTTTAATATCAAGTTTGGCAGTAAATGTTTTCACTTTACTATACAAAGCGTTAAATGACTCATCTGCATTTGCCCTCCCCTTTGACAGAAGGGGTAAAATACTGTAATATATTTATATATATTTGCTACATTATAAACTACATTACATCACCTGTTGTTCTTCTGCCACACCTTCAGCTTTCCTACCATTATTATTTAATCACATTTATTATGTTTCCTGGGTTCTTGGATGTCAAAGGAACTACAAAAATGTAATTATATTATTGTTTATTGCATCGGCATTTGACTTGAGATATATTTTAGTACAGGACTACATTGAGTACAAGACTTGACTGACTCGCATGCAGTCACACACTTGTATTTATATGAAATGTTGCATTCTCAAATGTTCCAGAACAGATTTGTTACAATGTAGTTACTGAATTTCATTATCCATTAAACATAAATAAATTGGAGATCTTTAACACAATGTAGCACAAAGACAAAATATTTTCGTAATATGGAAGTAGAAAAAAGAAATTCGTGAAATACGGCGCAAGAGCCAAGTGAACTCAAAGTGAAGTTACGCTTTGCGATGTTCTTTTGTCAACAAATGGAAGCGGAGGACATGTGATCTTGTTAACCAATCAGAGGACAGAGTTCCAGTACAACATTACAATGCATTGAAGGCAACACATCGGAAAATACATTACATGAGAGTTGAGACACATTTCGGTGTGGAACAGGAATGAACTGTGCCCTTGTCCGCTCAGTAAAAGTAATTGCCCTCTTAAAAGGAGGATTTGGAATAATTTGATTACTGTTTCGTACAGACCATAAAATAAATAAATAATGCTATTCTGCTCTATGGTCGACAGATTCTCCGCTCAGTAAAGTAGTTACTATCGTAAAACAGACATTTCATAACAAAACGTTTTCGTTACTGTGAAGACACACATAGAGGAGATGGTAACGCTTTACATTATCAAAGTACTGTAGTACTTCCAGGCAGTGTATGACACGACAGATTTCGTATTTCTCTTCCATACTAAGAACGTTTGGAGGATAAATGAAACATAGCATTAAAGATATTTCCAAAACACGCATTTTAAGACAAGGTGTGTCATGAAAAAGTACCCAAAAGTGCCACTTTTGTGATGTAAAATGTAAGCAACATGACAATATTTGAAAACAGATGCAGGATTGTTTTCTGTTTGCAGAAGTCTGTGTATTTCATGCTTGTAGGAATCACTAACAACATTTGTAACTGGGCAGAAATATTTATAATTGCATCAGAGTTAACTTCATACAGGTACTGTATTAATTTCCAAAAATAAGTAGATTACCGTACTTCATTAACAAAAATAATCCGTCATCACTGTTTGTATTTTAGATGACAGTTCGTTATTTTTAATTTTCATCCTCAAATTTCGGAGAAATATAAGTTCAGAAAACGAAAAGTCAGCTCCGTTTTCAACATAAGACATTAGTGTGTCTATAGGAGCACTTGCTTGGCTGTGCGTTCCTTTTGCATTTCTGTCGATTCACATTCAAATTCAGCGTTTTCTTCCCCACTGTCAATCAAACTTTGTATGATGGTCTCATCAGTTTCATGACTGAAACCATGATCGTCTTTGTCTATTTCTAACCACTGAATTACGTCAGTTTCATCAGAATCTTCACATTCACTGAGGTTTCTTAACAATGAAATCAGTGCAAAGTTGGTATCTTGTTCTTCAGAACTATCTCCCTCACTAAATCCCAAAAGTGCCTGATTTTGCCCTAAAACTTTTCTACACGATTTCGCAAGTGTGCAAGTTGCAACTTTAACCCACGGATTGTTTATTAAATGAAGAGCATCCAAAAGTTACAATTCCTTCCAAAATGTTTTGATGTCCACATCTTCTTTCACTAAGTTTTGCAACAAGCAGGACCTATAATTTTTCTTCAGTGCAGCGATTACACCTTGATCCATGGGTTAAAGAATAGAAGTGACATTCAGTGGTAGGAACTTCCCAAATATGTCACCTTTTCTGAGTTCAGATTGGTGTGGGTGGGATGGGGCATTATCTATCAAATGTACTGCTTTAATCGGTAAGCTGTGCTCACTTAAGTAGGCCGTCACTTCTTTAACAAAATGGTTGTGAAACCAATCTTTAAACACCAGAGCTTCCATCCACATATCACTCTGATGATAATAATAATAATGTAATGGAACTTTTTTTGTTTCATGCAACGAGGTGTCTTAGATTTTCCTATTGCTAACAGCTTCAGTTTATCGGCACCACTAGCATTTGCACACACCATAATTGTTATCCTCTGTTTAGAGGTCTTATGCCCTGGAGCTTCCTTCTCCTGCTGCATAACCAATGTTCTCGATGGCAAACATTTCCAATATAAGCCTGTCTCATCAGCATTGTAAATTTGATGCACATCAAGATGCTCTGCTTCCATGAAACACTGAAATTCACGAACGAACTTCTCTGCTGTGTAGGTGTCTGCACTAAGGCGTTCCCCATGAATCGCTATTGTTCTTATGCTGTATCTGTTCTTGAAACGTGTAAGCCAACCAGACAATGCCTTAAAGTCTCCTTCTAAGCCTAGAGAAGAGTGAAAGAACTTTGCTTGTTCCGCACACATAGGTCCAGACACAGGGATTCCTTCAGGGCGTTTTTGGTTAAACCAACGTGACATCGCTTCATCTAAGTTTTTATAGATCGATGTTTTCACAGATTTTCATGAAGATAAATTGTCACATTTTGCAGAAAATCTCGTTAATTTTCCTTTTGCTTTTTTATGTCTTTCACAGTAGTTTCACCTACTCCAAATTCACTGGCTAATTTCTTCGCCGACTTGCCTGTCTCTGATCGATCTATAATTTTTAGTTTTTCACTAACAGTCAACCTCTTATATTTTATATTACGGCCACTCAAACTGTATTATTCACTGGCACAATTGGAAGAAAAATTTAGTAGTGTAAAACTTCTCACAATATCAAATACAATACAGCGTAAGTATACGTCCATCCAGTGCTGCCAACTAAATCCGAGTAGTTAGGTTCAATATCAAACGTCGAAACGTCGAAAAACAAAACGTTGTTGGAGAAAAAAATATTTTTTATTATTACCTGTTCTTAATACGGGCTATTTGTAAACTCGATAAAATTTTAAAATTTCAGGTATTGTTCAATAAGTTATCGACGTGCACGAGAAAGTATCCAAATTCATAAGTTAATGTATCGTGGACGCCAAAAGCCAACAGGAAAGTAGCAGTGTCAGGTGATGCAATGCCAGCACTTCGTTGTGGCGAAAACAAGAAATTGGTCACATAACTGTTGACAGCCGCGAATTAGCTGCAATGCGAATTATCCGCCTACGAATTATCGGGAGTACACTGTATAGTAAATTATTCAGTATAGACCAAAAGTATTTTAAAAGTGTTAATGTAGCAAATCAAAACAGAAATTAGGTGTATATGCAAATTATGATTAGAGCAGTGACAGTTTGTTTACATAGCTTATGTTGGATAATGTTATAACAATAACAAAACTTTGAGATAATCTGACAATGACAAATTGTTAAGTGGATCACAAAAGACATCAGGAAATGTTAGTAAGAAAGTCTGTCAACAAACATGGTTAATTGCACAATACTACAACTGTTTGTCATTGGGAAGTTCTTACGAACAGAAGTAATTTAACAAAATTATTCAGACAGCAAAGTTAACAGTATGACAAAGTATTTTTGTTTTATATCGTGATAATGTGTGAATATATTTGTAGTTGTACATAAGTAAAGCTTCTGTTACATGTGGTATCCGGAAGTTCACTTGACCAAAGAAATATGTTTCCTAAGGCTAAATTCATTACAATACTCATAACATTAGTCAAGGCCTGTGGAAGATCAATATTTTGGTTTTTAACCTTCTCAGATAAGTAATGGGTGGGTCATAGTATCTGACTCAAAACAAAATTTTAACAAGAAATACTGGTTGACTAATAGCACATCTCGTGGAAGGGCGTGGATGCAAGATGGGTAATACCATTCTGGCTGCAAAAATAGTGGATCACCGCTAATCAGAACTATGTACCATTGCCGGAAATGTCCGAGTGTGGCAAACTTTTGATCACAATAACTTGCATAAGAACCGCATAGTAGCGTCTGCCAAGGTGCGGCACATGAAGTATGATTAATTCAACAGAGCATCCACCAATATAATCCACAAGCAATTATAGAAAGGGCCCATAAAATCTATATGAATGAAACCAGTCCCATGTTTGATCTGGAGTGGGCCAAGTGGCAAATGTTCGGAGAGGAGCTGCCTAATACTCGGCAGACTGCACTTCCATATGAGCCTCTCAAGTACAGCATCAATACCTGGCAAGTAGACAAAATGCCTCACTAGAACCTCACGCATGTCATACCACAATGCCCTTTGTGGAGGAATAACAAGATAGGGCTCATCTGACTATGTGGTGAGGAGGAGGGTCCAGACAAATGCTGATTTGTACAGGAGAGAGGCAAATGACCTGGACGATGATATATTTCCAGATTCTGAGGTACACAGAAACTGTGGTGTAAACTTGGAAATTGATTTGTTGTAGCTGAAGCAGCAGTGTAGTGTAAAGCTTGCTGAGGACACCAGGCTCACGGCCCTTCACTGGCATCACACTATGAATTTCCGTATACGCCTTGTTTGCATCCAAAGGCCGACTGTGCTGGCAACTATGACAGTTAGTGGCCACATGGCATGCTGGTGTGAGCAGCGATGACAGGGGTGTACATGAAAACATGTGGGACATGATAGAAAACCAAAGCATGCAATGCTGAGGTCCGATTGTAACCAATGCATGTTAGAGGAACAAGTCGAAAGTGTCTGGAAATATTTACATATAGAAAAATAACCTACTACCTCAACATCCATAACATCCTCAAACTGTTTTGCTACAGCATTTAACACATCAAAGGTTTGAGGAATAGTTGAAACCTCCTTCTTGGATCTTCAAAATGCAACATCTCCCTACATACTTCTATGCCTGGAGCAGAATGTAGGACTTCAAAAATTGGGGAGTTGGTGTATGACTGTTGACAAACAGCACAGATAAATTTACACTTTGTACTCAGCCCACGGAGGTCAGCTACCCACATCCGATAAGACCATCCTGGCTTCTTTAGCCACTGGTGCAACTCCAACTGGGAAATCACAAAGTGGGTTTGCTTCGGGTAATAAGCACTTAGAGACTCAAACATTTCAGAAAATGACAATGCTACAGGTTCCTTAAGTGGAACCAATTTCTGAAGCAAATGAAGTTTTTGGAGCTATCCATGGCAAGATAAAAGATTTTTGTAAAGTCGAGTCCCATACCTGAAGAGCCTTGAAACATTACTCCAGACATTATGTAAAATAAATCCCAAACACTGCTCTTTATTTTCATCTTTATTTATACTATAGGCCTATTTCAAAAATACTTCCATCATCAGGTGTCTTATCACCAGTCTGTGCTGAAAAGGTGATAGCCTATGTATTGTGTATTCATATAGAATGAGTCATTCTAATATTCTTAAGAATGAGGCACAGAGCTACGATACAGTGGTACCATTTGTGGTGGGGCAATCTATCAGTGTATGATGCTCTTGGTGTTAGATTATCTGAGGAAGAGCTTTCCAGGCACTTAAGGAAGCTCTAACTTCCACACCAGTTTTGGCCTTATACGACGAGAATGCGGAAACTGAACTTCACACAGATTGAACCGGAGACTGCCAGCACAGTAATCTGTGACGCTAACCACTGCACCATGCATTCTGTTAGAAGACTCGTGGCATTGCTCCCCTTCTCAAAAGAAGGGGATTATGGGTTTGGTTCAGTGCTCGTACAAATTCAGAAAGGTGCTGAAAACATGATAGCCTATGCATCAAGAGTTTTCTCAGAGTCCGAAATAAACTACTCTACAAGTGAGTAGGAACGTCTTGCCATTATCTGGGCTATCAACAAGTTCCAGTTAAATTTATTTGGTAAACCGTTCATCATCATAATGGACCACCATGCTTTATGTTGGCTGACCAGTTTGAAGGATCCATCAGGTCGACTAGCAATGTGGACACTAAGACTCTTTTACTTGTATATATATTTTTGTAGAAGCAAATATACCAATACTAATAGTATGAATATAGATACATATATCATTTGGTCCTATTCAAAAATTTGTTAGTGGAGTAGAAGGAATTGGCCACTAGTAAGTCTTTAAGGCTTTTTTTTAAATGATCTTTATTTGTAGCTAATTTTTATATGGTTGCTGGTAAATTTTTGAAAATGTGTGTTCCTGAATAGTGGACCCCTTTTTGAACAAAAGTAAGTGCTTTTAAGTCCTTGTGTAGATCATTTTTGTTCCTAGTACTGTATGTATGAACTGATATATTGTCACGTTGAAAACTGCAGGTGGTCCAGAATTTGAAGGCTGGTCGTTAATACAGCACAAAACTTTACACTTAGAACAGGTTTATTACTAACACAAGCATACACTCAGAATAGACTGCCTCCTGCTTGACATGCTATGCTATTTGTACATAGAAAGAATTCTCTGGAAATTACAAGTAAATCTAACATAATAAACATGTAGAACATTCTGGAAATTGTAAATACAAAGAAATAAATTTGTTCCACCAGTCGCAATATTTGAACCGGAGACTGCCAGCACAGTGATCTGTGATGCTAACCACTGCACCACGCATTGTGTTAGAAGACTTGTGGCATTCATCCCCTTCCTGAAAGGACAGCAACCCACTGTTAGGTTCCCTTTGGAGCCATCTGCAGTGTCCTGGATCTTATCATGGGCCCTCTGTATGGCAATTATGGAGAATCCTTACATTCAGCCTGCACACCTTCCTCACAGTGACGATGGCCAGTGACAGACCCTCCTGTCATGGCTTCATCATTATCATAACTGACTTCAGAGTTCTATCCTTTGAGATCATACGGAGGATGTGAACAATGTCTCTTCATTTTTCTCGTTTTGACGACGGTTCATTATCCTCGTCTTCATATGTAATGTCTGACAGGTGGTGTATTACACGATATGTACCAAAGTATCACTTCAGTAATTTTTCCGATACCCCAACTTTTCCTACAGGGGTAAAAATCCGTACCAGATCTCATGAGCTGTACACAACAGTTCAGTGCTTGTTGTTACACCACTGAAGGTTCTTCTCCTGGGTGTCCAGTGTCCGTATGCGAGCCAGCTGTCTTGCTTCTTCGACCCTGGTGATGAGCTGTTTCACATAGTCATCCTCAGTGTTGTCCAGTTGGAACAGGAACAGCGTATCCTTTGTCATCTCAGCTTCATGACCATGGAGCAGGAAAAACGGTGTGAAGCCTGTGGTGTCTTGCCTTGCTGTATTATAAGAAAATGTCACAACTGGCAGTATTGTATCCCAATCCTTCTGGTCAACATCAAAGTACATCAACAGCATATTTCCTAATGTCTGGTTAAAATGTTCTGTAAGACCATTTGTCTGAGGATGATAAGCAGTTGTTATTCTGTAGACAATGTCACAACGTGACATTACCTGTGGTACTAGTTTAGACATGGATACTTTTCCTCAATCAGATATCATCACACGTGGTGCACCAAAATGATGTCTTCTACTAGGAATTTGGCTATCTCTGTAGCTTCTGCAGTCGGCATAGCTTTGGTGACAGCGTAGCAAGTGAGGAAGTCAATGCAGACTATTATCCATCGGTTACTGTTGTTGACTTTGGGAACCTACCAAAAAGGTTGATTACAATCTTCTCAAATGAAGCTGTTGTAGGTGGAATTGGTACTAGATGCCCTGGAGGTAATTGCAGCACATGCTTCCATATTTGGCACTCCTTGCAGTGACTCACATACTGCTTGAGAGATCGGTAGAGACCTTGCCAGTAATACCTGTGTCTGATTCTGTCTAGGGTCTTTATGAATCCCAGATGACCGGATTATGAAGAATCGTGGAAATACTTGAGAATAGCTAGCTGGGTATGAGCTGTAATGACCAGTAGTCATTTGAGGCCCAGTGGATCATAGTTTCTTCTATACAATGTCCCATTTATAAGGTGAAACTCTCCTTTGGTTTTTTCTCCTTTCTCAAAGGCCTCTATGGTTTCTAATAATCCTGGATCTTCCATCTGTTCAGCTGCAATGTCATCTAACTCAGTGAGGGCTGAAATTTCATCCATGCTCTTGTGTTCGGCTAATGGATTCCTTGAAAGGCAGTTGGTGTCCTTGTGTTTTCACTCATTTTTGAATACCACTGTGACATTGTACTCTTCGAGTCTTAGTGCCCATTTTGCTAGTTTACCTGATGGATCCTTCAAACTGGTCAGCCAACATAAAGAATGGTGATCTGTCACAATGGTGAGTGGTTTACCGAATAAATACGACCAGAACTTGTTGATAGCCCAGAAAATGGAGAGACATTTTTTCTCAGTTGTAGAGTAGTTGATCTCGGACTTTGAGAGAACTCTTGATACATAGGCTATCACCTTATCAGCACCTTTCTGAATTTGCATGAGCACTGTAGCAATCCCATAACCGCTAGTGTCTGTGTGAAGTTTGGTTTCCGCATTCTCTTAGTGTAAGGCAAAAACTGGTGCAGAAAATAGAGCCTCCTTAAGTGCACGGAAAACTCTTTCGTCTCATCCCAATAAAACTTGGCGTCTCCCTGCATAAGTTCTTGCAATGGACATGCCTTGTTACAAAAACCTTTTATGAAACAAAGTTAGTATGAGCACAGCTCAAGAAAACTTCTCACATCACGGATGTGCTGAGGAGTTATAAATTCTGTGACTGCCCTTATTTTATGTGGATCAGGACGGACACCATCTCCATTCTCTAGGTGTCCCAGGATTTTTATCTCTTTGGTGACAAAGAGGCATTTGTTTGAGTTGAGACAGAGTCCTGCAGTCTGAACACACTTCAACACAATTGACAGGCAGCTTAGATGTTCTGCAAATGTCCTTGAGAAAATGACAATGCCATCCAGATAACAAAGACATGTCATCCATTTAAGATGTCAAAATAAGTTGTCCATCATGCATTCAACTTAGCATGAATTTGAATTCATAGAGGCCGTCAGGTGTAATAAAAACAGTCCTCTCCCTGTCAGCTTTGACAACCTTAATTGCCAGTTACCTGTCTGCATGTCCATGGAGGGGACATATGTAGCTCCTTACAAACAGTCTTAAGCTGTCGTCAAAGTGCTGCAGTGAGTAGATATCTTTGTGATTTTGTTCAGTCACCGATAGTCAACACAGAAATGCCACATACCATCCTTCTTCTTTACGAGGACCACCGGAGACAACCAGGGACTTTCTGATGGTTGATAATGTCATTGTGCAACATCTTCTCAACTTCTTCCTAAATTAACCATCTTTCAGCTGGCAACACTCTGTACAATTGCTGGCCAATTGGTGGATGATCCCCTGTATTGATAGCCAGCACAGCAATCTGCAACACTAATCACTGTACCATCTGTTCTATCGGAACACTCGTGGCAATATTATTTATGACAAATTTCATAAAGGAATAAATATACTGAGAGTCAGTAGTTAGTATACCCAGAGCTTTGAAGAGGCTTCTACAGGATGTCCATGAATTTACTCCACAAATAATACGTATTACATGCTTTTGGACTCTGAAAACTTTTGCTTCACTAGAACAGTTGTTGTTTATGCGGTCTTCAATCCACAGACTGGTTTGATTCAGTTCTCCATGCTACCCTGTTCTGTGCAAGCCTCTTCATCTGAGAATACTTACAGCAACCTACATCCTTTTGAATCTGCTTACTGTATTTGTCCCTTGGTCTCCCTCTATGATTTTTTACACCACACACTTCCTTCTAATGCTAAGTTGATGACTCCTTGATGTCTCAGACTGTGTCCCACCAACCTATCACGTCTCTTAGAATATGCCAGTAACTCCTTTTCTTCCCAATTCTGTTAAGCACCTTAGTTATGTGATCTACCTATCTAATCTTCATCATTCATCTGTAGCACCACATTTATACCAAAATATTATACCATATGACATTATGGAATGAAAATAAGCAAAGTATGCAATCTCTTTTATTTTTATGTCTCCTACATCTGATAGCACTCAAACTGCAAATACAGATTTGTTTAATCACTTCTGCAATTCTGTGGTGTGCTCTTCAGAACTGCTTTTATCATCATGTTGTAATCCCAGGAATTTAATATTGTCAACCTCTTCTGATGATGTTCATTAGCAGACCTTACTAGAGCTATGCTCAACATGCTATTTACTGCAATACTTGTATCATCTGCAAACAAAATGAACTCTGCTTCTGGCAGAGTAACTGATGAGAGGTTATTAATGTAGACAAGAAAAGCTAGTAAGACACCACATGTAATTACTTCCTAATGCGATGATGACTGATGGCTTAATTCACTAGTCCCTTGCACTGACACCGTTTGTTTCCTGTTAGTGAGGGATGACTTGAACCATTTTGCAGCAATGCCTGTGACACCCTAGAATTCTAATTTACTTAACAGGATGTTGTGGTTCACAAAATCAAATGCCTTTGATAAATCACAGAAAATATCTGCTGTGTGTAATTTATTATCTAATGAATTAAGTACATTTTCACTACAGGTATAAATTGCCTTCTCGATATTGGAACCTTTTAGAAGCCCAAACTGTGTTCTGGACAATATGTTATTTGTGGTCAAGTGGTTGAGAAGCTGCTTGTACATTACCTTTTCTTGAATTTTCAAAAATGCTAGCAAAAGTGAAATCAGTCTGTAGTTTGGTGGTATCTTTTTATCCCCTTTACCGATTCTGAGAATCCTGTACTATCAGTAACAGATATAAAGTACCTGTTAAATAGATTTGCCACACTATGCCCATAAGTTACTAATGTATCATCTACTCTTAATGCTATATGCTTCTGTTCCTCTTTGGTCTGACAGTGGCTGACAGTGCCATGTGTCAGCATGCACCATAAGCTTGACACTCGTGAATGGCTGTCACTACAATACATATTAAGTAATAATGAGGCTAGTGTGACAAAAACTTTTAAAATTTTCATTGTGTCTGAATTCTTTCCCATACTAGGTAAACAATATAGAAATATGAATCCCATCTCAGAAACAGATTTACTATTAACTTATTTAACTTAATTCATATACCTTATTGTACTAATGTTAATGCTAACTAGACATATTAAGGAAAACTGCAATCGTAAGAGTTCTCATTCAAAATTCTTTTGTGTATTACATTCTGGCCCACTTTAGGTTATGGTAGTAACACTAAAAGTGGGCCTTTGCGATCGTCTTTTGACAGATCGTAATTTAAATGAAAATAATGGCTTAGCCATTCATAATTGGTAGGGGGGAAACTTCTCTATAAGTTCGCTCTATTATGTGGTGTTTTTTTTTTTTTTTTTTTTTTTTTTTTTTTTTTTTTTTTTTTTTTTTTTTTTTGCATCGTTGCAGAGATATTTGCAAAATAATGGCAGCAAATTTTACATACGAATCAGAATCAGTAATTGTTGGCTACCAGAGACCAGAAACTTGCTTTTTTCAAATATTTCTTGTCCGAAATATGTAGTAATACCAAAAAAAGCCGTTTGTAATATAATTTTAATTGCAAATTCATCTGATGCGAAAATTGAATAACTGAATTTGTAGAAGAGAAAATTCTGTACAACTTTGTTCCCTTAATATTTTTTTTTTTTTTTTTTCATATCTCGTATCGTTTGAGAGATATTTGCAAAAATAACGGAGATATGACACCCTCCATTGAATTCACGAAAACCAGCCGTTCGGAGATGTCAGGTGACATTCCTCACCCAGAACTCTCTCTGGCATACGCCATCTTGCATTGTGTATTTGATGATTTTCTTATTGTAACTTTCAAAACAATGGCGCACTGAAGAAGTAACAAAAACACATCGTTCTTCGTATGATAAATGATAATCTAGTATCTAAAAATGCCATATTAGCATCAGTTAACAACGGCCATCAATAGTACGAGATTAAAGAATGCAACTTGCAATTGTTAGCCGTAGCGTAGTGGGCAATGCATTGGTCTGTAATTCTGAAGCTCATTGGTTCGGAACCCACCACTACCTTAATTTATTTATTTATTTAATTATCCAAAAGGGTTTCTGACACTCTTATTAATAAATAGAGCTATGTTCTTCAATGTATAGAGTTGTGCATATGTAAGAATGCACCCTCTATTTCGTGAACATGCCGTGAAATATGTAACAACGAATTGAACAATGGTCTTCTGAAGCATATGCATGTAAACTGGGCGGATACTGTAATAATTAACATTTTGCACAAAGTGCTGGTACAGGTAGTTTCGTATATAAAGAAAGTCCCAGATTTCTGTGGAAAGTGTAGTTCCTTAATCAAACAGAAGGGAAGTGTATACATTACAACAAATTACCTAGTTTTTTTTTTCTAAGTGTTTATTCACTATTTGTGGAATATATTGAAAATCATTAATTAGAATCAATGCATCTACTAATATGTTTGTCTTTCACATGGTTGCTATGGATGCTTTTAACATAGATGGTATTACCTTTCATGTAGTTCAGATATGACTTCGTTCATGTTACACTGTTCTGCGCTAAAATAAAGAGCAAATATTCTATTTCAAATCGTGATTACATTTTCTTTTACAGCTAAAATCACAAACGGAATAAGTGTGGTAATATTGAATTCCACTTAACTCTAGTACTCAATATATATACACAAAGCTAGTACTATCAATACATCATTTACATCAGTCATTGTAAAAGTATCTCCCCAGTTTATGTACATGTGTTAAAGAAGTCTATGTTTACAATTCGATGCTATGTATTTCATGGCATGTTGTCAAAACAGAACAAATGCACATTTCAGAGAAAGTGCTGTTAACTTTAAACAACTCAGAATCTTGCAGAATACAGTTGCGTTCAGTTAAGAAGAGTGTGTGAAAACCTTTTAGGAAGCAAGACGAAAAATAAAGTGGGACAAAAAATTGACAGTGATATAAGTATTCTTTTTCTTCGGTGAAATTGATGCTTTGCGTTCGTTTGTTCATATTTGTTCTGGGTTGTTCATTGAGAATTTTACTCAGTTTTTTATTGGTGTTGAACCAAAACCGTCTGAAGAGAAGGCCTGTGCAATGCCGTGCCACATCACGTCACGCAGAGTAGCTCGCGATCGCGTAGCTTACTGGCTGGCTGATGGGGCACAGCCCACCGCCTCACAGCGGCCAGCCAGTGAGCATGCAATCGTGAGCTACTCTGCGTGACGTGACATGGCATGGCAGTGCACAGGCCTTCTCTTCAGATGGTGTTAGTTGAACTGTCTTTCGTTTTCTCTCTTTTGATTGGTTCGTCGGTTTGAACGGGTACTTTGTGTATGTTAGTTTGTTTTGTCCTAATTTGATTATTTTGGATAACTCAGTTCACTCGTTACAGAGGACATCGAGCTACCATGCCGGCCACCTTCTGACCGAGCACGCTGAGCAACCGTGCCCTAGCAAGTTTCGAACCACCGTGTAACATGTTCGTACATCACATACTAATTCCTCACCTATTACGCTATGGCGAACAGCTGTGAGAGTAATCGGTGATTCTCGAACTATCGTTGGCAGGTGTTAACTAACTAACCAACATTAGATTATAATTCATTGTCCTAAGAACGACATTTTATGATAATTTTCAGTGCGCCATTGCTTTGAAATGACAACGCTTGCATTATAATAACAAAATCATCAAGTAGAGAAAGCAGGATGGCATACGCAAAAGAGATTTTGAGGTGAGGGATGTCACGTGACTGATTTACGAAAGCCAAATGTATACTGTGTTTCATCCAGGCTATAGTCACTCGTCCGAGCGCCAAATGTACGCTACATTCTTTCCAGCCTATAGTCATTCATAACCAGTACAGGCAAAGAAAATAAACTTTGAACTACCAAGGCAAGATAGGTGATAATATTTTAACAGAAAAATATAATGAAAATGTGGGATAGATATTAAAATGATAGTTCAAAGAGGTAAAAGTTAAAAAAAAAAAAAAAAAAAAAAAAAAAAAAAAAAAAAAAAAGAGTATGTTTGTCAAAGCTAAACTCAAACATCATATAATTTTGGCTGTTTGTTGAAATACAGTCAGAAAGAATATTACGTGTTGGGTGCATAGATATTACCACAATAGTAGAGTCGTCGTAATCTTATAACCATGATTTTTTATTATTTAGATTATTATTTTGGTCCAAAAGCTTTGCAAAAACTTATAAAACCACAAATCTAAAGTGGGCCATAAAACATGTCAGTGCGATTTTTTCATTCCTTATCACTAGATGAAAACAGAAGGTCAAAAGTTAGTATACTACTGTGATAACACAAATATATAATTGTTAACGTAACATATTCCCAAGCAAATTATCTACAGTGGAGACATCAGCATCAGGAAATCCTTGCCACATTCTCTGTCATTCAGAATCTGTGTTCATGTTCATAGTAATTGTACCATTTAGAATTGGTGAAAGAATAGCATATAATTGCTTGTTTATTTGTTAACCATTTTATTTTAATTGCATTATTCATATCATTAACAATTTTCTTTGTGGTTTTTGTGTCAGAGAAGTGAAAATATCTTACAATTATGTGGTATAACTATTTTGTAAATTTTTCACTTATCATTTAAATATTTACAAATGATTTTATTTGATATGCTTTCAGAATCCAACTGATATTGTTTCCATGACGGAAAGCTTATTAGTTCGATTTCGATCAGATGACAGCATAGTAAGCAAAGGATTCTCTGCTTCCTATTCAGCTATTGAAAATAATGACTCAGGTGGCCACACCTTATAAATGTTTAACTGCACAACTGAAGCCAATGTTGGTGCTGAATTTTATGAAGGGATCAGAAGAATTTTACTTCTGCAAGTATTGGTACCAATGTGAGAAAACTTATGGCAGTTATCGTGGATACTAATGCAGAGTGATTGTCACTGATAAACAGTTTAAGTAATGGAGGAAAGTATGTATTTTGAAGAGAAGATATCTAGGAATTGTTCGAGACTCAAATAAAAGAACATATTAAATAACTAAGAATAGTACATTGTCTGAAACCAATGTTATTCAAATGTGAAGGTTTTGTTGAAACTAATTAGAAGGGCTTCCAAAATGTCCTCCTCCTTGTCCAGCCAGTCACAGTAAGAAGCCTACAACATATGGAGGTGGATCAATATGAACTCAGTTATTTTCATTCTGGCCAAGTCAGAACATAAACCATGTTTTTATCAAGGATTTTATAATGTGATGGATTGTCAATGGTATTCTATTTCAGACTTACAACATTGTAGGACATGTCCATGCCATCACTCCTCACAGTATTTGAGATTTATTCTGTGCCATATTATTTTATATGTTGATTATATACTTTTAGAATGGTTAATGTTAACTTTCAGAGGTCGTACTATAGCATACAAGTGTGTTAGTTTCTCTCTAATGATATTTGATGATCGGTACTCATTTCTGTAACTAATGCCATGATTTGAACTATTGTAAAGACACTGTATTTTGGTTTATAACTTTTACTTCCTGCTTTCACATTTTGCTAGCTTCAGATGTGATCTTGTTATTGAAGAAACGAAGTTCCATGCTATAAAATACTTTAATGTTATAACTCATAAACTACAAAATTTCCAAGTAAAGTAAAAGTTTTGATTTCCTTTACCTGAAACAAAGAATCAGTTATGGAGTTATCAGCAATAATTTTACTCCTTTAGATTGAAACGTGTGGTCAATTTCATAATATTGAAGCAGTGTTCACAATTCGATGTAAATATATTTATATCATGGAAATATTTCATATCATCATTAAGAGTCCCATCAAAACTGTTTTCAGTTACTTATTCAGTAATTCTATTTCATAATGTAATTTGTTATTTATTTCTTTTTTAATAATTTTATTGATTATTGAGGCAATAAGTATTAAAATAACCTTTTTATATTGTATTTTTTTAAAATTTTGTGTGGATTACAAAGCATTTGTGACTGGACAGCAGATATAAAAATAATTTTACCAAAGTATGCAGTCTCCCCTGACTCTAAATGTTTTTATTTGACCTGGCATGACATTGGTTGACCTAAGAATGGTAATGTTTTTGAGTAGTCAGTGTCACTTGACAGGCAGGTTATGAATTTTGTGGTTTTAATTTTTACATATTAAATATAGAACACAATCTGCTGACCATCTCACATAATAAATATAAGGACACACATTTCTTTCTGTGTCAGAATATTTTCTGTGTGGTTAATTTCAATTGTCATTCACACCAAAATAGCCTGTTTAAATTTTTAACAAAACTACTGATTATCCAAAAGTTGAAATAAAATTACTTTAAACCATTATAACTTCTATTCATTTCAAACCAAACATTAAATGAAATTGAATGTTATTCCAGGAATAAATGTGGTTCATTTTTTCTGTGTTAATGTCATTTAATATAGTTATTTCAGTACCACTTATAATCATGTAGCAAAACTACAGAACTACACCTTTCATACAAGTTTATGAAAAGGATTATAGCATTACTGCAACTATTTATGGAAAAGCATTGTTGTAAATGTATTTACTGCTGATTTTGTTGCTGCAGATGCTAGTGAAGGAACTGTATAATATGAACGACATGGTCTGAAAAACAAAATCTATTTAACTTCGCAGTATCTAACAATGCTAAGAAGTATTACTTTCATAAATAAATGAGTTTGTTCTTTTAATTCAAACTTATGTGGATTTATGTTTGAATCAATTTGGATCTGTTCGCTATGTCTATTGAAATTTATGATCAAAGAAAAGAACAATTAGTCACAACCAATCTAAATTTATGGATTTATTGCAAATAGAATTCAGCTATACATTCACATTGGAATTATACTTCCATACACTTGCATATCATCTTACATATAACAGTACACATCCGTGTCTTTAAAATGTTCATAAATAACGTGTGTAGATTGTTCAAAATAAATTCTATAAGAATTCTATCATCCCATACAAAATTACATTACTATGTGCTAGATTACAATTGTAATCCCCATGACAAGACTTAAGAATGTTGCTGAAGGAAACCCAAGAGACTCAGATTTGGAAAAGCCAAAGTAATGGCACAGAATAAGCAAGAATCACATTATTTTAGTAAAAAATTTTGCAACTCGTGATTATTTACTTCAGCAGCAGATTGTCAGATAATAAGAATGGAAGTTCAAAGACTATTGGTCAACAGGTATAAGTAAGCCAGTCATATGAAGATTGGTTTGAACTCGCACAATGCTTTACTAGGAATGTTCCTGTTGGAAGTATGCCAATATCTTCCTCTGACCTTTGAACTGACTTATCCAGCCAGCTGTAGTTTAAACTGGATTCCAAACTGTGGGTCAACTCAGATTTTTTTTTTCTTTTTTTTAAAATGTCAGAGGAAGTGATAACTAACAGATAAAAAAGAACTAGGATTGACCAAGGATCAAACCCATGACCTTCGAATTTGTAGCCTGGCATTTTACCACTAAGCCACTGAGCCACATCAACAGGTAAAACTGAAAAGCAACTTCAGTTACTAAAAGATTTTGACATACTATGTAAAACCAACCAAGTGTATTCTTTGTAAGCAAAATCATCCAGCCAGCTACAGAGACTGCTATGTGCACAAAGCAGCTCACAGATGCCAAAGATGACAGACAACAAGCCAAGGGGTACGAGCACTGCCACCAGCACCACCAACAGCTCAACAACTGTACAGCGACATCTACTCACCATAAATGACAATCTACAATACACCAACATACCCTAGGATGGCAGTCACCTACAAGTACCATATCTGTTGAAGAACAGCTTAAGCACACCAGACCTAGAATTTGCTACTACAGAAGTTTTATGGGACATCTCACATCTGCTCAAAGAAATGCAAACTACTCTTATTGCAGTTACTACCACCTTAACATAGCTACCAGCTATAATCGTCACTGCTGTACTAGCAGCACTGAGAAGCAGCAGCCCTGCTCACACATTAGAAATCCCAACCCAGCATGGCTCTAAATATAAGATTTCATAATCTTCAAGTGATGGCTTGGACTGCCGGCAGTGTATTCTCGTCTGTACTGGCATCCTGCCAGTACATGTAGGACTATAGTATTGATATTTGTCTCTTGAATGAAACGTTTCTGAAGCCTAGCCAACTAGCTAATATAGCCAATTACGTCTGCTTCAGAGACAACTGACAGACAGCTGGGGGAGGGATGGCTGTCCATGTTCATCGAAGTCTTTCCCACTACAGAATCCCCCTGCCACAAGTGAACACAGTCAAGGTTACCACAGTCATGTGGAGACCACACGTGGCCCTGTAACTTTTCTTATAGCTGTGTACAAAAGACCTGAATACACTTTAGTTTTAATAATGCACAAATGTTGCTTCAACTCGGGAGAAAATGTTTGTAGCCGGAGATTTCAATGCCAAAAGCCCATTAGGAACTCCTAAACCACAAACATCAGTTAGATTAGATTAATACTTGTTCCATATATATATATACATGTGCGCCTCGGTTGCACAGTGGTAGAGTGCCAGACTACAAATCCAAAGGTCCCGGGTTCGATCCCCGCCAGGTCCTAGGATTTTTATCTGTAACTTTCCACTTCTTTCACCTCTGGCAGTGTTGCTCATGTGAAAAATATCGAGTAGCACCGTGGTTCGGAACCCACGTTAAACTGTAGGTCCCCCTATAACTGGCTGGGTAAGTCAGTTCGATGGTCGGAGGAAGGCAACGGCATACCACCTCCAAACAGGACCATGCCTAGTAAAGCACTGTGGTGTTCAAACCAATCTTCGGATTGATGACTGCTTTACCTTTATATATATATATATATATATATATATAGAGAGAGAGAGAGAGAGAGAGAGAGAGAGAGAGAGAGATTAGTTATTTCTATGAAAAAATTCATCTAGTGAGCATAAGGAGTTCTCAGACATAAGTGGATGGAGATTGTTACTTGCAGCAGAAGATCCGAAGTTACCACCTATGCCTCTGATGAACCAACTCATTATCCACAAAATGATGGCAGACCTGATATTCTAAACCTTGGTTTGTGGTACTAGATGTTTACAAACTGTCATCATCAGGTCATCTACTAGTGCTGTTAAGCCTTATGACTGAATCTGTTAAGCCAGATAAGAGGCTAACCATAAGACCAATTAGGAGTGGTTTCAACTTTCAACAGGAAGCCTTGGCCCGTATCTGGACAATGCCACCTGCGGACACTTTGGACATTCACCAAGCCTGTTACCATGCTCATGGAAAATACCAAAAGCACACTTACCTTCTCCACATCACCTCTTAGTGCTACCAACAGTCCATCAGCTGTAAATATTTGCCCATGTATCCAGATTAGGCGAGATATCCATTAATTATTACCAAAACTTTACATAGACCAGTGATTTACCTGGGAAGAAGAAGTAATCTCATAGGACTGCCCACTTGTGGATTACACATGCTGTTTTGATTTTTGAGATTTATGTGAAAGAAATAATTATTTACCAGCTGTTTCAACTCCTTTTTGTAATGCAATGTCACCAGCATATTGCAGATCAATTGCTTCTATGATTTTAGTTACTATTTTTAACTGAACACTAGTTAGGTTGCCAAGCCTTCCATTAATGCAAGGTATCAACTCAATAGCAGGATTAGCTGGTTATATCCAGTGCGGCAGCTAAGTATAAAGGTAAAAAGGATTTTACACACAGCCATTTTTAAGTCCATGTGTGATCACAAAAGTTCAAGGAAAATTGTATGATGAAAGAATGTGTCTAAACATGGAAAGGTTGTATTAGATTAACAAAATGGCTGTATACGTGAACCTTTCTAGTAGTGCAATGCAGCAGATCTTACATCTGCATTAAATGTGTTTTTCTGGCCACAGAAGACTGAGAATAAGTTTTTCTCTCTTACTTTGAATTATCTGCATTGACTTGCATAGTAAATCATTTGTGTTGTGTCTCTGAAGTCTGTGAACTTTGTTAGGAATGTAGAATAATTTTCTCAAAAATAGTTTGTAGTTAATCAATTGAAATTTGTATTTAAAAGTTTGGTCCAATTTATAGCATCTACACCGAATTTAAAAATGTCATGGGAGAGACACCTAGTATTGTGTGGCACCTCTTCAGACTCTGTAGTGAGACACTATGAAACTATGAAACTGAGTTATCATTACTACTCTGGATGAAACTGACACCAAATCATTTGCAGAACAGCAACCAATCTGGTCTGTTCACAAGTGCAGCATCCATGACACAGAGCTTGCATTCTATGGCATCCTATACATGCTTTATGAGGTTCAAGTGAATCCTCTGGGTTGGTCTGATGGTATATCATGGAATAAGATGATGTAAAAAACACAGATTAGTGTAAATTGTTTACTCCAACATGTGTAATTTATCAACTATACAAAAGCACTATCCCTGACTCTGATAAAAACCTTTTTCTTTCCTTATAAATACCTTTTACATACAGCATTATAGCGTACACAATCTATATATTGTATACAATGAAAATACATCACTGAAATTCCTATTAAAATCAAACAAGATTACATAAAAAGTAGAGACGATTTTCATCTGTTTAATATTTTAGTGGATCTTTGATTATCAAATGCAGATACATTTTCTAAGAAAAAATGTGATAACTTTCTTTGCTATAAAAATCAAAGTAACACGAGTACTCTACCTTTCACAATATTGACCACTTTTGTAATATTTCTTTTCAAATGTAATAATTTAATTGGAGTTATTTCCTTACCCTGGCCAGTTCAATCGATTCTCAACTAAGAAATCAGTGATAAAATATGTTATATTTATTACCCCTTGTAATGTTACAATTTTTTCATGTGAGTTTTAACTTTTTCAGTGCTTAATTTTGAGTTTCAAAGTATAAAAAAATTACTAATCTCCAACTTTTTTTAAGGTAAGTTCTCAGGAAAATACTGTTAGACAAACATACATATATCATTCAAATAACTGCTGACAGAGATTATGAAATAATTATCAACAACATTTTTTTCCTTTTTAGAATACATATTTTACATCTTTATGCACAGTTTTTTAATTACTTATTCAATGGACTTATTTACATTGATATGAATGAGTATCTTGTTAACTATGCAAAACTAAACCATGTAGTTGTGCTAGAACAAAAATCTTAAGTTGGCATAACCACTTTGGCCTTAAATTTAAACAAAACTTTTGCATAACTCTTCTTATTATTATTATTATTATTTTCTTCAGGGACTGGCACTAACTGTCTTCCCCAATTTAATTACTACAGAGTAAAAGGTTCTGCTCATCATCAAATTTCAGTCAGTAATTTAACTGTCTTTCGTAATAATGGTTCCAGTATACTGACTAAGGATTCTTTCCTCATCAAATGATTACTTCAGAATTCAGATCTCAAATCCAATCAAACAACCAACATAAGCAATGCCATCCAAACAGTGCCACAAACTACTCCTCTAGTTTCTGTTAATAACCACCATTATGACTCTATGCACATGGTTTAACACTCCATTAAAAATTCAGTAGGCCAATTGAATCAGCACCTCATTCAGTGCTCCCATACAACTATCCAGATATTGTCACCCTTTCAAGGGACTTATAACATAACATGAGCAATCACTACCCAGTTTAGGAAACAAATTTATAAAAATTAATTCCACCTCACTCAACTCACAACTGAGATATAAAATTATTCCCCAATAGCATCAACATAAAATACTTGGAAACTAATTACTCAAACTCAATATGTATACACCACCTTTAATGCATGACTTACATTACCTTAGGAAATCTTAAATATGAATAGTTCCCTCATGTAATACAAAGAGCACCTCCTCTCATGCCTTCTTTTCAAGGAACACTGTCTAATGCAATTGTTCAAGGACTGTTTTGTCATTGGTTGGTGGTAATTTAGACAGCAGCCAGCTCATTGTCAGTACTGGTATATGTTCTACAGCCTGCCAGGTGACTCTTACTGCATTTCTGTGTAGCATACCTGCTGCACCTGTCCTTGGCAGAGTACAAGAACACTTCAGGTAAACAACTCAAATCTGTAATATACATACACCGAATATAAGAACACAATCTCTTAAATGTAACCTCTTCACTACAATACCAGAAATGTTTTCATCCACCTATTAGTTCTACAACAGCAGATCAGCTGATCAACAAGGCTAAGAAAATGTAATTGTTTTCAAAAATTATTGGATACAATTTACAAAAAGCGATGAATGTTTGAATGTTACATGCATAGTGAATAGTGGCACAGGACACTAAAAATGCCGCCCCCCTCCCGATGCCACAACTCTCTTTGGACAGAGGCCCTTCCCATGGTACTACATGGCATTCGAGCCACTGATAAGGAAGACCTACAAGACCTGGTCACTGAGTTTGTCTATGGACAACCTCTTGTTTTATTTGGGGAGCTTATTAACCCTTCCCCCCATGCAAGAGGTGTCCACAACCTCTGAAGGGGGGAGGACGGGGTGAATCACTTGAGGAGTATCTAGACAAAACTCACTAGTATTGTGTGTCATATATGACACATGGGAAGCAAAAGGTATATACCAGCTAGTTGTACGGCATGAGGTGATATAGGAAACCCAGTAGTGGTGAAATTTCACTCTCATATGCTACAGTGGTCATCCCAGTATTTTGTACCTGGAACCATCCCCAGGTGGTTTGGAGGCATGAGCAACACATTATCATCTTGAAACACTGCAGAACTTTCAGAGTGTTGGGAGGCCAAAAATGGATGAAAATGGTTCCTGAGCAGCTCAAAATACTATGCAGAACAAATAGGAGACCCATTTTATTCCAGAAAAATGCACCCCTCAGCATAACAGACACCACCAAATACTAAAATACTATAATGACAAACTTTATTCTTACTCCAATGAGGTGCACATACAGACTGGTTTACAAAGTTCAGATACGGCGGCCGAGAAGCGGCTCACCCAAAGAATGTAGTTGAAGATGAAATACAAAATACAATGCACAGAAATGGTTAATAGTCTCTCGATGACTATCGACTCCGCACAGCCCCCCCCTCCAACGCAGTATGGGGTACTCATTCTGCACTGGGTGGGGGGGGGGGATGTGACGGCTGCAGTTGGCATTGCTGGTCTCTGGTCGTATGATGGCAAGCTCCACCACATCGTCCATCATCTGGAAGGCTCAATGGAGTGTGTAGGCTGCGATCGGTGGGGCCAGAGACGGAGAAGTGTCATGATGGGCGTACTCGGCAATCCATAAGGCATGTGAGACGATATCCTGAGTATCAGAGCGGGATGACAATGCACAATAAAAATGAGGGCAGGAGGAAAACGCTGCAGAATGCTTATGGTGACTGGCTGGGAGTTCACACTTTGATAGGTGGGGAGGGGGACTGCTTGTAGCCATGCAAACAAGGTAGAGCATGCCCTCCAGCAACATGATTGATAAGTCCGTGGCGAGTGGGGGAAGGGGAACTGGAAAGTCAAACTCCACTACTGGGACGGAGGGGCGGGGGAGGTGCTGGAAGCCACGAAAGGGGGAGGATGGGGACAGCGGGGAACCCTCAGATGGAGGAGAAGAGAGGGAGGGTGAATTGCTCAACCTGAGAGCAGAGGAAGTGTCAGGAGGAGGGGGAGAAGGGGAGGCCTTGTGTGGGGTTAGCAGAGGGGGGTTGACCTCCTCCTGAGGAGGTAAGGCAGGCTTGCTGTGAGCCAGTTTAATGTGGTTGATAGAAACTGTTGAAGGCTTGCTATTGACTAGAATGATGTATGTGTTGGGTGACTTTTTGAGGACCCAATGTGGGCCGGAATATGGAGGGGTGAGAGGAGGGTGCACTTGTCATCACCTAGTATGACGAATTCACAGTCTTCCGTCTACTGCAGAATGCTTATGGTGACTAGCTGGGATGGGAGGGGGTGTGGTGGTAGGATATATGTTGGCGCATTGAAGACGGACCCTGTCAATGAGAGTGGGCAGTTTACTCAGATCTGGAGGGGGGAGGGGGGAAGGGTTAATAAGCTCCCCAACTAAAACAAGAGGTTGTCCATAGACAAACTCAGTGACCAGGCCTTTTAGGTCTTCCTTATAAGTGGCTCGAATGGCATGTACCACGGGAAGGGCCTCTGACCAAAGAGAGTTGTGGCATCGGGGGGGAGGGGGGGGCTTTTTAGTGTCCTGTGCCACTATTCTACCAAACCTTTGCTTTGTGGATGGTAGGAAGTGGTGTCAATGCATAATGCGTTTGATGCCACAGAGGTGTGAGAATAGGACCAATTCAAACTGCCTGCCATGGTCTGTGCTTAAGACCAAGGGACAGCTGAAGTGGGCAATCCAAGATTATAAGAAATCCCTAGGGACTGTCTGTCGTGATGTTGGGGAGGAGGGGTGACCTACACCCAATGACTGGTGCATTTGATGACAGAGAGAATGTAACAGAGCCTGGCGGCAGGAGACAGTGTTGAAACCTGCCTGCCAGAACAGAAAAGGGACCCAAAGGAGGGGAAATGTGTGTGGAGATTTTATTGCATTGACAAACATATGCCAAGAGCCATCATCTTTTTAGCTGAGTGAATGGGAGAAGACCAATTGATCGATGAAGGTTCGATAATGTCGGAATCGAGCAGCCCGGATATCTGTGCTTCTACCACCGTGAACTTCTCAGGGCACAGACGCCATGGTTTGCTAATGATGGAAATGTCATCTGTTAGTTGCAGTCTGTGTACAGTCCTGTTTGTAACAACTGAAATACGCTGCTGTGAAATTGTATCAGCGGAGAAAACGTCAGAGTTCAAAGCGGGCTCGGGTGAGTCTACAGGGCGCATGGCGGGAATAATGTTTACACTCACTGTTGTGACGGGAGGTGCCACCTGCTGCAGTGACAGCTGAGCCACCACGTGGCTGATGACCCTCGTTGTTGTTGTGGTTGCCAGCAGGAGGCAAAGTGGTGGTGAGGTTGTAACGTTTCTGCTATGTTGTGCACTCCTAAAAATCAGTTGCCAACATTGAAACACGAAATATCTGATACCTAAAGTAAAACTTCATTACCGGACATGTGATATTTCACACTTTCGCCTTCAGATTGAAATTCTATTTACACTATTAGTAAAACACCTTTAAGAAATAGTACGTTCATTTAAATATAACTTTAGCTGACTTTTTACGTGATTTTCTGTTCTTAATACTTTCGTAAATAATAGCTGCAAACACTAAAAATGTATTACAGTTAGTTTCGGAAATTGCTGAAACTATATGATACTAATTTGTATAAAAACAACAATGCTACATGTTATAAACTATTGCACAACATGATTTCATATATACCTTTTGTTTAAATAAATTAGGGCAGACCATGTCTTATATATCACTAGATCCTAAATTAAATACTGATAATTGTTCATGCACTAAAATTAATAATCCGTTTGGTACTAAGAAACTATCTTCGAAATTAACAAAACTACGACAACCATAAACAAATCCGTATTAATAAATAATTTGACCGCAAACCGAAACACATTAAAATTATATGTTACAATAATAATACGCCTACACACTATTGGCAAAACAAATATGTGTGCATTTCAAAAACACACATAATGTAAATAATTTGACGACTGTAAACACTAGTCAAAAGGATGACGTTAAATTTGTGCACTACATTTAAATACAAAATTTATGAAACAAGTACATACATCGACATAAATAGTCGTAGCTTAAATGTAATGTTTAAATTCCTGTATTTTGTCATATTTAATGTAAAAGAATACTGTTTAATTCTGAATTGCAAAACTTTGTCATCATTTTTAATACGTGGTTAAGCAGAAAGATGTTGGAGAGAAACCATTGTTTGTTTAGTCGGTTATAGAGTCGTGGAGAGAGTTTCCGAGTGGCCAGAAACCTGTAAGCAGCTTTGTTAGCTTGCTGCTGCATTTCTTGATTGTGCAATGTTTAAGTGGAAATAAAATCGTTTCCATATCAACTAAGATGGATTTACTTTATGAAAATATCCTGTAAAAACCAATTTCTTTAGTGAATGCCGAAGATAAATCACAACGCAATGGACTTCAGCCAGCATATAAGATAAGTTCAACTTCACCTACAGTGGAATGATTTCGTTATAGACTGAGAACTAATAAACATTTCCGTGATTCAGGAATATATTAGGGCTCAGTTTGAGTCGTTCCGAAAAGAGGTGATGGACGTTAGATGTGGTGCCGTGTGACCAGGATTTTAAAAGCGTATTCACTAATGTAAAGTGTTAAAAGTGGTGACGTGATCAAACGATTTTAATGAGTATTCGCTAATATAAGAATGTGTTTCAGGATACAAGGAAAATAATGTATATGATGGATGTGCAGTAAAACCATCATAAAAGTGCAGATTTCGACTACAATACTATCCACACCTACGATGTCGAAATTTAATGGAGGAAGATGGCAGTAATTTGGACTACTAGATTCCTGTATCGCCGCATCCTTGTGACGAGCTAAGTACTTTTTATTTTAAAATGGATACAGTAAGAAAGGAGGGAGATAATAGTACTCAAGTTTCGGACTTTGACAGTGGGGTAGAAGGTTCTGGTATCGCGAGTTCTACACCGATTACAAGAAAGCAGCAGGTCCCATTTTCTAGTGATTTACAAGAGACTGGACAACAGACTAGTAATATGGCAGCAAACGCGGAAATAGAAACAAAATCAATCTTGGAATTTTTATTACAAATGAAAACCGAACATTCATTACAAATGGAAACTATGAAAACCGAACTTTCGTTAGATATAAAAACCGTGAAAACCGAACTATCTGACATGAAATCTCAAACAAATTCAATTAAATTTGAAATTAGTAAAACAAATGACTCAATGACCGATTTAAAACAATACATTGGAAGTCTAGTGACAAAGTTTAGTACTGGATTCAATAGTGTAGAAAAAACTGTTATGGTAGCTGCTACTTCAGAAGATTCTCAGACGAGTGACAGTGTTGAAAAAATAGATGACACTTCAAGTTACGCAAATTCTCAGAGCCAGGATACTAAAACAGAGTTAACTGGAAAGATTCGCGATGTTGAAAAATGTAATAGCAAACTTGATAGTTCTGATTTGAAAGTAGAAACTGAATGTAACTGTGTTATAGATAACCTTGAGCTAGAAGTTGAAAGTGAATGTACGGTCACAGAATTACCACAGTGTGTAGACGAAATTTCAGAAAAGTCACATACTGAAATTTTGAGTATTCCTAGATGTACTAATGTAATTAGTTTACCAGTAGTTAAGTTGCCTGGTAGGCCTAAAAAGAAATTTCATCCTGTTTATTTTATGCCACAGGACAATGATTGTTTTCATTCAGATTTGAATGACACTTCAGAAATTATGTTACTTAAGCAAAGTCTAAGGTGTAAAGTATGTTCTTGGGCAAACCAGACCCAACTGTTTGCATTTAATTTTGGACCTAATTGTAATCTACTATTACCTATTCTACCTGATGATAGACAAAATGAGGTGCATCAGGCTATATACTGATGTTATACCTTAGGGGCATAATTACTCTTTAGTTATGAAACTGCTGACAACAGTTCAGGTCCCCAGTCGTGTGCTGTGTACTTCTATTAATCATTTTCACAGTACAGAAAAAATTGTAGTCTTTAAGTTTTTCTTCAGTGTAAATATTTGATTATTTGAAAAAAACATTTTAATTACCACTGACAAGTGAAAACAGCTGAGACATACCTTTTGATATATACATTTTTGCTATATGCTTATTGAAACATAGACTAAACTTTATTACAAGTTGGAAATTTTGAGAAAATATGAAAAAATATGTAGGTGGATGTTAACCATCAGTTCAAAAGAACTTTATACCAAATACTAATACTGTACTTAATCTGAGACAGCAGTTTCATCTTAGTTGGGGGGTTTTCAATAAGATTTTGTTTATTATGCCAGTGTATAGGCCAATGGACTTAAGAATTAAGAAGTAAATATACTGAAATACAGTTTGAACCAAATAGTGAATTCATGTTTACAGTTAATACAGTTACAATGAATAATAAATGTTGAAGGATTTATGAATAAAAATACTATGTGAATTTAAGTACAGAAAAAAAAATAGGTAGATGATGGGGGTTTATTTAATGTGTTTGTTAGGAATTTTGGAGACTTATGTTATGATGTTTATGAACCACTAGCTAATGTGGAAGTCTTTGAGTAGTCATCAAAAGAAATAACAGAATAGAAAAGAAGGGGAAGTGCTGTTCATGAGAAATTTAAGTTAGGTTAAGAATTGTCAGTGAAAGATACTGAACAAATAGTTATTAAGTTACTGAAATGGAAGTGAAAAATGCTCCATATATTGAAAAGAAAGAATTAATATGTCATAAAGAAAATGACTATGAAAATAATGAATATTTCAACGAAAAATGTTGATGTAGTATTTAAGATTAGTGTAGTCTCTGAACAGATGCTTTACTTGAAGTCTAAGATGTTGAATTGCTTGATACTGCTGAGGAAATCTCAAAATGATAGTGTTAAGTGTACTGAAAATGTTAGCTCCAAACCCTGATATAAATGTTAAGTCATCTACCGAAATGTTAAGTGAAAGTATACCTTCTGTATGTCAACTAAGTTGTGATTCTAGTAACATGAATAATTCTAATGAAGTTTAAAAAAATCTAGTAACTGAACCTGAAAACCAAGTACTATTTCACTATGTTAGTAGTCCATTTGTTAAGATCAGAGTAGAAGTTTATCTACAGTTATACATTGAGCCTCTTGTAGTTAACTGAAACCCTTAGCTGTATGCTTATAGTTTTTTGCTTATCCACGATCCATAAAGTTGATCGGTCTCAGATAGAATAATGCGTTTAAATCCTACCTACAGAAAAGTTAATGTCATTGTGAAGTTTACCTTGCTCTTACTCTGAAACCTACAAGGAAGATATTTGTTGATGGTATTGATACCTATTATGAATATGGTACACAGATAGTGCATATACCGTATCTGCATGTACAGATTTACACAATAATTAATTTCTTAACCTCATATGAATAGTCAAAGGTATGTTGAAGTGTTTATTATTTGTTTATGGCTTGAAATGTCATTGTATATATGAAAATTCTTATCTCAGTTACATACTGTGATCTTTCTATTAATCACATCCACAGTGCATTACAATTTTAATTCTTTAATTCTTTTCACTCTTGTTAGTCATTCATTAGTATTTTTGTGTTGTTGTTTGAATTTTTTGTTGTACGTTGATGTGTCAAGAGAGACTTGCTAACAATTAGTACAAAAGTGACTATAAGCATGGGAGGACACACATAGACCACACAAGTGTTAACCAATGTAAAATTCAATTTCTATCCTTGAGCTTACATCTTAATAGGAAAATATTTAATACTGGTTTAAGATGACCATATTATAGTATATTGTACATATGACTCAGCTTTGGCTGATGCAAGGTTATAATTTTCATTTTTTATTCTTAAAGTTTACAAGGAATCTATTGATGTTTTACAAGTTACATACTTTGTATGTTTATCATGCATACTTGCACATACTCATGATGTAGGGTCATATGTAGCCGTTTGCGAGTCAGTTACCTGCCCTGGCCGTGGACGTAATTTAATGGCAGCGTATTTTTCCGCCCTCTCTTGATTACTGCCTTGAGAGTGGGTGTATTTTGGCAGTTAAAACAAAAACTTTTTAATTATTTTTTTTTTAATTTTTCCAAGAAGGGAAAAATTTGACACTTTGATGGATCAGTTGATAACTGACACTTGAAAAATTTCCATGTTTGATTTGAGCTATGAGATTAACCATTGCCACTGCTAACTACTCGCAGGGGGGTTAGTTTTTGAATCTTTATTAATGTATATGGTTTTTTAATTTTTAACTATACTATAATTTTGAACGATAAATGTTTGATGTGCTCACTGAGAGCTTGTTTCTATCCATTGTTTTACTATTTATTTATGTCATTCTTTCACTTAGTAAATTGACTATAAAAATTGTGAAGTTATTACAATATACAACACCCTTTCTAGAGGAATTAGGAGCTTAGTACTCACATAATGGCATTTACATGTACACATAGAAAAAAAAAATTATTCTGCATAAAATACCTTTTTATATGAATTAATACCAAACATAACTGTTTACAGTATGAATATCAATGCTCTTTGAAAAAAAAAAAAAAAAAAAGGTTGTAAAAGCTTGCTATTTCATTATTCGAACCAAAGTAAATGTGAGAGATTTCTCATTAATTTTCATTAACATTTAAGGGTTAATTTGAACCCATAATTTGATTTTTGTTTAAATACCGTATAGAGAAAATTGATTGCTCTTTCCAATAGCCTGATAATAGTATGCTTACTTATGTATGTAGTTAGGGAAAAATAGTATGTGGTTCTGAGAAAGATACAACCATGTTATAGGAATGCCTGTATCTACAGTCAGCTGAAGCTGAGAGCCACTACATCACCAACAGCAGTTTGCAGATAGACCAATGTCGGCGCATCATGCAACATCAACAACCACCAGCATTCGCAAGACTACAATCAACATACAATTTTTATTTTTAGCCTAAACTAATACAGACTCACTATGAACACCTAAATCACAACATATTGAAACGATAGTACACAGTGAACCTTACATTATATTTCAGGTACACTATGTAGGGGGGTGTGTAACGTTTCTGCTATGTTGTGCACTCCTAAAAATCAGTTGCCAACATTGAAACACGAAATATCTGATACCTAAAGTAAAACTTCATTACCGGACATGTGATATTTCACACTTTCGCCTTCAGATTGAAATTCTATTTACACTATTAGTAAAACACCTTTAAGAAATAGTACGTTCATTTAAATATAACTTTAGCTGACTTTTTACGTAATTTTCTGTTCTTAATACTTTCGTAAATAATAGCTGCAAACACTAAAAATGTATTACAGTTAGTTTCGGAAATTGCTGAAACTATATGATACTAATTTGTATAAAAACAACAATGCTACATGTTATAAACTATTGCACAACATGATTTCATATATACCTTTTGTTTAAATAAATTAGGGCAGACCATGTCTTATATATCACTAGATCCTAAATTAAATACTGATAATTGTTCATGCACTAAAATTAATAATCCGTTTGGTACTAAGAAACTATCTTCGAAATTAACAAAACTACGACAACCATAAACAAATCCGTATTAATAAATAATTTGACCGCAAACCGAAACACATTAAAATTATATGTTACAATAATAATACGCCTACACACTATTGGCAAAACAAATATGTGTGCATTTCAAAAACACACATAATGTAAATAATTTGACGACTGTAAACACTAGTCAAAAGGATGACGTTAAATTTGTGCACTACATTTAAATACAAAATTTATGAAACAAGTACATACATCGACATAAATAGTCGTAGCTTAAATGTAATGTTTAAATTCCTGTATTTTGTCATATTTAATGTAAAAGAATACTGTTTAATTCTGAATTGCAAAACTTTGTCATCATTTTTAATACGTGGTTAAGCAGAAAGATGTTGGAGAGAAACCATTGTTTGTTTAGTCGGTTATAGAGTCGTGGAGAGAGTTTCCGAGTGGCCAGAAACCTGTAAGCAGCTTTGTTAGCTTGCTGCTGCATTTCTTGATTGTGCAATGTTTAAGTGGAAATAAAATCGTTTCCATATCAACTAAGATGGATTTACTTTATGAAAATATCCTGTAAAAACCAATTTCTTTAGTGAATGCCGAAGATAAATCACAACGCAATGGACTTCAGCCAGCATATAAGATAAGTTCAACTTCACCTACAGTGGAATGATTTCGTTATAGACTGAGAACTAATAAACATTTCCGTGATTCAGGAATATATTAGGGCTCAGTTTGAGTCGTTCCGAAAAGAGGTGATGGACGTTAGAAGGTTGTCACAACTGCCGCAGGAGGTGTTGGAGGCACCAGTAGTTCAAGTGAACAAGATGGCTGCCGAGCCGTGGGAGCCGACAGGTCGACTGGACAGGTAGTAGTCGGTGCAGTCACTGGTGCAGTTGGCGGCGCTACCTGTGCGTGGTGGCAAGATGGCGGCCGGGCAACAGCAGGCAGGACGGGAGAGGATGTAGTTTTACAAGTGGTCGCCGACGACAGCAGGAGAGCAATAGTCGCACAAGCAGAAGATGCCAGACATGCGGCAGGTGTAAAAACTGAGGGTTGCACATAGAAACACTACACAAGTCAGTCAAAACACTACAGAGAGTTATGAAAGCTCGAGCAGGAGAACGTTTACTATGAGATGCAAAGATTTTCTGAGCATAATTCACCACAGTGACGTGACGTGAAGACGGGCTTGTGACTGGGGAAGTTAAAGATTCAGTTCTCAAGTTGGCTGTGGGGTGCGAAGTGTGCAGAGTAGGCACAAGAGGGCAGGATGTGCCCAACACATTGACATCACATGGGGTAGTCATGGCAACTAAGTTTTGTTTACAAACTGCGGCATAGGTGCAGGGTGGCGGTACTGAACTGTCAGAATCACTGTTAACCTTGCATCAGAATGCAAGGTCACTGTTTGCTTTAAGAGAGGTACTAACTTTGAAATTAGTGTCCTTTGAGGCAGCTTGAAGAGAAGCAAGGTGCTGCTTGGCAGATGACTGATGGGAATCAGTGAGGCGGAGAACAATGTCTTCTTTCTCACACCAGAGGCACAACACTTGTTTAAGTTTGGTAGCCCACTTTAACATAAGTAAATTCGACTGTTTAATAGTGCCAGGGCACTCACTGACGACGTTCTCTCTTTCATGGCACGTTCTGTCTTTCATATGTAGAGTGGGTTCCGGGATGTGTCAGCCACAAAAAAGTTTCTTTTTTAATTTGGACTCAGGAGACAGATGAACTGAATACTAGGTAGAACTGGCACACACAAGTTGAGAGGCGTTTTTCAGCTCGAAAAACTGTTTCAAGAGGTTCTAGAGAGCCAGTCGCCATGGACGAAGGAAGCAGTGATATGTCAGCACCTATGTTGATCAGGAAGCGAGTGCCAGAAACACAGTCATGAAGGTAGAGGTGGCCACTTGGGAGCAGAGACCCTCGTTCTGAATGTAGCTTGTACAGGCGCCTGCTTCTAGCCAAGCAGGACATCTCGCCTACGCCATCCTGCGCTCTGCATTTGAGTGAAGGTATGACTGGCAGCATTTTCGAGCAGCGTCCCCTAAAAGTATGTGGATGTAACAGAGCAGATGAGCGAAGGCGGGCCCTTATCAAAGTCATTAGACAGGGCAGGTGTATTGGCATCGCACGGAAGATGAGGCTGCGGTGTCTCAGTGGTGTAGCAGTGAGGAATGCCGGGCAGGTTAATCAGTTCGTCCGGTAGCTGGAAACATCTTCGAGCAAAGGTGCGAGGTCGAGTGGAAGGTTGCTGAGTCTGTGAGTCCTGCTTGTAGCCTGCTTCGCGAACATATGCCTCGTGCACTCGGTTCGCAGTGTGAATACGTTCTCCAGGTGACTTGAGTATATTATAGGTGAGTGCTGGACCAGGAGTGGTAGCTTGCTGGTCCAGACTGCCATGAGTGTCGAGTTGGGGCATAGCATGTTCGCTGACCAGAAGTGGAGGCGTCACCACAGCTGCCAGGGTTTCTTGTCACCAAGGTGTTCCACATGCAGGATTTGGTGAATGGTTTCGTCAGGTGTGCAAGTTACCCACTCAAGAATCGTCAGCTTGATCGAGTGGTAGCAGTGGGTGGTGGGCCATGAAGTGACCAAGTGATAAATGTGGTCGAAGTGCTCATGTACATGCGTTGTGAGGCACAGATAATGAGCCGCATTGTCGAGCGAGTTGTCGTCCAACAAGAAAAGTACATGGGCTCGAACAAACATATCTGTATGAACGTTTGGTTACAGGATCTCTACGTATACCTCAATGTGCTGGTGGGTGTCGTTTATATGCAAAACTCTGCAATCTTGCTGTAGATAGCACTGTAGATGTAATTGTAGACGCCATGCGCAATGCAGAAATCTTAACTATAACTTATGTAATAATCATCTTATATGTTCTTTAGCGTGTTGTCGTCAAAAGCCTTGATGATGGTTGCAACTTTAACCTTCTTCTCAGAAGGCTGTTGCCGGCCGCGATGGCCGACCGTTCTGCGGCGCGTCAGTCACAGTCTGCACGGCCACTGCGGTCGGGGTTTCGAATCCCCCCTCGGGCATGGATATTTGTCCCGTCCTTAGTATTAGGTTGTTCATGAGTAGTGTGTAAGTTTAGGGACTGATGACCCCGTAGTTAAGTCCCATAAGCTCTACAAACATTTGAACATTTTTGGAAGACTGTTGGTATTCACTGCCACTGCTTCCATCGCCTCTTCCTGCACTTACCGTAGCACTACCGCTTGCAATGAGTTGTTCGTCATTATCATCCCTATTATCATTATTATGTGTTAGTGTTCCAACAGCATCTAACTTATGCTCATATTTCTGTACCATAACAGATACGAGAAAGCATGCGAATGATTCATCTTCTACACTAAAACCATCTTCACGAAGAAGAGTTCTTCGTAATTTCATCTCAACCAATCGCAAAACATTTGCAGGATTGATTACCAATCGCCGCCCCATCTGACGCTTCACCACACAAATAACGTCACAAAACGCAACTTCGGAGGCACACTGCACCGTCCCTACTGACGAACCGACAGGTCAAAGTGCAATGTGGCAAGGCACACGCAGAGGCCTCTAACGGACGACTGCAGAATTTTGCAGATGCGGGGTATCACTAGTGCAATAAGGGACCTTTACATTATCTCTCATACGATTTTGGTGTATATTTGTTTGTTCGAGTCCAAATTCTTCCCTTGTAAGATCTGTTCCACCACGGCAGACCATGTCATTGCAGTGTTGAATGGGAAAGAAGGCAGCTTAAGTAGTCGACCAGGCGATGGGGAAAAAGTTGAGCGAAGCGCTTGGGAGTCGGTTCCTGTGGTGGCTGTGTCTGACTGATGCTGCTGTAGTGGCAAACCCATGGCGACATGTGGCATGGCAGAGGCCCCCAGTGAGAACGGGAAAGCGAGCGGGTGCATGACAGCACGGTGTTGCGGTGTGGCAAGGTAGGCCAATGTGGCAGCAGCACCAAAATGTGCCAGAGTAATGGGCAGTGGACTGTGAGCGAACAGTCATACAAACTGAAGTGGACGGGACTTGTAGTCGCGGAGCGGCAAGTGCGTCCCGTGACGCCAAGTATGACTGCACATTCTGAAAATTGTCAATGTTCACAAGTTCATTCGTGGATAAACACTCCCAACGTTTTGAATGTTCACAGTACTGTCGCAAGTGAGAATTTTTTTTATTTATTTATTTTTTTTTTAATTATTTTTTTTAAATTTTTTTTTTTTAAGGGACTTAACTGCGGGGTCATCAGTCCCTAAACTTACAAACTACTTATGAACTACTTACGAACTAGGACGGCACAAATATCCATGCCCGAGGGGGGATTCGAACCCCCGACCGTAGTGGCCGTGCAGACCGTGACTGGCGCGCCGCAGTCTCCTCGGCCACCGCGGCCGGCAAGTGAGAAATTGTCCTGGTGGTTACTCAAAGGTAGATGGTATGGCACCACTCATAACTAACACTGCACATGAAGAAAAAGATGTGGCGGAAACGTGTGGGTGGGAGCCCAGTAATGAGTGGCAGTCACAGTGGTGTGCAGATACAGAGGCACTTTCCCACATGCCACGTACGTTCACTGCTAAGTACACCAAATGAATTTGGTTCTTCAGGATGCTTGCCGTAAAGCCGGGTTCACACTAGCAACTAAATTGAGACAACAATGTGTGTTTTTCTGCAATTGAACTGTGAGGTATCGTTCACACAGAACTACGCAAATACTAAGTTGTGCAAGTTTTTAACATGGCGTCTGCAGTCTAAGCTGATTGTGATTTGCATGGCTCATTTCATTTGCGGCCAAACGATCTTTACACTTTGTTCCACAAGCACACAAAGTATTTTCTTAATTGATGCGACATTTTAGCCGCAAACAAAGACCCCAAAAACGTAAACCCCAAACGCCAACAGATTGATACGAAGTAAAATGGTTCAAAATACCCTGCGAAGCGACAGTCGAATGTGGACATTTGGTGGTGGGGGAAGAAAGTGGCGAAACAAAGTACAATCAAGTTGAACTTTTTGTTGCGTGGAATTAGTAGCGCCACTTAAGTGTCGCTAATAAAACCAGGAAGTTCATACAAGCTACTGAATTACAATTTCACTATGCAACTATCTGTTGCACGCATTTAGTTGTTTGTCTGAACCCGGCTTAAAAGCATAAAGTCGCTAAGGTTGTTCTTCGCAAATATTGCTGGTTTTACAACGTTTTTTTCTCCATCTCCCAAGCGAAGTGATTTGTTACATACAGTCTGCAACAAGAGAATTCTTTCAGTCTCTTCAACTAAATGGAACTTCCAGTCCCACATTGTAAATACTATCAAAGAAAACAAATTGCACTTATTGGAATGTTTTGAAAATATTGAGGAAGAGGATTCCTGGGATGATATTACAATAAGGGAAGCATTTGCTTTAAGAAATTTACTTCATAATCCACAATTTTTCTTTCTTCTAAATTTTTTCTATGATATCATGAAACACGTTGATGTTTTCTATGCCGGCCGCGGTGGCCGAGGGGACTGAGGCGCTTCAGTCACGGTCTGCACGGTTACTACGGTCGGGGGTTCGAATCCCCCCTCGGGCATGGATATTTGTGCCGTCCTAGTTCGTAAGTAGTTCATAAGTAGTTTGTAAGTTTAGGGACTGATAACCCCGTAGTTAAGTCCCATAGACTTTACAAACATTTGAACATTTGATGTTTTCTATAACACAGTTCAGATGCAGAGTGCAAATGCAGTTACCATATCCAATGCATTACATCATTTTGAGTGTGCTGTATCTGAAATACGAGAGAACATTCAGCGGTTTCGAGTTTCTGATGATGAGTGTATTGCTCCCCCAAGTAAACGTTCCAAATGTAGCAGTGAACTTAATCAGACAGCACATGCCAAAGAAGTGTGTGACATTATGACCAACCAACTGAAAGGAGAGAACATTTCCCAGCCTCTTTGGTCAATACATTTTCATTAAACTACAGTCCGTTTATTTGCCACAATAAATTGGAAAATGAACTTTCAGTTATTTATCGCAATGATACGTTTAGACGCATTACATCGGTTTGTGAGCTGTTTACTTTCATTATGAAACATTCCTTCGAAGAATCGTTCACTGCAGTGCACAAAACATTACAAATTGCACCAACTACACCAATTTCAACAGTAGAAGCAGAGCGTAGTTTCAGCACCTTAAAAAGTACCTATCCAAACCTTCCTCGGGGCAGAACGAGTCAGGAAAGGCTGAACTCACTGGCTGTTTGTTCCATTCACAAGGAGGAAATCAGCGATACTCCAAAATTCAACAACAGAGTAATTGACAAGTTTCTCAGTCAGAAGAATAGACGTGCACATTTACTGTATAAATAACCTGTCAGAACACAGACCTCATTAGTTAATGTGCTAGCTATGTAAAATACAGATGAAACAGCTCCTAGCCAAGGTTTTTCCCACAGTTTTTACCTTGCCCATAAGGCAAAAGCCAGCATGGTCCCTTTTATCTCTCTGCTGCATTCACAATCACCCTGTTTACATGGGCTCCCAAAACTGGATTCCGTAAACCGGTTTCCCAAATCCGCTTTTGGTTGGTCATGTAAACGCTCCAAAATCGATTCTGTAAATCCACTTCTGTAAAGCGGTTTTCCAGTTCCACAATCGATTTTCGTTCCCATGTAAACGCAACCGTTTTTGAAGCGTTCTTGGCTTGTCAGATTGTATTTTCTTGTCAAGAAGTTTCGACACATGTGGACAGAATGACATTTTCTACCATGAAATAAAGGTATAAATATTAGAGTGAGGATGAAACAGGGTATTTAAGTAAAGAAAAATATCGATTGTGCTGACTAAATCAGGAACTGAATCAGCTGTTTTTCAGCCGCCATATTAAGTTGGATAGGAAATCCGATTCAGGGTGTGACATCTAAAAACACGACAGCGCAAAACGGTCTACGAAAATCCGTTTTTCGTCTTCCGGAAGATGTGTTGCGTGTAAACGTAGTGAATGGGGAAGAAGTGACATCGTCCTCCCACAGTTCATTTTGATTTTGACATCACAATCAGTAGACGTTAGCACAACTACAATAAGTACCAACGTCAGCAAGAGAAGAGCTGGTGAGCTTGGGTTCGAATCCAAACACCCCCAAGCCGCCGCCCCTCCCCCCCCCCCCCTATCCGCCAAGTTCTTCAAGAACTTGTGTCACCACAGCATAAATTCAGACACCCACAAAAGTACCTGGAAAACCAGCGGAGCTGTTGGACCAGACCAATTACAATTTTACACACATATAACCCCTCCCCCCAAAAAATAATAATAATAGTAATAAAATAAATAATTATTGCACATTTGTATAAATTTTTAATAGCTGCAGTGTTTTTGATTATATTAATTACTGCATTTATTAGCATATTTCATATCTTTCGAATGTGTTTAAATGATGTTATATAATGGACACTTCAGACTGATTCCATTATACTAGGACTACCTTTTAGTGTGGGCCCCAACAACGAAAATGAAACTGAGCACGAGCCGCCACTGCTTCTCATTCAAGTAGCTCCTCAGTTGGCCTCAACGGCTGAGTGCACCCTGCCTAATTAACTTCGGTGATCTGGCAGGAATATTTTCTCTGCAGGGTCATTTTTATTTAATTTTTGGTAGCTTCTGTAGCGGTATTAAAAACAATGATAAAATTACCCTCTATGGGTAAAAGTAAATTATCTTACATCGGATTCGTCGAGTAATTGCCCCGCCGTTACAAAGGTAAATAAAAATCATTGAAGCACAAAAGAGTACGCCGCCAGCAGTGTCCGAGCGGTCTGCGGCGCGCCAGTCACAGTCTGCACGGCCGCTACGGTCGGGGGTTCGAATCCCTCCTCGGGCATGGATGTTTGTGTCGTCTTTAGTATAAGGTAGTTCATAAGTACCTAGTTTGTAAGTTTAGGGACTGATGACCCCGCAGTTAAGTCCCTTAAGCTTAACAAACATTTGAACAAAAGAGTACAATCTTCCAGTAAAGGCTGCATAAAGGCAACGTAAACATTGCCACCGTGCATCGCTAAGGTAGCTGTGAACAACTTGAATGTTTGCTTCCTCATAACACAAGAACCAAATTTATGAATAAGTAAGAATAAAGCAAGAAGGAAGGATAAAGCAGAAACTAAAAATTGGAGACTGATAAAACTCAGATTATAAAAACACTCCTCAGATGAAACTAAAATGCTTCTGTCGTAGACAGAAACGCAGGCAAACTTTTTATCAAAACAACGAAAAACATGTCCATTTTTCGATCCATCAGGAACACAATTACACAAGCAGCAGCAGAGTAGAGCCAAGCAAGGCCGTAATATCAGTGCTAGGGGTCCATCATCATTTTAGTAAATCATACGTAAGTGAAACCTGTAAAAAGTTTGCAAACTTCGAGTGACATCATGAGGGGTTTGAGTCATTTCATATTCAGTCCACAAGTCAAAAAGTACAAGATATTAGTTAGTATTAGGAAGAGGGTTTCAAATACTGTGTATTCGAGTAACTAAAGTGTGGCATTCCGTTTGGTGGACGGAAAAAGATGACACTGTCGGATCGGGGCACCATATACAAAGCGTGTTCCAAGGCGTCCTGAACACTGTAAAAGTCGCGCAGATGTCCGATGATATGAAGCTTATCAAATTCAATTTGTAGTTGGCGGGAAAGTTGTGATGTACGAGTCTGTAGCAAACAGCGTGCACAGGGGAGGGAGGATCTCGGAGGCCTGGTTATGCCACACAGTTGATCACGTGTGTTGTGGTAGAAGGTTCTCTTAGACCTGACTGTAGTCCCGTGGATAAGAGAGGTGATATCGCTGACTTTGGAGGTCGTGACATTGACGATTATGCGAACGGATGTGGCAGCATAGAGTGTGGGAGGTACCTGCCCAAGACGGCGTCCGTGGGCCCCAGAGGCTTGCCTGCGTCACCGCGGTCCACCTCTTCCAGAGGCTCTGAAATCTTAAGAGTCGTAGCCTAGATCAAAATACGGGACACAAATTAGATGTTGAAATTAAGCCACATTTTTGAAACGTTTCGTAAATACTGTATAAGTAAATTAGACTGGAGTTCAAATATTTGGTCCATACTACAGGTACACACATCACCATACATTTTTGTTAAGTTTTGCACTTAAAAAGTGTAAAAATACTTTGCGTTACTAATGACATAAATATTTCATTGTTGTCACATGGAAACACAATATCTCAATTTCATATAACGACATCTTTCATTAGGGTTGGCAGCTATTATTTTGAACATAGGTTACTTATTTCTCACACTATCAAATATATTTTTTCAGAACAATACATGTCTTTAACAAGTATGATAATTTGAAATACAGTTTTGTGAAAATTAACATATGATGTATCGTAAACTTCAGTCTTACAAGGAAAGTACTTGGGCTCGAACAAACATATCTGTATGAACGTTTGGTTACAGTATCTCTACGTACACCTCAATGTGCTGGTGGGTGTCGTTTTTATGCTAAACTTTGCAATCATGCTCTAGATAGCACTGTAGATGTAATTGTAGACGCCATACGTAATGCAGATATCTGAACTATAACTTATGTAATAATCGTCGTACATGTTCTCTAGCGTATTGTCATCAAAAGGCGTGATGATAGTTCCAACTTTATCCTTCTTCTTGGAAGACTGTTGGTATTCACTGCCACTGCTTCCATCTCCTCTTCCTGCACTTACTGTAGCACTACCGGTAGCAACGAGTTCTTCGTCATTATCATCCCTATTATCATCATTATGTGTTAGTGTTACAACAGTGTCTAACTTATGCTCATATTTCTGTACCATAACAGATACGAGAAATCATGTGAATGATTCATCTTCTACACTAATACCATCTTCACGAAGAATGGTTCTTCGTAACTTCATCTCAACCAATCTCAATACTTTAGCAGGATTCTCAAGATAACAGACTTTGAAGTCTAAATACAAATAGTGCATGTACACATAAATACCTATTAGAGGATGAGAGCTCGTAATTATTGACGTAACTGATTTGGTAGCGTTGTAGGTCGTCAACAATCTTTTCTTTTTCTTTTTTTTTTCTTTTTTCTTTTTCTTTTTTTTTTTTTTTTTTTTCGCTCTGTTCGAATACTTCAACCATTTAAATATATGTTTTGTTGCGTGTCTTAACACAATGTAATCCTTATTTCTTTCAATGAAAAATACACAAATGTTTATTCTTAATTTTCTATATTTTATAAAAGGTTAATAACGATGATTTCAATTTACAAACTTAATGAAAATGTCGCAAAATACGTTTTTGGAGCGATAGGGTAAAATCAGAAACCCTTTATTCGGATTTTTCGCTGTTTTACATTACCGACATGGTATCACACATGCCAAGGTGATAAGCATAATAAAAACACGGAAAACGATAATTTTCATGGCATTTAGAACATTGTACACATGCTGCACATCTACAGTCGTAATTTTTCTTCAATATACCAACAGGAAAGCGAACATGAAGATTTATCTTTTTCACCTGATCATATCACAGAAAATTGGAGAGAACAAAGTTACATGGAATGGCTTTGGCTGATTACTAGTTGAGGTCTGAACTTCACATAGGCCTACCATAAATATAAAATATTACAAAAATTTGATACCAATATGTTTCCATCTTATCTTGAAGCATTGGCGTATATAAGGGGTGGGTGGCTGCATCCCACCGATATAATAAATTAACAGAAAAAATAGTTATATTTATATGATTTAATGTCAAGAATAAGAAAGCTCCATCTCAGTAAAGTAAAATGGGCTTCAGCGCGAATTATACTCTTAATATGAACAGCAAAACTAATACGAAATATCATGGGGTGTCTACTTAAAATTACTACCTAATTTATCACTACATAAGTCTTGCCGTCCCCTCTCTACCTTTTTTGGCTCCTACTGCTGTTTACACGAGAAGACGACATACTTCTAAATAGTAGGAATTGATCGTATACAGCGACATTACGTCACTAAAATTCTATATGAATCAACACTTCTAAAGACGATTACATACAAAATCTCAAACTTAAAAATGATTAAGTTAATTAAAAAGCTTTTGTGTACGAGTATAAACGAGACAGTGCTAGACATACTACAGTACCTCAAGTTAACATATCCTATCCTCAACTATGAACGAAAGAAAGATTTACCTAACGGTCAAAACATTGGTAACGCATCTCGTGAAAAATATACATCAAAGTGTTTGCAGTTATTCCGAACCGAAAAGCTGTACATGTCCGGTAAAAGCTTCCGAGCACGTCACGATGTGATGGCAGGGTGTACAACTTTACTCATTTCCTAACAGTCGACATTATTTCTTAGGATTGGATCAAATGCATTATACATGATTTTAAAAGTGTTGCAGATCTTTGAAATCTATTGGAAACATACTATAATCCGCTGGGAAAGAAAATGATTGCCTTAACTTTGAGTGAGAGAACATGTTCATTATTTTTCTTCCTTTGTCGGCTCTTCTGAAAAAAGCAGCAAATGGGGATGTCTACAGATTTTTTGTCTTCAGAAGTGTATTGTCTTCTGTGTATCTGTGCGTTTTACATTGTTAAGAGTTTGTGTGTAAAATGGATCGTGATAAGCGAAAGAAAAGTGTTATCTGGAAATATTTTCTAGAAATTAACCCTCGTCGTGCCAAGCGCGAAATATGTTTCAGTATTTATTCTTTCAAAGCTGAAACGACATCCAATTTAGTAAGACACATAAAAACAAAACATCCGACTGCTCTTCTCATACCAGAAGGTCCTCAACTCATTACTGAAGACGAAGTGGAGAGTGTTGCTGAAGAGAGAACACCGTTATTTTCAACGTCTGCCGTAGTGCCCTCAACATCTTATTCTGTACCCTCAACGTCAACCAAAGAGCCGACGCAGCCACCAACCAAAAAACAGAGAACTGGACAAACCACAATTAGTGATTTCGTTACGAGACCCCTACCAGTGTCGAAGCAAAAAAGTTTGGACGGAATTGTTCTGAAATTAATTGTAAAACAGTTTCACCCATTCAGAATAGTTGAACAGCCGGAATTTAGAGAACTGGTACATAGTCTAACTCCAAATTATGTATTACCTTCGAGAAAGACTCTCGCTAACGTCCTGTTGGATTTAACATACAATAGTGTGAAAGACAAAGTAGGGGGAAAAAAAAAAAAACATGTCGCGAGCTGTAGCGTGCTGTATTACTACAGAGTACAGACAGTTGGACCTCGGCTGCAAGCGAAAACTATATTGCAATAACTGTGCACTATTTGGATGAAACCCCTAAATCATGCAGTGCGCTTCTTGATTGTTTCGCGTTCAATGAAAAACATACGGCCGAAAATATCTCCCATGAAATAAGGCGGGTTTATCAACAGTGGGAAATTGACAACAAAATTGTTGCAATTGTGACGGACAATGCCGCTAATATGATTTCAGCTGCAAGATATTTTCAGTGACACAGTATTCCATGTTTTGCACATACACTAAATCTGATAGTGCAAAATGCAATAGCTGAAATAAAAGAGCTCCAAATAAAAGTAAAAAACATCAGTGGAATATTTCAAACGAAGTCCCCAGGCACTTTCGAAATTGAAGGAAGTGCAAAAACAAATGGTTCTTCCAGAGCAGACTCTCAAACAAGAGGTTCAAACGAGGTGGAACTCAACCCTGACAATGTTTGAAAGTGTAGTGAAGAGCAGGGAAGCTATTGTTGCAACTTTAGCAATAATTAATCCTGCGCTATCAATTTCAAAGGAAAACTTCGATGTACTCGAAGAAATGTGCAAAATTTTAAAGCCTTTTTTTCATATCACTGAGGATGTAAGCTCGGAGAAACAAGTAACAGTATCAAAACTTACTCTATTTTCTCGGTGCTTGAAAAAACATTTTGAGAAATACGAAGTTGCCAACAAACCTAGAGAAGTATTGTCCGTTATTGCGAAAATCAAGGGCGAACTGGAAAGACGATTCAGAGATATTGAGGATAGAGCTATACTGGCTGAAGCTACTTAGCTTGATCCAAGATTTAAAAAGCAAGCATTTCCGTCGGAAAAGTCCTACAACAGAGCAAAACAATCACCAATACAAAAAGCTGCGGTTTTAAGAACACCCAACAACAGTCAAGGGACACAGAGGAAGATTCATTTTGGGAAGAGTTTGATTCAAGTGTTCAACGCTGTACGAATCAGTCTGTTACACCCATTGCTTCTACAATAATACAGTTCGACAAGTATATTGAAATTCAGCCATTAGGAAGAAAGGCAGACCCTTTCCGATGGTGGCAAGAACACAAAATATACTACCCAAGACCAGGGCCGGCGCAAGCCCAAGTGCCGCCCCGTGCGAGCTGCTAAATTGCCGCCCCCCTCCAACCCCACGATTTTTTGTTTTTCAAAACGTTTGTGGAATTTCATTTAAACAAATCTATAGGAAATGTCAGCAATCAATCGCAATTTCTGTTTTTACTTTTCAGATCTACCTAGGTTTCGGCCGCTGAGTGGCCAGTCTCAAAAGCTTTTAATATGTGCTTGCATGTAAACCGCCAGGTTGACAGTTACGTTCAGCATGACGGTATAGATGTGAACATGAAGCATTGAGAATAGCCACTCTGTACCCGAAATATATGTGTAGATATGGAAAATAAAAACAAAAAATGCGACTGATATGTGACATTGTCTACAGATTTGTACATAACAGTCCCTGGGCACCAGCTCAAAAATAGATTAAACAAATGTTCAAATGTTTGTTAAGCTTAAGGGACTCAACTACGGGGTCATCAGTCCCTAAACTTACAAACTACTTATGAACTACCTACAACTAAGGACGGCACAAATATCCATGCCCGAGGGGGGATTCGAACCCCCGACCGTAGTGGCCATGCAGACCGTGACTGAAGCGTCTCAGTCCCCTCGGCCACCGCGGCCGGCATAGATTAAACCTGATTGAAGAAATATAGCTAATTTTAACAAGACTTGTGAATTTACGAAAATGTTCAAATGTGTGTGAAATCTTGTGGGACTTAACTGCTAAGGTCATCAGTTTCTAAGCTCAGACTCACAGTACTCAACCTAAATTATCCTAAGGACAAAAACACACTCATGCTGGAGGGAGGACTCGAACCTCCGCCGGGAGCAGCCGCACAGTCCATGAGTGCAGCGCCTTAGACCGCTCGGTTAATCCTGCGCAACATGAACTTACAAAATTAACGTAAACAAACATTTTTCAGTTGTTGAAACAGATAATGTATTCAATGGAAAACCGTATACAGTAAATAAATGTTGGCAAAGTGATAGTGTTCGAGTAGTATTGTCAAACAAAAGTGCCGGTCAGAGTTTAATTGTTGTTCATGCAGACGCAGACAGGTGTTTCATGGCTCAAAAACCAAAACGTTTGACTATCACTCACAAACGGATAGCAAAAATTTTGAAAAATACGTTGAAACCCAACTTATGCCAGGCTTACTACCAATGTCTTTATCCCTTGTAATTACTCGCTGCGTATTTACCCATTCGGAATACCTTTAGTCATTTTAGGTGTTGGACATGTTTGACTAGTAATGTTCAACCATTTTTATCCATAATGCGGGAAGAATAAAACTCTCGGAAACTGCCATTGAAGGGCTTAGCAAAATTGCTTGAGGCTTAACATGTAACCGCAGTATCGAACATTGCATTTGAATTTCCAAATTAGATTTCGTCTTCTGCAATATTAGTTGTGAGTAAACGCAAGGCGTGTAACAGACTGGCAACGCTCCATAAGAATACTGGCGTGTACGCCAGACTGCTTCCTCTGTGTTTCTACGGCGTAAACACGACGGCGCTGCCACAGTGGCGAGGAAGAAATCAGTCCTCTTCCCTCCCCTAGTTCAACAGGGGCGGTCGGCAGGTAGTCGAAGCGCCTTGCCACGGTTTCCGAAGCCGCTCCTTCCGAGGTCTGCTTTCAAATCCCCTCTTGGGAATGAATGTTGAGTTTGTACTACAGAAAAAGGAGGGGGGGGGGGGCGTCAGATTTGCCGCCCCCCGGAAAGTGCCGCCCCGTGCGGCCGCACCTTTCGCACTTGCCTTGCGCCGGCCCTGCCCAAGACTGTACCAGCTCATGTAAAGAAGCTTGTGTGTGGTGGGAAGTTCAGTTCCATGTGAGCGTGTTTTTTCAAGAGCTGGAAATACTCTCACAGTCTAACATCGAGCAAATTAAGAAAGATAATGTTTTTGAACTATAATTTATAAACTGTGCAGCACTGCGTGCGTGTGTGTAGAACCTTTTCACGAACTGATTCCCTGTTCTAAATCTTTGAACTATATAAACAGAATTGCGACAATACGGTACTTGCTGTGAACTGTGTAAAAACAAGAAACTTTGATAAATTATGCAAGTAATCCGTATTCTAAATTTTTACATTGTGTAGGCCAACTCGTTCTTTTTGTAAAATCGTGTTTTTTATGGGATCAGATACTTATTGAAACATACTTGAAAAGAAAAAAAGTTAACTAAATTTGAATTTTAATACACATGGTTACTGTACATTCCGAGATACCGGAGATCACAGAAAAAAAAGTAAAATTTTATCTACCAACCCAGCGGTTTCGCGTGGTTATATTAGCAACGTCAATAACAGGGTAGAAAACCTTTGCCACGACGTTAATATTATTAGAAATCCGCGTAGAATGACTTTAGTGTTTCATACCAGACTTACGGTAAATAAATAATGGTGTACAGGATCTTGCATGTAATTGTCCTCGTAAAACGAAGATTTCATAACAAGACATTTGCGTTGTCACGCGATTGGTTAATGCCACGTCACTGGCAACACTGATCACGCGAGGCCGCCAGGACGGTAAATACAATTTAACCAAGAAAAACATATCTATGATGATAGCCTATTTGCGTTTTACAAAAAATGTAAGTATGAAGGTGAACTAAAAAAAACGTTTAATACAAAATTTATTCCAAATCGTTAGAGTCGGTTCCGAGATTAACCAAGAAACACATATCTAACCTAAAACATTTGTATGATAGTAACCCATTTGCGTTTAACGAAAAATACAAGTATGAAGGTGAACGCAAAAAAGTAAAAAACTTTAATACAAAATGTCATCCATATCGTTAGAGTCGCTTCCGAGATACGCGAAATATGTAAGTACAAGAATTGCTAATTTGAATATATCTTTACATGTCAACTGTACAAAGAACGTGTTTGTTGCATTGCATCTGGAACAAATGGAAGAGGTACCTATTTATTCATTATACGTTGATTACTTGATTTTAATGTGTGTAATCGCTGTATTTCGTTTCTTCCATCAGTACTCAGTAATTTCTCAATAATAGTTAAACGCTCGCGATCTTCTTTTATTCAGACGCAACGCCCTCTCGACTGCTCTCCGGCGTTCGTAATTATTCGGCAGGATTCGGTACGATTCGGCACTTGCCTTCGATTCATGAATCGCCACGAGACAGACGATTCTTTTGAAGGAAGATTCGTCCGCAACAGGAGACGATTCCTACGTTTCTTTATTGTATACTTATTACGTAAAATCACATAGTTTCAGGAAATAAGTCTATATAAATAAACTTTAAATATCAAAATCCGTCCCTGAATACTAAATTTTATACGAGAAGCAAGAAATTAGCGTTCTTATATAAAAAAATGTTTCTTTGTGTAAAATCGGTTTCTTTCAGGAAAGATAAACATGGAAATATAAAGAGAGGGAAAAAATCGAGATGGCGTCTAAAAAACATTTAAAATCACGTTTTTATATAAAAGGAATATTTTTGTGAAATTGAGCTTTTACAAATAAAAAAAAAAATTATAAATGTATAGGAATTGCTCGTTTAAATATATTACATGTAAACTGTGTAAACGACGTGTGTCTGTTGCACTACATCTGGAACGCATAAGAGGTACGTAATTTTTCATTACACTTTGATTTCTTGGTGTTAATCGTATTTCGCTACGTTTCGTTTGTCATCTTCGTGAATAATAATTTACGGCTCACGATCTACGTTTTGTGGTTCCTTTGTCCACATTCGTCCTCCTCCTCCTCCTCCTTGACTGCTTTCTGGCTTTCGTAATCATTCGACACGATTCGCCAGTTGCCTTCGAATCATGAATCGTTGGATTTTGGAATCGTCACGAGACAGACGATTCTTTTGAACGACGATTCGTCCCCCTCTTGACTGCTCTGTAGAGTAGGCTACGGTTTCATGGTTTCGGAACCAGGTTTCGATACACACAACAGTTTCAGGGTTTCAAAACCGGCATCTTTCACGGTTTCGAAACCATGCGGTTTCATTCCGTTCTGTTTCGGATCACATTCGCGGTCGATTGTCGATACACTGAAACCGTTTCTTCCTGTCGGTTTCACGGTTTCATGTCGGTTTCACGGTTTCCTGTCGGTTTCACAGTTTCGTGTCGATTTCACAACACCGGTGTTTCAAACCACTAATGCAGAAAGGCGGAACAGACTAATGGTATCGAAATGTGGTGTTTCATTTTACTGAAGAGAGTGTCAAATAGTAGTTGACACTCGTGAGTCTGCAGCTTATGATTACTGAAATCAAGATTCGTTTGCAAGAGACTGCTGTATTCCGAAATGACATAATGCCTGATTTATAAATGTAAAAGAACAATAAACCAACGTTCACTATTTGCATTGAAATAACCACTTAAATTCTAAGTTTATCTACCATATTAAAAACACGAGTGAAACTACATTTTTAAAAAAAAAAAAAAAAGATACAACATGAAGCCTGAAATGACATTTTTTATACGAACAAGGGTACATCGCATATTTAATCTCGTGTTAAAGTTTTGTGTCCCAACTTCGTCGCCGCTTTTGTGTCCCAGCCTCGTCGTAGGTGTCGGTGGCCGAGTGGAATGAGCCCGACACAGGAACAAAAATAGAACGCTGGTGCAGGTACGGAGGGGAGCAGCCAGAAACTATAAACACCAGAGTAAATTAGAAAGAGATATATATTGCACAGAATGTAACAATACTTAACTTTTACATAGTACTGCAGAATGTTGATACATAGTTGTTAGAGGCCTGCCTAGTGCCTGTACGATAGCAAAGTCTTCACTGGTGCCTATCTGATTACGAAGGTCCTAACTGGTTGCTAACTCAGTCCCAAGTGCCCGATGTCTTTCCGTGGTGGCCACGAGCGGGGTTGCAGCAGAGGGCGCTCGTGGCTGTCGTGAGAACGCCGCGCCGTGTGTGCATGGCGGCGCGCGGCGAAAGTAGGTGGCGCGCACTTTGTACTTGTGCGACACCACATAAAGAGTTAGTTTCTTACGAGTAAAAACGATGTTACCTCCAATCGTTATAATTTTTCGACTGTTATGTTAAAGGAATTGCGGCGGTGGTGTAACGGTCCAAGACGTAGAAGTGGTGAACTTGTCTCTTATTTTTTTATTTTTTTTTGTTTTGTTTTTATACTCTATGGGACTACGGGGTCATCAGTCCCTAAGCTTACATACTACTTATGAACTAGCTAAGACTAAGGACGGCACAAATATCCATGCCCGAGTGGGGATTCGAACCCCCGACCGTAGTGGCCGTGCAGACCGTGACTGAAGCGCCTCAGTCGCCGCGGCCAGCCTTATTTTATAATTTTTGTAATTCCATAGCATTATTTGTGATTATATAGTGTGCCCTTTATTCCCTATAATTTATTTAGTATGTATAGAAAGTAGCATTTACGATCCATCTCTGTAATATGCGTACCATATTGCAGTTTGTGTGTTCCTAGCAGAGTAAACTTTTACCTACCATACCGGCGGCCTCGTGTGACTATGTTGGCAACATCAACAACACGGGAGAAAATCTTTATCAACATGTTTCGTACAGACCAAGAAGTAAATATATACTCTATGGTTGACAGGTTCTTGTATGTACCCTTGTCCACATATTAAAAATATTGCCCTCCTAGAACGAAGATTTCAGGATAAAACATACATTGCTTCACGGTTTCATGGTTTCGAAACAGTGTTTCGAAACCACAGATGGTATGGTTTCATTGGTTTCGAAACCGTCAGATGTTTCAATTATCCCATCTCTACTGCTCTGGTGTTCGTAATCACTCGGCACGATTCGGCAGTCGCCTTCGAATCATGAATCGTTGGAACTTGGAATCATTTGCGAAACAGACGATTCTTTTGAATCGCGATTTGTCTGGCACACGATTCGATTCTCTCGATTCTTTATTTGTATTCGTTCAAATGAACGGCTCATTCACGAATCGCCACAACTAGTTGGCAGCACTGGCGGTGAGGTGCTTTCTGTTCTGCTTCGCATTTGTTCCAATCTAAGCCTTGTGTTTGTTGCGAGGTGATGGAGAAGACACCTATTTATTAACCTTGGAAGACACGACGCGAAGGAAAGATTTCTGCGACTTCTGTTACGTATAAATTCTGGCACGACGTTAATAAGGTAAGGACACTAGTTTCGTTTCATTCGTGTGACAGATCTTTTTCTGGAGATCGGTGATCGGTTTACTATATTCTCATTTAATTGGTTTCACTGTTGAGACTGGTGTGAATAAGTTACCCACTTTCGGAGTTTTTAAAATACTCGCAAATTCCCTCTTAAAAATGTTATGTATTTTTATTCCCATAAAATTTCACGCTTTAAGCATCTAGGCATAGCTGCGAAAACCATGGTCTGGGAAAGAGGTCTTGTCAAGCTCCCGCCATCTTGTTACAAAAATATAATCATTATTGTATTTCTCTATTATGTGGCAAAGGAAATCATTGTCGTCCTTGGTATAAAAATTAACGGTACAGGGTGGTAAAAAATCTCTAGCAATAGAACGAATCTATATTATATAAGAACGAAACTGAAACAAATGACAAATGTAAAGATTATGTCAGGTCTTTGCTTTGGGCTTATTACAGTTTATTCGTGTACGGTATTTCGTGATTCATATTAATCGCTCGGGAATGACCTGAGAGAGTGACAAATACTTAATGGGCCGCTACATCGAATATTTTGGTAGCACTCAACAAAGGCTAGTGCATTGTCTTTTAGGATTTCATCAAAACATCTTTGATCCTGTCACTACTCAAATATTGTACGCTGGAACAGTTGACAATTTCGACAGTGTGCCGTGTAGAATAAAGTTTGTGATGACAAGCGAATCTGCAGCGCAGTCAGATTAGGTTTTTCATTCTTGATGTATTCTTTCCGTTGCTGCTAAAATGATTTGTTACGCAGTTATAAAATTATTGTTGCTACAAAATTTTGTCAGTCATTGACATTCTTGGTGTGTTCCTTACGATTTTTATCTGCCCTTTTGCAAGCAGCCTGCACATAAGAAAATGCATTTGGGTTTCTAGTAGTGACGGAATTTGAATAAGTAAAAGAGGCGACATAGTGTGCTGAGGTTGGCAGCGACAGCTGAACGCTCTTTGAAAAACATCACATACAGTGACGGGAATAATCCTTCGTGTTGAAATACTGGTAATTTCGCAGATATCTCGTATAGCGAGGCTTGGACCTCCAAACGATATATACCGAAGCGGTTGAGTATCGAAACGATAAATATCGAACAGGAGAATGTTTTGATTTTTACGAATACGTCGTGATTTTAAAGGATGTGATTAGGCAGGAACCCAAGAGTGCAGCTTTCTGTGTAATTTACAAGAAAACTTGGATTTACTGTTGTACGTTCTATATATATTCCATTTCAGGCCGAGCTAATTTGAGTGTAAGCTTTCTTGTATATTACAGCTTTCTAAACTGGAGATTTGTCCGCTACGCGTCCTCACTAACTAAAAAGAAAACGTCACAAAAGTGTTGTTGTTATGGTCTTCAGTCCGGAGACTGGTTTGATGCAGCTCTCCACCCTACTCTATCCTGAGCAAGCCTTTTCATCTCCTCATGAGAACGGCAACCCACATCCACTTGAATCTGCTTACTATACGCGTCTCTTGGTCTCCCTCTGCGATTTTTACCCCACACACTTCCCTCCAATGCTAAATTTACGATTCCTCGATGTCTAAGAATGTGTCCTACCAAGCGATCCCTTCTTTGAGTCAATGTATGCCAAAAATTCCTTTTCTCACCAATTCTGTTCAGTACCTCTTCATTAGTTATGCGATCTACCCAAATGTACTTTACATACCTTTCTTAATCGGTAGTTTGTTCGGTGTCGCTTAAGCCTTGCTCCAGTCCTTTTGTTGTATATGATACTGGTTTCAGTCCTTGTTGGCCGTATCCTGGATAAATACGAGAAATGTCTTCGAGACGTAACTTGTGGAAGTAAATATATAAAAAACAAGTACATCTCGTCGTGTTCACCTGGCCGAACCTCCCGTTTTATATTGCTCTTCACACTTTTCCACAGTCGTTCTACGTTCTGTATGTGCACAGATGAGTCTTCTGAAGATACAAATTCGACACTGTGATTGACGAACTCGTGTTGGAAGCCTTCATTTTTTAATGTTTAATACAAGCCCATCCGTCCGTTATAATTTTTGTCCCAGGTAATATGAAATGTTTGATAAGAGGTACTAAAGTTGAATGCACCTTTACCATAAAACACTTTTTACTTTCTCTCTCAATACCACCAAACACCCAAATGTGTTCCACCTCCTTTTTCAGTACACGTCCTCTGTTATATTTTCTTTTACTAATATGAGTTTCGTCAATTTCAACGATCTTCCCCACTCCTCCGATAGGCTGACTACTATTCGTTACAATAACGTAACATATTTCCCTACAAAACCCATAATATTCACATACAGTGTTCAATGCGAGACCAGTTTCAGATGCAGCAATTTCTAACGAAAAATTCGGAAATTTGGAAGAACCGTTGTATAGGGCTTCGGACTGTCTACTATCGATATGTATCGAAGACGTGAGTATCACAGTGTCGTATATCGAACACACGAACGTCCCTGTGTCGTAAGAAAGAAATGTTGGCGGACAAATGAAAACAGGTATACTCATTTCGACGTATATAAACAAATTAAATAATTAATGTTGTTGGGTACATACAAGAACCAGTCAACCATAGAGCAGGTGTAGCATGTTTTATTTATGTTATGTACGAAACAGTGATCAAGTGATTCAAAATCTCCCTTTTACGAGGCCAATTATTTTTACTGAGCGGAGAAGGGTTCATACAAGAACCTGTCAACCATAGAGCAGGTATAGCATGTTTTATTTATTTTATGATCTGTATGAAATCTTCGGTTCATAAAGGTATTATAGTGGTCTACGCTACTCAATACACTGATCTGTAGCGTAGCCTTAAGAAGGTTATGTTTAGGTTAAACAAATATATATATATATATATATATATATATATATATATATATATATATATATATATAATGTGAATCTCCGGTTTCAGAAAGGTATTATCGGGGTCTAGGCTAAACAATTTTCTCCTATATCATAAGGGGTAATTTACAATAAAGCCTTCCATCGAAATTGCCGTGCACCTATCGATATATCGAACGTGCGATTATTGTTCCGGCGGCAGTTACGGCAAGTGTTACTACATTAACCAGTATCATAATAAAAATACAAGTATATAGTGTATTTACATTATTCCTGACTTACGGTTTCGTCAGGAACAAAGCTATTTGATGTGCAAGCCATCGGAAATAACCATGTTTCTTCTTATCGTTGTTTTCTTACCACATTTCTTGCAAACCACCAGAATAGGAATTTCGTTATCTGCCGATTTAATTCCTACAGTAAATCTCCATCAGCAGCATGGCCTATGATATACTTACGTGACCTGGTGCGGCAGTGTTGGCAACAGTTGCTGTGTATGCTGGGATAAATGGCGCACACAATGTTTACAAGATGTGAAAATGAATGTGTTAAGTTACAATGATTTTATTTTCGAAATGAATCACAGTATTCGAACGTAGAACATCGCACACTACAAAACTACGTTTCTCCATTTGCACTGTCTTTCTGTTCAGTTATAACACTTTGTCGCCACGTAAATCGAAATACGTCTGTCTCTCAAATGATACAAATTATTATAAGTTTTTCAATGTTCATAATTTGGTAGAACGATTGCAACAATGTAGTCTGTACTCTTCGGTTCCTGCCTAACCACATCCGTTATAATCATGACATGTTCGTAAAAATCATAATGTTTGTTTACAACAATTGAAACTGTACTCTTAGATTCCTACCTGACCACAACCTTTAAAATCATGACATATTCGTAAAATCAAAGTTACACTCCATTCGGTACTACATTGGCAACCTAACGCTGCTACAGCCGCACTGTCACGCTCCCCATGCTGCTGATCGAGAATTCAGCCAACTCCTACTCGCACTGTCTGAACACTATCGCAATTAATGCAAGTTCGAAGTCTGTCATCAGGTAATAAACCGTACTTTCTACAAGATTCCACACTTTTGTCCACCGTCGACAAAGAAGGAATTAAACTCTTCCATGTTAAGCGTTCACCTGCCAAAATTGTATAACTCGAACTCATATCAATGATGCTAGTAAACATGTGAATACCTTCAGTCAAACTCGATAACACTGATTGAGAAAATGCGTCCAGTGTATCACAAGTAAACATTTCAAAATTCGCGTGACGTCATCATCGACCATCGCGCACGTTCGATTTTTCGATAGATGCGCAGCTATTTCGATGAAAAGCTTTCTTGTAAATTACCCATAAAGGCAATTGATTTTGCGAGTAAGCAAACTACGATAGCATTCTGATGCTCGCATGTTCGATACAAATTGACACTACGCAACTATCGATAGTCCGTCATTATCGATAGCAGGCCGTCCGGAGTATTGCTGGAAGTGCTATTAAAAGAGCTGAAATACCGGGTGATCTAAAAGTCAGTATAAATTTGAAAACTTAATGAATCACGGAATTATGTAGATAGAGAGGCAAAACTTGACACACATGCTTGGAATGACATGGGTCATGAGGGTTTAATAATAAAAAAAAAAAAAAAATAAATAAATAAATAAATAAAAAATAAAAAAAAATTTCAGAAAATGTCCGATGGATGGCGCTTCATCTGATCAATCTGATCAAAAACAATAATTAGCATAACAAATTAAGACAAAGCAAAGATGATGTTCTTTACAGGAAATGCTCAATATGTTCATCATTCCTCAACAATAGCTGTAGTCGAGGAATAATGTGTGAACAGCACTGTAAAGCATGTCCGGAGTTACGGTGAGGCATTGGCATCGGTTGTTGTCTTTCAGCATCCCTAGAGATGGTGGTCGATCACGATACACTTGCGACTTCAAAGGTTCGTTCCAGCAGCTGCCAGATGGCTACTTTCAAGCGCTAAGAAACAGGTTTTACTGCGCATGCGCAGCTACAGTGACGTAAAAACTCTTGTTTGATACTTGCACTGCTGGAACGCATTTGCACTGTTTCTGGTTGCAGGCGAAGGTGAGTTTAAAGGAATAATTAAAATACTTTCCTTCCTAATAACGAAGAAGTGTAAACGAGAATTATCTGATCTCAAGTGGGATTTCAGTGACTTCGAAATAATCGAAAAACACGGTACAAACACACACGTATCACGTGATGGCTACCCCCCCCCCCCCCCACTCTAACTCGGACCTTTCTGCGCATGCGCAAATTGGCAGCTTGACCGCGCCAGAAATATTTTTTCGGGTGGCGTCTGGCTGCTTGCGGCAACCGCTGGAACACCAAACAGTCACACTCCAAGTAGCCAGAAGCGGGAAAAGGCACTGCTGGAACAAAATTTCAGCGTTGCGCATGCGCGTCAAGCAATCTGGCAGCTGCTGGAACGAACCTCAGGTAACTCCAAAGCCAATAATCGCGCGGGCTGAGGTCTGGGGAACTGTGAGGCCAAGCATGACGGAAGTTGCGGCTGAGCACACGATCATCATCAAACGACGCGCACAAGAGATCTTTCACGCGTATAACAATTTTTTTTTTGTTCAAATAAAACTCCGTGTCATTCCAAGAATGTGTGTCAATTTTTACCTCTCTATCTACATTATTCCGTGATTTATTAAGTTTTCAAATTTATACGGACTTTTTGATCACCCGGTATATTAACTAGTTACTGGGAGATATTTCGTCTACATAAAATTCGGGATGTCAATTATGGGACTCTATTACTAGCCACACCATAATACAAGACTGTTCAGTGACTTTGAAACTAACAATTATAATATAAAGTGGGAGTCAACAATATATTTTCGCATTCGGAGGAGAATGCTGGCGATTGGAGTTTCGTAAGTAGCTCACGCCGCAGCGATAACCAACGTTGTTGTAATGATTCACATCCCAGATCCTGTATCATTTCCGTAACGCTGCCCCCCCCCCCCCCCCCTGTATCGTGACAATACGAGCTGCCCTTATTTGCACTCTTTCGATGGCCTCCGTCAAACGCATCTGATATGGATCTCACACTGTGCAGAAATACTCCAAAAAAGGACGGGCACTCGTAGTGTATGCAGTTTCTTTAGTAGTTCTGTTGCATGTTTTAAGGATTCTTTCAATAAAACGTAGTCTTTGATTCGCCTTTCCCACGACATTATCTACGTGTTCTTTCCAGTTTAAGTCTGAAGTAATAGTGATTCTTAGGTATTTAGTGGACTTTACGGCCCTCACTTTTGATTGATTTATCTTGTAAACAAAGTTTAATGGATTTCTTTTCGTACTTATGTGGACGACTTCACACTTCCAATTATTAAGAGTCAATTGCCAATTTTTACAGCATAGTGATATCTTATTCAGATCGTTCTGCAGTTGGTTTTTATCTTCAGATACTTTTACTAGACGATTAATGACGGCGTTATCTGCAAACAACCTAAGACAGCTACTTAGATTTTCTCCCAAATCGTTTATGTGAATAAGGAACAGCAGAGGACCAATAACACTACCCTGTGGAACGCCCAATATCACCTCCGTTTTAGTCGATGCTTTACCATCGATTACTACAAACTGTTTCCTGTCTGGCAGGAAATCACCTATCCAGTCGCAAATTTGGGGCGATATACCATAACCACGCATTTTGATTAAAAGCCGTTTGTGAGGTACGGTGTCAAAAGCCTTCCGGATATCAAGAAATACGGAATCGATTTGCGAACCCTTGTCGATAGCACTCATCACTTCGTGTAAGTAAAGAGCTACTTGTGTTTCGCGTGAACACTGACGCTGCCTTCTGCTCGCTGATGCTCGCCCCCTAGCAGCCATGGTACAAGCGTTCTGCTGCTATCAACAGCCACCGAACGAATCGTCAACTTACCGTGAACGAACAGTAGAGTATCCAGAGTAGCTGTGTCATTACCAAACAATGGTGACATTGGAAAAATAGCGTATCCTAAAAGGTCGCCCAATTATGCATCAGAAGCCAACAGCCAGTAAATATATCGCGCTAAGTTACATATTCCCTCAAAACCTAAAATCAGATTTCCTGTGTTTGCGCTGTACTGTATCAATTTCTTCTTTATGGTTTGTTAAGTTGCTAAGTAAAACGAAATAAGTTTTCAAGAAAGGTTTCGCGATCAACAAAATAGCACTTGAATCTTCCTGGCAGATAAAAATTGTCTGCCAGTAACTGGGACCATAGCCTTTCGCGGGCAATTGCTCTACCATCTGAGCTATCCCGCCACGCTTCACAGTCCGTCCACACAACTTTACTTCTACCTGTACCTCGCCTCCTACTTTCCAAACTTCACAGAAGTTCTTCAGTAAACCTTTTCTCATTCTGAAAACATCCCTTAGGCTGTGGCTAAGCCATGTCTCCACCACATCCTTTCTTCCAGGAGTGTTAGTCCTATAAGGTTCGCAGGAGAACTTCTTTGAAGTTTGGAAAGAAGGCAGAAGGAAAGTTGTGAGGACGACTCTGAAGCGTGCCGGGATAGCTCAGACGTAGAGCGCTTGCCCGCGAAAGGCAAAGGTTGCAGGTTCGAATCTCGGTTCCAGCACACAATTTTAATCTGCCAGGCGTTACATATCAGCGCACACTCCGCGGCAGAGTGAAATTTTCATTCTGAAAATTATATTTGACTGTTTTTCAAGAAGAATTTCTAACACCATGAAAATTCTTTGTATCTGATGTGTAGAAAAATGACGTCGAAATTTTTAATTTCTAAATTCGAAGCATGTACCTTCAAATAAAACAGTTTATAGTGAGTGGTAGTATTATATCTTAGTGTCTAGGAAAAGAATCCAGGGAGATAAACCGTTTACCTAAAACACCTGAATGCGCCAACTTGAACGCAGCCCTTGAAATGCAGTTTTTCACATAGTTAATTCCTTTATTTAGGTATGTGAAAAACATACTCAATAGCTCATTTATCTCCAAAGCAATCACGAAACAATAAACAACTTTTAATTATTTTTATCGTAAATTAATGGCAAAAAGGAGCAATTAAATGGAAGTATAACACAAAAAGTTAAATGACTTTATGTTAATTACAGGGATTTTGCATTTTTAATTCACAATTACATGCTGCCCGTAAGTAAAAGTTAATTCTTCTAATGCCGAGATTCTTTCTCTTCGTCGCTTCCTTCCTCTCTCCCTTCTCTCTCTCTCTCTCTCATTTTTCGTCGTGCCGTCTGAGGGGGGGGGGGGGCACGTGACCCCCCCCCCCCTGAATCCGCCCTTGCCTTTGTCCTTTATCCGGTTAAATTCTTTTGAGCAGGCCTTTTTGGTACTCTTATTTCAGCATAGAGCAAATTTAAAGCATAACTACGATAACGACCATGCTTGTTTGTAACCACTGATAGGGCCCTCCTGCAGGCTGCTACAACTCTGACAATAGCAGCCGCAGATGGTTGTATGGCAATGTGTCGCCGCCACTGCAACTAGGGAATGTAAAAAGAATGTTTCTCCTCTGTCTCTTTCCTTGTTATGTTAGTTAATATCAATTGCATTTTAAACTTTGAAGGATGTAATACATTAATACGTTCGGCTTGGCAGGGTTTGGTTGCTATGATGGGTGAACATTGTGGTTACAATATGATTTGACGAGTGGTGCCCCAGGGCAGTAGCAGAATGTCAGCCATCTGGAGACGTCGTGAAGGTGGTATCTGGAATCCTCTTTTAGGTATTGGAATGCCAGGCTCGCAATTTCAGAGATGTGGTGTATGCAGTCAGGGTTTCATAGTAACAGTATCTTGGGTGAGATTAGAGGTGGTTCAGCGATGTCTGTGCCATGGAGACATTTTTTCAGTGCCATGTCTGAAAATATGAAGGCCATTGTTGAAGTGATGGGGGCATACAAGAAAGGGAATTTTTATGGTTAGGTCATTGGGTAGGTTTCCGTATTACAAACAGAAATTCAGGTACAAATGTGAGACTTGGTTCTGGTCGAAGAAATGGATAGTTTTCCGGAACTGGTGAAGATACATGTAGCAGATGTATGTTGGGAAAAGTATGACGAAAGGGAAAAGGAAAATGACGTAGTAAATGGGCATGAAGTCGTCAGATGATAGTAAGTGATGCTTGATAGCAGTGGGGAGACCCTATATATTTGAAATTCTCCAGGACCAGACCATTATAATCTAATTCCAAACAATACCAAAATTGTTCAAACATAAGTTTCAGTCAGGAGTTCCAAATCTCATGTGTATGCAAAATATAATAATAAGTATCTACTTACAAATTAAAAGACCGTGAAATATTTCCATGAGTGTGTTCGGTATTTAATTTTATCTTATTTTATTTATTTATTTACTGACAACATATTTTGCTCGTCCATCGTCTGAATAAAAGTAAAAATCAGAAAGGTCGACTCAGGAGAATACGACGTATACTTCCTCACCCTCATGAACCACAGACATTGCCGAGGTGGGGTGGCTTGCGTGCCTCAACGATACAGATAGCCGTACCGTAGGTGCAACCACAGCGGAGGGGTATCTGTAGAGAGGCCAGACAAACGTGTGGTTCCTGAAAAGTAGTTACAGGGGCAACAGTCTGGATGATCGACTGAGCTGGCTTGTAACATCAGCTAATGTGGCTTTGTCGTGCAGTTACTTCAAACGGCTGAAAGCAAGGGGAAAATACAGTCATTAATTTTCCCGAGGACATGCAGCTCTACTGTTATGAATATATGATGATGGCATCCTCTCAGGTAAAATATTCCGGGGGTAAAATAGTCCTCCATAGTCCGGACGTGAACTATGCAGGAGGATGTTGTCATCAAGAAAAACAAAACTGGCATTGTGCGGATCGGAGCGTGGAATGTTCTATCCATCAATCGGGTAGGTAAGAATAGAAAATTTGAGAAGAGAAATGGAGAGGTTAAAGTTAGATATTGTGGAGATTAGTGAAGTTTGGTAGCAGGATGAACATGATTTTTGGTCACGTGAGTAAAGGGTTATAAATACAAAATCAGTTGGTGGTTACGCGGGAGTAGGTCTGATAATAGATAAGAAAATAGGAATGCGGGTAAGCTACCATGAACAGCATAGTGAACGCATTTTCGTAGCAAAGGTAGACGCGAAGCCAACACTGATCGCAGTGCTACAAGTTTATATGCCAACTACCTCTGCTGATGATGAGGAGTTCGAAGAAATGTATGAGGAGATAAAAGTAACTATTCAGACCGTTAAAGGAGAAAAAAACTTAATTGTGATGGGGAATGGAACTCGGTAGTAGGAAAGGGAAGACAATGAAATGAAGTATGTAAATATGGACTGGGGAAAATGAAAGAAAGAGGAGATCGCCTAGTAGAATTTCGTGCAGAGCACAATTTAATCATCACAATCACTTGGTTTAATCATCATGAAAGAGGGCTGTATACGTGGAAGAGACCAGGAGACACTGCAAGGTATCAGATTGACTTTATAATGGTAAGGAATAGATTTAGAAACCAGATTCTAAACTGTAAGACATATCCAGGGGCAGATATAGACTCTGACCATAACTAATTGGTTATGAACTGCAGATTAAAACTTAATAGACTGCAGAAAGGTAGAAAGATTATGAGATGGAACCTGGACAAATTGAAGGAACCAGAGGTGGTTGAGAGTTTCAGAGGGAGCATTAGGCAAGGATTGGCTGAAACGGAGTAAAGTAATACAGTGGAAGAAGAATGGACAAGTCAGAGAGATAGAGCAGTGAAGGCCGCAGAGGATAACACAGGAGATACTGAACTTAATGAATGAAAGGAGAAAATATAAAAATGCATCAAATGAAGCAGGCAAAATGGAGTACAGACGTCTGAAAAATGACGTTGACAGGAAGTGCAGCCTGACTAAGCAGGAATGGCTTGAGGAGAAGTGCAAGACCGTTGAACAATGTATAACTAGGGGAAAGATAGATACTGCCTACAGGAAAATAAAAGAGACATTTGGAGACAAGAAAAGCAGCGGTATGAATATCAAGAACTCGGATGGAAAACCAGTATTAAGTAAAGAAGGGAAAGCTGAAAGGTTGAAGGAATGTATACAAGTCCTGTACAAAGGAAATAAACGAGAAGGCAGTATTCTAGAAATCGAAGACGAAGTAGAGGAAGATGAGATAGGAGATACTATATTGCGAGAAGAACCTGACAGAGGACTAAAAGATTTGAGTAAAAACAATGCCCCTGGAGTAGATGATATTCCGTCTGAACTGCTATCATCGTTAGGAGCGCCAGTCATGAAGAAATTGTTCCGCCTGGTATGCAAGATGTATGAGACAGGGGAAGTACCCTCAGACTTCAAGAAGAATATAGTGATTCCAATATGTAAGAAAGCAAGTGCAGTCAAATGTGAAAATTACAGAACTATCAGTTTAATAAGTCATGGTTGCTAAATACGAACAAGAATTAATTACAGACGAATGGAAGAAATGGTGGAATCCGACCTTGGGGAAGATGAGTTTGGATTTAGCAGAAATGTAGGAATACGCGAGGCAAAACTCCATCAAGACTTAGAACACAGATTTAAAAAAAAAAAAAAAAAAAAAAAAAAAAAAAAAAAAAAAAAAAAAACTACGTTTTTAGCATTTGTGAATCTGGAGAAAGCTTTTGACATTGTTGACTGGAATACACTTTTTCAGATTCTGAAGGTAGCAGGGGTAAAATATAGGGAGCGGAGAGTCATATTCAACTTGTACTAAGACCAGACCGCAATTATTAGAGTCGAAAGTCATGAAAGGGTCGCAGTGGTTGGGAAGGGAGTAAGACAGGTTTCTAGCCTTTTTCCCAAATTTGTCAATCTGTACATTGAACAAGCTGTGAAAGTATCCACGGAGAAATTTGGAGAAGGAATTAAAGTCCAGACGACATAGTAATTCTGTCAGAGACAGCAAAGGACCTGGAAGAGCAATTAAACGGAATGGACTGTGTCTTGAAAGGAAGGTATAAGATGAACATTAAAAAGAGTAAAATGTGGGTAATGGAATGTAGTGTCAGAAAATCAGGTGATGCTGAAGCAGTTAGATTGGCTAATGAGACAATAAAAGTAGTAAATGTGTTTTGTTATTTGGGTAGCAAGATACCTTCTGATGGCCGAAGTAAAGAAGATATAAAATGCAGAATGGTTATGGAGAGAAAAGCGTTTCTGAAGAAGCCAAATTTGTTGACATCTAATATTATTTTAAATGTTATGAAGTCCTTTCTGAAAGCATTTGTCCGGAGTGTAGCATTTTTTGGGAGTGAAATGTGGACGATAAGGAGACCAACAAAAAGATGATAGAAGCTTTCAAAGTGGTGCTACAGACGAATGATGAAGATTAGACGGATAGATCACTATCTAATGAGGAGGTGCTCAACAGAAATAGGGAGAAAAGGAGTATCTGGCATATCCTGACTAAGAGGAGGGCTAGGTTGGTGAGATACATTCTGAGACGTCATGGAATCGTCAACTTAGCATTAGAAGGAAGCGTGTGGGGTAAAATTCTTAGGACACCGAGGTTACGAATACAGTAATCAGAGCCAAATGCTTGTTAAGCTTAAGGGACTTAACTGCAGGGGCATCAGTCCCTAAACTTACAAACTGCTTGTAAGGATACTAAAGACGACACAAACATCCATGCCCGGGGGAGGATTCGAAACATCGACCGTAGCTGCCGCGCAGACTGTAACTGGCGCGCTGCAGACCGCTCGACCACTGCGGTCGGCGTAAGCAGATTAAAAAGGATGTAGGTTGCCGTACGTATTCTCAAATGAAGAGGGTTACACAGGACAGGGTAGCGTGGAGAGCTGCAGCAAACCAGTCTGCGGACTGAAGATCACAACAACAAGAAGAATGAGAGAAGGAATAGTTTTTTACATTCTGTTCCTCTCCTCCGGCCCCTCTTTCTCCGTCTCCTCCTCCCCCTTACTCTACCTCCCCCTACTACTACCTACTCCTTCCCTTCCTTCTTCCATGTACTTATTCCTCCTCCCCACTCCCGCTCCCCCCCCTCGCTCTCCAGCCCCCCCCCCCCCTCCTCTTTGCCTATCTCATCCTCCCTTCCATCTGGCCACCTCCTCCTCTCCAATCAATCTGTTCAGCTTTTCCTCTCTCTCTCTCTCTGATCTGTCTCCTTTATCAACCCCTTTCTGTAGAAATATATCCAGGGGCTTACAAGGAGATGTTGGACATATATGTCACTGAAGAGCCTAATGCCGAGTAACACACAGAAGTACAGCAACACGACGTGGTATGGACTCGAATAAAGTCTGAAGTAGTTCTGAAGGGAATTGACACCTCACATCCTGCAGGGCTGTCCATAAATACGCAAGACAGGGTGGAGATCTCTTCTGAATAGCACACTGAAAGGCATCCCAGATACGCACAATGATGTTCATGTCTCTGTAGTTTAGTAGCCAAAGGAGGTATTTAAACTCTAAAGAGTGCTCCTGGAACTACTCTATATCAATTCTGGACATGCGGAGTGTTGCTTTGTCCTGCTAGAATTGTCCAAGCCCGTCAGAATGCACAATATACACAAATGGATGTAGGTGATTAGCTAGGTTGTGTACGTACGTTTCACCAATTGTGAATATGAATCAGCATCAGCGGAATAATTGATTAATGACATGTGAAATTTTTTGCCAGACCGGGATGCGAAACTGATTCTCCGCTTTTCGCGAATGGCGACGTTAACAATTACGCTGTTTATGTACGTCCCCCGGGCTCACACAATCTTTCATATGCCACACATTGTCTACTACCAACGAGTGCGCCTACATTCCATTATTTAATTTCCCACATAGAGTGACTTTAATTACAAGTGTCGCATGCCTTGCATTAGCTTATTAAATATGAGGTGCAGTGACATCATGGGTTGTTGGATGTTCGCCGGCCGCGGTGGCCGAGGTGACTGAGGCGCTCCAGTCACGGTCAGCACGGCCACTACGGTCGGGGGTTCGAATCCCCCCTCAGGCATGGATATTTGTGCCGTCTTTAGTCTCAGCTAGTTCATAAGTAGTTTGTACGCTTAGGGACTGATGACCCCGTAGTTAAGTCCCATAAGTTGTACAAACATTTGAACATTTTTTTGTTGGATGTTCCGCCATACACCAGTGTCATAGTTGCGCGATTTTCGATTATGTAGCTCGTAATCTTCATCAGGTGCGACCTGAGACTGCTTCTCGAATAGACCTGACTCATTATTTATGTCTGTGGCCTTCCCCCTCCGCTAACGGTTGTAGGCACTCCCTCTGTGGTCCGCGCCCACCATACATACCACCTTTCTTTCGAAATTGTTTAAACAATTTTTTTCAAATATATTGCCTCCATTATAGGGTAAGCTATTTTCCATCAGTGCTTCTCAGACATTCAGCTCACACACTGACACTAATACTATACTCTGAAGGTAAAGATACACTTCTCTGACACTCTACTCTATCTTTGCACTTTAATATCAGCTTAATAGGTGCAAATTGTATCGATTTTACAGATGGATACCAATAAGACAATATCACATATGAGTATCCAATGAGACAGAACTACTTGCAGCTGTTAACAGTTGTGGGTTTCTGTTCTTTCAGACATGTCCGAAAGTAAAGGTTGTTGTTATTGTGCTCTTCAGTCCGGAGATTTTGATGCAGCTCTCCACAATACCCTATCATGAGCAAGCCTCTTCATCTCCACATAAGAACGACAACCAACATTTGTCTGAATCTGCTTACTGTATCCATATCTTGGTGTTCCTCTGCGGTATTTACCCCAAAAACTTCCCTCCAATGCTAAATTCACAATTCCTTGATGTCTAAGAATGTGTCCTACCAGTCTATCCCTTCTTTTAGTCAAGGTATGCCAGAAATTCCTTTTCTCCCCAATTCGTTCAGTACCTCCTCATTAGTTACGTGATCCACCCACTTAATCTTCAGCATTCTTCTGTTACACCACATTTCAAAAGCCTCTATCCTCTTCCTGTCCGCATTGTTTATCGTCCATGTTTCACTCCCATACAAGGCAACACTCCACACAAAAATGCCTTCAGAAAGGACTTCCTTAGGCTTAAATCAAATTCGATGTTAACAAATTTCTCTTTTTCAAGAACGCTTTTCTACCCATTGCCATTCTGCATTTTATATCCTCTGTACTGCGACCATCATATGTTATTTTACTACCCAAGTAACAAAACTCATCTATCTCCTTTATTGTTTCGTTACCTAATCTAATTCCTTCAGCATCACCTGATTTTCTTAGAGTGCACTCCATTACCTTTGTTTTGCTCTGTTAATGTTCATCTTATACGCACCTTTCAGCACACTGTCCATTCCGTTCAGCTGCTCTTCCGGGTCCTTTGCTGTCTCTGACAGAATTACAATCTCGTCGGCAAAAAGCAATGTTTTTAATTCTTCACCCTGAACTTTAATTTCTTCTCCTAATTTCTCCTTGCTTTCCTTTATAGCTTGCTCGATGTACAAATTGAATAACATTGGAGAAATGCTACAACCCTGTCTTACTCCCTTCCCAACCACTGCAACCCTTTCATGCCCTTCAAGTCTGACAGCTGATGTCTGGTTTTTGTACAAGTTGTAAATAACATTACGCTCCCTATATTTTACTCCTACTTGCTTCATAACGTGAAAGAGTTTATTCCAATCAACATTGTCAAAAGCCTTTTCCAAATCTACAAAAGCTAAAAATGTAGGTTTGCCTTTCCTTAATCTATCTTCTAGGATCAGCCGTAAAGTGAATATTGCCTCCCGTATTCCTACATTTCTCCTGAACCCAAACTGATCTTCCCCGAGGTCGGCTTCTACCAGCTTTTCCATCCTTCTGTAAATAATTCGTGTTAATATTTTGCAACCATGACTTATTAAACTGATGGTTCTGTAGTTTTCACACCTCTCTGTGCCTACTTTCTTTGGAATGGGGATATTACATTTTTCTTAAAGTCTGAGGGTACTTCGCCAGTCTCATACATCTTACACACCAGGTGAAACAGTATTGTCATGGCTGGTTCTCCCAGAGACTTCAGTAGCTCTGAGGGAATGTCATCTACTCCAGGGGCCTTGTTTCAACTTAAGTCTTTCATTGCTCTGTCAAATTCATCTCTCACAAGGGAAGTACATGGGCTCGAACAAACATATATGTATGAAAGTTTGGTTACAGGATCTCTACGTACAACTCAATGTGCTGGTGGGTGTCGTTTTTCTGCAAAGCTCTGCAACCATGCTCTAGATAACACTGTAGATGCAATTGTAGACGCATCGCATTATGCGCCTCTTCAGGAACCACACGTTTGTCTGGCCTCTCCACAGATACCCCTCCGCTGTGGTTGCAACCTACGGTACGGCTATCTGTATTGTTGAGGCACGCCAGCCACCCCACCTCGGCAATCTGTATATATTAATTGTGTTCTTCGCAGCTGAAGTCGCCTCAGTTTGTGACTCTTCAGAGATGCATGCATGTTTCAAGGACATATAAACTGATTACAGCGTTCAACATGGACACTGCATATCATATTCTACGACTTTCGTTTGAAGCAAGTTGTCTTTCTCATTTTATTTAGTGAATCTGTCATTGTATTCCAATACATAGTGATGGTAAATGAAGTATTATATTTCCTTTGAATTCTCGCCCTGCTGAAACCTGTACTACGCAGTAATAGCATATAGACTTATAGATGGCCTGTTTTGTGGTTTGAAACTGGTCATCCATCTAACAAGGAGACCACATGGGTAATCGAATTTGAGATTTTTTTTTTTTTTTATTTATGGTACGTGAAATTCAGAACTGAAATAGCGATCAGCTAAAGCTGTTCGACGCAACTCTCAAAAATTATCGAGAAAATTGACTTTGAAGTTTGCAAGTACATGTAACTTCATTAATTAAAACAGTTGGTATTACCCCTGACGGAAGATGGCCAATTTTGCCACCCGGACACAATTTGAACTGGACCACATGAAAATCACTGAACAGATTAAGAGCAGGTGTTGGCAAAGCTAAGGATAACCTTGCTAAATGGGGATACCTGCACGAATCACCACTTTGTGAATGTGGAGAGGTACAGACCACGAAACATTAGTGTCAGTGCTGATTCTGCCTTGTATCTTGCAGTGCAGTGCAATGCAATGCAGTAGCTGTGGCCCGTTTCTGGGCAAAGACAGTTTGATCTTATTATCTGTGTATATAAATTCTGTGTATTTCTTTTGTAAGACAACTTAATTTTATTATGTCTATGCATAAATTTCTTTTATTTCATTGCTTAGTATGTTATACAGTCCTATTTATCTGCCTCTGATTCGAGTAAATAAATTAATTAAAACAGTTGCAGTGTCTGTCGGTGTAGCTCACGTGGTATCGTTCTAGGTTTACAACCATACGTCAATGGTCATTTTTACCAAAAAATGCAGGTATTCTTGTTTATTCGTAATTTCTGTATTTTATAAAAGGTTGTTGAAAATAATGGTTTCAATCAAAGAAACAAAACAAGTTACATTTTTCATAGTATTTGCTTCTCGGCTAGTTCACGACGGTTGTCTTTGACTGTTCAGGGTCATTTGGATCAAAAGTTGAAAAATTGTTCGATGAGTATATCAAAACATACACAGACGTCACAACATCAAAATCTGGCAAGTTGACTTCAAAGCAATATAAAGACTTTTAATCAATGTTGCGAAGCCTTCTTTTTTTTCTTTATTTTTACTGATTGATTCTTGTAGTGGACAAACCGATCCCGGGTTGCACCGCGCAAAGAAAAATTGCGACTGTAAAAATGCAGCATTTGTACGAAGTGCTAAATACCGTGAAAATTATTGTTTTTTATGTTTTTACGATGCTTATCAACCTGGTATGTGTGAGACCATATCGAAATGAAGTTTTTTAAAATATTTTTCAGTATTTCCACAAGTATGGAATTTGCAACGTTTTTTGTCTCTTCCTTTTTTTAATTTAAGTCATCATTATTGACAACCTTTTATAAGATACAGAAAATTAAGAATAAATAAAAATACGTACATTGTTCATAAAAATTATTATTAGGTATTAAAATGGTGTAAGTATTTGAAAACAACGAAAAAATATTTATCACAATGGGATTCGAACCACCGACTCTATGGTTGTGACGCCAGAAAGCTATATCATGAGCTACACCTTTTTTACGACAGATACTGCAACTGTCTTAATCATTGGTACTTGCAAAACTTCAAAGTCGATTTTCTCGAGAATTTTTGAGAGTTCCGTCGTATGGCTTTGACTGACTGTTATTTGAGTCCTGAACTTTGCGTACCATAAATATCAAAATATTCTAAAATCCGATATCCATATGGTCTCCTTGTAAAGTATGGGAAATTAACAAATAGTATAGGCTATTTCCTCATAAGAATACCAGTGGCGACGATTCTCAGAGACATCATGTCTTCAATTATGATTTCCGCGTTAAATGTAGGATTGTGAGAATCATAGCCAGTTTGTATAAAGCCAAAAATTTCGGGTAAACGTGTACTTAATGGCACGATCAGTCAAAACACCCAAAATAATATATAATTGATAGATGATTCAGGGAGAATTAAACCTGTGTTGTGACGAAAATATTAGATATTCGTGATACGGGAATAATCAGTTACAAAAGTAATATTCATACTGACAATAAATTGCACCATAATACGCCTTTAATTTGTGTTAACTATGCTGGAATACGTTTCTAATTTAATTGTAGAAAAAAGTTAGAATTAAAGTTCTGATAAATGTTTATCCTGCAGTATTGTTTGTTGTTTCGTCAAAGCTATATAACACTAAAGAAATGAACTATATCCGAAACTTGTCACACATACCAATAAAACTGTCTGCGAAACCTGTGTTACAATACAAATATAATCCAGCAGGAATATGAACAAAATTTGTGGTTATTTAGTACTAGGAAATCATCAGTCTTAAAGAAGATTTAATCAAGGACTAGCACTGTGTAAGAATTATATAGAATGTTGGATCGCATCGTCAATATATCAAATGTTTCACCGACATTTCGGCCACTAAACGTGACACCCAGAAGATGGCCGCTTGTAATAGTGGCTGAAACGTCGGTGAAAAATTTGATATATTGACGATGCGGTCCAATATGTAGTTTTATCGACAACGACAACGGCCGCGGAAGCCTTCGTTTACATATATAGAATGTGTTAACGCTGTGAGAATGGAAAGTACCCAAGAATATCATAGAAAGTGTACGTAAGACAGCTAATAAAATAATTGGTTCTTCAATCTAAATTTAGGACTGCACAGTATCTGTTATAGATTAACTAACTAATGGTGACATACCAAAATTTTTACCGGACTGGAACTTGAACCCGGATTATCCGCTTTCGCTAGCAGTCGCCTTACCGTTTTTGTTTGTTTGCTTATTTTTTTATTTTATTTATTTAATTATTGTTATTCACATCGATCGATTATTTGTGGATACGGAATCGTGTTTGTTCTATTATGATTGTAGGGTACACGGTTCAGTGTTTTTATTTTATTTTTTATTGTTACTGACCACGCTGAGCTACCACGCCGGCTAGCTGTTAAGCCGTTCGTGAACAACTCCAGGATCGAACCAACTTTCCATATGCCACTCTGGCTATACATATTAGTCAAGAATTTGTACCATAATCTACAAACATCAACTCTTTTAGTGAAGAAACTGAATACGTTTTTCACTATTCACTTAATAGGTTAATAATGTATATACGTATATTTATACTTTAGTACGATTACAAATACATCTACTACCAGCAATAATTTTTCTGACACTGAGTTATTTAAAATAAGTATATACAGGATTAGTACAAAATGAATGCAATGATATATGAATCTTAATGAATAAATAATCGACATGGTCTTTTATGAAGTGATCCTCTGTTTCCTAGTTAATTTTACTTCCATTCCACCTTTTGGCCGTAGGATAAGCTCTCCTGTGACCTTAATATTTTCAGGTTTCTCTAGAGACTGTATTCGAAAATTTCGTAGAATTGTTGACAGCACAATCTTTTCCTCCATTAATGCAAATTTCTGACCTGAAATCACGGAAAGAAAACAGTGTTATACACATAACTGGAAAGTGTAGATTTACTAAAGTAATTTCTTACCTATGCAATTCCTAGGACCTGCACTAAAAGGCAAGTATGCAAATGGATGGCGTCCCTGAACTTTGTCAGGAGTGAATCGGTCTGGATCGAACTTGTATGGCTCTGGATACAACTCTGGATTCAAGTGCATGAATAAAGGCATCACAATACAGTGTGCACCGGCTGGGATTTTATACCCATCTGAAACAAAAGTGAAAAACGAAGATTGGCTCATTTATTTAATAAAAGTAGAACTTAAAAGCTCGAATTCATAGGTAGCGCTCAAGTTCTCTGTAGTAGTGCGGTAAATAAAATGCATTGTGTGTCTAACCGCAGCAGCTCAGCGGAAGTTTTACAAGAAATTACTGACGAATACTCTACAGTGTAAATCATATTGTTAGTAAGTATTGTGTAATATAATGATTGATGATGACTAAAGGTCTGCAAAGAAAAGTGTTTGCTATTCGAGTGTGTATGTGCTTGTGTATGTTTTATTGAAGACGGATTTCACTGCAGCTGTAGATGCTTGATGTGAATTAGATCCATTCATTGTAATATTTCACTAGGTGACCCGTGCAAATAGTTTGCACCGTTAGTGGCCAGACTAATAGTTAGAAAAATGCGCAACAATATCATAGATTTAGAAGTTGTAATTTACAAAAAAGTGAAGGGAATAAGTTGGGTAGAGCGGCGTGACCGACTGACTTTATAAATTTCGTTTGTTTGTTTGTTCAATCATAGCATTCTCCAAAATCAACCAATGGATGTGTTTAAGGGCTCAAATGAAAGGGCTTGATCCACAGAATGTTGTTGGGCTAATGCGAAGTGTATACCTTAATTTGAACCGAAGATATGCTGGATAGAATGACGAAAAATATTAGTTATGTGAATTCTAACGTTTGATGACAAAGCAATGGATGAATACATTGCATATACCAAAACAAAACAAAAAAGGATATCGGCCGGTTATAGAGGACCAGTGCGAATACTTCGCACCTTTAGTGGATTGATAAAAAGTTGGGGAAAAATGGAAGTTAAATGTTCACGGATAGCTGCCTTCAGAATCAATCAGTGCAAGTGTTTAAAAGCGCAAATGAAAGAGCTCGATCCGCTGAGTGTTGTTAGCTCAAAAAGAACTGCCTAACTTAATTAGAACTGAAGATATCGTAAAACAAACCGATTAAGACATTCAATGCAAGGACAGAAGGGTAACGTGTTTGAATAAAAATAAAGGACGGAGATACTTAATTTAATTCTAATACTTTATGACAAACCTGGGAATGAATACCTTTCGTTTAAAGCAAACATGAAGGAAATCGGTCGGATGAAACGGCCTAACCGACTGACTTTAGTTTACAACAAGGAAATCCCCATAAGAAATATACAAAAGGAAATCGCGTTTGAGTATAGAAAAAGAAAGGCGAGAGTTATATAAATTCTAATACTTGATGACAAATCTGTGGGTGAATACCTTTCGTTTAAAACAAAAATGAAGGAAATCGGCCGGGTAGTTTGGTCTGGCCGACTGACTTTAGTTTTCGTAGATTCTTTTAATATATAAGTTTGTCTGGAATGTGAATGTACTTGCATATCTATGCATGAAGGTGTGTACGTGACTAATTATTATTTCAGAGCTCATGTAAAACGTGTGACAAGAACTGCTGTAATATTTATGGCCAAGTGACTTGTAGATAGAAATGGTGCAAAATGTGACTTAAATCCTGCTACTACGTAGCCTACTGTCGTGTTATCACGAGGCTCGCTAGTATTATATATTTTAGTACTTATAACTTATTAAAATTGTCCAATAACAGCTGATGATTGTACCTCGAGAATTTGTGTGATTGCTTCTTCACCGTTGATAGCGTCAGGTTGCAAATACTATCATTATCATCTGTGTATAAGTTACCAAAAGAGGAGAATAATTTAATTCTCTCTGCTCGTTCAGCAGCAAATTTGTCTAATTGGGTCAGTTTTGCACTTTTACCATCTACGTGTAAGACGTCTACATTTATTACACATCTATTTGTATATAAAGTCTTGTGAAACAAGGCAATAAGTGTGGTTTAGTTTATTTAAAAGTCCAGCAAGTAATCAAAACAGAATAACCAATCGGCAGCAAAGTGGAAAGGCGAGAATAGTTGTGTGTTACGGCTAGTGATACGAGTTCAGTACGATAACACCACTGAAAACAGTGCCGCGGCGGATCTAGCTGTGAAGTGCATAACCCCGTTTACATCTACATCTACATAGATACCCTGTAAATCACATTTATGTGCCTGGCAGAAGGTTCATTAACCACTTTCATAACTTTTCTCTACCTTTCCATTCTCTAATAGCGAGCGGGAAGAAGGAACGCCTAAATCGTTCCGTTTTCGATCTGATTATTGGGATGGTCATGTCTCCCTAAGTAGGTGGGTGCTAGCAAAATATTTTCACATTCAGAAGTAAAAGTCGTGATTGAAACTTCGCAAACAGATCACGCCGCAATGAATAACGTCTTTCTTTTAATGATTACCACCCCAGTTCGTGCAACATTTCCGTGACGCTCCCCCCCCCCCCCCCGTAACGTGATAAAACAAAACGAGCTGCCCTTCTCTGAACCTTCTCAATGTCTTCCGTCAGTCCCACCTGGTGAGGGTCCCACAAGGGGCAACAGTACTCCAGGAGAGGAGGCACAAGTGTGATGTAGGCAGTCTCTTTGGTGGAGCTGGTGCATCTTCTAAGCGTTCTGCCAATGAAACGTAACCTTTGGTTCGCCTTCCCCACAATATTTTCTATGTGTTCTCTCCAGTCAAAGTTGTTCGTAATTGTAACTCCTAGGTATTTGGTAGAATTTACGACCTTAAGGTTTGACTGATTTATCGCGTAATTGAAGTTCAGCGGATTTCTTTTAGTGGTCATGTGTATTACTTCACACTTTTCTTTATTTAGTGTCAATTGCCAATTTTCGCACCATGTAGAAATTTTGTCTAAATCACTTTGCAGTTGCTTTTGATCATCCGTTGACTTCACTAACCGATAAACGACAGCATCATCCGCGAACAGTCTAAGGTAGCTATTCAGATTGTCTCCTAAATCGTTTATAAACACGAGGAAGAGAAGGGGACCTATAACGCTTCCCTGTGGAACGCCAGATACCACTTCTGTTTTACTCGATGACTTACCGTCAATTACAACGAACTGTGTTCTTTCTGATAGGAAATCGTGAATCCAGTCGCACAATTGGGGAGAAATTCCATAAGCACGCAATTTCATTAGAAGCCGCTTGTGGGGTACAGTGTCAAAAGCCTTCCGGAAATCCAGAAATACGGAATCGATTTGAGATCCCTTGTCGATGGCACTTAACACTTCATGTGAATAAAGGGCAAGCGGTGTTTCGCAAGAGCGATACTTTCTGAATCCGTGTTGACTATTGGTTAATAGGTCGTTCTCTTCGAGGTAGTTCATAATATTCGAAAAAGTATATGTTCCAAAATCCTACTGCAAATCGACGTCAATGAGATTGGCCTGTAATTTTGGGGTTCACTCCTATTGCCTTTCTTGAATATTGGAGTAACTTGGGCAACTTTCCAGTCTTTGGGTACGGATCTTTCGCTGAGTGATCGGTTGTAAATTATAGCTAAGTACGGAGCTATTGCATCAGCATACTTTGAGAGGAATCTAGTTGGTATACAATCTGGTCCGGAAGACTTGTTTTTGTTTAGTGACTTAAGTTGTTTTACTACTCCAGGAACATCTACTTCTAAGTTTCGCATGCTGGCACCTGTTCTTAGATTGAATACTGGAGTGTTCACTTCGTCTTCTTTGGTGAACGAATTTCGGAAAGCTGTGTTTAGTAATTCTGCCTTAGCAGTACTGTCATCGGTAGTATTACCATTTCTATCGCGTAGTGAAGGTATTGTTTGTGTTTTGCTGCTAGTGTACTTCACATATGAGCAGAAATTCTTTGGATTACGAGACAGGATTTCGTTGTGGTAACTACTGTAAGATTCTCGCATTGAAGTCCGCGCTAGGTTGCGAGTTTCAGTAAAAGATTGCCAGTCTTGCGGATTCTGTGTCTTTTTAAATTTTGCATGCGTTTTTCTTTGTTTCTGCAACAGTGATCTGACCTGTTTTGTGTACCACGGGGGGTCAGCCCCCTTTTTTATTAATTTATTTGGTATAAATCTCTCGATTGCTACTGATATTATGTCTTTGAAAGTAAGCCACGACTGATCTACATTCGCATTTTTAGTTTTGAAAGACTGGAGACAATCACTCAGGAAAGCGTGAAGCGAATTTTTATCTGCTTTATTGAATAGATATATTTTTCGTTTATTTTTGGTGTATTTGAGAATTTCGACATTCAGTCTCGCTACTACAACTCGATGTTCGCTAATCCCTGTATCTGTTTTGATGCTCTTTACTGTCTCCGGATTATTTGTTGCTAGGAGATCAAGGGTATTTTCGCAACCACTTACTATTCTAGTGGGTTCATGAACTAACTGTTGGAAGTATTTTCAGAAAAAGCATTCAGAACTAGTTCGATTTGCCGCCGATTTTGAATACGTAATTATGCCAACATATCGAGGGTAAATTAAAGTCGCCGCCGATTATGCTTCGGATACCAAAACCGGATTTCAAATGTTCAAATGTTTGTATAGCTTATGGGTCTTAACTACAGGGTCATCAGTTCCTAAACTTACAAACTACTTATGAACTAGATTATACTAAACACGGCACAAACATCCATACCCGAGGAGGGGTTCGAACCCCCGACGAGGAACGGCCTAGCGCATCGTAGCATAGAGCCTCAATGCGGTCGGCCGCTCCGCGCGGCAAAACCGGATTTCGTAATATGATTTCCCAGTTCCGCTTTTGGTTGGTAACGTAAACACACCAAAATATATTCTGGAAAGCCACTTCTCTGAAGCGGTTTTCCAGTTCCACAATCGGTTTTGGTGTCCATGTACACGCTACCGTATTTGAAACGTTGTTGGCGTGTCAGATTGTGTTTTCCTGCTAAGAATTTTCGGTTCATATGCACAGAGTGACATTTTCTGCGGTATAAATATAAGAGTGAGCATGACTCTGTGTATTTAAGTAAAGAAAAATAGCAATTGTACTGACTACACCAGGATCTGAATCAGCTGTTTTTCAGCTGCAATATTGAGAGGGCTAGGAAATCAGCTTCTGGTTGTAGCATGTAAACACGACAGCAGAAAATGGTTTACAAAGTTCGGTTTTCGTCGTCCAGATGATGTGTTGCATATAAACGTAGTGCGTCTATGAGCACTCACTCTGCATACGGTACAATCGACCCATTGACATGGGCTCCCAAAACAGCATTTCATAAACCGAGTTCCCAAATCCGCTTTTGGTTGGTCATGCAAACACTCCAAAATCTATTCTGGAAATCCGCTTCAATAAAGCGGTTTTCTAATTCCACAATCGATTTTCGTGCCCCAGCCAACGCTACCCTGAAACGTTCTTGGCTTGTCAGATTGCATCTTCTTGTTAAGAAGTTTCAGCTCATGTCGACAGTGAAACACCGCTATGCTTGCGTTAGTAGAAGTAGCAGTGCCTTATAGTGGCTAATATCGAGTTCTACGCCCTCCAGGAAGCTTTCAGAATCGCCAGACCGGGCAACCAGAGCTACTCCTAACATCTTGAGGAAAACACCGTGAAAGTCCTATAACAACCTGGCAGTAATTATTTACCTAGCCATCTCCAGATATGTATCTTTATGTTTACGAAGGCACAAACATAAATATCCCACCTCTAGCAACAAGCGTCCAGTATTTACTCAACGTTCCTCGAACAGAACGAAAAACGCAAATAACAGTTGAAAACATAATATTCACGGTGCAATTACCTACCGATACCTCGAGGAATGTCCCAGGACCTTCCACAAAATCCTTACGTCCTGTACAAGACAATCCTCCAGAATTATCTGAGCCTAGTACATCACCCTCGCACCTCTCTTCCTAACGAATTAACAGCCTTGCGTAAGTCTACTGCAATTTTTAGGCTATTACTGTATCAGTAGTTGCTAAATATTACTTTTTGTTAAGTTCTTTCCTTTGTACGTTTACATTTGTCACAGCATTTAAATCGAAACCTCGCCACTGTACAGTCAATAAAACTTTTCACATTTTATCTTGCTATTCAGTCACTTCGTTTCTGGAAGTTTCAAACTGAAACAAACAACCATGAGCCATGTCACTGGAAAGATATTCTAATTTTTAAAGATAGAACTTTCGAAGAGGTGCACCACATTTGACTGCAATGAGATAAAAAGTTATCAAATTTCTTTTCGGCTGGCTCCACAGCATAGGATGTTTTGTAATATTTCAGTTCTGCTGATCAACAGTCTTGATGTTAAACTAACTACTGTTTGTCGGAAAATTACGTCAAATAAAGCATGAGAAAGTTTAATGAGATTTGATACTTGATATCATACTTTCTAAATATGTTGGGTACATACATGAATGTTAGTGTGTATGTGGTATTTGTTAATAACTAGTTCTTAACATGGGTTATAATAAATAATAGCTGAGCGTTCCATTTTTGGAATGTCATTTTCTTACTAAATATGTTATATTATTGAATTGGTATTTACAGTTTATCTACACTTGAAAAGTAAAAATTGAAGAGTAATTCTTAAAAGATTTGAATGTAAAGTCTTTTGGAGTCAAAATGGTTAAAGTATTAGCAGCTTCCTCGAATTCACTCATAATAAAATTAAATTTCAGTCTCACTTGTTTATGCTGTCTGTTCTTTCTATACCTACAACTTGATTTATGTAGATCTAAATCAGTAAAATACCAATATATCTGTTCAAATACGTACGTATTTCGATATCTACATCAATTTTCCTGCCGAACTGGGGAACGCTAGGATAAAGACGGAGGCTCTCTTTGATTACTTGTTCCAGGTATTTCATTGCACTCAGATCCTCCATTTTTACTTCACGATCAGAATCTCCGAAGATCTCCTCCAACTCTTCTTCTATCTTGTCCTGAAAAAAAAAGATTAAATAATATTGAACTGAAAGCAAAAAATAACAAGCCTGCCAAGGCAGCCTTGCATCGAGCCGCCACACTTCAGTTCAGTACGCGCTCTCAGTGGAGTAACATGCATACGTAGGCGGTCATAAGAAATTGTTTAATCATCTTAGAGCAAGGAAAAAGGCTTTATATTTAATTTCATTTAAAATAATCTGTGTCAAGTGAATGTTATTATGCAGTTTACTGGTTTTCTGATTACTTTAAATAAATCAGTTGGCATCCCGATTCCTGAGGATTTAAGTTTTATTCAATAACTAGATCAGTTCCTGTCAATAGTATAATAATTTCAGCCTCAATCAAGAACTCCGACCTACGTGCTATCATCTGCGTGGGGACGACATCTATAGAAGACGTCAGGCTGGTGAACTGGTAGAGTTTCTACTCTTCACACAGTGCAGTGGGGAGTTAATACAACCCTCGCGTACACTGTCGTTGCGGTACAAACGCAAACTGTTGTGCGTCACCCATGACAACATGGAGGAAGACAGAAAATGATAAAGGACTGGTTAAGCACCACCCCTGTAGTCGTTTTCCTGTTGTAGCCCCGGTTTGCCCCCCCCCCACCCTTTTAGATATATTTTCGTTAAAAGATCTGCAGAATGTCTTACCTCGTCTTGTTTGCACTTGCTTCAACTCGAGCACAGGCGTTGGCCTACCAAACTACAAACTTCTTTATTTCACACTTTGTTCCATGCCCAGTAATTTGTTTCTAAAAGGTACTAAACGTTGTTCATTTTTCTTTGATAATAAACACCAAGAACATATTAATGTGCACATGAACTCTAAAACACACTAAGTAAATGATTACACTGTTAAGTGACTGTAACAAAATGAATCTGTTACGAGGAAGAGACAAGCTACTTTTGGATCACGTGACACTGTAAGCAGCACCTCCTCCTAACCTTACGCATGTGCAAAGGCTGCTCTACCCCACATCTTTTCAAACAGTTAAATATTTCAATACCACAATAATCATAAATTATTTTAACACTGCTTTAAAACTTAAAACGAAGAGTATAAATGTCATTTACCCTCAAAATCGCGATACATTTGCTAAAACTTCCAAAGATATGTGGCGAGTAATAAAACATATGACGTTGTTCCCGTATCTGTTAGAAAGAAGACTGGGTTTAAATAATTGCTTGCAGTCAGACTCTAACCCACTACCTTCAACAGCAGAGTGCGACGCCACTAACTACACGGCTATTTTTACTAGTGGACGACGAAGAATTGAAACAGCTGAGGTTTCTGAGGTCACTTCTTGGATTAGCATTAAGCGACAAAGTGAAAATTGAGGACATAGGACAGTAACTACAGCAGGAGGACAAAATAATATGAACACGTAAATACACAATATATTCATTTATTGGTAAGGGTTTGGCCCACCAACGGCTTTGAGAACAATTGCAATTCTTTATGAAAATATTCGTGAAGTATATTTATGGTTTCTTGTTCCAAAACATCCGCCAATTACTTCAGTGTTGTTGGATCTGTATAAATGGTCCTCACTTTCTGCTCTAAAACTCCCTGTAACGGATCAGTTGTGTTGAGACATGGAGATTTTGCTGTCCGGGTGAGGTGTCTGATAATTTTCTAATGCTATACAAAGCACGTCTGAACCTTTTTCGTTGTATATGTGTGAGCGCATTATCATGTTGAAATACGACAGTGTTTGTTATAGGAATGGGCAAAAAATATCGATATATCAAAATATCGGAATTTTTTGAAAATTTATCGATTCTTATCGAGAAGTTTGTTCACATCGAATATTGATTTAAGCCTAAGGAAGTCCTTTCTGAGGGCATTTGTATGGAGTGTTGCCTTGTATGGGAGTGAGACATGGACGATAAACAGTGCGAACAGGAAGAGGATTGAGGCTTTTGAAATATGGTGCTACAGAAGAATGCTGAAGATTAGGTGGGTGGATCGCGTAACTAACGAGGAGGTACTGAACAGAATTGGGGAGAAAAGAAATTTCTGGCATACCTTGACTAAAAGAAGGGATAGATTGGTGGGACACATTCTTAGACATCAAGGAATTGTGAATTTAGCATTAGAGGGAAGTTTGTGGGGTAAAAATCGGAGAGGAAGACCAAGAGATGGATACAGTAAGCAGATTCAGACAGATGTAGGTTGCCGTTCTTATGTGGAGATGAAGAGGCTTGCTCAGGATAGGGTATTGTGGAGAGCTGCATCAAACCAGTCTCCGGACTGAAGACCACAACAACAACATCGACGATATTTTATTTTCCGATATATCGATACTAAATTTTGAATATCGAAAGCGATATTTTTAAAAGCCACCTTTTTTTTTTAATTAGATCAGATTCCTTAATGGCCGTTGGGCGTTGATAGGTGGCAAGGAGGCATAGAATGCGTGGAGAGGAGACGGTTCAGTGCTGGCAACCACTATACTCCTGAGCTGTGCTCACTGCACCGTACTGATCAGTTTGATTTTATGAAAGGGAGTTACAGAAATGTTAATGGACAAATGTAATGCTTATTTCATTGTAAAGTAAAACTAACTAGTGATATCACTCTCACACAATGAAGGAAAGGAGTTTGTTGGTAGAAATACGAATTCCGACCTTTAGGCGTAATTGTTGTGAAACGTCGAAGGCAGAGGCCAAGTTTTCGTGGCTGCACTGTGCTTTCCCCTTTGTTTGCGTGTTCTTTATTGTTAGAGAGTTATAGGGACTTCACCTAGTGTTGCTAAGCCACCGTCTAGTTCAGTTCATTAGTTGGGTGGCGGCGTGTCCGATATCTTGTTGGTGTGTCATTCGACTTCAACCAGGTTATTTTCAAGTCAACTATGTCCGCCGTTTGAAAGTTCTTTACAAAAGAAGCTAAAAATAAACCTGTTTCATGTAACTTATGTGGCAAAATTTACAAAACGTCTGAAAATACCACAAATTTGGCAGCGCGTTTAAAAGTTAAGCAGCATTTTGCCTACTTACAACTGGTAAAAGGAAAAACAAAATCCATTGCGCCATTGGCAACACCCTCAACATCTACAAACATGCAGTTGGCTTCTGCTGAAGCTGAAGACGATATCGATTGTGCGGCTTCCAATTCTTCATCGATGGACCAAATAGACGATTCTAATATTGACCTTGTAAGTATTGTTAACTAACTTACAGAATTGTTAATCTACGTTATTTACGACAACATCACGTGATTTTAACTATGAGTAATATCTATTATTATTTTTTTATAAATTATACGACTATGATAATGCTTTCTTCCTGTTTTTCTTTTTTAAAAAAATGTTCAAATGTTTGTTAAGCTTATGGGACTTAACTACGGGGTCATCAGTCCCTAAACTTACAAACTATTTATGAACTACTTACAAACTAGGACGGCACAAATATCCATGCCCGAGAGGGGATTCGAACCCCCGACCGTAGTGGCCGTGCTGACCGTGACTGGAGCGCCTCAGTCACCTCGGCCACCGCGGCCGGCTTTCTTTTTTATTATGGAACAATGTCCAGCAGTAATGATTCTTGCCAAGCCAAATCTAATTCTGATATAGACATATGTACGCAACAAGGTATCGAATCAAGAAAAAGAAAACAGACCCTAATAAATTGTTTAAAGCGAAGCGCCCAAGCTATACTGGCACCTTGGCTACAGCTTTTACAGTTGGCACCTTGGTAAATACTGTGTGTATTTATCTTAGATTCGATTCAACAAAACTGTGGTTTTGATTAAAATTATTAATTTAGCATTCTATGTAAAGATTTCACCGATATATCGAAATATCGAATTTCTTATTTCAATAAAATCGATATTTTTTATAAATAATGATACGATATATATCGATATTTTCCAAAATTTTGCCCATCCCTAGTTTGTTAGCAATATTTTAGGAACAGTAAGCGGTTTGCTGTCACTAATGGTGAGATATTCATTCACAGTTCTGAGGACATTAAAAGTAATCATACGAGGGGTTTTCAAAAGAAAAGGTACGAAACGACACAATGGGTAGAATTGAATTCTGTGTTGAAAAGAGGCCTGAGCACAACTAGCTCACTGTTTAACGAGACGAAGGATTCCCTGTTCCCAGAATTCCTGTGGCTGTGACGAGAGCCAGTCCTCTGCTGTGTAACATGTCCGGGCTGTAGGACGGATGCTCAAGCTGCTCCCACTTAAACTTGACCAGTACACTTTGTGTGAGCCTGGATATGTGTGAACACGCATTAACATGGAGCAGAATCATTCTCTCCGTTAGCAGCCCAGGCCGTTTGCTCTTGATGGACTTGCATAGGCTATAGTATGTCTCACAGTACATGCGTACTTGTCACTGTTAATGGTTTTTTGTGATCCAGGAATTCGATGAGTATCGGACATCGGAAAAGTCGGTGAGCATCACCTTGCCTGCTGAGGGCACAGCCTTGAAATTTTTATGTGGAGGTGACGACGCATGCTTCGCGTTCCTAGATGTCGCACTACGTTATCCCAAAGCGGCATATTCAAATTTCAACCAGTTTGGTTGTTGAGATGTTTAGTACCTTTTCATTTGAACACCCCTCGTAGAAAAAGGTGAATATCACGATATAGATGCCCAAATCATGACGGAATCTTCCGTATGCTTGACTGAAGGAAGGTTAGCACTATCGTAAACTTCTTTTGGGGTTTTTGATAGGCTACATAAACCTGATTGTTTGAAGGAAGCAACGTAACAATGATTCATCGTACCATAACACATACTCCCAGTCATCATGTATCCAAGTTTTATTATCTTGGCACAACTTTCTGCACAGGTTTGTGTTGCCTTCCAATATTATATGTTTAGCAACTACAGTCCTTCCATGAAGGTTAAGGCCCAGCCGTACTGATTTCATGGAAACAGTATTACTTAAGTGAGTGCTTCGTTTTGCAGTCACTTTTACCGTGGTAATTTTATGTTGTCTGGCTACAATCGTCCTTAATTTTCATCTGTCGTTGCCAGCTAACTTCGGGTTTGGCGCCTGCCGCGGTGGCCGAGGGGACTGAGGCGCTCCAGTCACGGTCTGCACGGTCACTACGGTCGGGGGTTCGAATCCCCCCTCGGGCATGGATATTTGTGCCGTTATTAGTATTAGCTAGTTCACAAGTAGTTTGTGTAAGTTAGGGACTGATGACCCCGTAGTTAAGTCCCATAAGTTCTACAAACATTTGAAAATTTCGGGTTTGGCCACTATTCCTCTTCGCCAGTGATGTTTTACCTTGTTTTGTGTACTCTGTCATTACCGCGGATTTGTCGCTAGTGAAACGTTCCACAGAGCAGTCCTTTTCGTCACATGCTCCCACTAACTGCGCATCGACGAGTTGACCTCTTTGGATGTCTGAGAGATCATTCATTTCACCTACGGTCTCATTTGTGTTGACGGTCACACAGAGGGAGACTTCGTATACGTCAATTTTGGATTGCCGACACATCTCAGAGCTAACATATATGCCGAGGTGCCGAGGAAAAAAAATCCCTTGCTCTGCCCTCATTAGAAGGATTCCATTTGCGTTCATTATGTTTTACTGGAGAATGGATACAAGTCTGCGGATGAAGAGATGGACACAACAGTTGTGTTTAATTTCTTTCGTTGTGGACCTGACCAACGCCCACTTCTACTGGAGGAAGATCTGCAACATCATACCCAAATGATGATCTTCTATAAGTTATTACCGAACATTCTGGACACACATTTTGCGTTTTAACCAGAATATTTAGATAATTTAAGATTGCATAGAATAATATGATAATTTTTTGCTTACAGTTATCTGCTCTATCACTTAATACAATACGCTGCATAGCTAGCACAGAGATAATGTGTACATAATGCATCTACGCATGTTTTATGTGTTCGCGTGATTGAAGATGTTATGTGTACTGTAAGACTATACTGTACGAGAGTTGTACCAAATGTAAGGTTCCCAATGAGCTACAGCCTCTAGAGAAGGTGCTAGGCTGCATCCGACAACAGTGCCGTGCGCAGTGGTTGCCCCAATCTCGAGCCCGTCCATCCGCTATTCGCTTCATCGCTCAGTGTTGGCTTGGCAGCCGTCAGAGATGGAAGTGTTGATCGCCGCTTCCGCCAAGTGCGAGGTTCGAACAGTAATCCGGTTTCTCCACGCAAGGAAGTTACCGCCCTTGGAGATTCATCGGCAACTGACTGAGGTTCATGGTGAAGAGCCCATGTCCGTTCAGCACGTCCGCAAATGGTGCAGGGCTTTTGCTGAGGGTCGTACGGAAGTTCACGATGAAGAACGGAGGGGAAGACCGCCGGCTTCGGATGCGATTGTCCAGAAGATCAACAGTGAGCTGCTCAAAGAACGGAGGGTCATTGTTCGTGAACTTGTTGAACGCATTCCTGAAGCTTCCCACAGCACAATTGATAGAACCATAACAGAAACGTTGGGTTATCGCGAGTTGTGTGCTCGCTGGGTCTCTCGGATGCTGGCTGACGGACACAAGGAGCAACGTCTTGACTGTGCTCGCAAGTTTCTTCAACGATTTGGGGGGAGGCAACAAGAAGAGGTTGTTGGACTCGATCGTCACGAGTGATGAACAGTCTAGTCAGTGGCGTCACTCCGGTTCACCGCCACCAAAGAAATTCAAACAAACGAAGTCGGCAGGAAAAGGTTATGGCGTCTGTATTTTGGGATCGTGAGGGGGTACTCCTAATTGATTTCGTGTAAGCTGGGACGACAATAAACGCAGACAGATATTGTGAAACATTGACCAAACTACGGCGATCAATCCAGAATCGCCGGAGAGGACGACTGACGGAGGGAGTAGTGCTTCTTCACGACAACGATCGACCCCACGGTGCTCGTCAAACACAGGAGCTTTTGCAGAAATTTCGGTGGACTGGTTATGCCCATTCCCCGAACTGCCCGGACTTAGCCCCCAGCGATTATCACCTCTTCCCCAAGCTGAAGGAACACTTGTGTGGCAAACGCTTCAAGAGCGACGATGAAGTCCGTGCAGAGATCGTATGCTTCCTCAGCCGGTTGGCGGGAGACTTCTTTGACTTAGGAATATAAAAGCTGGAGCACTGACTTCAAAAGTGTCTCTAAAGAAATGGAGACTATGATGAAAAATAGACAAACATGTGAGCTTTTCAATGATGTATAAATTAATAACAATAAACATGTTTTCTATTTGTAAAAATCTTCGGAACCTTACTTTTGCTACAACCCGAAAAATTAATGTTGGGGAACACGTTTTTAGGTAAAATGACGACAGTTATCTATATAAAGAACCAACAAAAGTTTTTGAGTTTGTACCTTTAATCTATATCTATAAATGTGAATGTCTGTTCGGTGTACGTTTATCACGTCCGAACGACAAGACGCAGAGACTTAAATATTTGTACAGTTACTAATTTATACTTGAGGAAGGTTTTAGGCACGGTTTTTTAGTGATCTGATGGATATTTAGTGATTGGAAGATTATAACGCGAAATGCGGAACAATAATTACTCGCCGGCCGCGGTGGCCGAGGGGACTGAGGCGCTCCAGTCACGGTCTGCACGGCCACTACGGTCGGGGGTTCGAATCCCCCCTCGGGCATGGATATTTGTGCCGTCCTTAGTATAAGGTAGTAGATAAGTAGTTTTTTAAGTTTAGGGACTGGTGACCCCATAGTTAAGTTCCATAAGCTTAACAAACATTTGAACATTTGAATAATTACTCTTTGAAAATGGTTTTATTGGTTGCGTTGTTGCTTGAGGATTGATAATGATAAAAGGGTGGAGTATGTTGGGATGGAAAGTTATCGGTGTATATAAAATTCTACGTGTATGTATATGTGTGTGTGTGTGTGTGTGTGTGTGTGTGTGTGTGTGTTTTAATATTTTGCTCTGCAGCGGAAACTACAGAACGCAAACGAATGTACTGTGTATAATTGTTGTCCGAAATCTCCCATTGTACACCATAGCAGTTCCATGCCGACAGCTATAAGGGGGTGGAAGATATGGTGGTTGAAAGTCGTCAAATTATAAAAAAATTCGTACACAAGGCCAACGATGACGTTTGCGACTCTATAGCAAGGAGGTTACAACAGCGAAACGTGATGCTATAGACCAAGTCTTTGGTCAGCTTTTTCTCTTTAGGACAAGCATACGAATAAGTAAACATAACAATAATTAAATAAAGCAGTAAAAAAGAAATTTCTTTTAATACAGCTATTTAAAAAAAAGAAATCAATTTGACATTTCGCGCATTACATGTAGTGATGGATCTGTGATATTATTACAATAATTATTAAAAAAAAAAAAAAAACTTTTTTCATTCTCCACTCCGAGGAGTGGAGCGGGCTGTTTGAGATCCGGCCCATAAAGAGTCGCGGTTCTATTCAGCCAATATCAGACAAGCTGATAGTGGGGCAAAGGGGGATCCCAATTGGGAATAAGTGGGAGGGGCTTACCAGCTCCGGCATACGCCTTACGACCAAGGAAAACCTCCCGAAAACCTTGGTCGGAGCCGGGGGAATGGGACCAATTTAATTTATCTCCGGGACTTGCCCCGGACAAAAATGGATTATCGAGAGAACACGAATGCACTCACGACAATCAAGGATCGGACGCCCGAGTTACTCTCGTAATCTCGTAGAGATCAGCTCGACCAACAGTGGAAAGCATTTCTCTACAGGAACCGCACCCGTGGGCACGGTGACAATAATTATTGTTGAATTTGGTGATTGGATTCTTCGAAACGAGTGCATTTTTACCTGTGATTTGATCTACACTACTTACTTTCCTGATAAACGGTAAGTGCATAGACTTCTGCAATCTGGTACGAATATTTTTCAGTTCCTTCAAAACCAGACTCATAGCACACTACTGAAAGATAGCATATCTATCATAACCAAGACGCGAGCGGAGCCGCGGGTTTAAGCTAGTTGACAATAAAACTGACAGTTCAAAATACATTTGAATGGCCTCTAAGTTAGATTAAAGGGTGGAAAAGGTGTTATATAATACCTGAAGATACTCGTAACTGACTCTTTCCCCTTGAGTATAATCTTACGAGTAGTGATTGGGTAATTTACCTTACTATTCAATTGCTGTAATTTCTCACGTTGAAGAGTTTGAAAAGACGAGGGATTAGGTGAAACGGGAGGGATTAACAGCATCCTGCAGAATCATTTCTGGTTAATTTTTGAAGGGATATCAAGCACATCCGGAAGCGCTTTAGTGGCACTGATAATTCTCGAACCCATTTTTGAAGGCCAAGATGCACTAACAAATCACGTGTTTGAGATTTCTAATATTCACTGGTTGTTATACTCTAATTGTTTTTCATCAAATGGCTGAATACTTCATACGTTTGAGTCTGTATTTACATTTTCTGATTTAACGACACAGCTCATCCAGCCTCAAAAGCAAGCCTGCATTGGTCAGAAGGTGAAGCAGAAACACTATAAATCTTCCAATTGTTGATACGGTGTCTGTTCTTTTCGGACATACGATATCAAATGCTCGATGCCTTGTGGGAATCCAGTATAGGCTGCGAGCAAGAGGGGTCAATGGGCAGGGGGCTAGAAGTTGAGAACTGGGTTGGAAGGGAAGCGTGCCTGGGTAGCATAATTGGTTAAGGCGACCGCTAAAGACCGCTGGCCCCAAGCGAGAAATCCGAGTTCGAATGAGGGTCCAACACATATTTTCAACTTTGGCGTTTAATTTATTTCAACAGCCCAAAACGGTCGAAATGTTTCAGTATTTTAATTTCAAAAAAATGTTCAAATGTTTGTTAAGCTTAAGGGACTTAACTACGGTGTCATCAGTCCCTAAACTTACAAACTACTTATGAACTACCTACAACTAAGGACGGCACAAATATCCATGCCCGAGGGGGGATTCGAACCACCGACCGTAGTGGCCGTGCTGACCGTGACTAGAGCGCCTCAGTCCCCTCGGCCACCGCGGCCGGCATTTTAATTTCGACTATAAAAACTGTACGGTAATTCCTTCTAAGAGCTGTCAGGAGCAGAAACAAGACACATTCTGTCCTCATGCATCTTTCTTCCGGCGGTAACCACTTACTTTATTTTAATTGTATCTATTTATTTTTCTAACTAAGGGACTAAGCTACTGGGATCATCGGTCCCTATTCTTAAACTAACTTATGCTAAGGACAACACACACGCCCTTGCCTTAGAGAGCACTCGAACTTCCGGCAGGAGTGGCCGCGCAATCCATGATTTGGCGTCTCAAACCATGCGGCCATCCTCACGCGGGTACGTCATACGATTTTATTCCATATCTACAGTTTATCCAAAGGATTTAATGCATTCGACACATCAAAATAAAGAAATAACATAGTACGCACAGACACACTTTCAAATATGCATACCGTTTCCGTTTCATATATATAAACCCTACTAGTGTTATTTTGAAATAAATGGTTTTTACATGTGTGATATTACGAGTTTTACATTATACTACAAACTGATTTAACCATTCTGCACAAGAGAAACATTTCTGTTGTGGGATTTTCACTTGAAAACATCGTTTAAGAGTAACAGATGGTGCATTTATATTCATATGTTTTAAGCATAATTGTTTACGCATTAACACATATTTAGCCATTTAGTCTACGTTGGTGCTGGTGTATGTTTAAGGACGTGAATAGTTGTTTGCTTCTTCTTTAAGTATTGACAATTTTCTGCTTGTTATCTGGGAAAAAGATGCTTAAATTGTCCAGCAGTGTGACTAGTTCTTAAGTTGAAATTACACATATTAATGATGTATCCGTGACGAACGTATACCAAATCGATACAAAGAAACATGTACTTAATACATATTTAATAGCTTTCATGTGTGCCGAAAACATGAATAGCCGCTGCGGAGTGGCCGAGCCCATTGAGGCGCTATGCTCCAATGCGCAAGGCCGTTCCCCGTAGGAGGTTCGAATCATCCCTCGGGCGTGGATGTTTGTGTTGTCTTTAGTATACATAGTTTTAAGTTTAGGGACAGATGACCCCGTAGTTAAGTGTCACAACCTTAACACCAGGGTGTGAAATACTGGGAGGGGGGGATGGATAGGTCCCCCCCCCCCCCCACACACACACACACTAATGATCTTATCATAAAAATCCCCCCACACTAAAATATACCGGGGGACGGTTAATTATAATGAGGCTAACAGTTTTTAACGCTACTAAAATATCACCAGTTTACGAGTAATTTTTATTATGTAAATAGAAATACACAAACTCTGAGACGGTTTCTCGTCTCGAATATGTCAAAGACATTAAAGATAAAGGTGAAGCAATGAATTAAAATTTCTGATGCGGCCGGGAATCGAACCCGGAGCTCCGTACTTACTAGGCAATGTTATCAGAGTGGCATTTCAGACTGTGGTGACCCTTGACCGCCCAGTGAGTGCAGTTTTCATGCAGCAGCTTCCTGCGTCTGCACACTAGGAGAACATTTTTTTTTCTCTCCCAGTGCCAGCCACGGTCAATAGGGTAGCCCAGATAAAAGCTTTCTCTGTACTCCTGGTAGGGCCACACCACTTGGCACCTTTTTTCCTCCGTGTTTCTCGCTATGTGCAGCGCTCCGCAACGCCTACTGTACGTCCCTCTGCGCCACAGCTTCCACCCGCATCGCATCCTGTGCCTCACTGAGCACCGTCAGACACTGTAAATCGTTGTTGTCAGTCGCTTATTGAAGCAAAGCAGTACGGTTCAGTGATAGACTAAGGCTGTTGGAGGCCTGGGGCGGTGGCGAAACAAAATGAGCCCCCCCCCCCCACTCCACTTCATAATATATTATTATAAAACAGTAATTTCCCGATTTGGAGGCCCCAGCAGAACAAGATGCCAAACGGTCCGCCCCCTCCGTCCCCCCCCCCTCCCCCTTAGTCCACCACTGGTGCGGTGAACACCGATAACGGACATGATGAAGTGTTCAAAAGTGGATTAATTACCAATTATTTTAAGCACAATGGTGTTAATGCATCAGCAGAAGATTTTGTGATAACATAAGTTTTGTCAAATGAAAATATGCAGGAAAACGTAAGTAAAATACCCAGAAGTGATGAAACGATCTGGGAGGTGGAGTATATTTATTTTAACGAACACAAAGTACTACGCCACGACGGTGGTCAACCTACATCATCAGAGACTGATAGCGGTATAGAAAATAATTTTTCGACGTCCTGGAAGAAAAATTGCCCTTGGTTAATGTTTACTAGAGCTAATGAAAAAGATGGACTTGTGATGTTGTGAAGTGCTTGCGTTAAACATGCTTAGCAAGTGAATAAAACAATTAGAACTTCATCTACTGATTTAAATTGGTCAAGAGACGGTATAGCAAAGAAGAACAAGAACCTTGATGCCATATCAAGGCAAAACAGTCAACAATCCGAATATTGGTTTGAACACCACAGTGCTTTACTAGGCACGGTCCTGTTTGGAGGTGGTATGCCGTTGCCTTCCTCCAACCTTCGAACTGACTTACCCAGCCAGTTATAGGGGGACCTACAGTTTAACATGGGTTCCGAACCACGGTGCTCCTTGGTATTTTTCACATTAGCAATACTGCCAGAGGTGAAAGAAGTGGAAAGTGACAGATAAAAATCCTAGAACCTGGTGGGGATCGAACCCGCGACCTGTGGATTTGTAGTCTGGCACTCTACCACTGTGCAACTGAGGCACACGATACCATATATAAACACAAAAAAAAAGTGTTATTCATTCAGAATATGTGCAGCAAGAAAAATATGTAAAAAATCAGATGCTAGAAACATGTGCAAGTAAGTGCTCGTGAGCTGTTTTTAAATTATGAAAAATTAGATACAACAAGTAAGGTGTTGCGATCATGTGGCCACAAAAAGGGAGTGGAGCTTTCATGACCATCCCAAACTTATACAGCTACAAATTGCGAATGGTGTAGATATGGGGACAATATTCATACAGATAAGACAGTGGCAACAATGACTGACTTTATTGCGGAAGAACTATGTTCAAAATTAGTTAATTTTTTTAAACTGACAGACTTTTTTTCCATTTCTGTGGATGAGTCAACAGATCGGTTTTCCGAAAAACACTTGATTATGTACATTACGTAGGTCAATGAACAAAATAGTGCATGCTGCTGTTTCTATAAAGTAGTAACGTACCAGTGGAAAATGCTGACGCAAAGTCCCTTGAAGAAAATAATACCCAAGCCTTCTCAGAAGATGGCATAGGCATGGAAATACTCAAAGAAAAGCTTGTAGGATTTGGTTCAGATGGAGCAGCAGTGTTTACTGTTAGAAAAAAAGGTGTTGCAGCTAGAATTAGAAGAGACATACCGACATCTGATTAGTGTACATTGTATGGCTCACAGAATGGATGTAATTTCTGACGAACTTTTTAAGGACGTAAATGCTGTTCATAACTGTGAATGTTTCTTAGAACAACTTTACAAAATTTTCAGTAAACCACAGACAGCTGCAAAACTTCAGCTATAGGTGTCACAGGTTATCTGAAAGTTAGAAAGAGCTGTTTAATATTCATTGGATCTCAAGTGAGAAGGATGCTTTGTTGGCAGTATTTAAAAATCGTCATTGTATCATACATTTTCTAAGCACAGAATCAGAAAACCGTGAATTATTAAGTAGAGATCATTGTAAATTGGCAGGGCTATATAAGAAGCTTTACCTGAGAAAAAATGTTCTATTTCTGGGTTTCTTATTAGATGTGTCATGTGTTCTGTATGTAATTAGTACAACTATGCAAAAATACTGTGTTTCTTACAGTGAAATAGAAAATAAAACTAATTCCGCAACACAAACTCTTAAAGTAATGCGTGTTAAGGATGATCTTTATTTGACTCTTTGCAAAGAAAATTACCTAACTTACGGTACTGTAGAGTGCAACCTGATGAGGAAACTGAAAACCGAAAGTTTGATAAAATAACAGGACAAATAATTCAAGGTTTAATAAATGAACTTGAAAGAAGGTTTCCTTCAATTGAAGTAAAAACATATTACTTTGTTTTTGAAGAAAATCAAGGTAGTGGTAAAAGGGGATTGTGCTGTAATTCTGACATATTTAAAGCAGCTGAATTGCTTGGTCTGGATGCTGACACAGCTGTGTCACAATGGAGGGAGTACAAGTCAGGCTCTCTAGGCTGAAACGCCTTGCCTATCCTACAAAAATTAAAATGAAAAGTCCGTTCAGTACCTCTGTCAACTGCCGCTTCAGCGTTTCTCATAGCATTCCTTAATGACAATTAAACTTAATTGGCTACCATTGAATTTGTGGGATACCTACGCCGTCGCAGATTAATGGGCCAGCTCTAGTCATCAGATCACTCATACTCGCTAAAGAAAAGGACACAAAAGGAGCACAACCTCAAAAATTTTCTTTAAGGTAAGCTTACTTTTGTTTGAAATAAACTGTAACTCAACGGGACCTGCTTCACTGCATCTTTGGTGGTCTGTCAGTGCCGCCAGTGTTGCCAACTATAGGGACATGGTCTACGCATAGGTGTTTTTTACTCTTTTTTTTTCCAAACTGTAGGGACAGATTTGCAAAATGTAGGGACTTTTCTCGCGGACAAAGCAGAATAAAAGTACCTTCTTTTATTCAAAACAAGAGCAATTCATTGTACAGTAATGTTAATAAAGGGGAAGTCACCCAATACGTAACATTTGTTTTGACGTGTCATGTAGGGACATGGTTGGAACACTGAATGCCGCTCATTTTCATATCCATTTTATGAAAACCAATACATAAGTTTTTGTTTTTAATTTTACATCTCTTACTCTATCAATACATTTCTGTAAATGACTCCCTGTCATGCCTTCCCTTACCAGTACCTACAGACACTAGAACCGACAACATAAAATGGTCCATGTGCAAAACATGGTTTTGTAAATAATCAGGGGCAGTTCCAAGGGGGGGGGGGGCTATGGACGCTATAGAGGCCCTCCACCCCCACCCCACCCCACGAAGAATCATGTTGCCCTGGATAAAATGCCTTCAGAAGTCAACAAATTTAATTCTTTTTTTAATTTTTTTTATAATTATGTAACAGTATAGTTTACAATGTATTTGAAATATAATACTTTAATAGAAGAATAACAGCGACAAATCTACTATGTTAATTTTTTTTCTCATTGATCCAAAGTAGTTAGACTTTTGGCAACAGGCAAGACCAGATTTGTTACTGGAGGACCCCATCTTTCTCCCCTCCCCCCCTCCCCCCTCCACCCGTTGACCAACTTCTAGAACCACCCTGTAAATAAGCCCCTGATACTTTACCTGTCTGCCCTTGTGTTTTATTTATTGTCATAGCAAAGGCAAGATTCAGAAGGAAATGGAGCATTTTGAACTGATATGACAAATCAGTTTAGTAGCTTAGATGTCAAGAAGTAACCAACAGACAGGCACACTTTCGCCTTTAGAATATTGTTAGTATAGATAGTAAATATGTAACTTTCTTTTAAAATAGCAATAATTTTATTGCAGATATTTAAAAACCATTGTACCTGCAGATTACATTAGATTAATACTTGTTGTATAGGTCATAAATACAACATTTCACAATGATGTGGAATGTGTCAGTTGACATTTATACATGACACTCTATATTTTAAGATATTTTTGTTTTGTTTATGTATTTTAGTGAAATTTCTAAGTTTTATCTAAAAATTCATGTAGGGTATAGAAGGGGTTGCCTTTCAGAAAGTCGTTTAATTTCTTTTTAAATACTAGACTTTTGATATTGCTTGGTGAGTGACAGACTTAATGATGTGAAGGCAAAATTTAATCTTCCGCCCCACCAGCTTTTTATGATTTCGTACCCTGCTTAATACATATTTGAACATTTGATTTGAAAAAGTGAATAACAACATTTTGATAATGGTATTTTTTACATTGAATAGCATTTCAAGTAATTCCAAAAGTTGTGTGTATAAAATAAATGTGTCCTACTTGCTATGAATTTCCAAAAAGAGAACATTTTTATTTAATGAATTAAGGAAACTTGTGAAGTAACATATTTGTACTGACCTGCACATGTGGATGCAATCCAATTAAGAATATAGTCCATGTTAAGGAAGCTGCTGTTGTGTCATGTCCCTGTAAACATAGAACTAGTTTTTAACCTTGTATGCCAATATTAAACAATTTTTATGCCATGTTCCTCATTTTTGAGAGTAAGTTGGACACTCCATTATACTATACTGACCTCAAACATGAATGTGTCTACTTCCTCTCTAATATCTAGATCTGTTAACTCTCCGGTTTCGTCTGCTACCTCAACAAGAAGATCCAGGAGCGATATTCGTTTGGCTGAAACAAGGTTTTAACATTATACATTTGTACAGAAAAGTCATTCCTCCATGTTATTTGTTAGCCAGGGACAGACTTTGGGAATATTTAGTATACCGTGATGGATATGCAGCCAAAACATCATTAAGAAATCCAACAAGATCTTCACATAATGCAGTAAAGAACACACAGAGATAAAAATTTAGAATTACAAGTTGATTTCAGACTGTAGAGTGTGAGACCGTCGTGGTCGGGAAACACATCACCCGTGCTGATCCTAAGATTTGAGTGTGTGGTGGCCCACTCTACATTAAAACTAGCATTAAAGTAAACTGTAGCTCAGCATTTTTGCAGATTAGATTAGATTATTACTTGTTGCATAGGTCATAAATACAATATTTCACAATGATGTGGAATATGTCAGTTTAATAAATGGCATTTATCTGTGACACTCAATATTTTAAGATATTTTTGTTTTGTTTATGTATTTTTAGTGAAATTTCTAAGTTTTATCTAAAAACTTCATTTAGGGTATAGAAGGAGTTGCCTTTCAGAAATTCTTTTAATTTCTTTTTAAATACTAGACTTTTGATACTGCTTGGTAAGTGACAGACTTTTGTAGTAGCATAATTCACCCCTTTCTGTGCCAAAGTTAGATTTAACCTTCAATAGTGAATATCACCCTTTCTCCTCCTAGTGTTGTAGCTATGCACACTGCTATTATGTATTAATATATATATACCGGGTGATCAAAAAGTCAGTATAAATTGGAAAATTTAATAAATCATGGAATAATGTAGATACACAAGTAAAAATTGACACACATGCTTGGAATGACATGGAGTTTTATTAGAACCAAGAAAAAACAAAGTTAAAGAAAAAAAATGATGGAGTAAAAACATTAATGAGAGTCGCAGCAGATGAAAAGCTCTCAGTACTAAAATCCTTCTAGTCATAGGTTTTACCCTCGATTAACCTGGTGTTGAATGTTTCGGTAACAGTGTATGCACCGGTGCTGTGATGCAGTTGTTTAAACAAGACTGGCATTCAGGTGAAACTTCCGATTGGAACTGATAGTGTCTCACCATAACTCTGGACATTCTTTACAGTGTTGTTCACAACATCATTCCTCGACTACAGCTGTTGTTGAGGAATGATGCTGAACATATTGAGCATTTCCTTCAAAGAACATAATCTTTGCTCTGTCTTAATTTGTTGTGCGATTTATTGCTTTGCTGATTTCTGAGCAGATGAAGCGCCATCTGTCGGACTTTTTTTTTTTTTTTATTTTTTTTAAATTTTTTTTTTTAATAATAATAATAATAATAAAAACCAATGTCATTCCTAGATTCCGAGCGTGTGTGTGTCAATTTTTAACTCTCTATCTACATTATTCCGTGATTTATTAAGCTTTCAAATTTATACTGACTTTTTGATCACCCGATATATATATATGTGTGTGTGTGTGTGTATTGTGCAACTACAGTGAAAATCCCTAGGTTCTTAAATAAATGTCTACAGGATGCCTAGCAGATACATTCGTGAACCGTGTCACTAAATCAGTAAGTTTGAAAGAGAGTGCATTATTGGCAATGCAATGGATGTATAGAGAATAGTTTATGGAAGGTCTTAGAAGACGATGAGATGGGTCAGGTCACAAAACACAGACCATGCCCCGAGAAGATTGACACCTCATCTGAATGGCATTGCAGGACTCCTCGACTCTGGTGCAAAGGTGAAACAGTATAACACATCCATCATACACAATCAGGGGTGACAGTCCATCATCTTTTATTACAGCATGGGTTACGTTCATGTCGTCCATTTCTTCACTGGGGACAGGAATGGCATCAGATAGTATTTTCGGAAGAATTCCGGTTCTGTTTGTTTGAAAATGATGGCCAAATTTTGGTCCCCAGACACAGGGGGAGCAGCACCACAGTCACCTCAGACTCGCCAGAAAGAAGATTTGAACACAGGTGTCTTTAAAAGGCAATCTGCAACTTTCCTCATTCAGCTACCATGTAAAAGTAAGTAAAAAAAATATCAGAAAGAAGATTTGAACAAAAAACTGTTTAAGTAACACTCTTCAACTTTTCTGGCTGAACATGCTTTTTTTCCAATCACATATTAGATTTTTCCTCCCATGTATATACATAACCATCTTTGAAAAACATACTTGTGTTGTTAGATTGTATCGTGTTCTTAATAATGTTAGGCTAATATTTGCAGAATTACTTTTTCTGCCAGGAAAAATAACTATAAATATTAGACTACCATGAAGCTGTCTACCTGTAATTATTGATTAAAGACAATCAATGATTATGATGACTAAATCAGAGACTGAAACAGCTTTTTCACTAATTCCATACTTGACTTGGCTACAAATCCACTTCAGACATTCACATGTATACACGACAACAAAAAAAGATGTAATTTTTATTTTATTTTATTTTTTTCTGGTAGCTGCTGCACATCTTTTGAGTGATGAAAACCAAATCTTGTGAACCATTTCCCTCTCAAATTTCCACATCTAAAAGTCTGAAGCACATTTGCTACAACAGTCCAAAATATGGTGTTTGAAAAACAGCTGTTTCAGTTTCTGATTGAGAAAGTGCAATCATTGTTTCTCTTTAATTAAATATTATAGGTAGACAACTTCGTGCTTAGTCTAGTATTTATACCTCTCCTCCACTGCATAAAAAGTTATTCTGTTTATTTACAAGAAAGTAAAAATGGATTGGGGAATTGGGAAACCAGCAGCTAAAGGTGGATTTCCTAATCCATTTTGGGGTGTTACATTATGAAAGTGGAATATGGAAATCAGTTTATGAACTCTCCTTTTGGGAGCCCCAAATAAATGGGGTGATGTAAATATAAAGTAGCACTGTTTGAAACAGCAAGTGAAACATTGAAATCAATTTCCTCCAATTTTTTTAGCTTTATGTAATCTAACCATCTGGACATAACATTGTTTAGAAAATTACAGACCTCTTCCTCACTGAAATCAATGCTTGAGATGGTGTGACATCTCCTGGGGGTCATCAGTGTTTGCACGGTGAGTTAAACTGTAGTCTACCGTAAGTTAGATATTTCCAGGTGCATATATTTTTGAATATTATTAGAAGGATCTGTAAGACGTAGCAGCATTCAAATTGTAAATAAGCCCAATGACTAAATTATATTCTGCTCTCTTAGCTTTTTTTGCAGCACTTGTTGACTACACTTCCTTTTTAAGTTGTAATAGAAAGTTCACCATCATGTATGGAAAATGCTAAAATAAGATAGTTTCCTCCAAAACCTCACTTTTGTCTTATTTAAAGCTGCATCAGATAAAGGTAAACGGCACTCCACACTTCAGCATAACTTTCTCTCCATCAGATAACAGTATTCCACTATGTGGTATTTGTTGTTCTTAATGATGTTTTAGCAAATCAGAGTCATTTGCCATGAAAAATTATGCTTCATTGCTGATCCATTGCTGTTAGGTCTGTCAAAATTTCCCCATATGAGTACAAACTAATGAAATATAGCATGCTTAAACTAACAATGCAGCTCTGTGTGGCATTAACCCCACATTATACCAGTAGACAAGCAACTAATTACTGATGTGTAAAATCTGTAATAAAATTTTTCATACTGAACCATAACAGTGAATTAGATTTCTTTTCCTTTATCTGTCAGATCAAAATTCATGTTTATAATACAACATGCTTTACAACCCAAAATAATTTTATCATCTTACATGCTTTTTACAGTTTGAATTACCCAATTATGAAGACTGAATCGAGAAGAAATATTATGATAACTTACATTTAAGATTTTTTCTTCCATTTGAATGTCTTGATTTATATTCGGCTTTACGCTCGGTGATTATCTGGAAATAGTAATGAAATCTGCATTATAATTCAAAACATATTGTAGACTTACCACATTCACTGCAAACACACTTAGAAACAACATTAAATATTCTCCAAACAACAGAAAGAACTTATGAGTAATAAATTTTTCACTAGAATATCTATTGGTACTTCTTACTTCCATCTACAATACATTATAGAAAGAAATTACTTATTATTTTCCAAAATCACTGAAAAATCATAATATTGAATACAGAAGATATTTTATTTTCTGCAAGTTCTTGTTTTCTTTGACAGTAGTAAAACCAATAAAAACATACTACTCCAAATGAAATGTGACATGATTGAATGATTGCAATGGACTTTTAGGCTATGTAAAATTTACAGAGAATGGATAATGTTAAAATGTGTATTCACTACAGAATGAAAATACAATTTTATTACAATGTGTTAGTATAAAAATTTTGGGAGAGTACCAGCAACTACAATAAAATGCTTATGTTAAAATAACTGAGGAAACCTTCTGAAATAAACTTTGAAAATAATTTATTTCTGGTCACTTTAACTGGTAAAAGCAATGTTGTTCCAAATCTGATTCTGACTGCACCACTATGGTGGTCAGATCAGAGCCTGGAGACCCTGTGGTGAGATACTGTTCACTTTTCGCCTGTTGTACCAATGTCACATTGGTACTGAACCCACTATTATGGTTTGAGGTGGTATTGGATTTCATTCCTCACTAAGCATTGCCAGTACACTAAACAGCCAGCATTGCATTTCTGGAGTGTTGGAGTCTGTTATTGTCCCATACCTTTGGAGGTTGCTAATAGCCACATTGCAGCATGAAAATTAACAATCAGGGCTTAGCAGTTGAAAACATGGAGTCATAGTCATGAGGACTACTGACTTGTGCTGATAAGTATCAAGCAGAACTAGGAGCAAAGTGACACTCCCACAAGAACAGTTGTTTATACTAAATCCTATTGTTTTATTGTTTATTTAGTTGCATTGTCAACAATGGCAACTTGAAATTCCTGTTGCCTGATGCCTTCAACCAATACTTTGTTCGGATATTGAAAAATACTATAAGTGAAATTCCAGACTCATACTTAGTTCCTAGAAGTTACAAATTCATACATTTTGTAGCAGTATTAAAATCTGGAATGAAGTGCACCCTAGTGACATCATTAAAAAATGAGGCCCTATAAAAGTGCAGATATCTATGGAATGTCTTGGACAGTGCCAAAGGAAATTATTCCAGACTTTACTCAGGCACTAGCCTTAGTAACTAACCAATATTTATCCTCTGTTGACTTCCAAAATTCCTGAAACTGACATGTACGGTTTGAGTCGACAAAAATAGTGTCCCATGTGAGGTGTCCAGCTTCAGACCAATTTCAACAAGCACCATCCTAGCAAAATATATGGAGTCTGTAATGAAACACCAGATACAAAATTACTTTGAAGAAAATAAGCTCTTCCAGGACACACAACAGTGTTTTCATAATGGAAGATCAGTGGCTATATTGGCACTGGACCCAACTGGAGAGATAAGGCAAGAATTTGAAGAAAGATAAAGTGAGGCACTAACCTTTGAGAACTCTGCAAGGCATTTAACTGCATCTTGCACAAGATACTGCTTAATAAATTAAAGTCTTATGGTTTTGCAGGTCTTGTTCTGGCAACTCTTCAGTCTTTTCTGGAAAACTGGAATCATGTGGTATCAGTTCATGTAAGAATCTCACAAGTAACAAATTTGGAACATGATGTACCCTGAGAATCCATCACAGGACCTCTCCTGTTCCTAATTTAGGTAAATGACGTGGGTTGTAATTTACAGTTTGCTTATGACACCAGCCTTGTCAACATTGGATGTTCCAATAATATGGAGGCTGTCAGACACCTGAGCTTCATGACTGACAATAAACCAACAATGAATGAACGCACAATATCTGTGTGATCCAAGCTCACTGATGTAATGTACCCTCTGAGAAGGTTAAAAAGAATACTAACTGACCAATACCTTATAACAGTGTTTTATGCACAATTTCATAGCCATACCAAGTGAGGTGGAATTGTGGTAACACACTGGACTCACATTCAGGAGGATGGTAGTTCAAATCCATCTCCAGCCATTCAGATTCCCATTTCCCACAATTTCCCTACATCGCTCCAGGCAAATTCCAGGACTGATTTCCTTGCTCATCCCTAGAAAAACTATCCAAGCATGTGTTCTGTCTCTAATGAATACAGTCATTCATAGTTACTTTAATTATGGTCTACTGTTATGCATACATTTTGCAGGTTGGGAGGATAAGTGCTGCACAAAATATTAATAATAAATGAATAAATAAAAATAAGACCTGTCAGAATTATTACATGAAGTCAAATATTGGAGTACTCAAATTCTATATTCACCCAGTTAGGTATTAGGACAATCTTAAGCTAGTAACATGTTTTATGCTTTATCTGCATAAACAAAAACCAAGGGGACTTCAACATGAGGCAAGACATACATAATCACGACACCTGTAACAAGAGCAGCATCAAAGTACCAAGCGGCCAACTGCTTCTTGCCTCAAGAAGTGAAATCCCTGTCACCACAACCGTTCAGATGGAAAATAGGACAGGACTGAAAGAGCACCCATTATAATACATTGGTAAATTTTTCATTAGTGACAAAATGGAATGGGAAAAATAGTATTGTTCCTGTTATGTATGTCTTAAATTGTGTAGTTCCACAAATTAAGCACTATGTGGGACCACATGTGGCATGCAATGTTCAAGACTTCTTTATTTATCTATTTATTTATTGTACTTACTTTTTTCTCTCTCCATGGAGCCACCAACTGGTGACTTTTGCAAACGCCACAATTTTTTAAAGACAGGAAATTGATACAAAAAAATGAATGTGAATGATTACAAGTAGATGTTACAAATATCAGTATTCTCAACAGGCTAATACAACAGAAATGGTGTAGCTTAATAATTATTACGTATATTCAGAAGCTACACAAAAATAAATAATTATTACATATATTCAGAAGTTACACAAAAATGCAGGTATCAGTTTGTTTCGTGTTAATATTCATTTAAGGAGTATAGGCACTTTTCAATCAGGAATGATTTCAGTTTTATTTTGAATGTATTCCCTTTGTGGCTCTTTATAGAGCTTGGCAGTTTGTTGTACCATATCAGGTCATTTGTACCAGCATGGGTTCGGGCCAACGAAAAATGAGAGAGAGAGAGAGAGAGAGAGAGAGAGAGAGAGAGAGAGAGAAGGAAGAGAGAGAGAGAGAGAGAGAGAGAGAGAGAGAGAGAGAGAATCTCAGCATTCGAATAATTAACTTTTACTTACGGGCAGCTTGTAATTGTGAGTTTAAAAATGCAAAATTCCTGTAATTAATATAAGGTAATTTAAATTTTTGTGTTATGCTTCCATTTAATTGTTCTTTATTGTCAGTAAGTTATGATAAAAATAAATAATAGTTGTTTATTGTTTCGTGATTGCTTGGGAGATAAATGAACTATTCTGTATGTTTTAAATAAAGGATTTAACTGTGGATGCTTGTGTCGTCTTTAGTATAAGATAGTTCATAAGTAGTTTGTAAGTTTGGGGACTGATGACCCTGCAGTTAAGTTCCTTAAGCTTAACAAACATTTTTATCCCTCCTAGAAGAAAGGACGTGGTGGAGACACGGCTTAGCCACAGCCTAAGGGATGTTCCCAGAATGAGGAGTGCTAGTGCTGAAAGGTTCACTAAAGAACATCTATAAAGTTTGGAAAGTAGAAGGCGAGGTACTGGCAGAAGTAAAGTTGTGTGGACAGACTGTGAAGCATGCCGGGATAGCTCAGATGGTATAGCAATTGCCCACTAAAGGGCAAGGTCCCAGATTGGAATTCCGTTTCTGGCACACAATTGTAATCTGCCAGGAAGTTTCAAGTGGAATTTTCTTGATCGCAAAAGCTTTCTTGAAAACTTATCAACTTTACAAAGCATGATAATAAATAGATTCAGTACAATTCAAACACAGGAAATCTGATTTTAGGTCTTGGAGGGACTATCAATATATTTATTAATTGTTTGCTTCTGATCCATAATTGAGTGACCTTTTAGGAGACTCTGTTTTTCCAATGTTTGTATTGTTAGGTAATTACACAGCTATTCTGGATATTCTACTGTTCATCCACGGTAAGTTGACGATTCATTCAGTGGCTGTTGATAGCAGCAAGAGGCATGTACCATGGCTGCTGGGGAAAGACATCAGTGAGCAGAAGGCAGCATCGCAGTGTTGGAAACGTTACCCGTAACAGTGTATACAGTGATATTTCACATCTGGGGCAGCGTAAAATTGGCAGTGCTCCTAAATAAATGGATGTCCTTCAAGTAGTGCAGATGTGTTCTGCTGATGGCACCACCAGGTAAAATAATTGACATCTGATTACCAATGCACTACTAGTTTCAGCGCACTGTGGCGTCATTCTCAAGTTCCTACGATTACAAAAAATATCACAAGATTCAACCACATTGAACAGTGAAAAGTATAATAATTTATCACAAAATAATAAAGAGTGTTGGAACACTATATTTACCAAAATGACAATCAAACCATGTGCGCCGCATGGGAATGGCCAAAGTCGCAGAGTACACGGCCACTCCTACCAGAGGTTGGAGTCCTCCCTTGGTCATGGGTGTGTGTGTGTATGTGTGTGTGTGTCATCCTTAGAATAAATTAGTTTAAGTAATTTGTAAGACTACGGACCGATGACCTTAGCAGTTTGGCAGATTCAGATTACAAACTTTTTAAAACATTTTTTTAACCATATGCTCTAGATTTTGTACAATCACCATTAAGTCATTTGGCTCATTTAATATCATAATCCTGTGGGCATCATTGTAAAAAATGTTATTTTTGACCATATTGTACAACTGTTTGAATCTTCAAGTGGTCAGTCTTTTCAATCATATATTCCAATTATTAGGAAGTTGCAGATACGAAGAGAAACCAATGCCAATTTCGCATGGCTTCCTCTGTATAGGGATTTGCATATACCCATCTGGCGAAGCACAGAAATAGGTACATATGAAATTAAATTCAGAGCCTGAATGCCCTGTGTTCAGCTGTGAGCAAGTGCTTCATCGTTTATGATGAAGGATGAAACAAGTGTGCCCACAGCTGAACATGGGGCATTCAGGCTCTAAATTCTCTGGTTGTGTTTATTTTATGATAAATTTACTGATTAATGTGACTGAATTATTGCAATATTTTTGTGACCATGGGCATTTTAAAATGACTCCATAGTGCGCAGAAATTAATAGTGCAATGGTAGTTAGGTGGAAGAATATATTAAAAAGTTTTTTCTAAGGAGTGACTGTGGCTTTAAAACATATTTTGTATGTTGCTATTGTCAATGACTGTAATACAATTTATTATATGTGTGTGTGTGTGTGTGTGTGTGTGTGTGTGTGTGTGTGTGTGTGTGGCGCGTCGATCCCATGATCGATAGCCACATTATGTTATCTTTGGTGGATGTTCTTTGGGGCTGATCGGGACATCCGGCAGTCGGTCTCTTGTATCTGAAGTGTTAACATCATCTGTACCGATATAAAGTAATAAATGTATTAGTAGTGGATACCGCATTCATAACTGAACTCCACTTATCCCCTCATTGGTGACCCCGATGTCATTTCAATTTCATCGTGAACGAGTTCGTTTCAAAACACCAGGTGTTCAACATGTGGGTTCGATGATGCGACCAAGTTCCTATGCGTTATGTCACATCTGATCGAATTCGATGATTTGATCTGCGACCTTGTTGGCCAGCCTTCTCGACCACACCAGTACGACCACACTAAGGCTACTATTCTACGCCGCTTGGGTCGCACAAATGCCAAGATCCTACATAGAGAATTGATGGGCAAGAAGATGCTTTTGCAGCTGTGGAGATGTTTATGGACAATTGCTTCTCCATCCTTCTTCCCCGATGATGCACTGTTGACCATCTGGATGGACAAATTACCGAGCCATGTCTGTTTGACCTTGTCGCAGGCCCCTCCTGCACTGCTCGACCAAACACTGGAATCTGCAGACTAAGTTTACGCAGGTTACCAGTCATACTGTGGCATCAGAGGTCTCCTAACATTCGACCCAGGCTCCTTCAAGAAGGAAAAACCTGCTGCGCGTGGCCATGGCCGCAAGCAAGATACTACCACACCTGCTCCGGGTAAGAAGAATAAAGTCAGCTTTGCTGCCTTGCCTGCTCCTTGCCCACGGGCTCCTTCACTAGTCCGTCGAGCAGCGATCCACCACCTCTCTCCTAGGAAACTACTACTTGTTTACCCTTGTCATCGGTGGTTCTACTTCCACTATCATTTTGGGGCTAAAGCAAGACGCTGTAGATCTCTTTGCCAGCACCCAAACACATCTCACAGGTAGGCTCCGGTACCGCCCCCGCTATAAAAATAGGCACCAGGACATTAAGACTTTACATTGTGTCATCGGGCAGTGAGCATTCAGGTCGTATTTACCTACATGACCTTGCTTCGCAGACTTGTTTTCTGGTTAACACTGGTGCCAACGTATCTTTGTTGCCGCCTGTGCTTGTCTTTGGGAAGATTCATCATTGTGAAACAATTGTGCAAGCCGTTAATTTGACGGACATGAAGTGTTCAGGCTATGATAAACATACCTTGCAGTTATCCTCCAACTGTGCCTTAAAGTGGCTATTTCTCATGGCACCAGTCGATGAACCTATACTTGGCATTGACTTTTTCAGTCATTTTCAATTATTTATTGACACTGTGCACAACACTGTGTACTACTCTAAGAAGCAATTCTACATTTCGTGTGTTACAGCCGGTGTTGCTCAGGATACTACTCACACTCATTTAGTGACCAAACAATCGGAGCTTTCTGCAGAGTATGACAAGTGGAAAAGTGCTCATCTTGCCCAGCGCCTCAAGCTCTTGCTTCAACATATTGAACGTTTGGAGAATCTGCTCAACATATAGAAGGTATATGCAGAGTTCACTGAAGGTCATCAACGCCTTCCTGCTGTTCGAGATGGCCTCCCCGCCCACACTCACTAGGTTAGTAAGTGTGTGTCCAGCGCCAGACATCACTCATGTTTTGAACTGTGCTTCTTGCTCTCACACTCCTCTGAACATTGACTGTAAACATCCGAGTGCTCATATTTTGTGTTCGCCTTCGAACTTTTGCCTAAGCCCGTTGGTGTTTTTGACATTTCCATATCAGCTGTTATTTCTCACCAACCATTGCCTTCAGTGGCACCTGTGGTTATGCCTAGTACTAAATGCAAGCATACCAACCTGACTCTGCCCCGGCCGCATGTTGACAATTTGGTGGCAGGCAGTTGGCACGCCTGTACCCGCGCGACCGAAGCACCTATGTTTAGCTCGGTGGCCACTGCCTGCGACATGCCACAGACATTAGACTGCTGTTTTATATATATATTTTTTTAATTTTAAGAGTGGAGCCTCTCCACGCTCGCACTAGCATGGTGACCAACTCAATAGTTCTACTGTCACCTCTACATGTGTTAATATTTTCTAATGTAGGAGTCACAGGAACGGGTACTCTGATATGTGCCGCACGTGTGGGTAAGATTACCCATTAATACAGTCCATCAGAATGACAGAAGTGGTCGAAAGCTTTTGAAACAAGAGCGGTTTTAAGGGCAGAGGGAAAAAAGTGCCAAGGGAAAAAATCCTCTGCGACAGTCAGGAGCAGGTAGTAAGATCAGTAGCGGATTCTTGCTATCTGCGACAGATCATGCAAGGATTTCGTTATGTTAGTTATTGGGTATCATGCAAGCTCGGTACCAATTGCATTGCGTGTTTGTCATAAGTTTGTCAATCCGGTTTGATGAGTCGCCCCTTTGCAGATGGCACTGGGGATGTCTCCTGGGCCATCATCAGCGGCGGCTGGCTGCAACAATCAAGATTGACAGGCAAGTGGTCGATTTTGAGGTCAGCCTCTAAGTGTATGGGTTAGTGTGGGATTTGTTTGTGTTTTGTGCTTGTTCAAGTTCCCTGCGATTGCCAGTTTGACGGCGGTGATAGCTCATCTGGTGTTGCCAGTCAGTTGTGCTGTGATGCAAGGGTTCGATGAACAATGATTTCGTTTGTGTCTATAAGGCTTACCATAGGTTTTTATCTATTCCTGAGAAAGAGTGTTTTCGGTTGGTTGTGCTTCCACCTATGATTGTGGTTCTAGTTACCCAGATTAAGGATGAAGGGGTTGTTCGAGTGTCTAGCATTTTTTTACAGTCGTGCGGCATGTTTTTTGAATACCTCCGTGAGAGTGTCAAGGCGGTATTCACGGTGAAGATCCACTGTGCGCATGTAGTGTGGAGCATTGCTTATGATGCATAGTACCTTGTTCTGTATGGGCTGCAAGTGGAGCAGCCGTGTCGGTGCTGCGTAAGCCCAGAATGGAGCACCGTATGTCATCAGAGGTCTCACAAGTGTTGTGTATGTGTTCCTTGACATCCGTCTATTCAGTTTGCTTTGCTGTTGAGCATTGGATAGAGTTGTTTGAGCCTTGCATTTGCCTGGTTGGTCATGTGTTGTATGTGGGCCCCCCATGTGAGTTTCCGTTCCAGCTAGACACCTAGGTATTTGACTTTCTCGTAAAAACGTATTGGACATGTGTGTAATGTAATTGGTCTGTAGTATTGGTGTTTGTGCAGGTGCTTCGGTCTTCTAGTGAACAATACTGCTTCACACTTGTCGACGTTTACTTTAACACACCATTTCTCCAGCCAAGACTCCGCAGTATTGAGTGCAGTCTGTAATCTTGAGTTAATGTTCAACGTTTCCAATCTTGTGCTAGGATGGTGGTGTCATCCACGTTGATTGCGACCATGTGTGGTTGGAAAGTCAATGTAGAGGTTAAACAGGAGGGGACCCAGGATGCTGCCTTGGGGTACTCCCACTTGTATACTGTGTCTTGTTGACTGTTTGCCCTGAATGTCAGTGTTGAAACATCTGTCAGTGAGGTATGAGTTTATGATACGTATGAGTCCGTTGGGAAACCCATCATCGTTGAGTTTACGTATAAGGCCGTTGTGCCACAGAGGATCGAAAGCTTTTTCGATGTCTAGGAACACCGCCCCGGTGGCTTTGCCTCTGTTGTATCCATGTGTAATATGTTCCACTACATGGAGGAGTTGTTGTGTTGTTGAGTGGTGATTCCTGAAGCTGAATTGCTCCGGTCTCAGGGTGACATTGCTTATGCAGTGCCTAGTGAGTCGTTTGAGAATTACCTTCTCAACAATCATGCTGAGCAAACTCAGTAAGCTGATGGGTCGGTAATTTTGTGGGAGGGAGTGGTCTTTCCCCGGCTTCCTGAACATCAGGACCTTGGCCGCTTTCCAAAATGCAAGGAAGTGTTGGTGTTGTAGGATGGCATTCGTGATGTGTGTGAGGAACTCAACAGCTTTATCCATGAACTCCTGGAGGACATGGTTTTGAATGCCATCGGGACCAGGAGCTTTTCTGGCAGTGGTGTGTTTAATAACCCATGTGACTTCATTTGTGCTCGTATGTCGGATTGTGTCGCGAATAGGCTGGACTATAAGTCGTGTGACCTCCTGATCCATTTCAAGTGTGAATTCTGGGTCTGAGGGAACCAGATTCTGTGTGAAAGATGCTGATAATGTTCGGGCCATCAGTTCATGTAGGTCCATCTGGCCCTTGTAATGTGGGTGTGTAGTGTTTCTCCCTGGTGAAGTGTCCAACAAGTTGCCACACTCCAGGACGTGTGGTATCCAGCCCTGCGAGTTTTTGGTCCCACTGTGATGTTCTAAATGTTTGTATTTTCCCCTGTATAATTCCCTGGAGCCTATTCATGTGCGGTTTATAGAACGGACATCTGGTGCACTGCCAGTATCTCCTGAGACGGTTTCTCATTGAGATAAGCCACAGGACCTCCTGGGGCAGAGCCGCTGAGTGGTGTTGTGTTGTGAGTACTGGGATAGCATCGGCTACAGCATCCTGCACGGCGGCTGTGAGGGTTTCTACAGCGTCATCAATTTGTGCGGTTTGTTTAATTTCATGGATTTCAGGAATATGACTATCAAGCGTTTCCTTGAACAGTGTCCAATTCGCGCGCTTGTAGTTCAGTATCCTGCGTGGTTCATTGTCCTGAAGTATTTATTCTGTATATAGTATAACAGGAGTGTGGTTAGAAGGCAGATCGTTTACAACCTCAAGGTTGAGGGTAAATGTTATGCCCTTGATGAGGGCTATGTCTATTACTTCTGACCTTTGTCTCCTTTGGTAAGGAATGTATGTCGGTTCAACCAGTGCAAGTGTAATGTAGTTGCGGCCTAGTGAATGTTCGTACAGTTTTCTGCCACTGTTTATTACGTTAGATCTAAGTGACAATGCTGGCGGTGGTGTGCTCAGTCAGTCCTATAATGATGTCACCCCTCTTCTTCAGTTCTGTTCTAAGAAACTTAACTCAGTTCAGAAAAAATACTCGGCCTTCGATAGGGAGTTGCTTGCTGTCTACAAGGCCATCAACAATTTCAGAACTGATTTGGAGGGTAGGGACTTCTACATTCTGATGGACCATAATCCCTTGGTGTCAGCTATTAAAAACCCTCCATCTGACCCCCTGCCTTGTCATTTTCATCACATTGATTACATACTGCAGTTTGCAAACAACATTCGGTACATAAAAGGGGCAGATAATGTTGTGGCCGATTTCCTATCCCGCGTCGGCGCAGTATCTACCCTGATGGACTTGTCAGACTTAGCCAGGCTACAATCGGCCAACCCAGACACTTTACAGCTGTTATCGGACAAATCTTCTTCTCTTTGACCCATGAAGACAACCTTTCTGGTAGTTTGTGGTGAAGTCTGGTGTGACAGTTCTACAGGCACATTTCGCCCCTTCATCCCTAAAGGGATACAACATCTTGTGTTTGAGAAACTTCATGGTTTGGCTCACCTGGGTCTTAAGGCATTGACACACCTTGTATCTGAACATTTTGTGTGGAGAGACATATGCCATGATTGCCAGTCATGGGCCCGCATGTGTGTTCCTTGCCAGTAAAACAAAGTTTCTTGCCATACTTCCCCACCTCTGGGTAAATTTTCACAACAGTTGGGCCGATTCCAACATATCCATGTAGATTTGGTTGGTCACCTCCCACAGTCTGAGGGTTCCACTATCTACTCACAACCATTGACATGACTACTCGCTGGGCAGAAGCTTTCCCCATATCAAACATTACGTCAGACACTGTTTCATGTGCCTTTATGGACGCTTGGGTCTCACGCTTTGGCTCCCCTATGTTCCTCACAACTGACCAGGGTCGGCAATTTGAATCAGCCACATTTTCTGAATTATGCACCCTTTGCGGTGTCACAAAAATACACACTACCGCTTATCACCCCCAAAAGTAATGGGCTAATCAAGCATTGACATCCCACCTTAAAAACCACTCTTCAATGTCATGGCCCTTTGTGGACTGAGGCATAACCTTGGGTACTTCTCGGCATACACTCAGCTTATAAAGAAGATCTTAAGGGCTCGGTGGCGGAGTTTGTTTATGGACAACCTCTTGTGCTCCCTGGCAAGCTAGTTTCTCGCTCCCCATCGACCACGCCCTCTGAGCTCCCTTCTCTGGTAGATCGGGTACGAACACATAGCAAAAACATTTGGCTGCCTCCTCCGGCAACGCACACTCACCCGCATGTGTACATGCCTCGTGAGCTAGACAAGTGTGAGCATGTTTTTCTCCGCGATGACACCATTAAGGCCCCTCTCATGCCTCCTTATACCGGCCGTTATGCTGTCATCAGCTGCTCCGAAAACACCATGGACATTTGTGTGAATGACTATCATTACTGTTTCTCTCAACCGTGTCAAGCCAACCGTCATCGAGCCTTCAGAGACTTCCTCTGACACGGTTTCCTCTCATGCCTCTCCTCCATCGAGTGGCCAGTCCCCTTATCCTGCCACACAATCGGTCAAAGACTGTTCTCAGTGTACTCACCATTCGAGTACTGCTTCTCCGGCCACTCCGGCTTCAAGTAGCCAGTCACCCCCTCATGCCACTTATTTGGGCACTGAGTCCTTTCAGCGTGCTCAACCCTCGAGCACTGCTTCTTCGCCCCTCAGCTCCAGTTCGAGTGGTCAATCATTTAGAGGTTTTTTCCCCTTGCAGCCCCCAAAGTCGAGCTGATCACACTCTAGGGTCTACTGTACGCATCCCCTCGTCTCGCGACAGTAACCCCTCTCACGCTTCAAGTCCTCATGGCTCCACCCAGCACCGGGTCACAACCCCTCGGCCGTCAGCTGATTGCCCAGGGCCGTTGCCCGCACCACCCGCTTCGTCGGCCACCCCCTCCTCGCCTGGCTCTCAGCCCTGTTATGGGTTTCCTACCCCACCTCGCCAACACGCACATTAATCCGCAGTGCCCATCATCGAGCTATATATTTTTGTCCACCCTGACGACATCCATAAGCTCTCGGTGTTAGTCGACGGCTCAACTGCTTTCGTGTGCATTGCACGTGACGATGAGCAGGGATGTAGTGCTTCTCCGCGTGTGGTACAAAAGTTTCGCCTGTCAAAAAGTGCTGCGAGTGGTAACGTTCGTGCCTTTGTGCGTCCAAATGGCAAAGTGTTCCAGCATGTTCCTGCTGATGACGACCTGCAGTCTGCCACTGGTCAGTGTCTTCATATGCTGGCACACCTCACCGACTTTGTCGTCTACGTACCGGGCTTCGCCCCCCAGTCTCCATCGTGTCGGCCTGTGCCTGACACCGCCGAAGAAATTAGTGTGGTGTTTTTGGGAAATTATCATCCCCGCCCCCCTCAGGAATGTATTCCATACTGCGGGGGGGGGGGGGGGGGGCTGGGCTATGTCGCGTCGATCCTGTGATCGATAGCCACATTATGTTTCCTTTGGTGGATGTTCATTGGGACTGACCGGGACTTCGGCAGTCAGTCTCTTGTATCTGAAGTGTTAACATCATCTGTACCAATATAGAGTAATAAATCATTATTTACCTAAAGCACAGACTTGTTAAATTGTGTGGGGGGGAATTGTTTTAAAATTAGGCTCACAAAGCCCTTAAAATTCTGTATCCGCCACTGCATTTATATATGGGCTATGGACTGTTGTTTTTAGTTTGGTTCATTGTCTTTAATGACAGTCCTTGTTTCTTGTATCATGAACATGAAAATTTGAGCATTTGTTTGCTTTATTTTGCTGTGCCACAAAAATTAATTTATGAAGATATAATGAGTAGACAGTCAGGTATTTATGTTGTACAAATATTTCTCTCCATGAGTCTATATCCAATTCCATGGATAATTCTTACTGCCCTTTTCTGTAGAGTTAATATTCTGTCCATGTGTATACTTGCAGCACAGCCCCATATTTCTGTTCTATAATTCATGTGAGGAAATAATGCCCATTGGACTGTTCTATTGCTCTGGACTCCCTGTTTCCCCCATCTCTTGCCTATTGAAAATGTCAGGTTGATGATTGCATAATGTCTGGTGACTGATACACCACCTGCTGCAGACAATACCTGCACTTCCTAAGTTTTAAAAGTATTAACATCTGCTCATAGCTGAATTTATTTTACAAATAATTTCACATACACACTTAAATCATTGATATCATCAGAGTCAGGAGATATTTCCACACATCATAAAGGCCATTTATTGTTTGCTTTGGAGATAATTGGGTATTCTTTTATACACTGCTCAAAACAATTAGAGGATCAGGTGCGATATCATGCACAATATACACATGGTAATGTATTTTATTCAAATATTGGTTACAACTGTAATTTTTGTGAAATACTTGAGGTTTACATGGCGATTACTTACAGTGAGGCTTCATCAGGCTACCATAATTGTCAAGTTATTCTCATTGCCTCTTAATATGGTGTGTGATCACATCGGATGGCCAGTATAGTTGCACACCTGTACTGTGTGGCATGGACAGTATGAAATTATCAGTCAACAATTGGTAGCTATTTGTCCATTCTTCCATGTGTGCAATATCCACCTCTGCAACTGTTGTGGGAAGTGCTGGTAAGGCTGCAATGCACTTGCCAAGTGCATCCCAGATGTGGTTAATCAGGTTTATGTCTGTTGAACCAGCTGGCCACTCCATTCATGCAATTCCCTCAGCTTCAAGCATGTTGTCCACCAGTACAGCTCTGTGGAGAAGAGCATTATCATCCACCAGAAGGAACCCACCACCTATGGCACCAGTGCAGGGCACAACAAAAGGTCTAGAAATCTTGCCTCTATACCTGTGGGCAGTCAAAGTGCCATTCTAAACAACTTAGAGGCCTATACATCCACCAATACTGACTCCTGCCCACACCATTCATCCACCACATTATATGGTGATGTTTTCTGCACATAAGCAGGATTGTTCCAAATCCACATTCTCTCCAGATGGCAAGTGTCTGGCTGAACACAAAATCTTGACTCATCTGTGAACAGAACTCGGTGCCTGTCAATAGAACTCAAATCCTGATGTTCCTACACTCAGTTTTTGGGGGCTAAATGGTGTTGTGGTTTTAATAGGACTCACACTATAGCCATCTGTGCATAGAGCCCACATTCCTGAAGGTGAGCTCAGACTCTTTCTGTTGATACTGCACGTCCTGTTGATGCCTGAAGAGTATGTTGCAGCAGTGTTGCATTCAGCCTCCTGTCTCATCGGGCTGCGAACTGGAAATAATGATCATCTTTTGCTGATGTTGCCTGTGGACGACCTTGGCCTTGCCTTCTTTTAATGGATCCTGTTGACTGTAACTGCATCCAAGTCCTAGAAATTATGCATTGGGATGCTACAACAGCTGCAGTCAGATCCCTCTGTGTCTGTCCAGCTTCCAATCTTCCTATGACTCTCCATGTCATAGCTTTGGGCATAGGTGGTTCGTCCTATGGTGCAATGGAACAATGAACCCCCACAGAAATAATGCCTCTGAGAAAACTTTACAGTATATAACGTTGTTGTTCTTGACAGATAATTATTTAGTAATGTTTATGAACCTCCCAACAGATGTCTGCAGTCAAGTTCAAAACTGGTGCTCATCTCTACTGGATGTGCTTTGGCCTTGGCACAAAATCAAGTTCTGCACCCCTGGCGACTGAATTCTGAACTCTGAGTCACTTGTCAAGGCATGGAGAAGGAAGCAGGGGTAGGCAGTGTCTTCTATCCTGAGCGTTGGAGGAGTGCTCTGTCGTGTATCCACCAAAGCCTTCACCTCCCCCTCCTGCTGCCACACCTTGTCGGCGTGCAGTTCCTCTTTGTCCCAGTTCTTCATCCAATGTGACACACAAATAGCAGAATCTGCAATTAATTCATATCTACTCTCTTCTGTAGCATTATAATGTCTCTTTTCATTGATCCTGCTAGCAGTTAAGTTACTTAAACTTCAATAATAAATAGAATCTAGTTAGTAACAACAGGCAAGTGTATTCTGCTATTTGTTGCAGTGAAGTTACCAACACTGTGTCCAGCTGTCACAGCTGGTCATGCACAATGGCACAAGGATGCCATATGCAGTTGTGAGTTTGGAGATGAGAGTTGTCAGTATTGTAGTGTCTTCATTGTGAAATTAATATGTGTGATAGTACAGTGCAAAGGCTAAGGGAGACTAATTTTCATTTCCTTTCACTTGAAGTGAAGCTTCATATCAAGCACCTAGGGAGACTGACACCAGATATCAAGATAGTACACACACACACACACACACACACACACACACACACACACACACACTGTAATGAATTAATTTAGCATCAGAAAATCCTTTTGCCCAGTCAATTGGTGGTTGTGATATTGTATATTGTGCAAGAAGAAGAAGAATAAGTCCTGAGATCCCATTAAACCAGTAAATGTTGAAAAAATCATGCCAAGTACACTACCATGTAAGTGATGTGGAAACGCATGCAAATAATTGAAAGTACAACTTTAAAACGGCTTTTTCTCAGAAAAGTTAAATATTAGTGAAAAAGTGTCAGAACAGTTTTTGTAAGGTAGCCAGACAAAAATTTGATTGTGTAACTATTTTCGTCATAGAACTAACTGTTTCACCAGAAAATAAAACATTTTTGCGAACATTGACCTTGTGTAAAAAATTTTGGACACATGGGATTGATGGGCACTTTTCACAATTTTATTATAATGGTATCCCAAATGTTTATGCATTTGTTTTTCATTTGCTCTGAATTAAAGCAAGAGTGAATGTCTGGTTTCACCGGAATATTATTTCTGTATAGCAATTATTTTGCTACCTCATTTTTTTTTCCTGCTTGGAATTTTCTTATCCATTTTCCTTTGAACCCCCTAGAAAAACCTACATGAACTGCCACTGGCTTTGGGTAAGTCATGTTGTTGCTGTATTGCACTACCTGCTCACTAGACTATCTGAATCCAACTGCTTGTGTAATTCATTTACTAGAGTAAGCCAAACACTGACCCCCTCTGCAGCAATTCACTGTTATTACCACTATTTCAGTTGCTGTAATTTTTTTGTCTCCACTGCATAGAATGGACAGAAATATATCAAAACATTTTATTTCATCCTGCCGATGACAATACTTCAGAACCTAGATATCTCAGCTGATTCTCTAATTGTTCTATGGTAAACCCCATTTTGGTGCAATTCAGCATAATATGCAGTAGGTTTATACTCCACACATACCAAAGGAATTTGAATGAGCTGACTCAAAACTGGCCTTTCTAAATGAAAATATCGTAAGTATCAAGATGGTCTGCATTTCAGTTACTGTTATCTTTTTAATTATTTCTCCATCATTATTTATGCCATCAAGCCACAAATAGTGCAGATATCCCATTGTTCCATGGCATCATATATTAACTGTACTCCCTATAGTTAATAATGAAACTTTTGCACGGAGGAAGTAAGGAGTTGAATCATTAGTTATTATTATTTGAAAGTACATCCTCAGCCTATTGTCATAAGCAACTGTTGTAATAATGATGCCTTAAACACCACAAATATTATCATGAATATGATATTTGAACATGTAACTAACTAACTAACAAACACAAAAGCCATGAACCGCAGACAAACTCCTAGACCCACAAATAATGTGACTTATGTCAATGTACACTAGTAAGTCAAGTAACAAGCTTTATTTACCCTTTCTGTGAAGCCATGTAATATATTTAACACATGGTTCTGTTCTTCATATACTGGACAAAATCTGAATGTCAGAGGTCTGTGCACCCAGAATCGAAGTTGACGATACTGGAAGAGCTCACTCATTCTGTGAAAGAGAAATAAAATAATATGCTTGGCAATGTAATTTGTTGTTTGTTTGTAAGTGTTTAGAGTTAAAAGCCTGTTCTGCATTATTGGTATTGCCATGTCTGACACTTATATCTTTCCTCACATAAGCAATATGACTGAAATATGTTCAAATGTTTGTATAGCTTATGGGACTTAACTACGGGGTCATCAGTCCCTGAACTTACAAACTATGTACTTACGAACTAGCTAATACTAAAGATGACACAAATATCCATGCCCGAGGGAAGATTCGAACCCCTGACCGTAGTGGCCGTGCAGAACGTGACTGGCGCGCCGCAGACTGCTCCGCTGGCACTGAAATATGTGCCATGACATAATTATATTTATTAAGATAGACAGCTTTTACATTAAGCAAAACAGTGTGAAATGCAATGCAGAGGCTGATTATAGGATGACCAAGATGAAAGTTTTTCCTCATTCTGTTTACAGAAAGAGGGGTAAGACATTACCAATACTGGTCATTGATCACAAGTGCATGATTTCAAATTAGCTGTATACACAGTTCTGCCCCTTTTATACCTCAGCACAACACGTGATGCCTTTGGTTCTGACATTCTTGTTGCCAAACTTGTGAGGTTTTGGACGTTCTTCCACTTATAAACACGTCAAAAAAAGTTATGCATCACCACAATTATAGGGGTTCATACCCTTACATAAAAAATGGAACAAAGATATACAAAAACAAAATTTCACATCTCTTTGTTGCTCATGAAAGTAGAAATTGACAAGTTATAAGACAATAACCAAGACATTCTGAACTAGTGTTCCAGATTGCAGCATACACCGGTACCCCTGTTACCTGGTAACATGCCCTCTTGCACTGATGCATGAGTGTACTCATAATCCCCCACTGTGCACTAATCCATCAAGGAACTGTTGATCCACTACTCAATTGTGATTCAACAAAGACCTCTCTGATTTGTTGGTGGGTCATTGCATCCAAAAACAGCCCTTTTCAATGTATCTCAGCCATGTACAGTAGGGTTCATGACTTTAGAACATGCAGGCCAGTCTAATATTGCAATGTCATTATCATGAAAGAATGCATTTGCAAGATGTGCATGATGAGTGTGAGAATTGCTGTCCATTAAAATCAATTCCCCACCAAAATGCTGCTGATGGTTGCACTATACATTGGAGGATGTCATACTTGTACCATATAGCCATTTGATTGCTTTCTATGACCAATAGTGATGTACAATGACCCCACATAATGCCAACTCAAAGCATCAGGGAACCTTCACTTTGTGCCTAAATGCAAATTGCAAGTTGCCTTCCTCCAAATCTCAAACAGGATACTTTGAATAGTTGGCAAAACATCAGACAATTTTATTCATTTCAAATAGTCGAAAGAAAAAAAAAAAAAAAAAAATTATTGGCAGTGCCAACAACCACAGAAACATATGCTTGTATTATCTGTAGTATATTAAAATATCATAACAGAAATCAAATCTAAAACAGAAAGACGTAGATGTTCATTTTCCCCGCATACTATTTGAGAATGGACCTGCAGAAAAATAGTCTGAGAGAGGTTCAATGAACCCTCTACCAGGCATTTAAATATGAATTGCAGAGTAGATGAAGATGTAGAAGTCAATGTCAAAATAGGAGGGCATAAACTGAAAGTTGATGGCATTTATGTTCATGCCAAAAATTTCTTTGTGTGTCTCTCTTTTGTAATGTGAAATTGAACTAGGAGAAGAACAACATAGGAAAATATATTAAAAGTACTAGTCACTAGTTTTTAGGAAATAAAATTACCATGGATCTTTAAATGCCTAAACACACTGAAAAATATAACTGCTAAATTCAAATTTCAAAATGCTAAACTTTCAAAGTTTATTTACTAATTTCACCTATCTCTACACATGCCTTGCTTTGAATTAGGACTTTTGATACTCAGTGAAGTATTTCTCACAGTAATATCTCTCCAATATTATCTTAAGCCACTTTCTCTTCTCTTTCTATAATATTCCCTTCAACTTTATTTGCCTTGTATAGCCACTTGACATGCTCATTCTAATTTTCAGCATTCTGTCTTTTGCTTCTTGGTGACCTTTCAATTAAACAAGAGTTTATCAAATGGTGCCAGAAAATTAAAGAGATTCAGCAGAGGAGGATTTGATGAAAGAAGTATGACAGACTCCCAAATGTACTCCCTATGGCCATTGAGGAAGACCAGCATGACTTTGCTTCTCTCATGCAACAAATTGTGAGAGAAGAATTACAACAGTTTATGGCAGGAATGTTGGACCAAGCAAGCACCAGATTATGGCCATGGAAGTCAGTCACGCATGTCATGAGGGAGCCAACACTGCTGAGGAAGAGGTATTCCAAACATTAGTGCCTGTCTCTCCCAGCATGAAGAATGGCCTCGTCTTACTATGACTTACTCTGCAGTTGCCAAATGGCAGCCTAGGAAGTGACCACCATGGTCACAACCAACTCCTCTAGCAACTATGACACCCCACAGGAGGACAGATATTTGGAGGACAGAAGACAACACACCACTTTGTTTTCACTGTGGGCTTCCTAGACATGTTGTACGATACTGTAGGGACAGAAGACGTGTATTTGACAACTATTATGCTGCACGACACCAACCATCGGAGCAGTTCTTTCAACATCAATCAAATGCAAATTATTACTGTCGACCTATGGGGTGAAGCATGGTGTCGTATCCTGGACATGGTTGCTTTCCGATATGCTGGCATCATTCATCATCATCTTGCAGAAATACCAGCTGCTTACCTAGCCGCCGTGTTCAGGAAAACTAGGAAAGGTAACCATCTACAAAGTTGAGGGCCCACAGATGAAAATCCTCCATGGACAAAAATCACTAAGATGTTGGGAAATCTCACTGACATCATCATCGATAACCAAACTGTCCCATTACTAGTCGATTCAGTAACTTCTGTTTCTGTATAGTCGAATGATTACTGCCACAGAGTAAAGAAGACAATGTTATTTGATACATCAGCAACTGTGCTGAAGGTCACAAATGGAAAATACATCCAGCCAGAAGGAACATGTATCCCAAGAATAAGTATCAACAACAGAATGCCGCCATCTGAATTTATCATTTTAACAGAATGTATCCATAACACCATCCTTGGATTGGACTTCCTTCAGCCATCCCAGGCTGTTATTGACTGTGGAAGATCTGAACTACAAATTGAGAAATCTGTTATGATAAGTAGATGTAACACATACTACCCTGGGAGGTTGTTTGTCCTCGATAATGTTGAGATCTGCCATTAACAATGAGAAGAGTTCCAGTCAGCAACCGAGATGACCATCTGAATGTGAAGTGCTTGTCTATCACAAAAAGCTAATCAGTATGGTATAACAAAGAAAATCTAAATACAAGCAGCTATCAAAAGCATTACAGGTAGTCGAGGCAAGCTTTGGATCACTAATTTTCATGAGCAATACCTACTCATCCCCAAAGAAATGTGTATTGGAACAGCTGAACCATTCCAGGACAGTGAGCTCAGTGTCATCGAAGAAGTCTCATGCTCTGCTGTTACTGCAAGTTGAACATCAATGCAAGTCCTAAAAAACATGTACTATGCTCAAGTAGAATCATGACTAATGTATTGAGTAATTTGATGGGGAAACTCACCACACAGCAAAAGCCATTTCATTGCCCAAATATAATCATAAAAGCCATGGAAGGCAAAGCACCTCATTTCTTTTTTAAACTTTATTTGAGAAATTACATATTCTTTCCCTACCCTGCCTTTATGTTTTCAAAGTAATAGTGTTCATGCGAAAAGTGTTAGATACTGAAAACAAGCTTACACCAACAAACCAAACTATTCACTCGTACAACACAAGGGAGCATAAAGATATACATGTACAGTTTGCTTATACAACTCTAAAACAAAAGGGGCTCATGCAAGCAGATACAAAACTTTATAACAAGTTACTTAATAAAATTAAGGCAATAACATGCCTACATAGATTCAAAATGGCTTTGATTGATTATTTAATTTAGCATTGCTATTATAGTGCTAATGAATTTTTGTCCACAATGTAAATTTAATAAAAAAATGTAAATTATGTGTCAGGTAAATATAATGAAAGAAAAAATGTAAATATGTTAAATACAGTGTCATCCAATTATAAAATCATAACTATGTTGTTATACAGGAGTAAGTGTTTGTATATTTGTACATTTTCTGTAAATTGTTTTTCTGCACACGACTTAGCAGTAAACTGAAGATAATAGATTGTATTCAGATACTATTAAGACTACATATAGCCTAATTTTATGACTTGTCCTAAATCACTATGTACCTCTGTACAATGTATGATTCACAGGATTAATAAATATACTATACTTCTACTATAGTGATGACAACACACCAGAGGAAACTACTATGGAATTGCATATGGAGTCCAGTCTGGTCCAGGAACAATATCTATGGGTGGTGGCCACTCTACACTAATTTTCAGGTGCATTCAGGGCCAGGCAGGAGAAGAACCAGATGAAATGGCCCATGATAACCAGACACCATGCCATTTGTTATTTGAACTGTGCGACGCTCTAGTTTTACTAAGCATCATGAATCTCTAAAATTCATTTCCATTATTCAATCACTGTGGTTTCTGGTTGCTGATAAGGGGCTCTATACAAGTAGAAGTACTGGTAAAGGCAGCGTCAGTTGCAGAGCTGCCGTGTGTGCAACAGCACTGAATACTCACAGGATACCTTGCTATAGTAGAAGATTTAGGCAAAGTAGTTAGCCTGTCTATAAGGCAATAGACAATTTTAATATCGATTTCATCTATGCTGGGGATCATCCACCAATTAGCCAAAATTTTTATAGAGTTTTGACAGTTGAAAGATATATAATTCGGTAGGAAGTAGAGAAGATGTAGCAAGGTGACATTATTCAACCTTCAGAGAGTCGTTGGTCATCTCCAGTGGTTCTCATGAAGAAGAAGGATGTCATGTGGCATTTCTGTTTTGACTATTGGTGGCTGAACAAAATCACAAAGAAAGGTGTCTACCCATTGTCGCACACTGACAACACCTTATACTGCTTGAAAGGAGCTATATACCTCTAAACCATAGACATGCAAACAGGTTACTAGAAAATCAAGATTGATGAAGCAGACTGCTTTTATTACACTTGATGGCCTCTATAAATTCAAAGTCACGCCATATGGACTATGTAATGCTCCAGCCTAATTTGAATGCATGATGGACAACTTGCTATGACATCTTAAACGGACGATATACCTTTGTTATCTAGGTGACATTGTCATTTTATCAATAACATTTGCAGAACTTTTAAGCCACCTGTCAACTGTGTTCAGACTGCAGGACACTGTATCAACCCAAAGAAGTGCTTATTCATCACCAAAGAGATAAAAATCCTCAAGCATCTAGTCAATGGAGATGGTGTCTGTCCTGGTCGAGATAAAGTAAGGGCAGTCACCGAATTTCCATCTCCTTAGCACATTTGTGATGTGAGAAGTTTTCTTGGGCGGTGCTCACACTATCAGCATTTCATAAAAGGGTTTTTGTAACAAGGCACGTCCATTGCAAGAACTTCTGCAGGGCGATGACAAGTTTTACTGGGATGAGATGAAAGAAAGAGCTTTCTGGGCACTTGAAGAAGCTCTAAATTCTGCACCAGTTCTAACCTTATATGACAATGAAGCAGAAACAAACTTCACACTGACGCTAGCAGTTATGGGACTGGTACAGTACTCATACCAATTGGCAAGGTGCCAAATAGGTGATAGCCTAGGCATCAAGAGTGCTTTTAAAGTCTGAGATAAACTACTCTACAACCAAGAAAGCATGTCTCGCAGTTATCTGGGCTATTGTGAAGTTCCTGTAGTATTTATTCGGCAAACCATTTACCGTTGTGACAGACCATGCTGCTGTACCTGCCTGCTGCTGTCACTGCTGCATCGCCCAGAGCGCTAAGAGTCATAATTTAATTTTCGTGAAATTTTGTTGACAGTTAATTTCTTAATTTTCGTTTAGTGCTTCTGTTTTTAAGAGTCTTCTTGTCACATATATTTTGATTTCAGTCCAGAGATGGATTTTACTCATTTCCATTGTTTCCAACAAAACGTTTCTAGTAACCACTGTTTAGTCAGCTATCAGTCACCTGTAGTGAATTAGCGTCTTGTTACAAGTCAATTACTTAATCTCTACAATAAATTGTTGATTTGTTAGGTTGGATAGGATGTGCGACTGCTGCGTACTGACGCAGGAGGGGCTGGCCGCCATTCGTGAACAGCTGAGCATGTTGATGGCCGCGATCAGCCGCCTTCAGGCTGCTGCCTCGGACTATAGCGTCAGTGGGGAGTCTGGTGCGTCGCATGGGACACCTCAGGTGTCACATGCTTCACCCACGGTCCCTTCTGTTGAGACATCTTTGCATGTACTGGACCCGGTTGGGCCACCCTCTCCCCCAGGGGAATGGCGGGTTCAACGGCGTTCGTGTCGCACGAGGCGGAGGCTCAAAGGCGAGGCTGGCCATGCAGCATCGCTCGCTCTGCTTGTGAGTGAGCATGTGGCCGTTCCTTCAGCAAGGTCCGAGCAGGCACACAGGGGGAGGGGTTTATTAGTGATCAGGAGCTCCAATGTTAGGCGGGTGATGGAGTCCCTTAGGGAGATAGTGGAAAGGTCGGGGAAGAAGGCCAGTGTGCACTCTGTTTGCTTGCCGGGGGTCTCATACGAGATGTGGAGGAGGCCCTTCCGGCAGCAATAGAGAGCACTGGGAGCACCCGACTGCAAATTGTCGCTCATGTCGGCTCCAATGACTCCTGCCGGCTGGGTTCAGAGGTCATCCTCAGTTCATACAGGCGGTTGGCGAAGTTGGTGAAGGCAGAAAGCCTTGCTCACTGGGTGGAATATGAGCTAACTATTTGTAGTGTCATTCCCAGAACCGATCACGGTCCTCTGGTATGGAGCCGAGTGGAAGTCTTAAACCAGAGGCTCAGACGATTCTGCAAAGATCTGGGCTGCAAATTTCTCGACCTTCACTATCGGGTGGAGAAATGTAGGGTTCCCCTCAATAGGTCAGGCGTGCACTACACGCAGGAAGTGGCTACAAAGGTAGCGGAGTATGTGTGGAGTGCACATGGGGCTTTTTAGGTTAGAGAATTCCCTCCCTAGGCCCGACAAGATGCCTCCTGAGCCGTGACAAGGTAGCAGTACGAAGAACATAATAGGAAAGGAAATGATCAATGTAGTAGTAGTTAACTGCAGGAGCGTCTATAGAAAGGTCCCAGAATTGCTCTCAATAATAAACGATCACAATGCCCACATAGTACTAGGGACGGAAAGTTGGCTGAAAGCAGATGTAAACAGTAATGAGATTCTAAACACAGACTGGAATGTTTACCACAGAGATAGGCTGGACAGTGAAGGGTCAGGTATGTTTATTGCGATGAAAATTGCACTAGTATTGAAGGAAATAGACGGAGATCTGAAGTGTGAAATAATTTGGGTGAAGGTCACGGTTAAAGCAGGCTTGAACATGGTAATCGGATGCTTCTATAGGCCTCCTGGATCAGCAGCTGTTGTGACAGAACACCTGAAGGATAAATTGGAAAATATTTAGAGTAGATATCCCGATCATGTTATAGTTTTGGGAGGAGATTTTAATTTACCCGATATAGATTGGGAGACTCAAACGTTCATTACAAGTGGCAGGGATAAAGAATCCAGTGAAATTGTTTTGAGTGCATTATCTGAAAACTACATTGAGCAGTTAAACAGAGAACCAACTCGTGATGACAACATATATGACCTTCTGGTGACATGCAGACCAGAACTATTCAGAACAGTTGTTGCAGAACAGAGAATCAGCCATCATAAAGCAGTTACAGCATCGCTAATTTCAGCCGTAAATAAAAATATTAAAAAATGTAGGAAAATTTTTCTTTTCAGAAAAACTGACAAAAAGGGTATTTCAGAGTACTTGACGGCTCATCACAGAAGTTTTATCTTAAGTTCAGATGGTGTTGAGGAACAGTGGTCTAAGTTCAAAGCCATTGTACAATATGCATTAGATGAGTATAAACCTAGCAAGGTTGTAAGAGATGGAAAGGAGCCACCGTGGTACAACAACCGAATTAGAAAGCTGCTACGGAAGCAAAGGGAACTTCATTGCAAACATAAACGTAACCAAAGCCTTGTAGACAAACAAAACTTACACGAAGTGAAATGTAGCATGAGGAGGGCTATGTGAGAGGCGTTCAACGAATTCGAAAATAGAGTTCTTTGTACTGACTTGGCTGAGAATCCTAAGAAATTTTGGTCTTATGTCAAAGCGGTCGGTGGATCAAAACAAAGTGTCCAGACACTCTGTGACGTAAATGGCATTGAAACAGAGGATGACACTCTAAATGTGGAATTACTAAACGTCTTTTTCCAAAGCTGTTTCACAGAGGAAGATTGCACTGTAGTTCCTTCCCTAGATTGCCGCACAGATTACAAAATGGCAGATATTGAAATAATTGACAGAGGGATAGAAAAACAATTAAAATCGCTCAAAAGAGGAAAGACCGCAGGACCTGATGGGATACCAGTTTGTTTTTACACAAAGTATGCGAAAGAACTGGTCCCCCTTCTTGCAGTGGTGTATCGTAGGTCTCTAGAAGAGCATAGCATTCCGAAAGATTGGAAAATGGTGCAGGTCACCCCCGGTTTCAAGAAGGGTCCTCTAACAGATATGCAGAACTATAGGCCTATATCTCTAACGTTGTTCAGTTGTAGAGGTTTGGAACATGTATTGTGTTCGAATATAATGACATTTCTCGAGACTAGGAATCTGCTCTGTAGGAATCAGCATGGGTTTCAAAAGAGGCGTTCATGTGAAACCCAGCTCGCACTATTCGTCCATGAGACTCAGAGGGTCATAGACACGGGTTCTCAGGTAGATGCTGTGTTTCTCGACTTCCGCAAGGTGTTTGATACAGTTCCCCACAAACGTTTAATGAACAAAGTAAGAGCATGTGGTCTATCAGAACAATTGTGTGATTGGATTGAGGAATTCCTAGATAACAGAAAGCAGCAGGTCATTATCAATGGAGAGAAGTCTTCCGAAGTAGGAGCTATGTCAGGTGTGCCACAGGGGAGTGTCGTGGGTCCGTTGTCCACAATATATATAAATGACCTTGCGGATAACATCGGAAGTTCACTGAGGCTTGTTGCGGATGATGCTGTAGTATATAGAGAGGTTGTAACAATGGAAAATTGTATTGAGATGCAGGAGCATCTGCATCGAATTGACGCATGGTGCAGGGAATGGCAATTAAATCTCAATGTAGATAAGTGTAATGTGCTGTAAATACACAGAAAGAAAGATCCTTTATCATTTAGCTACACCATAGCAGGTCAGCAACTGGAAGCAGTTAATTCCATAAATTATCTGGGAGTAGTCATTAGGAGGGATTTAAAATGGAACGACCATATAAAATCAATCGCCGGTAAAGCAGATGCCAGACTTAGATTCATTGGGAGAATTCTAAGGAAATGCAGTCCGAAAACAAAGGAAGTAGGTTACAGTACACTTGTTTGCCCACAGCTTGAATACTGCTCAATGGTGTGGGATCTGTACCAGGTGGGATTGATAGAGGAAGTGGAGAAGATCCTACGGAGAGCAGCGTGCTTTGTTACAGGATCATTTGGTAATCGTGAAAGCATTACGGAGGTGATCGGTAAACTCCAGTGGAAGATTCTGCAGGAGAGATGCTCTGTCGCTCGGTACGGGCTTTTATCAAAGTTTCGAGAACATACCTTTATTGAGGAGTATATTGCTCCCTCCTACATATATCTCTCGAAGAGATCATGAGGATAAAATCAGAGAGATTAGAGTCCAGACAGAGGCATGGTGCCATCCTCAAAATGACAATAACAAAGAGACATTGTTCATGTGCTTTGTATCCCAAAGAGTAGATAGATAGAAAGGAAGGACTTTAAAGACTGTTATGATAATGATGAATCTACGAAAGGAGGATCTGTCACCGGTCATCATCATTGCAAGGAAGACATGCAGATAGAATGGATTGATTCTCCAGATCTGCCATACAGAGGACCTATGACAAGATCACACCACAGCTGGCTCAAAGGAAACCTAACAGTGGGTCACTGTTTATTCAGCTATGCCACGAGTCTGCTAACAGAACGCATGGCACAGTGGTTAACACCGCAGATTGCTGTACTGGCGGTCCTCGGTTCAAATCCCACCACATTATTTCTTTGTATTTACTATTTCTAGTATGTTCTATGTGTTTCTCATGATTGATGTACTTGTAAGTTCCAGAAAATTATTTCTATGTCTACTCCAGTCCGTTCAAAGTGTACACTTGTGTTAGCAATAAATCTGTCCTAAGTGTAAAGTGTTGTGCTCTATTAATATCCAGCCTTTGAATTCCCAACCACTTGCATTTCTCAATATGACACTATTACTCATTAAATTAGCATTTTGTACATTCAAGGAAAGGTTCTATGCAATAAAGGAAGTCTGAAATGTCATAGAAAATAAACTACACCAAAGAAACTTATACAGGCTTGTGTGTGCAAACACACAGATATGAAACACTCAGAAAATGGCATTGTGGTTGGCAACACACGTGTAAGAGAACAGGTATCTGGTGCAGGCGTAAGATCAATTACTGCTACTACAATGACAGGTTATCACGATTTAAGTGAGTTTTAACATGGTGTTATAGTCGGCACACAAGAGATGGGACACAGAATCTCCGAGGTAACAATGAGGTGAAGGTTTTCCAGTAGGACTGTTTCACAAGTGCACCATGAATAATAGGGAATCCAGTAAAACATCAAATCTCTGACATCACTATGGTCAGAAAAATTTCCTGCAAGAATGGGACCAACGACAGCTGTGGAGAATCATTCAACATGATAGAAGTGCACCCTTCAGTGAAATATTGTTGATTTCGAAGTTGGGTCACCAAAAAGTGTAATCATGGCAACCATTCAACAAAACATTCCTAATATTGACTTTCAGACTGAAAGAGCCACTTGTGTACCCTTTCTGACTACACAATATAAATGCTTTATTCCTTGCTTGGGCCTGTCAACACCAAAATTGGACTGCTGATGATTGGAAACATGTTACATTGTTTGACGAGTCTTGTTTCCTATTGTATTGAGTGTGTGGATGTGTATGTGGATGGTGACAAAATCATGAATCCATCTACCCTGCATATCAGAAGGGAACTGTTCAAGCTGGTGGAGGCTCTGTAATGGTGTGGAGCATGTGTGGTTGGAGTGATATGGAACCTGACTCTGACAGGTGACATGTATGTATGCATCCTGGCTGGTTACCTGCATCCATTCATCTCCATTTTGCATTCTGTCGGACTTGGGCAATTTCATCAGGACAATGTGACACCCCACACATCCGTAATTGCTAAAGAGTGGTTCCAGGAACAGTCTTCTGAGCTTAAACAACTTTATTAGCCACCAAACTTCCCAGACATGAACATTATTGAGCATAACTTACACATTTTTGAGGTGTTCTGGTTTGATCTGTTATGTGGATTGCCAATCTTGTTTTGTTCAAACTATGTTATTTCTGAAAACCATTTATTTTTCTTTTTTCATAACAGTTGCATTATTTAGAAGTTAATAACTAGTTTTTTCAAACCATAGGCCTTATTCCAACCGTAGCAATACACTGCGTGAAGCAAATGACTGATAAAATCTGTATGTTGTCCACTGTTAAAACATGATTACATTGAAATTTAAAATAGGTTAAAATAGATGTTGCGTTCACGGGCCTTCAATGTGTACTGTGATGAAAAAAGAAAAATAAATGGTTTTCATTACATATCCAGTTGCTGATCCTGCCCCATCTCCACAATGATTTTTTATATTTTATTTCTATTCATAACCAGTTTCAGCAGACCTTGCTGTCATGGCCAGATGGTTCCACTTCATAATTTTTTACATCGTACTCTGCTCAAGTTATAAAATATATTATCATATTAGGTTCACAACTCATAGAAAACAGATTTTTTAATTTTATTTATTTATTTTAAATATGCTCGTGATTTTACCTTTGACATATTTAAGGAAAACAAAATTTCCATTTATTATCAGTGTGACAACCCAATAACGTAAGATATTTGATATCTTGAGAACAGTTCTGTATCAACAATGATGAAGTGACAGCACCTGAGTATGGCCGCAAGGTCTGCTGAAACTGATTATGAGCCGAAATAAAATAGTTTCAACAAAGCAAGCTTGGCAATCCACATGACCAGGATGCCTTGCAATATGCTGTTCAGGAGAATTCTCCACCCCCTCACACTCTTATGAATTTGAGGACAACCCTGCAGGATGCACGGTGTCAATTCCCTCCTGTGCATTAGTCGAGTCCATGCGATGTCATATTGTGGGACTTTTGAGTGCGTGCAGGTGCACTACACAATATTAGGCAGGTGTACCAGTTACTTTGGCTCTTCAGTGTAGATTGTAGCATTATAACGCCTGAAATAAAAACAGTGTGCTCTAAATTGATAGATGTAAGAGAGTTGTACCAAAAGTAAGGTTCCCATATTTTTTTACAAATAGAAAGCATTTTTTATTGTTATTAATTTATACATCGTTGAAAAGCTCACATGTTTGTCTATTTTTCAACATAGTCTCCTTTTTTTATTATTATTATTTTTACACACTTTTGAAGATGGTGCTTCAGGTATTTATTCCTAAGTTGAAGAAGTCTCCCACCAACCAACATTTCTGTTAAGGTTCTTTCAATTATTCCGCAGGAAGCTTCAGGAATGCGTTCAAAAAGCTCACTGACAGTGACCCTCTGATCTTTGAGCAGCTCACTGTTGATCTTCTGGACAATCACATCCAAAAACGACTGTCCTCCACTTCGTTCTTCATCATGAACTTCCGTGCAACCCTCAGCAAAAGCCCTGCACCATTTGCTTAATGGACATGCACTCTTCACCATAAGCCTCAGTCAGTTGCCAATGAATCTCCACAGGCAGTAACTTCCTTGTGTGGAGAAACCGGATTACTGCTCGAACCTTGCACTTGACAGGAGTGGCAATCAACACTTCCATCTCTGATGGCTGTCAAGCCAACACTGAGTGATGTAGCGAATAGCGGACGGGCGGGCTCAAGAGTGGGTGAACTGCTGCACACGGCACTGTTGTTGGATGTAGCCTAGCACCTTCCCTCGAGGCTGTAGCTCATTGGGAACCTTACTTTTGGTACAACCCTGTATGATTTCTGTCCAAATACCCACTCAGTTTGCTGTGTTGTCTAATGCACCACTTTCTGAGGCATACTGGCCCCACTTCAAATCCACGGATTAATAAAGGGGATCAGAGTGCCACCCAGCATTATGTGGTTTTTAGGTGGTTTTCCACATCCCCCTAGGTGAATAGACAATAGACCTCCATGCTACTTCTGCCCCCTCCCATTTGCTATGCCAATGTGATGTTTTCAGCATGCAGACAACCAGTCAGATATTGATTTATCCCTAACACCATAGTGCATTAATCTTATTAATGAAGTCACATGTAACACTGAGTCAAGGGTTTTTCTAAAAGTCTACAAGCACCTGTAGCCTGTCTCTCTGCAACACCACCATACATTGTAAAAGGCAGGGTAATGCATTAAATCCCTTTATTTGGAAAGCAATCATTTTCTTCTTTCTCTTGAGCCATGTTCCCACACATGCAGAGTCAGCATTGTTAAAGTGTCACAAAATGTTTGCGAATCATGTAACTGAGGCAGGAATTGGGGATCAGCCTGGCTGATGCAGAGAGACAAGCTACAGGTGCTTGTAGACTTTTAGAAAAACCCTTGACTCAGTGTTACATGTGACTTCATTAGTAAGATTAATGCACTATGGTAGTGCTAAATCAATATCTGACTGGTTGCAGCAAACATATGCAAATAAACTGACATTACAATTGTTGAAAGTAAAATGTTCAATACCACAGAGGTTGTTTCAAATCATACACAATTCAATTCAATAGTTGTCTGCATGCTGAAAACATCACAATGTCATAGAAACAGGGAGGGGGCAGAAGCAGCATGGAAGTCTATTGCAAACTTCATGTCACACACTAGAGGTATTAAACTGTCTGCTTGAGAACAAGACTAGAACATAAAAAAAAAAAAAAAATCATACTGTATTATAAATATTAAACAATAAATTCACTTCCAAGATACATATGTAGTCTTGACAGAGATAATTCCATATAAGGCAGAGCACTGAATTAAAATTTGTGCCATAGCCTGGATTCAAACCTGGAAGTTCCCACTTACCAGCCAGTTTATTTCTCTACTGTGGCCTTATGGGTAATGAATTATATAGGCAAAGATCAAGGCAAAATTGAAGTTTGTGTTGTAAAGGGAGAAGTGCATAGGTTATTGCATGCATTTGCATTATCCATAACGTCATGGTGGCTGAGTAGATAAAGCAACTGCCTAGTAACCAGGAGATTCCTGGTTTGAATCCCAGACATGCCACAAATTTTAATTCCATGCCTCACCTTATGTAGAATACTATAGATGTTTTAAGGGAAGTACTGCAATCTGTTATTGTTTGTATTAAATGTGTAATATAATCCATACCTCACCTTATATAGAATATTATAGATGTTTGAAGATAGGTACTACACTCTGTTATTATTTGTATTATATTCTTGTTATGAGTAAATTCCACATATTATATTACTATATGTGTTTCTGGAAAGAAAGGGGGGAGTAGCAGCAATATACACATGTGTCCCAGGCACCAGGTATATTTACATGCCACTGCATTATCACACTAACATCACAGCAATAACTTAGATGACTTATGACTGGCAGAAAAACTATCCATTACCAAATTAAAAATAGAACAACTTTATTTCAATCCCAAGCAATGAAGTCTGGGACAGAAAGTGAAATTACTTACACTTCAAATTTGTAAAAGACTGTCATGGGATGCATACATATTTTTTTACAAAACCCTTTCCAGCCCAATGATGCCACGAGGCATTGTCATCTGTATCTGTTACTCTCAGTGCAACCATTTGACCAAAGATTATAAAGAACACTGCAGAACATTCCAAAATTCTTAGTGAGTTGTTTGTCTACCACTAGTTTGTGGAAACAGAGGAGCATTAGGCTACAATGCATTGACAAAATATGTATTGTTGCTTAATGTGTAAGTTAGAGTGCAAGCATGAATGAATTATTGTATAATGTATAATTAATAGTAAACAATTTGAAAAAGGAAACATATCCTGCCCAGTAATGCTATATGAAATCATACCAAATCTTCCTCCAAAAACTAAAAATATCTCAAAAATTAAGAAAAAAGTGACAATACTACAATCATTATGCATATAAATATCTATAGAAATACTTTTGTTCATAAATTAATAAAATTTGGATTGGAAAGGGTTAAGCAGCAAATCAGCAAGAATAGTATGTTTGTTGCGTAAATCAAGACAAATAGCTATACTGTTAACTGTATTAGTTGTATCTAAGATATGATGTGCCCAATTGTATAAAAATACACTACATGGCTGATTATAAAACTTCTAATCATTAACTTACCTTTTGACAGCTGCAACATATTCAGACTGACCGCCATTTTGTGCGTCAACTGTTGTTCCCATAGCAGTCTCTGTAAAATTAGTTAAATGTGTACCAACACTACAAATATTGAATACTTATCACAATATAGAAATACTTTTTAAACTGTGGCAAATAAAGCAGTATCTGATAATTAATGCAATTTGCTCATGGCAGGGAGTGATCTTATAAATGTATTTTGTAAATAATGAAGTGCCAAGATCGCGGTATTTCGTCTTTATTTATGAGAGACGACTGGTTTCGATGTACACAGACATCATCTTATGGTCTGGTCTGATAATTAAGTCAACTTAAGCTCTATTATTAAAATGATGGATTAATTTTTACCAGTATGAAATATCTACTATTCATAATATGAACAACTGAAAGTGCAGGTTGGAATTCCAGTAAAATATAAAGGGTGTTTGGACTTCTTACTATTGTAAAATAAACTTAACTTGGTGTTGAAATATCTTGCACCAGATATGTCAAGATTGAGATTTAAAAAACTGAACAAAATATTAAACATTAACTGATAGAGATATTACAATCATTCTTTATATTCAGCTCTATCCAAAATGTAGTATTTGTTGCTGGTAGTAATTCAAACATTGTGCAAGTATCAACTCTTCTTAATATAAGAGAGTTTTATACTGAACACGCACACTCAATGTTGTAATGGAGCACACAAATCAAGGAGATATTGATGATAACAGTGACAGGGAACGATTAATAAATTGTACTGCGGTCTCACAACTTGTTTTAAATAGTTGGCCTTCAGAGTCAGCTGCAGAAGTTGTTTAAAGGATGTAGACACACAGCAGAACAGTAAACTGAATGTGTGTGAGTCAATTAATTCAAAGTTGTAGTAATTTTGTCCAAAATCAGTCAAGACAGTTTAATTAACTCCATTGACAAAAAGATTTTGGAAGATGTAATAATCCTTATACCATTTAAAAATGCCTCCCTCGAGGTATTTTAGTAGCTTCACTATTCACAAGAAGAGTATTTAATTTCAAAATGACATTTATGAGATATTACTAAAGACTAAAACGAACAATGGTGCTCTCTTAAGTACCTACCTGCACCTGTAATATGCTCATGGGCATCACTGCTGAAGGGAAAGGGGGGGGAGGAATTTCCCACCCCCATCCCCCTAATATTTCTTCAAAAGCATTTCCAATTTTCAAGTGTTAGTTAACAAAAATGGACACCACTAATTAAATATATCCATGCTTAAGTGATTACACATACTAAAAACTCTTGTACGACAAGAATTAACCCGTGGTCGCTCGCGTATATTGTTGTCATGCGATAACTCCCCCGTTAGATTTTTGCTAACAATGAGATCTTGCACATTTTCATCTCTTTGTGCCAGAAAAAGACACGTTTATACAATAAATGATTTCTTTATTATTACAAAGCATTATAAATTAGTATAAACATGGTATGGAACATGTAATTTGATGAATTTGTGGTTGTTTGCAAGAAGAGCTATAGTGCCGAAGCGCTGACAATGATAGACGAGATGTTGGAACCATTCCGCAGAAGTTTCAAATTCAGGCAGTATATAGCAAACAAGCCTGCAAAATATGGCATCAAGGTACATGCGCTTTGTGATGCCAGAACCTTTTATACGCTAAATATGGAAGTATATGAAGGCAAACAGCCTACTGGGCCATATAAAGTAACAAATGATGCAGAGAACATGGTGTTACTTTTGATTAGACTGATTGACAAAACAGGCAGAAACATGCCGATGGAGTATGGACAGTTATTTCACATCTATACCACTAGGTGACAAAATGTATGCCAACCATAGATTCACATTAGTAGATACTCTACACGTAAAATGTAGGCAACTAAACAGCAGTATTTGGAGAAAAACCAAGCAACAACTGCTCCAGTTGCTCATACGTCTCATAAATAAAAAAATAAATAAAAAAAAATGTTCAAATGTTATCCACCATGCACAGCGACGATTCTGTACACGCTGTCAGTGGCGAAGCAAACAAACTTGAAGTAATTACATTCTACAATCTCAAAACAGAGATGTAGATGTTGTTGACCGTTCGAAATGAGAATATTATGTTTCAGAAGAAACCGCTGGCACCTTACAGTGTTTTTCAGTTTTATATACTTCCATATCCGACAGAGATGTACTCTGTATAAACAATCGCTTCATTCAATTCGTAAAACTCAATACAGATATTTAATTTGCTCATAGCAGACATAAATGTGCTGAACAGTTTCAGGAGAAAACAAAGGAACACAGCCACATGTTACAAGTACAAGAAACAAACTGATAGTGAAGCAAGGTGGTTTTCCATGGAAGGAGAAGTAATTGTTACATTAAGACTCCCATGTTAGAAAAAATCTAACATTGTACACCACTTCAAATAATGCCACAACTAACAAGCTATTGTTGAAATTTGATTGTTGAGTCACAGATTAATTGTATCACGAGATATTAAAGAATGCATTTTTAGATGATCAGTTCATTAGCTTTGAAATGTGATGGAATATTCAACTAAAATCGTAAATGTTAGATTTATTCTAACAACGCCAGTGATCGCAGGTTAATGGTTTGTAGAATTAATTAAGATGCCAGTAAATCAGATCCACTTGTGCTATTCATTAAATAGATAATATTCCAAGTTTTAATAAATTGTGATGGTACAACTGCAAGTGATAATGGTGGGGGACAGTTAAGCATAAATCTCCTTGGTTTTGCTCAGGGCCAACAACAGGGATCTTTCCAGCCCTCCTTGCCTTTCCATTACTTGTACTTTTAGACATAGTTAACCTATTCCACAAAGTCATTCAACCGTGACACCTTGTTTCCACATATTACACTAATCATGGGATGAAACTGGGTAAGGATTTTGTGCAATGTATTTAATTGCTTTAGTGAGAAAATAAGTTAATCTTAATATCCATTTAATCTGGCTTCAACACAGAAATAACAGGGAATGAGGGACAACTTGAATGAAATTTAATGCAAAATAAAAAAAAAAAAAAAAAAGTTAATGTTGGGGAGTGTAGCAAGAAGAAGAGTAATTGAAATGGTAATAATGGAAGATAAAAAGGAGGGGGAGTGATAGGAGAAAGCTGCTAATTATATTTGCATGAGTAACTGCAGCTTATCAGACTGTTTGCAATTAAAACACTGTCCCATGTTATTGAAAGCACAGTGCATAATAACTTACTTTTTATCAGTGATATTGTTCCTATAGTTATAGAAACTGATAGGCCATTATATATGTTCAAGTTCTGCTTCTGTAGGGGCTTTATAGCTCAAGTAGATACACTGCCAGGCAAAAATGTGATGCATCCAGAAGGAGTGGACCAATATTCTACAGTTTCCATACACATACATACCATTTATGTGTGGATAAATGATTAGATTTACACAGCCCTGTAATGTGTAGAATGCCAACCAGAATGTATTTTTAATGTCAATGCTCTGTTTTTACAAAGTTGGTACCAGTCAGCTGCCATGTAATGAATATGCTTAGATGAGACACCCACATATAACATTTAATAACAGTTCAATTATCTCCTTCCAGATAGTGAGACATATGAATAAGAAGGCTGCAGGAGGATACAAGCTAGAAAAATTGATAAAAGAACTAAAATCATTCCAAAGCAATGACATAATTGGAAAATCACGGACATGATTTATTCCGGATAAAGTGAATGAAAAAAAAAATTAAACACAAATGGATTCCAATATTTCGTTTGACTCATATAGCAAAATGAAGACAGTAATACAGGTCACTGCCCCACCCCCCACCCCACGGCAAATAAAATTGCATTCACATAATTAAAAAATGGCATTGGAAAGAAAATTAACAACTGGAATCGAATATGTGTCGCTTTACATTTGTAATTCAAATAATGACAGTTACATCACATACTCCTTACAGAAGAACCACATAATCAAAAAGTTAACTGACAGGACTTCCTCCAGATCAAACAGAACAATAAGGAATAAGCAAACATACAACTGCAATCAAATATTTTGCGTGACCTATGTCAACTGATATGAAGACCACGAAGAAAATTGCAGATTTAACTAGATCTATGAAGCTGAAACAGAGGCACTGATGCAACCTCCCCCCCCCCCTCAACTCTAACACACCCACACATACACACATACCTACATTCAAAATAAAAGTAACCGACACAATTTTGAAAACTCTGATTTCCAGGAGATATTCCTTCCACAAACAAACTACAATTTGATAATAAATAAAGAACTCATAAAATCGTACTTGTACTTACAGGCCATAGAAAATGTTGAATTAATCAAAGATGACAAAACAGTTTGGTAGGCTGCCAGGTAAATTAATTTAGTGTATAAGATTACAAGATAACTCGGCTTCAGATAATTTCAAAGTTGAATTATAACATGTCTACAGATTTTTGCATATTGTAATCCTAGTCAAAACAGATGGGTGGAATTGAACTTGATCCAACTAGTATCTATAAAACAAAACTTAACTTCATTATAGATGCACTCATATTTAAAGAAAGGTGGGCAGGTGCCAGTATCACTGACATTCAGAGGTACAGTGAGTGGAACATGGCTACCATGAACCTCTTAACAATAGGTCACAGAATTGCAACAATATGGTCTTGGAGCCTGTGGATAATCTTCATACAGTAGGTGGTGATGACCAAATAGGATGCTTCCAATCACACAATAATAGGCCACCCAGTAAGAGGCATTATTATAATAATGAAAGTGTAGGCAACAGACAATTGACTAAACTTATATTTTATGTTTTCACTGGACAGTGTTTTCCTTTTCATTAGAATTTTACACACAAATATTTTTCTCGCACTTATAGGCAAATTGGCAGCCCGAATTTTTGGTGCCCCGAGCAGGTGGGCAAGTGCCAGGTTGCCCCCCTCCCATCTGTAGAGTAGGCCCTGATCTTGAGTAGAAGATGTTGGGGGTGGAATTTTGTATTCAAATCATAGGACACTTCTTCCAGTGCAGCCATCTTATAGCATACATCTCACTCTTTTAAAAGAAAAATGGTGGTGTGACATCACCAAATGTTTGACGCCATGCAGGGAGGGTGTCACTATCAAGTAGCCTTGGGGGGGCCTGCACTTTCCCCCCCTTGGCCCCTTGTTCTGGGGCCTCCAAATCTTGGAAGCTGTTGTAGATCTGGTACTGATGCCAAATGCATCTTATGGCTACTACAAGCAAAAAGTTAGGAATCTTTTCATATTTCATTCATACACTCCAGTTTCTGAAGCATGGGATTGAAAAGCAGTAGTATGAAATTTTTATATAAATGCGAACTCCTCATATTCTTCCATATACATTTTGTGATGTCCCCATTTCTTCTCCTTCCTCATTCTGACAAACAACCTTATGATCACTAATTACATAACTATTCCTGTTAGAGGTCTGCAAATCGCGGTTTCGCTCGCTCGTACTCGGTCGAGTGCACAACGCTCGGCGTGGCGCGCCGAGTGTGTTTCGCTCGCAGCGAGCGTGTTGACACTCGAACGAGGCTGCGTGGGGCGGCGCGGGCAGAGGCCGCGCAACGTAGTGCTGCCGCTGTACTGACGAGGAAACCTACCCAAGTGTCACTCTCTGATTTTTATGAAATTTGCATAATATGGGACACGTGATTTTATTAGAGGCGGAAAAACATATTTAACGGGCGAAACGGTCCCTCCAAAATTGGGGCTAAAATAGAAAAATGGCTGTAACTTAAGAGATTAGTGAAGCGATTTTAATGATTTTTGGTATGAAAGTATCTTTTGTTAAAAGACAAATTGCACAGATTGAACTTCGATTAAATCGAAACAATTTTTTGAGCAAAAAATTGGTCACTTTAGGGGTAGTTATCCCCCCCCCCTAATTGTCACTCCCCCTGCAATGTACATAGGCCGATCTCTTATCAATAGATACTTTCATACCAAGTGAGTTCACTAGGTGCCTTTGAGGCAGGCACACAAAATACTGTTTGCCAATACAGCTAGCTTAGGAAAGAGAGTACTGTTGCGTTTCTTCCATTCAAGCAGATCGTCGTCTTCACCATCAATTCGTTCTAAATAAAGGTCCACCTCATTGGTGGATTGCGCCTCGCGCATTTCACAGTCCAGCCATACCAAAAACATGCACTTGATTCTTTTGGCTGGTGCACCCGAGTGACATTCTTCAGACGGCTCTAAATAAATGTAACACAGATATCACTGAAACAGCAGGAGCACCATAAATTCGTACAGCTGTGTGAAGTAAACAATTGGAACAAGAGGATTTTAAATAGGTAAAGGATATATGAGCATTAGACCGGCAATGACCCTGACGACAGAACAAAGCGCGGTTCCTTTATATTACATAAAAGCTTGTATGCGTTGTTTATTATGTAGATAAGAAAGACGACAGTGGCAGTGGGGAATGTATGTATGTCACAATTGGAAAAATTCCCGTTAAGGACTCACTCGGGAAAGGTAGAGGCGCAGCAACCACGAACAATGCCAAAATGCTACGGAAATATGTATTAACGGGGTGCAACAGACGGAGACATACACAAAACTAACCTAACGAGTGTACATCAATATCGTGTATTTAATATCAATATAAAAGACGGACAAAGTATTTCAAGACTTGAGAATGATAAGAGGAATGGATATAAAATACAATCATTTGTCATTAAGACGGCAACTAACACCTACCACTAAACAGGAACTAACAGTCCACAAAATGGGAACAAGAAAGTAAAAATATCATGGAAAACTCATTTAGTAAACGATCTTAGCACAGAAACTTAATGTTAATCACGTATGGTAAAGTACAAAATGTGAAACTGAATAGCTAGTTCAACTGGATCGCGAGAACAACTTTCCAAGCACCAGGGAAAGGAAACAATTCCAAATTGCGCAGTCAGGATTTATTCTCTAGCGTCTGCTTTGCTCCCGACGCTCGCCTTAAACTCGAGTGGCGCTGCGGAGGGCGACCGAGTGGCGAGCGGGCAGTGTGGACGGTCGGGCCAGTCGAGCGTGCGCCGCTCGAACGAGCGTGCGCCGCTCGAACGAGCGTGCAAGAAGTCGAGCGCAGCCACACGCCTTGCCGCAAGCTGCAGTCCCGACACCTGTCGGACAGTCATAGAATGACATGTATCTCGCGATTCGAGCGAGCAACCGAGCGAGGTGCAGACCTCTAATTCCTGTCATTGTAAGAACTTTGGTTATCTACGCTAACCCTGTCAGAATCATCACTTCAGTTATCTTGCATTTGTCTGCAGTTAGGTGTTATTAAGTCTTCCTCCAAAACATTTTCTGCACTACTCTGAAAATAGAACTTAAGCAGCTACTACCAGAGATTGTACAACTGTCACTTAGTGGTGTAGCATTCTGGCAAAAATTGTCTAAATTTCATTGTCTTGGGTACACCTAGAAGATAATACACTCATGGCCATTAAAATTGCTACACCATGAAGATAACATGCTACAGACGTGAAATTTAACCAACAGGAAGAAGATGCTGTGATATGCAAATTGATATGCAAATTAGCTTTCCAGAGCATTCACACAAGGTTGACACCTACAAAGTGCTGACATGAGGAAAGTTTCCAACCAATTTCTCATACAACAGCAGTTGACCAGCGTTGCCTGGTGAGATGTTGTTGTGATGTCTCATGTAAGCCGGCCGAGGTGACTGAGGCGCTCCAGTCACGGTCAGCACGGCCACTGCGGTCGGGGGTTCGAATCCCCCCTCGGGCATGGATATTTGTGCCTTCCTAGTTCGTAAGTAGTTCATAAGTAGTTTGTAAGTTTAGGGACTGATGATCCTGTAGTTAAGTCCCATAAGCTTAACAAACATTTAAACATTTTAGCCTCTTGTAAGGTCAGATTGTAGTCTTATCGCGATTGCGGTTTATCGTATCGCGACATTGCTGCTCGTGATCCAATGACTGTTCGCAGAATGTGGAATCGCGGTGGGTTCAAGAGGGCAATACAGAATGCCGTGCTGGATCCCGACGGCCTTGTATCCGCATGGCTGTAACGGATCGTGCAGCCACGTCTTGATCCCTGAGTCAACAGATGGGGACGTTTGCAAGGCAACAACCATCTGCACGAACGGTTTGATGACGTTTGCAGCAGCATGGACTGTCAGCTCAGAAACCATGGCTGCAGTTACCCTTGACGCTGCATCACAGACAGAAGCGCCTGTGATGGTGTACGCAATGACGAACCTGGTTGCACGATTGGCAAAACGTCATTTTTTCGGATGAATCCAGGTTCTGTTTACAGCATCATGATGGTCGCATCTGTATTTGGTGACATCCCGGTGAACGCACATTGGAAGTGTGTATTCATAATCGCCATACTGGCGTGTAACGCTGTGTGATAGTATGGGGTGCCTTTGGTTAAATGTCTCAGACACCCCTTGTCCACATTGACGGCACTTTGAACAGTGGCCGTTACATTTGAGATGTGTTACGACCCGTGGCTCTACCCTTTATTTGATCTACATTTACATCTACATCTACAACCATACTCCGCAAGCCAAGTGTGTGGTGGAGGGTACCTTGAGTCCCATTGCCATTCCCTGCACAATGTGTCAATTCAATGCAGACCCTCCTGCATCTCAATACAATTTTCCATTGTTACAACCTCTCTATATACTACAGCGTCATCCGCAAAAAGCCTCAGTGAACTTCCGATGTTATCCGCAAGGTCATTTATATATATCGTGAACAGCAACGGACCCACGACACTCCCCTGTGGCACACCTGACATAACTCCTACTTCGGATGACTTCTCTCCATTGAGAATGACCTGCTGCTTTCTGTTATCTAACGTTTGTGGGGAACTGTATCAAATGCCTTGCAGAAGTCGAGAAACACAGCATCTACCTGAGAACCCATGTCTACGGCCCTCTGAGTCTCATGGATGAATATCGCGAGCTGGGTTTCACACGAACGCCTTTTTCGAAACCCATGCTGATTCCTACAGAGCAGATTCCTAGTCTCGAGAAATGTCATTATATTCGAACATAATACATGGTCCAGAATTCTACAACTGACCGACGTTAGAGATATAGGCCTATAGTTCTGCACATCTGTTCAAGGACCCTTCTTGAAAATGGGGATGACCTGCACCATTTTCCAATCTTTCGGAACACTATGCTCTTCTAGAGACCTACGATACACCACTGCGAGAAGGGGGGCCAGTTCCTTCGCGTACTCTGTGTAAAAACGAACTGGTATCCCATCAGGTCCTGCGGCCTTCCTCTTTTGAGTGATTTTAATTGTTTTTCTATCCCTTTGTCAATTATTTCAATATCTGCCATTTTGTAATCTGTGCGGCAATCTAGGGAAGGAACTACAGTGCAATCTTCCTCTGTGAAACAGCTTTGGAAAAAGACATTTAGTAATTCCACATTTAGAGTGTCATCCTCTGTTTCAATGCCATTTACGTCACAGAGTGTCTGGACACTTTGTTTTGATCCACCGACCGCTTTGACATAAGACCAAAATTTCTTAGGATTCTCAGCCAAGTCAGTACAAAGAACTCTATTTTCGAATTCGTTGAACGCCTCTCACATAGCCCTCCTCATGCTACATTTCACTTCGTGTAAGTTTTGTTTGTCTACAAGGCTTTGGCTACGTTTATGTTTGCAATGAAGTTCCCTTTGCTTCCGTAGCAGCTTTCTAATTCGGTTGTTGTACCACGGTGGCTCCTTTCCATCTCTTACAACCTTGCTAGGTTTATACTCATCTAATGCATATTGTACAATGGCTTTGAACTTAGACCACTGTTCCTCAACACCATCTGAACTTAAGATAAAACTTCTGTGCTGAGCCGTCAAGTACTCTGAAATACCCTTTTTGTCAGTTTTTCTGAAAAGAAAAATTTTCCTACATTTTTTAATATTTTTATTTACGGCTGAAATTAGCGATGCTGTAACTGCTTTATGATGGCTGATTCCCTGTTCTGCAACAACTGTTCTGAATAGTTCTGGTCTGCATGTCACCAGAAGGTCATATATGTTGTCATCACGAGTTGGTTCTCTGTTTAACTGCTCAATGTAGTTTTCAGATAATGCACTCAAAACAATTTCACTGGATTCTTTATCCCTGCCACTTGTAATGAACGTTTGAGTCTCCCAATCTATATCGGGTAAATTAAAATCTCCTCCCAAAACTATAACATGATCGGGATATCTACTCTAAATATTTTCAAATTTATCCTTCAGGTGTTCTGTCACAACAGCTGCTGATCCAGGAGGCCTATAGAAGCATCCGATTACCATGTTCAAGCCTGCTTTAACCGTGACCTTCACCCAAATTATTTCACACTTCGGATCTCTGTCTATTTCCTTCGATACTAGTGCACTTTTTATCACAATAAACTAGCCTCCCCCTTCACTGTCCAGCCTATCTCTGCGGTGAACATTCCAGTCTGAGTTTAGAATCTCATTACTGTTTACATCTGTTTTCAGCCAACTTTCCGTCCCTAGTACTATGTGGGCCTTGTGATCATTTATTATTGAGAGCAATTCTGGGACCTTTCTATAGACGCTCCTGCAGTTAACTACTACTAAATTGATCATTTCCTTCCCTGTTGTGTTCTGCCTACTGCTACCTTGTCGCGGCTCAGGAGGCATCTTGTCGGGCCTAGGGAGGGAATTCTCTAACCAAAAAAACCCCCATGTGCACTCCACACATACTCCGCTACCCTTGTAGCCGCTTCCTGTGTGTAGTGCATGCCTGACCTATTCAGGGGAACCCTACATTTCTCCACCCGATAGTGGAGGTCGAGAAATTTTTAGCCCAGATCTTCGCAGAATCGTCTGAGCCTCTGGTTTCAGCCTTCCACTCGGCTCCAAACCAGAGAACTGCGATCGGTTCTGGGAATGACACTACAAACTGTTAGCTCAGATTCCACCGCTGCAAAACCCTACATTTCAGCAGAATAATGCACGGCCACATGTTGCAGGTCCTGTACGAGCCTTTCTGTATATGGACAATGTTCGACTGCTGCCATGGCCAGCACATTCTCCAGACCTCTCACCAATTGAAAATGTCTGGTCAATGGTGGATGAGCAACTGGCTCATCACAATACACCAGTCACTAATCCTGATGAAGTGTGGTATCGTGTTGAAGCTGTGTGGGCATCTGTACCTGTACACGCCATCCAAGCTCTGTTTGACTCAATGCCCAGGCGTATCATGGCCCTTATTACGGCCAGAGGTGGTTGTTCTGGGTACTGATTTCCCTGGATCTATGCACCCAAACTGCATGAAAATGTAATCACATGTCAGTTCTAGTATAATATATTTGCCCAATAAACACCAGTTTATCATCTGAATTTCTTCTTGGTGTAACAATTTTAATGGCCAGTAGTGTATGTAATCTTCTTTACATGTTATTCATTTCCACTCTGGCTATAATTATAACAAACCAGGTCATATGCATACCCAAGCAACCACATAATATAACAGCAATTGTCATTCATCCATTCAGGTTTATTTGGCTCAGCCTGCATAGCCCCATCCCCTTTTGTCTGAGGATAAGTTTTTTATTACTAGATGCACCGGGGCTTGCCCTGGCAGAGACATCATGGACACTGGGCCACTGTAGTTGGTGAACACTACTGGCAGTGCTGCCAGGCCAGCACTTGACAGTGAGATGTGCTGGCACAGCACAGCGCACCACGTCGCACGCCACCACAGCGGCAGCCTGCCTCCGTCTGCCCCTGCTGTGCCTTTACATGATCACCCACCCCACATATTGTTACAGCCGAGAGGCAGTGAGCTCGCCTTCCCTCACCACCCAGGCTTTGCAGTCGCTGCAGTCAGCACCACCACAGAGGTCCGCCCTGGATACGCCACTGAAGACCATAATATGGTGCTACAATCAATGCAGGACCTCATGATCTCAGCACCCATCATCTGCAAACATCTGCTGGAGACCCTACAACATCCTACAAGTTCCTACACAGTGCCTAGGTAATTCATATCTGGATTGGGGTCCTAATACTCCATGAACTGGTTATCATTGACTCCAGAAGACCAAGACTGGCATTTGGAGTTGCACTATGCTTGGGAGTCACGAACAGAGAATGAATGACATTGCATCATGTTCAGTGACGAACCCAGGTTCTCCATACCACCAATGACTGTTTAGTAGAGATTTGGTGGTATCAAGAGTTTAAGGCACATCCTGCCAAGATTGTGGAGAAATACACAGCTGTAACTCCTGGCATCATGATGTGGACATCCTTAGTATATGCATTCAGGAAACTTCTAATCATTCTTCAACTGACAGTGATGGAACACAATATGTCACAGACTTTCTGCTTTCCCACACACTGCAATGTGTCTATGAACTGTATACAACATTTTGAGGTCCTCTCATGGGCACCAAGATCCTCAGACCTCTCTATCACTGAGCATGTGTTGGATGATATTGGAAGGGGTCTGCATCCCAGTAACAACCTGGGGGAATCTGAAGACTGTTTGACACTATTCTGAACCACATAAAGGCATGCATTGTTGTCAGAGATGGTGTGATATCTTCTGACCTGATGCAGATGTTCCACTCAGGGGCCTGCACCACTCCCGCTCCCCCCCCCCCCCCCTTTAAAAAAAAAAAAAAAAAAAAAAAAAAAAAAAAAAAAAAAAAGAGAGAGAGAGAGAGAGAGAGAGAATATTGTAATCAGTTCAATGAAGTCACATTGTCTTTCAGAGTATGTAGTTTTATTAACTTCCAACCACACCTTCTGGATGCAACACTTCTTTTGTCAGGCAGTGATTTTTCAAGTGTTGTGAAGGCATAAATTAGCACTCAAGTACACTTCACTATTTAAAATGACACAGACAAGTTTACAATCTCCGGCAGTTCATTTGTCATCTATTTCACAATACCATGGATAACTGCCAATAAGAGACTCAATGAGGTAACAAATGTATGGGATACCTCCTAATATCTTGTCAGACCTCTGTTTGTCCAGCAAACTGTAGTTACTTGACATGACATGGACACAATGAGTCATTGGAAGTGTCCTGCAGGAATATGACTTAGAGCTGCCACTATTGCAATGCATAATTGTGAAAGTGTTGCTAGTGGAGGATTTTGTGCATGAACCTTCCTCTTGAATTTTTTTGTTTGATAAATTTTTAATGTGATTCATGTCATTGGATATTGGATGACCAATACATTTTTTGGAATTGTCTTCAAGCCATTCATGGACAGTTGCAGTCCACTGACATGGCACAGTGCCATTCATAAAAATTACAGTGGTGGACTAAGGGGGGAGGGTGGGTGGACTGCCCCAGGCCTCTCGTCTTGGGGGGCCTGCACTCCCCCCCCCCATGGCCCCTTGTTCTGGGGCCTCCAAATCTTGTAGGCTATTTTTCTTAGATTGTCCCATGCCTCTCATGCTGCGAGGGCCTCCAAATTACAAAAGTGACACTTTTATAGTAATACATGTATTTGCAAGTGAACAGGGGCGTCATTTTGTTCTGCCGCCGTCCCGGGCCTCCGGCAGCCTTAGTCTGCCACTGAAAAATTATATCATTCTTTGAGAACACAAAGCCCACAAATCACTGCAAATGGTCTCACATAGCCAAAAATCAATATTTACAATCAAATTTGTTCATCTGGACCAGTGGTTCCAGTCCATTCTATATAAAAGCAATCCACACAATTATGGAGGCCATCACTACCTTACATAAAACCTTGCTGACAGCTTGGGTCAATGACTTTATGGGCTCTGTGTTTCACTCATACCAACTCATATGAACTGAAATTTGGACTCACATCATCGAGCTGTGGTTTTCCAATCATCTAAGACCTAACCAGTATGGTCAAGAGCCTAGGAGGGGTGTTGGAGATATTGTAAATGAATCTTGCTACTAGCAAAGACACTTGAGTTGGTCTTCTGCTGCCACAGTGCATGCTAATGGTCACTGAAATGTCTGTAGTGAGAGGTAATTTTTGAAATATGGTATACACGACACAATCTTGACACCGTGGATCTCAGGTTATTAAATTCATATATGATTTCCAATGTCCCTTGCATCTACCTCCAACTACTATTCCTCAGTCGAAGCCTGTTAATTCCACTTGTATGGCCATCATCACATCACGAACTTGTCAACATGAATCACTGGAGAGCAAATGATAGCCATACCAATCCACCATGCTTTTATACCTTGTTTACATGATACTAACACCATCTTTATATTTTTATTTTTCATGATGCACAGGACTGAGTTGAGGAATAAGTCTATGTGGTCATGGAACAACTCAGTACATAAAATTGTAACAAAAGAATAGTAATGACTAAAGTCAGACATACAACAATCATATCACACAACAGACCTAAGTATAAGTAAAAAGAACCTCCCCCCCCCCCCAGGTATTCCTCGACAGAATAGAAAGAGTGAGCCATAAGGAAACTCTTCAGTTTAGCCTAGGAAGTGCATGGATTACCACCAAGCTTTTTGAAGTCTTGTGGGAGATTCTGAAACATGGATGCAACAGAATACTGCACACCTTCCTGCACAAGGGTCAAGGAGATGTGATCCCAATACAGATTTGATTCTGCCTAGTATTAACTGAGTGAAAGCTTTTAATGCTTGGGAATAGTCAGATATTACTAACAACAAATAACATTAAAGAAAATATGTATTGAAAAGTGAATGCCAGAATTCCAAAGCTACTAAATAGGGGTCAATAATAGTCTTGTGAGTGTACACCACATATTTCTTGAACCACCTGTTTCTGAACAATAAATACTCTTTTTGATTCAGAGGAGTTACTCAAAAAAAAAAAAAAAAAAAAAAAAAAAAAAAAAACACTATACATCATTCTAAAGCCTTAGAATATATTGTTTACGAACAGCTGACAAATTACCTCAAAACTTATAATATCCATGATAAATATCAATCAGGCTTCTGAAAGCACCACAGTACAGCAACTGCATTAACAGTTGTAGCGTGCAGAAAATCTCTCTCATCCCTATATTCAATCCAAAAATTTAGAAAAATATTTCCAACCCAAGTTAACAAAAATTAGCCCAAATACTTGTCTTGCCAAATCTTTACTACTGTGATGTAGTTCAACATGGCGCAAATAGTGAAAATTTGAGTCACCTCGAGCTAGTGATGAATGCTTGCATTAGGTATATGTGCAATATATCATTGTACAATCATATCAGTCCTTCATATACCCAGCTAGGTTGGATGCGCCCACATAAGTGGTGCCATTTTGAAATGCTGTATTTACTTCATCGATTTCTCAGCCACCAGTGCCCCAATACTTATCTTCTCACATTAAACAGCTATCATCATTCCACAACCGCAATACCAGATCGGATACGTCTAGCATCTTGGCTGTACCTTCACACAACACTAACTCTTTCTCCATGTCATTCTCCATCTCAGCCATATGACTATGGAACACACAGCCATGTTATCTACATCTTACACTAAACCACTCGACATTCAAGAGGAAACTCAAAATTCACATATTAATGACGGCATAGCCTCCATTGTTACCCTGCACTCAGTTCTTTCCCTCCATCATAGCTTTGAATCTTACCATTCTATTTCTCTTCCTCTAACCAATCTACCTCTTCTATATCTCTCTCACCACATTCTATCGTCTTATGTCTCTGCTTGATGTGAATAACTCACAATCTGTAAGAACATAATGAGGCAATTCCTAAATTGTAATAATGCTGAAGTTCACAATATGAAACATGCTTACTGTACTTTGCAAAGTCATTATTATTATTATTATTGACACTATTATTATGATTATTATTTTCTTATTATTATTATTATTGATTCTCATAAATTATCTAAGTATTATTATTACAATTATATTCTATTAATAATCTGTAATATTTTTTACTTTAATACTTGTATTATACATTGTCTGTCTGTAATGTACTAAAGACATTGTTCACCTTCTGTAAGCCTGGTTAGGTGTAAGAGAGGGCCTGAAGGCCCTAATCTTGTCAGGTAAAATAAATGCATAAATAAATAAACGAATGAAAATAAGCAAATTAGATTATTTTTTGTTATGATGGGAAGCAATGCAGCATTTAGTTTTTGAACAAGATCCTGAACATGGATTTTCCATCATAGAATGCCTAGAAATTTGAACTGTTCAGTCTGACTTATCATATGCTCATTCTGTGTAATCAAAATCTCAGTTTTTGTTGACCTACGCATTATCACTAGCCCTTGACTCTTGTCACCTCAGTGTAGATTATATGAATAATTTGTATTTCCTACTTTTTCTCACATTTCTTCATTTCTACAGGACTTAATTCATCATCTTGATAATACATTTTGGAACCTTAAAGGTTTGCTACCCCTTCAAAAGCTGCTGCTTTGTGTGGTGGCATTATGAACAATCAAACCGGCAGGTGTAGTGTGGAATGTTGTCACTTGCTTTGAACAAATGTGCCAGCGCAGCAGACTGGCACAGGCTTGTAAGCTGTCAGCTGTACCTTACACAATCGCCATCACACTCATAGTGCCCGCACCACACAGTGGCAGTGACACTCCATGACCCTCACTGCAGCTTACTTCATACCCACATCCATAAGGAGCTGTTTCACCTTAAGAAATTCATTAACACTCACAACTTTGGAAGGTAAAGTGATAATATTAATGAACATTTTGGTTGCAGCTACCTTCAGAATTCTGGGGATTCAGATTTGGGTAATGTGGATTGCAATTTTTGTATCTGCACAGACATCTAGCTGAACTCAAAAGGATAGAGGCCTCTCATTGCTTGGTAAACATGGCTGCAAGTAGCTCTACCCATAGCATAATTCACCTGCACCCCCAGTGACAGCTTTTGTATAAAGGAAACAAATTTCCTGTATGACTCTGTTGCCTTAATTTACCTCAATAAGAATAAAATACATTTTAGATCACTGAAATTGTATTTATTTACAATATTGTTTTGGCATCTGCCATCATCTGACCTAAAAAACACGTGAACTTGCCAAGTAAAGTTCAGTGTCAATAATAAAATCTCTACCTAGTTCACACCCCTACTACATAGAGATTCTATTATTGATGTAGAACTTTACTTTGCAAGTTCAAAGGTTTTTAGATCTGATAATGGCTGATGCCAAAATGACATTATAAATAAATTCAATTTTAGTGATCTAGATTGTGTTTTATTCTTATTGAGGCCCAGTGACAGCTCTTGACATTATTTCACCACTCTAAACATGGTAGCTCCTCTGCCTCAATCAGCCTGTCTGCTTGTGGGGATACTAAACTTCAAATTGAACTCAATTTAGTGTAAACTTTCTAATTACATATTAAAAACTGGAAGATTTTATATTGTAACACATAATTCACTACAGTAGTTTTTAAACAAAGAAAAGATACAGGGGCAGTGTGTAACAATTTAACAAAACATTATTCTTACCCATAAGTAGACAAGTTTTCAAAAGTCTGAAAAAAATTTAAGATGTATGTCAACTTTCATTTTTAGAATATTCCCAACAATATGACTCACCACATATAATATCCAGTGTGCAATTTGTCATGTATTTGAAAATATTCACTGTTGATCCTGAAGCATTTTCAGCTAGTTTATTTACCAAAATTTTACTGTTTTTATTGAATACATGCACATAATCTTCCAAAATTTTGAAATGAAATGCTGGTGTAAGTAACTTTCGTCTATCATGCCATTTAGTTCCTGTAAAAGAAGGTTTCCTTAATAAATATAAAACATTCACTGTAAGTTGTCTTTTGATTTACTCATTTATGCTGTATACTGTACTCAAACTTATCGAACACATATAGTGAAATTTTTATTGCACACTGTTTTTCTTCTAAAATCTGATGAACACATGTACACAACATTATGGACATGTAAGTATTTGAACAGTATATGACAGTTCATGTTTTTCATCAATTTCATTGACAAAGTTTTCTTGGGTTATCAGATTAGTCAAGGTATCAGTCTGCTGCAACATTTCAATAAGTTTGCTATTTTTCATCTTCATGTGAAGTGTCAGGTTCATGTCAAGGTTCCGCCTTTAAAGCTAATGGGTTGTGGATCCTCTGCCTCGTGTGAGCCATTTGCATGCCTCCGGCAGAGAAGTAGCAGATTGTTGTGGTAGAGAAGAGAGGGTAGGGGGCAGGGCTACTTCCGCCAATGAAAAACAAAACTAGAACTATGGACAGTAGGCATACAGCATCATTTATAAATTGGCAAACAATGCATCTGACAGATGCAGAAGTGAAGACTGCAACACTCTTCCGAACATGTCACAAGTATTTATTTCTGTTAAACTGGCAATCCTGCAGTGGGAGAGCACAGCCAGTTGATTTTGCAACATTGTTCAGAACATATGAGAAGGGTTTGCTTCTGCTAAATTGACAAACCTGCTGTGACAGAACACAGGCTCAATGAAGGTCATGAATCAGCGATACAGTAAGATACGGGTTCATAATTATGTTATCATGTTTACAACTGAACTCCACATGGAATATGATGTTAGCAAGAATACATTATGAGGGCTCAGATGCAAATGCAGTCGAGGCAGCAGATGGAAAAGACAGGTGGCACCAGGATTCTATGCCGGAAGAGTGGAGGACTGTTGATCACAGGTCAGCCAGCTATCAGCCGGCATTTGTGTAGCACTAGTAGTAAGTGAATATTTAGTGTCTGTATTTGTTTCTAACATTCAGTTACAATGGACATGGTGTGTGTGTGTGTGAAAGAGAGAGAGAGAGAGAGGGTGCCAGGGTGTGGTGGGAGTGTCGACATGGAGGGCTAATGTAGAGACTGGCCATCTGGCCACTCCTGCTCATCCTGTGAGTGGACAGGTGGGCACTCTTTCAGCAGGGTTTGAGAAGGCACACCAGTGCAAGTGTATGTTAGTGATTGGGAGCTCCAGTGCTAGGTATGTTAAGGAGCCCCTTAGGGAGGAGATAGCACACAGGGCTGGAAGGAATTTCAATATGCACTTGGCATGTCTGATAGGGGACCTCATCTGAGATGTGGAGGCTTCCTTGCCTGCAGCTATTGAGTGCATGGTTTGCAGTCATCTGAAAGTTGAGGCACACATTGGCACCAATGACACCAGTTGCTTGGATTCAGAGGTCATCCTAAATTTGTACTGGAAACAGGTGGAACGGTTGAAAGCTGTTGGTGTCATGCAGGGGATGCAAGCAGAACTTTCAATTTGCTAAATTGTTCCCACAGATTAAGGGGTGGAGGGTCTCAACCAAAGTATTTCTTAATTCTGTGATGTTCATGGCTGCAGATGTCTGGAACTGCGTTAACAGGTGGGGAATTGTAGAACTCCCATTGATACATTAGGGGGTGCATGTCACGAAGGAAGCCAAGCAAGGTGGAGCAGTGGTAACAGTCTGAACTTGTATTCAGGAGGACAGCAGTTCAAATGCACCTCCGGCTATTCTGAATTAGGTTTTCCATGATTTCCCTAAAACACTCCAGGCAAATGCTGGAGTGATTCCTTTCAAAGGGCACAGCTGATTATCTAACCAAACTCTGACAAAACCTATCTAAATATGCACTCTCTCTCTCTCTAATGACCATAATTTTTCCTCCCTTCTTATACAAAGGAAGTGGCATTCGTGTAGCAGACTACTTGTGGAGTGCACATGGAGATTTTCAAGCTACACAGAAGTTCTTGTTCTGATGAACACTCACTAGTGAACACATAGACAATGAAATCATGCCAGTCATATTCAGATGAAAGACACTTTGACTGTCAAAATATTAGCAGTAAATATTCAAAATATTAGAAACAAAGTTCCCAAATTAATTGCATTGCAGGAAATTTGTTGCACTCAGCTAATTCTTGTAACTAAGAGCTGGCTAAATCATAATATAGAAAGCTCTGAAATATTTTTCAAAGTGTGTAATGTATATTGGAAATATATATCAGGCACAATTTGAAGAGGGAGGGGGGTGATTTCATAGCAGTTGACAAAAATATTGTTTCTACTGAGGTTGATGTTGAGAGTAACTGTGAAGTTACCTGAACACATGCAAAAGGCCTAGGAGAAATCAATTTGATGGTTGGAAACTTTTAATGGCCATCTCATTCCACCTCCACAGTTCTAGAGTCATTCAAAGAAGAAGGTCTATGCTAAGTAGTGTGGAAGTGCCCAGACCATGCAATATTAGTAGAGGGAGAATTTAACCTATTGTATATTGACTGGGATGTCTAATTTCACTGCAAGTGGTACTTACATGTTGTGAATTACCATGGAATGCATTTTCTGAAAACTGTTTTGAGCAGCTAAATCAACAGCCCAAACCCAGTGGAAATATTTTAGACATTAGAAGCTACATAACCTGTGAATGATGTTAGTGATTGTGATGTTATCACTGTGGCAGTGATTATCAGAGTTAATAAATCCTTCAAGAAGGCTAGAAGTGTGTCCCACTTAGAGAATGAATGGACATAATTTAGTTGTGATACAATGGGCATTGAGGAATTATGGACAACATTTAAATTCATTGTAAGCAATGTGCTAGAGAAATATGTGCCTACAGAGAGGATTAAGAATGGGAAAGATCTGCTGTGGTTTTATAATAATAATCAAAAAGTGCTGAGAAAGCGAAGGCATTTGCACTCTTGGTTCGAAAAAGACCAAGTAAATCAAGACAGGCAAAAATCAGCAGAGATCTGCATATCTATTAAAATATTGATACACAAAGCATACAATACTATCACTGTAATATCTTAGCAAAAGATAAAAAAAAATTAAAAATAAATAAATAAAACTCTGGGCCTGTGTAAAATTGATAAGTGCGTCAAATTATTCACTGCAGGTGGTACTTACATGTTGTGGACCATACAAAGATCTCATCATTTGATCATAGCACTAACTCCCAAATGTAGAACACAGTAATAGGCTTCCCAGAGTGGAGAAGCAGCTGAGAGAGCTGAAAACAAATAATTCACCAGGCCCAGATGGAATACCAGTTTGATTTTACAGAGAGTACTCTCCAGCATTGACTGCTTACTTAGCCTGTATTTATCATGAATCTTTGATCCAGCACACAGACCTAAATTACTGGAAAAATCTGCAGGTGGCTACCCTTTATAAGAAAGGTGAAAGAATGGACCCACATAATTACATACTTATATAATTGATTTCATCTTGTTTTAGAATTCTTGAAAATATTCTCAGTTTGTCTATAGTAAATTTCCTTGAGATGGCCCAACTTCTGTCCAGCTTCAGTATGGCTTTAGGAAGCATCACTTATGAGAAATTCAGCTTGCCCTGCTTGTCATTTTCTCACATCATATCTTTCAGACCATGGATGAAGAGCAACAGGCAATGTATATATCTCAATTTCCAAAAAGTATTTGATATGGTGTCATACTGCAGACTGCTAATTAAGATACAATCATATAGAATAGGTCACAAATATGTGAGAGGCTCAAGGACCTCTTAAGTAATAGAAGCCAGTACATTGTTTTTATGGTGAGTCCTCATCAAAGACAAGAGTATCATCAGGAGTACACCATGGAAGTGTGATAGGACTGTTATTATTCTCTATCTACATACATGATCTGGCAGACAGAATGAGTAGTAATCCATGGATGATACTGTGGTGTACAGGAAGGTGTCATCATTGTATGACTGTAGTATGATGCATGATAAATTTCTAGATGTTGTGAGGAATGGCAAGTACATCTAAATGTAGAAAAATAAGAGGTGAGGCAGATGAGTAGGGAAGGTAGATGGGTGACGTCAGTTTATTGGGAAGTTTTTGAAAGATGTGCTTGATCTGTAAAGTAGATTGCTTGTAGAAAACTTGTATAACCCCTTCTCAAGTATTGCACAATTGTTTGGAATCTATACGAGATCAGTTTAAATGAAGACATAGAAGCGATTCAGAAGTGGACTGCTAGGATTGTTACTGGCAGGTTCTTTCAATTTGCTGGTATTACAGAGATACTTTGGGAACTGAAATGAGAACTGATGGAGAGAAAGTGACATTCTTTCCTTGGTGTGAGACTAGCAAATTCAGAATGTAAACAAGTAAAAAGGTATATTTATTCAAAAGTTTTGTATCAGTGAAGATGTGTTTCCTTTATAATTGTACAGTGGATTGAAGACCACAACACATTGATTTTTATATTTCATTTCTAAGTACTGTACAAATATGAAGTAAACACATCTTCACTGATACAAAACATTTGATACTTTTTAAAATATGTTATGGATGATGGTGTGGGTTCCTGTAATCATGTCCATGAGAAACATATAGGTGCCCAAGTAAGTGGTCCTGACCATCAGGACATCTCTTACTTTGGAATAAGGTTGGGCATCTTGGACATATTCTGAGTCTTGGTCACCTTTGTGCTCAGACAGCAAAGACTATCAAATCCACTGGTTAGTCTCTCAACTGTTAGGAGTAAAATCCAATAGAATCCTGGGTAAGTAAGGCTAGCAATCTGCCTTCCAGGTACTTCAATCTGATGCTGTCATCAATCAGAGCAAAATACCTAGGACCTTTGGAGGTGATGGAGTCCTACCTCTAATTGAAAGTCCAGAGACCCCTCAGATACAACTTGGCAAACAATCTGGAATGAGATGGGGATCTATTAATATCAATAGGGGCTACACTGGGAAGAAGGTAGAACTGGCAGAGACTACAAGTAAGATGGGGCTAAATATTTTAGCTCTTAGTGACGTTCAGGCGAAGGGAGAGAAAATAGACAAAGTTGGTACAAGGTGTACCTGTCAGGAGTCAGAGCAGGAGGAGCACAATTTGGTGTAGGGTTGTACATCAGGAAAGCATTCGAACCCAGCATAATTGCAATAAGGTCTGTTAACATATGACTGAGGTGAATAGATTTGGTAGCCTCCAGCAAGAAAATCAGGATTGTGTCAGTTTATTCACCCTGTGAGGGCACAGATTTCACAATGCTACAGTCATGTAGTTGCTAGTGTAAAGGACAAGGACAGTGTTTTGGTCATGGGCAATTTCAATGCCAGGATGGGAAATGAAACAGAATGGTATGAAAAGGTTATGGGTAAGTTTGGAGAGGATAAAGAGGCCAACAGAAACATAGTATAACTCTTGGATTTCTGGGCCAGTAGGGGCTTAGTTATCACAAACAAGGTTCTTTGATGACACAGATTGTTATTTAATCTGCAGTGAAATCAGTTTTGTGAGGCCAAAAGTAAATAAAGTCAGGTCCATATATGGAAAAAACTTTTTTTAAGCATAAGAACATTCATCAGTGTATGTGGCAGGAGAACCAGGTACCAGATCTATCATTGACTATATAATAACAGATCAGAAATTCGGGAAGGTAGTCACAGAAACACTTGTTTTAAGAAGGTTCTTTGATGGCACTGATCATTATTTAATCTGCAGTGAAATTGGTTTTGTGAGGCCAAAGTGCAGAAAGTCAGGTCCATATGTAGAAGGAAAAGAGCTGAGAAAATTCAGGACAAGGAACTCAGGCATAAATATACAACAATGATCTCAGAATGGTACCAGTTAGTTGAATATAGTCGTATACAGTCATTGGAAATGGAATTTAAAAAAAGGAAGGAAATTTAGGGTTTAACGTCCCGTCGACAACATGATCATTAGAGATGGAAGAAGTGGAATAGACAAGGTGCAGGGGCATAGCACTAGAAGTGGCAAGAGAATTCCTTGGAATAGTAGTGCACAAAGGAAATAAGAAGCAGACAGCTTGGTGGAATGACACAGTAAATGTTGTCTGTAAAAGAAAAATGAAGGTGTTTAAAAAATGGCTCCATACTGGAACTCAGGCAGACAGAGAAAGTTATGTTGAAGACTGAAACAAAGCCAAACAGATAATTGCAGAATCCAAGCAGAAATCATGGGAAGACTTTGCAAAGAAGTTAGAAACTTCAGGTCAGGCCACAGGAAAACCATTCTGGAGTGTAGTTAGCAGTTTTCCAAAGGAATGGGAAGAAGAAGTTAACGAGTGTTTTGAACAGGTCAAGAAAACTACTATTGAATCCTGTGGATGCCTTGGGTAGATGCAGAGAATATTTTGAAGAGTTGCTCTATGTAGGTGAAATGTTCAATGATGTGTCAAAGTTTCAGGTACAATAGGGTAAGAATGATACTGGAAACAGTATTCTAATTGAGGAAGTGGAGAGGATGGTCAATAGACTGCACTTCAATAAAGCAGCTGGGGTAAATGAAATTAAATTGAAACTCATCAAATACAGTGGAATATCAGGTTTCAAATGGTTACACAGGATAATTGAAATGACGTGGGAGTCGGGACAGGTTCCATCTGACTGGACAAAAGCAGTAATAGTAAAGGCTTGTAATCATGTTCCCAGAAGGAAGCTATTGTCAGTTCTGGAAGATTAAGGAATAGGGAGCAAACTTTAGAAGGCAATTAAAGGTGAGTGCTAGGCTACAATATACTATCTACTGCAAGAAGGAAGTCAGTACCAAGACTAAGTTAGTTCATGGCTCTATCTTTTAATCAACTTTATTGTATGGGAGTGAAATCTGGGCGGATACAGGTTATTTAATTAATAAGGTTGAGATTACAGATATGAAAGTAGCAAGGATGATTGTGGGTACTAACAGATGGGAACAACAGTTGGAGGGTGTCCAGAATGAGGAAATCAAAGAAAAAATAGGAATGAACATCATAGATGAAGCAGTCAGAGCAAACAGGCTGAGATTGTGGGGTTATGTTTCACATGTAGGAAAAGCAAGGCTACCTAAGAGACTCATGGGTTCAGCAGTAGAGGATAAGAGGAGTTGAGGTAGACAAAGGAGAAAATACTTGGTTTCATTCAAGAATGATTTTGAAGTAACAGGCATAATGTCAGATGACACATCAATGTTACCATTGAATAGGGGATCTTGGAGAAATTTTATTAGGGTACTATGCTCCACCCTGAATGCTGAAAGGCATAATCAGTCTCTAATTATGATGCTGCTGATGATAGTGGTGATGGTTGAAGGTGTTTGTCAATAAGGGTTGAAATTCTTTCAGTTGGAGCATGGGGTGAGTAGCAATTTATCCTTATCAAAATATTTTTTGTTTGTTACATATTAGCAGTCATGGCGCACCTACAATTCCCACAAAACAGTACTATTGACTGTTATTAGAGTAAATGATGCAGCACACTCACAATGTGGGGTATTGTGCAGTAAATTTTTTCTACTCTTGAAGGTAAACAAAACTCTATTATGAGTTGGTGGAATTGTAAACCAACAAGGCACCATCTACATCTATATACATACTCACCCAAAGGTGCATGGCAGAGGGTACTCGGTACCACTACTAGTTACTTGCTTTTCTGTTCCACTCCCATATAGAGAGAGAGAGAGAGAAAAAAATACTTGTATGCATCTGTATGAGCCCTAATCTCTGTGATCGTATCTTTGTGTTTTGTAGCAATATGTAGGTTGACAGCTGTAGAACAGTTCTGCAGTCTGCTTCAAATTCTAGCCCTCTAAATTTCTTCAACAGTGTTTCTCGAAATAAATGTCGCCTTCCCTCCAGCAACTCCCATTTGAGTTCCTGAAGCATTTCAGTAACACTCACACATTGATCAAACCTACCAATAACAAACCTAGCTACACACCTCTGAACTGCTTCTATGTCTTCCTTTATGTGATCTGGTGGGGATCCCAAACACTTTAGCAATACCCAATATGGGGGTCATACAAGCATTTTATATGCAGACTCCTTTACAGACGGATCACATTTTCTCAATAAATTGAAGTCAACCATCTCCCTTCCCCATGACTCCTTATTTCCTCCTCCATTTCATATTGCTGTGTAGCATTACGCCTAGATATTTAACTGACATGACTCAATCTACATCTACATCTACATCTACATGGGATACTCTGCAAATCACATTTAAGTGCCTGGCAGAGGCAGCACACTACTAATGCTGTATTCGATAATTATGGGATTGTTTCTTCAACTTATCTGAATCATCTTAGTGTTTTCAACATTTAGAGCTAGCTGCCATTCCTCACACAACTTAGAAATTTGGTCCAAATCATCCTACATCCTACTACAGTCATTTAATGATTACACCTTCCTGTGCACCACAGCATCATCAGAAAACAGCTGCAGGTTGCAACTCACTCTGTCTGCCAGATCATTTATATAGACAGAAAATAATAGTGGCCCTATCACATGTTCCTGGGTGAATCCTGATGATACCTTAGTCTCTGATTAACACTCACCATTGAGAACATTGTACTGGGTTCTATTATATAAGTAGTCTTTAAGCCACTCATATATTTGGGTACCTATTTCATATGCTCATAATTTCATTAGCAGTCTGCAGTGTGGTACCATGTCAAACATCTTCAAAGGGCATTACAGTTTGGTAACAGATGCATATACAGTTTAGCATGACATGTCTGAATGGAGGAATAAGCTCTTTCCAGAATAATGGTATTTGGTTCCTGACTTGACAAAGGTAATGGATGAACAGAAATAATGTGACTTATATCTCATAGTGTGTATTAGAAGATAAATAAAATAGCTTTAAGACATGTGTAAAACTTTATGTGTTATTAATAACAATAATGATCACATTTTGTCTGTAAATTTCAAGATTTTTTTCTAATATGTCAAAGTACATTAATGTATAAAAACTTGCCTGCACTGGTTAAGAGTCCCTTGCATAACCATGGTTCCAGAATCAAGTAATCATCACTTTTTACAATATGTTGCTGGCTACTTAGGATTTTCTACAAAAGAAAAATACACTTAGAGAAAATTAATTCTATTTTCAGATACCATGAATGAAAAATTTATGTGGAAGTCAGTGTCCTTGCTGGTAGGCCCTAAGTGTGGTTCCCTTAAAATCATAATATATTTTATGTGCTTTGCATCATATTTCAGTTAAGAAAATCAAGGTGTAGGTATAAAAGCCTTTTTAAAGTATAATTCAATGTTACGCTAATGAATGAAAAAACTTAATATCCAAAATGTTCATAAAATTTCAAATTTCTATAGGACAATGTCATTTGAACAAGAATTAACATGAGTTTACAAAAAACATAGCCTATAGGGTATATTACATGGACCGTATTTGCTCGCTAGTCGCTGGCAAATTTGGACGCAGCTGCTAAATTTGCTCTGTGTAAACAAGAACAGTGAACAAACTCGCTGCTTCGAAACGCGAGCATCTAAAGTTGAAGGGTGGGCTACTTTAGACGCTGGTCACTGGCGTTTTTGGTCACTTGCAAATGTTGGTCACCCCATGTCATATATATAAAGTATACACCAGTTGAGTCAAAATGTCGAAGGAAGGAATAAATGCTGGCATTGTTCTTTTATGACTCATGTGAGAAACACAATCTACCAAAATTAAAAATGGAAAAGTTGGAAAAAATAAAAGAAAATGGATAAGAAGGTGCATTGGGAGGAGGGATAAATATAGTGCTTCTGCAAATCTTTTGAGAGAATTATTGTGTGGAGATCCTTCTGCCTACAGAAATATAATGAAGATGAGATATTTTATTGTTTTGATTTTTGTTTTCAGGTGTTTGGTATTCTTATCTCCCAAGAAACCTTCAGTGTTCAATTCGTCAGTCACCAAACAGTTGGTTAAATTGAGTGTCTTTAAGTTTAGTATTTAAATAATCATTTTTAATGGCCTATAATACTGGAGAACTGGAAATTTCTAGAAATTTGATTACAATTCCTCGTCATATTTTGTTTGGCAGGAAACAGAACTGTTTGGTATTGTCAAACCTCCAAAACAATGTGTCATATGCTACGTCACGTTTGAATTGTTTTTACGAAGACACTAGCGTCTGAAGTCGCTGCGTGTCATTGCGTCAGCATATTCATTCACTACTTGCCTATACGCCGAGTGACAACAGATGCCAGCGACTAGCGACCAAATACGCTCCTTGTAATATACCCTTTAATAAAACTGTACAGAAATCCCACTACTAATGTGTACAGTTTATGTTTAATTGATGATGAGATTTAAAGTACAATTAAGTAATTAGACTACTAAGACATTACCAACAGTTCTAAAAATGTAAGGAGGAGTATCAATTATATTTATGACAACATTACAACAACAAACTATTAAAAAAATCTAACTAAATAAGATTTAAAAGTGATACCATAAATGTCAGTTGCCTGATGGCTACCTCAATATGAGCTGGAAATTTATTTGTTTATATTTTATCTATCACATTCCACAGGACTGAATTAAAGAGCAAGTCCTCAAGGTCATGGAATGAGTCAGTATATCAGATTGTATAAAAAAAATAGTAACAGATAAAGATAAATGTACAACAATCCTATGGACATGACAGATCTAAGCATAAGTAAAAGGAACCAACACGGTAACACAGAAATTAGCTTCATTATTTAATTTTTCCAGGAATTCCTTGACAGAATATAAAGAGTGAGCCATGGGGAAACTCTTCAGTTTAGCGTGAAAGTGCATGGATTACTACTAACCTTTGTGAATTCTAGCGGCAGATTATTAAAAATGGATGTGGCAGAATACTGCACACATTTCTGCGCAAGGGCCAAGGAGCTGTGATCCAAATGCAGATTTGATTTCTGTCTAGTATTAATTTAGTGAAAGTTGATAACTGTAGGGAATGATCAAAAGTATTATAAACAGCAAACAAAATTAATACTCCACTACATGTACGACAGTACTATATCTATTGCATGCATGGAAATTGTGATTCTGCATTATGTTTTATACCAACTGGATGAACAATTTTAATATCACTGTGGAAACCTTCTTTTTCCCAACTACCAGTTCCCATTCCCCAACCCACCTTTCCCTCTCCAACCTATCTAATTCCTCCTCTGAATTTGCAACTGCACTTGAAGGGCATAGATCTTATGCCTCTGTTCCTCTATTAACTTATTCTTGCTACATAACCTGCAACTCCATTCTACCTAGAATGCCCACTGGCTTTTCCTTTGCACTCCCCCCAATGAAAAATGCTTCATATAAATGTCACACTGTAACTCACTACTCACAAACCTACAGCAGAGCCCAAAGGTCTCACTCATGCTCTAATTTTACAGTTACTGAATAACAAACTAAATGTAAATGCTTTCTAATTTCTGATACTGCATAATAACGACTTTGTGAACGAACAAATCACAAATTTCACTTTTTAGTAATAAAGTGACTACCAATATTAACAGTATTAATCTACAGCAAATCATACAACAAAAACGTCACACTACTGGTTGTCTAGAAAAAAGAAACTCAAGTGTTCCTTGATACACCAACAAAACTGAACACATGAAAGCACAAACAGTTAACAGACACAGTAAGCGAAAGTTACCCTACCACTATTACAACAAGGAACATCGCTCAAAAATTACTAACTTTAATTACAAACAACCATGCTAGCAATTGTAAGTTATTACATAGGCAGACATGGTTGAGGAACCTATAAGCTAGGTAATGAAGCTTGGTTTGTTTTTAGTTTGTTTGTTGAACATTACGATATAAACATTTTCTTTTCTGAGAGTGTTAATAATGGACATACAGTGAAAGCCAGTTTAGCTACTAAATAATTTTATGAACATTGACAAAAACATTATAGTGAAACATAATGTGCTCACAAACATTCTCAGCCAGTTTTATGCCAAATATAAACCAATTATAAGTAAATATGTAGAAGAACTCTTATAAACAGAAACAACAGAAAAACTACACTAACATACCTCAACACCATCTGGATCACCAATAAACACTATGCTGACACCTAGGAACCATATTTTGTAAACAGGATAATACTCATCATATAACTTCTTCAGGATTGGAATGAATTCTGAAACAATAGAGTTAAATGAATTGCAAATATTTTGCTGCAAATTATCAGTAGTGTATATGTGTATATAACAAAAATGATAACATTTCTTATCAAAAGAAAATATCTCTCTAAAAAAGCCCTAATAGCTCACTAGTTTTACCTCAGAGGTAGCTTGTAAATTTAAAAAAATGCATATTTGATTTTAGAAATAAAATTTGCTAGCCACAGTATCCCATGTTCACTTCATAGATGTTCTCAGTACATCCGTGAACCTATGCCACAAATCTACCAAAAATTCATATGACTCATATATAGGATGTACCAAAATGAATATTTGGGAATTAAGGCTTTGTAAATTTATTACAGTGTCCTTACCACTACAAGTTGTACATCAAATGAATGAGCAACTCAGACAGTTTGTCCTACAAGTGTCCAAGCACATGTGCAACCTCTTGTTGTTGTTATTTGGATGTTTAAGGGGGACAAAACTAAACCTCTTGTTCCCATGTCTTCTGGTAGAAGTGCTAATAGCAAAGATGATAGCAGAAAGATATTTCTTTGTTGCAGTTAGGAAAGTCTGAGTCTGTAATTAGAGTGCAACATGTGTTCTGCATTAAGTTCCTTTGTAGATAGTATTATCAGTTTGAAGATACAGGTTGTCTTTGCAAAGGGAAGAGTAGCAGACAACCAAGCAGGATCGAGGAATTTGAAATATTGAAACATTTTGACAGTTTTGAGGTGTTTAAGGAAATTCAATGGTGGAGTTGAAAATTTCTGCTAGACTAGGATTTGAACCTGGATTTTCTGCTTTGGGCCAGCAGTCTCTGTAACCAATTAGGTTATCCAGGCACACTTCCATTCCAACCCAAATTCTCAACTTCTAGAACCCTTTCCATTGATTCCTCTTCTTTGAACCCTATACTGGATTCCCGCAAAGGATCGTGTGTTTGAATGCGTCTGAAATGAAATTTTCAATTGACTGTTGGTGGCATATTTTACAATTACTGATATAGTGTCTGTTCTTTCAGAAATGTCCAGAATATGGTGACTGCTGGCCCAAAACAGGAAATCCAGGTTTGAATCCCAGTCCAGCACAAATATTCATCTTTGCCATTGAATTTATTTCAACACCTCGAAATGATCAAAATATTTCAATATTTCAAATTGTCAACAAATGGTATCTTTTATTTTGGACATGCCCGAAAGAACAGACACCATATCAATAATTGTAAAATATGCCACCAACAGGCAATTCACAATTTTAGTGCACACACATTTGATGCTTGGTTCCTTGCAGGAATCCAGTATGGGCTGCAAGCAAGAGGAGTAAATGGCCAAGGGGCTAGAAGCTGAGAATTGCGGTTGGAAGGGAAGTGTGCCTGGATAGCCTAATTGGTTATGGTGACCCCTGGCCCAAAGCGGGAAATATAGATTTGAATTCCGCTCCATCACAAACTTTCAACTTCACCATTGTATTTATTTCAGTGCCTTAAAATGGTCGAAATGTTTCAATATTTTGAATTCATAAAATTATGGCTGTTAACATCGACAAACGGTGTCTGTTATTTCTGACATGTCCATAAGAACAGACACCATATCAATAAATGATTGAGGGACATGTCAAATTAGTGGAAGATTTTTTTTGCCTGTAGATCCTAAAAATCTGTTTGAATTTCTAGTTGTGAATTAGCAATTTCAGTGATGTCTATGTGGAGGATTTTATGACGATTCTTACAACTATGTTACTGTCATTTGCAAATGTTACAAGCTCTGAAACCTACAGACTATGATCTCATGTGTTGACTTTGGAAATGATGTGATGGTGCATTCCACTGATAATTTTCTGAAAAGATAATTCACCTAAGTTTACCTGTGAATACTCATAATGTGTGTATCTGGAAGTCAGGAAATCCCACAAGATGGTACAGTCATGACAAAACTCCCCTAGAATGAAACTTTCACTCTGCAGCGGAGTGTGCGCTCATATGAAACCTCCTAGCAGATTAAAATTGTGTGCCGGAACCAGGACTCGAACCTGGGACCTTTGCCTTTTGCGGGCAAGCACACTACCGACTGTGCTACCCTGATATGACTCACGATGCCGCCCCACAACTTTACTTCCACCAGTACCTCGCCTCCTACCTTCCAAACTTCACAGAAGTTCTCCTGTGAAACTTGCAAGACTAGCACTTCTGGAAGAAAGGATAAGGTGGAGACATGGCTTAGCCACAGCCTAAGGGATGTTTTCAGAATGAAACTTTCACTCTGCAGTGGAGTGTGTGCTTATATGAAACTTCCTGGCAGATTAAAATTGTGTGCTGATATGAAACCTCCTAGCAGATTAAAATTGTGTGCCGGAACCAGGACTCGAACCTGAGACCTATGCCTTTCGCGGGCAAGCGCACTACCAACTGTGCTATCCCGACATGACTCACAATGCTGATATGAAACTTCCTGCAGATTAAAATTGTGTGCCAGAACTGGGACTCAAACCTGGGACCTTTGCCTTTCGCGGGCAAGCACACTACCGACTGTGCTATCCCTACACGACTCACGATGCCGCCCCACAACTTTACTTCCACCAGTACCTCGCCTCCTACCTTCCAAACTTCACAGAAGTTCTCCTGCAAAACTTGCAAGACTAGCACTCCTGGAAGAAAGGATAAGGTGGAGACATGGCTTAGCCACAGCCTAAGGGATGTCTCCACCTTATCCTTTCTTCCAGTAGTGCTAGTCTTGCAAGTTTCGCAGGAGAACTTCTGTGAAGTTTGGAAGGTAGGAGGGGAGGTACTGGTGGAAGTAAAGTTGTGGGGCGGCATCGTGAGTCGTGTCCGGATAGCACAGTCGGTAGTGTGCTTGCCCGCGAAAGGCAAAGGTCCCAGGTTCGAGTCCCAGTTCCGGCACACAATTTTAATCTGCCAGGAAGTTTCAAAACTCCCCTAAATTAAATGTATTTTGTACCATATCTGGACAGAAAGTGTCTAAGACTTTCTTTTATGTTGAAGCGCCTGTAAACTGGTGTTCCTTATAAGACATTTTTTTATGCTGAAGCACCTGTAAACTGGTGTTCCTTATCTTGATGTGCTACAACAATGGCTGTTTCCGCAATGACACAAAGTGAACAAGAGAACTTTATTGGGCATCAAGATGGTGCACAGTCTCATTGGCATGCATTCATACAAGATTGGTTAAACAATGTTATTCCCGACCTCTGGATTGGCTGCAAGGGGCCAGATAACAGATTGTTTTGCATGACCTCTAAGTTTGCCAGATCTGACACATTGTGTTTTTTATCTTTCGGGGTTTGTAAAGGATTGGGTGTATGTTCCTCCACTACCAGCTGACCTAAACAACCTATGGCATAGGATTGAAGTGGCATTTGCATCAATTACTCCACACACATGGAGCAACATTTGAGATTAACTTGACTATCGACTCAGTGTGTGAAATGTAATGAAGGTTGCTCACATTGAAAACTTTTAGGACAAACTGTTTAGTTACTTTTCCATTTGATGTATAATTTGTAATGATAAGGTCACTGTAATAAATTCTACAATGTTTTAAAACCCCAATATTCCATTTGGTACTCCTTTATACTCCTCATCAACAATGGTTAAATAGATGCTCCATGAAGGAGACACATTTCCAAAGTGTGGCATCTGCTCTGATTTTTAATATAGACAGCCATAGGTGCAGTCACAATAGGAGGGTATCCTGAAGATCCCAGAAAAATCATGTGATTCATGAAAACGATTAGCAAGATTTTCAGATCTTACTGAAGCGACACTGTGAATATTGTTGCTTATATAGCCTGTAACATTAGCCACTAAGACGTTACTGTTCTGGTATTGCAAATTGCTGAAAGCAGGGGAAAACTGTGTTATTACTTTTCCCTCAGACATTAATGTCTACTGCATAGTTGAATTATGATGGCATCTCCTTGGATAAAATATCACAGGGATAAGTGAATCCCCAATCAGATCTTTTAATGGTAACTAATCAGAAGGAAGTTGTCATTGGGCAAGACAAAACTGACATTCTATGGAGCAAAGTGTGGAATGTTGGATTCCTTAATTGGACCTGAAGATTAGAAAGTTACAGAAGGTAAACCAATTTGTTTTAAATTACATATTCTGTGGAATAGTGAATTTTGTAGCAGGATGATCAGGAGTTCTGATCAGATGAGTGCAGAGTTGTAAATATAACTTTAAATAGAGGTAATGCAGAAGAAGGTCTGATAATGATTGTGAAAAAAAGTACACAAGTGAGATACTATAAGTAGCAAAGTGAGTGCATAACCAATAACAACAAAAATGTAATACCTGCCACTGTATCACAAACGTATATGCAAGTTAGCTCCACAAAAGAAACAGAAATTGATATGTATGACTAGCTAAAAGGAATTATTCAAACAGTTAAGGACAATGGAAATTTGGTTCCGATGAGGGTTTAGTTTGGCCCCTTGAACCAACCAACCAATGGAAATTTAATTGTGGTGGGTGATGGATGAGGAGTGGAACTGAGCGGTAGGAAAAGGAAAGGGAGGAAAATTAATAGCAGAATATGGACTGTGGAAAAGGAATGACAGAGGAAGCTGTAAACTGAAAACTGTCCTACAGGTGTTGTACCAACTGACCACTGTGTCATCCTCTGCCCAAAGGTGTCGACAGATGCAGTATGGAGAGGATGTGGTCAGTTCCACTCATTCCTAGCTTTTGTATCAGTTTTTTTTAACGAAGCCACTATTTCTCAATCAAGTAGATCATCAATTGGCCTCACAAGGGCTGAGTGCACCCCCTTGCAAACAGCACTTGGCAGGCCTAGAGGGTAACCCAGCCAAGTGCTAGCCAAGTGCTACAGTGCTAAATATCGGTGATCCAGCATGAACCAGTGTGTCTGCTGTGGCACGGCCATTGACAGAGAGGAAGCTGCCTGGTTGAATTTCATTCATAGTATAATTTAATCATCAAAAACACCTGGTTTAAGTATCATGGAAGAAGATTGTAACATGAAAGGGACTTGGAGACAAGGATGCTTGAACCAATTTTTAAACTATAAGTAATTCCTAGGGTCAAATGTGAACCCTGACCATAATTTATTGGTTATAAATTGTAAACTAAGAATTTTCCCTAGGGTAGGAAATTTAAGGAGATGGGACAAGGACCTGTGGGAAAAACCAGAGTGTGATGAATGAAAAGGGGGCACTGGGTAACAATTGACTAAAACAGGGGAAAGAAATACAGTAGAAAACAAATGGGTAGCTTTGAAGGATGAAATAGTGAAGTCAGCAGAGAATCAAATAGGTAAAAATAAAGGCCTAGAAGAAATCTTTGAATAACACTGAAACTATTGGACTTATTAATGACAAGAAGAAACATAGAAATGAAATAAATGAAAATGACAAAAAGGAAAAAGGAATACAGATGTCTATAAGAATGAGACTTAAAGAAAGTGCAAGGTGGCTGAACAGGAAGTTCTAGTGGATAAACACAAGTTGATAGAAGCATTTATAACTATGGGAAAGATAGAAACCACATTTGTGAAAATTAAGGAGACACTTGGAGAAAGTAAAACAGCTTTATAGATCAAAAAGTAAAGAGAAACCACGGGATTTGTCTGTAGTGAATCAATTAATGCTGAGTGGCAGGATGTGATTAGCATGTCTGAAGGTCTGTAGAGTCATGTTGGAAGGCATGCTCTACTAAGGGATATTAGCCGTACCCAATACAAACTGTTTGACTGTGACCATTCATGCATTCAGCCAATTTGTTGGTGGCAGCAACAACAGAATTTACAAAAGTCATAATGGAGCCAATGAACAGAGGTGGTTGTGTAATGGGAAACTTTTTAGATTTGTCCAAGGTATTCAACAAAGTAGATCAAAAACACTTATTTATAAACTGGAGGTACTAGGTATGAATATGTGGTTCTAATCATATCTTACAAATAGGGTACAGCAGGTAGAAATTTCACAGCCCAATAGAAATCTCAGTTGTATGGAGAAACATCGAATGCAAAACTTCTTAATACAGGAGTTTCACAGTGGAGTTTATTGGGCCCAATTATATTTGTAATATATATAAATGACTTCCCAGAAAATGTCAGCCCATGGAGAGAATATTCTCTTTGGTGATGACAGTAACATAATAATCACCAGTAAGACACCTAAAATACTGATGTGTAAAGCTGATAACATGCTGAAAGATGTACACAAATGGTCAGAGAGGAATAAAGTAACACTTAATACAATGCTGAAAACAAATAGGGGATCAGGTGGCATATATACATTACATACATATTGTAATGGACTTAACCCTAGGGGACCCATTTGTATTGGTTAACAAAGCATTTGATACCCTTTATATCTATGTATGTGAAAATAGAATGATCACTAACATATAGTTATTTTCTGAATTTTCTAAATTTTGTGTATACCATAATTACTGAGACAATCCTTTATCTGTCAGTACATTTTCATTCACAATTTGTTCTGAATACAAATAATAATATGGTAATTCACCAGATTAATTTTTGCAATATTAATGGAGTAAGCATTTTGAAATGCATTGTTCAGAACCAAAAGTGTTTTGACATTGCATCATTATATTGTAAAGCAAATAATGTTATAAGAGTATTTTTGTCATACCCTTAACTTAACCATCTTGACCATTCTCTATCAAATTACTTACATTTAATTACAGTTTATAACAATCTTGTATTAATGATAACATTGTTGTCCTGTAATATGATGCAATTACGCATATTACTACAAGAATATAATTACTAACATTTCCTGAAGTTATGTAATGTATTCTAAACAGTTTAACATACTGTAATCAGTTTATAATGAAACTATATGGCTCTAATTATTTAACAATTACAATTATGTAAACAACCCAACACTGCACCAATCATATTTTGCATATATGTTTAGTATATAATTTCATATGATCTATAAACATTTGTAAAATTGTCTACTGTTTGTGATAATTAATCTGATGTATATCTTATTTTAGTGCCCAATAGCAAAAACTTTTCAGTAGAAGCAAAAGTGGGATTACTAGAAGAAAAAATAGAAAATAACTTCAGCTAGTCACATTATAAAATAGAATAACAGAAGTTTTGGAAAAGAAAATGATAATAGGCTAATTACATTAATATCTATTCTTATGCAACAGTGGTATTGGGAGATTCTGTAATACAAGTAGATGGTAATAAATCTCAACATGCTTTCTTTCATGCTGAAGTACCTGTCACAGGGTAGATATGAGTGGCCTCTCGTTGGGAAACAATCCATTATTGTTTTAAATCTTCCTACATCCACCAACATTAACAAGTCACGACCAATGCTCTGTCCACCACAACCACCTGACATGGTGGACAGATGTTTCACATTGTTGCTGACTTTCTCTTCAATATAATCAAGAAGGAATGTGCAAACCTCATTTGGTCCTTTCCTAGCAATACCTTCGTGGTAAAGGTAGTACCTGGCCATGCTGGTTTCGAGGCAATGGATAATGATACTTCCACTTGTTTTGTGTAGAAACACCTCATGTCACTGGACATGAGGTGTTTCTGAACAAAACATTAAAATTTACCATTTCATTAGATAGAAAGTGTTCTGAAGTATTTATGTCTTAGTTATTGTCCCTACCTCCAGTGATATATAATCTGCCATTATCTCATTTTACCAAAAATGTGGACATATGAGGTTTCTGATTTGATCAATTCATTTGTGAAAGACACCTAATTTAAGTATGGAAGCATAATTCAGGAATCTGGTTGTACAAACTTTTCCTGGAACTTTCTAGAACCTAGCATTATCTATAAATAAGAGTGCACTGAATCACAGTCAGTTTTTAGTTTCACTTAGTCGTTGTGTTAGTTTGGCTCAGGTTCAGTTTCACACAGTCTTTAGTTCGCTAAGTCTCAGTGATTGTAATACCATGTTGTAGTATCTGTTTCTTTTTTTATTGTTGTTGGTTTTTGGAAGGGACTAAACTGCAATGGTTATCAGTCCCTTTTCTTTCTTTTTATCAATGCAATTTTTGATTTTGTAGATAATAAATAGAAGGCAAACATGCAGCATTGTACTTCCATTTACTACAAAGAAACCAGGTTGCCAAAATTAAATAATTTCAGGACAACATGGATACTGTTAAAATGCTGATAAATACAACAGTTTTTTCTACTTCAGCAAAGCAGGTGATGAAATTTGTATCAATTATTAGAACTTGTGTTTGGGTTGTGGCAGTCCTATTCCAGCTAATAGGTAGGACTGTCAAAATATGGTAACATATTTTATTCAGGTATGGTTACAATTGTAATTTGTATGCGATACAGTACAATATTTTGCTGTCACAACTCTTTACTTAAGGTTTACATGACATTTACTTAGAGTGAGGCACCATTCTCATTGCCCTCTAACATAGTGTGATCACCTTGGATGGCCAGTTCAGTTGCCCACCTGTGTGGCATGGACAGTAGGAGGTTATCAATCAGACGTTAAGGGATATTAGGCTTTCTTCCATGAGTGCAATATCCACATCTGCAACCATTGTGGGAGATGCTGGTCTGACTGCAATGCATCTGTCAAGTGCATCCCAGACATGCTCAATCGGGATTAAGTCCAGTGAACAAGCAAGGCACTCCATTTGTACAATTCCCTTGGCTTCGTGCATATTGTCCACAAGTGCAGCTCTGTGGTATGATTGTTATTGTTCTCCAGATACAATGTATCTCATTGGCATAGCATAGGGCACAATAAAAGGCTGAAGGATCTTGTTTCTGTTCCTCTAAGCAACGAAAGTGCCATTCTGAATGACATAGAGGCCATATGTCTGCCGGCCGCGGTGGCCGAGGAGACTGAGGCGCTCCAGTCACGGTCTGCATGGCCACTACGGTCGGGGGTTCGAATCCCCCCTTGGGCATGGATATTTGTGCCGTCCTAGTTCGTAAGTAGTTCATAAGTAGTTTGTAAGTTTAGGGACTAATGACCCCGTAGTTAAGTCCCATAAGCTTAACAAACATTTGAACATTTTTGCCATATGTCTGCCATTCATCCACCACCATTATATGGTGGTGATGTTTCCTGCACTTAAACAGGTATGTTCTGAGTTCCATGTTCTTTCCAGATGAGGGACTAATGATTGTCCGACTAATCTGTGAACAGAATCTGGCACCATTTGTTATGATTCGAATCATGATGTTCCTCTGCCCAATTTCTGTGGGCTAAATGGTGTAATAGTTTTAATGGGGCACACACAAAAGCAATTTTGGACTATTTGTATTGATATTGTACATCATTTTATTGTCTGGAGGGTGTGTTGCATTCAGCCTTCTGTCTTGATAGGCTGATAACTGGAGATAACAGTCATCTCTTGCTAATGTTACCCATGGACAACCTTGTCCTTGCCTTATTTTAATGGTTCCTGTTGTCTGAAATTGTTTCCAGGTCCTGAAAGTTAAACTTTAGGACACTTCAATAGCTGCAGCCTCCTACCACTATGTTCCATTTCCAAATTTCGGGTAAGGCACACTGTCGTCGTATTGCACTACCTGTTCATTATGCTATTTAAACCCAACTTCTTGTATAATTTGTTTGTTAGAGTAAACACAAGTCAACGCATACCCCCTCTGCAGCAACTGTTATTGCCATTATTTTGCTTGCCATAATGTTTTTGTCTCCACTCAATAGAACCAATGGAAAAACTTACAACCATTTTAGTTCATTCTTTCAACAACATTACTTCTGAATCTAGATATCTCAACTGAACCCCTAACTGTTTTGACCAGTGTATAAGTAAGACACATAGTATGAATTTGTCTATTAAGAAAGCCAACAATTTGAAATAAAATTTAAATACTGACTCTGTGGACTCTGTAATAAATATGAAAGTTTTAGGGATGGATATAGATAACCAACTGAGGTGGAAAGAACATACAACAAGGTCAGCTAAAAGAATTTCATCTGTATGCTACATTCAAAGGGTACTAGCATACGCACTTAATAATAACAGACTCAGAGTAACTCATTATGCATATGTTCATTCAGTCTGATATGTTATATCTTCTGGGGCTGAAACAAAATTTCGAAAGAAATTCTTATTATACAAGAGGCCTTAATCATAAAAAAGAAGAAAGGGCTCACTGTGTTGAATTGATTAGAGCATGAGGGATATATTGACTGTCTCCTGTGAATATATTTTTCAAACATTAATGTAGGTATGTCAGAAAAAATCTACATTGTTATACCACAAAGAGCTCTATACGTAACAACAATAGAAATTAGGGAACACCTTTACGTAACAGAGCTCAAAACAGTATTTAGGAACAGGGATTAAAATTGTACAGTAAGTTGTCTCAGAACATTAACACATTTTAATATGCATAGCTTTAAAATTCTGACAAAATGTTTATCCTAACAAAAAGTTATTATATGGTGAAAGCCTATTTCAATGAAATATAATCTAAAAAACATACCAAGAACTTTCTGAAGTGAAACGAGAAGCTGTATGTATCATTGACATTATACTGTGTTATATTGTATATATTTTTCTACATATTATTCATATTTTTCATTTATGTATGCATCTAAACATTTTATATTATGTGATGAAACCCATATCATGTAAATAATAAATGGTGCATAAAAAAATCAAATCAAAGTAAATCAAGGAAAAGTATCAAATCAAATTTGTGGCACAGCCATGGGCATCCATACGGCACACTCCTAATCTATTTATGGCCCCATCTAGAGAAAACTTAGCCTCCCAAAACCCTAAACTTGTGATCTTTCTCAGGTTGATCAGCAATATTTTCATGATTTTGACTCATGGGCAGGAGACCTTACCATTAACAACTACAACTCTCTCTTGCGTCTGCTTTACTTGGTCCTCCTAAACCCAGCTTGGACATTAACCTTATGTCACTGATGACTTGATCTGCATCTCTGCCACAGTAAACCCACCAACCACAAAAAAAAAAAAAAAAAAAAAAAAAAAAAACCCACACTTGACACCTGTCAACCATTCCACATTAAATAATCTGTTCCATGGGGTCTTGTCGCTCCTGGTTTGTGTATTTACATTGATGATAATTCCCTTATCCAATATGTTTAAGGCATCACAAAGGCCTTCACAGACAGGCATTATGTCAAGACTTACTCTACAAACAGACTTCCTGTGCCATATCTGTACACACATTGCACCCCCACCCCCACCCCCAATAACAAGCCTCAAATGAGTGCTCTCCTTGCCACCCAATACCACCACACTAGAACAACTGAACCACAATCCTTCTTCAGGGCTTTGATTATCTGTCATCATGCCCTGATATGAGAGACATCCTGCCCAAGATCCCATGTAAAGTGGTGCTCCTTTACCCACTCAAACTCCACAACATGCTAGTCCATATACCTGTGGAAGACACCAATGTAAGATCTGACCAGCAACCTATATCACTTTCTATTTTGGTCCTGTCACAGGCTTATCCTAACTCATCAGACACTGGGCCACCTGTAAAAGCAGCCATGTCATCAGAATGAATGGTCTCCATAATACTGTGTCTGTAAACAAAGATGGACCAGCCTGCGTCACAGCATGGAGCTCAACATAAAATGTTTGTTTTCAATGGCTGCTTTACAACCTGGGCAATCTGGATCCTCCTTTCGACCACCAGCTCTTCTGAACTGTTCAGATAATAGTTGTCCTTACAATATATTCTATGCTCCCAGAACATCCTGGTGGCCTCAACCTAAGGTAACCTGTCATCTCTGCATCTCATGCCTAACAGTTCTCCCCCCTCCCCCCACTCTTCCCTTCCTGTATGAACTCCCAATTCATGTTTCTCCTCCAACTACGTGCAACTTATTTTGTATTAACTGAATTTCCTGTCGGTGCTTGACAGAATATGATAACAATATCAAAAAGGAACAAGTTCCTGATGTTCTGCAAAACTTATTTATTCATCACAACCGGCTTTTGGCTTCTCATGCCATCATCAGGTGACAACCTGAGAAGCTGAAAGCCAGTTTGTGATGGATAAATAAGTTTTCCAGAACATCAGGAAATTGTTCCTTTTTGATATTATTTTTTATTACTTCTTTATTTCTCATGTATATATGTATGCTGTGTCTTTTATCATGAAGGCTGTGGACAAACACCCAAGTTGTGTGAATGTGAGTGTCTTTTCTAAATGCCTGTCAGTATGTCAGTAATTGTCTTCATGGTGAGTTGCTACTTATCTTCATGTTATTGACAAAGAAAGAAATTAATGCAGAGACAAATCACGCCAATTTGTCTCGTAACTTTGTGAAACAGAGGAGCTACATAGCTGGGAGGAAAGAGGTAGGTCCACAAAAACCAAATGTGAATGAGAGTTGTAGCTTATCACTGAAGAACATGTCAGTGCTGTGGCATGAGTGGAGGATAGCCTAGAGGTGTCTTGACAGTGTACAATATAATTGTTGGAAAATATTTTCTGAAAATACTCTGCCTGAAAAAAAAAAAATAGTAGACCAGAAAAAATGACATTAATTTTGATCCAACAATTCCAGATGCTATCTGGGGATACTAGATGTACAAATAATGGTTTCAACATCACTGTATGAAGCAAACAGACACCAAGCCACAAAGATGCATAACAGTCCTCCAGACATCTTTGAAACCATGGCTAATATAGCCATTGCCTCTAATCACTGTTACATTACTACATTGTCAGTGAACCTCAGTTTTCACAGTGATCATTTTCCAAAGGTGTGTTGGAAATGAGGTGTATAGCTCACTTCTCAAAACTGAGTTGACCCAGTTTTGACTCAAAACTGAGTTGACCCAGGGGCAAAATATGAAAAGCCTTAGCTGATGACTTTTCCTCTCACATCTGAATGTTATTTGTATCCATGCTGTAACTCCTAAGCCTAATTACAGAAATGAGAGTAAAAGTCACTGGCTAAAGCTTTTGATATTATAGCTTTGGGTTAAACTGGTAGTGCAGCATTGAGGTGCCAGTTGCACTCCTCACTTCCAACACTTTTCATGGAAACCATTGCTCTGCAAACATGTTTTACCTGTAGCTAGTATGTTGGTAAGATTACATAATATGTTTGGCAACTCTATGACCTTGAAGTTACTTCCTGGTGAGAACAAAATTAACATGCTGCATTCACTTCATATATTAGTGTCTGTTTCATTAAATAACTAGAGTTATCCTCACATGAGGTGTGACATTAGGATATTAGAGTTATTGTTTTGGGTTCATGAAGGTCTTTCCACAGAAAAATGTAACAAATCTTGTATTTGCATCTTAATTTTTTTATATGAGGCATCAATAAGAGAACAGATAAGATAGCACATTGTCATGGCACAGTGCTCATATTAGCTATGGCTTCAAAGCTGCATCAAGGACAGCTGTATTGCATCACTGCTATTCTTGTGCTTTAAATTTGAAGCTTGAAAATGGGCAAGGAAATCTTAAGAAAACCTCTGCTGCATAATTGTTCTAATTAATTTAATTCAGTGTGCTTTAGATATTAAGATGACAAACTTAAAACATTGCTGCATAATACCCCTGTTAGGAATAACATTGTGCTGCAACCAACAACCCAGTTTCTCTAAATACTGAGCTGTACTGAACAATTTGCTAATTGTGTAGTTAATTTTATTCATAACTAACTGAGGCCTTGTAAGGTGAACACTACATGAATAAATTGGTGACTTGTTTGTCATGGAAACATTTGTGGAACCAGTTTTCAGTGTGAACATTGCACTGGATCCTGAACAGACATTATAGTGATGGGAATGGGAAGTGAAAAATAGTCTGGGACATGTGAGGGATGATATTTGTATACATGCAGTAGTGCAGTGTGTTACGACACTTTGCTTAACTATACCACTGCGTAGAGTTTAATGAATGTTTGCACCTGCACAAGTACTCATTAGATCCTGATTCATTCCTTATTGCTCAACATAATCTGTCCACTTACTGAGAAAATGAAACCATTGCTTCTACTTAGGTGTAATAACTATTAGCTGTAGCTAATAAATTTGAAACATATTATATTCTAAACTAGTGATAATTTTGTGTGTCTTTCAATTGGATGCCACTTCAGCAACTTGCGTGTCCCTGGCCTACTCCAGTTATCCAACCTGGGAAAGGGGACTGAACCACATGCCATTTCTGGTGACTCCTCACATCATTGAGAGGTGAAAGATGGGTTAAAATGCAGACTGAAAAAATCCAAGGTCCAACCGGGTTTCAAACCCATGACCCTTCAGTTTCCAGTTGAACACTTTTCCCCAAGACCACCCAAGTTTTCATGTCTGAATATATCTCTTATGAATAAATCTCCAGAAATGGCTTTTACAGTTTATATTTCCTATGATATAAGATATCAAACACAACTATAGATATCAGTACCTGAGAAAAATATTTCAATTACAATAAAATATCTGCTCAAAACATCATCATCTCTTTCTTTATAGATATTTAAAAGCATCCCTCTGTGTGCAAGGATACAAGTTCAATCTATCAAGACATATTTGAAAGTGTTGTGTTAACAGTTACAAGTGGGAAAATATCAGCTGCTAGTAACTCACCCTGTGCATCAGGAAGGCAACAAAAATAAGATCAACCTTCTATTGTATGTAAGCTTTACACTTCACAAAATGGACACTGTCAATATCCATTGAATGTTCAAAACAAGCAATTAAATTGCACCATGAACAATGGATGAAAAGTATGCCACAGTGATCTCCAAAATTTTGTACCATCAAGGTTGAAGGTGAACTCTTAGAGAATTACAAAACCTGTAAGCTGTGCAGTTATCTGTTACTGATCAGCTAGAGCATTTTGAGAACCTACTTAATAGTCAGTATTTCCACCTTTGTCATGGAAATCAGAGGTGCCACATCTTGGCATGGAAGTATTAAGGCTTTCATAGTTTGCTGGAGGGAGCTGGCACCATGTCTACGCACATGTTACCTAATTATTGCAAATTCTGGGGAGGGTTGAGGGATGAGCTATGACACCACTTTCAGTCACATTGCAGATTTGTTCGATTTGGTTTAGATCTGTTGAGTTAGGGGCCAAGGGCATCAACAGTAAACTTGCCACTGTTTTCCATCACACTCCTGGTCTTGTAATTTGTATCATTATCTTCTTAAAAAATGACACTACCAATGATGGCCATGAAGGAGTGTACATTTTCTGTAACGAGTGTATGATGCTTCTTGGCAGTCACGATGCCTCAGTTGAGCACCATTGGAGCTATGGATGCCCACATGACTATTACCCACAGCATAACTCGGTCAACACTAGCTTGTCTCCATCACACAGTACAGGTGTCAAGGAGCTGTGATTCTGGAAGACAATGGATTTTCTCCCTCCCATGAGCGTGATAAGTGTTGGGATTCATCAGACCACGAAAAACTCTGCCACTGCTCCAGTGTCCGGTGATGATGGTCACATGTCCATTTCAGTCATAGTTGCTAATGCTTCGGTGTTAACATTGGCACATGCATGGATCATTGGGTGCAGAGGCCCATTGTTAGCAGTGTTCAGGGAACTGTGTGTTCAGACACACTTGTGCTCTGCCCAGCAGTAAAGTCTAATTTAGTTCTGCCACAGTTCACTGCCTGTCCTGTTTTACTAGGTTACCCAGCCTACAATGTCTGATATCTTTAATGAGGGCTGGCCAACCAACCCCTCGACATTTGGATGTGGTTTCATGTTTGTTTCACCACTTATTGAAAACACCACAGCACTTCTTGAACACTGAACAAGTTCTGCAGTTCTCAAAATAGGAACAGAAAAAAAAACAGACAACCAGACACTCAAAAAGTGTCTTGTTATGCCAGGTAGTAGTGCTCATGTAATATGCTGTGGCCCGTACACTGGACAAATCCATTCCTTTGTTTTGGAGGGGTGGTTCGCTCAGTTGCACATTGCCTGCAGGTCGCAGATTGGATGGTGAGGTGCACTGGACTGCATACTGGTCAGCTGACAATAAGCAACTGAGCCAGCCACGCATCCCAATCCAGGATATGAACTCACCCAGTGCACAAAACGAGAAAGCGTTTCTGCACAAGGGGCCATGACTTCTTGCACAAGCTGCCTCCAAATCTATTCTCATTGCTATGCATGATATAACAAAGACGGAAGAAGAAAAGTGTTGGTGAACTGATGAATTGAATTCAGCTGCCTTTACTTATGATGTCATGATTTAAGTTGAAATAAAACAGGAAGTTCAGACCACACAAAATATATGACATTTTCTGTCCTAAGCATGCACCTCCACATCAGTGGTATCAAGGTTGTGATGACATCAGACAACAGAGATGGGCATTCTACAAGTGTGAAACTAGGACAGCACCAGCTAAAGTGTGTTTACACTTTTCTGTACTTCAGAAGTAAAGTCTCCAGGGATAACTCAATTAGACAAGAGTACAGCTACAGTGGTACAGCTACTTCACAGGAATATTGACCAGTGGAACTGAAGAATGGAACTTCAGAAATAGAAACGTATCAACATTCCAGGTATCAAAAATGAAATTCTCTACATCAGTCATCAAGAAGACTAAGATGAATGAGTTAAGGAAACAGAAATGAGGAAGAAATTTGGGATCAAGACATCCCTTTTGGACATAGTCATCATATACAGCCTACAGTGGTACAGGTATATATTGATGTTGGGGATTGTAAGAACAGAACAAATAAATTTAGAAGATTAGATTAGACTAGTTGTTCCTTCCATAGATCCATCTTGAGGAGATCCTCTTAGATGTGCAACATGTTAAATTTATTTATTTTTACAAGTTGATAATATAATACTACTAATAGTATGAATACAAATACATATATCATTTGGTACTATTTAAAGATTTTCAGTGGAGTAGGAGTTGGCCACTAGGAAGTATTTAGGCTACTCTTAAACTGATCATTATTAGTAGCTAAATTGTTTATAGTTGCTGGTAAATTATTTAACATAAGTGTTCCTGACTAGTGGACCACTTTTTTTAACTAAAGTAAGTGTTTTTAAGTCCTTGTGTAGATCATTTTTGTTCCTAGTATTGCATGTATAAATTGAGCTGTTTGTTGGGAAAAGGGATTTATTATGTATGACAAATTTCATTAAGGAATAAATATACTGAGTGACAGTAGTTAATATAGCCAGTTCTTTGAAGAGGCATTTACAGGACATATATGAATTTACTCCAAAAATAGTACGTATTACATGTGTTTGGATCCTGAAAATTTTTGTTTGACTTGAAGAGTTACCCCAAAATATTATACTATATGACATAATGGAATAAAAGTAAGCAAAATATGCAAGCTTTTTTTTATTTTTGTGTCTCCTACATCTGACACCACTTGTATTGCAAATACAGATTTGTTAAGTCGTTTCTGCAGTTCTGTGCTGTGCTTCTCCCAACTGAATTTATTATCAAGCTGTAATCCCAGGAATTTAATCTGTCAATACTGCAGTCTGCGAAGTTAGTCCTAGGTATAAACTAATCTTAACTGATTGATAAATTTAGAAACAATATATTTTCTATCAAAAATATAAAACAAAAGTTTTTCACAATACTTTATGAATTATGTCTGTAACATATTATTAGCTGATCAAAAATTTAAAGTAAAACTATATCTACACTTTGGATACGTGAAAGTGAAGTATAACAGCTTTATAAATTAAATAAATTTGGTATGGACTAATATAAATGCTCCAAACATCCATGGTATAAATGTATTACAATCAGATAAATATATTTTCAGTGTACATCATTATCTTACTAGCTAACAGTAATGGGAATGCTTATTAATATCCTTTAACAGAATGTCCAATTAAAATTTACCAGTATACAGTCACAGAAAATCATCTTTCAACTCACCTTCTGTTGGAACATTGAACTGTAAGGCATTTCCGAGAATTGGAATTCCTTTAGGCCCAGGAATTTTATCAATCATCAAATGATGCCTAATTGATTGAAACTTGTATGGTACAACTTCATGTAAAAGAAGCAAAAACACAACAACAACAGCAAGATACACCAAGTAAATAATCATTTTCCTTCACTGATGTATTACTGATACAGTGACATTCCTTACTGTTGCTTCATGGGTGAAGTTTCACTACAGCTGTCAGTTGCTACTACTGTGCTAAAATATTTCCAGCAGATAACTGGACAAGGTCACAAAACAAAAAAAAATCACTAATACTGGTTATTTCAAAGGCCAATTCCACTGATAAGTATGGCATTGCATATCTTGAGTGACAGATAACTGGGATGCAAGAAGCAAAGGTCTGAAACCACATATCAGGAAAAGGTTGCAAGAAGTATGAGATAATCAGAAATAAACTCATATTAAAACAACCAGACAGCTAGGCATGCTATATATAATACAAAAAAGTTTATGTGAGATACAAGGGTTCCAAATTTATTTATTTATTTGTCCATGTGACAGCTTTCAGGCTGCATAAGGCATGTTTCACATTTACATATGTTTATATCTAATATATAAAACATTGATCACATTTGATTTAAGATCACATGTAGATTTATCAGTTTTACACCACATAAAAAATAGTATCCTAAATTATCAAATTATTTATTGACATACTATGGTAAATACAAAATAGTTAGCACAGATCATGATGGTCGGTTAATTGAAATACAAAGCAAGAAACCTGAAGCTGGAAAAATAGTCATGGAGAAAAGGCTAACAAATCCTGAAAATCTCAACATATTATAAGAATTACTTGGATCAGAAGACTGGAAATCTGTGTATGAAAATGATGTGGGACAAAGCTGGGAAACTTTCACTTCAACCTTAAGTCACTATATCAATGTAGCTTGCCCAAAGGTCAATAAAAAGATAACTCCAAGACATGATAGAAAATGGATCACTTCAGAGGTCATGAATGCCAGAAAAAATTTAAAAGTGTTATATGAACAATGTAAGAAATGTAACAGTCAAGCAGACAATGAAATATACAGAGAGAAGAAGAAAGAATACAGAAAATTGATAAGGCAAGCAAAATCTAGGTATTACAAACAAGAAATTGAAATGTCATCAAATATCTCCAACACAATCTGGTCACACATAAATACAAATAGGGGTGAAACAAGAAAGGCAGGAAGTTGCAACTTGATCCTTCACTTGTACTTTTAGAAAGTAATTGGTGTAAAATGTTAAGCATATAAACAAGATTCTGTAAAATATTTAGTAATCATAAGCATTGTGTAACAAAAATATAATTTAGGATCAACCAACAGCAACTGTTAGAACAGCATATTTTCTTGGGTGTTTATTTATTTATTTATTCTTGTTCCATTGATCCAGTATGCAAGAGAATTGCATGGATAAGGAAGAAGTAATGATTTTACATGAAAATTGTATAATAGTTACAAATTTCAATATACATATGTTAATAATTAGAAGTTTCTAGATATTTGATACAATGACACAAAGCTATAGAGTAATAAAATAAATTACAATTGTTCAACATTACAAGATATAATTTTACTAGTATTGACTTAATCATTATTCATAGCAACGAACTGTGCTGATGAAGGTTATCATCCTCAGTTATTGAATGAGTGTAGCAAATATTAAAATTACAAATCACATCACTTGCAATGTAAAGGCATTTACATTACAGAACTCATCAAGTGAGTACAAAGAGTTTTCAAGTAGTTATTCTTTTAATTTACTTTTAAATTGCCACACTACACTAATGACATTTTTATGTCAAATAGTAGTGCATTAAATATCTTTGTGATTGAGTAGCGAACACCCTTTTGCACAATACTCAAGTTTTTCTGGCAACATGCGTGTTAGGTTTAGATCTTGCATCATGATCATGATAAGCACTTTTAGTTTTGTGCATAGGAAGATTTTTTAACTCCTCTTATGTGTTGCTCTTTTCTGAATGACAAATACTTTATTTGCCATTGTTTGGTTACCCCAAAATATTATACTGTATAAAACAACAATGAATGAAAGTAACCAAAATAAGTAGCCATAATAGTGTCAGTATTATCAGTTGTTACTATAATACATTAAGTGTAGGATGCTGAACTGACAAGGAAAGTACATGGGCTCGAACAAACATATCTGTATGAACGTTTGGTTACGGGATCTCTACGTACACCTCAATGTGCTGGTGGGTGTCGTTTTTCTGCAAAGCTCTGCAACCTTGCTCTAGATAGCACTGTAGTTGTAATTGTAGACACCATACGTAATGTAGATATGTTAACTATAACTTATGTAATAATCATCGTACATGTTCTCTAGCAAATTGTCATCAAAAGCCGTGATGATAGTTGCAACTTTAACCTTCTTCCCGAAATAGTGTTGGTAGTCACTGCCACTGCTTCCACCACCTCTTTCCGCACTTACCGTAGCACTACCGCTAGCAATGAGTTGTTCGTCATTATCATCCCTATTATCATTATTATGAGTTTGTAACTCTCAACTAATCTCAATACATTAACAGGATCGATTAGCAATCGCCGCCCCATCTGACGCTTCACCACACAAATAACATAACAAAACGCAACTTTGGAGGCACACTGCACCATCCCTAATGGCGAACCGACAGGTCAAAGTGCAATGCGGCATGTCACACGCAGAGGCCTCTAATGGACGACTGCAGAGTTTTGCAGATGCGGGAGTATGACTAGTGCAATAAAGGATTTTTACATTATCTCTCATACAATTTTGCTGTATATGTGTTTGAGCCCAAGTACTTTCCTTGTTAGTCTTTTACTGAAGTCCAGAATATTGTAAGATCAGTTTAGTTTACTCTCAATGAGGAGGCCTAAAAATTTAGAAAAATAAACTTGATGTATATCTTGACTGATACAGCTTAGTCTTATTTCCTCCTGAACTTTCTGAGACCCATGGAAATGAATGTAGGTATTGGTTTTTCCTTTAATTTAAATTGATATATTAAAATGCATGCTAATCAAAATCTTAATTATTTCAAATATTTTCTGCTGTATTGTAATACATGATGCTAAACTGAAACTTTTGTAAACTTTTACTGTTTATTTATAAGTGTAAAACTGTAATAATTTCAGTGATGCCTTATAATATTTTTATTGTTATATTCACATATATGTTTATACAGTTGTGTGAGTCTTTGGAGTGTTTGCATCAGTGATAGTGTCTGTATCAAGCAGAATTTACCAATGTTATAACAGTATGTAAAACACTTCAAGATGTTACCATTAAATATCAGCAAAAACTTAAAGTCATGTGTTTTGGAATTTATTTAGGGAGTTACTGCTATGTTCAATAAATTAAAACTCCAGGTATACAAAGGCTGCAGGGAAGAGATTATATAACAAACATTATACGTGTGATAATTTTCATACAATGAGTACTTTTTTTTTATTTTAGTAACTAACATTTACCAATTTTATTTGAATGGTAATCAGTAGGTGACCCATATTTAAGTACTGGTCAAACACAAATGATTGATGTAATGCAGTGCTCAGTGCTGCTTGACCATGAAATTATTCATGTCCAGCTACAATCCATCCTTTCACAATGACCTCTTTCTGTTCCAATTTCATCAGTCTATAGCCAACACAAACCTGTTTCTGCAAAACCATATCAATCAGCACGAAGCCTCCATACAATGCCTCCTCTCCACCCATAAAATTCTTCTGCTCTGCAGTCTTTAATTCCTGCATTCTGTTTCCCAGCTCTTGCCTTTCATGAACTAGAGCATACAGCAACATGCACAATTTCACCTCAAAAGATCTCCATTGTGTTCACCTCCTACATCTGCTAGGTACTTCCTCTATCTACCACCTCTACAAGTGCCTCCAAACCTCCCCCATACCACATCATCGGCAACAAAACCTGCCTCACTGGCGTTAAATTTAACACATCCTCAGAAATTCCCTCCTAGCACCAAACAGAATCCAGATCCTGTACAGACCAAAAACACAGTCATAAACCATTCATCAAATAGCCACAGTCCCAAAGAAGTCAGAACATTATATTGGTAACTATCTACAGCTTTTATGTATTTTGAATAAATAATTTGAAGCCTTAAGCTTTAAGTTAGACCTCTTTATTACTCAGCAAGTTTCACTTGTTGCATGTGTCATCAGGAGTAGATGAAGTAAGTTAGATGAAATGAAACACTTCTGCATATATTTTTTATACATGTGACACTTCATAATGTTTAGCTTAATATTATTTTGAGTCTTACTGATGTTTGCTTTTAAATCCTGATTTAGGATTTATTAAAAAATATCTCATAGAAGTGTCCTTACTTTTTATCCCACTTACATATACGTGCTGGTATTAAAATAGACCTTCTTTCCTTCTCTCAGTCCCTACAATGTAAACACTTTTTTGCTCCCAACTCTACCTATCAGACTCAATCCAAAACCAACATTGAACCCTAGTGAAGGGGCTTTGCCAGCTGCCAGTTTCATCCACTTACAAACTCTGCAACAAGAACCCCATTCTAGTAAACCTTCAGGATTTCCAGTGCATCCTCAAATACCTATGCCCGTCCAAGACCTCTCCCCTGGCAACATATTCTCCTAACCCCCATCCCTCCTTACTCCTACCTTGCAAATGCTTCTTAAAATTCATAGAAACCAGTATCTCAGAACACCCCATTGTGGTCAATTATTTTGCTCCCACGGAGAGAATCTCTGTTCTCATGGAGAAACATTTTCGGAACATCTGGCCACAAAAGAGCTATTCTCCACCAGGGTTTTTACTATCTCTTTGAGCACTGAAATGGGGAAAATTCTCCCCACACCTCCAACAGTGGTATTCTGCCACCCACCAAACCTATTCCTACTCCACCCCTGTTTTCCAACACCTTGCCTCATGGTTCGTATTCCTACAATAGATCATTCTCCCACCACCTGCTACAGTCCTGTCACAGACATCTCCTGTCCCATAAAGGACAGAGATACCTGAAAAAGCAGCCAAGTGATCTACAAACTAAGCTGTAACCACTGTCCTGCTGTCTACATAGATATGACTGTTAACAAACTGTCTGTCCTCATGAGTGGCCACCACCAACCCATGGACAAGGAGAGACAGACAGACCATCCATTTGTTGAAAATGCTGCCCAACATGATGTGATTAAATGCCTGCTTCATAGACTGTATGATCTGCATCCTAGATTTTCTTAATTTCACGGTTACGAACTTGCCCTACAATATATCCTTCATTCTTGTAAGTTCCCTGATCTTAACCTCTGCTACTTCCTATTTCCCATCCAAATATCAACTTTACTGAATCCATTCAGCAGTACACACACCTCCTGTTTCACCAACTATCCCTTCTTTCCTGCTTTCCATCCCTTCCCTCACCTGATACCCAACTCCCAAACCCTGGACCAGGAGCCAAAATGAGGTATCCCCCTCCCCTCCTGGAATTGGGGATAACAAACTCTGTGCCATTACAGAATTCTTGTGCATTTCTACAAATATTATCTGTGTCTGCATTACATTATAGACCTAGCAGGAGTGCACCAAGAAGTATTATGGCTTTAACAGTAACTCTTTACCTTAGCTTTTTTTGGTAGTTGTGCATGTCAAGAGAAAGTACACCTTTTCCTTTGTGCAATAGTGGTTTCTGCACCATCCTGCAGTCATGGCAAATATGAAAATTTGTACAAAATTGCCTCAATACCGTTTTCCCCAAGATATTTAATTAATTCAACAGTCAAAGATCACAATATTTTTATTCAAAATGACTGGTTTCAGCAAAAAGCTTTTGCCTTTTTCAGATACCATCCACTGTAAATAAAACAGAAGGTATATGGTTACATAATGTTGTCAGAACTACATATTAATACATATTTATTTACAGTGGACTGTATCTGAAGATAGTAACAACTTTTTACCAAAACTAGTCAGTTTAAATAAAAATGTTGTGATCTTAGACTGTTGAATTAATTAATCTTCTAGTAGCAGGTCACTGAACTCCTGTAACAATATTACCTAAAATTATTAAATCTCCAAGCCATACTCCACCATTTCCATGTGTAACCCATATGGAGTTTGAAAAAGGGTACAATCCAACTTAAAACAGTAAAAAACACTGACATTTCTGCTGATAGTTTTTGTTAATAGCAAACAGAATTTTTCAGAAGATTTCAGACCCCCTTGGTGTTTAAGAAAGTTGAGATTCAGTGTAAAACATTACTGGAATGTGAACAAAAGGTATTTTTGTGAATACATTTAGTGTTATTTTTCTACCTTGTTAGAGTTTGGGGATATAATTTCTTGTTGTTAAATCAAAGCAATGTAATCTATATTTATACTGAGCACAAAAAAGACTGAATACATTGATGAGGTATGTTTACTTTATATTTTAAGTTTCAAAGTAATCTAAACTAAACTCCATCCCACACAGACATCAAAAGGCTCGTTGAGTCATTCGGTATCAACCAGCCACTATGTCATTCTCCACCCAAAAGCAACAACAATTGCGGTATGTACATTCCCACAAGCAACATAGTGCCTTCCCCCATTCCTACCCTTCTATCCCTCCTGCACCTGACCTGTGCCTATGGAGTGATATGGCATAGTGATTAGCAGACTGAGCTTGTATTTTGTAGGACAGAGGTTCAAACTTACCTATGGCCAATTTGATTTGGGTTTTCTGTGATTCCCCTGCTTCACTTCAGGCAAATGCTGGGGTGGTTTCTTTAAAAGAACACAGACAATTTACTTCCCCATCCTTACAAAAAATAAATATATAAATAAAAATTAAATTAAATTATTAAATTAAAAAACTAAAAAAACTGTTTAAAAAAGCTTGTGTTCCATCTCTAATGACCACATTGTCCATGGGATGTTAAACCCTAAGATTCCTTCTTTCCTTCCTTGGCCAATCACTCCTCCTTATCCCCACCACCCACCCCAGGTCCCAGTTGCAATCAACAGTCTGGTCACAGTGCCCTGAGAAGGTGATCATGTGTGTGTGTGTGTGTGTGTGTGTGTGTGAGAGAGAGAGAGAGAGAGAGAGAGACAGAGAGAGAGAGAGAGAGAGGCAGACAGAGACAGAGAGAGTTGTGCTTGAATGTTAATATTCTATTTTTGAAGAGAGCATTTTGACCAAAACTTAAAAAGTTTAGCAATCTTCTCATTGTTGATGTCTGTGATGCCAGGCCTCATTTGTGCAGTGAGTAGCAGTCTATCATTTTCCTAATATTTTTGGTAAATAAAAATAAAATTAATTTACCTTACTTTGAGGATAAATAATGATGAAGAACAATAGAAAATATTAATATTTGTAATCTTTTGTGAAAATTGTGAAAGCAAAGTTTCCTGTTGCTCAAGTAGAGAAACACTTCAGATTCTGAACGCATCTACTGACCCTGCACATGATTTTTGTTATTGCTGCACAGAGCACAAAAATGAGCTGTCTGAAAAATACACTTCTAGGGCTTTCCTCCAAGTATAATTGTGCCTGTTACTGTTGTCATTGCTGTGAAATGAGTCACTGACACAAAATGTGACTGATGATAACGAAGTTGCAGTGTTTTGTATTTAACTGGGCCAGAATTTGTAATACACATGTGTGGGAAGCAATATAGGCAATGACTGTGCTTCTGGACAATCCTGCGATTAAAAGCTGAAATAGATCTCATAAAATCATTCCATCCAGTCATGAACTGGAAGTTATCTTTTCTTCTGTTTTAATTTAATGACAGCCAGTGCTGGATTCTAGACAGTGCTTATTTGAAAACCTAAATCTCTGTTGATAGCTTATCTGTCAGATGGATGTGTTATGGCCTCCTTAAAAACTCTATGGCAGAATAATTCTGAAGAAAAATTTTAAAATCTCTTCTGAATCATGTGATGCCCCATGTTCAGACAATGCTCAACCATCACTAAATTATCAGGTTGTCCCAGTTGTGTATGGTGATGGTGTTCAACATAACATTCTTCCACAGTTCAATATGTCTGCCCAATATAAAATTTCCCACATAGAGATACAATGTCTCCATGCATTCTAAGGACAATATCACCTATGACCAAACAATAATTTCCTCAATTTTTCTGATGGACAAAAACCACACATGATGTCTTCAGGATTCTTTCTATTATGTAAGCCATTCCACTAAAATATGATAAGTATACCTTTGCAATGGGTACCTGCATATCCTCATTTATATCCCCACTTATTATAATGGCCAACTCCCTGTCTAGTGACAAATATATTAGTAGAACCAATTTAAGCTCAGTAAACATAAAACATAAAAAAAATGTCACCATTACCTAAAATTCAATTTCCATGCAGCTTCACTGTAGTAATGTCAACAATATACCTAACTTATGTGTTGTAAACTTATTTTGTACAATGTGCAGTATCCATTATATCATAACAATAGATGGAAATGAATACTGAGGTTTGATACCTAACTTTAAATATCTATATGTCTCAGTTTTCAAAGTACCAACACATATAATTATTGTGACACATAATTGCACCATATTTCTGTGTGCATGTTAAGAGCTAAAAAGAACCACCTCACAATTAAAAACAATATGAATTATGATTCACATTGATTATTTCTTATTGTATAACTGTCTTTGTAGAGGTTGCGCCTCACCCATATTGGCTCCCACTCGCTGGCTAGCAGCATAGCAGAGCCGCCCGCTAGCGCCAACTAGGCTGCCGGCGGACTAGGCAGACACGATCGAGTCCGCGGCAGTCTAAATCCAGCTCCTGGACAAGCAACTGACTTGTACTTGTGAAGTTTAATAAAGGTTTGACAAGGTTACAACACTATTGGTGACATAGGAGTGATATACGAGAAGTTCGATGAAAATTGTAAACGACATGGCTACGACAGTATGGGATGCCATTTTACGCTCTGCACCTGATCATGAAGTCTGGCAACGTGAATTGCAGTTAGTTAATCCTACTTTAGAAGAAATGCTTAATACTGCATCCACTTTTGAGATAACTCGCTCTGCTGGAGCACAATTGATTCATGTGGTGATGTTTGCGAGTTGCAGTCGGATAAGGGCCCCTATGATGTCACCATGCAGGATGAAGTAGACAACATTGCTATAGTTCAATCCTCCGTCCACATCAGAAAAGGTAAACAACAAACAGAATTTAAGAAAAAGCTCAATACCAGTTATACGGCGTTGCCCTCATGCTCCCATTGCTTCACACAACACACACGGGAAGATTGCCCCCAGGGTTGGGCCACATGTCACAAGTGCAACAAGAAAGGTCATGTGTCTGCTGTCTGTTGTTCCAGAAATGTGTAATTTGTTCAAGACAGGGAAGATGAGGATACATAGTCTATTTCATGAACTCCAATTTACCTTCCTCCAACAAGTTGTTTATTTATGTCAAACTTTTAGGACGAGAGGTTCAAATGCAGATCAGTACAGGTTCTACAGCTACCTGATCACTGCTCAAACTTACACCACACTCAATTCTCCACCCCTGTCCCCTGTATCGCAAAACCTAAGAACTTACAACCACCAGCAAATATCACTTTTAGGGGAACTTGAAGTCGACATGACTTATAAATCAGTATCTCGCAAACTGAAGGTATTTGTAGTAGATCACTCTGGGTCTGAAAATCTGTTTGGTTATGATGTTTTCAAGCTGTTTGGATTTTCCGTGGACGATACAGTGCACGTCATATCCGAGGAAATTCCATATTCTCAACTAGAGAAATTATCTCATGAATACTCCAGTCTTTTCTTCACCTGGGCTCGGGCACACATCCAGTTTCGAGGCACATATCACTTTGAAACTGGCAGCCCATCCCAAATTCTTTCTCTTGCACCTAGTACCAGTATCCATGCGTGATTACATCAAATGGGAGATAGACTGGCTTGCTGCAGTGAGTGTGTTATTGCTGGTCACTGCGAGTGAATGGGCCGTGCCTGTAGTAATTGTCTGTAAACTGAACAGCAACTTACGCCTGTGCAGAGATTTCAAGGCAGCTGTAAACCCACAATGCTTAATAGACACATATCCCATGCCCCGCCCAGAAGAATTGTTTTCTAAACTCACAGGTGAGCAATATTTTTCCAAAATTGATCTCTTGGAGGCCTACCATCAACTACCGCATGATGAAGCTTCACGTGCTTTTTTGGTGATCAATAATACATTCGGCTTATATCAATATCAGCATCTCCCATTCTAAGCTGCCAATGCCCCAGGTATTTTCCAATGTTTTCTTGAACAATTGTTGGCTCACGTCCCAGGCTGTATTAACTACCACAGCCGAACACCTTCGTAATCTGAGAACCCTTTTTTTGGTGCTACAGGAGGCTGGCATAAAATGTAACTTCCAGAAATCGCAGTTGTTTCAGCCATCGGTTGTCTATCTAGGGTTTCAGTTATCCAAAGAGGGAATACGCCCACTCAAAGATGATGTTGCCGGCATAGAGGCGTTGCCACGCCCTACAAATGTAAAGGACTTACAACAGCCTTTCTGGGGACACTGGCATACTACCACAAATTTCTTCTGTCAGTCACAGAAGCTGCACACTCATTACACAGATTTCTCAAGAAAAAAATTCCTTTTCAATGGTCAGAGAATTGTGAATGGTCATTCACATGCCTCAAAACCTTGCTTTGCACAGCCCTAGTCAAATGTTAATCCCTGCAACAGACACATTGCAGCACGGCATACGTGCGGTCTTGGCGCATCAGTATGCTGACGGCCTATGCATGCCTATGTCTATCGCATACACCTCCAATACATTGAACGAGGCTCAGCAGAAATACTCACAAATCGAAAAGGAGGCCCTTGAAATTGTTTATGATCTGCAGAAGTTCAGTGTTTTCTTGTACGGAAGTAAGTTTCATCTCATTACTGACCATAAACCTTTGGTATCTTTATTCAATCCCAATTCATCAGTCCCTGACAAGGTAGCACATGACCTTCAATGTTGGGCTTTTTATCTTTCACAGTTCCACTATGAAATTCATTTCAGACCAACCTCCCAACCTGCTAATGCTGATGTCCTGTCGAGACTCCCACATGGACCCGATCTGATTTTCGATAGAGATGGAACTATCATGCTTTCATCTTGACGATGAAGGTTGAAGGTTTCTCCATTACCAGTGAGTGCATTGCCACTGCTACAGAAGCCAATCCAGTGCTTCATAAGGTTCTCCAACATATTGCCATAGGTTGGCCTGAACGTCCTCCTGGCAAAGCCTCTGACTCCCTTCGCAACTATTTCCACTTATGCTACAGACTTATGGTTTGTAATGGCATTTTTCTGCTTGCTATGGACTACACCACGCCTTGAGTCATCATACCAGCTGGACTCCACCGCAAGGTGCTGCGACTACTTCACCAAGGATGCTGGGGTGTCACTAGAACGAAAAACCTGGCCCATCAACACGTCTACTGGCCGGATATTGACTCTGTGATCTGTCACATGGATGCCTCCTGCACTGCATGTGTCCAACAGGTGTAGGCGCCAAAATCATCCACCACCAACTGGCTGACACCGACTCTTCCTTGGGATACACATTGACTACGCCAAGAGGTTTCTTGGCATCTTCTGGCTTCTAGTAATCAATGCTTATTCAAATTTTCCTTTTGTAACCCATATCTCATCACCCTCATCTGCATCCACTATACAAGCTCTAAATAAAATATTAGCCCTTGAAGGGCTGCCAAACACCATTGTCTCAGACAATTGCCAAAAGTTCACATCCACTGAATTCTCCCACTTCTGTTTAAAATGTGGCATAAAATCACGCCATGTCACCCCCATTCCACCCACAATCCAATGGTGAGGTGGAACAACAAGTCCGCACTTTCAAAAATCAGATGAAGAAGCTCCTAACCTTATCCTCTAATGAAGATGCACTCAGTACCTTTCTCCAAACCTACCGGTTCACACCAGCTGGAAATCATAGTCCGGCAGAACTGCTTCACAGACGCCAACCACCCACCCTATTTCACCTTATCTGTCCACCTAGTAATACCATACAACTGACCCCACCAGGCAAATTCAATATTGGAACACCAGTATGGGTGTGCAGTTATGGCCGCCAGCAATAATTGATTCAAGAAAGTGTAATCCACCAACAAGACAGTCACATGTACTGAGTGCAGACTGTGGGTGGGGATGTGGCTCGTCATGTGAACCAGCTACGCTCAAGAATACCGTCATCACCCAAAGACTCCCCCCGACCAAGCCAGGAACCGATGGATGTTGATGTCAACATTCTCCTACCGCCAAGGCCATCATCAGCATCTTCCCAGGCTCCAGGCATCAGTAGGGACACCATGCCACTGTGTAGTACCCTGCTGCTTGTGCAAGAAGCCCCGCCGAATCCAGCGTGCCCCACATTTCCATCACTGCACCCTCAACCAGTGGAGATGTCACTGGTTCTGGAATTGTGGGTGCAATTCCATCAGAAAAGACCCTATCAACCATACACCCTAGTTCCACCTCACGAATTTGCTGTGGTAGGCAAAGACAGCATGGATGTGAGTGTTGTGCAATAATCAGTGCATCAAAAAGCAGTGCATAATCCAAAGATGTAGTGCAGCCAGAGCAATATTTTTTTTTTTTGTTTTTTTTTTTTTTTGTTTTTTTTTTTTTTTTTTTTTTTTGTTATCTTTCTTTCAATGTCTCCTTTTGTTTCCCTTTGTGTACAAAAAAAGTGTCAACACACAAACTCAATATAAAAATAATAATGGTCTGTGACTAAACTGTACACTGTTATGCTTAAGTAATGGTAATTAATGTTTACAAGTTCCTGTACTGTTCACATTCTTCAGCTGGCCTAGCAAAGACTTAAAATATTGCACATTGCTTGCCTAATTAAATAGAGATGCTCATCCTCCTATTGACTTACTTTGAATCAGTGATATCTGTAAATTGTTTATTTGAGACCCTCAATTTCGAGTGCTCGAAATTTGTTGAGAAATGATGTTTATTTGCTGCTGTTATACAGGTACTCTCGTCATTAAGGAATTTGTCTTTTGAACATATGTAAAATTTGGGGGAGATGGGTAGAGGCTGCGCCTCATTCATATCCGCTGCCACTCGCCAGATAGCCACATAGCAGCACTGACCACTAGCCGGTTACATGCTAAGGTCAACTAGGCGGCTGGCGGGCTAGGCGGACACAGATGAGGCCATGGCAGTCTAAATCCAGCTCCTGGACAACCAACTGACTTGTGGTTCACTCATGTGTACTTGTGAAGTTTAATAAAGGTTTGACAAGGTTACAACAGTCTTAGACTTTAAAATTATTAGTAGAGTGAACAAATCTGTTTAAAACTTCCGGGCTGATAAGCGTAGTCGATTTATAAAACTTTCCCCTGACGTTTCATCTTCGGATGCGGAAGACATCTTCAGAGGTAGAGTGGCGAACTGCGATGAGAACTTGAGGGAGCGCCGCATATATAGGCAATGTAGAGGGCACCACAAGACATCACGTGATGTCGGCTACGACACTATCTCTGGTATTGCCAACATTCTTGGCAGAGAAGAATCGATTGTCATTCCGCTGGTGTAAAGCAGAAGTCCAAATTCTGTCTAATTTAACAGCTTCCTCTTTCCTGTTAAAATTATTGTGATGTTTATATATCTCAATTGCTTCTCTATATGTGTGCACATGATAGTGTGAAGTTTTTGAGATGACACTAGTCTCATTAAATTTAATTTCATGGTTGCCTTCTTGGTATACATGTTCCGCTATGGCCGATTTCTCCGTGTGCCCAAGGCGGCAATTCCTTTTATGTTCGACCAGACGAGTATTTATGGAGTCATTTGAAAAACAGGCATTGCAGACTGCTAATAAAAAGCCAGCTAGGTGGTATCGATATGTCGATGACACTTTTGTGCTGTGGACACACGGTGCAGAGGAATTAAATGCCTTCTTAATGCATCTCAATGGTATCAACCCCAGAATACAATTTACGACGGAAACGGAGAGCAACAGGCAGCTGAATTTTCTCGATGTGTCTGTAATCAAGCACGTGGACGGGACATTGGGCCACAAGGTCTACAGAAAGGCTACTCATACTGACCGTTACCTACATAAAGACTCTAACCACTATCCCAGACAAAAAAGAGGTGTGGTTAAAACATTGGTTGACAGGGCGCATAAAATTTGTGAACCTACTTATTTAAAAGATGAGTTGGAGCATTTACAGTCCACCTTCCAGAAGAACGGTTATTCTACCAAAGAAATAGAGAGAGCCCTTCGTCCCAGGAAGAAAGTTAACATCAACAAGGAACAACAACCGCCCAAGGGGAAAGTTTTTCTTCCGTTCATAAATAAGGTTACAGACCATATTGGAAAAGTGCTGGACAAGTATGGGGTAGAAACCATTTTCAGACCTACAAGGAAGATAAAAGAATATTTAAGATCTGCAAAAGATGTATGATATCTGCTGAATACACCAGGTGTATATAAAATTCCCTGCAGCAGTGGTTCAGTCTACATTGGAACTACTAAAAGAAGTGTCAATACTCGTCTGGTCGAACATAAAAAAAATTGCCGCCTTGGGCACACAGAGAAATCGGCCATAGTGGAACATGTATACCAAGAAGGCAACCATGAAATTAAATTTAATGAGATTAGTGTCATCTCAAAAACTTCACACTATCATGCGCGCACATATAGAGAAGCAATCGAGATATATAAACATCGCAATAATTATAACAGGAAAGAGGAAGCTGTTAAATTAGACAGAATTTGGACTTCTGCTTTACACCAGTGAAATGACAATCGATTCTTCTCTGCCAAGAATGTTGGCAATACCAGAGATAGTGTCGTAGCCGACATCACGTGATGTCTTGTGGTGCCCTCTACATTGCCTATATATACGGCGTTCCCTCGAGTTCTCATCGCAGTTCGCCACTCTACCTCTGACGATATTTTCCGCAGCCGAAGATGAAACGTTAGGGGAAAGTTTTATAAATCGACCACGGCTTATCAGCCCGGAAGTTTTAAATGAATTTGATGCCGGCCGTGAAAGTTTACATTGTATGGTAAAGTGAACAAATACTCTCCAGAATCAAAATCCAAAGTTACATCCAAGAAAATGAATTCTATGTATTTACTTTTTAGTTTAATAAGCCCTATTCATGAAATAACTTCAAATTTTGTCTAAATCACTTCATAATTCTATAAATAATACTTAATTCATAATGCAGAACACAGTATGATATTCAAAATATATATTTTTATACATTATTATTTCAAACACCCGAACTAAAACTTTCCTTGGCTAACTTCAAAACACAAACACTGATGTTGTTAACTCTGTTAATGGCAAACATATTCCTGTCACAATTTGTTGTGTTGATAAGATATTTATTAATAAGGTAAAGCAGTCAACAGTCCAAAGATTGGTTTGAACACCACAGTGTTTTATTAGGTATGGTCCTGTTTACAGGTGGTATGCCATTGCTTTCCTCTGACCTTTGAACTGACTTACCCAGCCAGTTATAGGGGGCCTTACAGTTTAACATGGGTTCTGAACCATGGTGTTACTCGATGTTATTCACAACACTGCCAGAGGTGAAAGAAGTGGAAAGTAACAGATAAAAATCCTAGGGCCTGGCAGGGATTGATCCCTTGATCCTTGGATTAATAATATTTATTATAAAATTCAAAGAATGTATACTCCATTTTTGTAATCTTATAAAAGCAATTAAGTAGAACACTCAAAAAGTTAGTCACTAGAACCAAGTGTGTGAAGTCAGACAGTTGTGTGTCTGTCATATGGAGACTACTGAACCACATGTGATAGTTCAATAGACCATGTTATAAAAAATTATGACCATATCATCTCAGCAGACATTATGTATAGTCACCTCTCAAATCATTTAGATCAGACACTAGTGCTAGAATGTAATGCCAATTTCAAACCAGTAAAAATGTACCAAGGAAAGCAAAGGAAAGCAAATACTATCTGTAGGGAAATTGAGAAGCTAAGGCATAGTTTAAGTCAGAAATCTTAGGATCCACTTATTAACACCAATCAACAATGAAAGAAACATTTTCCTATAAGTTTTGATTTAGCACAGGAATAAGACCGTCTCATTAAAAAAAGTGAGTATGCAGATAAATCCACCTTTAAAGTCAAGACCTATGCCATTAGATGTTACAACAAAAGATCTGAAAGAATAAATGGAAAACATGTAGCTTGAATAGAATCACCAACCCTTCAGTTACGTAAGGAACTCTACAAGCAATATACAGGGTGATTCAGAAGGAATCTGCAATACTGTGGGAGGTAATAGTATGGGTAATTCTGAACAAAAAAGTTATATGAACATAATATCCGATTTCCAATGGTTACTGAGAAAAATACATTTTCAATGAAAACAGAGAAAATTATATAAAAAAAATATGTGTCATGTTTGTTTACAACTGAGAAAGTGTATTCATTCATTTCAAACAATGTAAACACATGTATGTTACTTAATTTGTAACTGTAGATTATTAAAAATGCTGTACATTGATGACATGATTCATGAAATTAAGCTTTACCACGATAGCGTCTCTTGTGCTAAAGTGTAGCTGATGCCGAAGTTCACCAATGGAAACACAGATGGCAGCAATGTTCTTCACCTGCAGTGTTCCGTGGTATTCAGTGCTGCATAGTTCGCATGAAGAGTAGTTAAATGTCTCCTGTGTCTGTGTAAGCATTTTGAAGAAACGGTTGAAAGTGCAGCATACATTTACGCATGAAGAGTATGCGGACATGCTTTTTGTGTATGGTTTGTGTCATGGAAATGCACTTCAGGCTATGAATGAATATCGGGACCGATATCCAAATCAAAGAACACCAAGCCGGGCAGTTTTCTCCAATGTTTATCACACTTTACATGAAACTGGTAAAGTTCCAAGTGCACAGGTGACTTCCGAATGAGCTGCACAACAAACCTTACATGAACATGAACAAATAGTGAATTCTGTACAAAGAAGCCCATCAAGTAGTACACATAAAATAGCCAGACGTATACATGTTGCACAAAGTCGAGTGCAACGAACATTGCATAAAGAAGGACTGTATCCATTCCATCATCAAAAAGTACAACATCTACATCCTGATGATGAAGTACAAAGATTGGAGTTTTGTCATTGGTTACGACATAACCATAATGTCTTGCCATTTTTGTTATTTACAGATGAGGCAAAATTCACATGTGATGGTATTAAAATACCCGTAATTCACATCAGTGCGATGTCAATAACCCACATGCTACAGTTGAGGCAAACTTCCAAATAAGATTCTCAATTAACGTTTGGTGTGGCATGCTAGACGACATGATAATCGGACCTGTAATTTTGGATGACAGAACGACTGGTGAAAGGTATCTCCATTTCTTGCAAAATGAATTACCTGCATTGATGGAAGATGTTTCCTTGCATTCGAGGTGTCGTATGTTCATTCAGCACGATGGTGTGCCAATACATTACACAAGACCCATTATACAACATTTAAATGAAATGTACCCCAACCAGTGGATTGGTAGAGGTAGCCTCATTCGTTGGCCAGCACGATCCCCAGACCTAACACCGTTGGAGTTTTGTTTGTGGGGATGGCTGAAGAATGTGGTTAATGAGATGAAAGTAAATACACGTGATGAACTGCTTCATAGAATCGACGTTGCCTGTACCAACCTTAAAAAACCGGAAGCAGGAGATAAGACGTGCAACACAAAGTACCATGGAAAGAGTGCAGAAGTGCGTCGCAGTCCATGGAAGAGTCTCTGAACATTTGTTATAAAGTGTGTAGGAGTAACAATGTTACAGTAGCTTTGGTTATTTACACTGTTGGGGCGGGGGGGGGGGGGGAGTTTGATGGTATTACTTTTTCAATTGAATGTTAAACTGCCCATTGTTTGGTTGCTACATGTAAATACACTTTTCAGTAGTAAAAATACTTACACAGATTTCAGTAATAATAATTTTCTTCCATTTATAGTGGTTTTTATGTTTTTCTCTGTTTTCATTGAAAATACATTTTCCTCGGTAACCATTGGAAATCGGATATATGTTCATATAACGTTTTTTGTTCAGAATTACCCATACTATCACCTCCCACAGTATTGCAGATTCCTCCTGAATCACCCTGTATGTATCAGTACCATAAAGAAGTCAGTAAAATAAAAGCTCAAGGATTTATCTAACAGGTACAGTGCTCAGATAATATCTCAGAAATATGCTGGACAGTTGTTTATGAAATTAGAAATAATGTAACACATACATAAATTAATAGAGTAGAATTAACTGTGAATAATGATTTATACAGGGTGAACAAATATAAAAAATTGAAAACAGATGACTTACCCAAAGGACCGGCTCATCGATAGACACAAATAAAATCACACACAAACACACATACAAGTTTCGCAACCGTTGGTCGTTTTGTCAGGAAAAGAGGAAGAAAGGAGAGGAGAAAGGGAAGAATATGGGTTTTAAGGAAGTGGAAAAGGAGTCGTTCCAATCCCAGGAGTGGAAGGACTTACCTTAGGGGAAAGAAAAGGAAGGTAAACAAATACACACACCCGCCCACCATCTTTAGCATCTTTGCCTCGGTTCTGTGGACAGAGCCTCTGCCTCAAGTGGTATATCTGTCCAACTTCTTTGCTTTTTACAAATGTCTGTCTAGGTGTGTTTCCATTTGGATATGTGTGAGTGTGTGTGTATTTTATTTCGTCGAAATGCAGTTTTCAGCTCATACTAGAGTGTCAAGGGGCACATATATTTTTGATTGGTGAATGGTTTTAACACTGGTAACAACTGAGATATAGAAGGAAGTTTTAATTTTTAATGGAACTACTTACTTTTTATAACTATATTTGGTAGCTCTTGAGAAGACAGTTACAGTGATATAGTGTAATGAAAGATAGTTGTATACATGGAAGAAACCAAGAGACAACAGAAGGTACCAGATAGATTTCGGAACCAGAATTCAAACTGTAAGGCACATCCAGGGGCAGATATAGGATCTGACCACACCTTACTGGTCATGATCTGTAGACTCAAACTGAAGAGACTGCAGAAAGGTAGGAAAACAAGGAGAGGGGATTCGAACCTCCAACCGTAGTGGCCGTGCAGACCGTGACTGAAGCGCCTCAGTCCCCTCGGCCACCGCGGCCAGCTGTGGTGGAGACATGGCTTAGCCACAGCCTAGGGGATGTTTCCAGAATGAGGAGTGCTAGTTCTGAAAGGTTCACAGGAGAACTTCTGTGAAGTTTGGAAAGTGGGAGGCGGGGTATTGGCAGAAGTAAAGTTTTGTGGACGGGCTGTGAAGCGTGCCAGGATAGCTCAGATTGTAGAGCGTTTGCTAGGGAAAGACAAATGTCTCAGTTTCGAATCCCGTTTCTGGCCAACAATTTTAATTTGCCAGGAAGTTTCAAGTGTAATTTTGTTGATTGCGAAAGCTTTCATGAAAACGTATCTCGTTTTGCATAGCAACTTTACAAAGAATGAAGAAGAAATTAATTCACTACAACGCAAACACAGGAAACTGATTTTAGGTTTTGGGGGAATATCAAACTTAGCGCGACATACTCGTATTTACTGGCTGCTTGGTTCTGGCTAAAAATTGGGTGACCTTATAGGATGCGCTGTTTTTCCAATTTCTGCATTGTTTGGTAATGGCACAGCTACTCCGCTTACTGTAATGTTCATCCACGGTAAGTTGACGATTTGTGCGGTGCGGCAGGAGGCGTATACCACGGCTGCCGGAGGAGCGAGCATCAGTGAGCAGAAGGCAGCGTCTCAATGTTAGAAACGTTACCCGTAACAATGTGAGTAGTAGCAGTTTGGTCCTTTCAGAAAGGTAGGAAAACAAGGAGATGGGACGTGGATAAATTGAAGGAACCTGAAGTTCTTGGTAGTTTCAGAGGAAGTTTTAAGCAATAATTGACAGAAACTATGGGAAATGACACAGTAGAAGGTGAACAGGTAGCTTTGAGAGAGGAAATAGTGAAGGAAGCTGAGGACCAAATAGAAAGGTAAGACCTACAAAAAAATCATTGGATATCACAGGAAATACTGAATTTAATTGATCAAAGGACAAGGTCTAAAAATGCAGAAGATGAAGCAGGTAAAATTACGGTAAGTACAGACAACTAAGAAGTAAGATTGAGAGGAAGTGCAAGATGGCTAAGCAGGAGTGGATAGAGAGTAAATGCAAGACTGTAGAAGAGTGCATAACTAGGGGAAAAATACTTACTTGCTACAGGAAAATAAAAGAGACAATTGGAGACAAGAAAAGCAGCTGTATGAATACCAACAACTCAGACAGAAGACCTGTTCTGAGCAGAGAAGGAAAAACTGAAAGGTGGAAGATGTATATAGAGGATGTCTACAAAGGACAATATTGTAGAAATGCCAGAGGAAGTAGACGAAGATGAAATACGAGATACTATACTGAGAGAAGAATTTGACAGAGCACTGAAAGACCTATGAGGGGTGTTCGAAACGTCTGTGCAAAGTCCAAGTGTTGGCACCACCAGCACATATCAAGGTCTTGTTTAGTTAGTAGCATCTTTGGAAAGAACACACACCAATCTTCAGCCATGTTGGTCTATTTCTTTGTGATTGGGATTTTTGTGAATCAAGGAAGTCGAGTGATTGTCAAAGAATGAACGAAAAAGAATTTCATGTGGTGATTAAACATTACCTTATAAAGGGCAAAACGCCTCAGGAGACTAAAGAGAATCTTAATAAACATTGTGGTGACTTTGCACCTTCGATTAGATCTGTTTATAAGTGGTTTTGAAATTTTTGGATAGGTCATATGAGTATGGGTAAAAGTGACGTTAAGCATTCTGGACTCCTTGTGGAGGTTACGACTCCAGAAATCATTGACAAAATCCATGATACGGTGATGGATGACAGAAGAGTTAAGGTGCATGAGATTGCTAGTAATGTTGGAATCCCGAATGAATGGGTACATAATATTTTGCATAAACATTTGGACATGAGAAAACTATTTACAAGATGGATGCCCCAATTGCTTACACTTGACCAAAACCGGAATCATGTGAAGTGTTTCAAGGAAGGTTTGCAACTGTTCAGAAAGAATCTGCAGGACTTTAAGCATCGTTTTGTCACTGTGGATGAAACATTGATACATTACTATAGTCCTGAGACCAAAGAAAAATATAAACAATAGATTACCAAGGGAGAATCTGCACCAAAAAAGGCGAAGACTGGTCTTTTAGCCAGAAAGGTTATGGCAACAGTCTTTTGGGATTTTCAAGGGATAATCCTCATTGACTATCTGCAAGAAAAATGCCAGAGATTGGCCCACAAAAAGTCCTCTTCCATCATGACAATGCACCAGCATACACCTCAGAAGTTGTGGTCACAAAATTATTGGAAATAGGATTCTAACTCATTTCACATCCCCCCTATAAGTCAGACTTGGCTACCTTGGACTACTGTTGGTTCTCCAATTTGAAGAAATGGCTGGCGGGATGAATATTTCATTCAATCGAGAAGTTAATACTGAAACTAAAGCTATTTTGCAGGCATGGACAATTCCTATTACTTTGAAGGGATTAACAAATTAGAACAGCGTTGGATGAAGTGTGTAAGTCTAAAAGGAAACTATGTCAAATATAAAAATCGTTTTCCCCAAACACATTAGTAGTTTTTATTTCTGTACGGACTTTTAAACACCCCTCGTAAGTCAAAACAAGACCTCTAGAGTAGATGACATTCCCTCACAGCTACTGAAGTCTCTTGGAGAGCCAGTCATGATGGAACTATTTCACATTACATTTAAGATTGTAGTAAATCAAACCCTCTCCCTGAATAACAGCCACAGTGCAATAAAATAAATTAACCCTTTATTTGGCAATGTCACTCTCGAGCAACATTGCACGTGGTTTTCTGAAACATGTTTCAGGTTTCATCCTTGGATGGGCAACAGTGCTTGAAAGTAACATTTAAGCTCTCCAATAAAGTGATGTTTCATTGTCTTTTGCAAAAAGTTTATCAATAAACTGAATCTTTAGTGGATACTCCAAGCATATGTTACCTAGGTATATGTTTGTGATGATAGTTTTTGTGATACATGGAAAACTGCTCATAAAAGGGTTGAAATATATAATGATTAATTATGGAACTAGGCTGGTAGGGACATTTGATTCAAGGGATTGATTTGAAAATAGAACAGATTGCACAGAGGATTACCACATGTAATTTAGTTTTATTTATCAAAAGATTTGAAAAACAAATGTCTCTTAGGGCCGATTTGACTGGGTATGGACAGGACTCAGATATGGACAGGGAAGGGGAAGGTAATCTCTTCCTATCTCACCAACATCAAGCTGTCTTGGGCATCAGGGGATTGATTGGCACGGTGCGGTGTGTTGGTGCATCTTTGGCAGTTGTGGCAGCATCACGCACTGCCCTGCTCCGCCTGGCTCTCCGTGATGCACGTGTAGCCCCCGAGCGAAGGCGTCAAAGTCCCTTGTCTGCTAAGGTGGCAGCTGCCTGTATGTCTTCTTGTCTCTCCAGTGATGGACAAAGTTTCTTCCTCGGCGGTTTCTCACCAAGTCCATTTCACTCTCCAGCTACAGCTTCTTCTTGGTTTTGCGTGTCCTTGGCTCTCTGATTGGTGGATTGGTTTTGCAATGTCACCCAATAGCTGATCACCATTTTCACGGCTACGCCTCTCAGTCGCCGGTGGAAATTTTCTGTGGGCCGAGATTAGATTCACAAACTGGTGTCTTTCCCATGTTCTGCATTCCTTCTTGGTTCTAAAATACAATTCTTTGTGGAAGCTGCATGGTAAACCATTTATCAGTGTCTCTCTCCCTGTCCATAAACATTGTTTTGGTAGAACCACTTTATCTATACTGCAGGCCACACTCTCTCCCACTCACGCACATGTGCACTGCAGGGTTTTGCTTGTCTTCTTTCCATCTACAGGGGTCCACATTTTATCTGTAATGCCGTCGCTGTTTTTTGGAAACGACTCCTCTGGTGTCTACAGATAAGGGCTTTCTCTATCCTGCTTCTGTTGTCGCCATTTGTCTGGATGCTCATAAAGTCAGGCTGGTTCCACCAGGCTGCCCTCTGTTGGGAGGATGCAGAGAGGCGGGCAGTGCTGAAGGTGAAAGTTGGGCCACTTCCTGCTGGCTTCCCCAGGTCAGTCACTCTCCACCCCCTGGGCTGGCGCAGGTGGTGGAATGCTGGTGTGGCATGCACTAATGCTTCCATTGGCAAAGTCCCTGAACAAAAGTGTCCCTGGCTGAAATATTACAAGATGTATGATACAGGAGAAATACCTGCAAACTTCAAGAAAAAATGTGATAAGCCTGATTCAAAAGAAAGCAGGTGCAAACAGGTGTGAGAATTACAGAATCATCAGTTTAATAAGCTGTGGTTGCAGAATTCTAACAGAATTTGCAGAAGAATGGAAAATCTGGTGGTAACTGACCTTTTGACTTATCTTCGAAGATAGATTAAGGAAAGGCAAACCCAATTTTCTAGCTTTTGTAGATTTGGAAAAAGCTTTTGACAATGTTGATTGGCATGCACTCTTTCAAATTCTGAAGTCAGCAAGGGTGAAATACAGGAAACAGAAGGCAAATTAAAACTTGTACAAAAATCAGACAGTACTTATTAGAGTCGAAGGGCATGAAGGGAAGCATTTGTTTGGAAGGAAGTACGACAGGTTTGCATCATTTCTCCATTGATATTCAATTTGTACATCAAACAAGTTATGAAGGTAAGCAAGGAAAAATTTGGAGAAGGCGTCAAAGTTCATGGTGAAGGAATAAAAGCATCATATTTTGCTGATGACTTCGTAATTCTGTCAGAGACAGCAAAGGACCTGGAAGAGCAACTGAACGGAATGGACAGTTGGTTGAAAGGAGCATATAAGATAAACATTAACAATAGCAAAATAAGGGTAATGGAATGCAGTCTAAATACATCAGGCGATGCTGATTAAATTAGATTACACAATGAAACAATAAATGAGGTAGATGAATTTTGTTACTTTGGTCACAGTGCAGAGGATATAAAATGCAGAATGGCAATGGGATAAAAGCATTTTTCAAAAAGAGAAATTTGTTAACAATGAATATTAATTTAAGTGTGAGGAAGTCTTTTCTGGTGGAATTTGAGTGGAGTGTTGCCTTGTATGGCAGTGAGACATGGATGAAAAATAGTGCAGACAGGAAGAGGATAGAGGCTTTTGAAATGTGTTGCTACAGAATTATGCTGAAGATTAGGTAGGTAGATCGTGCAACTAATGAGGAGGTACTGAATAGAATTGGACAGAAGAGGAATGTTTGGAATGCCTTTACTAAAAGAAGGAACTAATTGGGGAAGTGTGTGGGGTAACAATCCCAGTGGGAGACCAAGAGACAAATACAGCTAAGCAGATTCAAATGTATGTGGGTTGCCATTCTTATAAGGAGATGAAGAGGCTAGCTCAAGGAGGAGTACTGTGGAGATCTGCATCAAACCAGTCTCCAGACTGAATACGATAAAAACAACAACAATAGCATTTTAATGTTGGTGTTGTAACCTCTCATAAAAAATTCAAGAAATGTCATAGAACTTGATGGCATGGTGGTTGGAATCAGCGTTAGTACAGCAAATACTGCCAAGCAGGCATCACAGACCAGGCTGTGTAACTGTATACCGTACAGTAAGTTTGCGCAACTTTAGTAATGCATTATTTTCCCTTGAACCACCTTAACACGTACAGTGGATGTAGGTTCACCTATGAATGTTGTATATGGACAAATGACCTAGGCTAGAATCTACTGTATCACAAAGGGCTTTGGAAAACTACTTCCCATTTATTTATCTTCCTGGATGTACATGAGCTGAAGCACAGAAATCACCTGCTCAGTCTTTGAAAATAAACAGCTCTTATATGCTGCAAAAGCAACTACTGTATGAAATGTCTAAATTATAGAAGGAATAATTAACATGTCATTTACTGTAAGTAGTTGTGTGCTTCTAAGAGGTACAACACATGCTGTTAGAAAACTGTCTCAAGCTAGACTGCTTTAAATTGTACTAGCTGAAAACCCGGCATTGCCCAGGTATTTATTTATTCCTGCCATTTTTCAGGTATATATACATTTTTATAAGAGCTGAAAGTCTGTAAAATCTCTTGGGAATACAATTAGTAGTGTAGAAGTAATAGATTAAAACTTGGAGCGTGATGGGGTGGTTTTCCATGAATGTTACTGTTTATGAGCTCATATCTCTTAAACTATGTCTCAAAATGTGATAAAACTTAGAAGCTACACTCAACTGTATGCGTGTATACTGTCTGTAAAATTTCCTGTGGCTACAATTTGTAGTGTACAAATTATAAATTATAATGTCATACCGAATGCCGTAGTTTTACTCCATAAACAGCGGAAAAGTAGTAAGCGAGAAACTTTTTTGCTTTCATCATTTTGCTATAGTTGTCAGCAAGAAAAAGTTTAATAAAAGTTGGAAATTATGTTTAAAGTTTGTTGCTAGTCGCTAAGTGCTCTGATTCTCATACAGCGTATTTATAAAGTCTCGCCCGCATTACGTGGCAGCTATTTGAGATTCCTATTGTTTATGATGTCATATCTTCTGAACCATGTGTTGAATGTGTTTCTTAACCCTGCAGCAATTGTTACCTCATGGTAAGGAATGTGTGTATCAAATTTGGTTGAAATCAGTCCAATGGTTTAGGAGAAAATGAGCAGCATTGTCGCAAAATGCAGCAGTTTTTTGCGCATCTCATTGTTTTTGAAGTCATATCTCATGAACTATGTATCGTATGTGATTCTTACACTTACGGCGACTGTCCTCATGGATTGAAGCTTACATGTACAAAATTTCATAAAGATTGGAACAAATCTGTAGATTTGTATGCAACACGTACAAACATACGGACACACTGCTTTATATATTAGATCATACGGAACACTTTCATTGAACTAAATATTTTATTCAAAATAATTTTGTGATCACCTGTACATTGCAAAATAAATTTTCTTCTTAATGAAATGTAGTTTCATGCTGAACCTAAGTACATAATGAAAGTGTTACCAGCTATGTGCAGTACACACTGTCGACTTATTTCACATTGCAGTGTAATTTCATACACACATAACTGTAATAAACAATTTACTAACAATGCTTTGGAAACCACCCAAAGCTCATAAAATTAGTACTATCTCACAGAAACACAGCTTTATTCTTTATTTCAACATGTGTTCAAAATGTTGACCATAGACTGAAAGGAACATTTTCAATTGCCATTTGAAAGAATGATGAACGGATGAAATTACATTAGATGATATGTTAGAGCATGAACTGGTGATTCAAGGACGAATATCATATGGCATAGTTGAGGCTTCATCATAGGCTGCATCTTTGAAGGAATACACTGATGAAAAAAATTAGGGGATTAGGTGAGATATCATACACAATATACATATGGTAACACATTTTTTCAGATATTTATTACAACTGTAATTTGTGTGATACAGTAAAATATTTTGCTACCTCAATTTTCAACTCCTTAATTGAGGTTTACATAGCATTTACTTAGAGCGAGGCACCATTCAGCTACCACATTAGTGAAAAAGTCATTCTCACTGCCCTCTAATATGGTGTGTGATTGCCTCAGACAATCAGTACAGTTGCAAGCCTGCATGGCATGGACAGTATGAGGTTATCAGTTCTTGAGGGATATTTGACCATTCTTCCATGAGTGCAATATCAAGCCTTGCAACCATTGTGCAAAGTGCTGATATGGCTGCAATGCATCTCCCAAGTGCATCCCTGGCATGTTCAATTGGGTTTACATTCGGTGAACAAGCTGACAACTCCATTTGTTCTACTCCCTCAGTTTCAAGCATGTTGTTGACCAGTGCAACTCTGAGGGGATGAGAGTTATAATCCGCCAGAAGGAACCCGTCTCCTATAGCACCAGCATAGGATACAGCAAGAGGTCCAAGGATCTCGTCTCTGTACCTCTGAGTAGTCAAAGTGCCATTTTGAAGGGCATAGAGCCCCGTGTGTCCACCAATACTGACTTCTGCCCACACCATTCATCCCCACAATGATATGGTGATGTTTCCTGCAGATAAACAAGAATGTTCCGAGTTCCACGTTCTCTCCAGATGAGGAAACGATTGTCCGACTGAACACAAAATCCCAACTCATCTGTGAACAGAACACGGGGCCATTCATTACAACTACAATCCTGATGCTCCTCCTTCTAGTTTCTGCAGGCTAACCAGTGCTGTGGTTTTAATGGAACACAGACAATAGGCATCCGTGCATAAAGGCCACATTCCCGAAAGTGATTTCGGACTGTTTGTATTGATATTGCGCATACTGTTGCTGCCTGGACGATGTGTAGCTGAGTTGCATTCAGCCTCCTGTCTTGACGAGCTGTCACCCTGATGTTGCATTTCAGTATCTGCTTACTACACTATCTAAACTCAACTGTTTGTATAATTCATTTGGTAGAGTAAACACAAGTCAACACCAACCACCTCTGCACCACTATCTCGGTTGCCATAATGTTGTCGTCTCCACTTTGTAGAACTGACAGGAGGATGTCAATTTTTTTGAGTTCAGTTTGCCAATGAGAATACTTCAGAACTTAGATATCCCCTAATTGTTTTGACCAGTGTAAATCAAGGGGGTTCAGATAAGGGGCCTGAGAGGTCATTTTATGACAGAATTTTGTCCTATCCAATGACCAATGTTGCAGCCACACACATTTTTGAATATCCCGTGGTACCTCCTCTAGAAGAACTGGCAGAACGGTTGGAAGGAAGTGTGTGTATGAATGTCAATTCAGTATGCCTGGGATGAAGTAAGAAAATTCAAATGTTTGTAAATCTAAGGGCCTTAACTGCTGTGGTTATCAGTTCCTAAGCTTACAAACTACTTAAACTAATTTATGGTAAGGACAACACACACACCCATGCCCGAAGGAGCACTTGAACCTCCAATGGCGGGCAAACACATGCTCTGCAGCAAGGCCACTTTACCGTAGCGATGATAAGATACACAATCCAATGCCTATGATGCCACACCATATGTTTATGCTCCATGGTCATAGATGTTGTACCCTACAAAGCCAATATGGATTTTCAGCTCTCCAGTAGTGCATGTTATGCAAACTTACATTACCGTCGTTGGTAAAGAGCAAATGTTGGAAAAATGTAGTGTCACCTCACAGCTGCTGAAGGGCAAACCAACCAAATTCTGTATGATGTAGAGCCTGATAGGGGTGGAATTTGTGTTGATGCAAGTTGTGAATGACACTCATCTGGTTGGTTCCACATTCCTTGGCAATATGTGACATACCACTGTATGGATTCATTAATGTCATAGCCAGGACAGCTTCTTTGTGTTCTGTGTCAGTTTCTGTTTTCTTTCTTGTTCTCGTTTCGACATTCAAGCAGCCTGTTCACACTAGCGTCTTCATGGTTTGTGCAAATGCCTAGCACATCATACATTGACAGTCCAATACATAGTACTCTACTGCTGTATTGTTTGCACAGCATTTCTTTTACATGCCGTTATAAAAGTAGTATATCCAACATCTCATCTGTGTACATGTCTGCATGCAATGGATGTTGAAGAATAATTGAGTGGCCTGCAGTGCAGACAAATAGACAGTCAAATGTGTTGACATTCAGATGCTATGTAGCACGCTTGGTGGTGTTTGCCCAGCTAACACAGATTCTGGCCACCATGCCCAAGGCGGATTCACTGGAAAGGGGGGGGGGGGGGCAGGGGCAGAGAGAGAACGGAGGAGAAAGAGAGAGAGAGAGATTGTCAGGGAGGAAGGGATATAACCCTAGCATTAGAATGATTAACTTTTACGCAATGGCAGCATGTAATTGAGATTATAAAAATGCAAAAACCTTGTAATTAACATAACATAATTCGAATTTTTTTGTTATCCATTTAATTGCTTCTTGCTCTTTCTTGGCAGTAATTTACGAGAAAAATAATTAAAACTAGTTTATTCTTTCGTGATTGCTTGGGAGGTAAATGAACTATTGTGTATGTTTTACTCACACGTAAATACAGTTAAAGGGTTTCACTATGTAAAAAAAACTGTGAATTTCGAGGGCTGCATCCAGGCTGACGGATTTAGATGTTTTCAATAAACGGTTTATCAGATACAAAGGATTTTCATGGTAGTAGAAATTCTTCTTGAAACACAGTCAAGTATAATTTTCAGAATCAAATTTTCACGCTGTAGCGGAGTGTGCGGTGATATGTAACTTCCTGGCTGATTAAAATTGTATACTGTACCCAGGATTCGAACATGCGACCTTTGACTTTCGCGGGCAAGCGCTCTACCATCTGAATTATCCCAACACGCTTCACAGTCCGTCGCCACAACTTTACTTCTGCCTGTTCCTCACCTCCTACTTTCCAAACTTCACAGAAGTCCTCCTGCGAACTTTGGAGGACTAGCTCTTCTGGATGAAAGGATGTGGTGGAGACATGGCTTAGCCACAGCCTAAGGGATGTTTCCAGAATGAGGAGTGCTAGTCCTGAAAGGTTCACAGGAGAACTTACCGTATGTGAAGTTTGGAAAATGGGAGGCGAGGTATTGGCAGAAGTAAAGTTTTGTGGACGGACCGTGAAGCATGCCAGGATAGCTCAGATTGTAGAGCGATTGCTAGGGAAAGGCAAATGTCCCAGGTTCGAATCCCGTTTCTGGCCAACAATTTTAATCTGCCAGGAAGTTTCAAGTGTAATTTTGTTGATCGCGAAAGCTTTCATGAAAACTTATCTCGTTTTGCATAGCAACTTTACAAAGAATGAAGAAGAAATTAATTCACTACAACGCAAACACAGGAAACTGGTTTTAGGTTTTGAGAGAATATCAAACTTAGCGTGACATACTAGTATTTACTGGCTGCTTGGTTCTGACTAAAAATTGGGTGACCTTATAGGATGCGCTGTTTTTCCAATTTCTGCATTGTTTGGTAATGACACAGGTGCTCCGGTTACTGTAGTGTTCGTCCACAGTAAGTTGACGATTCGTGCGGTGGCTGTTGGCAGCGGCAGGAGGCGTATACCACGGCTGCCGGAGGAGCGAGCATCAGCGAGCAGAAGGCAGCGTCTCAATGTTAGAAACGTTACCCGTAACAGTGTGTGTAGTAGCAGTTTGGTCCTTTCAGATTACAAACATCATGCTCTAAATTCTGCTTTTTTTGTGTGGTAAATTTAGAAAATGTACACTGTTTAATGCGATTGAATCATTGTAATATTTTTGTGATCATAGGCATTTGAAAATGACGTAGTTCATTTTCAAAGCTTTTTTTTCTAAGAAGCGACTATATATGCAGGGTGTTACAAAAAGGTACGGCCAAACTGTCAGGAAACATTCCTCACACACAAACAAAGAAAATATGTTATGTGGACATGTGTCCGGAAATGCTTAATTTCCATGTTAGAGCTCATTTTAGTATTTCTCTTTAAATGTAAATTGAAATAATTCGTGCAGATAATTGTCAAAATACCCAACTGTTTCGTTAGTATGTACTGAACTTCCTCGATGCACCGCTAGTTGGTCCAATTGAAGGAAGGTAATGTTGACTTCAGTGCTTGTGTTGACATGTGACTCATTGCTCTAGAGTACTAGCATGAAGCACATCAGTACATAGCATCAACTGGTTAGTGTTCATCACGAACGTGGCCTTGCAGTCAGTTTACAAGTACGACACAACATGTGGTTCATGCACGATGAAGCTCCTGCACATTTCAGTCGACGTGTTCGTTCGCTTCTCAACAACAGATTCGGTGACCGATGGACTGGTAGAGGCGGACCAATTCCATGGTCTCCACGCTCCCCTGATCTCAGCCCTCTTGACTTTCATTTATGGGGGCATTTGAAAGCTCTTGTCTACGCAACCCCGGTACCAAATGGAGAGACTCTTCGTGCTCGTATTGTGGACGGCTGTGATACAATACGCCATTCTCCAGGGCTGCATCAGGGATTCCATGCGACGGAGGCTGGATGCATGTATCCTCGCTAACGGAGGACACTTTGAACATTTCCTGTAACAAAGTGTTTGAAGTCACGCTGGTACGTCCTGTTGCTGTGTGTTTCCATTTCATGATTACTGTGATTTGAAGAGAAGTAATAAAATGAGCTGTAACATGGAAATTAAGCGTTTCCGGATACATGTCCACATGATATATTTTCTTTCTTTATGTGTGAGGAATGTTTCCTGCAAGTTTGGCCGTACCTTTTTGTAACACCTTATATATATATATATATATATATATATATATATATATATATATATATATATATATATGTGTGTGTGTGTGTGTGTGTGTGTGTGTGTGTCAGCTATCTTGACCACCCAAAATATCTCTGGAGCAAGAACTGCTATTGGAAAACGACTTTCACCGGTATCAATGTACGGCTGGGGCACATGAATTCACATATTTGGAAACATTCTGAAACGAAAGCAAATGTGTTTTTTAACACAAACTATTTTTTTTTTTTTTTTTTTTTTTTTTAAATGGACGCCGTACATTTTTTCTTCGGCAATCCATAGCATGACAAATCACATAAACAATGGCGTTGATTGCATCGCAATATTCCAATTACATCCCGAGATATTGCGACGCGAAGTTGACGCTTGAAAAACCCGAAATGCGCTGCTAGCGCATGTCCTGAGACTCAGGCGTGAACCCCATGCTGCCCGTAATCGCGATGTGATTGACATGCGTAATCGCACTTCCACACTTACCAAGAGGTTAGAAACGAATACTACGGTCTGTTGCCATCCTGCATTAAAGTCGTACATTCCAGCAGGTATTTACCCCATAGGCTAGGGGTGATGCGGTTCTGTAACATATCTGTGTACCGCAACGTTAGTCACAAAGTTAACGTTAATCCGTTATTAAAAAGGTACTGCCGTTCAACGTTAAAACTTTACTGTAGATCTAGCGCAAGTGACAGTGAATCATTCACACATAATAGTAAAATTCATCTTGATGGTTTTAGTGAAACGAGCAAGTGGACTAAAGGTTTTACCGTTGTTTAGGTAAAAGTGTTTTGATTTTGGAAGTTCAGGTAATTCATAGAAGATGAATGTAAACATGTTTAACCAATTAGTTTTATTATCACATAATTATCAATGTTATGTTTATCTAATTCGTTACATGACAAATTGTTTCAAACAAATGTTTCTGAACATCACTGGGTAAAAAGGCCCTTTGTAGAAACTTGCACTGTGTTACCAGCACTACATACTAAAGATAGCGTTCACATATCATGCTCAAAGTGATAACCATTGGCTTGCATACATAGGGTCACTCTGCGGATGAAGGATGCCCTACTTCGTGCTACTCTTTCCTCATTGATGGCTGTACAAGCATCAATAATGCGTTGCTTCATGTCCTTTGGTGTTGTTGGTTCATGTTGGTAAACAGCATCCTTCACTGCTCCCCAAAGAAAAAAAAATCCAGCGGTGTAAGGTCCGGAGATCGGGCAGGCCACCTAACTGGACCACCACGTCCAATCCACCTACCAGGGAACTTCAGAAGTCGTCATGCTCTTAAGTCGTTATGTGCAGGGCATCCGTCATGCTGATACCACATGACAATTCTCCTGTTCAGAGGTACGGTGTCCAAGAGAACAGGAAGAGTGTGTCGTATAAATCTGGAGTACTGTCTGCCATTTTGGACACCATTTACAAAGAAAGGTCCGATAATGGTATCTCCAATAATCCCAGACCAAACATTCACTTTCCACGGACGTTGATGTTCTATCTGACGGAGCCATTTTGGATTGTCTGCGCACCAATAATGCATATTCCTCATGTTGATAATTTGTTGGAGAATGATGCCTCGTCGGTAAAGAGAACATCTGCGAAAAAATTTGGATTAGTCAGAAGTTTTTGCTGAGCCCACCGACAAAATGTTACCTTGTTACAGAAGTCATTTCCACGAAGATCCTGGTGTAAATGAACATGGTAAGGATGAAATTTATGACGTTGAAGAATACGCTGTGCACTTGATTTCGACACACCTACTTCACGTTCAATTGGACGTGTGCTGATGTGAGGATTCACAGCTACGGTAGCGAGCACAGCAATTTCAGCACGTTCATCTGTGCGTGTTCTAGGACGATGTCTAGGTCTTGGATTTAAGCTCTCCGTTTCACGTAGACGAGATATGAGACGACCAAACATCCGGCGCGAAGGCGATGGCTTGTCAGGGAATCGTCTTCTGTACAGTCGTTCTGCCTGAACAGAATTTCGCCCGCCTACAACAGGGTACAGTACTGGTATGTAGAGTAGGGTAGAAAACAGACATATTAACGTAATAATCATAATTTTCTCTAACATTTCTATACACAAACAAGCAATCTAATAACGTATTTACCGTCAAAGTACAGTCTCCATAGATCAGCAGCATTTCTACCATATCTTCATGTGTGTACATAATACAGTATAAGTTCCACAACACAACGTTTATTCACAATGTGTACTACCTCCGTGCCGTCACTAGATTACTCTGATGCACGACTACACTGGCAAGCGGTGTACTGCACGCCAAAGTAACAACGAATGGGTGTGCAGGATAAATAAGACAACGTGACTGGTGTATACCGATCGGTACTGGTTCATTTGGGTACGTAGACACATAAAACGCGCAAGAGGCAAGCCATTATGTGTTTATGAGAGTTGATGGCAGCAGGCCGTATTATTCGTTTCGGACCTCTTGATAAGTATTGAAATGCGATTACGCATGTCAATCACATCGCGATTACGAGCAGCATGGGGTTCACGCTGACCCTCAGGACGTGCGCTAGCAGCGTATTTCGGGTTTTTCAAGCGTCAACTTCGCGTCGCAATATCTCGGGATGTAATTGGAATATTGCTATGCAATCAACACCATTGTTTATGTGATTTGTCATGCTATGGATTGCTGAAAAAAATATAGGGTGTCCATTAAAAATAAAACATAAGTTTGCGTTAAATATGTGCATTCATGTGCCCCAGCCGTACATTGATACCGGTGAAAGTCGTTTTCCAGTAGTAGTTATTGCTCCAGGGATATTTTGGGTGGTCAAGATAGCTGACACACCCGCCCCCCCTCCACACACACACACACACACACACACATATATATATATATATATATATATATATATATATATATATATATATGTGTGTGTGTGTGTGTGTGTGTGTGTGTGTGTGTGTGTGTGTGTGTGTAGTACGGTAGTCATATAAAGTAAGCATTTCCATTTAAAAAAAGTACTTGCTTCAATATCTCAGTTGATACTAGAGTTAAAATCGTTCACCAAACAAAAGTATCTGTGCCTCTCGATGCTATAACATGTGCCGAGAACCATGTTTCGATATGTGTAACATATCACGAAATAAATGGTGTGTTAAGTCTTGCGTGACTCATCCTGTATGTGACTGTTTTCTATAATCAATATTTTCAGTATCTATTTTACAGATACAGTACTGTCGAAAATCATGTCTGCATGAAACCGGAGACACAGTATAGATTTGAATACAATAACAAACAGTACACTATTAACACTAGGTATGACTGACATTCTAAAACTCCCAGAATGAAATTTTCACTCTGCAGCGGAGTGTGCACAGACATGAAACTTCCTGGCAGATTAAAACTGTGTGCCGGAACTGGGTTCGAAACTGGGACTTTTGCCCTTTTGCGGGCAAGCACTCTACCGTCTGAGCTTCACGGTCCATCCTCACAATTTCATTTCTACCATAACCTTGCCTCCTGCTTTCCAAACTTCACAGAAGTTCTCCTACAAATCTTGCTGCACTAGCACTCATCAAAGAAAGGATATCGTGGAGACATGGCTTAGTTACAGCCTAAGGCATGTTTCCAGACTGAAACATTCCCTCTGCAGTGGAGTGTGCATGGGACAGAATTTTAATCTGTCAGGAAGTTTTATATCAGCGCACACTCTGCTGCAGAATTAATCTTTCATTCTGGAAACATCCCTTAAGCTATGGCTAAGCCATTTCTCCATGTCGCCATGTCTTTCATGAGTGCTATTCCTGCAAGGTTTGTAGGAGAACTTCTGTGAAGTTTGGAAAGTAGGAGGTGAGGTACTGGTAGAAATGAAGTTGTGAGGACAGACCATAAAGCACACCTGGATAGCTCAGACGGTAGACTGCTTGCGCACGAAAGGCAAAAGTCCCAGAATCTGCCAGGAAGTTTCATTCTGACTGCTTCAGAAAAAAATCCGCAGGGCTAGATGAAATTTTTCAAAATCTATTGAAGAAATGCTGCGAACATATTTAAAAGATGGACAAGCCTGTATGGAAATTATATATGACAACGGAGAAACACTAGTGAGGGGGAGATGAAGAATACGAAATATACATTTGGGTGTTCATCAGGGCTCCATTTTAGGTCCATTTCTATTCATATGTTATGTAAATGATTTCCCAAGTTTCCTAGATAATAATTATTTTGATCGCTGTGTATTCCGACCACACGTCTGGTGTCTGTTGGGCAGACAGTGAACCCAGACTAATTGAAGAAATTCAGATCTTTACTGAAAGAGAAAACAGAAAAGTAAACATAGAAAAATATATATATTATCCACTTTCAAATGACCGGGTAAAATATTCAAAATATAGTGAGAAGGTATTCTGTCAGAAACCTGTTCAGAAGAAGAATCGTTATTCCACCAGAGAAATAGACCGAGTTCTTCGCCCCACGACGAAAACTAAAAACAATAAGGAACCTCAATCATCCAATGGGAAAGTGTTCCTTCCCTTTATTAGTTGCGACACCTACAACGTGCTGACATCAGGAAAGTTTCCAACCGATTTCTCATACACAAACAGTAGTTGACCAGCGTTGCCTGCTGAAACGTTGTTGTGATGCCTCGTGTAAGGAGGAGAAATGCGTACCATCACGTTTCCGACTTTTATAAAGGTCGGATTGTAGCCTATCGCGATTGCGGTTATCGTATCGCGACATTGTTGCTCGCGCTGGTCACGATTCAATGACTGTTAGCAGAATATGGAATCGGTGGGTTCAGGAGGGCAATACGGAACGCCGTGCTGGATTCCAACGGCCTCGTATCACTAGCAGTCGAGACGACAGGCATCTTATCCTCATGGCTGTAACGGATCGTGTAGCCACGTCTTGATCCCTGAGTCAACAGATGGGGACGTTATCAAGACAACAACCACCTGCACAAACAGTTCGACGACGTTTGCAGCAGCATGGACTTTCAGCTCGGAGACCATGGCTGCGGTTACCCTTGACGCTGCATCACAGACAGCAGTGCCTGCGATGGTGTATGCAACGACGAAACTGGATGCACGAATTGCAAAACGTCACTTTTTCGGATGAATCCAGGTTCTGTTTACAGCATCATGATGGTCTCATGCGTGTTTGGTGACATCGCGAAGAACGCACATTCGAAGCATGTATTCGTTATCGCCATACTGGCATATCACCCGGCGTGATGGTATGGGGTGCCATTGGTTACACGTCTCGGTCACCTCTTGTTCGCATTTTGATGGCCATTACATTTCAGATGTGTTACAACCTGTGGCTCTACCCTTCATTCGATCCCTGCAAAACCCTAGATTTCAGCAGGATAATGCACGACCGCTTGTTGCAGGCCCTGTACAGGCCTTTCTGGATACGGAAAACGACTGCTGCCCTGGCCAGTACATTCACCAGATCTCTCACCAATTGAAAACGTCTGGTCAATGGTGGCCGAGCAACTGGCTCGTCACAATATGCCAGTCACTACTCCTTATGAACTGTGGTATCGTGTTGAAGCTGCATGGGCATCTGTACCTGTACACACCATCCAAGCTCTGTTTGACTCAATGCCCAGGCGTATCAAAGCCGTTATTACAGCCAGAAGTGGTTGTTCTGGGTACTGATTTCTCAGGATCTATTCACCCAAATTGCGTGAAAATGTAATCACATGTCAGTTCTAGTATAATATATTTGTCCAATGAATAGACGTTCATCATCTGCATTTCTCCTTGGTGTAGCAATTTTAATGGCCAGTACTGTATAATAAATTGAGTGCTGCGGCAGTAGACGGGCGATGCTGCACCTGATTCCCCGAGCAATGGAGTGCTCGCCTGCCGGCATCTATTGCGCCGTGCATCAGATAAATGGAACACCATTTCAAACTATCGGGAAAGCAGCGGAAATATAAGGCTTTAAAATTGGAACAATATAAACAATACAAAATCTTTCTTTCTTCCACTTTGGCCATGTTCCCACAGATGCAGGTTCGGCTATGTTAAAACCGGGTTTGATGTATATCAGTATTCACGGGGTTGCCGGATGCCTTTCCTGTTGCCACCCCATGCCCCCCCCCCCCTCCGGGGCGGAAATATGTACCCCAAATGTCTGTGTATAGTGTTATATGTGTGAAACTGTGAAGTGTTACGAAATGTTTGTGAATTGTGTAAATGAGGCGGGACTCGGTTACCAGCCTGGCATTCACCTAGGGGATGTGGAAATCCGCCTAAAAACCAAATCCAGGCTGACCGGCACCACAGAGTAACAAAGACAGAGGAGAAGCCCCCCCCCCTAAACCACTGTCCTACGCTCCCCTCGTAGTTCCGTAAGATGCTAGCAGGTGTCAGGCGGTTCCCTGGCTTAGGGTGCTTCTCGCACATCATAGGGTAGTGTGGAGGGGAGGCTGAGGGGGGAGCTCGTGCCACCTGCCATGAGGCCACGGCTGTGTCCGGCTTGCTTGCGTTTGAGGGGAGGTGGTGGTGGGGACAGCCGCTACCTGCCATCTGCTCTGGCCAGTTTAAAGGGCTGCTTCAGACCGCAGCGCCATCATGGGACATCTTACGAAACTGCTGGATACCCTCCCTCCCCGCACCCCTGAGCGTAGGACTGGGCCCTTACGGAGGTTTCCCGTCTGTATATATTTGTCTGTGCTAGCACTCCGACCCCCTTTTTTAATCCGCTGGACGGATTCGAACCTGGGCCGGTTTCGTCTCCCCGTCTCGGAGAGCGGTGCGTTACACCACACGACTAACCGAGCGGGTGTACATAATACAAAATAACCAGCAAAAAAACAAATTCTGTACGAAAAGGCCAGAGTATACCTACATACATGAATATATTTTCTGATACATGCACTCTCTACAAACAGTAAAATTCTGAAAAGCATATATTGTTGTGGTTTCACAACGTCGGCGGTCCACACAAGTCGGCGCGCCACTACAAGACGCGATAAATCACTCTATAGTACTTCGGCCGCCGGGGGTGCCCGCAGTCTCGGTAATCTTTGCCTGCTTCGCGCATCGGCCAATAGGATGAAGGGGGCTCGCCAACATAATGCCGGCGCACCACACACGTACGAGAAAGTTCCAAGAGTTTTTTACCAGTTCGACAATTACGATCCAGGAGATCAATAGAGGACCCTGCAGTCTACCTTTAGCACAAGCTGGAACTGTATCGCCAGAGTCTTAGTACTACATTGCAGAACTGTATAAATGGTTGGAAGGATTTTGTACCATCACAAGCTCATCGAAGTTAAGTATTTATTTAATTGTTTTAATAAATATTTGTGGACTAATTAATTCTTTAAGTTACAGACTCATGTCCACATCCTGCGCACTTCCAGAACACGCAGCATCCCAAAGACTATATATATATATATATATATATATATATATATATATATATATATATTCCTGTATCAGAAACTTCTTGAAATAGATACACATAGACTATATTTTCTAATGCACACACTCTAGTAACCAGCAATTATTGTTAAAAAATCCACACTTATATTGAAAACTGAAGTACACCTGTATACAGAAGCTAAATTTTCCACTACGATTACATCCTACTAACAGCAAAATCTTGAAAGGTATCTTAGCAATACGAATGACGCCCGTTTGCTGACATATAACAAAAACAAATTATGCCTTAAAACACACGCTATGAGAGTGCATTCATTTATGTTCACCTAGAAAACAGCAAAATTTATACCACTGAGAAGAGAGCGAAGAATTGTGAAATACAAAATAACAAAAAGGTATTTTTCAATTGATCAGATGACAAATTTAATGTCTTGATCGCAATTTTTATTTATTATGATTACTAGTTTCGACTAATCTCTGAGCCGTTCTCAAATCTTGAGCAATTTTCTGTAGTTTCCTGCGCCTGACTTGGCATATTCATATTGTTTGACACCTTGTCTGGGAGGCGATCCATAAGTATTTTTGAACTAATCACATAAACGTAAAGCCTTGATCGCGATTTGCGATCAGAACATTAGATTGATAATCTTATCAGTTGACAAATACTTATAGATTGTTTCCCAGTCAAGATGTCAAAAGGTGTTTACTTGCTTTCAAAACAGAATAATCCTTCTGTTGTAACTGATGGCAAAATCATCAAAAAATCTTTCCAAGTCAACCGACTTCGTACATTCCTTTCTATTTCAACAACAAATAACTTACGCGTTCATCAGACCTTGAATACCTTAAATAACTTTGAAAACAGTTGGTGGTACAGCATCAAAACTGTCTTTATTCAGAAAATTACAAACATATTGCCCAAGATATTTTGGCAACTTTCGAATTCTATCAAGATAAAAGGGATCTGTGGGAATATCAGCACTTTTTTTTGTTGCCACATCTGCACTTTCTTCCCATACATAAGCGAAACTTGAGTCTGATGCACACACATTTATTTGAAATAGTCCCTTGTAGCTCCTACTAAGTTGATTGCAGCAACAATATCACAGTCTTTCCCTGAAGAAAATCAGAAAGGGACTTGCACTTTTATAACACAAACATGTGAACAGGCATACATGAAGAATAAAAGTTTAACTTTGCAATAAATACTGTTGCTTCTGCAGCTTTTTCTGAATGTTCTGCCTCAGTGTTTACTAGAGATACAATGATAGCTTCAATTGTCATCTTCACAGCCAAACATGAAGCACAGTGGCAGGTCCATCTAGTGTCTGATAACTTTTGTAATTCCAATTTTCGAATTTTCATTTTTTGTATGTGTAATAAATATTTCAAAAGTTCAAATGTTTGTTAAGCTTAAGAGACTTACCTGTGGGGTCATCAGTCCTTAAAGATACAAACTACTTATGAACTACCTTATACTAAAGATGACACATCGGTCACTGCGGCAGGCAATAAATATTTGATGCACTACTGACCCACTCTTGATTCCCTGCATGTCATTTAAAAAATCTGTAGCTGACTTGATACCTCCAAATGTTACTACTATGCCAAGATTTAACTTATGATTCATACAATGTGTGTAGATGGCTTATGGGACTTCCCCGCTTAGAAGGGCTTGAACACTTGCAGCTCCATCATACGTCTGTGCAACACGATAATTATATTAACTCCACAGTTTGCGCCTTTCTTTTTAATGCAGACTAACAAAGAAGAAGCGTGCAATTTTTTTGCACGTCTTCTTCTTCCGTGTCCGGTTACACCAATTATATTCCCCCTTTCCAGTAATCATCAACATAGATTGCTTTGTCGTTTACTTTAAGAGTATCGTCCATAGTACATGTTATTGACATATTTGGACAAGTCAGTAGATGGTTAAAATCCTGTACTGTCCCTCATTCACAAGTGTTATCATCACTATATCTTCATTTCAGTAGGTCTGATTTGCTTCTAGTTACTCCTGTGCGCAGCCGGTTCAGTGTCTTCCAAGATGGAAATGGAAGTTCAAACGCTGCAGATCCCTCCTCATGGAGGGCCATCACGAAGTGTGGCGCCGTTTCTTTCCACAGAGATATGCGCCTTATGCTGGGCTTGGTAATGAGCTCTTCAGTTGTGTCAATGAAACTCTTGTGGGACTTCAACCGGACCCCTTGTTTGCAGTGCAAATGCATCGCATGTCGAGGATCGTTCTTTAGATTTGACATGTCTATTTCGGCGGAGACCTTCCTTCGAACAGCGGATGGTGCTATGCCTATGATAAGATAAATTTTGGCTGTTGGGGTTGGCTTGAGGCATCCTGTGGCGATACGTACTCTTTAATTATATTTATTTGAGTAAACTTAACATTTTTCCTCAACACTTCCTTGGACTATCAGGTATACCACGACGATATTCAGATTACCCTGATGCATATACATCATGAAATGTTATCTCAAGAATTGGTTCAACCATTTCAATCACAGAAATTGTCATATACATTCTAATTATAGGAGAAAGAATAACACAGGCTGGCAGATTTTGACTTTTTGTCTGGGGTTTGCATGAAAATATGGATTTCCGACTAAATTGACCCTGCTGATCACAAATCTGCAGCCTGTTTCTCTGTAGCACGTCAGGTTTTTGCACCACCACTATCATCCACATATTCACCATTGATTAACTCTGCGCCCAATGAAATTGGAAAGCAATTACGGGACAATGGAAACGAAATGGAACACTAAAGTGGTTAAAAAGAATTGGAAGAAAGGCATATGAATTATAAGAAGCAAATATTATGGTGGGCACTTACCAGGTAGAGGTATTACTTCCGTTTTCGTTTGCCCGTGATATCCTTCCTCTTGTGTGTCACTTCTCCTTCACGTGAGATGCACCAACAGTAGTCAGCCATCATGTTTATTCCCCAACGACCTTGATAACGATGTGCCACACTTTTAAGTTCATGATGAAATCGTTCACCTTGTTCCTCTGATGTGTCAGCCAAATTTTCTAGAAAACTCTCTAAGTGTGACATTAAAAAATGTAGTTTTAGAGAGACCTTGCATCCTAACTATTACAGGACTGTAGCATGTCTTCCACTATTTCCTTGTAATTAGGCTGCTTATGCCAAGGAAATGATGCACAACATTTTTTAAACTTCTCCAAGCTTGAAGTTCTATTTCCGTCATAGAACTGTCAAAGTGTGCTCATCAGACATCAACTTCCTTATATCTGGTCCAACAAATATCCCTTCTTTCAACTTTGCAGCCGATAGATTTGGGAATTGCCTACACAGGTATTGGAAAGAGTTTCCTGTTTTGTCCAGTGCTTTAACATACTGCTTCATGAGTCCTAATTTGATGTGCAGTGGAGGCAATAAAATATGATCTGGATTAACCAAATGTTCATTCACTATGTTCTTTGATCCCACTGTCAGATTTTGCCTCTTAGGCCACTCTCTCCTACTCCAATGCTCATGATAAGATTTGCTCTCCCATTCACACATATTGCAAGGCATCTTAGTGTACCCTGCTTGCTGACCAAGAAGAATGACAATCACTTTAAAGTCATCATACACAAGCCACTGGTGTTCGTACTTCACATTTTGTAGAAGTATTTTCATGGTATTGTATGTCTCTTTTAAATGTACTGAATACGCAATTGTAATCGATCCTAGGTCATTTCCAATATGTAGCAACACTGCTTTCAAACTTCGCTTTGAAGAATCTATAAACAATCTCCATTCCTTACTCTCATATTTCTGAGCACCCATTTTCATCACTAATCTGGCGATGTCTTTGCAGAACACCATTAAACCATCTTCAACAAAAAATTCCCTGAAATCTTTATCACGATTTCTGTACAATGAGTATGATGTACCGTGTGCAAGTAATTTATTTTCACTGAGACGTGATCCCAGTAGTTGTGCTGCATCATTTGAGAGTTCTAAGTCTTTCACCAAATTGTCAAGTTCTGTTTGAGTAAGAGGTTTTGGGCTATTATCGGTACCACATTCAGAATAGTCGGATGCACTGCTTTCTTGACTAACATCTGGTTCAGAGAACTCAAGAGAATCCACTGATGTTGGTGGAGAGGGGATTGGTAGCCCTGGGCCCTGAGGAACAGGTTTAATTGCCGAATCTAAGTTTGGATACGATATGTTTTTCATGTTTCTTCTCTTGTATCCCGTTACATTCGTCATACAGAAGTAACAGTCATCAACATGATTCTACTGTTCATGCCATACCATAGGAATTGCGAAGTTCAAGCACTTCATTTTACCTTCACTCCATTTCCTTAACTGCTCCACACATGTATGGCACACAATGTGTGGAGCAAATGACTTGTCCTGATAGCCGAGCTTCATGCCGAAATATGCAAAATATGACTTCTGCACATATTTTGTTATTTGTCGATGTCTTGCACGTATCACATAATTTCCACAGATATAACAAAATGTATCTAGGCTATTCACACACTGCCTTCCTGAGCTTTTTAACACACCTTCAGTGAAATACTACCTCTCACAACAAAGTGCGAAAGCACCTTCTTGTAGCTGTAGCACTCACTCACTGATTTCTGTGGCGATAATGGAACGTCAGCTCCAAGCTCCAAGCTCATTAGCCCCCTCTGCCGCACCTTCACACAAAAAATGCAGCGTTGCCACTTTTCTGCAGTTGTGGACACTACCAATAATTTATAGATTCTGATATGGCGGAGTAATGGAGTAGATTTAAGCTTTAAAAATAAAGGTTTTATTAGAAAATATGGCAACGTGATCAAATTTACTAATAGAAGATGGAGCCTCACCAGTAATAGAACAATTATCATTCTTTCATGATAATACAATAATTATTCTATTATTAATCACAATAATTGTAGAATTTTCACTAAGATATATATTCTTAACAAAATATACAAACCGAAATATTCTTCATGGTCATATAATCGAAACTATCTGAACAGCATTACCAGCAATTACATTAATTTTTATTGCACTACGATCAGTACGATTATTATACTTACTTGATGACTCATCACATGCCATAATCACAATTAAAACAATTGGACGACAATGATATTGGAGCTATGAGTATTCGGACTTTATTAATGTAGAATTTGACACATACAAATTTGAAAATGAACTAAATACAGAAGAATTCCGATTATTAGAAGTTGATAACTGAACAACATTACCAATAAATACAGAAGTACGAGTATTAACTAGAGCATCTGACATACTAGATTCATGAGCAATTCCACCCCTAGGAATTAAAATTGATGCAACACCTTGACGACTAAATCAAGGAATATTTATAATTAATCATCCAGAATTATTTTTTGGACAATGTTCAGAAATCTGTGGAGCAAATCATAGATTTATACCAATCATAATTGAAAGAATTTCAGTAAAACTTTTTATTAAATGATTATCCAGTATAATATAAGGAGTTAGTTAAAATATAACATTAGAATGTCAATCTAAAATAACTATAAATAGTACACCTTGATGCATCATATGACTGAAAGTAATTAATGGTCTCTTAAACCAAAAAATAGTAAATGAACGTCTACTTCTGATGAGGTAAATTATAAACTAAATCTCTTAAATATCACCAATAATATTATTTTCACTATTCATTATATTTTCAATAACAATAATCTTATTTAACCAATTAAACTTTTTTCTTACAAACCAAACAAAATAAAAGAAAAAAGAAAAATTAAAAGAAAAACATTAACTGAATATGATAACAAACTTATTCTCAACATTTGATCCATCCACTAATCTATTCAATATATCACTTAACTGAACTAGAACATTCTTAGGATTATTATTAATTCCATCAATATTGTAAATATTGTGATTGTAAATAATCCGCTTTTATATGTTGCGCAAGAGGTCGCAAAAATTATTGCTTAGTTTATTTTTGCGATAATTACCACTTTGGTTCTTGTTTATAATTATTATGTGTATAAAAATTGAATGTTTCCCAATCGACTGTGTTATTCTGATTAAAAACCCAACGTTTCTCCTCACATACGTTACAATGAAAAATGGAAAACCCACCGCCATGAATTGTGTTGTTGGACAAAAAGAAAATAAATAATTTCTATTAAATAATGTAATCAATTTGTTAAAATAATGTAGGTTTGGGAAACTTTCTGAATTACTGGTGGAATATCAAAAGAAAATGAAACATAAGAAAAAAAATCGCACTGACGTTTTTTACGGCCCACTTTAGATTTGTAGTTTTATAATTTTTTGCAAAACTTTTGGGCCAAAATAATAATGTAAATAATAAAAAATTAATTAATAAGAGTGTCTGAAATCATTTTAGGAAAAAAAATTCACATAATGTGGGGCTGCGAACCACCAACCTTTAACGTCATAGTTCAACGCCTTGCCCACTACGCTACGGCTATCAATCAAAAGCTGAGTCCTTTAATCTCCTACTATTGATGACCGTTGTTAACTGATGCTAATATGGCATTTGTAGACACTAGATTATCATTTATCGTACGAAGAAAGATGTGTTTTTGTTAATTCTTCAGTGCGCCATTGCTTTGAAATGGCAACGTGTAAGTTAGAATAAGAAAATCATGAAATACGCAACGCAAGATGACGTATGCCAGAGAGAGTTCTGGGCGAGGAATGTCACGTGACATCTCTGAACGGCTGGTTTTCGTTAATTAAATGGAGGGTGTCAAATCTCCGTAATTTTTGCAAAGATGTCTCGACCGATACGAGAATTTTCTCCTCTACTAATTAGGTTATTCAATTTTCGTGTCAGATGAACGGTTCATTTGCTATTACAATTATATTACAAACGGCTTTTTTTTGTATTTCTATCGTATTTTTTTGTCCGAAAAATTTGAAAAGGGGAGGTTCTGGTTTCTGGCGGCCTACAATCGTGTCTGTGAAATTAGGTGCTGATCGGTTGAACGGTTCGTCTTAAAAATAGGGAACTCGTTACGTACAGACAGACATAAATACATCCCAAAATCGCCTTTATTATTGCAAATATCTTTGAAACGCTACGAGATATGAAAGAAAAACAAGCAAAGTTGTAGAGAATTTTCTCCCCTATAAATTGGGTTATTCAATTTTCGTGTCAGATGAATAGTTAAGCCGCTATTTTCATTTAAATTTCGAGCTGTCAAAAGACGATCGCAAAGGTCCACTTTTAGTGTTACTACCGTAACCTAAAGTGGGCCAAAAGTGTCGGAGGAGGAATCGATCCCGAGACCTCTGGCGTAAGAGTCCGAGCCCTAACCATGTTTTTTTTTTTTTTTTTTTTTTTTTTTTCCTCTCTCTCTTTTCCGGGTGATCTATTCTTTGCAGTCGTTGGTTCAATTAGTTCTTGGTTGTTCGTTGAATATTTGGCTGAGCTTCTTTTATTACAGAGGGTGTTGAGCCCCCTGACCGGGCACGCCGAGCCACGGCGCCTCGCCTAGGCCAGACGGCGGCTCGGCAATGGACTAACATTTTATACTCATGAAACTTCGGATCGATTTTTCTCGGGATTTTCGAGTAGTGCGTCCTAATATTTTAACCACGTGCGGTGTTAGGGGTCCTCTTTCACCACACAAAATTTCGGACAAATCTACGACCTCACGGTCGTGTCGTCTCCTTGTCAGATTTTTGCCGTGATGTAATTCTCTTGCCATTGATAATGTAATCAATTTTTGTAACATTCTGTATTGTAAAATATGCTTGTTAGGCACTAAATGTATTAGAAACAAAGTTTCTGACGGATGCTCGGCAAAAGTTCAGTGTTTAGACTGACCTGCTGCTCGGTGGTTAAGCACATTGGCTTCGTGCGTGTAATTCCCTCAAATTTTAGTAAATAATAATTTCAGATTTTATTAATAATTTCCGATGAGAGACCTAAAAACTTACATATATCTTCCATACATTGTTGAATCCTCCTAACCGGCCGCGGTAGCCGAACGGTCTGCGGCGTTGCAGCCATGGTCTGCACGGCCGCTGCGGTCGAGGGTTGGAATCCCCCGTTGGGCATGGATGTTTGTGCCGTCTTTAGTACAAGCTAGTTCATAAGTAGTTTGTAGGTTTAGGGACTGATGACCCCGTAGTTAAGTCACACAAGCTCTACAAACATTTAAACATGTTGAATCCTCCTAATAGGTAAAAAAATTATAATCGACAATGTTTTTGTATTTTCTTAATTGTGGTAATACGTCTTGCGCCAACGTGATGTTTCTAACTGGGACACAATTAACTGAACGACCGTGAGACACATAGCTGACCGATCGCTCTCTCTTACGTAAACGTATTTTTATTTAAAAAAAGACGTCCTGTTGATAACGTGATCATTGCAGGCGGATATTGTTATTAAAAGGATCGCTTTTCTCTCAGCAGAAGTTGTCCGACATCTGCATACTCCAATACTAAAATAAGAAGTCCTATTTGGTAACAGTTTGCTTATTGTACTTCTATTTTAAAACGTTAAAAGGTTGGAAAGCAACCACAATTAACAAGTTACAGTTTCCTTATCGATTTTACAGGTAACGGGCTTATCAAAACCATTCCGAAAACAACTTGAAGTGAATGTGCTGCATCAAGACCAATCTAGAAAGAACGAGATATTAAACGCTCTTTAACCTCTCTGAGCAAATCAAGCAGTCTTACTGACACATAAAATTCTATCCTCTTAGCCATACAGGTGACCCAAAATCACTTAATGCTAATTAAACACCGTGTTCACGGATTTATATGCGTTCACTGAAATCTTCTTTGCGCCAAATCAATTCTCCATGGAGAATTTATTTATATGTATGCAATAACATAGTCGCGCACCTGAATACCAATTACCAATCATGAAAGTGACAACTTCACAGTTAATCTAGAATAATTAATTTACTAAAATTAGTTCTAGCAAAGGCTGATTAAACGCGAGGACTGTGTTTTCAGACATTCCAAAAAGACAAGGTTCCACAGACCTGTCGACATCGGCGTCGTCGGCGAGAGAGCAAGAGCAGAAACTCAGATATTGGGAGGACATAGGCCTCGTCTCATTCTAAGGATTTATATTTACATCTGACATTAACGATTTGGCGAGACATTCGAAAACCTAAATCTGGACTTGAACCCCCACCCTCTAAAATGCGAATCCAGTGTCTTAACAACTGTATGTCGCTGAACGTCATTGTCATTACTGCTCACTGGTATTAAACGTGGCCGTGTGGGTATTTCCGCATGTCCTAAGGCTCTATGCAACGGTCTGTGCGGTCCCTCCCCATAGGAGGTTCAAGCCCTCCCTCAGGCATAGGCGTTTGTGTTTTTCTTCGGGATAGTTAGTTTAAGTAGTTTGTAAGTCTTAGGGAGCGATGACACAAGCAGCTTGGTCCCTTATATTCACAGACATTTGAACATTTATCAAACGTGGACAACAACAGTACCATGACACGAGTTCCTATATTCATGAAAACCACACACACAAATCTAAAGTTATTTGGTGAGTTCAACGCTCTTTGGGTGCGTCAAACTGTAGTATGTTTTTGTAGTAATTTGGGTATAAAAATGTTCAAATGTTTGTATAGTCTATGGGACTTAACTACGGGGTCATCAGTCCCTAAACTTACAAACTACTTATGAACTAACTAAGACGAAGGACGGCACAAATATCCATGCCCGAGGGGGGATTCGAATCTCCGACCGTAGTGGCCGTGCAGACCGTGACTGAAGCGTCTCAGTTCCCTCGGCCACCGCGGCCGGCTGATTTGGGTATAATAGCAAGTTTTCTGTTTTTGCCGCTAGAGAAAATTTTTAGATAAATTCCAATTTACTATACAGATTCCGAATTATATATATTTAATTGGACTTTAAACGTTATGCCTCAGGCCTAAACAAAGATTTAATTACCACGTGACACTTGCTCGCTCAGAGCACTGCAAACCATATATTTTCCTCGGCGACGCAAACCTCATCTGCTCATATTTTGTGGTTTGTCAATGTTTTTAACTGGAATGTCAAAGAACGTGCCGCGGTGGATACAACGAAGTTAAGCACCATGGGGCGTGGCCGGTACTTGGATAGGTAACTGTCCGGGTATGCCACGCGCTCCTCAGGGGACAGGATGGGTGGTGGTGCAAAGTCCTTGATCACCAGTCTTTGCACCAATGTCCTGGATTAATTTTAAACCTCTCCGCAATGTCTCATGGGGTGAGGGCATGGGACACTGTTGATGGTGATCAGTCCGTCGGATGGAGACGTCAAACTCGACCGTTCCTTTGGGGCTTTTCGAGAGGAGTAGGCTATGTGCCGGCACCGGGTTTCACCCTCTCCCTTTTTCTATCATCTCCTACAGGAACACGACACTAAACTAAACACGCACCCATTATACTCACCTACACTTATAAAGACACTTTAGCACACAGTTCTCACACTTCACGAAGGAAAGGGTCCTTTCCAATTAGGAGCCTGAACCTGCCCTTCGGGGTCTCCCAGCCGTTCATGCCACACGACTTTACTTTTTAAATGGAATCAGCTGTATTCAACGGGACTTAATTTTCTCTGCCGCTCTAGTTAAGTCATGCATTTCGGAGTATCCTTAATTGCAATGGTGGAATGCATGGCGCTGCACTATGTCCAGCGATGAATCTGGTATATGCACTGCCACGGATGACCATAATCTACGAGTATGACGGCGATCTGCGGAAAGATGCCGTACTTGGAATGTTGTGGAGAGTCGCAACAGTGTCACTCGTGGTATGGCTAGCTATTGGCTGTGGCTCCCGGTCATGGATAGTAGACAGATGGCACAACATTACGTCATGCACATCCTGCGTTACTCTTCTTCAAATGTTCAAATGTTTGTTAAGCTTATGGGACTTAACTACGGGGTCATTAGTCCATAAAATTACAAACTACTTATCAACTACCTTATACTAAGGACGGCACAAATATCCATGCCCGAGGGGGGATTCGAACCCCCGACCGTAGTGGCCGTGCTGACCGTGACTGGAGCGCCTCAGTCTCCTCGGTGACCGCGGCCGGCTACTCTTCTTCCAACAGTGTAGTGGTACTATTCTCGAACTGGACACTGCTCGACCAATTTTTCAAATAACCGTGAAAGTTTCACAGAAGTTGTATTTATTACTGAGAAGCTGTTTCGGATATATTTATGTCCACTATCAAATCAATCTATTGAATCAGAGTATAAAAAGTTAGAGTTTTCTAATTTACCCTTTTAATCCACAGACAATTTGGACGCGGGGTTGCTTGCATGCCTCAACGATGCAGATAGGCGTGCTGTAGGTGCAACCACAGTGGAGGGGTATCTGTGGTGGGGCAGACAAACGTATGTTCCTGAAGAGGGGCAGCAGCCTTTTCAGTAGTTACAGGGGCAACAGTCTGGATGATGACATTTGTAACATCAGCTAACGTGGCTTTACCATGAAGTTACTGCGAACGCTGAAAGCAAGAGGAAACTACAGCCGTTTCTTTTCCCGAGGACATGCAGCTCTACTTTATGACTATATGATTATTGCATCCTCTTGGGTAAAATATTCCGGAGGTAAAGCTAATCCCCCATTCAGATCTCTGGGCGGGGACTACACAGGAGAATGTCGTCATCAATAAAAACCGAAACGCATTCTACGGATCGGAGCTTGGAATTTTCTAACCCTTAATCGGGTAGATATGTTAGAAATTTTTTAAAAAAGGAATGGATAGGTTAAAGTTAGATAAGGTGGGGATTAGTGAAAGCCGGCTGCAGTGGCCGAGCCGTCTGCGGCGCGCCAGTCACAGTCTGCACGGCCGCTACGGTCGGGGGTTCGAATCCCCCCTCTAGCATGGATATTTGTGTCGTCTTTAGTATAAGTTAGTTCATAAGTAGTTTGTAAGTTTAGGGACTGATGACCCCGCAGTTAAGTCTCTTAAGCTTAACAAACATTTGAACATTTTGATTAGTGAAATTCGGTGGCAGGATGAACAGGATTTCTGGTCATGTGAGTACAGGGTTATAAATACAAAATTAGTTGATGGTAATGCAGGAGTAGGTCTGACAATGAATAATTAATTAGGAATGGGGGTAAGTTACTATGAACAGCATGGTGAACGCATTGCCGTAGCAAGGAGAAAATATAAAAATGCATCAAGCGAAGCCGGCAAAAGGGAGTACAGACGACTAAAAACGAGGTTGACAGGAAGTGCAGTCTGGCTAAGCAAGAGTGGCTAGAGTACAAATGCATGACCGTAGAAGAACATACAACTAGGGGAAACATAGATGCAGCCTACAGGAAAATAACAGAGACGTTTGGAGACAAGAAATGCAGCCGTATGAACACCAAGAACTCAGGTAGAAAATCTTACTATGCAAAGAAGGGAAAGGTGGATGGTATATATAGAGGGCCTGTACTAAGTAATTTAACTTGAAGGCAGTATTCTAGAAATTTAAGAGGAAGTAGAGGAAGATAAGATAGGAGATACGATACTGCGAGAAGAATTTGACAGATCACTGCAAGATTGTAATCGAAACAAGGCCATGGAGTAGATGATATTCCGTCTGAACTGCTGATATCGTTGGTGGAGTCAGTCATCAAGAAATAGTTCCACTTGGTATACAAGATGTATAGGCTAGGGAAAATACCCTCCGAGTTCAAGAAGAATGTAGTAATTCCAAAGAAGGCAAGTGCAGACACGTGTTAAAAAAGAGACAGAATTATCAGTTTAATAAGTCACGGTTGCAAAATACATCCTCGGTGGAGTGGCAGAGTGCTCTAAGGCGTCCCAGGTGCCAGGCCAACCTCGGGGACGATCAGTTTGGATTTAGGTGAAATGTAGGGACGCGCGAGGCAATACATTACGACTTATCTTAGGAGATAGGTTAAGGATAGGCAGAACTACGTTTTTAGCTTTTGTAGATCTGGAGAAAGCATTTGAAAATGTTGACTGGAAAGCACTTCTTCAAATTTTGAAGCTAGTAGAGGAAAAATATAAGGAGCGAAGAGTTATATTCAACTAGTACGTAAACTGGACAGCAGTTATTACGGTCGAAGGGCAGGAAAGGGACGCAGTGGTTGGGAAGGGAGTATAACAGGGATATAGCCTTTCTCCAATGTTGATCAGTCTGTACACTGAGCAAATTGTGAAGGAATGCAAGGAGAAATTAGCTGAAGGTATTAAAGTTCAGGAAGAAAATATAAAAACTTGGCGGTTTGCCGATAACATAGTAATTCTGTCAGAGACAGCAAACGACCTAGAAGATCAATTGAACGTAATGGACAGCATATTGAAAGGAGGGTATAAGATGAAGGAATAAGATTAGGTAATGAGACAATAAAAGTAATAGATGAGTTTTGTTATTTGGGTAGCAAAATAACTTCTGATGGACAAAGTAAAGAAGGTATAAAATATAGAACGTCTATGGGAGG